>CM033447.1:59860393-61110393 GCA_019425775.1 Rafetus swinhoei
CACAGATAGTTGCTCAAGTGGAAATTCATGGGAAGGGCATTCACCCCCAACCAGACTGATACTCACCTCCGACCAATCATTTTGCTATGGTCTTCTGAAACTGATTTTTTTTTTCTTGTGCCTGCCAAGAAATGGATCTGATTCTTCTGAGTAGAGTCCAGCTACTTCTATAGACAATTAAGCATTTATTTTGCTGCAATCAAACTGCTTCTGACAGTCTTAGTCTTAGTTAGAACAGTGTTTCTCAACCAGTGGTATGAGTACCCTTAGGGGTACGTGAGAGAAGTCTGGGGGGGTACATCAACACAACTGAAATTTGGAGAAAACTGAATTTTTGTTTTAAGTTTTACAGCGCTTTATTATTTTTGTACTTTTTACACCCAAAAATTTCATCACCAGCCTGGCTACGATTAAGTTGTTTAAACAAATATGTTGCAATGGTAGAAAAAAAATTGTGTGTCTGAAAACTGTAGGTACTTGGGGTACTTATAATTTTTTTAAAGGGTGTACTTTATAAAAAAAGGTTGAGAAACACTGAGTTAGAAAGTTAAGTTTCAGTCGGTATTTAGGTGCCTAAATAAAGTGACCTGCTTTTTAAAGGTGCAAGGCACTCACAAATTCCATGGAGTTTAATGGGAAGTTGGATGACTTAGGGCACGCCTATACTGCAAGCTTCTTTCTAAATAAGCTTTTCTGGAAGATATCTTCCAGAATAGCTTATTTTGAAATAGAGAGTCCACACTACAGGGAAGCCTCAAAATTAGTCTGAGGCAGGCTCCCCTGATGTGGAAGTGCTATCTCGATTTAGACCCCCAGGAGGCTCTGGGGAGAAATAACTTTAGAATGGCCCTGGTGAGGAGCTATTTCAACATAGCAGCAGTGGAGCATCCACACACGAAAGAGCTTTTTTGGAAGAGGTGTTATTCATCATGGAATGAAATATACCAACATTGGAAAAAGCCCTCGGTTATTTCAAAATAATGCAATTGCTGTTTGGATGCTAGTATTGTTTTTCTGGAATAACGGCATTTAGGTGTCTAACTTTAGGTGTCCAGGTTTAAAACATTTAGCCTTTTAGAAGCAACAGTGATCTCAAATGACTTTAATCCCACCATCTTTCAGTGAAGACATGGAAGCTTTCCTTTCTGAACTTGACCACCGTATGTATTTCTGCTGCTGTGTAATTAGAATGTGATTATGATAAGGACTATGGTGAATGGTTAGTGAAAGAAAAAGGACACTAAATTCCAAAAAGGCATAATCCAAAACCCAAGGGAATCAATGTGAGCTATTCCATAGACTTTCCTGGACTTTGGATTAGGTCCTAAGTGCACTTGGTAGAACCAATGCAATAATGCTGAATAAAAGATGGGTCATAGGTGCTTAACAACTTGCACTTTGGGAATGTGTTCCCCAGACTTTGTGTCATGGCTCTGGCCCGAATATAGTGAAATGAGTAAAGCAAGTGTAGGATGCCATACCCTGATAGTGTAGATTGTAAAAATCTTGCAGCAAGAGCCCCAGCATAGAGGTAATGAAATCATCCAAATATCTCTCTGCAATTTTTCTTCTTGGGTCCATACATCAAAACTAACTACTGTGTGTACATATGACAGCAGAAATGGTATCTACTCCTAGTATAGCAAAGTGTAATTAAAGTGTTCTAAAAAAAGAGAAGTTTTAAGTATCTTATAAATTCCCTAATCTTGGCAGCTCCTTCCAACTCTGTTTATCTTCTCCTTGTAAGAATTAATGACCCAATGGATTGGTCAAATGCTCCCTTCTGTTTCCTTACCCAGCAAGGGGATGGAGAATACCATTAGAATAAACTATTCTATAATGTGACACTATGGGTATGTCTACACTACGGAGAAGATCAGTCCTCCAGAGACTGATCTTGTAGCATTCGATTTAGTGGGTCTACTGTCGACCCCCAAATCGAACATTGAAGCCAGCCCCCATCAGCGTCCTGTATTCCTCATTCTGTGAGGAGTAAGAGAAGCCTACGGGAACATGTGCTCCCATTGGCCTCCCGCAGTATAGATACTGTGACAGCTCAGTTTAAGGTAAGCTGAATCCAGCTACACATTTTGAGTAGCTGAATGGCATAATTTAAGCTAACCAGCCTGGTCTAGTTTAGACCAGGCCTTAGAGAACAAGGTGACCATCCACACAACAAAAACAAGTAATGTGAATAAACATTTGTGAAAAATCCTTAGATTGAGATATGCTTGTATAGAGCCAACCCAGAAAAGCATGAGTCATTGTAATGTCCTGCCCCTTTAAACGTTTGAACACTCTGTACTCAGTGCAGAGCCTCACTTCAGCTTGCTCTTGTTTGGTAGCAGAAAATTAATGCCAGGCCAGCAGATAAAGATGTTTAAATCCACTCCTGCAGTGTTTGTGTTCTTCTTTGCTAGGGCCAACTATGAAAATACAGTACACACTCTAGTGTTTAAATTCTCTCCAGGATCAGGGCCATACAGACACTGTTACAAATAACAAGTCTATTTGGAAAATGCAGAGTTTTCTCAGAAAGTTTGGAGAAAAAAAGGCAGGGAGATAATTTGGTGGGATTGATCACAGTATGTTCAAAATTTCCCCCGATTCAAATTGTCCCTCCTGTCTCTGAGGTCAAGAGGACATTAGCAGATCTCTTTGACTGAATAAGGCAAAAAAGCCAGTCATTAATGCACATGGGTAGTTCAGTGAACCTTGTGTCTGTTATTGGACATTCATCTTGTACGTCTGATGAGTGGGAAACAGCAGAACAAAGATAATTCTAATCTTCCCTGCCTAAGCATCATAAAAGGCACTCTGGAAGGAATTGATGTGTGGATTATTAAATTCTTCAATTCATATTAAATCCTTTATTTAATTTTTTGTAAGAGTCTACTTCCCTAATCAGCTAAGTAACAATCTCTTTCATTATTACCTTTTGTTTACAACCATGGTATATTGCAACTAGACATTTCACACAAACAATAGTGGTTTATAGATTGCAAATGAATAGCATGACATTACACCAGAGGTAACTTTAGCTGCTGTCTGAAGTACACAGCCTATTCTTGTATAGTAAAGACCCTCTCTACGGCATATGAATGAATGGCAGTTTATTCTTCCCCACCTTTATTTGGTACTGTGAAATTAGTGGTTAGTACAATCTTGTATGTCTGTTATATTTAATCCCTTTGTTCTTTATTTGTTGGTGCTAATTAGTCATGGGTAAAGCTTCCGTATACATTCATGGTTAAACTTTAATATTCACATATATATTTCCAGAGAGTTTTAATTTGTGAAACTTGCTCAGACTCTGGCCATCAGGGATTTCTTTTACCTCCAATATAGCTAAGGTTTTATCTTTACCCTTCAGTAAAGTTCAAGTCTGAACTGTTCTTGCCTTGTCTTCTCTTGGACAAGCCCTGTTGCTAGACCTGGCCAGGAGACACTGAACTGAAGCATGGCTGCTCAAGTTTGCTCAAATACTCCATAATTAGGGGTCAGACTGATAGTAAGATTTCACCAGTGAGTTGCATAAAATTTTCAAACCAATACAAGATAGCCTCATGCATTTTACCAGAACGAGGGGGAGGGGAATACAACTTAAAATGTAGAAAAGGAAAATTGTTAGCTAGAAAAACTGAGTTTCTTCATCTTTTCCATAAGCTGAACATTGGCATATCATAACAGTAATAAATTATTAAACAAGTGATAGTTGATTATAACTTAGTGCCTGGTGCAATTCCTTCACTTTGTCAAATATCTCATTAAGTGCATCACTGTGCTAATGCTATGTAATACATGGCCGTGTTGGCTTGGCACAACAGAAGGCAGGATTGAATTGTCCTAATGCAACCTGGAATCTCAACCAATTCATTTTAGTTTGAAAGGAGATAACAGTCAGATACCTTTGTTGCTCTTTGGAGCACAGATTTTGTCAGCTGTACACAGTAATGCATGCAGCTATTTAGGAATGAACTGGATTTTTCTTTCTGCATAGCTAATATAATCTCAACTGATTAGAACAGCAGTTTTCTGAAGAGTCCACAACTGAGCCCAATAGGAAAGTAATGAGAGAATATAAAGTTATGTGTGATGTTCCACTTGATCAAATTCAAGAGCTATGTAGTCATTGAAGCACAGAACTCACTGCTTTGAAAAACATCTCTTATCCATCTCTGTATGGTGTTGGTACATGTTGTACATATGAAATACAGGTGGCACTGGCCAGCCCCTTCTGATGGCTTCAGTTAGAGCAGTGGTCCCCAACCTTTTTCTGGCCAATAGCACATTCATGTTTTCAGAAGAGTGTGGCGGGCGCCAACAATTTTTCAAGGCTTATTTTGTATTTGTACATTAAATACAAAAAACATCATATTTAATATTACATAATATATGAATCCATAAGATAAAAAAGGTAATTTTACATGTAAAAGGCATTAATTAAATTATTCGGCAATTATTTGCCCCCTTTGGAGAAAAAATAGAAAAAAGACGTCAAATGCGCAAATTGAAGGCTATTTTCACATTAAATGTGAATTGGATACATTTGATAGAAACTTAATTTAGTAGGATAATTTTTATTTTAATTATATTGTAATTCATTTTTAAACAAAATTCTGCATTAATAAAAAGGGAGGGATGTCCAAATATTGAGCAAAAAAAGCACCCTCCCCCCCCAAAAAAAAATCATGGCACCTTTAAATCGCATACTCCCCATCCCCACCATGTCCCCACCATCTGCTGCCATGTGTCCTCCGCTTGCTCCATCAGCTCCCCTGGTGCCTGCTGCCCCCCAACCTCTCACCCTCCTCTGCTGTCCTGACTCCTGCCCTTCTCACTGCCCTCAGCCCTCCTGAGACCTGCCCCCCTCCACCAGCCCTTCTCTCTCCCCTGTGCCCACTCCTCCAGTAGCCCCACTCTGATCATGTGAGCTACCCCCTCTCCTAACACCTCCCTCTACATACCTGCCCTGCCTCTCTCCTCTGGTACTGGTCCCTCCCCTACAGGTGTCTGCCCTTCTGCTTCACCCCCAGAATCCCCTGGCACCTGCACCTTCCCTTAGCTCTGCACCCTCCTGGTGCCTCTCCCTTCCCTTACTGCCCCTGCCTCCTTTGCCTTCTTTTTCCCTGATGCCCACCCCCTCACCACCCTCTGCCCCTATTCCCCTCATGCCCCTTTGCCCTCACACATGCCTTGCTCCATCCCCGCCTTCCTCATGCCCACCCCTTCTTTCAAGCCTTCTCCCAGCACCTCCCTCTCCCCCCTCTAGCTCCCAATGCCCTTACCATCTCCACTCCCAGCATCACCCTGTCCCCCCTCCCACTGACACCTCCCCTCCTGCCCTTTTCCTCATTTTCTCCACTTGGCCCCCTGGCATTTGTCTCTCCTCCATGCCGTCCCTTGATGCCTTCCCCTTTGTTCTCCTGATCTGCCCCCCTCCCCTCAGCACAAGCTCCTTCCTCTCCCACCCCTTCCCCCTATTTTTCCCGCACCCCACCTTCTGCCTTCCAGTTTGAGTCTGTGATCGGGCCCGGCCCCAGCTGCTTCCGTGACCCCAGACCACGTGCCGGGCCTGGAGCTGGGCCATGCAGTTTTAAAATTTAAAGTCCCGGGCCGTGACGTCACGGCACGCTGGGCGTCTCCCCTCTCAGCTGTTGCGCGGGCGTTTGAACACGCCACGCATGCGCTCCCTCGGATGTCTTGTGAACCAGCGTCTCCCCTCTCAGCTGTTGCGCGGTGGCATGCGCCCCCTCCGATAGTCTCGCACCCCACTTTGGAGACCACTGTTTTAAAACACTGGCACGGGCGTACATAAATGCCCCGGCGGGTACTACGGTGCCCGTGGGCACCGCGTTGGGGACCCCGAGTTAGTGTTACACTTACTTACCTCAGGTCTTTTTCTCATCTGCCAGTTAATTTAGCAAAGATCTCTTGGAGCAGGAAACCCCACCCTTAATGACTCCACTTCAGGGTGAAAAGTTAGCTCCCACTACCAAACTCACCAGCTGAATGAATGAGTACACCAACACTCTCTGGATATAACCAGAGACTGAAAAAAATAAGAAATTTGCTGACAACACCTGTCAAGGGATAAGGCTGGCACCCATTGCTGTGCTATGGCCTGACTACATTCTTAAGGCTGAAGGTTGCTTGATTCACCCTCAGTGAAATTCATTTAAACACTTTTGTGGGTTTTTAAACGTTTTTCCCTCACTGCCTGTGTCTCTTCGTATGATGACGCTGACATTCTGGGGAACAGTGCCTCTTTTCTAATGGCGTCATACTGCTAGCCACACACAGCAGAAGGAGGCAGACACTGGAGCATCACAAGTAAGTGGGGAAAAGAGACTCCTAACTACCAGGATTGAAAGCACAAAGAGAGGCAACTTGCAAACATTAACATGGCATAAGCTCCGGGGTGAGCACAGCCGGCTGAGCTTCTAAGGGGACTGGGTCTGGAGCTTCTAGAAGGACTTCCTGCCTTCTGAAGCAAGGTCACTGAAGTTTGGAATAAAAAGCCATTTTGCCATTCATTGTTTGACAAATGAAAAGGGCCAGAGCTCTTGCATGCACAGAACCTTGGATCCTTTACCCAGGATTCGCCAGGAACTGAATATAGGCGCGATACCTGGTTAGGCAAAGATTATAACTTGTTACAATTAAGTTGTAGTCTTAAAAGCATATTGCATGTTAAATTAAATGAACTATTAACTGACTCTTTAAAGGGGTAGCAAACTTAACTTCTGTGACTATTCAAGGAAAGGACAGGATTCTACAGGGTAGACAGTCTGGGGAAAATATGGTACTGAGCAGGGATTTGGGGGGGTCACACTGCAAAAAGTAATTAGGTAGTGAAAGATTGGGTCTGAATTGTTTGGTGCCAGGGTTCTGAGTCACAGCAGGAACCCAGAATTGCAGGACAGAGTTAACAGTATGGGTTGAACCCCTAAGTGTCATAGCGTTTTATCTTAAACCATAGGAGCATTTCTCATAATGGTGGTAAAACACAGGGAAAGAGGGTGAATAGCTGCAGCTCTGAAATTAAGACTGAGTACATCTTCTAATGAACTTCTGTTTTTTCCCTATGGTATGTTCCAAAGATGCAGTTTTTCTGCTCAGTAATTGTATCTGTATAAAGTAAACTCATTAGCAAAAGATGTTCTGGTAAATCCAACCTATGTGGGGGGTTTTCTGTGCTTAAAATAACTCATCAGATGAAACTCAGTAACACTGTCATTCTTTCTGTCATTTACACAGGGGTGAATATAGATTGCAACTGCAAAGACCTAACCAGCACTTTTGATATTAAATTGGCACAGTCTTCAGTGAGAATCCATTATTTCTATGTGCCAAAAAAGTCTTGGAAGACTCCATAAAGAAAGGACCCACTCATCATACCTTTGCAAAACAACAAGGAAGGGGCATGAACAATTAAAATGTATTTCTTGGTAATATTCCAGGCCTTTGCTGTGTACTAATTAGCAATGATCGTCTTTGTGACTTTTGAGAATATGTTTGCTTTGGTGGCTTTACAGCCTGCATTCAGAGATTATGCAATGCCTTTCAAAGCTGGTTGTTTATTGACATAAATATAATACTTGTTTCAGCTTAACACTGTAAAGATGAACGTTTTTTTCTTCATTTAAGTAGTGCCATTTGAAGTGAAGACAGAACTAAAATAAAAAAAGTATCAAAGAGAATGATCTATTCAGTAACATTCACTATTTATGTTTACCAAAGTTTTACTCCAAAAGATGGAGTTTCATTTTCTTTTATATTTTGTTTAATTTCCCTGAAAATCCTTTTTCACTGAAAAGGACAAAACAAACAGATATATACAACACATCTGCCATAGACTTTTGAAAAAAGAAACTGCCAGAATGGTGGGCTTTTTATTATTATTATGTTTTTAAGCCAGCTGCATGTATCACAGCTGGAGGATTCAGAAAGTAAAGAGAGATCAAATAATTTATAAAGGGACTCAGTGAAAATCTTCTCTCTGCATATATTCAAAAGGCTGTGACGTCTACAAATGTAGTTTTGATGTCTTCTTATCAAACTTTTCCATGATAATTGCATTTGTTATACATCTCTTGATAAATCTAACTATTATTAAATTCATTTTTAGAAGAGAAAGTGGGTGGCTGGGTTTTATTAGGCTATTCACCTCTCTATATTACAGAGAGACAAGGTAAGTGAGGCAATATTTTTTACTGCAGCAATTTTTGCTGGTGGAAGGTACAAGCTTTTGAGCTACACAGAGCTCTTTGTCAGGTCCAGGGAAGGAAGCAGCTCCACTCACCTTGTCTGTCTTCTATCCTGGGCCCAACATGGTTACGTCATCATCTCTCGACAGTTGTAATACCTTTTATTATACTCAGTTTTCATACCAAACATGATGCGTTTGATGTGACCAGACAGACTCTACTCTAAAGAGTTTGTTCATTCTTTTGCAAAAACCCCAAGAAGCAGAATATAATGACCCAATTGCAATACCATTATTCTTGTTGAGTATTACCTTCAGTCCTATGTGGTACCAGTGAAGTTACTGGAAATACTAATCAGTGTGAGTGAGAGTGTGAAAATCTGACCATAAATGTTGTTTTCCCCTGGCAGGTAACAAAGTCTAGTGAACATTGTGTGGTTGTTGCCAGTTGGTTAATTATGAAGGTGTTAGTCATAATTCCCTATCTGCAGTTATACTCTGTAACAAGCTTACATGAGTACAGATTTCTGGATTTTCCTCTCTATGTATGTAGACTTTCCTTATGAAATCTCACAGAAGGTCGGGAGGGAAGGGGGTTTGTGCTTTATGGATATGCTACATAATTTTATGTGCTAAATTTGGAATAGTAAGTGTTTGAAATTATCCCCTGGGTGACATTTGACAGGATTTCTCATGGTAGTTATTTTTTATTTTGATCCATGCACATGTTGAAAACAACATTTTCTCTCTACATAAGACTTAGGAAAGCCCTGAGAAGATTAGACACAGTGGGTCATTTTTAAAAAAGCAAGTATTTAGAATAAATATAGACACTCTCCTTACATATACCAATACTGCAGTCAAATTGCACGTAGGCCAGGTCTATAATAGATGGGGAAGGTTGGTTTAAGGTAAAATGTGTAGCAGGAGTTGGCTTACCTTAACCTGAGCCTTGGCAGCATCCACACTGCGGGAAGCTGACAGAAGCAAACACTCCTGTCAGTTTCCCTTACTCACTGCAAAAGGAGGAGTACCGGACACTGGCAGGACCTGCCCTCAGTGTTCGATTTACAGGTCTATACTAGACCCACTAAATCGAATGTCAGAAGATCAATCTCTGGAACTTTGATCTTCTGGTAAGTATAGATGTGCCCATAGACAATTTGCTGGATAAGAAGGAAATGTCCTGATATTAACAAGAGGAGTTAAAGGGGAAACATATTGGGCAAACACCCCTCTCCAAAATGCAGAGCCAAAAATTTTAAGGCCAGGAGGGAATATAATGATCATCTAGTCTGACCTCCCACACAACACAGGCCACAGAATCTCATCAAGTTATTACTTCATCAAGCCCATAACTTTGACTTTAGTTACAGCTCGTGTAAGGATAACCAAAATTTCTTTAAAATTTCCAAGAGCATCAACCTTTTTATTGCAGTAATTGTAGTTGGCCAGCGATGTTTCTCTTATATTACCCAAGAGTTCTAACTGCTGTACTCTTGTCAGCATATTAAATGAATGTTGGCATTGGGCTCAAAGATAAGTAATATAAAAGAATGTTTCTCTGTTAGAGTTTATTTTTCCTTTCTTCTCCTCTACATGGAAAAAAGACTTCAAATCCTGCTTGCAGTTAAAGAGCTTCAGCAAGAAGTTAATTACTCCCTAAAATACTCAAAATGTTTTAGTAAGAATCAATCTACTTTGGGAGGCTTCTCAGAATTTAGGTTGTTAATGGCATCTACTATTTCCTAAGAGAGCAGAGAGGGGGAAACACCAGAAATAATAGTTCATTTGTAGAAAGCATTAAAATACATAATTGTAGCTTTCTGCAGAGATTAGAAAGCAATGCATAACCCTGGTTGAACAGATCCATCTTCCTGCCTGAAAATGTTAGTACTGATGAATATATTGCCCTATAAATGACAAATTCCTTTAAAAAAATTGTTAATGTTAATACTGGCCTGCATTGAAGTCCTTAATGCTGTGCTACATGGATGGAATTAGTTTCATCTGGTTTTCTCAGCACACCAAAGGCATGTCTACACTAGGAAATGATTTTGAAATAACTACATTTGAAATAATAACCCCAAAAATAACAACATTGAAATAGCTCCCCCACTACGGGGGAGCTTTGAAATTAGTCTGAGGCAGGCTCCCATTTTTGTGGATGCACTACCTCAGCTGTGGAGCCCCAGGAACCATGGGGGAGTAATTACTTCAAATTACTCGGGGGAGTAATTATTTCAAAATAGCAGCAACGGAACATCCACACTACCGCTATTTTGAAATAACTATTTCCAAATAAGCGTTATTCCTCGAGGAAAGCAGAAGTACAGATTTCAAAATAACCAGCCAATTATTTTGAAATAATGGGCTAAGTAGTGTAGACCAGGGCTTTGAGACTCTGTTCCAGAGCCTTAGACCTGCTTTTGAGAAAGTGTTGCTTCCTGTTTCCTCGAATCTACAGCTGAACTCCATTAAATGTTGTGTATCATATACTCTTTAGAGTAGCTGAGAGCACCAGATAGTAGGATCCTATTCAATGTGGGGCCAAGAAAATCAGTAGTAGAAATTTGAAGTTGATCTAGTAATGACTAAGTAGCAAGTACTGATTGTAGAGCATTAACATTGTAGACCAGGGCCAACTGAGTATTACTCTAATTTATTCCTTCCTTAATACATTTTTCTTGTAGTCCTAAACAAAATGGATTTTCTGCCCACTGATCATTTCTGCTAATTGCAATCTGAGTGAGAATGCTGTTTTTTTATGCAGTAGTTCTGTATTTACAAATGGCCTTTACTGCTTTAAACTGTTCTTTCAATGCTCTACTTCTTTATCCACACTATTTTTCTTCTTACTGTTGAAGTGGCTAATATATATGTGCACCACACCCCTCTAATGACTGGATTCAGCATTGCTCAAGACTAACATTGGCCATGTACAGGTTGGACCTCACTGGTCTGGCACACTGGGGACCTGACTGGTCCCGGATGAGGGGAGTTGCCAGACCAGGGAAGGTTCCTCCCCCGTAATGGCCATGCTGCCACTGGGCTAGGGCTCCAGCCTGCCCCCGCTGCTACCTCAGCCCTCCAGGGTTCTTCCCGGCCCCGCTGCAGCCGGGGCCGGAGTGTCATCGTCAGAGCTGAGCAGCTAGGGCAGAGCTCCGCAGCCACCTGGCTCTACGGCTGGGGCCAGAGCTTCCTGGATGCTGCTGGGCTGGGGCTGGGGCTGGGGCTCCTCGGCCACTGGAGTCAGAAAGCAACTGGAGTTCAATGGCCGGGGATGGGGCCAGAGCTCCCTGGCTGCCACTGGGGTTGAAGCTCCCTGACCAGGGCCAGAGGTCCATGGCTGTGGCCAGGCTAGTGCTTCCTGGCTGTGGGGGCTAGGGAGCTCCACTGGGGCCAGAACTCCCCACCATGCTGTTCATCCTCCTTCCCCCAACACACACTCTGGGCTCCCGGATGAGTCACCAGCACCCCTTATGGCACTCCTACCCCTGCTGCCAGACCTCCCTCCTCCTGGGCTTTGTGGTCCAGGAACGTCTGTGGTCCATGCCAGACCACGGATGGTGCTGGACCAAGGAGTCCTAAGTTACATGTGCAAGTGATCACTTAAGCATGAAAAGAGGGTTTGAGTTCCAAATCAGGCTTACAAATTAGTACATTTGGAAAGTGAAATAGAAGTAAGTAGGATATATTAAAAATCGATTAATGCATCATTATGCATTGGTACCACTCCTGAAAGGCAGGGAGCAGATTTTGAATCAAAGAGAGAAATGTTGTCTAACAATTTTTTAAATCTACAGATTTTCTTCTTCCTAGAGAAGACCATAAGCACAGTTTCATGAATGTTTATTCATTTCATTTATAAAAAATATTTCCCCGTGTATTTTTATGCACTTAAGATTTTATTTTTCCTGAGACTTCATGCCCTTTCATACAATTTTCCCAGTAGATATTAAAAACCGTGTTCTAGACACAATTTTCTAAATGAATTTATCTCCTCAGACTAGAAAACTGAAGTTGTAGATCTAAGCAAAGTTGTAGTTATAGATCATAGTTATTATTTAATCTATGCAGGAACTGACTTTCTCTGAAAATCAGAGGATTAGCTGGTTCATATCTATACGAGAGTTGTAATCATTCACAACACAGATTATATGCATGCATCCTTAAGGAAGACGTGTCTATATTACATGTAAAACTAATGAAGTGCTTTATGTTTCCTTAGAAAATATATGTAATTAAAAACAGTCATGGGCTTTTAGATTTTTTCAAAAAGTTTGGGGGAAACTGACAAGAAACAATCAAACCAAGCCAAAATAAGAACACAATGAAAATAAAACACATGGCCAGTGAGATCTGAAATATCCTACTGAACGAATGTTAGCAGCTAGAATCTACATTTGAGTTTTGCACTGCATGGAAAATGAAGTTCATGCAAACTAAAGGCATATGTAAGATAGTTGTGCAGTGATTTAAACATGATTTGTATAAATGTCTAATTAAAGAATCCTTAAGCACTGTCTAACTTTGTGTTAGCTACCAAGGGACAAAATTGAATCTTTGGTTTCAGTTTGGATACATATCCAAAAGTTCATCTCAGCAATTCACCAGATTTGATTGCAGTTGGAAATCCTGGGCTTGGACGTACCTGTTTGGTGGGTTTATGTTTACTCATTTTTGGTGCCTTATGATGGTGTACAGTAAGGATAGCCTCACCAAGTTCAGAGACCTGTTGATTTTCTATGGTCTCAAGGAAATGATGATGATTGTAATAATATTTACATCCAGGCAGAATGCAAATATGATATGCATTTTCAGTATGTCTCTGTTGCCCACAGACCACAGTACCATCTCAAAGATACTAAAGAATCAGTGATCATCCCTGAAAATGGGTTAGTGCCATAAAACTTAGTTTTTAAACTCTTTGGGGTAGAGATTGTCTTTTTGTTTCCTATTTGTACAGTACCTAGCAAAATAGGATTCTAGAATGTGACCAGTGTTTCTAGATGCCAAGACAAATAAATAATAATAACAACGGTTTTGTTGTTGTCATTGTCATTTATCTCTAAGGTTAGCTCGCATTTGGTGAGATCTTTGTTTTTTATTTTCTGTATTTCTTTTCCAAGGCAAACTATATAGTCTGAGACAAATTGCTCATCTAAACCATCGCACATTGGAATTCATCTTGTCATGTGATTATGCTAAAAGGTGGGTGAAGTATTCAGCATAGTACCACATTGGGAAGTGGTTAGTCATGATGATTGTTCAGTCATTTTAATTGTCAAATTCCAGGAGCTAGTGACCATCAGTCAGGGTACAGCAGAAGTGGATTAAGCTGAAAAGAACTGAAATCATTCAACTTCTGAATGAGAGCAGCCAGTCTTCTAATGAGCTTTAACTAATGCATGTTACATTTATACCTTTTGTTAATTTAGCTCATTTTTCCAGAGTACCACTTTGGGACATGCCCTCTGTGTCTAAAACATATACATATGACCTTTTTCTGGATCTGCTTTCTAGTTCTTTACACGGCTCACCCCAACAGACAGAAGGAACAGTGCTATAATACATATCAGAGTCTAAATATAATCTGATGTGATGGGGTTCACTCACACACAGTGGCTCCTGCTGACTGACTGGGGAATTAGGTTAGCTAGCCACTGCACCCTCTTCTGGTGGTGTCACTCCATCATCGCTTCTGCTCCACGGCCTATGTCATGCCCAGGACTGAAGAGTCTTCTTCATGACACAGCTCTCCAGTTTCATCACTCTTTGTTTGCCCTCCTTCCGCATCCCCCATTCCAGAGGAAACTGCAGTTTGCTATCTAGCCACTTCTCTCAGTGGCAACTACAGCCAATTGTCTGGCCACGCCATCAGTGGTGAGGTGGGGGGGACCCAAGGCCACCCACTACTCTGGATCCCTGCCAGGGACCTTATAGATGGCCACCACTTGCTGTGTTCCCTCCAACTCCTCAATTCATTTCCCTCGGGCACTTCTCCACAACCCCAGCACCTTCTTGACCTCAGGGCCTCAGCTTGCAAATCCTTGCAGCCAACCAGGAAGTGGCCTTAGCTCCCATGGTCACTGTTAGAAGCACTGCACTGTTAGGCACTCCTTTCTCCTGCTAGATACCTGATCTCTCCACAAACTCCAGGCAGCTACTGAAGAGCCTGCAGCTCTTCTAATATGAGCCTGCTCAGTTCTGATTGGCTGCTCCTCGCAGACCTTCTCTAATTGGCTGCCTCCTTAGAGTTCCATTAACTCCTTGTGGTGCAGATGCCCCATCACATCTAGCATATAGTGTGAATTTGTTCTCCAAGTCTGGCCTTCAAATATTCACACGTGTTTCTAACAGCAAATGTGTTGGAATATACATGAGCAGTTTGTATCTTGAACATTGTTAGCACTAACAGCCACACTTCAGGGCCACTGCACGGCCATCAAAGATGCCCACTCTCAGGCTTCTGCCTTCCACCCATTGCCTCTGTTGGACAGAAATCTGCTTCTTTCCCTCTCCTGACCAGGCTATTTCCCACCTCACATTGTGAGTTCCTCAGCAAGTCAGGCTACCTCAGAAGACCAATTTTGTTTTTTTATCTGAGGCCTTGAACAGCATAATTGTCCATGGTTATAAATAAGCACACAGGTTTTTCTAAGCAAGCACATTTATTCTTAAGGTTAAAGCATTGCAGAGAAACCTCGTTGAAACAATAAAACAACTTGCATACATAATGATAAGCTTGCTGGTGACCACCCCTTCTCCAACAAGGCTTCGGACAGGTAATCAGTTGTCCAAACCCTACCAAGAGTTTGTTCTGATGTGTGTGAACTTGTAACCACAGATAAAACACATCCATGAATCTGAGAGTCACTTCCTCATCCATTTTGGGCCTTTGGTCTTGTGACCCTGGGAACAGATACTCAGTAGTACCTGATATACTAAATATCCAAGTATAATTTCAAAGAGCTGGGATTTTGCATAATCAGGAGGGGAAATTTGCATTCACCTCACCTTAGATATTTCCTAGGAAATACGCATCACGTATACTGTTCCAAAAGTTCGTTCTTTTCTGACACATTATTCATTCCTTTGATCTTGTAAGGCTGCAAATAATACATAACTGGAATTAAGTTATAAGGCTGGAATTTAGTACAATGGACTCTACAGATACTTACATTTAATTAAAGGAGTTTTCCAAAGAAAATGTGAGGAAATTCCCTTATCTGTCATACCAAGAATTAATATCAAGCTTATTTCTGTCAGCAACTTTTATGCACCACTTTGTTTGGGTTTGGAATTTTATTTTTTGCTAAGTTTAGTTCAGGCTTTTGTAAATGAATCACATTTATTACATTTTGCAAAGGAAGTAGTGTAGACTTCAATGTTAATATGTCTTCCACATCATATCTAAAACATTTCTTTATGCCCTTACTGCTGCTAGTTTGTGGGGTTATCAGCTTCAACTTTCCTTTATCTTAGATATGGGGACATGCACTTATTTGCACATTCTGTTCCTGCAGTCATGGCTTTGAGCTGTGCTTGAATTATTTGATACTCAGCTCTAGCCATTGTTTTATTTTTTCATAGCTCCTTCATTGACAAGCTTACTCTCATAGCTTGAGCAGTGTTAATGCTAGAGATGACAACGTCTCTCACCATTTCATAGCTGTCTGCACAGCAACAATCTTTGACTAACAGCTGTAAGTCAATTTAAACCTATTCAAGTGCCTCTAGGATTTCCTGTATGTTTCATGGAATTTGTTTATGCTGCAGCAAAAATTCGATTTGCTTTTAGCATATCAGAGGTTTTCAGAAACCTTAGCATTTTCTGCAGAAATATTCTGTTATAAAGAAAATGACTCTTTTTTTTTTCACCAATCTAAAGGACCAAGTAGCTGCACCTTTCATCTTTAAACATTGCTTTCAGGGTCAAGGTAACATTTTCATAAGTTTTCTGAATCTTTTCCATGGTTATGGGACGTTGCCAGATTCCCACTACATTCCAGGTACAAGAAAATCAGCCAGCTCCATAGTGTTAAGGAGAGCAGTTTCTGACACCTAGCATTATTTTCCGTTGTGCTCTAAACTCACTAGACCAATGCGTTTCAGAACATCCTGGGTAAATGCTGTATCCCCTTTCCAGCACTTAATTCTAAATGCCAAAATTAGATTGACAAACAGAAAAGAAACTGTTCTACCGCAGGAAGTGATTCAGAAGAATTTAGTGTCAACGCAGCAGATAAGTAACATATTTTGTCATCGCAGTGACTCTATTTCCAGTTATGTCATAGGCATGGCACTACTGACCAGCAGGGCCATCCTTAGCCATACACAAAATATGCAGCTGCCTAAGTCACTGGAAAATTTGAGGCCCCAGTTGGTCTTAATGCCAAGCTGCAGTCTAATAAATGGACACAAATCAGACATCAAGAATAGTAGTATTCAAAAACTAGTGAGAGAGCACCTCCCAGGACACTCTTCGCCAAGATGGGGTATAGAACCAGCGGGACACCCTGAGTTCAGCACTCTGCTCATTCCCCTCGTCCCCCCTCTCCTCCTTGCTGCACACCCTTGCCCTTAAGGCTGCTAGTGGCTTTACAAAACAAAAGGAAATGACACTTACTTGGAGGAGCAAGACTGGGAAATCATTTTTACAGCTGTTCCCTCAATCCACATCCCTGCTCTTACATACTTTGGAGAAATATACGAACGATAGTTTGTGTCTGCAGCACTTCAGGGGTCCAGAGAACCATGGAGGCAGGAAGAATCTAGGAAAATCACGAGCACTTGTCTGCCCTGAAGGTCTTTTCCTGGCTATTGAGGACTGTGGAATTCATCTGGGTGATTACAGAAGGTTAGAGAGGAAGGAGGGTCCTGTCCAGCATTTCAAGGCTTAAAAGACTGATTTTAGGTGCCTCGTGGAATTTTCAAAAACACTTAAAACTCATTAAGAGCAACGAGGAGTCCTGTGGCACTTTATAGACTAACATTTATTGGAGCATTAGCTTTCGTGGGCAAAGACCCACTTTGTCAGGTGCCACAGGACTCCACGTCAGTTTTGCAGATTCAGATTAACATGGCTACCCCTCTGATACTTAAAACTCATTGATATCCATGGGCATTCGGGCCAGATTTTTAAAGGTATTTAGGTGCTTAGCAGATTTTTGGAAGCATCAAGGCACCTAAGTGACGTTGACCTGGATCTACAAAGGGACATAGGCATTGCAATACTGAGCAATGAAATGCCTAAATCCAGGGTCCTTGAAAATCACTGGGAGTCACAAAACTTGAGTTATGTTCCTCTGCTTCCTATCCAATGAGCAGGGAGAGAGATGCACCTAAGAATGGAGTCCCCAAAAGCCAGCATGGTAGGCTAAACTAACCAACAAGTTGTCCTCAGATCCACCCCCTCACAAGTTTCAGCTCTAGTGCCAGGCTGTAGGGAAGTACCTGTCTCTGCTGGTGGGCCACAGCCAGGAGCCCTCCTCTTGGAGACAGGGCCCTGGGATGGGCAGGAGATGCTGCTGCCTCCAGCACTCTTACAGCTTTCAGCCCAGTGGGGTAAAACACTCTTGCTGGATGTGGTTGGAGCCTGCCCGCTACCTGATGGAGAGAAGCGATTTGAAGAGAAGTCTCCACTGGACACTGGAATGTTCCATTGTGAGGATTCTATCAGTCTCCCCGATGAAGTTGTTCCACTTTGATTAAATAGTTCTTAGAGGAGGAGGACTGGAAACCAAGGGTCACAACTCCCAGGCAAGTGCCCATACCACAGTGGAGCTGACAGCCTTCTCAGGCCCCTGGACAAGGCAGGGGAGCCCCAGCTCCAGATGACCAGAAGAGGTGGAGCCTCAGACAGAAGGGGTAGGAACAGACAGCCCTCCATGTCATCCACAGTACGGTGCCCATCTTGGAGCTGCATGGAGTGCACAATGTAATTCCCCGGCAGTTCTTTAAAGGGTCTAGTGCTCTGGCCTCAGCTGCAGTAGCAGTGGCCGGGAGCCCTAGGCCCTTTGAATTGCTGGGCTCCGGGGCAACTGTCATCTTTGCCTCTCCCCACCTTCCCCCTGTCAACAGGCCTGCCTAACCACCAGGCTATAAAGTCATTCTCACTCTATGTGGCTGGATACTGAATGGAGCCTCCTGGTCCAGAAGACATGCTCAGAATGGGGGAGCAGAGGGCATGCCCAGATGAAGAAACTGTAGGCTCTTAGGAACTTTTACAGTAAAACTTTAGGTTCCATGTGAGCTCTGATGCCTACAAGCTCAGGCAGCCTCCATACAGAAGCCTCCTGAATTGCTGTCTCACATAAATCTGGGCCTTAAATACTAGGGTCCTTTATCAAGCTGGGCCTTAGGTGCCTAAGTTCCATTTTCCCTTCAATATGGTATTTCTCCATTTCCTCAACTGGGTAAGGAATGCTTCTGATGCTTTGTCCTGGATTTCCTTAAATTTATAACAATCCTTTTTGTGGCCAACTTTTTCACAGAACTAGCATTGAGCTCAACTACTTCCTTCATGTTTTGCAATATTGTTCATTTTCCTTGTTATGCCAAGTGATTTTAACAATATTTTCAATCATTCAGAAGTGTCACACGTGACTAGAATCTTCTTTTCCTTCATGCATGTTAGACACCAGTCTGTACTAACAGGGCTTAGGGAGCTTAGATTCCAACCTCCTTTGGAAGAAAAGATTTAAGTTCAGTGGCAAATTCCATATCCTCGCAAACTGTCCTTGGACTCTTTTCGCTGACTTTGAACTGCTGGCCAAACTGTACCTGAGACTCTACATTTGGTCCACTGCCAATTTATTCTGGAATTACTCACTGGTATTTAGACATGACAGGAACACAAGTTGTATTGGGTCCTCTGTCATTTCAGGTGTGTGTATGGGGGGGTCCCTTCTTGCCTTCTCTTTCTGTGGCCTAGCCTGCTCAGGTTGATGGCTGTTTCTCAACCACACATTTACAGCTTGTACCAGAGCGGGATAATTCAGGCAATATATGAAAATGAAAAACAAATGTGGTACGATGCCTCATTCTTCTCCAACTGCCATTGCTTTTACACTTTTATTTATTAACATTTAAAGACCACATAAATCCCTGCTCACCTGATTGTTGTAGGTTCACCAAGTTTAAAAAAAATCACCTATAACAATCAGATGAACATGGATTTATGCACTCTTTTAAATATAAATGAATCTTCTTGGGCAAAGTATTTAGTCTCTCATGAGCAACATAATAATTATCTTCATGGGGACTTTTCTGAACAAAGGTTTCCCTAAGAAATATATGCACACCACCTTCAAGGAAACTAAATAAAACACGGAAGGTAATGCACAGATACTATGCTCCTTCTGATGCTTTATGAATAACTCCAGTATCAATGGAGGCAACACCACCACCTCTTGATAATCAGCTACTAAAATAATGATGGGTTCAATCATTTTGATGTTGATGACAATGATTAAATTGGCTACTTAAGGCAGCTGCTTGATTAAAATGATATTTAATCCATAATAATTCCTGATAATCGCTCCTGTTATGTGAAAGACTTCTATTTGTAGATGCCAAAAAAATCCCCATCTATGCCCTAATTTCTACTTCATCGCTCCCCATTTTCCACTTCTAGTGCGTGGCATGAGGTAGATTTTTGTCATCTTGAGAAATTAACTGACAAGCAAAAGGCACACACTTTTGTGATGTGCATCTGTTCTTGGGAAATTGTCATTAAAACTGACTTTTCTCTTTGAATACAATATCACTTTTCTATTTTGTATCTACTATAAGATGGAAAGGGCAAGCTTTAAAATGGAGATGTTTTGAACTAAGAGCCCAGGCCAACAGCCTTTGAAGTCACCAGGCATTAGATCAATGGCCATTAGTTAGGATGTGTAGAAAGGATGTCTGTAGCCTGTTTGTCAGCAGCTGGAAATGGGTGACAGGGGAGGGATCACTTGATGATTCCCTGTTCTGTTCACTCCCTCTGGAGCATCTGGCATTGACCACTGTCAGCAGACAGGATACTGGGCTAGATGGTCCTTTGGTCTGACGCAGTATGGCCATTCTTATGTTCTGATGATCTTATAGTCATAAGAACTGAGCAATTTGGACTATCAGCTGATTGGTACCATGATTTTTACTATTCATAAACAAGTTAATTGCACTGTCTCACACATGCAAAGACTTGGTTCTGATATAATGTGGATAAACAGATATGAATACTACCATCTGAATGACTGTTTGACGGTTTTTATTTAAAAAAAATCCTTCCTCTGAGACATTATTGCTTCATAGTATTTGGAGACATTAGTAGTTGAAGTAAGCTTCAGCAATGGAGTGCAAAAGTAAATGTCTTTAAGTAATACTTCAGATGAAATTACTTGAGGCTACTGTAGCCACATGGAAATAACAACTTCATGTGAAAAGGTGTTAATAGACCAGTTGTGGTAATAAAGTTAGCAACAAGTTCTAGTGGTGATGGATCTATTTAATTTATGTGAGGAAGTTTATATTAGAGAGTTACAGCTCTATTGGGTCAACTAGCCACAGTAATTGCAAAAGGCTTATTCAGTTTCAAAGTGGAATATTACATCTCTATGGATCTTTCTGGTTCAAGGTTACAAGAAGAAATAAATACATTGGCAAAGATAGCCAATAAATACTATAGGATTCAAAAGGCAGAAAACTCCAGCATGAAAGATGCTCTGTCTTGTTTTGGTCCAGTCACATTGCCAATGATTTGCTAGTTACTATTATCAACCCCAGGGGGCTGGTTCGGTGGACTGTGCCACAGTGCATGGGAAGTCCTGGCATGCAGAGTGCCCCCAACTGCTTTAATGTATAGCATCCCAGAATCACCATAAGGCATGTCCTATGAGCCTTCTTGGCCCTAGCGCACTTCTCACCCTGGGGCTTGCAAAGAGGATAGCATAGAGTCACTTGTGCTGTAAACAGGGTCAGCCCTACACCAAATGACACCCAAGGTGAGGAGAGTTGTTGGCAACCCCTTCCACTTCTTAAACTTTTGAAGATCTTACAGCACCCCCAGACCAGCCCCCACTAAATTCAGTATCCTGGGCAGTTGCCTGCTCCTAAATCCTCCCTTCCGTACATGTTTATATAAACAGCCACTGTGCTTGCCTTTAGGAAATTCTCCCCAGCCAGCTGTATATCCCGTAGAAGACACCAGTGCAGTGGGAAAAAGGCTGTTTTAAGGTTTAATTTTAAAAAAGAAACATTCTCAACCTATGGTCTATGGAAAATTTCCAGGCAGGCTGCCATGTTGCTTCAGTCACTATAGCAGAGTACTTTTCAGCTATGAAGATGCTATGTCATTGTGCCTACTAACTATAATCTGTCTTTAGGGCTCCAGGAGAAGCAAACACACTTCAGTGAACCATGAGTGGATACCGTATGTCTTTCTTCACTGGCTGTCTCTTTGATGTAAATCAGTCCCTCGTCATCTTTGTGGACAGCAGCAGGACTGGAAGCCTAGCAGCAAACTAACGAGAGTAGAAAAACTAACTGCAATGAGCTATTGGGGGGAGAGGGGGAATTGGGACAATGAAAGCTGCAGGTCATGAGGGAAGAGTTGTCTCTGAGAAACATAAAACCCTATACTCAGTGAGAGAAATGACACGCACAGCTACACCCCTCCTCCTCCATTTTTATGACTGTGCTAACAGCAGCCACCATTACAGTAACCTGAGTTTCTGTTCATTTTAGCGCCTCCAAATTGTGCTAGCATTTTTTATGTAACCAAAAATCTTCAGTTTTTGTGCAGCATCACTTACAGCCCCATAACCTTTTGCTAGCAAATAATTACAATATTTCCTAATGCTTTAACGTTTCCTTGTCGAGGGAATTGTTCACATTTCTTAGAAGTCTGGTCCCAGATACATATGTATTAAAGGCACTAAATTGATTTCAATGCCCAAGCAAAGTTTCGGTGTCCGCACATGAATGCCCAAGAAAAGTGGCTAGAATTATGAGGCTCCACATTGTCACAGGAAGTTTCTGAAGCCATATAATACACATGCTAGTCTTGCTTCAGAAGGCAGTAATAATTAATGTGTTTTTAACAATGGCAGGTGCAATTCCATGAGTGAGCTCCATTTTAATCAAGTGTCAGACATGATTCTTAATAGGAATTTTACGAAGCACTCTTGCTACATTTTTATTTCTTCAAACTTAAATAGCCCTTTTGATGTTAACACAGTTCCTCATCATGCCAACTGTTTTCCAGGAACTGTCCGTCATATAGTAAATCACACTCAAAATAAGTACCAGACTTCTGAGCTGGAAAGTGACAGGCAAAAAGATTGCCATGTGGAAATGAAATGAAAGAGCAATTCAAATGAAATCCTTAGGTTGAGGCTAAGTCAATATTGTTCTGTCTCTTCCCCTTTCTAACTCACCCTACTAAGCTTGGCTACTATGCAGAGGAAACAATAAAAATGTCTTTAAAGAAAGCTTCAAACCAAATGGGTAGGGAAGTGATCTGTATCATCCCAATAGAGAAAATAAATGCAATGTACTTCATAACTAATTATGGAATAGACACACTGGCATAGAGGATCCGAGCCACACTCTTAAATGCAGTTATTAGCTATTCTTGAAAGAGAGAGCACAATGGCTACGTCTACAATGCACAATTATTTCAGAATAAGCTATTCCAGAAGAAATACTCCGAAATAGCTTATTTTGAAATAGCACATCTACACTACAGGGAAGCCTGGAAATAAGTCCAAGGCAGGCTTCCCTAATGTGGACGTGCTACTTTGATCTAGAGAACCAGGACGCACAGAGGGAGAAGTTACTTTGAATGGCCTGGGGGAGGAGCTATTTTGAAATGGTGGAGCATCCACACTACTGATATTCTAAAATAGCTATTTCGGAAGAGGCGTTATTCTTCATGGAATGAAGTTTACAAACACTGAAATAAGCTGCCTGTTATTTTGAAATTATTTTGAAATAATGGGCTAGCTGTGTAGACGTTTGCATAGTTATTTCAGAATAATGGACGTTATTCAGAAATAATGCTGCTGTGTAGACGTACCCATACTGGGAAGACTGAGGCTACGTCTAGACTACAAAGGTAAGTCGGAAAAAGATAAGCAATTCGCATACTTTTTCCCCACTTTTCTGTCAAAAGAGGCTTTTCCAAAATTTGGCACATCTACACAGCACCAAATTTCAGAAAAACCTGGTCTTTCGACACATCCCTTCTTCCTCGTAGAATGAGGTGTACAGGGATGGCGAAAGCGCGCGTCTGCTTTTCCAAAAAAAATTCGTTCCTTGGATGTGGCATTTCTTTTCTGGGATACCTCCGGTATCCCAGAGAAGTGCTGCAGTCTAGACGTAGCCAGAAAGTAAGAGGGTGTGAGCATGAAGAAGTTCATGTTTGGGGTTTTTCTGTTGGCAGCAAAGTTTAAATGAAAGGGCTGAACCAAAAGCTGGACATTTGTGTTTGCACCTGAGGAACTCATCATTCTTTTGAATCTGCTTCTGGGAAGTACCCAGCCTATTTTATTTCCCCTTTTATGTGGATGGAATTCTTAAAGATGGACTTTCTTGGTGTGCCATTTGACCATGTGACCCATCCCCTCGCCCCCGCCAGACACCTTATCCCAGAGGTGGTTCTTGGAGTTTAGAATTTTGAGATCAGTTAATGGTGAACCCTTTCATTGATAAGCTATTAGATCACAAGTTAATTTGGGCCATCTGTATCTAATAGTCATCTCTCTGCTTCACCCCCAAAGCCCAGAAATAAGCTTTTGGAAGGCTAGGCAATTTTCTACTTCATGTTGTGGGAAAGTGTTTCTCTGTTCTTTCTGCCAAACTCAAAATGCAGAAAACACATTCCATTAGGCAAAGCTGCATGCAACTTCTTTAAGCTACATTAAGTTTGCACCCAAGCCCTCAGGATAAACTCACCATGGTGCACTAATCAGCATTTGATAATTCTAAATGACAGTTTCTTGTGAAAATATATTGTGCTCTGTAGACTCATTAAACAAACAAACAAACAAATTTAGCTTTGTGCAAAATAGTTGTTAGTCTGTAAAAAGTGTTTAGAATTTAATGCATGGAGAACTTACAAGCATTTCCTCGAGTCTAATCTCACTTGCAATGTCTGTATTCCATGCTCTGCCAACATATGTAAGTTCTGTTTTGTGACTTTCAAAATGTTTGCTCTCAACTTGCAAACCCAGGCACTGGAAGACCCTCCACACTCCCAAGAATGAGGCTGTCAAGATTAAACAGACTCTTAAGCAACAAGACAAAGGATTGGTGAATGCCCCTATGACACTTTGAAACTGCTACATGTAAGGGAGCTTGTCTCATTGACAGGAAGGGTCAATGTTAAAGTAGAACAGGCTCACCAGAAAATGTTTCAGCTCTTTGTTGTTTCGACTCCTACAAGGGTAGGAGCTAAGAAATGAACAAGCAGAGATTTCCAAGGTCAACCTGAGTGAAGCCCTGAAAAGTCATTCAATTCTGACAGATTGCTACATACTGATGATCTTGCTGGAACCGCAGCATGAACTCGTTTGTGCATACATGTTGCCAACTTAAATATATAAATAACTCTCATTTCTTTTTCCTAGTTAATAAATCCGTAATGATTTTACCACCATCTTTGGCTACCAAATTTGTCTTTGGTGTATAAATTGATCTGGGGAAAGTCGCAAGTCAGCAGCCTGAATATTTTGTGATTGTGATAAATGATGACTTACACCAAAAATCACAAAGTCCATCTTGCTTGAGTGCCAATATAGACTGGAGAGCCCAAAGGGATGGTGTGTGACTCAACGAAAAGACTGTTCCAGTGATCTAAGAGTTCACATTTGTTACTGAGTTGGTAAAATCTAATTCTAGAACCTACCGCCAGTTTGGGGTGTCTGCCTGCTTTTGACAGTTTGTCCCAAGGTAGGGACCTATAGCTGTGAACCAGTCCAGACAGGGTGATACCCTGTTCAAAGGCACACAAGCTAATGTCACTGCAAGAACAGCAAGGGATCAAGATGGGGGCACTAACATATGATAGAAAGTCATTAAATAGACACAGACAGCTTGATAGACATTTTAGGTGTCACTAATAATAGTGAACTGCTTGAGGCAGTGTCCAGGAACACCCGGCTCTTATTAGCCTGGTGGAAATTCATAGTTATATTCTTACACTCTTGTCCTGGGGTTTTTTTTATCCTTTTCCTCAGCACAATGAATTTTATTTGAGACAATAAGAATTTGGGTTGAAAAAACAGAATCTTTTATGTCCTAACAGGATCCACAACTGCATGGCCAAAGAATGGGAACAATTAGCATGTGATGTAAAGCTAGGTAGAACAGACAGACTCCAATGATTTATGTTTAAGGCCGGTATAAGAAATAAATGGAGGATGACATGGATCGCCTGCACTGCAAATTACCATGTAAAGTATTGCTAATGCTTTAAATTTTTTTTTTATCTAAAGAGACTGATGCCACCTAGGATGATAGTCCATTTCATTATAATGGAGGTACATTTCCCAGAGGGCCTTTGCTCCTTTGACAATAATTTTTGAATGTATGTTGTACATATTTTTAACCATAGTTGATTTCCCTGTGAAAGTGCATTATTGTCCGTGTCTCTCTTTCCAAATGGAACTTTTATAATAAAAATTTCAAGTTTTGTAGATGGGCCTATCATAAAAAAAACTGAATTGCTCAATGATTGACATTAGTAGCAGGACTGGGCCCTTTCATTGTATGTGATGGTATATGTGATGCCTGAGAGCCATGAACCTTATTATTTCCTACTCAGACTAATCCTGGTTTATCCTTGCATTAATGCAGTTAGAATGAACAAAGCTTTTGCTTTTAGAAAGATAACATTTGTCTCCCTCTTTGTGGCCTTATTAACAAATGAAAAACCCTGCTTTACAAATAAAGATCACTGATGAATAGCACAATCAGGGTAGTATTACTTAAGGGAAAAAGGCTGGATTAAATGAATTATTTACAAAAAAATAATTTGCATAAACCAAGTATAAAAATTATGTTTCTTCAGATTAGCTGTAGATTTTTGCAATAAATAACGCATGAAAACCAAGACAAAAGAGTCAAAATACATATTGATAATTAAAACCGGTTCTTATTTTTTTATCCTTTAAAACCATGGACAAGAATGTACATCTCCACAAAAGTGGAGGCCAAACATAATGAATCAGAACATTTGCTGAAACATCAAGTGACATTTTTTCCAAGGTTGTTCCTTTTAGTCATTGTCATTGTGAGAATGGATTCCATTTGCGATTTAAAAAAAAAAACCCTAAATAAAAGAATAAAACAATGAACACATTGCACACTCCTTGAAACACAATCTTTGTCATAGGCACTACCATTATTTTTCCCCCTCACAGAACAAAAAAAGAGGAAAAGAAGATGGGGGGAAACAAAGACAGTTGACAAGAAACAACTTTTCCCCTTCTCCAGCTTTCCCCTTTTCCAGTTTGTTTAAGTTGTGTGTGACTATCCATTACCAAGAACATTTCCCAGGCTCTTCAGGGGCTTAAACCTCAAATTGGAGCATTCATATTCATGTAATTCTTTACAAATAATATATATACACAT
Organism: Rafetus swinhoei; assembly: GCA_019425775.1. NCBI lineage: Eukaryota > Metazoa > Chordata > Testudines > Trionychidae > Rafetus > Rafetus swinhoei. The sequence continues at coordinate 59,887,230 of CM033447.1, forward strand.
ATATTATACCATACTGGTTTTATAAATTATCTACCAATATATGTAATATTGGTATAAAAGACCCCCAGTTCAATTAAATGTTCCATACCAATGTTAACAATAGAAGTGAATTGGTAGGATAATTTATTACCCAGGATTCAGCTACAGGTAAACAATGCTTCAAGGTTTCACTTACTAAGGAAAAGACCTCACAACTGACCATCTGTGCAAGAAAAATGCTCAGACTTCCAAATCATTTACAGTTATGGAACATTTTTGTAAGATTAGCTCTTACAGTCAGGTGTAACATGGCAAATTTTCAATGATCAATAAAAAAAATCAATTAAATCAAGTATAACACTACATTTAAGAGAATTCCACTTGAAATGTACCCTGATTCGTGCAATGTCATTAAAAATGAAGTTTTCAAAGAAAAATATGAGCTATGGGGTGGGTGTCCGCACTCATATCAGTAACTGAACAAGTTGTGCAGGGTTATAGGGATAACTTAATATCCCTGTTGATTAAATGGTGAGTATTGAAAACCCATTTAATCAGCAAGCCAGGCACATCATTTCCCCCCACATATACCAGCTGGACATAAACAGTGAAGGAACAACATACTCCTAATCTTCATTGCATTTCATGTGATTTTCAATCATCATTCTCGCAGCAGAAGGTGGTTGGAAAGTAGCTTTAGCAAGGGCTGAGCATGGTGTTTTGTTGCTCATGTGATCCAATAAAGTAATCTGAAAGGAGCAGGAACAGGAGGGGAGGCCAATAAGAGCACTATTGACCCAGAACATGTCACAAGATATTGAGCAGTTGACTGCTGGAGATCGTATTTTCTTAAAACCCTGACATTTGTTTATGTCAACAATCAGCTCTTATGCCCTCAGTACCTTTCCGAATCCAGCACTTAAACAGAGCCAATTAAACAAATCACCAAGGTAGACAGGGAGGAATGCAAAAGCATTAAAAAAAAGGCATTGATAACACTTGTTTCTTGAAAATATTATCAAAATGGCTATCAAACTGTTTGATTTACTGAAAATTAAGTTTGCAACAGACTAAAGGTGTCAATACAACAGTCTTGGTGCCCTTTTTGGTGAAAATGTCTGTCAACATTGTCAGGAAACAAATCAGAAGAAAATTTGGCCATTTGTTTTGCAAAATTTTCTTTTGAAAAACGTCCACATTAAAACCAAGGAAAAACTTTTATGTTGAAAATGCGTTGACCACCTCTGCTCTTAAATATACACAATCAGTTTCTAGTCCTCCATTTGCAATAGGCGTAACTTAAAATCCTGCATGCAAGCATCTATGCTCAACTCAACAGCAGCACTCATTTCAGTGCCGAGGTTGTGAGAGCCTCAATTGCTAAACACTGCATATTTCTCCATGTTGGGCCCTACTCTGTGAGGTGTTGATCCCCCTCAGCCTTACAGGACCTAGGTACCCAGCACATTCCAGGACTGCATACCTTTGCAGATTTATTTATGCACAGACATACAGTAAATGGTGAGTATTCAATGCTAGCTCTCGCATTCTTTGCCCCTCTACATCAACATGGAAGAATGGAATTGAACTGAGCTAAACTGTTCAAGTTTAAGACAGGGCACACTGGGAAGCATGAATTTCTCTAAAGTTGGAATTGTAAGGAAAGACTATAAACCCCTAATCAATTTTAAACTTCCTGCTTGTATTCATGCCATGTCCCAGTCTGCAAATAAGATAACAGAAATAACTGTTTATGTAGATTGGTTCATATAAGACCCAATTTATTTGGAAAAGAAAAAAAGAAGCCCCCCACTATGTCCCTTCAGAGGACCATTATTTTTTAACAAGTCTTCCATTAGCTTCCTTTTGGGGCTGGACATTTCAAAAATCTCTAAGGGCATCAGGCATCTAACTACCAATAGGCTCCTTGAAAAACCCACCCTTATTCATTAAGAGTACGTCTACACTGAATGCTTATTTCGAAATAAGCTATTCTGAAATAGTTATTCCAAAATGGCTTAATTCAAAATGGCACATCTACACGGCAGGGAAGCCTCAAAATTAGTCCAAGGCAGGCTTCCCTGTAGACATGCTAGCTCGATTTAGAGCCCCAGGAGGAATAATTTGGAATGGCCCTGGCGAGGGGCTAGTTTGAAATAGCTGCAGTGAAGCATCTACGCATGCCTTATGTTGAAATATCTATTTTGGAATAAGTGTTATTCCTCATGCAATGAGGTTTACAAATATCGGAATAAGCCGTCCGTTATTTCAAGATTATTTCAAAATAATGGAATGGCTGTGTAGATGCTTGCATTGTTATTCCGAAATAATGCTAGTTATCTCGAAATAATGGTGCAGTGTAGATGCACCCTGAGTTAAAAAAGTAAGAGAGGTGAATATACTCTCCAGCGTGTTGAGTATACAACATACAGGAAGAGTACTTAGAGACTAATTTCAAAATATACTTTTATTGTTTTTATTCAACACAACTGTCTGTCTGAAAACCAACCTAGAACACACAGCACATCACATATGCTGGGACTCGATTTGAATTTCTAGGATTGCTACAGAGTGATTATTTCTTTTTGTGTGTACACAGGCATGTTTGCATGTGAGAGACAATACAGCTTTTAGATAAAGGTAGGAAGTGCTCCTCATACAAAAGGCAGAACTGAAGCGAAATTAGTTCACCAATATTAGTTATTCTGATAACTGCAGAACTACAATGGCCACTTTTAACAGGGCTGCAGACAGTAGCAGAGGCCATACAAAGGTCAAGGAGAATAAAAGATGAGGGTAGCTGGAATTAACTGCTGCAGAAACCACCCATATAGAAATATTTCAGCATGGATTATTACAATTATTTAAAATGTTGTATAAAAGAACAGGTCAATTCAAACCATGAGCCAGATCCTCAATGTAAATTAGCATGGATCCAAATGCCAGGTCTCACATAGCAGTCTATCTGGCCCTATATATTTATATTTTAAACTCTTTAACTAAATAGTCAGGGAGAAAAATAACTCTTAAAGTATGTTTGGATTCTACTAGAAACATTCTTTAACAGTAGAAGAGAAACCACAATAGTTCCGGCACTGTGAATAGCCTAACGCACAAGGGCAAAAATTAACTTATGATATTGGTATATTAGACTGCATCTAAACATCTGGGTGAAAATCATAGCCTCATTGCAGCTAATCAGAATTTTGCCACTACAGCTAGGATCTAATTCCACAATGTGTTCCCTGGAAGCCCCTTTCAGGTCTATCTTCAATGAAAGCACATCTATTTACATCAGATCAGACTCTGGTCTAGGCATTGTGAACAGAATTTTTTCCATCTGTTAGATTTTTAAAATATTCATGTTGGGCCCAAATCTGCCACCACCTATACCAAAACCTCCCATTGATTTAAATGGGAGGTTAGCATGTACAGCAAGAATGGTGTTGAGCTTTTATAGCTTCAAGTTTCTCAAACAGAAACAGAACAAAACAAAACCTGGATGGCTGTCCAGCCATTTATGGGAGGGGGGACACTTTGGTTTCCTTTGTATTTTTTTTCATTAGTTTAACAGAAAGTATATATGGCAAGCAGAGGTGGATAGAAAAAAGTGGGGAGAGAGGAGGAAAAGGAAATGTCACAATGTTTTTGTTATTATATTCCCCTCTTCTCCCTCTCAAATGCAAAATTTATAAAATTTCAAAAGTTTAAAACTTTGAAATTCAAAAAATGTAAACCAGCTCAGATGGAAAGGTATTGAGATCACTAGAGATCATTTAAGTCAGGAAAAGCATGAAGTAGTAGTTTATGGTTAAGAGTAGTTTCTCATACTACTCTGCATTCCTTTAATCTATTCTGGATTTACCTGTGAAAGTTTTTTTTTTTCATAAAAAGAAAACAGGAGAAATATTTTTTTAAACAAGTGGCAATACAGGCTGCTAATGTTTCCATCTGGTTGGTTACTTCCATTCAAGAATCAGCGAAATCAGAACTGTTTCTAGGATATTCCTGATTTAACAAATGGCTTTCATTTTGGTAATTCCTTAGCTTACAAACTATTTTTTTTTTTTTAAAGTAAAGCTAGATCCTTTACTATTTTTTCTGAGCACACTCGCTGATTCTCCCTTGGAGAAGATCAGAGTTCTCTCAGGATATGTCTACACTGCAACACTACAGCTGGTCCCCGAGTTGCGAACGGTCGATTTACGACCGTTCTCATTTACGACCAAAACTCCCATTGAGCGGTCGTAAAGGTGGTCCCCGAGTTACGAACGCGACCCGCGCTTATGAACAGTGCGGTCACAATGTAACTCAATGGGGTCCGAGTTACGAACATTTTGAGTTACGGCCAAGTGTTTGGTCCGTAATTCGTTCGTAACTCGAGGCTGTATTTTCGAAATAACTAGCACTGTTCTGAAATAACTTAGTCCGTGTCTACACAGCAGGCAGTCATTTTGAAATAGTGACAAAATACTGTTAAGTTGGAGGACTTCTTACTCTGACTCCTGTAACCCTCATTGCACGAGGAATAAGGGAAGTCAGAAGAAAAGTGCTCTATTTCGAAATAAGTGCTGTGTAGCTGCTCCCTATTTCAAAATAAAATACACAATTGATGTATCTCAATTTGCGAAGTTTATTTCGAGTTAAGCCAGGCAGTGTAGACGCACCCTCAGAAAGGTTGAAATTCATCCTTAGGCAGACGGCCAACCAAAGTCTATGGCACACATGTGGCCCACTTAAGCACTATTTTGAAAAATGTATTTGGCTGTTAAATGTTACATAAGGCTTGTGTTCACTTTGTACAGGACTGAATTTTGTCCAATGTGAGAAATATTTTTTCAAAATATTCTCATGTAATTCTGAAAGTACAAGATGCTGAGTTCTGTCTAGCAGAAATAAGAAAAGACCACATTAAGTCATCTTCTCATTTCCCCACTTCTTCCTTATTACCTTTTGCTGACACTATTTATTTTGGAAAAAAACAGACACCAACTGTTTTGTTGTAACCACATTAGAATACCATTTTTAAAATGTTGGACATAAGTAGCTTCCAACTATTCATGACACTGATGGAGATAAAATCACGTTTATTAGCTTTCCAAAGCAAGGATTATTTTAAAATGGTAATACATCTATTGTGATAGCTACTTTGTGTGGTGTAGCATTAATCCCATCAAATTATTTGATTCGATATATGTTCAAAATCTTAACCATTTGAGGAACTTTAATGATATTGGGATGCAAAAAGCAACATTTGAAATTATAACTCAGGTAACTTCATGTGTGGATACTGGTCTTTGGTTTTCTGAAAGAGTTGGAAGCTATTTTACTAATAATACTTTTTATTGTTAATGACTGCCAACCATTCACTAGGACTAGTTTTCCAATAAAAGAACTAGTTTTACAATAAAAGGAAATCTAGTTAAATATGCAGCTCAGCTAGTACTGGACTGGGTTTACAGTCCTATTTCACCCCTTATACTAGCAGGAATTCATACATAACTTTTGTTTAATGTACGTGTATATTCAGAAAACATTTCACACTGTTAGGGGCAGCAGTAGTACACACAAAAGTACTCACTGTAGTATAGTAAAGAATCATCAGCTCCCCAAAATAACTTTGTTTGGTCAGAAAAGCTGACAGCTTAGTATGCCTGGACTACAAGCATGTTGAAGTTTTAATCTGGTTAATTCAGACTATTGCCAGCATTTATTTCTGTTATTTCATGTAGATATTAGTATTGGGTATCCTTGGCACTGAAAAAAATAGAGTTTCCAAAAGAAGAGAGATCAAAACCTCTCAGGCCTTATGGTTACATAATAGACAAAAAATAATGGGAGACATTTTGACTCCATCATTTGTGAAGTGTTACAAACCTCATGGAAACATAAAAGAAAAACATAAAGACATACTAAAAATGTGCTAACATTTAAAATCACTTGAGCCCATACCTTGCAAAGACTGGGAAATCCCCGTTGGGGCTACACACAGTACATGGAGTTAACTGTTTAAGTCCTTGAAGGATTGGAGCTTAAGTTTACTTGCTTCTGGACTTACAAGTTAAGTCCTCTGATCTCTAAGGCCAGATGCTGAATGACATTATTTCTTATGTGGGTAAGCTAAGTTCAACAGTAGTAAGGGTGTTGGAATATGGCATTGTGATCTACATTCTGCGTTGTTCCATAGCCATTGCAACCCCTTTGACTTCAGTAATATTGCATGGGATGTAAATCAGTGAAGAACTGGGCCTTCAAGTTAAAGGGAAAGGAAGAGGATGAGACAAAGCTTATCTATAAGGCATGAACATCCATTGTCACACAATACATATTGTAGTTGGTGCCGAATGGAAATAGAGAATTTAAATGGCACAGAGGTCTCATTCTGATGCAATTAGATTAGATACTGCTGAAGGCTATATCAACACACACAGAATATACATGCCATATGCATACGGTATGTTTTATACTTAATTTATACTCTTTAATCATTAGTAAAAAAGTATTAATTATACATATAAAATATAATTCCCTTTATAGAAAAAATTATGTAGATTTTGTTTGCTGTGATTTTTTTACATTATTAGTACTAATTTGAAAATAAAAAGTTTCACTAAAATAGCAGTCTGGAGCATTAGAAATATCTCCTTCTTTGCAGGACCTTTATACAAAGAGAACTATTCAAGTTCTTTGAAGAAAATAAGTCGAAGCAGCAAATCTCTCTGTCTTTATAACTCATAGGACTTCAGTAATGATGCTTGAGTAAAAAATTAAGAATCAAAGGGTGGTGACAGCCACCAAAAAAAAAAAAAAAAAGCGGAAGAGCAAATGTGTTCCCTGGACACGGCAGAGTTTTTTTGGGATACCTCTGGTATCCCAAAATCCCCCCGCAGTCTAGCCATACCCCCAGTGTAAGACCAATCAATAAAGAGCAGGGAATTAAAAGCTTTCTCTTTCCTTCTTCTTTAAAATTTACAAACTCAGTTATTGAGAAGTTCAGGTAGATTGTGTTTTGGCAATTTCAATGCACACACAATTCTAATAACTCATACATTTGTAAAGATTACATCATTTTAACAGTGTGCAGTATACAGGTACTATTAACTACTGTATCCTTATCAAGGGTGTATTTCCAATAACTTTCCAGTTTTCAGTTATATGCTTTCTAGCTAGATATTAAAAAACTAGAAAATAATGCTCTGTAAGCTTCAATCCAGTGCCCAAGCTAATTCAAGTCAACAGGACAAAGACTCACTGATGTCAATATCTGTCCAGTAAGAACTTTAGAGCTTTGACACAGCTCACTACTATTTGATGTACATTTCAATGACTGAACTTTTCAAATCTGCAATTTAAAATCCATAGAAGAATATAATGTGGCTAATCTGCAAATATCAAGTCCAAACACTGCACACCATGGGCAAAGATACTCATTATTCCACCCAAAGGGAAAACTGGCATAAATAAATTGAGCAGGATTTCACTCCAGTTTTCTGTGATCACAGTACATACAAAACACCAGGTACCAGCATCTAAAATGTCCTATGAGATGATAAAGCGAGTGGGCACCTTTGATTTTCCATGCTGTGCTATTTTGATTGGGATCTAGGTTTGCTCTCATTGAAGTTATGAGAGTTTTGCAATCACAGGATCAGGTTCTTAGTGTTTTATCGGTGCATACAACTGATCATAAATACGAAACAGTGCTTATGCACTATTGTCCCTGACAATTTATTGAAATCCAGGAATTTTTTAAAAATACATTCATGAAAGTACTTATGTTTTTAAGCTGATTTGAAGGTGATCTGGTATCTTCCACAGACCTTCATTTAGGCTATGGTTCAACAAGGCATCTAAAAATACTTGACTGTGAGCATATGGTTCTCAATGGTTTCCAAATGTAAACTCAAGCCAAACATAAGTGCTTTGCTGACCTGGGCCTCATTGAGGATTATTGTAGGGGGATAGACACAATACTGTAATCATTCCAGACAGTCAACCACTGTGATCCACACTCTACAGTGTTTGCACAAAACTCCCATTGATATCAGTAGGAGTGTCACATTAAAAACAAATATAGCCTCATGGATCAAAGCAGAACTCTGTATATCACATGAGAGATTACTTTTTTCTGAACTGTATTGAACAGTTCAATTTGGTAGAAGATATTTGAGACAGATTCTCAGATTATGTAAATTGGCATCACTCCACTAAGTTCAATGGAGCTGGATGAATATACATCAGTTGAGAATCTTGTGAACTATCTAAAGATTTTTCCCTAATTGAGGGCCAGATTCTGAGAGCCTTACTCAGGAAGGCTATTCATGAAGTAAGGGAATATTCAGCATAAGTTAGAGTGCCACAGTACTGCCTTATGGAATTATAACAGATTTTCAATGGTTAATAACTTTTAAACAATGTGAAAACGTGTCTATAGTCACTACATTTCCCATTTTAGATTGCTGGGAGCCCTCTACTAATAGGGAGGCATGAAGGGGGTTGTTTTGAAGAAAACCTATTCAGAAGCAAAACATCTACAACTTTCTAGGTCCGTATTTTACAATTCTGTTCAATAGTAATATGCTCAAGAAATGTTGATTTCCCTTGGTCAATTAAAAATCATTTAATTAGCTATTCTCCCAGTTTAGTGAAGTGTAACAACCTATGTGGATTTTTCACACCTAACATATTTGATCTTTACAGATCAGCTGTAAATTTTAATTATTGAAGAAGTGGGTTGTGCCCACGAAAGCTCATATACCCTCTACATTTTTTGTTAGTCTCTAAGATGCTGCAAGACTATTCATTGTATATTGTGAGTACATCAGTGAGTTTAGAGCTTCTTCCACGGAAGATTATTAGTTGGTTTCTCAGCTGGGGAACAGATGTAATTTTGTTAGAGTGAACTACATTCTACAGTGCACTGACTTACACCCCTTCTAATCATCTTGTGTTCAGGGGGATTGTATGGAGTGCAAGTTAGAACAAAAATATGAGCTAGTATTTCAGTAATATAACTTTATGAATTCTTCTCTGTGGCCAACATAATTAAAATGCCAGAAGTCAGAGAAAATTGTGTTCCAGTCAACTATAAAATATAGCAGTTCAGGGGGAAATACTTAACATTAGAGAAACATATAATTCATATTAAGGTGATCTTTCTAGATCTTCTTTAACTGTTTCCTCTTGGAACAATGAAACTTTCAATCAGTAATTGCAGAAATGATATTCTTCACAAATAATACACTAGTCTAGCGTAAGGTTAGCATTAAGGTCTCTCTATTCAAACATGCTGAAACTGAATAGCACAGGTAACATATCACAGTCACACATCCTTTGCTGAATACAAGACAGCAACTCTAACATGAGCTGAAGATTTCCCCCCATTTCAGATCTTCATCTATTATTCAGTCAGATACCCCGTCAGTTTTTAATACATTGTTCTTCCACCGTTCCTTCTTTTGAGCACATTAAACTAACATTTTCTTTTAAGAAAGGCATTGCCTCTTTCTTCTCCAGAAATCCTGCTGTGTGTTTCCAATACAATTCAAAATGTGAATTTTCTGATTGGAATATGTAGTTGGGTTTGGGGCAATAAGGACAAACTTCCCTTAATTAAAAAAAGGTTTCAAATTGAAAAGTTTATCTTATACACTGATCTTGTAGTTCCCTCAGTGGAAGCAGCCTGCTACACCCACCCTGACCCTGCTAAAGTAAATAGGACACTATCCACACATCTCAAATTGCAGGATTGGAGCTTTCTTTGACAACAAGACACCCCTTCCCCCTCTCAGAGAATTCCTTCCTCAAATCCAGCTGAATCTGAGCTAGTGATGTTTGAAGAAAGGAATGTCAAAACCAAAGATGCTCCATCCAGGGGGATAAATCATAATTTGCTATCGTATGTATTTTTATTGAAAACACACAGCAAAGATTATAGCCATAGAAAGTTGTATAAAGGAGACAATTCCATTACCTTTGCTTTAAAACCCCCCCACAACTTCTTAATGTGAATACTATTTTTTTTCCATAATGCCCTAACTGGGGGAAAATAAATGGCATATGCCTTCAGCTTTTTTCTGTTGTTGTTCAGTTCACTAGACAGAAGTTGAAATATTGCTTTATTCCATCTCAACATACAACCGATCGATTGTTCTATTTTGGAAATTCACTCTTGAGACTTGTGAACTGGAAAGTGGGGGCATATCTGATAACTTTAGCAATTTCCTTGCTGTAAGAGGAGTTTGTATTTGAATACGTTTTGTGTATACTGTAGATTTTGTTAATAAAGAAACCAGTTTCCTGGCATTGAACAGGGAAGGTTACTTGGTAATTATGTACTACAGTTCATTCATTTTTTTTAAACAAATAATTTAAACAGACTGCATTTCAAAATAGTGGTTCACATGTCATTACTGAATTTAGGTCACTGTATTAGTGGCATACCATGTATTGTGGGTACAGGAGAAAAACAGAAAAGAAAATGTAAGAAAGCAAGTGCTTCGGAAAATGTAACTTGAATGATCAGATGTGCCAATTTTATAGGAACAGTCCTGATATTGGGGCCTTTTTTTGTTATAGTGATGCGTTTTACTCTTTACCCCTTTGTCCTGATTTTTCTCACTTGCTGTCTGGTCACCCTCACTGCAACCAGCAAATGACCTTTCTTTTCTAAAACCTTGATCCTCCCAATGGATCTATTTGACAGAACACATGCGCCCGTCCACAACCTTATTCAAGACGAGACAGCTCTTTGCAAATGCATGGACCCACCCATGCCAAACCAGCTGCAGTAAAGGGGCCTTAAAAGTTCACAAGCGTAAAGTCATGCCTACTTAAAATGACTGGGAAAACTGAATATGGAAATAAATTAGGACAGCATGAACAAATATTTGTCAACTATTGATCATATTGTATCTTCCCAACTGATCTCTGAACAAACCATACTAAAATATACTTTAAAAGTATTCATTTGGAGTGCTCAAAAATGTTTTCAAAGTAGAACATTTTCAAAAAACTGTGATTTTTTGTGACAAAATAATGTGGTTTAAGTTCCCATTGGTAGAAAATTCATAACCTCCCCCCCCCCCACCCCCCACACACACTATCTCTTCTTCTTTCCCTCTCTCACTGAAAATCCAAATTTCATGAGCACAGTTCATAATGAGTTGCAGCTTCACAGTGCAATACTTGAACATTGCATCTCTTGCTCTTATGCCCTGATCTAACAAGACAGGGATGTGCCTGATAACTCAGTGGTCAGGGATTGTCCCATTGACTTCTCTGAGACTACTCATGTACTTAAAGGAAGTCACATGCTTAAGCATTGGCCTGAATCAGGGATTTACTGTTGCTTCAGATTTTAGGTGGCTTAGAACCATACTTCAGCATTTAGACTTGGAAAGAATTAGGGTTTGTGTGTGTGTGTGTTGATTAGTTTTAAAATTATGACTCAGGGATCAAACTACAGGCAATCAGGAGGGAAATTATGGGCCTGTATTATTTGAGGCTACTCAAGAAGAACTTGCTCACCAGCGAATGAATTGCTGGTGGACGGATCAATGCAGCTCTACTTTGAAACCAAAGAGTCTAAGAATGAATTTGGCCTTTTTGAAAAATATGCATAGCCCAAGCCTTCTAACAGCCAAATGGGACATTTTAAAAACATACTGTATTCTGCAACTGAATGGGTAACACAGGGGGAAAACACCCAACTCCCCCTCCCTCCCTCCCAAAAAGAAAACCTCAAACCAAAAAAGTTTTAGATGTATGCTTTAACCCTCCTGTATCTTTTCTTTCTTTTAAAAAAATATTTTATTAAAAAACACTATGATATGAGGGTGATCGACTATTTGGTTTCTTCTAAGTAGATGCTTTTAAATTAATGCATATAAATAATTTGTATTTAATTTCCTTCCTTCATGTTTAGCAAAGCATTGAATGCACCCATCCTTTAATTCCCCACCCCCCACTCTCCTCAAAGTCACTTGGTCAATGCTGAGTCTCTGTGTATTTCGCTTCTTAAGACAAACTTTGCCTCTCGTTCTGATTTCGCCATGGGATTCATGGGCAGAAAAGCTGTGTTTTCACTTGCACTGTTCTCGGATTCTGTGCTTGCCAGTTCATAGTCCTCTGACCTCCTTACATCAGTCAGAATTCGAATCTGCTCCTGGACAGTTTCTAGCAAAATTTTCACTTCCTGTTGCTCTGCTATAAGACGATTGTTGCTTGGGCCACTGACATTGACAAGTTCAGCTGAATAGGAGTTTTTGCACCATTTGACGCCTGTTACTTCAGAAACATTTTGCATTTGCATGCAGGCTTCATCCAAGCCCACTGAGGGGATGATGGGAACTGAGCTGGCCCTTGATGAAGAATATCCAACCAAGTCCTTCTGATCCACATTATTAAAATAAGGAGTTGTCTCTTGTGAAGGTAGTTGCATATTTATTGAAGTATTCTGAGGCGGTTTTAAACCAGTGGATGAATACCTAAAATAATAACAAAAAAATAGCTTTTTCATTTTGTATGACACAGCCAGAACATCTGTTGAAAAAGTTCATTTACATTCATCACGTTTTCACAACACTATTTAATGAGACAATGTAAAAGCAAAATCTTACATGTATTGCGCACGAGTAAGGAAAGCAAGATTTGGCCATAATGCAATTTGACCTTTCTGAGTTTCTACTTCAAGGCCCAAATGCAGCTTGATACTTAAGTTAGAAACTAGCCATCTTGACTTGCATTGCAGTACTCACATACTTAACTACCTCATGTCACTGCAGTGTATGTCATTTAGTATGAGTAGCTAAAGAACTAATAAAAAAGAAGTATAGATTCCCTAAGGCACCATGTTCACCAGATTTCCATTGATTGTAGTTAGCCTGATTATTGAACATTGATTGCTGTACACACAATTCAGTATATCCACCTTCAGCACGTGCAATCACGTTCACTGGATGTATAATTCAACACTTTCTCTACTCTAACACCCCATTCAAGTGATTCAGCAGCAATGAATTATATACTCTGGCTACATCTACACTGCACAGTTATTTCGGAATAAGTTATTCTGGAATAGTTATTCCAAAATAGCTTATTTCGAAATAGCACATCTACACTGTAGGGAAGCCTCAAAATTAGTCCGAGGCAGGCTTCCCTAATGGAGACATGCTAACTCAATTTAGAGTCCAAGGAGGAATAGAATGGCCCTGGTGAGGGGTATTTCAAAAAAGCGGAAGTGGAGCGTCTACACACATCTTATTTTGAAATAGCTATTTTGGAAGAGGCATTATTCTTCGTAGAATGAGATTTACAGAAGTCTGAATAATCTGTCCATTATTTTGAAATTATTTCAAAATAACAGAATTGCTGTGTAGACGCTCGCATAGCTATTTCAGAATAATAGCCGTTATTCCGAAATAACTTTGCTATGTAGACACACCCTCTGTGTCCAAAATGTTCCTGGCCTACTCCAAGCAGCAGTGCATACTGGATAATTTTGACAGGCCTTTTGAGATACCTTGCAGATTTCCTCTTGTTGAAGAGATATCAGTTGTGATTCATTGTGGAAGTATTCAGGAAAGCTGCAAAATAACTTTTGGGCAAATGATAAAGAAACATGCAAAACTGACTGAAAATAGACATATGTCAAGTCCAAGTATCAAAATCTGTTGCTGTCATATCTCAAAGAATCCATATTGATGAAAAAAGTCCACCTATAGGGTATGTCTAAACTACATGGCTCCATCGATGGAGCCATGTAGATTTGTTTGTTCGGCAAAGGGAAATGAAGCCGCGATTTAAATAACATACGAGGCATAATGGGGAGGTCGATAAAGGGCTTTCAGGTCGGCGTGGGAGCGTCCAGACTAGCGCGCTGAGCCGACAAACAGCTGATCAGCTGTTTGTCGGCTCAGTGCGGCAGCCATTTAAATTTAAATGAAGCCGCGATTATTTAAATCGCGGCTTCATTTCCCTTTGCCGATCAGCCTAATCTACATGGCTCCATCGATGGAGCCATGTAGTTTAGACACACCCATAGAGAGGACAGCTTAATAAATAAATGAAAACAAAACAAACCAGAACAAACTTGTTGGCTTGTGCCTGCTGTTGTTTCCTTTGAATTCAATTATTATATAACATTCAGATCATTATAGCTGGAGTGGTCTCATTTGGACAAACTGGAGAAATGGTCTGAGTTAAACAGAATGAAGATCTATAAGGACAAATGCAAAGTACTCAACTTAAGGAGGAACAATCAATTCCACACATACAAAATGGGAAGTGACCGTCTAGGAAGGAGTACTGCAGAAAGGGGTCTAGTGGTCATAGTGGACCAAAAGCTAAATATGTCAACAGTGAGACATGGCTGCAAAATAGGCAAACATCATTCTGGGATGCATTAACAGGAGTGTTGTGAGCAAAACACAAGAAGTCATTCTTCCTCTCTACTCTGTGCTGATTAGGCCTCAACTAGAGTATTGTGTCCAGTTCTGGGCACCACATTTCAGGAAAGATGTGGAGAAATTGGAGAGGGTCCAGAGAAGAGCAACAAAAATGATTAAAGGTCTAGAGAACATGAGCTATGAGGGAAGACTGAAATAATTGTGTTTGTTTAGTTTGGAAAAGAGAAGACTGAGAGGGGGCATGGTAGCAGCTTTCAAGTACAGGTTGGACCTCCCTGGTCCAGTGCCCTCAGGACCTGACTGGTCCTGGATGAGGGATTTTGCCAGAACGAGGGAGGTCATTTTTGGACCCCTGCCATTTCCCCCCTGGCCTGCCACTGGCCTCCCAGCCAGCTCCCCACCTACTGCTAGTCCCACTGCTCTGCCAACCTGCTGGGCAGCCATCACTGCCAAGGCTCCGCCAGGCAGCCTGGCACTAGGGCACTGGGCAGCCCTGTGCACCAGGCCTTCCTTAGCCTCTGCGCGCACCACGCCAGGGCTCTGTGAGCAGCTGTGTGTGTTGCACACTGGGGCTCCCTGGGCCGGCACATGCACGCTGTGCATTGGGGCTCCCAGACCCACTGGATAGCCACACTACCACATGCTGGGCAGTCCTGTTGTCAGTTCCCTGTGGATAGCCCACTGCCCTGCCAGCCTGGCAGAGATCTTTATTGCTGGCCCTCCCCCATCACTCTCTGGTCCTGCAGCATCCATGCCGGACCATGGATGTTGCTGGACCGGAGAATCCTGGTTAAGAGAGTTCCGACATGTACCTGATTGGGCATTACAAGGAGGAAGGGGAAAAATTATTCTCCTTAATGCCTGATGCTAGAACAAGAAGCAATGGGCTTAAATTGCAGCAAGGGAGGTTTGGGTTGGAAAGCAGGTTGGACTTTACAGCAAACCAGCTCTAAATATTCAAAGTATGGGTCAAAACATAAAGCCATGCAGGTAAGGGAGAATCTTTCAACTCACTTCAATTGGGCATTACAAATGGCATTATATGACATCATTAGTCTGTATTATACACACACATGTCTGGATGTGTGTGGTTACATATTTACACAATCTGAAACAAGGCTTAAACTCCATGCATATTGTAACAGTTACTATCCTGAAATGTAAACAGCTATTGTCTATTACCTGCAGTCAAAATGCTGGCCACTTAATCAAAAATAGACTGTCACCCTCCAACCACAGTCGGTCTCTGAGGATGCCAGTGGCCTGCTGGTGCTTTGTTTGTTTATGGATTTAATTTTGAATAGTTTTTTTCTACTGTTTAATTAGCAGTGTGCACTAATTAATCAACTGGTATTAACTCTGCTCAACAAACTCTAAACTGTTGGGCCCTATTACAAATCAGGTGACATGGCATTTCTGGAAAGCAGCAAACACTTCCCCCAAGCAAGAAAAGACAAGAAAATTCAGCAGATGAAGTATATTTGTGTTAGCCAGGCATAAGCAATTATAACAGCTCTCCTTTGCTAAAGATGAATGTGCAATCTCTGTCTAACCTGTAGACTGACAGATGATGAATGAGCCCCAGAAGATATGGAGTACTTTGTAGGTTTGGCTCTGCAATCAGAACTTCAGATATTTATGTGGAAAATGGAGGGGTTGGAGAGCTAAACAAACATTTTTGCAAGACTAGACTTCCTTGTGAGATCTACAGTCAATTGCACTGTAAATCTCGAGGGAAAAGCCATATTGTGAGATTTCTGGCACCTCCTTTTTTGGGTCAGAAACAGATTTCTCTCAGGGTGTGTCTAGACTACAGGTTTTGTGAAAAAAATGACCTTTTTCCAAAAAAACTTCCCCTGAGTCTAGACTGTTGCCGTGTTCTGCCGACAGTAAATCGAAAGAACGTGGCAGTTTTTTCGACCGTGGAAAACCTTGTTTTACGAGGAAGAATGCCTTTTTTCAAAAGTGCTCTTTCGAAAAAAGGCGCTATGTATTGCAAACTGTGCTTTTTCAAAAGAGAGCATCCAAACTGCCTGGGTGCTCTCTTTTGAAAAAGCGGCTTGCTTTTTCAAAAGTACTGTTTGTAGTCTAGACACTCTTTTTCGAAAGATGCTTTTTTGAAAATATCTTTTGAAAAAGCCTCTTTCAAAAGAGGCTTGCAGTCTAGACGTAGCCTCAGAGTATTTGTACCCTTGTGTTTGGCCCAGGCTGGTATGCCAGAGAACAAGAGATTTAAAAATAAAACTAAAAACTTAAAAGAAAAATCAAAACAAACACACACACACACAAAATTAATGTATGTGTGTGTGGCAATTTGTGCATATGTGTGTTTTTCTGGATTAAGGCATGGTGAGCAGTTTACAGAATTCCACCCTTTAAAATGTAAATGAATACAAGCTGGTACTAGTTGATTAATCAATATGAGGATTTCTTAAACTCTCAGGGAATGTCTACATTACAGTGTTATTTTGAAATATCTTATTTCAAAATAGTTATTTCGAAATAGCTTATTTTGAAATAACGCGTCTACACACAAAATGCATTTTGAAATAGGATTTTGCTATTTCGAAATAGCGCATCCACACTGAGTGGACTCTGAATAGCATTTGAGGCTGGCCGGAACCAGTTCCAGTAGGGCTCCAGGTCAGGACTTACTGTGTGGGGCTGCTGCCTGAGGCTATCTGAGGTCTGTGCTTAAAGGGACCCTACCCTCACCCCGGACAGACAGTTCACAGGTTTCCCTGCTTGCTTGTCTACTTTGATGAGGGACAGCAAAGCATTTGTGTCTTGGAGTGCTCTGGTTGCCCTCACTTGGGACACTACAGCATTCTGCAACATGGAGCCAGAGCTGCCCCTGGACTCTGGTGCTTCTCTTGAATGCGTTGCTGCGAGCCTGGCTGCACTTTCTGCAGGCTGCCATCCGGGAGGTCCATCAGGGGGCTGTCAGTATCCAGGAGGCACGGCGGGAGAGCTTACTCCCTGGTCTGTCCCACTGGGGGCTTATGCTTCATTCCTCCCTCACATCCTTCCACTTACCCCACCCTAATGCCCCTTCCTGATGTCAAATAAAATACATGTATTTTCATGAACACAAACTCTCTTTATTTAACAAAACTCGGGGGGAGGGAATGAAACTCTGGTGAGACTGGGGAAAGGAGGTGGGAGAGGGGAGAAGAGAGAGTGGGAGAGGGAAGGGGGAAACCCGGGAGGAGGGAGCTGGAAGGGGGAAGCAAGGGGAAGAAGGGGAAGGGAAAGCTCAGAGCTCTGGGTTGGGGGATGTCGTCGGACCAACTTGATTTTCATGCAAACCTGCTCCTGGGTTTGCATGCGGCCTTTGGTGGCCAGGCTGGCAGCTATCCTGCCATAGATGGCCACGTTCCTCCTTCTAGTGCAGAGATCATGGACATTGGGGGCATCCCCCCCAAACCTGAATAAGGTCCATGATCTCCACCCTGGACCAGGAAGGCGTCCTGGCAGGCTCCTGGGAGCTGGCAGACTGCTCCTGGGGAGCGGTGGAGGTCTGGCTGCCAGTGGCTTGCTGGCTCATGTTTTGGGGCCACTGGGTCAGGTGCAGCGACTGCTGGCTCTGGGATGGCAGGCTTGGAGCTGGCACAGGCACTCTGGCCAGAGTCTACCCCTTTAAGGGCTCCGGGGTGGGGAGGAGGGAGAGAAGTGTTCTTGGTTGAGGCTGGAGTGACCACCAGGGCACCCTGGGAAGGCTGGAGGCCCCCCTATTTCAAAATAAGTGTCTACACAGCACTTATTTTGAAATAGCTATTTCGAATTTGGCGTTATTCCTCGCGGAATGAGGTTTACCAAATTCGAAATAAGCTCTCCTCTATTTCGAAATAAATTCAAAATAGCGGTTTGGCTGTGTAGACGCTAGGAAAGTTATTTCGAAATAAGGGCTGTTATTTCGAAATAACTTTGCTGTGTAGACATACCCTCATGCTTGTAGGATCTGGGTTTCATGACAGACTTCAACACTTAAACCACACACATGTATGCAGATAGCAAACTGACTCGGCCTTAGATAATAAGAGTGCCACAAACATTAATGCTAGTATGAATCTGTTTTTTTTTTAACCTGGGCCCTGTCGTAAGCCATTGTTAGATATGCCAAGGATTGCGGAACACCATTTAAAGAGTAGGGGCAACAGATTTACCTCCCCACTGCTGACCTTCTTCCCCTTCTTTCTGAGGGCTACCTTCTTCCGCCCCACCAGCAGCCCGACTTCCTTGGTACATAAGTTCCTAACCCTCACTCCCTTCAAATCTGAATAACAGCTCTCTGAGAGAGCCACTCTCTCCGCCTTTCCTGCAAAGCTTCCTGATTCACCTTCAGCTATTACTGGATGCACTCAGTCTGGCAGGCTTTCGGAAAGAGGCTGGAACAGGCGGCCGGTATCAGCAGTGGCAGTGGGGGCAGTATATACTACACTGATACAGTCAAAGGCTAGTCACTGGGCTCACGTTATCACAGCACCACTCAGGTTTGGGCTGGCTACCCCTCTCGCATGACAGAATGAACATTGTTGAGGCCTCGCACCACTCCAACAAAACGTGGTTGGATTGTGGCCCAGCTCTGTGGATTGTGGCCTAGGTGGTCTCCTCAGCTCTGTGGCCCAAGAAGTTGTCCACCGACTCAAAGATTTGAAGGCCAAAGCAGCCCCCGTTATAATATTTCTAGTCTGACTTCTCATATAATACTGTCTATACTGTACAAATTCAACCAGTAACTTGTGTGTTAAGCCCACTAACTTCGGGTTGAACTGGACAACAGTATACCTTGTAGAAAGATGTCTGAGCTTGAAAGTTTTTTGCAAAACTTTTTGGTTTTGTCACATCAGCATTTTGTGACAAAAAACCTATTCTGCTGGAAAATGCTGATGTGACAAAATCAGAAAGCTTAGCAACGATGATTGATTGCATCCTCATTTTCAGTGAAAAAATATCAGAACATTTTGATAATGTCAAAGTGGTTGAGACACAGTGCTCTGACTTTTTCTGAATGAAATGTTTTGATAACTTCTGGAATGGAATCTTGCAGAATATTTCACGTGGTGAAAAATTCAGAGAATTTGTCTTTTTGACCCAATTTGTGACAAATAAAAATGTCAACATCTCAGAATTTCCAAGAGGACAGAAAAGACATTTTTCGTCAACGGTATTCCAATGGTTAATTTACCCTCGCCATTAAAATGTTGTATTTCATTTCCACTTTGAGATTTTTCTAGTACCTTCACTTTTCAGCCACTGAATGTTGTGTTGCCTTTATCTTCCACATTAAAAACCTCCCCCGCTAACACATTGTCAGAAACTTTCACACCACGTAGGTACATATAGACTTTGATGAAGTCATGTCTTAACCTTCTCTTTGATAAGCTAAATAGACTGAGCTTCTTAAGTCCCTCACTGGAAAGCTGATTTTCCAGACCTGAAATCATTCTCTTGGCTCCTTTCTGAACCCTTTCCAATTTGCATCTCCATGGGTACTTACTTTTAAAAAAAGAGATCAAATACAACTAAAATATAATAGTGACCAAAAACAACCACTGCAAACTAACAGAACCAGCCAATAAAATAAATTGAAATTGCAGTTGTTCATATGTACTTCTGTGGGATTATGAATTTCCTTATTTGCCTCAGATTGATAGCTCCTAAGAAAAAGGAAAAACCTTCTGTTGCTTGAGCATGCACAGACATAGAAGTGACATGAGTCTGACAGATTCAACTCATCATACAATAAATATCCTATAATTAATGTGCCCTTTTAAGGACCCGATTTATCCGCAAAACCCCAGCACTATTTGAAATTTGACTGTGTTAAGCAGGCAACTGGATCTCTGCCAATAGGAGAACCTCACCTTTGACCCTGTTTGACTGTATTTACTTCAACAAGAAACTATGTAGTCCAGTGAAGGGGACACACAACTTCCCTACCTACCTGTTAACTTGATCAGGGTGTTCATACTTCAGAGTCGCTGTTCATCCCCTGCAGGATATCCAAACAACCTCCTTATGTCAATGTATGCTTTTTATGTATGCCCCGGAGATGTGCTCCGACAGTGGCATTGATATCCATGTAGCTGGGATTAAATTACCCCAAGCAAAGTCAAATCTTAGGTCTGGAACAGACTTTCAGTGACAGAACCTTCTAAAACTTGCACCAAGGGATTTCAGAATTGTCAATCTACAAAAAGGTTCCATTCTTCTATCATTTTCTAGTGCAAATTTTGGCTACTTTTTGGCTACAATTATTTCTGTGACCCTGTCCCTGGATACAGCTGTGCTTATCTGGGGACCTTTTCCTAGCATTCTAGTGTGGGAATGCACATAAGCACTAGAGCTTCTACAGGCACACTGAGAGGCCATTCATGTTTTGTTTGGGGGTATATTTTTATATACTGGCAACAACTGGAAGAAAGAGACAAGTACATGGCCTGAAACAATAGCTATTGAATTAAATTAATGAACCCAATGGACTTTGTCAAACCCACATTATGCAATACCCAATAGTAGGCAATGGAAACCCCTAAAGTATAAAAGTACATAGCAAAAATCTGCTACTCTCACCCACATATATCCATTTTTTAATTTTATTCTTTTTATAGAAACATAGGAATCAACAGATTAGATCAGACCTGAGTTCCAGATAGTTCGGTATCCCATCTTGACAGTGGCCAGCACCAACTGTTTCAGAGAAGGTATAGGATATCTTGCACTAGACAATTGTGTGATAATCTGCCTACACCAAGATCTCTTATGCAGAGATTGGCTTACATATTTGACTGTGTGATTTTACATCCTTCCAAAGTTGTTAGCATTAACTACTATAAGTCTATCAGTGTTATCCACCTAAATATCACATCCTTTTTCTAATATTATATTTATGCATTGTTTGAAAAAGTACTTTTTATATTTTTAATAATTTATGAAGTTGACACCTTTTCATTGCATTGAATGCCTCTTCAATCATGAGTAATGAGACAGGTACAGAAAAATCTCTCAACCTACCTTCTCTAAACTATAATTATTCTACATACTTCTATCATGCCCCCATTTATTTGTCTCCTTCCTAAGGCAGACAATCACAGCCCTTTCAGTGTCTCTTCATATGAGAGATTTTCTGTAACCATGATCAATTTAATCATCTGTCTTTGGAACCTCTCTAGTTCTGAAATATTATTTTGAGATGGGTTGAGCAGTGTTGCAGAGCTCATTCCAGAAGAGGTCGAACCATTGATTTATATATTCTCTGTATAATAATTTCTCTCTGATTCTCCACAAGGTTCCTCATGCATCCTATCATTCCTGTTTGTTTTGACTAGAAAGTAGCACGCTGAGCAAAGTTCTCTCCTACATGGATACAGTTCATTTAGAATCCTGAAAGATTGTATCCCTCCACATTGTATTACATTGCATTTATCATCATTGTACTTTATCTGCCATGGTGTTGTCAATTCACTTAGCTTGGCAAATTCGTTCTGAAGTTCCTCAGTTGTCTCAGAACCTAAATAACCTTGTGCCCCATTGGTGACTTTTATTACCTCCCTACTCCTCCCCCTTTCCAGAACTCATATATATATTGAAACATCACTGAACCCTTGAGGTACCCTGCTATTAAACTTCCAACATGATGAAAATTGACTATTTATTCCTACAAGCTGCTTCCTGTCTTAGTGTTTTTTTGTTTTTGTTTTTTTCCTTTTGACTTCTTCCTTTTTTTGGCAGACTCTAGTGAGGAACTTTGTCAAATGCCCTTTCAAAGCCTTGAAATATTATGGCAACCAGCTCTCCTTAAATATGCCATACTTTAAGGAAGTACAATAAAACTGCCTCACAACGGATATTGTATTTGTTAGCCAATGAATCCCTTAAGTAATTTAAAGGGATTATTGTAATGACTTAGGTAAAAAAATAATTTAAAATAAAAAGCCAAAAAGACAATTAAAATAAATGTGTTTGACTGTTCTCAATAGTCCCTAGTGATACAATTATCTGAAGGGGGCTCAGAATAGGTTTCTCTCTGATCTGCCTGGATATTCAAGATTTGATACAGCTTTTTTTATTAGAGTTATGACTGGCCCAAGTGTCCAGGTTGAAAATATTGCTTTCCCTACTGCTGTGCAGTATACCATGTGCCACTAAGATGGTATCCTCCAACCCAAAGGTAAGTCTGTATTGCTATGTATACAGAATGAAGTCTGTCAAGTGCTCAGGAACCTGAGGGTGAAAAGCACTCTCTGAATACAGATATATATTCCAATAAATACCTGTGGCCTGTGTTATCCAGGAGGTCAAAGCAGAAGAGCACAATGGTTGCTCCTGACCTTCAAAACTATAAACAAAACCCATCATACATAAGCCCATGTTGTCTCTTCAGTTGATTTTATTCATTTTGGATGTGGCACTCAGTTTGGAAATTCTGGAAGCTGCTTATATTCTAGTTTACACTCGTTTTATATCAGTGGGTCTCCATTGATTTCAGTGCAATTCATCTTGATTTCTACCAGCTCATGTGAATTAAGTTAAGTGCCAGATGCAGGGCATTTACACATCACATCCCTGACATTTCCTCCTCATCTGACAAGAATTGTATTTGTTCAGGCTCTGGAGGATCTTCTGGAAACACTGAGGTATACTGAAATATTATGAACTGGGTTTCAGAGGAGCCAAGCAGCTGCAACATCAATCGCCTTGAAAGGAAGCTGAACTTTTGAAATTCAAGCCTTAAGAGTAACACTGATGCCTGCATCCAACTGCTGTATATTTTACTGAATACGGATTGAGAAAGAAAAACCTCCTGACTTTGTGTGCATTTTAAAGAGCAAAGGCCACTGAAAATCTTACATCTACCCCAAATGCATGTAAGGAATTATGTTTTATAACTGTACACAAAATATGAGCTTTGTACTATTTGTTTTCCCACAGTAGGTCAGTACTGGTGGTGGAGACAATGCTGAGTACAACTCATTCAAATTACAGATCCCAACACTGGTACATGAGGAATACAATAGCTATAAAAGATGGCAAGTGGGTAATCCCTTTCAGTCCATGCTGATCATTTCTTCTTCAGGCTTTTTAGCATCCATCCACATAGAATCATAGAATCATAGAACACTAGAACTGGAAGGGACCTCGAGAGGTCATCGAGTCCAGTCCCCTGCCCTCATGGCAGGACCCAGTACTGTTTGGACCATCCCTGATAGATGTGACTATCCCCAGGAGATGAGGATAAAAATATGATATCCTCAAAGGCCAATGTGTTAAAACTGTACTTTTGCTTTTAACATTATACACCGAATGGATAATGCTCTCAAAACTACAGGTTGAATCTCTCTAGTCCAGCACTCTCTGGTCCGGCAACATCTGTAGTCCAGAATTATTTTAGTTAGGTAGGTGTCCACCTATCAAGGGTGTGGCCAAGTTTCCTGGGATCCTATAAAGTTTGTTTACAGCCACCAATCCTGGCTGTCTATGTTCTGTGCTATTATTTAGCTTTAATTTACCCCTAAATATCTTCTAAGAGCCCAATAAACAGTGAATGTGTTGGTAATGCTGCTAGACAATATTGACCTCCCATGGTTCAGCAAATGTTCGGGTTAGGCACTGGTCGGGTGCTGGACTAGTGAGGTTTAACCTGTAGCTAGTACTGTAATAGCAAAAGAGATTTTCTAGGTAAGAGATTTTTATTCATTTTATTTTGCAGCTGATAGCCTATTTGCTTCAGTTGTTTTTATAACTTACCCTTGACAAGGTATTGTGTCCTGATCTGTGATCCTTGACTCTTCTAGCTGTTGATATGCTGGTCCTGTAATTCCACTGAACCTACCCCGAGGTAAGGGTGGAGTCCGCCGAAAGGCATTCTTGTGTAGCATTCCACTTCTTTGTCCTGGGCTGCAGCATGAAGAGAGACTTCTGGGAAAAGAGCAAGAATACAGTTAAAAACTACCAGAGCCCCAACATAAAAATGTATAGAGTAAGATTACAGAATTAATAATACATGAACTGCAATATTATAACTTTGCTGTGGTCATTTGTGATGTCAGCTGCTGTTCTCCATGAAAATATAATGCTATAATTCTTTCTTTGCTGTTTATGCCATATTTAAATTTCAGTTTCTCCTGGAGGAATATAAATAAACAGTGGATTTTTTGTAAATTCTCTTGTATTTGGTCAGATGTCCTTCTATTTTCTCATCATCATCCTGATACTTAGGGTCAGATAAACAGCTGAGGATCTGAACCTTAAATTTCAGGCATGTCTACCAATGCTTTATCAACTTGCACTGTCCACTTTAGTACCAACTCAGTTACCTTTTGGTAGTGATGTGTTTTTCCTATTTTAGAAAATTGCAACCTTTTCATTTTTTTTTTTATTTTAAGGGAGCTGGGAATTGTTCCCATTTACTGCATGAATCATAAGGGATCTGGAATCTAGATAAAGTTATTTTATATTAGAGCTGAATTCAGTTGTTGCTAATGCAAAAGTAAGGAAACACACCATTAACCCACAAACTATTTCCATCATTAGCTGGTCTCAATAGCATAGCCTCACGGACTTGTTTGTTTTCTGCTATACTTATTTGCAGTATCTCATCTGTGCATTTCCTTCATTATCAGTTAGTCTATGGAAAAATCTTATGGCTAAAGCATAGAGTCAAACATAGCAAAAATCCTAAGTGAATTAAACAGCACTATATAATCTCCAAAGATAGAAATTCTGCACTATAATAATAAGAGTATAGCAGGATTAATATACTACAAAAAACCTGCCCAGAATGGTGGCAGTGATTGTGAAAGGCTCACGGAGACAAGAGACAGAAAACTCAAAGAACAGAAAACCCAATAATAATAATAATAATCATAATCATGATTTCTAGACATCATTAATAACTGCTTCTTGGAGAGGCTACTCCTGGAACCCATGAGCAACTATCATGTAATGAAATTTAATATCCTTGTAGGGAGCAAATATAAAAAAAAATCCAGCACAGTAGCATTTAACTTCAAAACAGAGAATGACACAAAAATGAGGAAGCTACTTAAATAGAAATTTAAATGAACAGTCACAAGAAGTGAAATGCCTGCAAACTGCATGGATTTTTTAAAAAAAATGTATTTTAATATATACCCCAAAATAAACAAACAAGAAGGAGAAAAAGTAGATGGACCAAAAAAGTCACTATGTGCAGATGAGTAAAAGAGGCAATTACAGAACCAAAAAAATAAATCTTTTAAGAATTCGAAGTCAAATTCTCTTGAGGAAAATAAAAAGAAGCATAAACTCCGGCAAGTCAAGTGAAAAAGCATAATTAGGCAGGCCAAAAAAGAATTTAGAGAGACACCACAAAAACTAATATCAATAGTACTGCATACATCAGAAATAGGAAGGGTGCCAAACGTGGGGCCACTGCACAATCAAGGTGATAAAGAAGCATTTAAGGAAGATAAGGCCATTGGGGAGAAGCTGTGTACATTAATAGCCTCAATCTTCACTGCAGAGTGTGGGAGGGAGATTTCCACACCAGAGCCATTTGTTTAGGTGACAAATCTGAGGAACTATCCCAGACTGAGGTGTTATTGGATGTAATCTTGGAACAAACTGATAAATTAAACAGTCATAAGTCACCAAGAGCAGATGACGTTCACTCAAGAGTTCTAGAGGAATATAAAATTGCAGAACTACTTGTGGTCTGCAGACTATTACTTCAATTAGCCTCTCTACCAGATATTTGGAGGATAATGAATGTAATATCGATTTAAAAAAAAAAAAAAAGCTCTAAATGCAATCCTTGCAACTAGAGACAAGTAACCTTAACCTTGGAACCAGACTATGAATACAACATGTTAAGGAAGATTAAACAAGGTTTTTAAAGGAAAATCATGTCATACCAATCTATTAGAATTCTTCGAGGGAGTCACAACAAGCATGTAGACAAGGGTGATCTTGTAGATATAGTGCACTCCGACTTTTAGAAAGTCTTTAACAGAGTTCCTCACCAAAGGCTTTTAAGCAAAATAAGCAGTCATGGCACAAGAGGGAAGGTCCCCTCTCATGGTTCATGAACTGGCTAAAAGATAGGAATCAAAGGATAGGAGTAAAGGGTTAATTTTTCGCAGAAGAGAGAGCTAAATAGCATGGCACACCAGTGATCTGTACATGGACCTGTTATGTTCAACATATTCATAAATTATCTGAAAAAAGGGGTGAAAATGAATTGATAAAGTTTACAGATGATAAAAATTATGCAAGATAGTTAAGTCCAAAGATATCTGTGAGAAGTTGCAAAGGAATCTCACAAAACTGGGTGAGGAGGTAAGAAAATGACACATGAAATTTAATACTGATAAATGCAAAGCAGTGCACATTGGAAAACATAATACCCACTCCACATGCACGATAGCAAACTTAGCTATCACCACTCCAAAAACAGATCTTGGAGTCATTGTGGATAGTTCCCTGAAATCATCTGCTCAATGTGCAGTAGCAGTGAAAAATCTAAGAGACTATTGGGAAACATTAGGAAAGGAATAAAAAAATAAGTCAGAAAAGATAATGGCACTATATAAATCCATGATATGTTCTGCACACTTTGAATACTGCATCCTGTCACCCCTTCTCAGAAAAAGTGTATTAGAATTGGAAAAGATACAAAGAAGAGCATAAGCAATTATTAGATTTATGGAACAGCTTCCATAGGGGAAGAGATTAAAAAGCCAGGGTCTGTTCATCTTAGAAAAGAGAATAAAGTGGGTAGGATACAGGTGGAGAAAGTGCATAAGAAAGTGTGATTCACTTCCTTCCCATACCACGTGAAACACTCAGTACCCCATAGTCACCATAGTGATATGACTATGATATGGTTACAACAGAATTATGATGCATCTTGTACGAAGTACACCTTGTGAGATACCATTTTTAAATCTTAAGCTGTTGAACATTAATATTCAGTTAAATTGTGTATGCAATAGCTTTATGTGAAGTTATGAAGTTTTGCTATGCATATGCTACTGAAACATGTAATGATGTTGGGAACACCAACAAATAGCCTATCGGGCACAACAATTAAAAGGCCAAATAATGTTGAGTGCTCATCAAAGAGAATATAAACACTCAGGCTGTGTCTACACTGGCATGATTTTCCGGAAATGCTTAAAACGGAACAGTTTTCCGTTATAAGTATTTCCGGAAAAAGAGCGTCTACATTGTCAGGATGCTTTTCCGGAAAAGCCCTTTTTCCGAAAGCGCCTGTGGTTAATGTAGACGCTGCTCGGAAAAAAGCCCCGATCGTCATTTTCGCGATCGGGCCTTTTGCGGAAAAGACTGCTGGGCTGTCTACACTGGCCCTTTTCCGAACAGTTTTCCGGAAAAGGACTTTTGCCTGCCGGGAGCAGCATAGTTTTTCCGGAAAAGCAGCTGATTTCTTACAGTAGATCATCAGTGCTTTTCCGGAAATTCAAGGGGCCAGTGTAGACAGCTCACAGCTTATTCCGGAAAAGCGGCTGCTTTTCCGGAATAAGTGGCCCAGTGTAGACACAGCCTCAAGGAATACCTCAGGAACTGTGAACAATTGAAACCTCTCAGAGGCTTTGTCTACATGTTCAAGTTTAAAGTGCTGCCACAGCAACACTTTAAAGCAAATGTATGGTTATGTCAACAGCACTGGGAGAGGTCTCTTCTAGCACTCCTGGGCTCCATCTACACTGTAACACTATTTCGGGATACCAGAGTATCCCAAAATAGCTATCCTGTGTCTTTACAGCAAGCCCATTATTTTGAAATATAATGGGCTCGCTATTCCGACGTCCCTGTAAACCTCATTCCATGAGGAGTAAGGGGTGTTTTGGAATAGCGGGTTATTTTGAAATGTTATAAAATAAGCTATTTTGAAATAAAATTGAAACAAAATATGCAATTTGCATAGCTCAAATTGTGTCTCTTATTTCAAGCTACAGTGCAGTGTAGATGCACCTTAAATTAACCACCTCCATGAGGGGAGTAACTAATGGTGCTGGGCACACAGGTCCCATCTCTGGGAACCTGTTTACCCTGGTGCTCTACAGCACTATAATTTTCAGCACTTGGGAGGGGGAGGTCACACCCCCTAGGCAAGAATGTTACAGCACAGTAACTTGCCAGTGTAGATCAGCCCAGAGAAAGCATGTACTCAAAGCAGCCTGGGTGCATGCCAGGTGAAACAGAAGAATGCCTACCTGTATATGCAAAAGCAACAACCTGCTCATACAAGCTAACAGGAAGAAACACTGCTTGATTCTACCATTAAATTCTAATACACCTTTTTTGAGATGGGATGACTGCATGCAATATTCAAGGTGTATGGAAAGTACCATTGATTTATATAGTGGCATCCTAACTACTCTATTTCTTAGATAACCTGATTTGATCGGTAGAGTCAGTCCTTATAATCAGTTGATATCTTTCTGTGGTTAATAACATTGTTGTATGTGTATATTTTACCTATGTCAGCACGTTTTGCTAGAAGTGCTTGGGGACTCTGCTCAGGAAGAAAAACAGGTACATTGTTCTCTCCACTTTGAAGGAGGGGTGGACTAGGAAATAAACTCATACTGCTCAGGCTTTTGACCATGGCTGGGAAGAAGCCTTCCTGTAACCACAACAGGGTGTGTTCCTGCTGGTTTAAAGGTTTTCATGAGTGCAGGACTAAGAGCGATCTGCAGTGGTCACAGCAACAGTGTAAGAGGCAGCCCAGGCTGTAGTGTGTAACCGCACCCTAAGAGAATAAGTCCATTCAAGGTTCTTCACCAAGATGGTTAATAACTCTAAGCCAAGATGGTTAGAGACACAACCCCATGTTCCAGGTGTCCCTAAACCTCTGACTACCAAAAGCTGGGAATGGATAATAGGGAAGTTCATTCCCTCTGAAGTATCTGGAACTGGCCACAGTTGGAAGACCAACTGTTCGGCTACATGGACCAAATACATGTATTTGAAAGAAGGGTTACTTTTTGCTAGAAGCATAAACCCAGTCTCTGATGCAATTCAGACAACTGCTTATATATTTGTTCTTCCATTCATAGTACTTTCATTAAAAGGAGCTTCTCTTTGTATGAAATGTGATCTTTATTTTTTTGCTAGGGCTGCACTTCTTTTTTACCATCAAAATCAAATTTTCCTCCCTGAAGTAAAACAGATGTTGCCTTCAAAAGTTATCTGTCTTGTTTTCTCTTCAAGTAGTTATTCTCCCACTTATATTATAAACTTCCTATATTGTTCTCCAGCCCAGGCTCTGCCACTTTTTTAATTGAAAAGATAAACAACCTGTAGCAATAATAAGGGCTTTTCAACAACCTTCTTAAACTTACTTTTCCGTAGCCAATGAGAACTCTAGGGAACCATTCTTAGAAATGCTGTGTGGGCTGAAGTACTAGACTTTTGATTCTTAAGACTGGGGTTTAGCTCTCAAAATATATTAACGGGAAATGAGTTTTTACTCTCTCAGCCTCCTCCTTTGTGAAAATTTATTCTCCTTACACCACCACAAAACAATCAACAATCTGTGCTTGGACTCTGAGGAGGGAGCCTGAAAAGGTACAGCCAACTGAATAATACATAGTGGATAATTTGTTCTTTCATGGTGAAAAAAATGTGGATATTACAGTGCCCGCCAATTCGTTATTTTTTTTTAAACTCTTTGTGGAATATTTTACTCTCAAAACTGATCACAGATATTTGAAATGGAGGCTGTATCACTTAGTAATGCGTGATCACCTAAGTCACACAGTATTTTTTCCTTGTTCTGATTGGATGAGAGTGTGGAATTTTCCGTGCAAAAACCTGCATATTAAATTTAACATTTTATTTCTGGGAATGTTTTCAAATGTGCAAGTGAAATTCTCTTTCCTAGGATATTTGTAAGTAAGAGGTGATTGATCAAGTCTTTCTGATTATGTGCACAAAAAACAAATGTGAACTTGAGAAAAACAAATTCATTAATGAGTTCCATCAAATATTTGCAGAAAATTATTTACATTAGCTGCCCATTTGTTGCTGCAGGTCAGGCTAGATGCTAAAGAATTACGTATACCTCACTTGCTTTCTTTAAGTACTGACCACAAGTTCAATTACAACTTGCTAACAGCCCTAAACAACCCCTCCACCAATATAATGCATTTTGAACATCCATAAAGCTTAAACAGTATTGAATTATTGGGCTACACTCTGTTTCAGCAGTTGTTATAGTGGTAAATCTGCTCACAAAGCCATGAGAAGCTTTCATTGGGTAAACACAGGCAACTATGAGTATACAAAAACATTTGCATGTGCACAAACACATTTGCACAGAAATTGCTCATCTGGCCACTCTACATTTCAGACAATTATTTATGATAATTTGGAAAAACAAAATTAAATGTAAAATCTGCTAGGGTGCATATACAGAGCACCGTAAACTCGAAATAAGATATGTAATTTGCGCTACGCAAATTACGTATCTTATTTCGATTGTATTTGGAAATAGCTTATTTTGAAATGTGGCGTGTCTACACAGCGCTAAATTTCAAAATAATGCACTATTTAGAGCCATCCCTTCTCCCTCGTGCAACAAGGTTTGCTGGGATGGTGAAATAGCACGCCCCTTATTTAGAAAAATATTCTAAATAATACAAGGTAGCTATTTCAGGGTACCGAAGGTATCCTGAATAGCTGTGCAGTATAGACGTACTCCTAGACAGCTAATAATAAATCAGACCTATATCTTTTGTCTTTCCCTCAAATAGAAGGAAAGAAAACTATTTTCATATCTGGACTGAATGTATGTAGCTTGATAGAATATTCCAGCTGGTTCAAAATAACTTAGAATTTTTCTAAGACACTTCTTCCTGCTAGCTTTCTCCTATAAAGTGCTTTTCTCCCTTAGTCAGCCAATGCTCTAAAGATTTCTTCACGTACTGTCCCTATTTATAAAGGTTATATCATCCAATCAAAGGGGGAAAACGTGCTTAGGTAAACAATCAAAAGACTTATTGCAAAATATTAAATTTTCAAAAGATGCACCTAATAAATCAGTGACAAAATTACTAATCAATTATGATTAATAAATAAATCCATATAAATTATGATTGGGTTATGAACAATTCACAAGCCAGAAAGTTATAATGCCCTGATCAATTAATGCATTCGAAGAAATAGTTCAACCATCTCTAAGCTTAATGATGAATTACTCATGAATTTTTAAGTTGTTTTGTGTGGAATTTTTCCTCAGGTTAAACAGCTGAATAGAACCAAACCCCTGCTCAGCAGGTGGCTTATTGCTTCTCAGTACACATGCACAGCTTTCAGCAGAGTTAAATGTGTGTATGAGGTGGAAAATGCAGTGCATCGAATTTGCAATAATTCTTGCTCTTTTTTTAGTTTGTTACCAAATAAAACTGATTATACATCTCCTTATGGATGAGCACATTCAGAAGCACCTTTGTCATTGAAACATGGAAAGCATTAACAGGAGGGACACAATTTAAGTGATAGAACTTGAGATAAAAATCAAATGGTACTTTATTGCAACAGGCAGCTAAACATCCCAAACAAGATTCAGGGAGAAACTGTCAACTATTTATCTGGGATAGTGGCTCAGAAGCAAGAAAATTATAGAGAGCCATAGGAAGGCATTAGAACGGCCAACATCCTGATTTTTCAGCAGATCACCTGATTACAGCTGTGCAAAAAAGAATCACAATTGGTGTAATAGATCCTGAAGCGCTTTATAACCTGATAGAAAATCAGTCAGACAGGAGTAGTTCATATACTTCCAGGATTGAATTCAGACACTGTTTAACAGAACAGGACAAGTTTCCCCCTTTATATTTTTTCTCCTGAGTGGAAATAGTAGCTGTACATACACACTGAAAACCAAACTGGCTCCAGGTTTTCTGATTTTCCCCAATATATGATCATAACTTTCCCTTCTTTTGTCTCTGAAAATCCCAGGAATCCCAATATCTTCATTGTCTTTATCACCTCACAACCCAAATGTAGCTACATAAACAACATTTTGTTCTTAAATGTGTGGGTGTAAAGGGAAGAATGTCCTTGTTTACTTTTCTCATTCCTTTATTTTCCTCTTTCTCTCCTTCCATCTCCCAGTAATGCTTTACTGTCCTTCACTTCATTTTCCTCTTTTGGACTATTGTTTACTCAGCTTATTAATATTCTGTGCCCAAGCCCACTGACAGGAATTCCAGATCCCTGGACAGGACAATCAATGGGCCTCCTGTCCCCCTCCCTCAGACATAGCCACAAGTCTGCCACCACCCAGAAAAACCCTGAGAACCATCCCTGCACCAAAGGACTCTCTGGTCAGTTGCTGCCCCATCCCCAACCTGCCCAGAGGACCCCTGGGCTGGCCGCAGACCCATCTCCCACCTGCCTAGAGGTACCCCATTCCAGCTGTAGCCATGCCGTTCCTCCATTCTCCAGCCCCGACTCACGGTATTTCATAGAATCATAGAAGAGGGACCTCTAAGTCCAATCCCTGGCACTCATGGCAGAACTAACCACCATCTAGACCATCCTTGACATGTATCTGTGTAACCTGCTCTTAAAAGTCTCCAAGGATAGAGATTCCACAACCTCCCTAGAATTTGTTTTTATTAATTTTCAAGAATAAGATTTCATTGTTGTAGGATTTCTTATGTGTCCAAACTAATCAATTACGTGTCACAGGATGTTTAACATAAAGAGGCTAACATTTAACCATTTGTAACAGTAATCAATCAGAAACTGGCTTCAACATAAACTTCCCTGGAATGAATCCAAACATTCATATGCTTGGGGTAGGAGAAAGTGAACAAACAGAAACAATTAGGTTTGCATTCCAAACAGGAAAATGATTCTCAAACCGATTTAAGGTAAAGTCTGAAAAAGAGGAGGCAGAATTTCAAAGTACAGTCAAAGAAAACGCCATGAGGCAAGTAGCCAGAAAGGATGATGACAGCTCTTATTTTTAAATTAATCAAACAGGCTTTAGGAAGAACTGGCAGAAATCAATGTGTTCCAGGATCATTTGCAATATTACAAATATTTTTTAACATCAAGCTTTTCTTCTTCTGCTTTGTAAGTTTTCGTCTTCTTCTATAAAATCACCCTCCCAGGTAGAGATTAAAAGAAAATTCAGAATATCAGGAAACCCCCTTGTAAAATATACAGAGAAACAGACTCTGTTTCCTTTCCCCTCCCTGCACCTGCCTTGACCTTTAGGTATAGGAGTTCTGCTGAAGGAAGTTGTCTTATACTTTATAAGAATCAATGCATGAGATCAACTTCGAATACCAAATATGCACTGTGTTTTAAAAGAATTGGAAAATCTGATATTAATTCCATATTGCTCTACAGTCTCTTACATACAAGCATCTTTCAGGGAATATTTCCAATGCTGCACAATCCAGACTTTCATAAGCCATTTTTTCTTCTGTTTCCAGCCTGGGGACTATCAAGCCCTCATGCTGAAACAAAGCAGCAGGGAGAGGCAGGAGGAAAGCCAAGACAACCTACAGGCTATCAAATTGCTAACTTCTGACCTTGTGAGAGAACCATCCTCTTTATCATAATTAGCTCTGTCTTAGTGATAGCTCCATTGATCCGTGTGAAGACCTTTACCATTGACATTATGAGCAAAAACTAAGAACTTTTGCTGTCTCAGGGTTGTGAACATGGGGCCCGACATAGCTCACGTTTTACTCTAAGGGATGGTTTCTTTCCCAGCGAGTTGTATTCGGCTGTTGAGTCTGGCCTCATGAGGACATGAGACACTTTTTGTACACTAGACATGTCTGCTCAAGTTAATCAGGTCAGCACAGCAGTAGTTTTCTCGGGGGATGAATACCCATGAATTGCTGCATTGGGGGATAGGCAAAGGCCAAATGAAGGCAATAGAAGGTCTTGTTCCATTCACGTCAAGAATCTTTGCATCACACCCAGAATAAGAGATTTTTTTCTGTCTGAGGCTATGTCTAGACTGCAGGCTTCTTTCGGAAGAAGCTTTTCCGAAAGAGCTCTTCCAAAAAAACTTCTTCCGAAAGAGAGCGTCTACACAGCAAAAATGCATTGAAAAAGCGATCTGCTTTTTTGAAAGATAGCGTCCACACTGAATGGACGCTATATCGCATTTAAGCTGTGATTACTATGGACGGAGTAATCCAGGCCACCAGGACACCTGTGCTTTTTCCTCTTTCCTCTTCTTTCGAAAGAACTCCCTCTTCCCTGTCCACACACGCCTTTTTCCGAAAGAGCCCTTTCGGGAAAAGGCTTCTTCCTCATAGAAAGAGGTTTACCAATGTTGGAAAAACCCCTCTGTTCTTTCAATTTTCTTTCTAAAGAATGCAACTGCAGTGTGGATGTAACTGGAGTTTTTTTTCTGAAAAACAGTCGTTTTTCCAAAAAAAAAAAACCCTCTGCAGTTTAGACATACCCTGAGATACACACAAACCATCCTCCCCCAGTCACCATCGTGACTGAGCACATTGTGTTTTTATTGCATGTGTCCTTAGTACCCCCCCCATGAGGCAGACATGTCCAGTTATCCCCATTTCACAGCCCGAGAACTGAGGTGTGCTTATGGGAATTGGGCACTGAGGTTCTTTAAGATCCCACTTACATCTGGATGCTTCAATGCTTTGAGAGCTTTGACCCCTTGAGACTTGCCCTGGGTAACACAGGAAGTCTGGGACAGGGTCTGGAACTGAGCCTGGCCATGCACTGCGTCAGGTGAGCGCCCTGCCCCTGGAGTGCTCCTTCTTCGCTTCTTTGGACCATTTTCTGACTCCCCAGGTAGGAAAATGGAGCTCTTTACTGAGGAAGTTTTATGTATCACAAGCAGGGAATATGCAACTAAGGTTCCTCTTCAAATCTGTCTCCGTCTCTGCCCAGACTGCATCTGAGACACAATCTGCAGCCTCCTGGGTTTGTGCAGTTACCAATAAAGCCCCTGAAAAATTTTCTCACCAGCACCAAAGTAGGACGCACCGGACCCCCATGTCCTGCTGCTCCGGGGACCTGAGCTGGGTTTAAAGCCATCCTTTGGAATTTCTTGTGGTTAATTTGCTCCTTGGATCCATGGCTAACATGGGGTTTTATTTACAACTTTCTCCTCACTCGGGGTCACTCACAGGTGGGTCTGACCCTTGTCACGGACAGGGCTGCAGAAGCCTGGACAGGGCCACACAGTGCAACGTGCCACCAGTGAGTTTGCACTTGGCTGGGCTAGGTGAGACAGGCACCCGGGAAGAGGCTGGAGTCAGCTACCCTGTTCCCTCAAACACGTACTACACCGCCTCAATCCAGCACCGGTTCACAGCCTCCAATGACAAAACGAATGTGAGCTCAGACAAAAACCTTCCTCTGTAGTAACATGTGTGTGGCTGGGGATGCTAACCAGCTACAGGCTGCAAGGGACAGGGTGATGAGCACAGCCTAGGGAAAGTCTGCCGGTCTATAAATAATTGCAGACCGGTGTAGATTCATAATATATTTAATTCATTCACCCTGGAATTCCTCTGAGCCCCAGACATGGTGTTGGAAAGATTTATTCTTTCCCCCGTGTTTTTTTTTCTATTCCAGACACACAAACAAAACAGAGGGTCAGACAGAAAAATACACAAATGCAAAAGCGCATTTAGATAATCACTGCTGCAAAAAAGCATAAGTGCACATGCAGAGGAAGCATAGGTACACACATATTATCACATAAAAGGCCCCACCAAGGGGGCTCGCATTGCCACGGCTGCAGTTCTTTTAAAAGCAGCAGAGAGCTCTGTCCCCTCTCCCCGCACTGTTCTGGGGACCTGCCATGCATTTCAAAGCAGCGGGGAGCTCTGGGCCCCCATGCCTTGCTGCTCAGTGCGGAGCCGAGCACGGTTTAAAGTGGGAGAGAGCTCTGGAACTCCTGCAGCTAATGCCACAGCAGCACTATTTCAAAGCACCTGGGCAGTTGGTGGATAGTTTTAAGTCCACCAAGCCCCAGGGCAATAGCTCCCTTTGTTCCCCTCTGTTGGCAGGCCTATCTGTGCCATTTTCTTCCGTCTCCTCATTCATTTTCCATTCCCCTTTTTAAAAGAATCATTGTCATACTTCCCTTTCCCACAATCCTTTTCCTGGCCCCCATTTCTGTTTTTCCTCCCCCCACATCCCTTATCTTCCCCACATCCCTTATCTTCCAAAATCTCTTTTTCTCATCTCCTGATCACCCATTTGTCTCTCATGAGGCTACATCTACACTGCAGTGCTATTTCGGGATACCTCTGGTATCCCGAAATAGCTATTTTGGATTTTTTGAGCATGCCCGTTATTTTGAAATAGAATGGGCTTGCTATTCCGATGTCCCTGTAAACCTCATTCCACAAGGAGTAAGGGAGGTTTTGGAATAGCAAGTTATTTCGAAATAAGTGCTGCATAGACAGTGCCAAATTTCGAAATAAGCTAATACAAAATTGACTTGAAATAAGCTATACAATTTGCTAGCTCAAACTGCGTAGCTTATTTTGAGCTACAAGTTCAGTGTAGACGCACCCCTCACTGTCCAAGGGGATCTACTTCCTTTTCAGTGTCTGCCAGTGTTCTTGTGACTTTTCTCTGCATACTATTCATCTTCTCCCTTCTTTGCTCCACCTCATATTTTTCTCCCCTTGCTCTAGTTTCCAAAACAACTTTTCTTTCCACTTACAAGCTTTTTTCTTTTCCTTTTTTTTTCTAATCCCGATGCCCTGAGTAGTAGTTCTGAGTGAGATAGATAAGAGAAGGGTGAATGTTCTGCTCCAACACTCTTGATGCAGTCTAAGATAAGTTACTTATGCTCTCTGGCACGAGGGCTCTCTCTCTGGGGAAAGGGGGGGAAAAAACCCTCCCTCCACAAAAAGGAAAAAAGGAACCTATAATAAAGAAATAAAAAAGAGAAGTGAAAACGGGATAAGACAAAACTGAAAATTCTCTCTACAAAATTTGTGAACTATTTAAAATAAACAAAAAAGCTCTTTACATAAGAATGAAAGAACGGCCATACTGGGTCAGACCAAAGGTCCATCTAGCCAAGTATGCTGTCTGACAACAGTGGCCAATGCCAGATGCTCTAGAAGGAGGGATCACAAGAGGTAATCATCACGTGACCCCTCCCCTGTCACCCACCTCCAGAGAAACAGCGGCTAGGGTTGCCACTGATTGCCCTAACCTCCATGAATCTATCTAGCTCTTTTTTGAACCCTGTTAAAGTTTTATCTTTCACTACATCCTCAGGCGAGGAGTTCCACAGGTTCACTGTGCGCTGAGTGAAGAAAAACTTCCTTTTGTTTGTTTTAAACCTGCTCCCTATTAATTTCATTTGGTGACCCCTAGTTATTTTATTGTGCAAATACGTAAATAACTTTTCCTTATTCACTTTTTTCTAAATCACTTTTTCATGATTTTATAGACCTTTATCATATTCCACCTTAGTCTCCTCTTTTCTAAACTGAAAATTCCAAGTCTTCTTAATCTCTCTTCATATGGGACCTGTTCCAAACCCGTAATCATTTTTGCTGCCCTTTTCTGAACCTTTTCCAATGCCAATATATCTTTTTTGAGATGAAGCGACCACATATGTATGCAGTATTCAAGATGTGGGCGTACCATGGTTTTATATAGAGGCAATAATATATTTTCTGTCTTATTCTCTATCCCTTTTTTAATGACTCCTAACGTTCTATTTGCTTTTTTGATTGCTGCTGTACACTGAGTGCATGTTTTCATGCACTATCCACAATAACTCCATGATCTCTCTCTTGAGTAATTGTAGACAAATTAGTCCCCATCATATTGTATATGTAGTTGGGATTATTTTTTCCAATGTGCATTACTTTACATTTATCAACATTAAATTTCATTTGCCATTTTGTTGCCCAATCACTTAGTTTGGTGAGATTTTTTTTGAAGCTCTTCACAGTCCACTTTGGTCTTAACTATCTTGAGCAATTTGGTATCATCTGCAAATTTTACCACCTCACTGTTTACCCCTTTTTCTACATCACGAAGGCTGTGTCTACACTACAAAGAAAAGTATCTTTTTCTGCTTTTCTTCCAAAAGAGGCTTTTCTGACATTTGTCCTGTCTACATGGAGCCA
Organism: Rafetus swinhoei; assembly: GCA_019425775.1. NCBI lineage: Eukaryota > Metazoa > Chordata > Testudines > Trionychidae > Rafetus > Rafetus swinhoei. Next base: position 59,925,745 of record CM033447.1, read on the forward strand.
AATGTCCAAAAAAAAGCCTCTTTCGGAACATCCCTTCTTCTTTGTGAAAGGAGGTTTACAGAGATGCCAAAAAACCACGTCTGCTTTTCCAAAAATTTTTTTGGAAAAGCAGACGCATTCCTTTAGTATCCCAGAAAAGCTCTGTAGTCTAGACATACCCTTATAAATAAGTTGAATAGGATGGGTCCCAGGACAGATCCTTGGGGGACCCCACTAATTACCTCTCTCCACTTGGAAAACTTAACATTTATTGCTACCCTTTGTTTCCTGTCTTTTAACCAGTTACCAATCCGCGAAAGGACCCTCCCTCTTATCCCATGACAACTTACTTTACTTAAGAGCCTTTGGTGAGGGACCTTGTCAAAGGCTTTCTGGAAATCTAAGTATACTATATCCACTCGATCCCCCTCCTCCACATGTTTGTTGACCCCCTCAAAGAACTCTAGCATGATTTCCCTTTATAGAAACAATGTTGACTTTCCCCCAACAAAATATATTCATCCATGTGTCTGACAATTTTATTCTTTACTATAGTTTCAACTAATTTGCCCGGTACTGATGTTAGACTTACTTTTCTGTAATTGCCAGGATCACCTCTAGAGCCTTTTTTAAATATTGGTGTCATGTTAACTATCTTCCAATCATTAGGTATGGAAGCCGATTTAAAGTATAGGTTAAAAACCACAGTTAATAGTTCCACAATTTCCCATTTGAGTTATTTCAGAACTCTTGGTGAATGCCATCTGGTCCCGATGACTTGTTACTGTTAAGTTTATCAATTTGTTCCAAAACCTCCTCTAATGACACCTCAATCTGGGACAATTCCTCAGATTTGTCACCTAAAAAGAATGGCTCAGGTTTGGGAATCTCCCCAATATCCTCAGCCCTGAAGACTGAAGAAAAGAATTTATTTAGCTTCTCCGCTATGACTTTATCATCTTTGAATGCTCCTTTAGCATCTTGATCATTCAGGGGCCCCAATAGTTGTTTATCCAGCTTCCTGCTTCTGTGTAAGCTATCAGAATGAATTATTATTATTATTATTATTTTGCAAAAACTGCTTACCATTTTTGACCAGTTCAGAATAAAACATTAACTATTGTGGTTTTCAAGTAACTGACATTTCTCCATTATAAAACATATTTTCTACATTATTAAAGGGAATGTTAATTAGGCAAAAATGGTGAATATATAAATAGCACTGTACTAAAGCAGTAAAAATGAGATGCTTACACAACTGTAACACTGATATGTCTATTTCCAGAATACAAGTTGCAAAAATTGTATATTTTTACATAATTTGCTGGATGATGCTTTGCATATATATTTATTTTACACAGATGATGGTTCAGTAGTATTGCCCTGGGAGGATTTATACAATTTTGTGTAAATACTTTGCAAAAACTGAAATGCATGTTTCTTCCCCTATTGACAGCAGGAGCAAATATATGCCCCAAGAACAATTAGCTGTCAGACAAAAATAATCTCCTGATATTTCTTTAGAAGCAGACATATTGTTAGCGTTAGTACATTTAGACAATCTGCTGCTAACATTTATTCTGATCAATGGGATGCACCTTAAATCAGTTTTAAGTATTTTAATAATTATGGATCTGCTATATCTCCCAACATGAGTGTCTATCAGAATAAATATGGTGTGTTGACGTAATATTGTACAAGATCATTGTCAGACTATTGATGAATGATGATACAGAGTGAATCAGCCTCCAGGACAGTCTATACCATACACAATTCTCCCAAAGGAGAGACTTGGATAAATCTTCACCAGACATACAGCAGATTAAGTAAATACAATACGAGCTGTGATCTGATTTCCTTTTGATCCACATTGAAAACATACTCCAGTCTGTTGATAAACATGAAAATTTAAAATTCTTGGTTTTGTATTTGTATGTTTCACTAGTTATAATTCAGAGACAGATTGGGTTTTGTATATATTGTAATAGGCTTGCCACAGAAAACAAAGAGCCAATAAAAATAACACTCTTTATAATATTTGCCACTAAGGGTATGTCTATACAATAGCGCATACCTCAAAATAAGCTACACAATTTGAGCTACACAAATTGAAAATAGCTTATTTTGAAATTTGGCACTGTCTACACAGTCCTTATTTAGAAATAAATCACTATTCCACTGCTCGTACCATGAGGTTTACAGGAAGTTGGAGTAAGAAGCCCGTTATTTCGAAATAATGGGCTACTTGTGTAGACAGCGCATAACATTATTTCAGAATAATGTAGGCGTACCCTAAGATAATATTAACAGCATTCTTGGGACCTGCATAAAATTGTGCATGTTATTAAAAGTACAGTGATTATAATGAGATTTAGTATATCAATTTGTAGAAGAAACAAATAAATTCCTATAACAAAAAACTCATGTGTATTTAGCAGGGTTCCTCCTGCTCCCCCTTTCTTTTTTTACTTTACAATGTGTGCAGCAAGACAAATTTTAAGCATCTGAATACTTTTTTCCCTTGTGTTTTTGCCAGGGTAGTGGTTCTGAACCAGGAATATGTGTACCCCAAGGGGTATATATAGAGATCTTCCAGAGGGCACATCAACTCATCTTGGTATTTGCCTAGTTTTACAATAGTTTACTATCAATGTCAGCACAAACTAAAATTGCATACAATTACATGTTTATACTGCTCTATATAGTAAGTACAATATTTATACTGTATTCCAATTGATTTCTTTTATAATTATACAGTAAAAATGGGGAAATAAGCAGTTTTCCAGTAATAGTGTGCTGTGATCCTATTGTAATTTTACGTCTGATTTTGTAAGCAAGGAGTTTTCACTTGAAGTGGAACTTGGGGGTACGCAAGACAAATCAGACTCCTGAAAGTAGTCTGGAAAGATCAAGAGCCACTGAGCTAAGGTAGTATTGGTGCACCAAAAGTATTTCAGGACTGTGTTCAATCCAAGCATGGATGATTAAGTTTTCCCATAGCACTTATTTCTTGAACTGTTATGTCTACCATTACCAGCCAGATTCTCAATCTGATTGATGCAAAGAGACTGAAATCTGGCCACAATTTCCACAGCTGGCCATGCATTTCTCTCCTCCTCTTGCATATGTTGCAGCTGCTTTATAGTACCCAATTTCTGTCCAAGAAATTCAACTGCCTAGCCCCATGACTCAGGCTATTTGAATATGATAACTAAAGTTTTATTCATGAATCTTGCACTGCAGACATTCACAAGCTCCTGGATAAAGATATCAGATAAGGACCTACTATTCTAGTTTCTGCTGTTCAGATATATGAAATGTTTGCTGAATATAGAAAGAACAACCCTACTTTCACCAGAATAATTTTTCCAGCTCTAAACTAGCTAGCTGGAAAAATTAGCATTTAGGAGTAGCATACTCTTTGGTTAATAGCAATCAAATTAATGAATTGAAATGAGCAGGATTAATTGCAGAGCATTGCAAGCTATTACTCAAAAAGAGTAAGGAGATCAACATCTAGTCTCATAAGTAGCAGAGTGCTCATTTGTTCCATTTATATAAACTACAACTTGAGCAACAAGAGTTGTTGTTGAAGAATATGGTGAAGCCCATAAGGAGGTCTAGAGAGGCCCAGGGACCTCAACTCCTTGATACAAATAACATTTAGGACATAACTGAGCACTAGTAATTAAAGTTACTTTCCAAAATTGGTCGAATGTGAAACAGATCAACAAAAGTTAATTATAACTAGTTGGAAATCTATGACATAAAACTTATAAAGAAGAGGTCCAAACTAACAAGAAAAAAGACAGACAGATCAATCAGTGGTCCAGCACTTGTAAACCAGTGACACAGAGTAACTTATGAAGTGGTTGCATGATGCATAAATCAATGAGAGGCTTATAAATCACTGACATTCTGAAGTCTATTGCATGTTTTATACAACAAAGGCTTGATATATTAAATTGCAAATTATAAAATTACAAAAGCAATTATTTATAAATCAAGGCAAGCTCATCAATCATTGCGAACACATCTTTGAAGCAAGAAATATTAATATAATTTATTGCCGGCATCCTACAAATAAGGTGCTTGATCCTGGTTTTTTTTTTCTGTTTTTTTTTCAGCAGAGGTGGCAGCATTAGCAGTGCAGAATATTGGATTGGATACTTTATCATCAAATGTATAAGAATTCTATTCTAGCAGATTTTAACTAAGTGTGGCTTACATGGTGACTTCCTTGTGGAAGACAAATGAATGTGTTTGAATCAATGTTCTTATTAGATTTTTATTTTAAACAAGATTTATATATTAGAGAAATCTTTGGGAGGTTTAAAAATATTTTGAGCTTTTATGATTTCATGATATGTTATATAAATAAGATTCAAGAGACATTTCTTGATTAAACTTTATCATATGATTTTATACCCAGAGAGAGAGCATAAATACAGACATTTCTTTCATTTAAAATATTTTACTTTTAAAGGGTTATAAAACTGCTTTTCCATTTAACTAAAATGAGAAAATGGAAAATGTTCTAGGCACCAATTCAATAATCCATTTTCATTCACCAAAGCACTTAGAGACAGTTCATAAACATTTTGTGAAACCGGGGCTCTGGTAAGTGAATTTTACATGAGAGTTGGCATTTTTGTCAAGGTAAAAGGCTTAACTGAGGCAAATGTAATGGATCCAATTGTCTCTGCCACTTTGATGGATTTGCTTAGCCTTCCAATCTTTTAGAATATAGGAAAAGGAGAAACTGTGGCTGATCTAGGTAGCTGGAATGTAAATGTCCTTTTGGAATTAAGCCAAATAATAGAAGAGTTACAGTAAAGTAGGCAAAGGAAGACATTATTAAGTATAATAGTCTTCAGGAATAGACCTTATTCACTATCATTACATTTTTCTCTTTAGGCTTTGCTTGATGGACATCATTCTGACTTCATTTTTCTCTGCCTTTGGTTTTGAGATTTTCAGTGGTTCCCCTTATCAAATCATTCATATCTGTTGTGCAAGAGGTTATCACCACAACTTAATAGCTTTATGCAGCATAACTAGACACCAGGAATTAATTTGATTTCTAATATCTCAACCTACCCTACACATTTGTTATAAGAAAAATAAGAAATTTTAAAAAATGGATCCAAAATGACATCTCTTTCACTGTTGGAAACTGACCCTTCCCACACACCCCAAACCTTAGAAGCGTTATCTATTCAAGCTTTTAAAAGGTTAGTCTGGAAAAGCACCACTGGCTGTTACTACTTATGAATATAGAACAATCAACCATTTTTCATGTAAAGTCCTATTTGTTTAAAGAAACACTGTGAAAGTTTGCAAGTTTGCAGTAGAGCTTGCCTAGGAAAGAATGAGTCATTAACTTCATGAACTAAGATAAGGCAGGAGAGGAAAAATCTTCTTTCAATACCTTAACAGAATATAATTGTTTAATTCACTAGTCTCTGTCTACAGCTTTGACAGTGTCTCTTAATGGTTCCTCTAGGCTCTTTATAAAAGGTAGATATAGTCTGTGAGCATCGATAATGCGTTTTTATGTCTACAGCTAAGGAAATGCTTGGTCATCTGCTTAATTATTGGATGGTGTCTGGTAGTACATACTGTCTTGAGTGTCTCTCCATCATCCTGTATCTGTATCACTAAACCAGGGACATTGTTGCCTGCCAATTTTCTGGTCTGAGAGCCATTTCCTTACCTATGTTGCTTGATAGGCTGTCTTCCTCTGTCAGGAGACAAGGCTTCAGGGAAAGATTGAGTGCCTGAAAAACTAGACTCCATAACTTTTCCCGTCACAGGTCCAGGATGCCTGTCTGTCTTTGAATACTGTGGTACAGAGAACAAAAGCAATTAATACTTTAAAAGCAGAATACAGAGTTCATGTTATCAATATCTGAAATGAAAAAGAAGAGTGGTGAAATCATTTAATGTAAAATTTTCACTGGGAGAATAAGAATTAATTGAATAACCTGTGCATATTGGAAAGCACCAATGTGATACTTACTGTTAAAATGTTGACATTTACCATTTGAAAATATTCAGTGGTAGTGCAGTTATCTCTACTCTGAGTATTACGGAATGCTATAATAGCTTTGGTCTACACTAGGGAGTTATTTTGAAATACCCCCATTATTTCAAAATAATAAATGGGGCATCCACACTACCAAGCCCGTTATTTCAAAATAACGGGCTGGTTATGTCAAAATACTTATTTTGAAATAGCGGTAGTATGAACGTTCCACTGCTGCTATTTCAAAATAACTACTCCACAGAGTAATTTGAAGTAATTACTTCGTAGTGGCCTCCTTCCATTAACAGATGGAACTAACAAACCCCAAAGAAAAAAAACTAGTAGCCAAATAAATAATTCAAATGGTAGATCCAAACATCCTTCTGGGAAAGTCTGCATCCAGATTTGCAGTTAGTGAATCAGGCCCTACATTTACACTGGGTCTACATTTACAGTCTAAAAGTAGTTGGTATGTTAGTGGTACTAGGGTATGGTATGTGAGCACTGATCCTCATGTAAACCTCTATAATCTAGATATTTGGAGAGGGAAATGAAAGAGGAACAGACTCTCTTCTGATGACATACTAGTTTGTCTTGCTTTGAGATTTGACGGAAAATACAGCGAGTGCTTCTCTGCTCTGGCTTAGAGTGGAATGTGAAAGTATTTACATATAATTTCTGCACTAACACAAGAATAACATAACTTTTAAAAACTCAAAATAAATTCCATGTTGTATGACGTGAGGAATGGATAAATTTGCTGTTTGGTTCTTATTTTAACAAACCAGTTTGCTCATCCATAAAGGCCACTGGGTAATATCCCAGAGAGATGAGAACTGGATCTGCATTTTCACATAGATGTTAAAAAACTAGTGCAGTTGGCAGCTTTCTTAGGCTACCCAACAGTTATCTAAAGTTAGCCTGGTTGGTCCTGTTTCCAACTTGGTGTTTCTATATATCACCAATATATGCATTCTCTTTGCAATAAAGAAACTCTTGTGCAAGATATGACATGATACAAGTTAATGCCAGGATGCCTAAATCACTTAAGCTCCCTAGAAAGTCCCAGATGATATTATTAAACAACCATTATAGTAAAAAGGGCAACAGTGATTCAATATAAACTGTCCATGGTGAAGAACTGGTACAATTTCTGTCAGAACGCGGCTCTTTGTCATAGTTATTCTGTCGCCTAACAGAAAAGGCCCTACATTTAGTGCACATAAAAACTAAAATACCCCCTTTCTTCAGTTTCATCATATGTCCAACTGTCTTCAATGAAATCAAAAAGGGATGGCAGAAATCTGAGATCTAGCCAATTTCAAAAATGAGTTAAAATAATTTTAGTTATTACATCCACCCCTGAATCACCTGGCCATTTTCTGTGTCTAAACAAACACATTTTCCCCTTGTCTTTTTCTTCTTTCTGCTTGCTGTGAGAAACATCCACACAAACATCAGAGTATAAAGATTCTAAAGCACAGGGAGACATGACAGTGAAAGTAACTATATATACAAAGTGTAGTCAAATGCAAAAGTAAACACGTTGGCAAACTTCAGTAAATGGATTATATGTTCTTGTCTATTTCAGTCACTGTGAGCTTAGTTATCATTTGTAACAATAGCAGGTAAAATATTTTCAGACAGAAACATAACTTTTATGGTGCCAGTTTTCCTAAAGGTTTCATAATTTAACGGTTTCCCTGCCAGATGCAGAAAGGAAACTGCCTTTGATTTTTAATCTGAATAAATTGGGATGATTTAGTTGGGTTTGGTCCTGCTTTGGGAAGGTGGCTGGACTTGATGACCTCCTGAGGTCTCTTCCAGCCCTAGGATTCTATGATTTTATGAAATCAATTTGATCTACAAAAAGAATGAACTGTTAGCTTGAGAAAGTTATTCCTCTCCCTTCTTGCATGCAATTAAACTGGAGGTCCAAATGGCTTGTAAGACCATGAGTGTGCAGTGAACCACAAACAACAGTTAGGGCTCTGCTTTGTCTTTTGATGGACCAGGACAGCAGTTCTCAAACTTTACTGCACTGCTATCCCCTTCTGGAAACAAAACGTACAACATGACCCAGGAAGAGGGACCAATGCCTGAGCCTCACTGCCCTAAGTGGGAGGCCAAAGCCCAAGCGATGCTACTCTGAGTGGGTGAGGGCTACAGTGAAGCCTAATGGCTCTAGCCCAAGGCAGAGGGCCTATAACCTCAGCCCTGCCACCAATGGCTGACACCCTCGGGTGGTAGGGTTTGGTGCTTCAGCTCCACACCTTGGCAAGTCTCAGTCCGCCCAGGCAGACCCATTAAAATGGGGTTGTGACACACTTTGGGGTCTTGACTCACAGTTTGGGAACCACTGAACTAGTATGAACAGTCATTATGGGCTGGGGCAGAAGATGGTACAATTCATCTGTTCTCCTCACACATGAAGGAGGGACAATGTATTTCTAAGTGTCCATGAAGGCTGGATAAAATACCAGCCTATTTACCACATTTTCCAACAGGGACTCTGCATTTAAGTGGATTAATTCCTGGTGTTCTTTAACTGACAGCCTTATTTCTTCAGTATTACATTTACCTCTTACCCATAATCATGATGTTAATTCACACAGGAACTACAGTAAACTTCCGATAATCCGGGCACCTTTAGGACCCAGGGGGTGCCGGATTATCAGATATGCCAGACTATCGGAAGGGGGGGCTATGAGGGGTCTGGGGTGGAGTGGGGGGATGCGCCCCTTGGCGCTAGGGGACCAACCCGGCAGCATCCCAGCTGCTCTGCCCCCGGCTTCTCCGAGTCAGCCGCTGGTCAGTTTCAGCAGCGGCTGAATCGGGGAAGCTGGGGGGCAGAGCAGCTCCAATTGTCCGGCTGCCTGGAGCACTTCCGGGTTCCAGATGGTGCCGGACCATCAGGAGTGCCGGACCATAGGATGACGGACCACTGGAGTTTTACTGTAATAATAGATCTGTATGGCCTGAGCCCATACTTTTAAAGTCAATGGCAAAACACACGTGGACTCTAGTTGCAATGTGTCAAGATACAAGTTTGTAAGTACTTTTTGGTTTTTGTCTTGAGAACTTTTAATGACATCTTGTCAGTAGAAATGTGTACTGATGCCCCTTGTCTCAAAAGTATTTAGATTTATACTCATTGCCCTATAGTTAAAAAAGCAGCTTTAAATGTCAACATCTTGTTATGTAACAAATGACTCGATTTCTCTATAGAACAGTCCACTACAGAAATTATTTTTTACACCTTGCAGCAAAACGTGAAAAGACTGGAATAAGGATTTGGGACCCTGATCATGGGGAATATGAGAATAATGGGCAAATTTGGAACCAATGACCACAAATCCCTGAAACCAATCCGGATGAAGACTGTGGCCAGAAAATGAAGCAGAACAAGGGTTCTGTACACCAAAACGGTGATGGGGAATTAAGAAAACTCCTGCAAAAGGTGCAGTAGGAGGACATTTTAAATCAACTGCTCTGAAAAGAAGCCAGGAATACCTAAAAAGCACTTGAATAAGGTTGACAACTCATACTTTCTCTGATCAAGGTGTATGCAAGAATTTGGCCAGTTTGCTTCATGAAGGGCTACTCAAAGTTATGAGAATTACAAGAAATCTTCAGTGGGAATGAAAGATGTGTGCAGTGACCAAGGAGAATGCTGAGTACAAAAAGGCTGGCAGAGTAGGCATAGAAAACAAAAGAACAACATTAGTAAAATATCACCATAGGACTTGATTGATTATTGAACTATGGTTGGTCTCCTTTTCCTCTTCCAGAAAGAGCATCAGCAAGTCTCAGTTTCCTACCTTTTCTTCTAAGCATTAAGAAAGGTAGAACATTCTGTTTGTATGTCTCCACCTGTTCCTGTTGTTTGCATGGTCAAAGGTGCAATAGCAGTTGAGCATTTGTACAGCTTAACTTCTAGGGAGACTTAGGCTACGTATAGACTACAACTTTTTCAGAAAAACGTATGCAAAATGCTCTCCACAATTTGCATACCTTTTTCCGCTTTTTTCCTTTTCGGAAAAGGCTTTTCTGAAATTTGGCCAATCTACACTGGGCCAAATTTTAGGAAAACCCAATCTTTCAGAAGATCCCTTCTTCCTCATGGAACGAGGAAGACAGGGCTTCCAAAAAAGTGTGTCTGCTCTTCCGCAAAAAAACAAACAAACAAACAAAAAACAAAAGAGCAAACGCATTCCCTTGACTAGTCTAGACATACCTTTAATGTGGTCACACAGAGGGAGAGGGATCTTTTCCCTCTTATGTCCGAAAGATAGCTGCATTAAGAAGAGACATCATCTGGTCTTTTATGAGTGTAAGCTAAGCTTTAGGGGGGGAGGGGCAGGAAATAGGATGATGTTACAAATATATAATGAGAAAAGTAGTAGTACCAGATAAGCAGTTGCATTGAATTTAAATCAATAATGACCCAATAATAATGGCACTTTCTTAAATATATCTTTAAAAGGAAAAAAAATCACAAAAGCAGGTGTTCAAAGAAGAAGATAATTACTATTGATAAGCAACAAGTAAAGTATGACAACACTTGCAAAATATATACAAACTGATCCAGATTCAAGACATCCCAGGAATCAGCTGGAGTTTATTTTTGAAATTGCTGAACAGTATTGCTAGAAATTTTTTTTTTTTAACCTGACAGACAAATGGGAATGAACTAGGAAATAATAAATGTAGTAACACTGTTCAAAAGAAAGTTAAAGTAACCCTGTGCATTAGTACCATATAAGTCCATACTAAATATCTAACAAATTAATGGAAGAAGTGTTAAGAGGGGAAAAAAACGGGGGAGTAATAAAATCACAAGCCATAAGCAGCAGGAGTTTATAAATAATAATACATCTCTAACAAACAAGATTGCTGATTTGTTTTATAGAATTGCATAATTAGTGGTTAATGGCAGACGTAGCATATTTGGATTATAGTAGTAAAGCATTTGCTGTTTCAGAAAGCTTTGACAGTCTGTCATGTGGACTGCAAAATGGCTAAATGACATAAGAGCATCAGGACAGCCACACAGGTCAGACCAAAGATCTAGCTCAGTATCCAGTCTTCCAACAGTGGCCAATGCCAGGTGCCCTGGAAGGAATGAATAGAACAGATAACCATCAAATGATCCACCCCCCATCGCCCATTCCCAGCTTCTGACAAAGAGAGGCTAGGGACTGGCTAGTAGCCACTGATGGACCTAACCTCCATGAATTTATCTAGGTCTTTTTTGAACCCTGTTATAATCTTGGACTTCACCACATCCTCTGGAATGGAGTTCCACAGGTTGACTATGCATTATGTGAAGATGTACTTCCTTTTGTTTGTTTTAAATCTGGTACCTATTGATTTCCTTTTGTGACTCTTTGTTTTTGCATTATGGGAAGGAGTACATTACTCTTCTTCATTCACGTTTTTCCACAACAGTCATGATTTTATACCACCCCAGATATGATTTTATAGTATAAACATAAGATAATGATTCCTTGCAATATACCAAGTTGAGGGAAGAGGGCTACATTTTCATATAACTCTACAGCTCTTCCTGCGTTTCTTTTTAAGCCTCATAACTTTCCAGAAGAGGTGAAATTGCAGATGCTCTCTAGGTTAAATGCTTACTTAATTGGGATTTAGAAAGAACTAACCCACTTCGTACATTTTCCAAGATGCTATTAATTTATGGAACAAAACAAAAGGCCACATGTTTTCTTCTTAGATCTTTCTAAATGATTTGTACTTTGAATGTAATCCAGTTACATTATCAGGAGTAAAGCTTACTTTGCTAAGAATGTCTCTATTCCTAACACATACACCTTCATAAAGCATCATTCTCTTGACTCCAGACTTAGGCTAGATGTTTAACTAGAAAAGATGATGCTTCATTCCCTGATCAGGGAGGCAGGTCTGCCACATGTTATATGAAAGAGGTATTGGTTTCATAATCTATTACAATGGATTTTTACAACATAGGATGATCGTCCTGGTTAGTCTAGTATGGAGAAGGAACATAAGAACATACATAAGAACAGCCATATTGGGTCATTCCAAAGGTCCATCTAGTCTAGTATGGAGAAGAAGGGAAGATATCCTGTCTGCCAACAATGGCCAATGCCAGTTGCCCCAGAGGGAGTGAACAGAACAGGGAAACATCAAATGATCCCTCTTCTGTCATCCATTTCCAGCCTCTGACAAACAGAGGCTAGGGTCACCATTCCTACCCATCCTGGCTAATAGCCATTGATGGACCTAACCTCCATGAATCTATCTAGTTCTTTTGTGAACCCTGTTCAAAAGGGTGAAAGGAAAAGGAAAAGGGTAGACTTTCAGAAGGGATTCATAAAGAAGAAATTAATGTAATCTGTGGGTTTATTGGGCTCTACAAGCATTTTGCACCTGCCAATCCACACTTATCCTCCCTTCTTCTCTTTTCCAGACATAACTGGAATACTTTCAAGCATTAATAAATTGAGGATGAGTGTAGGCTGATGTCACTTTTGGATCTCAGGGTGGTTTGAGCTCCACCGCTCCAACAGATTTACTGACAAATGTTCTGTAGCTCATATGCCTGGCAGATAAAATCAAGTTTTTGGAGAATGCTGGGGATAACTTCTTGGTACAAGTGCCAAAGGATCCGACCAGGGGCTGTGCGCAGCTTGACCTTTTGATCACAAACAGGGAGGAACTAATAGGGGAAGTAGAGGTGGGTGACAACCTCAGAAGCAGTGATCATGAGATGGTAGATTTCAGGATCCTGACCAAAGGAAGAAAAGAGAGTAGTAAAATACACACCTTGGACTTCAGAAAAGCAGACTTTGACTTTTCAAAGACCCCTCAGAGACCTTATGAGTAGAATCCCCTGGGGTGCTAACATGAAGGGGAAAGGAGTCCAGGAGAACTGGCAGTATTTTAAAGAAGCCTTATTAAAGACACAGAAAGAAACTACCCCAACGCGTAGCAAGAGAAGCAAACATGGGAGGAGACTGGATTGGCTTACAGGGGAAATCCTTGGTGAACTTAAGCACAAAAAGGGAGCTTACAAAAAGTGAAAACTTGGACAAATGACTAGGGAGAGCTATAAATGTATACCTCGAGAATGCCGGGGGGTTATCAGGAAGGCGAAAGTGCAGTTGGAATTGCGACTGGCAAAGGATGTGAAGGATAACAAGAAAGGTTTCTACAGGCATGTTAGCAAGAAGAAGGTGATCAAAGAGGGTGTGCGGCCCCTACTGGATGAAGGAGGTAACCTAGTGACAGATAATTTGGGGAAAGCTGAAGTACTCAATGCTTTCTTTGCCTCTGTCTTCATGGACAAGGTCAGCTCCCAGACTAATGCGCTAAGTGACGCAAGATGGGATGAAGATGGACAGCCCTTGGTGGGGAAAGAACAGGTTAGGAACTATTTAGAAAAGCTAAACGTACACAAATCCATGGGTCTGGACTTAATGCATCCGAGGGTACTGAGGGAGTTGGCAAATGTCATTGAGGAGCCTTTGGCCATTATCTTTGAAAAGTTGTGAAGATTGGGAGAGATCCCGGATGATTGGAAAAAGGCAAATGTAGTGCCCATCTTCAAAAAAGGGAAGAAGGATGATCCAGGGAACTATAGGCCAGTCAGTCTTACCTCAGTCGCTGGAAAAATCATGGAAGGGATCCTTAAGGAATCCATTTTCAGGCACTTGGAAGAGGGGAAAATGATCAAGAATAGTCAGCATGGATTCACAAAAGGCAAGTAGTGCCTGACCAATCTGATTAACTTCTATGATGAGGTAACTGGCTCTGTAGACATGGGAAAGTCAGTGGATGTGATATACCTTGACTTTAGCAAGGCTTTTGATACGGTCTCCCACAATATTCTTGCCAGCAAGTTAAGGGAATGTGGATTGGATAAATGGACGGTAAGATGGATAGAAAGCTGGCTAGAAGGTCAGGCCCAGCGGGTAGTGATCAGCAGCTCGATGTCAGGATGGCGGTCGGTTTCTAGCGGAGTGCCCCAAGGTTCGGTTCTAGGACAGGTTTTGTTCAACATCTTTATTAATGACCTGGATGAGGGGATGCATTGCACCCTCAGCAAGTTTGCAGATGACACTAAGCTAGGGGGAGAGGTAGATACACTTGAGGGCAGAGATAGGGTCCAGAGTGACTTAGACAAATTGGAGGATTGGGCCACAAGAAATCTGATGAGGTTCAACAAGGACAAGTGCAGAGTCCTGCACTTGGGACGGAAGAATCCCAAGCATTATTACAGGCTGGGGACCAACCAGCTAAGTAGTAGTTCTGCAGAAAAGGACCTGGGGATTACAGTGGATGAGAAGCTGGATATGAGTCTACAGTGTTCCCTTGTAGCCAAGAAGGCTAATGGCATATTAGGTTGCATGAAGAGGAGGATTGCCAGCAAATCCAGATATGTGATTATTCCCCTTTATTCTGCTCTTGTGAGGCCACATCTGGAGTATTGTGTCTAGTTCTGGGCCCCCCACTACAAAAAGGATGTGGACGCATTGAAGAGGGTCCAGCAGAGGGCAACCAAAATGATTAGGGGGCTGGAGCATATGACCTACGAGGAGAGGCTGAGGGAGTTGGGTCCGTTTAGTCTGCAGAAGCAAAGAGTGAGGGGGTATTTGAAAGCAGCCTTCAACTTCCTGAAGGGAGGTTCCAAAGAGGCTGGAGAAAGGCTGTTCTTAGTAGTCACGGATGGTAGAACAAGGAACAATGGTCTGAAGTTGCGGTGGGAGAGGTCCAGGTTGGATATTAGGAAAACCTATTTCACTAGGAGAGTGGTGAAGCACTGGAATGGGTTACCTAGGGAAGTAGTGGAGTCTCCATCCCTAGAGATTTTTAAGTCTTGGCTTGACAAAGCCCTGGCTGGGTTGATTTAGTTGTGATTGGTCCTGCCTAGGGCAGAGGTCTGCACTTGATGACCTCCTGAGGTCTCTTCCAGCTCTATGGTTCTATGATTCTATGATAGAACTGGTCGGAACCTTGGGAGATCAAGTCCAGTCCCCTGCACTCATGGCAGGACCTAACACCATTTGGACCATCCCTGGCAGGTGTTTGCCTAGTCTGTTCTTAAAAATCTCCAAGGGTGGCATCTCAGAGGGGTAGCCATGTTAGTCTGTAACTTTCTATATTTCTTATGCAATGGAATAGTTTGCTCTTGCATCCTTAATAATGTCTCTTTGAAAAACTGCCAGCTGTTTTTAAGGGAATGTCTACACAGCAATGTTATTTCGGAATAACTGACATTATTCCTAAATAGCATAGTCCGTGTCTACACTACAAGCAGTTATTTTGACATAATGTCATAATAATGTCGATCTGGAAGACTTCTTACTCCAACTCCTGTAACCCTCATTGTATGAGGAGTAAGAGAAGTCCGAGGAAGAGCGTTCTCGAACTTCCTGCTGTGTAGACAGCGCCAAAAGCCGAAATACATTATTTCTACATAAGCTATGCAATTGACTTAACTCAAGTTGCGTACCTTTTTTCGACGTTAGCCCTGCTGTGTAGATGTGCCCTAATTGTTTTTCTTCTTAGACTTGTTTCCCATGGGCCCTTACCTACCAACTCCTTGAGTTTGCAAAACTCTACCTTCCTAAAATCTATTGTCCTTGTTTCACAGTTCTCCCACCTGCCATACCCTAGAATCATGAACTCTATGATTTCATGATCACTTTCACCCAAGCTGCCTTGCACTTTCAAATTCTCAGCCTCCCCCCTTTCTGTTAAAATCAAATCTAGAATGCCTCCCCTCCAGTAGCTTCTGAAATTAAAAAAATGCTTGCAATATATTCCAATAAATTGTTTGATAATCTGTGCCCCGCTGTGTTATTTTCCCAACAGATGTCTGGATAGATGTCTACAAAGTGTATCTGCCCAAGCAATACAACTCTCTCTATTGTTAGGTAGCTTTCCTGTCCTGGCTGTGGATATTCTCCTGAAGGGAGAGAGAAACACAAAGGATGTGAACAACCTGAATTCTAATGCTTCTACATTTCAGACCATCAACAATCTCTGTTGTTTTAGCAGTATCACGTTGCTTAACTTGAACATCTATTTCACATCTCGTTAAATGACTGAAAAACAACCCATCCATAATTTAGGTGAACATCCCACACTTCAAATTCATTTGTTAAACATCACAATTTGAAAAAAGAATTCCAACCAGATGACATTTATTTTAGGATTCAGCAAGAGACTGCATTACAAATGGAAAGTATTTTGAAAGCAAACAGCCAGAATTTTTAACCTTGCCTGTGATTTTCATAATCAAGCTGTTGTAAAGAAAGCTTTAATTGGCAAAGAGGTGGCTATCAAAAGGATTGAGATTTATTAATCTTTTTTCCCTGAAACAGCTGCAAATATAATGAGTTAGGCTAGAGTGAAATGGAAATTTGAAATGCATTTGAATGCTTGATTTAAAATTAAATATAGCGTTTACCTACAATAGCAATTTTTTAACATTTACATGGTGGTTTTTTGTGAGTGTATAGTAAGTTTTTTGGGGTGGGTGGGAATAAGGAGATTTTACAACTATATAATGAGAAAAGTAGTAGTACCAGATAAGCAGTTGGATTGAATTTAAATCAATAATAACTCAACAATAATGAGCTGAGTGGCCTGAAATACCACAGCTATTTGACTTTATTAAAGTCATAAACCTTACACAAACAGTGTCTACCTTAACCAATTTCACAACTATTACAGAGAACAGAAGGGAAAATTAACAGGGTATAAAATGTGGAGGAAGCCACAGCCCCAGTTTGGAGGAGGAGGAGTTAAGTATGGAAGTATTTGCTGAGGGAAGAGAGAGAAAGTTTGTGAGGTAGGAAAGCGGGGGGAGATTTTGGGCATCCACTCAAATGTGTAGGCAAGTTGAATACTTGAGAGATATATAGAAACACCTGCACTTTGGGGCGGGGGTGGATATGAAAATCAAATATACAAGCCTTCTGAGGGTCCCCCATTGCCACTAACAAGGTTTAGTAGTTGACAGTCTCAATGCCCACTTCCCATGGATGCCATGTAAACACTTCTAATTTTTTTGAGGATGAGAATCTTCACCAGCGATCTTTTGCCATGGCAAGTGCTTGAGCCTCCTCCCATCAAAGTCACTTTGACTTTTGACTTTGACTTCAATGGGAGAAGGATCAAGGGTAACAATATGCACTTAGGGCACCAAATGCTTAGTCTAGCTCCCTGTCTAAATAGCTGGGTCCGGGACACAAGTTTATGGGCTGTGCCTGGAATCCTTCCTATCATCAACAGATTGTGGGAAGCGGAGATAAATTTCCATGGAGGCTACTACCGCTCATGGAGTGAACTAGCACTGTATGCTCCCCATATACTTCTGTTTCCTTATGGGAACATTCTGCCTTCCCACCAATGTCCTGCTCCCAGTCCTTTCACAGCAGAACCTCATTACAGATTTTCAGGAGGAGGCAGGATTTGCCCCTGAGGGTTGATATTTTGCACTTTCCCAGTTTATGGAACAAGTTTTAAAGTTGTGGTTGTTGTTGATTTTACTGTGATGGTTTATGAATATTTAAAGAAGTGCTGTTCTGCATGACAGTCTTTCCAACAATAGAAACCATTATTACCCTGCACTGCTATGCTACATCCTGAACCACGCAAGGTCACACTATTTTTCTTCTTGAATGTTTTTGCTCCCAAAGGCAAAACACATTAAAGCCAAGGCCAGAGCATCTCCCTGCCAGCAGCAACAAGATCTGGAAAACTATGTGTTAATTAACCATAATTGATAATCACCATTCTGAACAGCACTGGCAGGAAAGCAAACTTTGGCTGAAAATCATTGCTATTGTTTATTATTTCAAATACCCCAAAACTGGAATCTACAAATGATCATTTCAGCCATCATGCCCATTATAAGCGGCATAATAAGCATTATTATGACAATAAGAATAGGGCATCAATAAAGCTTATGATTTGTTTGTCAAATGCTCAAAAACACTAAGTAATTATTTACAAAATTGGAACAAAATATATTTGACTGAATTAAAGCAAAAGGGAAAGAGACAATATTACGCACTGTAATATTTGAGACCAAATGTATACAGCATATGTTAGAAAAAACTATCACAAAAAGAACTTTACAAACTTCACGTCACCTGCTAATGTGCTGGAAACACAGACAATAGCTATTATGAGTCAGTAATCTTTCAAAATAGTTTTTGTAAGGGAGGAAAAAGAAGCAGTGTTGTGTCAACCCAAAGAAGACCAAGCCTTTCACCTATGCCATTGAGAAGCCAAGCAGCAGCTAAACATCACCTGGGATGGAATCCCAGTGGCTAGTCATCCAAACCCTATCTCCCTGGTGATGACATTGGATCAGACACTTCCTTCAAAGCTGATGTAGACAAGATAAAAGGGAAAGTTAGTGCCTGTAACAACAACTGCCAAAAGGTACTTACCTCAAAGTGGGGAGCCAATCTAGATTATTTGTGAACCACTGGTATAGCCTTGTGCTATTCCTTAATACAGTATGCCTGTTCAGTGGGGGAATGAACCATCTAACAAATGAGACCCCATTTTAAATAGCAGTTGTTATGGAATAACAGGATGTGGAAAGCCTACACAGGCTGGCATTGCACTATGAGGGTATGTCTATACTACAGCGTTATTTCAAAATATCTTATTTTGAAATAGTTAATTCAAAATAAGTTATTTCGAAATAATGCGTCTACACACAAAATGCATTTAGAAATAGTGTTTTGCTATTTCGAAATAGCCTCAGGCAGCAGCCCCACACAGTAAGTCCTGACCTGATGCCCTGCCGGACCTGGTTCCGGTCAGCCTTAAATGTGATTCAGAGTCCACTCACTGTGGATGCGCTATCTGAGGTCTGTGCTTAAAGGGACACTGCCCCCCCCCCGGACATCCAGTTCTCAGGTTTCCTTGCTTGCTTGTCTACCTCGATGAGGGACAGCAAAGCATTTTGTCTCTGTGTGCTCTGCAACATGGAGCCAAAGCTGCCCCTGGACATTCTGGTGCTTCTCTTGAACTTTGTGTGGCTGCTGCCTGAGGTTATCTGAGGCCTGTGTTTAAAGGGACCACCCCTGGACAGCCGGTTCTCAGCTTTCCCTGCTTGCTTGCCTATCTCAATGAGGGACAGCAAAGCATTTTGTCTCTGTGTGCTCTGGTTGCCCTCACTTGGACACCACAGCACTCTGCAACATGGAGCCAGAGCTGCCCAGGGCACTCTGGTGCTTCTCTTGGACGTGTTGCTGCGAGCCTGGCTGCACTTTCTGCAGGCTGCCATCCGGAAGGTCCATTGTGGGGCTGTCAGTATCTAGGAGGCCCTGCGAGAGAGCGCTTCCACCCTGAAAAGAAGCATTAAGAGCCTCCCTGGTCTGCCCCACTGGGGGGTTTGTGCCTCATTCCTCCCTCACATCCTTCCACTTACCCCTCCCTAACCCCCCTTCCTGATGTCAAATAAAATACATGTATTTTCATGAACACAACTCTCTTTATTTAACAAAACGGGGGGGGGGGGAACTCTGGTGAGACTGGAGAAAGGAGGCAGGAGAGAGGAGAAGAGAGGGTGGGAGAGGGGTGGGAGAAACCTGGGAGGAGGGAGCTGGAAGGGGGAAACAAGGGGAAGAAGGGGGGAGAAGGGCTCTCGCCTGACCAACTTGATTTTCATGCAAACCTGCTCCTGGATTCTCATGTGGCCTTTGGTGGCCAGGCTGGCAGCTATCCTGCCATAGACGGCCGCGTTCCTTCTACTCGTGCAGAGATCATGGAGGTTGGGGGCATCCCCCCCAAACCTGAATAAGGTCTATGATCTCCACCCTGGACCAGGAAGGCACCCGCCTTCTCCGGACCCTGGCAGGCTCCTGGGAACTGGCAGACTGCTCCTGGGGAGCGGTGGAGGGCTGGCTGCCAGTGGCTTGCTGGCTCATGTTATGGGGCCACTGGGTCAGAGGCAGTGACTGCTGGCTGTGGGCTGGCAGGCTTGGAGCTGGCACAGGCACTATGGCCAGAATCAACCCCTTTAAGGGCTCTGGGGAGGGGGGAGGGAGAGGAATGTTCTTGGTTGAGGCTGGAGTGGCCACCAGGGCACCCTGAGAAGGCTGGAGGCCCCCTATTTCGAAATAAGTGTCTACACAGCACTTATTTTGAAATAGCTATTTCGAATTTGGTGTTATTCCTCGTGGAATGAGGTTTACCAAATTTGAAATAAGCGCTCCGCTATTTTGAATTAATTTCGAAATACCGGTTTGGCTGTGTAGACGCTAGGAAAGTTATTTTGAAATAACTGCTGTTATTTCAAAATAACTTTGCTGTGTAGACATACCCTGAGCTATCAGGAGGGAGGTCAAAGGGAAAGATCACAGCTGATGAAAGATCCAAGACATCCATTATATGGTCACACAGGAAAAATCAAATGCCTTCATTTGCAAATGAGTTTTGTAACCCAGGATGTTACAAACAACTGGCAAAGCACGACTGAGGTTATGGAATTAAATACTACACCTAGTTGTGTATGCTGAAATATACCTGGAACTGCAAAGCACCTTTCAAGAGGTGTCAATGCAGACTTGTCGATGTGGTCAAATGGAGCTACTCTAAGGACATGAATATACACAAGTGTGGTGAGGTGCGAACTATAGAGCATTTGCTCATTTGCTCACTCTTTGGAGAGACCTGCACAAAAAACCTTGTATTCACTTTGAATTTTCTGAATTGGTTCCTAACCATTTGCACTGTTTAAAGCTAATTTGATTTAAACACAGTTGACCCCCTATCCTCTCTGCTCAGCCACACTATATTTAAAGTAAGTTAGCCTGAACTGGCTAAAAATGAACATAATATTCACAGTTATGAGCCAGCCACTCCTCAGGGATATAAAAAGTTTTATAAACCTAGCTTAACTGGCTAATAGACTGATGATCTGTTTCAACTGTTGTTCTGTTCAACATAGGCAACAAAAAGGCAACTAGGGTGTATTTTAGGGTCTTAAAATCCATGGAGGTCACTAAAATTATTTCCATTCATTCCAGTGAGTTTTCGATCAGCCCATTAAACCAGTTCATCAAATAGGCGTCAGCCGAAGCACGGATGTGTCTACTGTATGAATTTAGCAACCTTTGAGGACGGGTTGTTTTAATATTGACTCAGAAGTACAAATTTTCTTCTCTATTTCCTGCTGCATCTCAGTTTTTTTGGTGGACTCTAACTCGACTGAAAGCCCTTTAATCTTGTAAGGTCTGACAAACCCTCAGATGGAGCTGGTATGGAAGGTGGGAGATTATGAGGCAACCTTAATTGACAGAATACTGAACTGCTATCCATGATGAAAGGCTATTGTTTCTCTCATCTATCACAAAGAACAAGAAACAAATCTACACCTGTGGTAAAAATGAAGCTTAACAACATTTGTGTGTGAGACATGGGTTCTCATTTATGGGTTTTACATTTCATTGTCTTAGTACATCTGTTCAGCAGAGTGTAAATGGCATTTTGTATGATGATTTCTTGGATTCACAAATAAAATACAAACTCAGAAAGATTTAAGCATTTGGAGAGCTTTAATGCATCTCATGTGATTGCCTATTATGCTGTAATTCTGGGTATGCTACCAGGGATTTGTTCGCTTATTCCAATATCTTTCTTCCTTTCTCCATAGTCTTCACTCGTGAAAAATGGACAGTACTAACAGGGTGTGATTTGTGGAAAGGGGGCCAGAGGGTGGGGTACCTTTTGGAAAAGTGGCTAAGAATGTAAGATACTTTGGGATTTATCACACAATTTCCTTGTTTCAATCTTCATTTGTTTTATATATCTAATGCTTGGGAAATTGCATGTAAAATTACGTGTCACTGGATTCAGTAGATAGCTAAGTATGAACAGAGCTGTTTGTGGCTCTCTCAACTATTTTTGTTGTGGTCTGATATTCTTTCATCTAAAGTCAAATCCGCAGGATGATCTCGAGTTTCTTCATTGGAACATCACCTTTCTTTCTTTTTTAAAAAAAATTGACCTAAATGCATACTAGTTCCAGCTTTTGGAATTATTTAGAAAATGGCATTTGCAATGACATATCCATAGAAGCTTCCTATGCAGAACTATTTTTATCCTTAATACTTTATATTCAACTGTTTTAAATCAGTTGAAAGCCAACAGAAATATCTTTTCCCCATTCTTTTACCAATCATGGGTATGAATGAAGGTTCTGTGTGAGTAATAGCAATATGCAAATCTGATGCTATCAAAAACACAAACTCCGCTAGACAATTAAGTATTGCAGTTGGCAAAATTACTTACATTTTGCAGCTGGACTCGGCTTTGTGCCATCGTTTCTGATTTTGCCATCATGCTGGAAGCATTTAGGCTGTAGGTTTTCCCATTCTCTGTCTCTTTCAGCTGTTCCTGAATTTGTTTAGTTTGTTTCCTGCAAGCAGAAATACAGTTCATATAGGAATGCACTTGTTTTCTCCATTACAATAACTATGACTTCCTCTTCTGTATGCCCCCATCCCTGCCCCTGCCTCATTTTGTCTTTTATCAGTGATGCTAAAAACTTTAGGTAATTAAACAGATATATTTCCTAGTGGATTAACAAACCATGGCAACCTGGTAAGTAATCTACCAGCATCTCTCTATATTTCAATGCCGCAGACATTATCTAATAAAGTTTAATGCAGGGAAGAAAAGAAATCCTGTTTTAAATAACCTTCATACTGCATTTACTATTAAAATAGATACCGATATTGTATCTAACATAGAGCATCCAATGTGCAGTCATGATAGTTTGCAAATAGCTTTGGATGACTGAAGAACATGTATTCATTTGTAGCAGCAATTTTTTTGCCATGTGACCATTGTTATTGCCGATTTATTATGACAAGCCGGGGCGGCCCTAGACTAGCTGCCAGCAACTGGTGCCCTAGGTGAACCATGCAATCAGCGCCCCCACCTCCAAACCCCTCAATGATATTGCACCACCATTTGGCACCCCATTTAACTTGGCGCCCTAGGTGACCGCCTAGTTCGCCTATATGGACGGGCCGTCCCTGCAACTGCCACAGAACTGTTACCTGAAAAGCATTATAGATCTGATCTTGGTTTAATCACTTTACCAGTCCAGATTTCCTCAGACACCCAGGAAAAGCATTTGGCATGAGCCCAACTGGCAACAGTGGATTTGAGAAAAATTATTGTGGGAGAGGAGCATAAATTCCCAACCTTAGGTTGCGGACAATACTAGTTGAGCCATAATGACCAGCAATGTTCAGTAAACAATTACAGATTTTATTACTGCATTTCTCTATCTGGTTCCATACTGTATCATCAATCTGAGTCCTAAAAACCAGTCCACCACTGAGGATGGGATGCAATTATCTGCATTTTAAATATTTCTTTTTATTTTTCAAATGCAGACAGCCCAGCTGGGCAATGATTATTAGCTGGACACATTGTTTGGCCTTTTATCTTGGTGACTGTTCATTCAGTCTTGATAATCTACAGAGTGACACCATCAGACTTTAAATTACCCATAAAAACTAATTACATTTTTTTTTTGCTACAGAAAATAGTATAACAGCTGCAGCAGCCTTCCATGAGTGGCCCTGATAAGCCTATTTTAAGATAGTTATGTCGGCATAGGCTCCTAGTGCAGATGCAGCTGACACCAACAAAGTTTTTCTGTCAATTTAGAAACAACATCTTCCCCACTAATGTTAGCAACATCAACAGATGCTCTCTTCCATCAAAGCTGCATCTACATGGGGGTTTTGGCAGCATAGTCAGGAGAGGGTTTTCCCACATTGCTGATAGTTGAAGCTAAGTTGACATAATATTTAAATTAATACCATGTCTGTCTAAAGAGCAAGAACCAGCCTTCACACCAACAATAGCCTTATGACAACAGCTGACTGTAAGCCCACATTTAGAAGGAGCTAAGTATTTCCAGTAAAGTGCGGAACTGAAATAGAAAACACAGAGGGGAGGAAATAAGATTTTCTTCCCTTATTGTGTTGAAATTGACATTTCAATGAAAAACTTCATCGCATTTTGAAAACATTCCACCAACGTAGCCCTGAGTGCTCTCTGATACCACTAATTTCCATTAAGTTTCCAATTTTAAATAGCATACAAATTGATTAACAGACACTATAAACATATTACAAATGTGAGCATCATGTGTGATACGTCATTTAAACTCATGGGTAGAAGACATTATATACATGGGTTAGAAATGATTTTCCTATACTATAAAAATTTTGGAGACATTGAAAATTTTAGCATCCCAAACAGGATGAAATGTTGATATCTCAACAATCTGAAAAAAAACAGATTGGTTCAATTATAATGTGTTATTTTAACTCTAAATAGTTAATTTCTATTTTGATCTTTTTAATGTTTTGTTTACTATCTATTAATTTAAAGTTTGATATGCATATTGAATTTAACCAAAAAATTGAAGTTTTTCATTTTGAAAACATCAAGGGTGTTCCACTGATTTGGGTTGTTTAAAAAAAAATCAACACAGAATTTTCATGGAAACCAACCATCTCTTGCAAATTATTTTGATTTGGATGAATCAATATATTCCCATAGACAATTTGATTTCTTACAAGCCAGGATCGAAAGCTACTCACTTGTTGGTGTCTATACCAATCAATAAACCATTTGTTAAACACCTATGTAATTTGATAATTTTTAATAAACTGTTTATAAATATATTCAGATTCTATATTTACATCCATATATAATGATACCTAAATAATAACAGCCAAACAGATTACCAAAAGTAGTAGAATGTGGTTAAGCTTTTGGATAAAATTATTTTATAATAATAAATACAATAATAAAATCCTCATTTTAAATTTATAAAGAGAGAGAAAGAAAAAAATCTGAGGATTTCTTTCTGTGTGGCCACGCTTCTTCACCACAATGTTATCTAAACATAGACGGATATTTAGCTAAGTTCTTGAAAGATTTAACATTTGGAATAAACTTAACTGGGACTCTAACATTTTATTCACGAATCAAATTGATCTATTATTTCATATTTGCATCCTATTTTATGGATATGGAACCTAGAGTTATATATGGGTTTGTGTATATTAACTTCCAGCAACAAGATGTAAGCTGTATTAAAAACTATAAAAACCAGAAACAGCTGGTCTTGGTTGGTTACTATTTAAAAGTCATTAGACAATTAAAATATTTATTTTGAATTTTTATTTGAAAAGCAAATGGGTCTTATTTTACAGATGTTCTGCTAACAGATGGTAAAAATCGCTGTTATTTCTGCCTTTCAGTAAGAAATGATAATTCAAGTCATCAGTGTCCATACAAATCAAAATGATACAGAATAGTCTAGGTTCTGTTTGCAATAGCCTCCCTCTATGATTAACGCTTAAAATATTTCTGTGATAACCCAATAATGAAGACTTGGTGAATGAAAGTCCTTTAATTCATCTGGCAATATATTTTAAAGGTTTTGTTTTTAAATATCTATGTTGAAAATTTACAGAAAAATATAAAATAAGCCTCGCAGCAGGAACTGTAAAAACTAGTAGTCCTGTGGCACCTTAGGGTACATCTACACTGCATGGCTATTTCAGGATACTGGAGGTATCCCAAAATAGCTACCCTGCATCTACACAAGCCACCCATTATTCTGAAACATTTTTTTCAAAATAATGGGCATACTATTTTTCCATCCTGGTAAACCTCATTGAACAAGGGTTAAGGGATGTCTCAAAATAGCACTTTATTTCAAAATTTGGCCCTGTGTGGATGCGCCATATGCTATTTCGAAATAAGATACTCAATTTGTGTAGCGCAAATTGCGTATCTTATTTTGAGTTTAGGGTGCTGTGTAGACACACCCTAAGGCTGTGTCTAGACTGGCCACTTTTTCCGCAAAATCAGCCGCTTATGAAAAACTGGCCAGCTGTCTACACTGGCCGCTTGAATTTCGCAAAAGCACTGACTTCCTGTAAGAAATCAGTGCTTTTGCAGAAATACTATGCTGCTCCCGTTGGCAAAAGTCCCTTTGCGCAAAACTTTTGCGCAAAAGGGCCAGTGTAGACAGCTGAGATTTGTTTTGCGCAAAGCCCGATCGCGAAAATGGCGATCGGGCTTTTTTGCAAGAAAGCTGTCTAGATTGGCCACTGACGCTTTTCTGCAAAAAGTCCTTTGCGGAAAAGCGTCCGTGCAATCTAGACGCTCTTTTCCGAAAATGCTTTTAACGGAAAACTTTTCCGTTAAAAGCATTTCCGGAAAATCATACCAGTCTAGACGTAGCCTTAGAGACTAACAATATATATTTGTGGGCAAAACTCATTTCTTCAGATGAGCTTGAGTGGAGAAAAAAGGGGGACTATCAGAATTATAACAGAAAAAGAAAGGAGAGGGGAAAAAAATGCCTGTCAATAGTAGTACAAGTGTAATGAGGTAACTGAGCAGGCTGGAAGTGTCCCATACTTAGCTTTTGTTGTCAATGACATGTTAAATGTAAGGAAGACTGTTTTTTTAATGGGCCATCCAGTTGATTTCTTAGCTCAGCCCAAACTGTGTAACAGTCAATTTAATGTTTTTATTCAGGTAAATGTTATTTTTGCTAACACTGTCAGAGCTTTTCTGAGACACAAGGTGGCTGACACAGCATCTTTCATAGGGACCTACTTGAAAGAGATAAGCTACTGAGCTCGACGCAGCTCTTTTTCAGGTAAGGTCAAAGATTCTCTTTAAGGGAAATTTTAATTTTTTGGACATGATTTATTTATAACTAAATATTAATGTACACACAATGATATGTGTGGGTCAGGCAATGCAAGGGAGGGATGCAGAGCCTATGCTGTGGCTGGAAACTAATCTTTCAGAGGAGGGCATCCCTAGGTTTACCACTGAGGCAAAGCTGACAGCGTGACTGAGCCAGGCTATTAGGGAGCCAGGAACAGTGGTAAGGAATCAGGCTGATGACTGCCTTCATGAAGATGGCCCTGTGGCTATAGTGGATTCTCCAGAATATGCTGGTTTTGGAAGAAGGGGTCAAACCCAGGATGTTTCCTGCCATCAAGGGAAGAGTTTGGACAATACTCTGTAAAGACTCAAAAACATACAGGGTTCCATCCAGCTTCTTCTCTGCCTGTGACCAGGTCTAGCCATTTCCACACATCCCATAATATTTCCAAACAAGGCCTGCCTCCTTCAGAGCTGTGGGTAACCCCACTCCACCACCTGTCAGTGTGACTATCTGTGTGGGACCACGTCACAGATTTCCAAGGAGCAAAAAAGAGGAGAATAGTTGGGGAATTTAAATTTTGATATAGTGTAATAGTGCTAGATGTAGCTGCATTTGGGGAATTAGGGATAGCACCCTTGCTGATGGGTTTGGTTGGTTTATATGGTGTGTAAGGCCTCTGGGAAAAGGAAATGTAGGCAAACCCACCATTTACATAGGGCTTATGTCAACAACAAAAACCTCAAAAAATGAGGTTTACAGGATATTTTGAAAAAGGCTTTTCTTTTCGAAAGAACCACATCTAGACTGCTGTTTCTCTTTCGAAATAGCGTTTTTGGAAAAAAATGCTGTGATGCAATTATGCAAATGAAGCCCGGGAAATTCAAATCCCATCTTCATTTGCAATTTTGATATGTCTAATTTACATCCCTCTTTTGAAACAGGGATGTAGTTTAGACGTACCCTAAAAGTCTTAGCAGGGTAGCCATGTTAGTCTGCAACTTAAAAAAAAAATTAAAAACAAGTGGCCCTGTAGCACCTTAGAGAATGACAACAAAATTATGTAGTATCTTGAACTTTCGTGGGCACATCCCACTTCTTCAGATGAGTGGAGCAAGAGGCACAGAGTGGTACAGAAATCCCAAATTTTAAGCGAAAAGAGAGGAGAGGGGGAGGAGAAAGGGGAAAAAAACCCTGTCAGTCATAGTGCCCATGCTAAATGAGGCTATAATAGACAGGGGTTTTCCCCCCTTTCTCCTCCTCTTCTCCCACTCTAATCATCTGAGGAACACTACTTCAAGACTCTGGGATCAAGGATTACTTCAGAAGAGCAAAGGTTGCAAAACCAGGGTGAATAGACTTCAGTGAAATATGAACCAACCTCGGCCTTCACCTGAAACTCAAACCAAAGCTTTCCTGAGGATTAAAAAACCTCTTTTATTAACTTTGTTATTTTTTCCTATCTTTATACAATGCCTGTGCACTTCCTGATTTCATCTGAAAATAGAAATGACAAAACATCATAAAAGGAGGCAGTTTTGATAAGATTTTCCACTGAGTTTTGCAAACACAAGAGGTTTGAATAAGCATCCAGGTACCTGCTCTGAGGTGGTTACAACTTAAATTAGACACATACTTCAACAAACAATATTAAAAGATAATGGTCAATAGGGAGGAGAGAAAAATGGTTAGACAATGGAGAGTACAGCTATTTGGAAACATTTTATTACAAGGGATGGACTTAGTATAGACTGCTTTCATATATTTCTTGCTTGTTACTGGGGTATTAATGTAAGTCAAATATTCACAAATTATTCTCCATAGAAAGCTAGAGATCTATCAACACTTGCTGGTGGGCTGGATATGTTGATGCTCCTTGTTTCCAGTGGACAGCAGGGGAGTAAAGAGGGGAGGGGAGAGATGAAATAAAGCACAAAAGGAGACAGTGTGATTAACCATTTTTTTCCTCCAAAAGGACAAAATTTATTGCTCTATAATATTGCACTGAATTTACATTGTGTAACTGAAATCAGAACATGCCTATAAATATCTTACTACTAAGACACACAAGTGAAATTCAAGGAAGAGAGCATTTCCAGCTACTTCAAGGGAAACAACTCTGTCTTTTAGTGATATCAGAAAAAAGAACATGTAGTACTTGTAAAGTCTAATTTTGTATATAGACTCGAGCACAGGGGCTTCTGAGATCACCGTGGAGAGACCTGCTGTTTAGACTCTCTTTAGAGACATTACTAGTTTATAACATGCTGGAAAGCCATGAAACAGGACAGACTAGACAACAAACAGGGTAGATGAAGGCTCTTACTTTGTTTTGAAGTAGAACGCAGCACACAGCATGCCCACTATGACTATGCCAAAGACGATACAGGAAATAGACAGCACCTGGCGTTGGTACACCTCTTCGCTCTCTGTGGATGGTAAAATGGAGAAAAAATAGTTGTTGATATGTTATTATTTTAACAAATAACACACAAATATGAGAGATTTTTGAGTTTTTGTTCAGCTAAACACACAACAGTTTTGATGCTCCCCTGAAACTGTTGTCAGGAAAACAGTTAAGTTTCACTTGGCTCACTAGAATTCAAGCATTTTCCTAACCAAAAAATGAAGTTCAGTTTTGCTTTGACTAAGTAGTACTATGGGTCGGACCTCCTAAAACCGGGAGTCCCTCATCCGGCAACATCTATAGTCCGATAGAACCACGGGTGTTCCTGGACCAGGGAGTTCTGGCTGGGAGTCCCCGATAGTGGGGCTAGGGCCGGGGCAGTCTGGGCTCCTGGGGCCACAGCAGCATGGCAGCCTGGCGGGGGCAGAGGGGTGCCTGGGGCTGGCAGCAGGGAGGGAAGGTGGTCTGAGGGGCTGGTAGCAGGGGACCTCCTCTGGTCCAGCAAATTTGCTCAGTCAGGTCTCTAGGGTGCTGGGCCAGGGAGGTCCAACATGTACTATGTTTTGTTCTCCGTGCCACACCCTGGATTCCAAGCTGACAAACAACATAAAACACTGAGTGATTTATAGTACTATTTAAAAAAAAATCAGTAGAGTTGCATGAAATCCAAAGACTGCAATGCTACATGGCACAGGTCACTACTTTCATGGAAGCTTCTAAAAGTAATTTACTTGGTAAACTTCACCATCTTTTAATTAATTTGAAAGCAAAAGCTGAATGAAAATAATAATAATAAAAAAACCCAAGAAAAACTAGGGAAAAAACCCACGAAGATCTATGTGTGGAGACATCAGCTAGTTAATACACAACGGGAGCAACACATAATGGCTACGTCTACACTGGCATGATTTTCCGGAAATGCTTAAAATGGAACAGTTTTCCGTTATAAGTATTTCCGGAAAAAGAGCGTCTACATTGTCAGGATGCTTTTCCGGAAAAGCCCTTTTTCCGGAAAAGTGTCCGTGGCCAATGTAGACGCGCTTTTCCAGAAAAAGCCCGATCGCCATTTTCGCGATCGGGCTTTTGCAGAAAAGACTACTGGGCTGTCTACACTGGCCCTTTTCCGAACAGTTTTCCGGAAAAAGGACTTTTGCCAGCGGGAGCAGCATAGTTTTCCGGAAAAGCAGCTGATTTCTTACAGTAGATCATCAGTGCTTTTCCGGAAATTCAAGGGGCCAGTGTAGACAGCTCGCAGCTTATTCCGGAAAAGCGGCTGATTTTCTGGAATAAGTGGCCCAGTGTAGACACAGCCATTGAGTTTGGTCAATATCTCCTTAAAAACAAGGCCTCTCATCCCCCCACCCCCAGCTTTCCTCCTCCCGGTTGTAAGGTGACAATCAGTTTGGTTCGTATCATTCTCCCTTAACATATTATAGGAGGAGATAGGGGCACAAGGCTGTAGGAAAGTACACAGATATGGAAATATCTAAATGGCCAAATAGGTTTTCTGATGGGAACTGGGGAAAACCCAGCAGTGAAATATGCAAGTTAGTGAGATTGGTTATGTCTGTAAAAGAGCTCAATAACTTCCCTAATAATGTTTTCAATATACTTTACAAGGTGTCTCTTTTAAAACTTGCAAAATAGAAACAAGTGTGACATTCTGA
Organism: Rafetus swinhoei; assembly: GCA_019425775.1. Classification (NCBI taxonomy): domain Eukaryota; kingdom Metazoa; phylum Chordata; order Testudines; family Trionychidae; genus Rafetus; species Rafetus swinhoei. The sequence goes on from CM033447.1 coordinate 59,956,569, forward strand.
TTTTTTTCAAGGAAGATTTTTTACAATTTCTGACCAGCTTATCTCCATAGACACATTTAATAATTTCAGTGTTTAATGGAAGTTACTTGCATTTAGCTTTGGGAGAACAGGTCCTTCTGTCATTTTTATACCTCTGTTTGAAATTGTAAATGTTATGGATGCTCAATAAGGCATGGTGCAAGCAATGTTTGATCCCTAGACAAACCCAGCTTTCTTGTCTGGGTTGAGTCTTTCAGTGCAGGCTAACAGCTGGGTGATTTACTAATACTGGACTCAATCCTGCTACCTTTACATGTGTTGAGTAAGATAGGTTGTACTAAATCATAGAAGGAGTATAAGAATTGGGAGATGAGAATTAAAAACCAACAACATAAAAGTGATTCTCCTTCAGGGAGCTGCAGGAGCCTTTTCTCACTGTAGTGAAAAGTAGAAAGGGGGCATTGGTTAGGTTAGTAGAGAGCTGTGTAGGATACATTCCCCTGGAGTTCAAGGATGTTTTACTAGTGCCACACCATCTACAGTGCTACTTATACTCATGCTGTAGGAGCTAGCTACATATGCTCTACACATCACCAAAAGGAATGCACACTTCAGACATACCCTATTATATAGTAGGTCCACACATTTAATAAAATCTTATAAATAATATCACCAGATATGGCTGTCACAGGGGCCGATCTAAGTCATATTTTGAGTCATGGTTCAACTTCACATTTCTTTTCACCAAAATATTTTGCCAGTATCTCTTTAGTGCTCAGAGGTCTGTGAAACTGGGCTCTAGGTTCTAATACACAACATACACAACACACAAAAATTCAAGTTTCATAGCCGTTTTTCTTGTGACTTTTTGAAATACAGGAATCACAACAATATTAGGCACTCTCTGCTGTCCTGTGGTACTAATCTTGTTTGCCATGAATGTGCTAATCTTAAAATATTCACCAAGAACATTTCTGTTTCTTTTGCTACTCTTTTCGGAAATGGTGTGTTTCATCTGGCTGTAGTATATTATTGGTTCTGAATTTTTGTGAAAGGATTTATATAACACTTCTCTCTAAGGAAAAGGCATCCCAGGGACACACAGTATTACTCTGCTGAAATAACTAAAGCACTGCTACATAGCAGGGCTAAAGCAGAAATAAGCTATACAACTTGAGCTTCATCAATTGCATAGCTTAAATCGAAATAGCTTATTTCAGCTTTTGGCGCTGTCTACACAGCATGAAGTCTGAGAAAGAATACTCTTCCTCTGACTTCCCTTACTCCTTGTAAAATGAGGGTTACAGGAGTTGGAGTAAGATATCCTCCAGTTCGACATTATTTTAACATTATGTCAAAATAACTGCTTGTAGTGTAGACACAGGCTACATTATTTCGGAATAACCTTAGTTATTCTGAAAAAACGCTGTTGTGTAGATGTACCCTAAGTGAAGATCTTTACTGTTTAAGACCTTTGCATAGTAAACTTAATCCTTGTCACTAGATCATACTCACGCTGATCAATACTTCCTTTTTGGTGTTGCTGTTTGCTTTGTACAGTATGTATGTATTTATAGAACTGCTCATTGATTAATGCAATTGCATATTCTCAGCAACTTTTCTTTTGGGTACATTCATTAACTCTTTGTTCAAGTACCTCAACTCATTTATCTGATGGTTTAAAATATTTCATAAGTAATATTCCATTCTCTGTCATACACCTTGTTCTTAACACCCTTTTTGTTGATATTGAGTTATTCTGCATTTCTTTATGAGCCTTGAGGGCCTTCTTATTTGTTGTCTTGATTGAACTTCATAGTCATCCACAGCAGGAATATCACAGCCATCATCTATCCAGGCTCAGTATTAAATAGAGTCCCCATAAGAACCCACTAAATCCCTTCTTTAATCTGCTGGGTGGATTAAGGTTGAATAATGCAAAGCACAATTCCACTCCCACAGAAAAGAAACAAGCTGAAACAAAGAGTGAATGAACAAAAACTGAAAACACCTAATCCCTTAAATAGGAACAGGCTCGTAGAACCTTTGTACATACAATTCTACCAGGTTCATCCTTAAAAGCATATTGGTTGTCTCAAAGTACTTATCTTCATTTTTTCAGTATTTCCCATAGTAAGTTTATGAAATGATGTATTAATATAGAAGAGGCAGCATGATCTAGTGGATAGAAAACTAGACCAAGAATCAGAGCTTCAAGCTTAAGTTCTTGGTCTTCTATGTGATTGGGGACAAGTCCCCTCTTTCAGTTTCCATTCCTATCCCCATGATGTCATTTTAGGTGGTAGTTCTCTCCTCATCCAAAAAAGTTTCAATTATTATTTTTTTCTTCAATTTAAAAATCAGGTTTTGTCATTTTTTTGCTTCTACAATTTTTGAAATAAAAACAAGGAAAATAGGAAATTTTTCATTTCAAAATTATGATATAACTCCTCTCTTTCACCATTTTGAATTAAAACAATTTTTGTAGGGAAAACAATACTTTACAGCTCTAATTATTATGTGTTTGCACTATTGTCTGGGAGAATAAGGCCACAGTCAAGGCTGAGGTCTCTAGGGGTATGTCTAAACTACATGGCTCTGTCGAAAGAGCCATGTAAACTAGTTTACCCGACATAGTCAATGAAGCAGGGATTTAAATAATCCCCGCTTCATTAAAATAAAAATGGCCACCGCTCTGTGCCGACAATCAGCTGATCCGGCACAGCGCAGGAGTCTAGACATGGATCGTCGACAAGGGAAGCCTTTGTCGACCGCTCCTGTAAACCTCGTTTCAAGAGGCATAAGGGAGCGGTCGACAAAGGCTTCCCTTGTTGACCGATCCACATCTAGACTGCTGCGCTGTGCCGGATCAGCTGATTGTCGGCATAGCCCGGCGGCCATTTTTATTTTAATGAAGAGGGATTATTTAACTCCCCGCTTCATTGACTATGTCGGGTAAACTAGTTTACATGGCTCTGTCGACAGAGCCATGTAGTCTAGACATACCCTAGGTGCTACTATTATGCAAATATAGACAGGCACATACACCTATGCACAAAAATGTTAAACTATGCCAATGTAGTACTGGAAGACCTTCCATATAAAATCTATATCAACAACTAAGTCCCGAGTTATTTTCATGGAATTTCTGCTAAACTTTTCCCTGTTTGTGGTAGAAATTCTTCCTGCGGCCAAGGTTTCCTTTCATTTTTTTAAGGGGAGTGTATTCATGTTTTGAGTGTCCTTCCACATCCTAGTGACTTAACCAACTAAACAGTGAGTATTTACAGAAGGTGCAAATTGTTCTTATCAGCTTCTTGTAACTTGAATATTCTAATTCACTTTTTTTCCTTTCTTCCCCCACCCGTTCCCTTATTTATTCTTGGATCTGGACTTTTAATGCTCCATACAGAGTGTCACAAGGAGGAGGGAGACAAATTGTTCTCCTTGGCCTCTCAGGAGAGGACAAGAAGCAATGGGCTTAAACTGTAGCAAGAGAGGTTTAGGTTGGACATTGGGAAAAATTTCCTACCTGTCAGGGTGGTTAAACACTGGAATAAATTGCCTAGAGATGTTGTGGAATCTCCATCACTGGAGATATTTAAGAGCAAGTTGGATAGACATCCATCTCAGATGGTGTAGACGGTGCTTGCTCCTGCCTTGAGGGCAGCGGACTGGACTTGAAGACCTCTCGAGGTTCCTTCCAGTTCTAGTGTTCTGTGATTCAGCTGAAGAAGTGGGTTGTACCCACGAAAGCTCATGATACCATCTACATGTTTTGTTAGTCTTTAAGGTGCTACTAGATTATTCGTTACTTTTTAAGTTATTCTTAAAATGGAAGGGCCTTTTCAAAGAGGAAGGCTTTGCAACATTTCCTAAAGATAGCAGGACACTGGAGCCCTCTGACTCTTCTGAAAGATTGTTCCATAGGCTGACCCCTCACATTTGAAACTTCTGTCTCCGCAGCTCAGACATGCTATCTTCTGAGTTCTGTGATCTACATTGCCCCAGACATACACTGCACTCATGGTAGTTTATAAATTGAAATTCTACCTTTAATATAGCTGGGGATTGATCTATGTATTATTAACAAACCATAATAAATATACTCTGAGATTACCTTATTTGAAGATGCAAAATAGATGGCATCTATTGTATTTCCTTCTTACTGCTCTTTTACCAAATAATTCATCTCAGTTTAAAGTGTGACTGAAAATACGTTGCTTCCCTCTGAGTTTCCACATTTACGTACCTTGTTAAATAAATCAATATAATTATATTCTTAAAATAAATATTCTAGGTAGTTGCCACATCATCTAGTTAACAAACAAGAAAAGATTCATGAGCTATAAAGCAACATTTCAAGCAATATAAATATTTCTGCTAAAGAGACAGAATACGTCCATTTAGAGCTCAGATACCGTCTTCAAAGAGTATTCCAAAATACTCTAGAAAATGCATGCTTACAGGAATGAAATAGGAAAGTATTGTGATTCAAAGCCGTTTGTTTAATGAAAAGTGTGGAAAGAAGGAATTTCCTAAAATGTAACAACCAGACAAAAATCATTGAGAACTATGGACACTTGGGTCCTGGGGACCAAATCCTGCTGCCCATGTGAAACACTAAATTAATCTCTCTGTTTTTATGGTATCTACTCTTTCTTTCTTTAATTGCCAGAGTAAATACGTATCTCATACCTCACTCACCCTCTGTCATCTTATCCCACTCAGCCTGACTTTAAACTGCTCACAAGACTACTGATCTCTTGTGAACTAATTCCATATGTTACTACGAACATCAAATGCAAAATGATTGCCCGAGAGCCATAAAAGTAACTCTTCCAACACTCACTAGCCTGCCACGTAGTCACATTTCATCTTATCCGGTACTGAATAAAATGCATATAACTTTATGCATATACTTTCGAATGTAATCTTGTCCCTGAGTTTCTTCTACCAAATTAAACTCACTCTTAAAGATTCTGATCGAAACCTACACATGGACTTACCTTTATGCTCTGCGAATAGGCTCACTGATTTCATTTAGGCTACTGAGTATGTGCAAACGGAGCATGTGCATACATCTTTGCAGGAGCAGACTCTCAGACTAACAATCTATTTTTCTCTATATTGCCAGTTCCGAAAATATTGTTTCTGTCATATAAATGAGACACATGCCTTTACATACTAGTAAATTGTAATGAAAAGGGAGAACACTGTTGCAAAGCTTCAGAGAACATCAGACATGATATTAACCATGTGAATGGGACATAGATGTAGTGTGACTCATTCAGTTACAATGGATTGTGTTGCATTTGTAAGTAATTACAAAACCAGGGACAATGCTGCCCATGACAGTGAGATGCTCTTACTCTCTTGAAAGTTTAGGAACTTTATTGAATATCTTTGGAAAACATTCCACAAAACCACAATGGAGAACTACATTGTGCATATGAGCTGATAAAATTATAGAAAAACAATAACTCATCAAACTATTCCCTTTGCAATCCCTATGTAAATGAATATCATATCAAATTCAAATCAGCCCACCAACATCCAATGGAGCAAAGAACTAAAAAAAAAAAAAGAATTAAAAAATAAACATTTTATTCATTCATTTTTAAATAAAATGTGTTAGGTAGTATTTTCTTAAAATCTGGTCTTTAAACATATGTGTATATTTATATTCATACTGTACTTTCTCTTAGAAGTATTAAAGCTTATGTAATCCTTTATCTTCCTCGCTCCCATCCTAAACAGACATGCTGGGGTTTGCTGAAGATAACGGCATGCTTTATGATACATTTTAAAAAATTGAAAAGGCCTGTATCTTCTCATTGGTACGTCTGACACACACTTGCAATCCAAGTGTTTTTTTCTCACATAAATGCCAAAGCAAACTATGTTAAAATAATTCTGAGCTTTAGTCTTCACCACACACGTCAGGAAATTAAGAATTCATTCTAGCTTCACTCCTAAGAACTGTGACCCAGAACAGAAGAGGCAGCATGGCATAGCAGCCAACCCATAAGGAAGTCTAGATTGTATTAATCTATTGTGGGCATGCAGGGTGGGGGGTATGATGCAGGCAGCCTGTTTCCTCATCTCCGTGTAAACTCTACAGATAATTGCAGGCCTTATGCTCAGGCAAGAGTAGGGGAGTGTAGCCAGACATGAACCCCATCTTGTTTCCCCCCCCCCACAAAGAGCAAGAGAAAGGCAGTCAGCCTTTGATGCCCTGGGAACGCAGGTGTGCTGCCTGTCCCTGACTCTACCACAAACAGAAACCAGACAGTAAATGGGCTAGCTGACGACCCGGGGCCTCCCGCCGCCCTGATGGCTAGTACCAGTAATTGACACGCCTGCACTGTCCCAGGAGAGGAATCTTCGCCCATCACATACTAGAAGTGCCCATTGTCTGCATTTTCCCAGGTGTGAATTATGCTTTGCACCCTTCGTGGGAAACTTGGCATTCAAAGCCATTTTTCCTAATTGGCCACTTGAGACCAGGAAGAAGCCTACATGACCCAAGGGGTATAAAGAGGGGTTTAGTAGCCCACCCCATTTGAGCTCCAATCATCTATACCTGCTGGCAGGTATTGATTGTCTCCCGAGGTCTGTGGGACGCCCAACCTCGCCCTACTTCTTCCCGAGGATTGAGAGAAGACGCTGGCCACGCCAAGTCTGGAACGAGGGTGAGAATATATACCTGCTAGGTGTCTATTTTGCATGCATTTAATAAGAGCTCAGAGAACCAAAAGGGTTTCATGGTACCTGTAAGTGACTTTTGTTTTAAGTGTAATTTCTGTCCTGTCCTTTTGTAGTGGCTGTGTTATCTGTAACACAGCAGTAGCATTTAACAGCTAAGTTTACCCTGTAACAATAAAATAGTAACTGTTTAAGCTTTAACCTGACTCCTTCAGTTGCTGTAACAGAACCAAGCACAATTTAAAAGAACTCCAGCCGGTCATAAGGGACAGATCCATTGGGGCGCCCGTCAACCTCTTCCAGGTTGCCCGCTGCTAAGGACCCCGGTCCTGGCAGTTGAAGTCTCGGGTGTATAATACACACACACACACCACTCACTGCCCTGACCAATCGGCTGACAGGGAGTTCCACCTAGTGTAGTTTTGCTTGGACAAAAATGGCCTGCAATGGGGCCCTTGCATCTGGAGGAACAAGTGGGTGAATACAATAACCCTTGAGCACTCTCAATGTAGTGCCGGAGAACTGTGGGTGGTACTGTGCTTCTTTTGGAACAAGCTGTCTCTGCACTGACCCCTGCAATGGTGAGGGACCACATCCCCCTCGGTATGGGCCAATGTGCAAATGTCAAAGCATGGTAGGAGACCGGATTGGCTTACGGGGGAAATCCTTGGTGAACTTAAGCACAAAAAGGAAGCTTACAAAAAGTGGAAACTTGGACAAATGACCAGGGAGGGGTTTAAATGTATAGCTCGAGAATGCCGGGGGTTATCAGGAAGCGAAAGTGCAAATGGAAATTGCGACTGGCTAAGGATGTGAAGGATAACAAGAAAGGTTTCTACAGGCGTATTAACAAGAAGAAGGTGATCAGAGAGGGTGTGCGGCCCTACTGGATGAAGGAGGTAACCTAGTGACAGATGATGTGGGGAAAGCTGAAGTACTCAATGCTTTCTTTGCCTCTGTATTCACGGACAAGGTCGGCTCCTGGACTTCTGCGCTAAGTGACTCAAGATGGGATGAAGATGGACAGCCCGTGGTGGGTAAAGAACAGGTTAGGAACTATTTAGAAAAGCTAAACGTACACAAATCCATGGGTCGGACTTAATGCATCCGAGGGTACTGAGGAGTTGGCAAATGTCATTGAGGAGCCTTTGGCCATTATCTTTGAAAAGTCGTGGAGATCGGGAGAAATCCCGGTTGATTGGAAAAGGCAAATGTAGTGCCCATCTTCAAAAAGGGAAGAAGGACGATCCAGGGAACTATAGGCCGGTCAGTCTTACCTCGGTTCCTGGAAAAATCATGGAAGGGATCCTTAAGGAATCCATTTTGAGGCACTTGGAAGAGAGGAAAGTGATTAGGAATAGTCAGCATGGATTCACAAAGGGCAAGGCGTGCCTGACTAATCTCATCAGCTTCTATGATGAGGTAACTGGCTCTGTGGACGTGGGAAAGTCAGTGGATGTGATATACCTTGACTTTAGCAAGGCTTTTGATACGGTCTCCCACAATATTCTTGCCAGCAAGTTAAGGGAATGCGGATTGGATAAATGGACAGTAAGATGGATAGAAAAATGGCTAGAAGGCCGGGCCCAGTGGGTAGTGATCAACGGCTCGATTTCAGGTTGGCGGTCAGTTTCTGGCGGAGTGCCCCAAGGTTCGGTTCTAGGACCGGTTTTGTTCAATATCTTTATTAATGACCTGGATGAGGGATGGATTGCACCCTCAGCAAGTTTGCGGATGACACTAAGCTAGGGGGAGAGGTAGATACGCTTGAGGGCAGAGATAGGGTCCAGAGTGACTTAGACAAATTGGAGGATTGGGCCACAAGAAATCTGATGAGGTTCAACAAGGACAAGTGCAGAGTCCTGCACTTGGGATGGAAGAATCCCAAGCACAGTTACAAGCTGGGAACCAACCAGTTAAGTAGTAGTTCTGCAGAAAAGGACCTGGGGGTTACAGTGGATGAGAAGCTGGAAATGAGTCAACAGTGTGCCCTTGTAGCCAAGAAGGCTAATGGCATATTAGGTTGCATTAAGAGGAGCATTGCCAGCAGATCCAGAGATGTCATTATTCCCCTTTATTCGGCTCTGGTGAGGCCACATCTGAGTATTGTGTCCAGTTATGGGCCCCACTACAAAGGATGTGGACGCATTGGAGAGGGTCCAGCGGAGGGCAGCCAAAATGATTAGGGGCTGGAGCATATGACTTATGAGGAGAGGCTGAGGAGTTGGGTCTGTTTAGTCTGCAGAAGCGAAGAGTGAGGGGGATTTGATAGCAGCCTTCAACTTCCTGAAGGAGGTTCCAAAGAGGATGGAGAGAGGCTGTTCTCTGTAGTGACAGATGGCAGAACAAGGAGCAATGGTCTCAAGTTGTGGTGGAGAGGTCCAGGTTGGATATTAGGAAAAACTATTTCACTAGGAGGGTAGTGAAGCACTGGAATGGGTTACCTAGGGAAGTAGTGGAATCTCCATCCCTGGAGGTGTTTAAGTCTCAGCTTGACCAAGCCCTGGCTGGGTTGATTTAGTTGGGATTGGTCCTGCCTAGAGCAGGGGGTTGTACTTGATGACCTTCTGAGGTCTCTTCCAGCTCTATGGTTCTATGATTCTATGATTCTAAGCCTGAACCCGAATTTTTAAGATGAAATATGTTGGGTCCACTATATATAACCATTGTATCATGCTCATGCTAATGTCCGCAGATATTATGTTTGACAACCAATACTTCACAATAATAATGAGACCATATAATTAGTAGAGTGGCCTCTACCTAGCATAGGAAAGAGACAATATTGTGAGTATGGAGAACAGTTGAGTGTTTTACCTTCACTTTTGGCATGAATTTTTGAGTGCAAAATTTCACAACACCCCTGTTGCAATAGAACTCGTTTTTGCATTCAGGACTGAATAAGACTACAAATTAAATATGGCAGAAAGTCATGATCATGGAAAAATAATGCAAAGCTATACACTTTCTTTAAAGTCTTAGCTTCTCAGCTATTTCAGGTATAGTCTTGTGAGCTGCAAAATGATATTCTGGGCATGGTTGTACCCAGTGCCGGACCGAGCCATAGTTGTGCCCCGGGCAGCAGGCGCGCGGTGCATGCGCAGCCCGGCCCCGGGCGCGCGGCGCATGCACGGCCCCGCCCTGGGGCACGCGGCGCCCCTTAACACTTCAATCAGGCGCCCCCCATAGGTTGGCGCCCCGGGCAGCTGCCTGGCTAGCCCCCCCCACTTAATCCGGCCCTGGTTGTACCACAAAGTATACATCTATTAAATTATTTCTATCGAACTCACCCCCTAAACAATTTCTGCTTTATCATCCTACATTTAAAAGGGGAAGAGGGGGAGAAAGAGACAACATTAATTTACAGAAAAACCTCAGAGTTCTGAACACTAGCGTTATAGACTGACCAGTCGACCACATACCTCAGCGGGAATTGGAAGTGCGCAATCAGGCAGCAGGAGAGATTTTAAAAAGCAATACGGCGGTACAATACTATGTTAAATGTAAACTACTGGGGGAAAAAAAGGAAAGCAGCATTTTTCTTCTGCATAGTAAATTTTCAAAGCTGTATTAAGGCTATCTCCAGTTAATTTTTTTTGAAAGAACAGCCGTACTGTTTTGTTCAGAGTTACAAATAACCTCCACGTTTGAGGTATGTGTAACCCTGAGATTCCATTGCATTTCAGAATATATAGGTAGGTTAAAAGCAGAAATGCTAACAGTCCCAGCAGTACCACAATGGCAAGAGCAGCTGCTTCCTGTAACACGATATTTTGATTTCCCCTTTTTAAATACCAATATTGTCATTCTGAAGCTAAATTGATTTTAAATTTGGTTTCTTCTAAACTAATCATTTCCTTTGGTCGCAGGGCAAGTTAAGAATTTGTGTCAGGAATAATCAGCACTCAAATCTAACTATCATTATAAGCCTTAATTAGGTAGTTTCAATGTAATAAATTCATTAAATCTTAGATCGGAAATAGCTTCATAGACAGTTAATGGGATCAAGGGGTGACTCGTTCTCTACAGAAAAAGGGCTGATATTACTGATTAGGAGTTTTCATGTATTGACATTCCACCATCAAGACAACATGATTGCATTATCAGCCTTCTCCATTCGCATCCCATTTTAGCTAAGAGCGATAATGTCATTTGCTTATCAGTGAAATTCATTATCTAAGTCCCATCAGGCTTCTGTTATTGTGTTGTTTGCCTCAATGGAAAAATTCAATCTTATCATTGTTTATCATGCAGGTTCCATGTACCAACAAACTCCTGCCAATACTCATATACATGGTCTCATCCTATTAAATGACTTTCTTGAGCTGCAATAAAAGTAAGAATTACAGTTAGGAGACATCAATTGTGCACATGTGTGTGTCAGAGAGGGAGAAAGAAAGAAAGAAAGAAAGAAAGAAAGAAAGAAAGAAAGAAAGAAAGAAAGAAAGGGGCTGGGGAAGGAGAGAGAGAGAGAGAGAGATTTTCCACACAATCTAGGCCCTATTTCTAATGTAGTTAAATGTGATGTGAATTACAAAATAATCTGAATAAAAAAGGGCAGCTAACTTCCAAACAGGTCTGCTGCCTGTGAGAAGATAAATTACTGGAAGAGACTAACCATATCCACAGCTACAGAGCTTTTTTTCCGCCAATGCACACAATGTTCTGAATGAGCCAGAAACTGAGATGATAAACTGATTCTGGAAACCTGATATACTAAGAGTTACAGATCTGGCAAATCACCTATATTTCTGTCTGCTGTAAGACACTGGGAGTCATTCTGATTTCTTTTTCTTAAAGCTCCATCAAGGACTGGTACTAAGATTGCAGCAGAAAATATGTGCTACCCTCTGGAACTCCTGCTTTATATGCATGGAAATAATTAGTTATATTAGCATTAGATGGGGTGTTGGCCACTGTTAGCAGACAGGATATTGGGTTAGATGGACCTTTGGTCTGACCTTGTACGGCTGCTTTTATGATGTTAAATCAGTTTCCACAGCATGTAACATGTCAGACCAGCCAGCTAGCACTTCAACAGGATGCATGCTGCTGGGCCTGCAGATGGGGGTGCTGAGGCAAAGGGGCAGTTGTCTTGGAGCCTGGTGATAGAAAGTGACTCAGGGCTCCTGGCTACCACTGCAGCGAGAGTCCCAGGCCCTTAAATCAAGGGCTCCTCTTAGGGCTGCCTGGGGAGGCGGAGGGCCGCATGTTCCGGGTGGCTCTGAGGGCGGGCCGGGGGGCAGGGGATGGTGCACCATGGTCCTGGGAGACACTGAGGACTGGCTGCCCTTGGCATTGCCTCTTCCATCCAAAGCACCACCCCCTCTGGGACATGGAGCTGTCCCCCCACACCTTGCCTGGGGGGCCCGTGGAGGGTGTTGGCTCCCGCGAGTGATGCCTTTTGTGAGCCATTATTGACCATTGTTATCCAGAGACTGTGAAAACATCTGAAATGGTTTTGGCAGGAACTTCCACAATATTTTCACATGGACTGAATTTTGAAGGTTTCACACAACTCTCATTGAGAGAGAATGTACTGGATTCCCTCAGCCATACATTAGGATCTACTTGGAATGTAGATGTACAAAACATCATGAAAGCTGCCCTTCACAAAGAACTCCATCTGTGTGTGAGTGTGTGTGCGTACACACACACACACACACACACGTTATCAACTTCCATTACATTATTCTTCTGATTGTGATTTCTTTTCCTTAAAGCCCCACTTGCTGAAGTCATGGGCATATATCACAATCTGTTTATATTGAAAAAAGGGGGGAAGAAGAGGTAAAGTTTCTAGCCTGTATGGTTATGAAGATATGTTTGAAAACATGAACCTTAAAGTCTCAAAAAACCAAAATGTAAATACAAACAAATCAACTTTTATTTGGAGTTTCATAATTTTAAGTCAAATTTCATGGACCCTGGAGGATTAACTCATGATTTTTGGAATGGCAGTGGTTGGCAATAGCCTATATAGACACACAGACAATTTTCCTGATCTGTCAACCCTTTCAAACGGAGCTTTCTTCAGAGACAGAGAGTCATCACTTGTTCTCTGTTCAGAAAGTTCTAAAGTCCAAAGGTCTGTATATTTCCTGCGTAGGAAAACCATGCTTTTTACGCTTCCACTGAAATTGTGAATCAACCAGCCCTTTCCTCCCCTCCAACCCACTCCTTTTTCTGTCGGTCTCTCAGCAGCTTTTTTTCCTTCTTGCTATCTCTCTTCCATCCTACCTCTTTCATTTTTATTTTATCTTTTTTGTACTCTTCTGGTTTTTTTTCATTGCACATCCATTTCCCTTTTATCTTCCTGCCATTTTCCTAATCCTCTGGGAGAGATGTTCAAAGGCACAAATGGCAGTTAGGTGCCAAACATCCACAAAGATAAAGGGAATTAGGTACCCAATTACTATTTGTGTCTGTGGAAATGTTCCTTTTTAACCTCTTCTTTCCCCCTTTCTGGCCAGGACCAGAACATAAAGATTTACAATAGAGAAATGTAACTTGCAATATTCATGTTTCTACTGCACCAGACTGAGATTTAGTTGTACCAATCACTCTCTGAAAACTCCATACACGAAGGCTCAGCTGGGCCTCCATCCTGCGTTGCTCCGCTCTGCTGCTATGGTGATATTTGAACACGCAGTGAGAAAGCCATTTAGGCACATTTACTGACTCATGCAGATGCGCTTCAGTTCCTGCGTGTGTTATTGCTGAATAGATTGTGATTGTTTTATTTACCTATGTAAGGTCTACTCCAGATCCTGTTGAAGTCAATGGCATTCTTTGCGGCGCCTTCAACGGGTTTTGGATCAGATACCCAATCATCACATTCTTAGTATTTCTAAAAATCACTGTTTAAAAGTGTTCTGTTACACCTTTGTCACACAAAAGCTACTAATGGCACACTCCTTTTGATCTGAACCCCTTTTATCTCCACTTCCACATTATGTGAATCGCTCCCTTGTAGCTCACACTGGTGGACGAGGCAGGGATTCTGGTAATGTGGAGATTTGGCTAACAAACCAGAGACCTCCTTAGCCAGGAGTCTGAGGCGGCAGTGGAGAATGAGCCCCTGGCTTTAGGGGAGGCCACCCGGTCACTACGTGGCTCCTGTAGCATTTCAGGGATCCCTCTGCAGTCCCAATGCTATGAAAGTGAGTGAGCGGGGCTGTAATGGAGGCGCTGCAGAGGGGACACTGAGCAGCTGCAGGGGCAGTGACACTCAGTCCCCACAGATCCAAGGGGTGAAAGGGAGACTGTGGTACTGCAAAGCAGAGCAGAGACCCTTAGCCAGGACTGTGAGGATGAGGTCGGCCCCAGCTACGGGGGAGGCCTTCCCACTCCCGAAGGGCTGCTGCTCTCTCTATTATCTGAACTCCTGACTACTCAAATAAAATCTGTGTCCCCCTTGATATCTGGATATCAGGAGAATACGGTGTGCATAAAAATAAACCTATTTATTTTGACACATGAGGTCTGGTATGTATGTGACTATTGCCTTAACTGGTGGTGCTTGTTTTGTGATTGTGAGCCCCATGACAGGAATCAGACCAGATCACACCTAGCATACCACTGCCTGTGTTGCCATGTTGGTATCTGGCTTTATTTCCACATGTCACAATACACAGTACCCTCCAAACTGTGCCACTGCAAGTTGTCACAGAATACATTAATAGAAATGCATGAATATATCTTATGGAAGTGTCAGGGCTGATCCCCACTCTGGCACTCTGAGTGCAGAAGATGGGGGACCACAAAGACTTTAAATGTACCTTGCCACTACAGGCACTGGTTACAAAAACTTCCCCCAGAATCACAAATGCACAGATTTTGGGGAGAAGGGGGAGTTTGCTGCCACCATCAAGAGAATTTTTCTCTCTAAAACTGGGGATGAACACTTGAATTCTCCCCCAGTGGTACCCCAAGCTCTTCTGCCACAGGAGAGCTTGAAAAAAGAAAAGAGTGAAACAAGCTGCAGTCTCTGGTAGCTGACCTCTCAGTCTGAGGCATGCAGATATACATACACAGACAGACCTTCCAGGACACAAGAATCAAATAATCACCTTAAAAAAGTGGTATTTATTACAAAGCAAAAGATATACTTGATAAAGCATACTTGGTTGCTAGATGTTACAGAGCAACTAAGGAAAACAAATTAAAATAGAGAGAAAAATCTCTGGGAACAATGCTTAGATAGTAAATGGGGAAGAGGTAGATTCACACACAACAGTTCAAATCAAACCACAAAATAAAGAAAATACCCTGATTTTTACTAAATTTACTTTTTCCCTTTACTTACTTCCAATCTGTTCTTGTTTCAGTCCACTTCCATGCCCTGAAAACCTTGGAGGCATGGTAGTCCTGCCTGGGTTTAAATCATTCTGTATCTTTCAACTCCGGGTTTAACACTCCCACACAAAGAAAGCAGGCAAGGTGTCTAGCTCCAATTCAAATTTAAAACCTCTATCTCGATTGGTTCTTCTGGCCCCCTGGCCAACCTTCTTGCTAGCTACCTGAGTTTAACCCCTGAGTCACCGGGTGCTGGTCAGCACTCCTCCTCTCCATAACAGGAAGTCTCATCTCCTTAGCCCATTTGCTATAGATTGGTAATTTGAAACAGTTTGGATTTGACTCAGATCTGTTATAGACTGGACCTCCCTGGTCCAGCACCCTCAGGACCTGACTGGTCCCAGATGAGGGATTTTTCAAGGGAGGTCATTTCTGGCTCCCCAACCCCACTGCCAGCCCCTCACAGGCTTCCTGGCTCCTCCTTCCCTGCAGCTCAACTGAGTCGCCATCCTCCCCAACCAAGCTGAGATGTACACCAGCTCCTGCCTCCCCCTGCAGCACAGCTGGACTGTGTATCATCCCTCCTTGAATAGAACCGGGCTCCCCTCCCCCCCTGCAGTGCACCAGGTCTCTCTGATCCTCTCTGAGGGTTCCAGTTTATAGAGGTGCAACCGGTACTACCAACAAAAGGAAGGCTGCCAAAGCTAAATCTGACAGATAAATGCTGTTGGTTATGCTATCACTGACCCATCAACTCAAGCCACAATACTCCCTTGTGGATGTCTTTAGTTCTACTAGCTTCAGGGGGTAGCCGAGTTAGTCTGTTACAGAAAAAAACAACACATGGTCTGGTAGCACTTTATAGACTAACAAAGCATGGAGATGGTATCATGAGCTTTCGTGGGCACAGCCCACTTCTTCAGATGACCGGAGTTATGAGTAGGGGATATGAAAACTCGAAATAAATAGGAGAGGGGAAGGAGAGCGGGGAGAAAAGGAAAAAAAGAAAAAAAGGATAAAGGAAGGGGTGTGAGAGACAGGGCATCATTAAGTATCTGGAGAATGGGTACTTGAACCTAACCTATTTACTTTGATCTGCTTAGGTTCAAGTACCCATTCTCCAGATACTTAATGATGCCCTGTCTCACCCCCCCCTTTCTTTTACCTTTTTTTCCTTTTCTCCACCCTCTCCTTCCCCTCTCTTATTTATTTTGAGTTTTCATATCCCCTACTCATAACTCTGGTCATCTGAAGAAGTGGGCTGTGCCCACAAAAGCTCATGATACCATCTACATGTTTTGTTAGTCTATAAAGTGCTACCAGACCATTTGTTGTTTTTTTAGTTCTACTGTTGCCTAAGATGCCTGAATAGATGTTCAACCAAACAGCTAATGAAACTGCAGTGTTAGCACTGAATGGGAACCTATTAAGATGACTCTGCTACCACTCAAAAATGTCTACATCTCTTTGCTGTTCCCTTCCCTTCTGCCAAACAGAAGCAAATTGCACGACCTGAACATGCTATTTATGGTCTCAGAGCAAACAGGATCTGTCTGAGTCGGTGCAATTAATTCCTCCAAGGCAGATTTCTCTTGCCTCATATTCAAAGGGAATTAAGGGGCCATGCTGTTGTGTAAACAGAAAACGTTATACTTTTTAGAGACAGCTAGTTCTAAACCAATCTTTACATGCAACAGGAAGGTATGTTATCTGCTGTCTTCTTATTTCAAATCCTAACACCTTTACATAACCCTCTCTTCTCCAGCAGGGGGACCAAACAAATGTGATTAGGGGCTAACGAGATTGAACTGCAAGGAGAGATTAGTGGTAGCTTGGGCCAAAGAGGCTCCACACTACACACAAGGCATAGTGGAATTGCGCTCCGCAAAGGCCAATGTCTCCCTCAGCTCCCAGGTGTGCCTGTATATGCACTCTGTCCCTCCGGTGAGGTCAGCTCACTTTACCGTCTACACTACGTTTGTTTTGCGGAAGGGCAATGCAAATGAAGCGCTGATTAGCATTTTTGCATGCTTCATTTGCATAGTCTTCTGATCCCGGAGGGCATAATGATTTTGTGCAAAAAGGGTTTTTAGCGCAAAACGGAAACGTCCACACTGCATGTTTTTGTGCAAAAACCTCTTGTGCAAAAAGAGATCGGAAGAGACTATGCAAATGAAGTGCGCGTAAAATGCTAATCAGTGCTTCATTTGCATTGCCCTTCTGCAAAAAAAACCCCATAGTGTAGACATAGCCTTTGTGAGCCAGTGTAGTGAAGTTGAGTGCTGCAGAGTGTGTCAGATGCATTGTCTCCTTGTTTGTCCCTGGCCCTGCCTCACACCAACAGTTCTTTGCACAGGGCTAGTCACAACCTGGAATCGATATCGGGAGAAAAACTTCTTGACAGCAGCACATGGCAAGCAATAGCAAAGCATCCCAAGGAACCCCATTGTTGGGCACTTATAAAACTCAACAGGACAAAATGTCGCCATAGTTTTAGGCAAAGTAATGTGCCCTAGTGTACTTTGCCAGACACCCTTGCTGAAAGCAGAAAGGACCTTTACCTTACATTGGTAAAGGTGCACCAGCCAGAATGTTGTGTCT
Organism: Rafetus swinhoei; assembly: GCA_019425775.1. NCBI lineage: Eukaryota > Metazoa > Chordata > Testudines > Trionychidae > Rafetus > Rafetus swinhoei. The sequence goes on from CM033447.1 coordinate 59,974,155, forward strand.
AAAGCTGATTCCAAGGCAGGGACAGCGTCTTATAATTTTGTTTTAAGTTTTAAAATTAGTATAGTGAAATAATTGAAAGGATTGGATTTCAATTGTAATTTGATGTCCTTGTTCAGATGTGCATATTGCTTCTCTGTAGCAAAGAAATCAGCCTTCTTATGTGTGAAAGAGAGAGCAATGTATGAGAGGTAAAGAGTGAAGGCCACCTGATCAAATGTTCTAGGAAGAAGCCAAGAACAGAGGTAAAGACGCTGAAGATTGCTGTATATCCCCATTGAGCTGTAAGCCGTGGGCAAATCGACAGCTCTAAAAGAAGGCAAGCATTTATCAATTGAGACAAAATATCTGTAACTGAAACAAACTTAGCAAGGCAGAACAAAGAAGATAAGGAGCAAGAGAAACAACTGGAGATAACAAAGATCCATCAGAAAAACAGCATGATGATGCAAAACCCATTGATCCCAATGGGAGAGAACTATTGTAAAAGGAGAACTGGTTTGCCTTAAGAGCAGGACGTCCTGCTGTGACTGGAGCATCAGTCCAGATTGATAGATACCGCCTCCTCCCCCCCGCTCCTCTACCCATAATCAGTCTGGTTGGCCATGGACCGGTAAACATAACATGGATTGGTGGGACAGTGTGTATGTGTGTGTGTGTCTACGTAAGCCTATGCTAACTGCTTTGCCATTGTATTCTCAATAAACACAGCATAGTGCCTTTTCTTCCATAAAAATCCCATGTGCTTCTTACAAGCATAACAAAAACACTTAAAAAAATAAGACAGAAAAATGACATTCATTCAAAATTAGATTAGCTGGAGCATTGACCAGAACCCATGATAGTTCATTCCAAAAGTTAATCTCCGTCACTGTTTAAGAAAAAAAAAGTGTGCCTATTTCCTATTTGAATACATCTGCTGGCTTCAGCTTTCAGCCATTAGTTCTTATTATGTCATTCCTCACTAGATTAAAGAGCCCATTAGTATCTTTTTCCTCCTCCCTGTGCAGATATTTAAATCTTCAAGTTGCCTCTCAATCTTTGTTTTGATTAACTAAACAAGACTGAACTCTTTGAAGTCAATTCGCATGGCTTAAGTGTTTTGCTTTGGATTTAAGCTAGGGCTGGACAAAATATGGCCCGCAGGCTGGATCTGGCCCGCCAAGCCCCACAGATGCACAGATGCACTTCCCCACAGATGGGAAGTCTCAGGCAGGCTCTCTGCCTTTCCCGCTCCCTCGCACAGGGGCGGATGATAATTGTGCAGGGCCCAGGGCCGTGCCGCAGGGCCCGGGGTGGCACAATTTCACGCATGCACCTCGGCAGCAGCCGACCGGGAGTAGCGTGCGCGGGGCGCATTGAAGCGCAGGGCCCGGGGCAGCCGCCCCGCTCGCCCTGCCCTATATCCGCCAGTACCCTCACACGCTGCTCAGAAAAGCAGCTGTGAGGCCCTGTTTGTCTTTGAAGAGCTGCAAGCCCGTGGGAGGGAGGGAGGCTTCATGCACTGCCCCACCCCCCAGTCCAATCCCATTGGCTGATTTCCTGCTGGGCTGCTGGATGAGCAGCTGCTGAATCGCCCAGAAAAGTATCCCAGCCAGAGCCTGACTCTCACACCCCCAAACCTCTGCCCCCCACTCCTGCTCCCCTATCCCACATAACCCAAATCCTCTGTCCCTCCTCCTGCACCTATACCCCTTCCCCTGACTCTGCACCCCAAACCCCTGCCCCAGGTCATAACACCCTTCTACCCTTGGTCACAGCCCAAACACCAGCACTTTCTCCCCAACCTTGCACGCCAGTCCTCGGCCCCAGGTCACAACTGCCTCCTTCACCCAAACTCTCTTCCAGACCCCACACTCCCTCCTGCACTGCAATCCTTTACTACAAGCGCCCCTCTGTACCCATCTTCCATCCCAGACCTCACACCTCCTCCATTAATATCATGGAAGAGTGCAGCCTTTGACCACTTTCCAAATTTTTGGAGTGCCCCCCATAAAAAATTATTGCCCACCCCTGATCTAAGCCCATTGAATTGGGGATCTGTATGTGGATAGGCCCCTGCTCCCATACCACACCCCATAAATCAAAATGGCTTTCTGTAGGCTGAGGAGCTACTTATGTAGAGTGACATGCAGGATTGGGGCCTAAATCGATATCTAACTCAGTATGCTCCGTGGATGTTTAAAAAATGACAACTGTAAGTGTTAACTGTTTCTTGCTTTATCACAAGCTGGCCATGCTGATTCAAGTATTTTAAGTGATCAGTAGATCATTAACCCTGATTAATAATTTACTTGTGATGAGTATGAGCTCCACCTTTCACTCCTACTAATACCATGTTGACACACTTTATAGACTCCCTTTGCGTAAACAAAACTATTTAAACAATGACTTATTCCTGCCTTAAAATGGGAATTTTAAGGAGCCACACGCAAAAGAATCACATTACAGGACAAGGACAAACAGAAATCCACAGAAACCGTGAGACAGCCGAAATGACTGCTCTACCGAAAAGAAGATTAAGGGCCAGCTTGTGCCAGATAGATGCAGCCATCCCTGTGCTGGATAGAAACAGCTCTCATTGGCTTGGTGTCCAACTGCACTGCTCCAGAGGTAACTCCTTCCCTATGTACCCATGAACACAGGGAACACCAGAGCTTGGGGTATCACTGGGAGCTTAGTAATTGATATTTTTCTCTAAAAGCATCACTCCTTAAATATTTTAATAGTGATTTCATATTTTGTTTTACTAAGGGCACCTCTTTCTTACTGGTTATTCTACTGTCGTCTGGAACATGCTGACACTTTGGGTCTATCACGAAAATCACAGCACCTCCTTGGAGAAGTACGAAAAGAGTTCTCCCAGGACGGTTCAAACAGTTAAAACCGCCAACCACAACTATTTTCTCTATTGATCCCTTTAGAATATGAGCTACTGATAGACTCATTTGAACTTCATCGGTTTATAATGAGTTCCTGACCTGTGACTAAGGCCCAAGCCTGTAAAATTAATTCTTGTGGGCCCTTTGGTGATTTGGTATTTTGTTTTGTTTTATCTGATACACGACAACATTTTGAATGCAGGCTGCTTCACAAACCTTAAGCACATGAGCAGTGAAATCATCAAGACCATTTATGTGCTTACGTGTTTTGCTGGGCCCCGATACAGTTAAGATTAATTTTATTTCTTTTTTTATGCTATGTAATACTTGGGAAAAGCCTTCAGCAAGGCTTTCACCTAAATTATTTGTTATTGCAGTTGTTAAAAATGTGCACATTAACTGAACATTTCATGCAACCATTGGGAAAGCACCTGCCCTCTGCTGGCTTGCATGCCCACCCTCCCCCCGGTGTTCTTCTCAAAGCATCTGGCAAATATGTTGGCTCAAGATTATGCCAGCGAAGGAAGCTACTTTTCACAGCAACTGCATGAACAAGCTGAAGGGCTCACTACTCCTGTGGAAGGCAGGTTTCCAAATAGATTCTGATCAGTATCGCAGTAACCAGAAGTTCCAGGTCTGATGCTGAGTGGATTGCCATGGCCTGTTACAGTTGCAGAACTAGAATTGCCTTCTGATTTTATTTGTCTGTACGTGTTGTTTAACGCACAGTTTTTCAGTATATCCATTCAGTATAAACTGTGTATTTTTAACCAAACAGCTACTTGTTGCCATAGTATAAATGCACATATTCGGAAGGGCTGTGGTGGACAGACATAACACAAAGAAATATGAATTTAATTTGACAAAGGTTGAACCATTACAGCAAAGCCACATTTCTGCACATCATTATCTAAAGCCTTGACCAACTAGTAGATTATCCTAACCAGTCCTGGGAAATTAGTGCTTGCCAATTAATGCTTCCTATAGCATGATTTTGTGAAGTCGCTGGTTCTTGCCTTTTAAACATATTCCCATGATTGTGTGTGGCAGAGACTGATGTACACTTTGTGTCTATCGGGTCATGTAAATGCTATGTCTCAAACAAACATTGTTAGCACATTTACGGCTTAATGAACACGTCTAACGGAAAAACTAACTAGAGTAGGAATAAGACAACTCACACAGGTTGTGTAGCAGATAATAATTTAGCTTATATGAGTCTCTTTGACCCGGCTTTGTATGAAAGATACAGTTCTTTTAAAAAGCCACTATAGTCAGATGAAGGTTTAAGTGAATGGAGGACAGGGCAGATAGGCAGTGGCTGACATCTGCTACAGATGATACAAAAGAAAAATGGGGAGAGGGAATGAGAAGGACAAGCATTGCAAATGACATTAGCTGACAACAAACCATTTTAGTGCAATGCAATAGTTGAGGGAGGATGGGAAGAAACACCCTGAAATACAATTTAAATAACAGCAAAAATGTTTCCCTTTCTGACTAACCCCTTGCATATGGTTGCTAGTAATTTACCAGTCTCTGCTAAATGTGGAGCTACTGAGTGAAAGTTATACCTGCTCATATTTCATTGAACAGCTTTCAAAATTTAAGTTTAATTCCTCCCCCATCCTTCCCAACTGCTCATTTTTATTCAAGCAGAATTTATTTTGCAACATTGAGAACTATGTAATTGGAAAATGGATGTTGATCTCATTCCTCTTCCAGCATTTTTAAAAAAAAGTTGTAATCTATTTAGTAAAATAGGGTCTGATCCAAAGCAAATCAAGTCATTTAAAAGGCTTCCCATGACATCAATGGGTTTGTGTCAGGCCCATAATGCCTAACCTATTTCTTTCAGACTTCCAAACATTGCCAGAATACACATTTAAATATATCCATTATTTTAAAGCTGTGTTTTACTTTTTTAGTGCACAACAGTGAAAGTGTTCTTTGTGACGGAGGACAGAAGCAGAGTCCAAGCTGTTGATATAGTAACTGAACATATAATTTATTGCTGTGAAATCTACTGTATGCTCTGTGGGTTTGAACAGTCTAGATACAGTAAACTGTTCACACAATATAGTTTGATACTAAAAATTCACAGTCTAATAATACTTTTTTCTTGTGTGTCAATAATATGGCAATTATTCCTGTTGTTAATGTCACCAGAGAGATCTCTAAAACCAAGAGGGTATCCTCTTGAGGGTAAACTTCATTTTTTGTGGAATACAGGATCTGTCGAAAAAGGGTTTTTTTCGAAAGATCCACGTTCTGACTGCCGCTTTTTGTCAACAAAGTTCCATGTCGAAAAAAAGCGGCGGCCATGTTTATGCTAATGAAACACGGGATATTTAAATCCCTGCTTCATTAGCAATTTTGATATGCTTGATTTGCATCCCTCTGTCGACAGAAGGATGCAGTCAAGACGTAGCCAAGGTCTCTGCTCCAAAAAGTTTATCCTGAAAACAATCTAGCAAACTATTCTGACCAATTTCTTTTTGATATGTGACCACAGCCTGGGATCTGTCTGGTTTGCAACAAAACATATAAGGAAAAATTCTCTGCTGCTGTATTTTGATGGAATGTTGGAAAAAACATTTTAGATAACCAGCTAAACTCAGCGTGAAAATCCGTATCCTTCCTCTCACCATGTTCCTCCTTTAACACAACATGGTGCAACTTCCTCTGTGATATTCAATTCTCCATCTGTGTAAACAACTTGTCTTTTCATCTGTGTAGCAAGATCTTCTGCCTTCCATCTCAGTAAAGATCTTGGCCTCTTTAAAATGGGCCTGAAGGAAACAGGCAAGAAGACTAATTCTTAGTTCCTCTACTAGGCGTTTTCATTTGTTTATTTGTTGCATTAGGATTTTCTCACTTCAAAGTCTCATTTTCTTCATTTCACTTTTTGAGATGGAAATTTTATTCTAAATGGTGTGAGTTACAGCTGCGACATGTTCATCTAAGACCCCCATTTTCCGAACCAGTAGATGATTTGTTCCACTTGCAGTGTACAGCAAGAGAAGATGTAGCTGTGTAATTGTTTCTGGTCTCATTTGCAACAATGTAAGAGGGACTTCATTGAAATGTAAAGATTTACTCTGTAAAACCAGTGAGAAACCAGAATCAGGACAACAAATCACCATATATTGCCTGGAATAAGATCAATCATCCATATTTGAGCTCTGCTCATATACTTTATATTAACTGTTTGTTTGTGAACAGTTATCTTAGAAGCTCCTGTTATCTGTCACATGGAATTTGAAGTGTTCCAACAAAGCAGGAGTCAATTCTTATCAAGAGTAACATGAAAAAAAAATTACCCATCAAGTGGTCTGATTAAGCGAATACCCTGTTCATCATATCCTCTATTAAGTGCAGCCAACTATCCTCCCACTAGAATATTTTCACAGAAGGTATGGTTTTGAAATAAATCAAACATTTGCCTACACAAAGATTTTTGAACTCTACATTATAACATTTTGGAAAGTTGGACCATTCTGTATCCTGAACTTAGTGCCTATCTGCATTTATTCCTAATTCCCCACTCCTCCTCTTTAACTTCAGTATCCTCTTACTATAACAACATTCTGATTTATTAATTCACTAACTAAGAAATTACATTTTTCCTGCTTCCAACCCACAGCTTGTTTTGGTTTAAATGCATTAAAAATCTCATCCAATTTATCATGCCACTGCACACCAAGGAGCCTAAGATTGTACAGAGTATGATGACATTGCAGTCATTTCTGACCTATCTTATTTAAATTTATAGAGAGGCTCATAAGTGACTGACACCTCAATCAAATTTTATGGATGTCTCCAAATTAATTGACTCATGGAGGTCACTTATGAGACATAAACCTCAATAGAAGAATGCTCCAAGATGTGCATTTTTGCTTCAATAAATTCATATGGACAAGCCAATTGCCAGGAAATGATTTATGGGTAAATTCTGTATCTGCAATATATTTATGATCTATCATCAGTTTTAGGATTTTTATTTGTAAAAATGTGAATGTTAGTGTGATTTTACCTTAAGGACAATACTTGGATAGTTTGAATTTTAAATCTCAAAGATTATAATAATCTTTAACCAAAATATGGCAAAAGAATCTGTTATTCTATCATATTTGTTTGAATTCAATACTGTCTGAAATATTTTGGCTGGCCCCAATGCTAAAATTCACATATACTCAAAGGCTGCGTGCGTCTAGACTGGCATGATTTTGCGGAAATACTTTTAACAGAAAAGTTTTTCCGTTAAAAGTATTTCCGCAAAAGAGCATCTAGATTGGCACGGATGCTTTTGTGCAAAAAGTGCTTTTGTGCAAAAGCATCCGTGCCCAGGATAGACGCGCTTTTGCGCAAGAAAGCTCCGATGGCCATTTTAGCCATCGGGCTTTCTTGCGCAAAAAAATTAAGGTGCCTGTCTACACTGGCCCTCTTGTGTAAGTATTCTTGCGCAAGAGGGCTAATCCCTGAGGAGGAGCGTCAAAGTATTTCCGCAAGAAGCACTCAATTCTTACATTAGAATGTCAGTGCTCTTGTGCAAATTCAAGTGCCCAGTGTAGACAGTTGGCAAGTTTTTGCGCAAAAGCGACTGCTTTTGCACAAAATCTTGCCAGTCTAGATGCACCCAAACTCATTAAACTGTATCAAGGACTCAACATTTGTTTTTTCTTTCTTATGGAAAACTGAGTTATCAGCCAATGGAGAGTTTCAAAAATAATGTTAATAAAAATCGTAATACAAATATCCTAGAAAGTTTTCAAGAAAATGCAAAGTGGATCCACTTCAATTTTTTCAGGAAATAGTTTTCTTGTTTTTCAACCAAGTCTATGACATAAAATCAATTTGTTTACTTATTTAAATGTGTACATCTAACTAAAAAATACCTGTCCAGAGTTTCTGATGTTTTTAGTAAATATTTAAACAGAATCCCAGGCTATAATCCCGCAGGTACTTATCAAGATGTGGCTTTATTTAAAATTCACCATGGTCAATGGGAATCTTCCCATGTGCTGAATGGGCTTTTCATCAGGCCCACGCTAAAGTACTGACATAAGTAAAGTTATGCACGTGTGAAATCATTTACAGGAACACAGGCTGAATCACCCACAGCAAAAGCAGTTCAGTATTGTACAGTGAGTTCCAAGCATGTTAGAAACCAGGAGCAGAGACCAGTTCTTCTTACAGACCAGACAAGTGTTTTATAAGGGAAAGGGGAAAAAAAGCCCTCTATTAAGAAAGAGGTTGCTGTTTTATTTCTCAGCCAGCTAACACAATGCACTGGTCAGTGGAGGTTATCAGCATTTGGCTATTACTCACATAGACACCACAATCCAAACAAGGAAAATAAACTCTGTGTGTGTCCCTGGCACAACCTTCTCTGTGGACAGCTAATTTTCAAAAGAGCAACAATAGCAGCTGGCTCTGGTGGCATATGGGCTGCTTGCTGTATGTAAGGCTGAAGATTATTGCTCCTTGACTACCTGAAAGAGTTTAAGCCCCAATCTCCCATCCCTTCCCAGGCCTGTCAAAGGGAGAGGGGAAAAGGAGGCAATTGCCCAGGGGCATGGGCAATTTAAAAGCCGGCATGCCTCTGCAACCCCTACAGGAGGGTGTCTCCATGTGCTGGCCCCGCCCTGAGAACTGACTCCACAGCTTCCATTGGCCAGGATGTGCAGCCAATTGAAGATGCGGGGTCAGTGCCTGCAGGGAGCAGTGTGTGGAGACTCTCTGGCCTCCCCACCTAGGAGCCACTGCCAGAGGGATGTGTCTGCTGCATCCCCTGTCCTAGCCCAGAATCAGAACCCAAACTCCCTGCCAGAGCCTGCATCCACTCTCACAGGTCAACACCCCAACCCTCTGCCCTAAGCCCAGGCTGGAGCCTCCTCCGGCTTCCCAACTCCTCTCACAGCCTGAACCCCAGCCCTCTGCCCTGACTTGCTGAAAGTGAGGGTAGAAGGGAGGTGGGTGGAGTGAGCAAGGGGTGGGGGCTCAGAGAAGAGATGGGACAGGGGCTTGGTCTCAGGGAAGGAATGGGACAGAAACAAGGGTCTTTGTGTTTGCCTGAAGTGACAGCTGGCAACCCTGCCAGGCAGGCAAGTGGGAACTCTGGTCACGCCGGAAGAGAGCGCCCAGCTATGCAGCTGGCAGCTCACTGGCCAGTGCAAGCACAGCATGAGCCACGTCAGATGGACTGGGTCCACACAAGTATGGCTTATGAACATGTGGGTTCCCACTGGCTGCTCTGCCACGATGCCTGGAATTGCCGTCAGCAGGCCCGTCCCTTCTCCTTTAAGGCTGAACATGAAGGCTCCCTCCAGAGTTCTAGAATATCCGTGCCAACCATCTGTGCCACAGAATCCTTTAACCTTTACCTCAGGCAAAGTGTCACTGGCCTCTGTACATCAAAAAAAACCAAACCCCGCCCTATGTTAAAAGAATATTAGTGTTGCAAGGTCGAGTATGGAAAGTTTAGGAGATGGCAGACTTAATTAATTGAACGGGGTCCTGTGGAAAGAGAGTGAGTGACCACATAGTTAAAGACTGTATTTTAACACAAATGCTCTAGGCTGGGCAAATGAAGATTGCCCGAGTAGCAATCATTCTAGCATTGTTTAATCTTTTGAGAGCTTGACTTTACAACCTTAACATATTATGTAATTTCCAGAGTTGTATTAAAAATGAACACTCAACAGTTTCATCATGTAGGGCCTTATTGCCACACTGGTCATCAGCTGGGTTGGAACCTTTAGCTCCACTGCCCAGAGCACCACTATCGCTTGAGCTATCAAGGAACAGAAAGTCGTAGGAGATTGCTCTCTTGTATGTTGACCTGCCACTAGAAGGAAAATGGAGACACACGTTTTGTGAATCAGTTTCACAGCTATTTGATAGACAGCAAAGATTCCAGCAACAGAACTGGCGGTGGCCGGACGATCCCAGCAGGAACCCCAGGGAACCCTCCGTGGCAACAGAGCCGGAAGTGGCTGGAAAGCCCTTGCGTGGATCCCTGGGTAACGCCCGGTGGCAGCACAGCAGGAGCATAGGCTCTGGGGAGCCCCAGCATCAGCAGGGCCAGCCTTGGGAGCCCCAGAGCCAGGAGAGGACTTTGGAAGCAGGGCCCACAGGGAGCAGGGAAGCACTGACCTCCTTTGGTCTGGCAAACTCCCTGGATCTGGACCACTCAGGTCCCGAGGGTACCAGACCAGGGAGGTCCAACTTGTACAGTGAATACATATTCAATTTTTTTAAATGTACAAAAAATACTATACAGTTTATTCCAGGATAAAGAGAAAGAGAAAAAGCAGCATGTAAAAGGTGCTGATCATATCACTTTGATGTTCCTCTGCAATCAGGCTCTTAGGAAATCATGGGTGCTCTAGAATCATGGATTTTCTGATTTTGACATTGCTTAATGACTTTCCAGATCATTTGCTTTACTCTCCAACAGGCAAGAGTTTTACTCAAAGAAAAAAGCAGGATCTCCAATCAGACATGTAGGAACTAGGGGTGCTGCTGCATCCCCAGTTTGAAGTACAGGTTGAATCTCTCTAGTCCGTCACCCTCAGGACCTGACCAGTGCCAAACCAGAGAATTTAACAAATCACAGGAATCCAATATTGTCTAGCAGCATTACCAACACTTCCGCTGTTTACTGGGCTCTTAGAAGATATTTAAGGGTAAATTAGAACTAAATAACAGACAGAACACTGAGAGCCGGACTGGAGGCTATACACAATGGCTTTGTCTACACTGGCACCCTTTTTCGGAAAAGGGATGCTAATGAGACACAGCGCAATTGCTGGGATTTAAATATGGCATTTATGAACATGGCTGGCTCGGTTTGCCGGAGAAAGCGCCAGTTTAGACGCGATCTTGCGGAAAATAAACCCTTTCCGCAAGATCTCTTATTCCTACTTTCAAGTAGGAATAAGAGATCTTGGAAAAGGGTTTATTTTCCGCAAGATCGCGTTTAGACTGGCGCTTTTCTCCGCAAAACCCGAGCCGGAAAAAGCGGCAGTTATGTTCATAAAATGCCGCGGGGATATTTAAATCCCCGCGATTTAATTGCGCTGTGTCTCATTAGCATCCCTTTTCCGAAAAAGGGTGCCAGTGTAGACACAGCCAATCTGTATGGGATTGCAGGAAACTTGCCCACACTCACGACAGGTGGACATCCAGCTAATTAAAATCACACTGGACCACGGTTGTTGCCAGACCAGAGAGTGCTGGACTAGAGAGGTTCAACCTGTACTATCTGAGGGCATGTCCGCACTAGGAAATTATTTCAAAATAACTTATTTTGAAATAATAACTCCTCGAATAACTATTTTGAAATAGCGTGTCCACACTACAGGGAAGCCTTGAAATTAGTCCGATGCAGGCTCCCTTAATGTGGACGCACTACTTCGATTTAGAGCCCCAGGAAGCCCCTGGGGAGTAATTACTTTGAATGACTCTGGGGAGTAGTTATTTTGAAATAGCAGCAGTGGCGCATCCACACATCACTATTTCAAAATAGCTATTTCCAAATAAATGTTATTCCTTGTGGAAAGCAGCAGTTATTTCAAAATAACCAGCCTCTTATTTCGAAATAACAGGCTTGGTAGTGTGGATGTGCTTCTTGTTATTTCAAAATAACTCCTTAATGTAGATCAGGGATGAGAGTAACTCTTTCTACCACTGCAAGAATCCAAAGATACTTCAGCACTACCCCATTCTCAAGTACTGTGGAAGAGCTTAAATCACTGTATCCTTATCAGTCTGAAACTAATACAATAAATCTTTTCTGTAAAACAGAATGAAATGAAAGCTTCTGGTCATGAAAAATATCTAGCTGTGAAATTAAGGAAAAATGATGTGTCTTAATCAAATATCCCATTGTCAGCAATAGCTCTGCTGGCTAGGGCTTCATAGATGCTCTGAAGAAGGAATAGAAAAATAAATGGAATGAATTCCATCTTCATAAATTTGACCTCCTCACCCTACTGTGCTCTATTAAACCATCCTTACTGGAGAGCCCTATACTATTTCAACCTTCTGAGCACCTTTAAATGACCATCATATTTTTTAAAATTGAGGCTCCCAAATTCTACTGTATGGACCATTGGTGGTCCTCAAACATTCCAAGAGAATTAGTTTCCAGAGAACAAACATGAAAACTTTCTGCCCTGAAAGTGAATTTTTCAAAAAGTTATGAGTATGTGAAATAACACAGGCTATAAAGAAAGCTGTTTTGCAACTGAACTATAGTACATGCTCTCAGGCATAGAGACTTTGCTGGGTGGAAGAACCTGTTTAAATTAGCTGCCAAGGGAATAAAATTTTTGATTAACAACACACTAGAGACTCTAGGTTTTTTTTACTTTGAACATTGATTACATCTTATTTCACTAATGAACAACAATTAGCACTAATGAGCAACAAATAAGATAACTGGGAACTGTAGATTTCGAGTTTATTTGCTTTCCCATACAATACAAGGTGTTAATCTCTTGGAATGTATTGGATAGTTTTGCTATAGATAGTACAAAAAAAGTAAGAAACCAAATAAGTGCACCTCTCTGAGAAACGTACTAAAATACACTTGCATTGACACATAGACATATTTCATAGATTCCTGTTATTGGGCAAGAAGGGATTATTGAGATCATATAGTCTGACTTCCTGTATAACTCAGGCCACTTTCCGTAGGTCTATGTCATTATTTTCAAGCAGAGTCAGATTCAGGAGCAGGCAACACAGGTGACTGCTTGTGGTACCGGGCTTGGTGTGGGGGTGAGGGAGAGAACAGGAGCACTGTGTTCATGTCCTCTTTTTTATTTAGCCACAGAAGGGAAAATAGAATGTCTGAGGTGAAATGATCTGTGCACTCAGCATGTGGATTCATTTTTCAATTTTCACTAAAGGTATGTCTACACTAGCCCCCTAGTTCGATCTAGGGAGGCTAATGAGAAGCGACGAAATTGCAAATTAAATATCCTGGTTTAGAGATTGACTAGCCCGAACTAACTGCCCATGTCTACACGCGGCAGTGAAATGGGATTCTGAATTAAAGCCCTAAATCAAATTAGCTGGTATTTCTCCTGCAATGAGGTTTACCAGCTAATTTGATTTAGGGCTTTAATTCGGAATCCCGTTTCACTGCCGCATGTAGACGCGGGCAGTTACTTCGGGCTAGTCAACTTCTAAAATGGCGACCGGCCAGGAACATGCTAATGAAGTGCGGGATATTTAAATCCCATGCTTCATTTGCAATTTTGGTCGCCCTCATTAGCCTCCCTAGATCGAACTAGGGGGCTAGTGTAGACATACCCTAACTTCCTAGGATGGTCTTGATCTTATGGAACCTTCCAGACTTTCTGAGAGCTACATTTCCTTTGACCCCCTAGAATGTTGTAAGTAATGCCCTTTTGGGTATATAAGGGGTGACACCACAAGTATTTGAAGTTAGCGAATATTAAAATCTTGTGTACATGGCTTCACATTGGAAGTGACATTTTCGAAGGGGTAGCTGTGTTAGTCTCTTTCAGCAAAAAAGAACGAGGAGTCCTGTGGCACCTTAAAGACTAACACATTTATTTGGGCATCAGCTTTTGTAGGCTGCAGCTCACTTCATCGGATGCATGAAGTGGAATCTTCAGTGTGACCACAAACTGTACACCACACAACAGAAACAATAACCCCGGAACCAATCCTTGCAACAAGTCCCATCTACATATCTACCCTAGTGACATCATCACAAGAGCCCCCCCATATCATCAGGGGCTTGTTCACCTGCTCATCTACTAATATGATATATGTCATCTTGTGCCAGCAATGCCCCTATGTCATGAATATTGGCCAAACCAGACTGTTTCTAAACAAAAGAATAAATAGCAACAAATCTGACAGCAAGAATGGTAACAGTCAAAAAACAGTGGGAGAGCACTTCAACCTCCCTGGACACTCAGTAACAGACTTCAAAGTTGCCATACTTAAGCAAAAGAAGTTCAAAACAGACTACAATGTGGAAACTGCAGAGCTGGAATTTATATGCAAACTTGACGCTATCAGATTGAAAAACATAACTTCCTCTTTTTTTTGATATTCTCACCTTCTCATCAACTGTTGGGAGTGGGCCACATCAACGTTGATTGAATTGGTCTTGTTAACACTGGTCCTCCATGTAGTCATGTTACGTAACCCTCTTATCTTTGCATGTGTATATATTCCTGCCAAACTTAAGTTTCCCCTTCATTCATCTGAGGAAATGGACTCCTACATCAATTGCATAGCTTATTTCGAAATAGCTTATTTTGAAATTGGGAGCGTCCACATAGCACTTATTTTGAAATAGATAACTCTTCCTCTGACTTCCCTTACTCCTCATACAATGAGGGTTACAGGAGTCAGAGGAAGAAGTTCTCCAACTTGACAGTATTTTGACATTATTTTGAAATAATTGCCTGCTGTGTAGACACAGACTAAGTTATTTCAAAATAACACTGGTTATTTTGAAATAATGCTGCAGTGTAGATATACCCTAAGGTGCCACAGGTCTCCTTCTTGTTTTTACACTGGAAGAGGTATTTTTTATAAGATGCATGATGGAGCACTGCAGGGACCAGGTTTCTGAAATATCCTTGAAGGATTTCTTTGACAAACTGAGAAGCAATTGAATAAGCCACAGACAAGTGTGACCATCTCCTTTGCAAATAGTACCTAATGCATGTGGTCATGAAATTATTTAGCATGGCTTTGTGAAGGGATGACCTGATGCTTTAGGTAAGGCAAAGGAAAGAAAACCAGATTTCACATTTAAAAAAATTCCCTATACCCCAATATATCTGCTGCCTTCCCTTGTGCTGATAGCTTTTTGATGTATATGTAAAGCTTCTATGTCTTCTTTATGCCCTCTTCCCATTATGGTTCCCTCTCTCTGCAAGGCATGTGATTTATGCCTGAGAGAGAAGAAATTGAGTAATATCTTGCAGGGTTTCATAGGAATTGATGGTTCCTTCTTTTCATATTCTGCCATCCTTCTCCCTCCATGGAAGAAACTGGATTTCTGTTCCCCTTTGATAATCCAGTCTACTATGCACCACCAGCTCCTACTGTCCCTTCACAGTTCCTGCAGGAGCAGTTCCTATTGGTTCCCATATCACACCTACTCACCCAACCAAAAAGAAGAGGAAGGGGGAGTGCAGCCCTGCTTTGAGGTGTGCTGGTTTGCCCTATGGGTTTGCACATTACAGGTAGCTCAATCCTGCTTTGGGATACTCTGGCCTGTCTCCTTCCAATCCAGAGATGCCCTTTCCTTGGTCTCTATGACTATGCAGCTCTCCAAAGAGGAGCAATGCATATTTGAGGGAAGAGAATGATATGGTCAAGACTGCTAAAGTGTGTCTGGTGGGGGGTGGGGAAGAAAGGAATTAGTTGCCCCAGGGCCCAGCAATTTAAACAGGCCTGGGTTCCAGGCTACCACTGCTGCTACCACAGAAGCATCCATAACCACAGGCCCTTTTAATTTCTGCTGGAGCCCTACGTGGTGCAATCCAGGCAATGTAGAGAGCTGGCTGAACTGAGCCCCTCCCACACACCTCCTATAGATTGCCCAGGGCCTGCTGGAGTCTGTTTCCAGCCCTGAATATGGCAGAGTTTATGCAGTGGAGGAGCTATCAATTCTCTTAACACTGCCTTCCCTCCACTTACACCGAGAGGCATGTGGTCTTACACTTATCCTATCAGGGAACACAAATCATATGAGTTTTGTGATCAAACACGTCTAACCAAGACAATTTAGACTGCGAACACCTGACTTTGAAGATACTGAATTTTTGCTGCTAAATGGTTCATGCTTCATAGTTCCTACAGATTATCACTCAGCTCTAGCTGGTGTGATAAACTGTGTGATAGTAACATAATAGATACCAATCCTAATAACTCCAAATTTGTTACATTGTGTCCACAAAGATGTTAAAATGCATATTCTTATTATCGGGAAATAATGTGAGGTAACTAATAAATGAAAAACACACACCCCTTGCATTTTGTCTGTGCTTTCCAATAGGATCCAACTAGTTGAATCAGCATTAGCTCCAATGATTAATACATGTTTGATAAAAAGAACGACAACAACATTTGGAAGAGGCTGTGATGGAGGGGACAGTAGTAACAGTTAAAAATAGAAATTACGTTTATATAAGCGGTGCAAATCAATAGATTTTTGCTCTATTCAAACAACAGGGATACTAATTTTTTTCCAAAAATGAAAGAACCTTAGTCTTAGACGCAATATAAATGGTAAACTACAATTAAGGCCTCAGAACCAATACTTTAAACTATAAGGGTGCGTCTACACTGCACCATTATTTTGAGATAACTAGTGTTATTTTGAGATAACAGCCATTCCACTATTTCAATATAATTTCAAAATAACGGATGGCTTATTCCAAAATCTGTAAACCTCATTCCATGAGGAATAACGCCTATTCCAAAATAGCTATTTTGAAATAAGGCGTGTATAGACACTCCACTGCTGCTATTTTGAAATAGCCCCTCACCAGGGCCATTCTAAGTTATTCCTCCCCAGTGTCTTCTGGGGCCTCTAAATTGAGATAGCACGTCTACATTAAGGATTCTGCTTCGGACTAATTTTTAGGCTTCTCTGCAGTGTAGGGGTATGTCTACACAGCAATGTTATTTCAGAATTACTGTTGTTATTCTGAAATAACATAGTCCAAGTCTACATTACAAGCAGTTATTTTGACAAAGTCAAAATAATGTCGGGCTGGAGGACTTCTTACGCCTACTCCTGTAACCCTTCTTTTACGAGGAGTAAGGGAAGTTGGAGGAAGAGTGCCAGCACAGCCCTGGGTCAGCCACACCAGCAGCTGCACAAGTCACAATGTCCCCAAAAGTCCAAGAATCCATAACTTCTGTGGCCTCCGTGAAAGACTCACAGCCTTAGCAATAGCCTGCTTCAGAGAACCCCAATGATTGTACATAGTATAGACAGCACCAAAAGCTGAAATAAGCTATTTCAGCTTAAGCTACGCAAATGACATATCTCGGGTTGCGTATCTTATTTCAGCTTTAGTCCTGCTGTGTAGACGTACCCTAGACGTGCTATTTTGAAATAAACTATTTTGGAATAACTATTCCGGAATAGCTTATTTCAAAATAAGCATGCAGTGTAGACATATCCTAAGAAAAGACATGACTAAAAGACAAATAAAAGTATGTTCAAAAACTTCAGAGTGGTAGCCGAGTTAGTAACAGGAAAAACTTAAAAAACAAGAAATAGTCTAGTAGCACCTCAAAGACGAACAAAACGTGTAGATGGTATCATGAGCTTTCATGGGCACATCTGAAGAAGTGGGTTGTGCCCACGAAAGCTCATGATACCATCTACAAGTTTTGTTAGTCTTTAAGGTGCTACTAGACTATTTCTTGTTTTTTAAACAAAAGTATGTATTGCATAATTCTCAATCTACGATTCTCTAAAGGCCTGTCTACGCTAAAGGGGAAGATGTTCAACTCCAGCTATATTAACAAGGTATCATAGAATCATAGAGCTGGAAGAGACCTCACGAGGTCATCAAGTCCAGCCCCCTGCCCTAGGCAGGATCAATCTCAATTAAACAACCCAGGCAGAGCTTTGTCAAACTGAGACTTTAAAACCTCTCAGGATGGAGATTCCACCACCTCCCTAGGTAACCCATTCCAGTACTTCACCACCCTCCTAGTGAAACAGTTTTTCCTAATATCCAGCCTATACCTCCCCCACTGCAATTTGAAACCATTGCTCCTTGTTCTGCCATCTGTCACTACTGAGAACAGCCTCTCTCCATCCTCTTTGGAACCTCCCTTCAGGAAGTTGAAGGCTGCTATCAAATCCACCCTCACTCTTCTCTTCTGCAGACTAAATAAGCCCAAATCCCACAGCCTCTCCTCAGAAGTCGTGTGCTCCAGCCCCCTAATCATTTTGGTTACCCTCCACTGGACCCTCTCCAATGCGTCCACATCCTTTCTATAGTGGGGGGCCCAGAACTGGACACAAAACTCCAGATGTGGCCTCACCAGAGCCGAATAAAGAGGAATAATCACTTCTCTAGATCTGCTGGCAATGCTCCTCCTAATGCAACCTAATATGTCATTAACCTTCTTGGCTACAAGGGCACACTGTTGACTCATATCCAGCTTCTCATCCACTGTAATCCCCAGGTCCTTCCCTGCAGAACTGCTACTTACCCAGTTGGTCCACAGCCTGTAACAAATCTTGGGATTCTTCTGTCCCAAGTGCAGGACTCTTGTTGGACCTCATTAGATTTCTTTTGACCCAATCCTCTAATCTGTCTAGGTCACTCTGGACCCTATCCCTGCTCTCCAGTGTATCTACTTCTCCCCCGAGCTTAGTGTCATCTGCAAGCTTGCTGAGGGTACAATCCATCCCCTCATCCAGGTCATTAATAAAGATGTTGAACAAAACCAGTCCTAGAACTGATCTTTGGAGCACTGCGCTAGAAACTGACCACCAACCTGATATCGAGCCATTGTTCACTACCCGCTGGGCCCAACAGTCTAGCCAGCTTTCTATCCATCTTACAGTCCATTTATCCAATTCATATTCCCTTAACTTGCTGGCAACAATATTGTGGGAGACTGTATCAAAAACTCTGCTAAAGTCAAGGTATATCACATCCACTGACTTCCCCATGTCCACAGAGCCAGTTACCTCATCATAGAAGCTAATCAGATTGGTCAGGCACGACTTGCCCTTCGTAAATACATGTTGACTATTCCTGATCACTTTCCCCTCTTCCAAGTGCTTCAAAATGGATTCCTTGAGGATCCCTTCCATGATTTTTCCGGGGACTAAGGTAAGGCTGAGTGGTCTGTAGGTTCCCTGGATTGTATCTCAAGTGTATAGACCATAATTTGAATATGTGTGCAATGAGACTTGCTACTTACTGTATGTAAATTGCTGTATGTAAGAGCTGACATTAAAAATCATAATTTTGATTTTTAAATTACATTGTACACTTAAAATAATCAGTAGAAACGTGACTAAAATATCACCCCAAACTATCCTCTTTTTTCCAACCAAATATGGAGCTGTTTTTTGGGTTTTTTTTCAATTTTTGACATTTTCAAGTATAATGATATTACTGGAGTTAACATATGTTAACCCCAAACAGAAAGGTATTTTCATGTTAGTATTTAGATGTGATACAAACTCTTTTCCAGATCCATGGCATTTTTAATTACAGTATACAAATTATATGTTTCATTTGTGTGCTGTTAATAAGATATAACACTTATAACCCCTTCCTTTTCCCTCCACCCTGCCCCCGCATTTTAAAAACATTATGTTCGATGTTTGCCTTCTTTAATAAGGTAAGGTCATGACATAGAAGTTATTAGCTGGCTAGACCAAGTTAAAAATACTTATCTACTGGCAAAAATTTAAATCATTGTCAGAAAAAGAAACCAGAAGTCTGATATAATGGAGTTTCCATTTGAAATATTTCTGAAATGACTCGAGTACAGTAGGCAGAATTTACACCAAAACCATTCTTCAAGCAAATGTGAAGGCATATTCGAAGGGTATGTCTACAGTCCACCACAATTAAGCACCCATCACTGGCCCTTATCAGCTCATGGGGTTTGGATTGTGGGTCTGTAAAACTGTGGTGCAGACATTTGGACTTGTGCTGGAACCCGGTTCTGAGTCCCTCCCTGATAGCATCCTCACCATCATTTTACAGCCTCATAGCCTCAGCCCTGGGAGCCTGAGCCAGCTGACATGAGCCAACCCCCGGGTGTTGAATTTCAGCGTAGGCATGCATTAAGAAATATTTTTCATTTTCCCATCAGAGATCCAGATACTGTAAAGTTTGTTATCTTTCTACTGAAAGCAAAGCATAGCTTTTCTCCCCAGCAAATGAGTCTTCAGCAGCCTATCATTGCAAACTGTGGCATTAAGCATCAATATTGTTCCCACTTAACTCAGAGTGTAAGCAGACATGGCTGTAATAGATGTGACTTTTGAAGTGAGGGCAAACATCTTCACAACACGAAACTCTTGTCGCTCTGAACATAGCGAAAACAACAGTGATTTTTAATGAAGCTTTTCTCCAGTCTGTAGAACTAGAAGATTTACCCAGCATTGCTTGGGTCCTTCTGAGCAGAGGGCTGGCAGTGTGGGGAGTGCAGGAGTCAGTGCAGAGGCTTGGGGATGTGGGGACCTCAGGACAGGAGGCTGGGGGTGTGGAGAGTGCAGGAGTCAGGGTTGGAGGTTGAGGAGCGGCTCAGGGCAGGGGATTGGGGAGGAGGGAGAGCTGAGGGGATGAGGTGGGGGGTTCAGGGCAGAGAGTGGTCTCCCAACTTCTCCCTGGGGCTGAACAGGGGGAGGGCCTGCACTCCACCTGCTGGCTTCTCCCTGGGTGAAAGGGTGTGTGTGCACACCTCACCCACAAGTTTCTTCCAACTTCCCCTGGCAAGCCACAAACATTTCCACCACTTTCCCTCGTTGTGTAGCCCATAGTGTGGTGGTGGGAGAATCATTTGTAAGGTCATGTTTGTGTTAATACTGCCACTGTCTCAGCACCTGAAGATTTAAAAATGCCGACCTCAAGAGCAAGCCTCCAGCCTGGCCTGTGTGCATTTCCCTCCGTGACTTACAGAAATTCTAGGGCTTTATTTTCTATGTTAATGAAATGTGAGTGATTAGGATGGCAAGAATACTCACAAATACAATAGAAGCACTGACTTGGACCCTCCGGCAGGCCTTTCCTGTGCACCAGTCTGCCCTCCGGCAAGTGGCACTGAGAAATATGTATCAGATTCCTGAAGCGCACAACAGATGTGTAGGTGGCTAGAGCAGCAGGTAAAGACAATGCGCACACCCCTCACACGGATATAAACACCAATATAGAGGGTAAGGGGCTGCTGAGGTGATTACATCAGACATCAGAAGACATCAGAACCTGAGGGAAAGCTCTGGCAGTGGGAAAAGGCTCTGCTGGAGGGGAAGGCAGCATGAGAACACTCCGGCAGCTCCTCGTTGCTGGAGCCTTTCCATACCAGAGGGATCTGCCAGAGCCTTTTCCCACATCAGTGAAAGGTTCCTGGTGCTTCCTGCAGTGGCTGCAGACTCTGACAGTGGGAAACTGTCCACAGGGCAGTTTTGGAGCCTTTCCTTGGTGCGTACAGTGACACAGAAAAGTTTGTACGCAGCCTGCTTTTGACGGCAACATGTAGCATATGTACCCCACATGACTACTCCACTGTAGCAAAGGTCTAGGTGGGAGCCTGCCAAATTCACCCGCGCCAGAAACTGAATCAAAGTTTCCATACATTAAATATCACAGATTAACCCAATGTACCAACTAGTTCACTTACTGTGCAGATTTTATAAAGCAACTTAGAAAACCTCTTGCTCTCTGACAAATGATTTTGATTGCAAAACACTTACTGTAGGACAAAACAGAGCATTTGATTAGAATGGGATTTTATCGCTGAAAGTGGGAAATGCTCCAACGGTGGCTTTTTTCTTCAAGAAAAAAATCTAGAAGGAGAGATCAAATAGATAGAACATAAAACCAACAATTTTATGGGGCATGGTCTAGGTTTACTTGGCCCTGGCTCAGCGCTGAAGCCTAAATTTGATGATTTCTCAAGATTTCATCCTGCCCTTCATTTGTGCTTTCTGGCCCTGGTTCTGCACCAGGAAAGTCAATGGGATATTTTTTATCTACTTGGAATCTCTTTTATGACATGGTTTCTTTATTGACAGCACAAAATCTGCTTTAGGACACATTTCTTATAAGCTCAAAAAAGGGGCACTCTCTTTAATACAGGATTAATATCTACCTTAGGTATATTCTTAAGGCAGGTAACGCTATTTTATCTCAGGATATGTCTACACTGCACCCGCACGCAGCTCAAAATAAACTATTCAATTTGCGTAGCTTATTTCGAGTCAATTTTGAAATAGCTTATTTCCTAATTTGGCGCTGTCTACACAGCACCAAATTTTGAAATAACCTGCTATCCCGAAACGTCCCCTTATTCCTCATAGAGTGAGGTTTACAGGAACGTTGGAAGAGTGAGCATGTTATATTTTGAAATAACGGGCTTGCTGTTAAGATTCAGGATAGCTATTTCGAGATACCTCTGGTATCCCAAAACAGTGCTGCAGTGTAGACGTAGCCTCAGTGTCATGCACAGCTGTCTGAATCAGGAAGTGTGCATGCTGCATTTTTCTCAGTGTAAAAGATCTCCTCTTTTACTTTGCTTGCTTTTCCACTAATAAATGAAGTGGGGATAGAGAGCCAAATTTTACTTTCACTTACATCTCTGCAGCACTACTAAGACTCTGATATGGGAATTTTAAATTACAGTAATTACTCGTTTAACATGTGCCCACTTAACTCTTTTTCACAATAGCACAATTTTTTTAAGGGAACGTTTTTTGAATAACATGACCATCCCCGAAATAACATGAAAATAATCAAGTAGCGGACTACTTCGTGTGGCAGTGTAAGTTGGTGAAAACAGTGGTAATATGCATGAGTGGATGACTACACGTGGTCACAGCGCTCTTCCGCTCACTCACGTGTTTATCTTTGTGTTTTAAGAAACCGCGCTGACTTGTGTTGCTAGATGTCTTGTGTTGCTAGACATCTAATGTTGACATTGATGACCGAGCACCAACAAAAAATTGACTTTGCCACCACCACCTGAAATGCAACCCTCACCTTTTCCATCATTTTTAATGGGAAAATTGACCTCTCATAGAATGTTTTCGCTTAGCATGAACATTTTCAGAAACGCATCTGTAGTGTTAAATGAGGAATTACTGTAATAAGCTGCAATTTTTGGTTTAGTCGCTAGGTGGGGTGTGACTGTAAGTTGTACGTATTAAACTGTATATGTAGCTCCACTAAGCAACAGAAAACCCCAGTGTCTGCAATGCATACTTAGAAAGTACATATCTATTTATTATAATGTAATGAAATGCCATTGGGGTTAATATGTCCCTAGTCTCAGGAAATACATTTCCCTATGGTGCATTCAGAAGCATAGATGAATAAAATTAGGCTGACACTGATGCAGTGGGACTGACAGCCACCACAGGCCCTGGAGCAAGGGTGCATATGTGCGGGGGGAGGGGGGGGGCACAACTCCATGCCCTGGAAGGGGTGGGCCATCAGGAGGAAGGGGTGGGGCATTGGACAGTCAGCCCTTAACACCATCCAGACTGTGTCACTCCACCCCAGTCTTCAGAGCAGTAATGGTAGCGGTATCTGGAAGGTCCAGGCCCCTTTGAATCTCTGGACCCAGGGCAATTGTCCCCTTCCCCCTCCTCTCTTCCAGCTGTGGGCCTAACACTGATCACTCTGATCAATGCCAAAGAGCGACTCTGGTTCCTCACTGTGCTAAAACAAAAACAAACAGACAAACTCAAGTACTAGAATACTCAAGGAGCTGATAGAGGAGGTATCTGAGCCTTTAGCCATCATCTTTGGAAAATCATGGAAGACAGGAGAGTTTCCAGAAGTTTGGAAAAGGGCAAATATAGTGTCCATCTCTAAAAAGGGAAATAAAAACAACCCAGGAAACTACAGACCAATTCAGTTTAACTTCTGTGCCAGGAAAGATAATGGAGCAAGTAATTAAGAAAATCATCTGCAAACACTTGGAAGATAATAAGGTGATAGGGAACAGCCAGCATGTATTTGTAAAGAACAAATCATGTCAAACCAATCTGATAGCTTTCTTTGATAAGATAACAAGTCTTGTGGATAAGGGAGAAGCGGTGGACGTGGTATACCTAGACTTTAGTAAGGCATTCGATACGGTCTCGCATGATATTCTTATCAATAAACTAGGCAAATAAACTTAGATGGGGCTACTATAAGGTGGGTGCATATCTGGCTGGATAACTGTTCCCAGAGAGTAGTTATTAACGGTTCACAAACCTGCTCGAAAGGTATAACAAGTGGGGTTCCACAGGGGGTCTGTTTTGGGACCGGTTCTGTTCAATAGCTTCATCAACAATTTAGATATGGGCATAGAGAGTACGCGTATTAAGTTTGCAGATGATACCAAGCTGGGAAGGGTTGCAACTGCTTTGGAGGATAGGGTCATCATTCAAAATGATCTGGACAAATTGGAGAAATGGTCTCACGTAAACAGGATGAAGTTTAACAAAGACAAATGCAAAGTGCTCCACTTAGGAAGGAACAATCAGTTTCACACATACAGAATGGGAAGCGACTGTCTAGGAAGGAGTACGGCAGAAAGGGATCTAGGGGTTATAGTGGACCACAAGTTGAATATGAGTCAGCAGTGTGATGCTGTTGCAAAGAAAGCAAACATGATTCTAGGATGCATTAACAGGTGTGTTGTGATCAAGACACGAGAAGTCATTCTTCCACTCTACTCTGTGATGATTAGGCCTCAGTTGTAGTATTGTGTCCAGTTCTGGGCACCACATTCCAAGAAAGATGTGGAGAAATTGGAGAAGGTCCAGAGAAGAACAACAAGAATGATTAAAGCTCTAAAGAACATAACCTATGAAGGAAGACTGAAAGAATTGGGCTTGTTTAGTTTGGAAAAGAGAAGATTGAGAGGGGACACAATAGCGGTTTTCAAGTATCTAAAAGGGTGTCACAAGGAGGAAGGAGAAAACTTGTTCTTCCTGGTCTCTGAGGATAGAGCAAGAAGCAATGGGCTGGTTTAGGTTGGACATTAGGAAAAAGTTCCTAACTGTCAGGGTGGTTAAACACTGGAATTAATTGCCTAGGGAGGTTGTGGAATCTCCATCTCTGCAGATATTTAAGAGTAGGTGAGATAAATGTCTATCAGGGATGATCTAGACAGTACTGGGTCCTGCCATGAGGGCAGGGGACTGGACTCAATGACCTCTCGAGGTCCCTTCCAGTGTTAGTATTCTATGATTCTGTGAAACACCCCTGACGCACACATCCACCATCACCTGAAACGATGGTTGTAAAACGAGAGTCCAAAAAAGTAAAAAAGAATTGCCATGCTAAGGTGCCCTCTCCTCTGTAGCTGGCAAGCAGCTTTGAGCAGCAAATCATGACAATTAAGGTGAGACGTGTTCCTATCAAAACAAACAGCTGTCACTTTTAAAATGACAATTCAGAACACATTTGGCCCTGCTATACACTAGAGAGTTATTTTGAAATAACAAGCTACCAAGCCTGTTATTTCAAAATAAGGGGCTGGTTATTTCGAAATAATAAATCCTGCTTTCCACAACGAATAACGCTTATTTCAAAATAGCGTGAATGTGGATGCTCAACTGCTGCTATTTCGAAATAATTAGCCTCCAGAGGCCTCTCACACCAGACATCTCCAATGCTCTCCTTCTCCTGCAGAGCTTAAAGCAGCAGGCTGAAGGAAAAGGGCTTGTGGCATGTGCAGACTTTTCACAGCCCCGTACCACACCACACCCATCCCAGGAGCCATGTCAGACCCCAGTGCTCCCTCAGAGGCTCCCTACTGCTGACAGCACTCCCGCAGCACCGTTGGCTGCCCCAGCCAGGGATGAAAGAGGACACTGACCTGGACTGGTGTGGAGATCACGGACCTCATCGAAGAGGAGGAATGACGATGTCAACAGCCAGATGGCCACCAGCCTGGTCGAAAAGGACACATGTAGACCCTCAACCAGGTCCACATGAAAATAAAGGAGCTCCAGCAGGCCCACAAGAAGGCCAGGAAGCAATGTGGACACTCTGGGGGGGCTCCTCACACCTGCTGCTGTTATGAGCAGGTCAATGCCATCCTGGGAGGGGGGCTGGTCACCTCCTCCCCGTTGTGGTCAAGTCTGGGCAAGACACACCTGGCATCAGCCTCCTTTAGGGTGGGGTTGTGGAGGATGATGAGGAGGAGGAGGGGGAGGAAGAGGAGGAGCAGGCCAGCCAGGCCACAATGTCCACCAGCCAGGACCTTCTCCTCATCCTGGATCCAGTCCCCCTTCCAGGATGTCTCCAGGCCTCAGAAGATCCCGGCAAAGGCACTTCAGGGGAGTTCTATAACTTTCCCTATACTCAAGCAGGAGCAGGCGGTGGGCTGCAAGGGACTACCCGTGACTTGCTCTGGCTTCTCGGCCCTGGGGGGTTGCACAACAGCTTGTGCATGTGGGTACACATGGAACACCAGTCTGCAGCACTCAGCTCCATGACACTCCCACACAGGAACCCCTAGCTCCTTCTCACAAGATTCCAGGAGAGGCCTGTCTTACTCTTGCCTCCGTAGTTGGACACCTCCCACAACAAACCACCACGAAGGAGGTTGGCATCATGGAAGCACACGGCACAGGGTAATGCCCACACTCAGGCAGCATCCGCTCCCGATCAAGCATGGTGATGTGGAGGAGACCAATCCTATGGATGAGAACCTCCCAGGGGAAGGAAGAGGAGGGAACCTCAGTAGAACTCTCTCCAGTAAGCAGCCTCTGCCACTCACACTCACCTCCCTCAACACACACACTCCTCTTCCAGTGGGCAGGGATAGAAGTTCTTTCTCTGCGGAACACCACCAGTGCTGGACCTGGTGTGTGCAGGACACAGAAGGAAGCTGAGCTGCCTCATCCCTACCTCCTGCGCACAGGCTCCTGGCCTGGCTGGCATCTTCCCATGCCTGTTTGTCCCCAGGCCATGGGTGTAGTGAAGCTCCTCTGGGATGTCCGTGCCCCTGTAGGAAAGTGCCCACTGTCTAGGCAACAGATGGCCTTGCTCAAAGTACATGGCCATCGTCTGAAGCAAGACCTTCGGTGTCAGCTCAGAAATTAGGGCTAGGCTTCATACACAGTATCTCCTTGGATGACTGCCTTTGGAACTTTCCTTCACGGCTGGGCCAGCTGCAAGCATGGTGTGTCCACCACTTCCCATGCCATCCTCCTGATTCCATGGATCTGCAAGAGGAAGAGAACCCAGGTAGACCTGCTGAGGGACCAGATGGCCTGCCTGCAGTCCCTCATCCAGGAGTTCGATGAGGAGTGCCACTAGTGGTCTGCTGATTGGGGGGATCACCAGGCTAACCAGGAGCAGCAGAAGGCCACCTGGGACCAGCTGGCACACCAGAATGAGGCCATGTGCTCCTCCCTCACCTCTGTGATGGAGCACATGGCTGTGTGCATGGAGTGGGCCACCTGCCACCTCCCCAGTCCTGTCCCCACAAGTCCCTGCCCCTGCCCTGCTCCCCCTTTGCTTTCCCTCTTAGCCCCCCTGAGGCCACTGGGGCCCAAGAACACATGGCGGTGGGACTTCTCAAGCAGTCAAAGCCTCCCGAGCTACCTGCGGCAGGCGCCAGTCCCAGCCCCATCCCTTAGCTCCCCTTCCCCCACCTTCACACTCCCCTATTCCATGTTCTTTCCCCAATGCCTCCCCTGTTGTATATCACCCAAATACACAAACAGAGTAGTTCCCCTTCCCCCCAAAAATAGGCTTCTTTATTTGCTCTGCAGGGGAGAGGGAAGGTGAGAAGGGAGGGCAGAGGAAGGGAGGAGTAGGGGAGGAAAGGCACACAAAGGGAATGCAGGGGTCCCTTGTGGAGAGCCAGGGGGGAGAGTCTCACAGGTGGCCCTGGCTGAAACTCTCCATCAATGTCTCCCGGAATAGCACAGCCCCCTGATGTGCTCTCCGTATGGCACTGGTGTCCAGCTGCTCATAAGCCCTGGCCAGCCATTCATCCTCAGCCTTCCACCCTGGCAGGAAAGTCTCCCCCTTGCTCCCACATAGGTTGTGGAACACAGAGCAGGCTGCCACCACGTAGGGGATGTTGCACTCGCTCATTTCTAGGTGGGTGAGGAGACTCCTGAACCTCCCCTTTAGGGGGCTGATGGCATACTCCACAACCATACGGCATCTGCTCGGCCTGGCATTGAAGTTCTCTTTGGTGGGTCCAGGTTGCCCATGTAGGACTTCATCAGCCAGGGGAGCAAGGGGTAGGCTGCATCACTCAGGATGTAGATCAGTATGTCCATATCCTCAACCCTGATGGTGTGGTTGGGGAAGGGAGGTGCCGGTGTGCATCCTCTGGAACAGGCTGGAGTTCCAGAATGTGCGGGCATTGTGTGCATTCCCCGACCAGCCGACATTAATGTCCATGAACCATCCCTTGTACTCCACCAGGGCCTGCAGTACCATATATAAGTACCCTTTTCTGTTGATATACTCCAGGACACGGTGGTCAAGGGCCAGGATGGGGATATGGGTGCTGTCTATGGCCCCGCTGAAGTTGGGAAAGCCCATGGTGGCTAAGTCTTCCCCAATGGTATCAACGTTCCCCAGAGTGATGACCCTCTGCATCAAGATGTTATTGATGGCCTTGCTACCTGCAGGATCATGGCCCCGCCTGTGGATTGCCCCGTGCTGAACAGGTTCCCCACGAAGTGGGAGCTGTCTGGCGTGGTGAGCTTCCAGAGTGTGATGGCATCACACTTCTGCAGGGAGGTGGTGGGTTGCAGTTGGGTGTCCTGTCACCTGAAGGCAGGGGTGAGCCACTTGCAGAGCTCCAGGAAGGTGGCCTTCTGCATGCGGAAGTTCTGGAGCCACTGCTGGTCACCCCATGCTTTCAGGACAATGCGGTCCCACCTGTTCAAACTGGTCTCACGTCACCAGAAACAGCATTCCATGGTGTCCAGGGGATTGAGGATCATTTGCTGCATCAGGAGTGCCCCTGGGTGAAGGGGTACTCTGGTTGGGGCTGGTCATCATCCTGTTGGAGGAGAATGTGGGCAGTCTGTATGAACTGTGCCACGAGGTACAGCACGAGGCTGGTGAACCCGGCACTGCTTTGCAGCAGCTCTGGCTCCATGATGTGAGTACTGTGGCAGCCGCAAGGGCAATCAGAGCACAAAGTGTGAGTTTGGTGTCCCAAGAGGGAGTAGGCAGTGGAGGAATGGCGTGTGAGACGCAGTCGTAGAGAGAAGCTGCTATAAGCACGTGTCTCAGCTTGCCTGACCAAGCAGCCACAGGAAGCATTCACCCTCCTGGTGCCCTTCCCAGAGTGCTTCTCGGGGGTTTTAAATCTGATGCAGGCTCCAATCAGTGTAGATGTGCTATTCGGAAATAATTCTGAGCTATTTCGATGCTACCTTATAGTGTGGACGCGCTATTTCAAAATTAGTATTTTGGGAGTTATTATTTCAAAATAAGATATTTTGAAATAATTTCCTAGTGTAGATATGCCCTTGGGGGACAAGATTGGAAGAAAAAAAGGGGGAAAAAATCAATATTTCAATTTCAATACTGGAAATTCTTAACTAAATATGTAGATATTTAAAATATTTTTTATCCTGGCAAAAAAATATGTGCAGAATGATTGGCTTGAATTTCTGTCAGATTATTTGTTTTTATTGTAGAAATCTATTTGTATAAACTGTAATTGCCATGTACATTATTAACAAATGTTTTTTCTGATCAAAAATATACCCCATCCTCTCCTCCTTTTGCACAAGAGCCCCAGGCCCGTTTGCCTTAATAATTCAAGACAAGAATACTGATTTTACTTATCTTTGTTTCTTTGTGTTAGTAACTAATGCTGTTCTGGAAGTGTGAGGGCTGCTCTACTTACTCACCCAAGCTTAGTATATGCTTCCAGAACATGCACACTAATTTATTCCCATCAGTGACAGAACACTGCAAAAGCATGATGGAAGGAAAAAAAATAGCATAAACATCTAGTGGTTGTAAGGAATGAACTAAACTGCCATGCAAGCACTTTCTAGAATGTGCCACGGAACGGCTACCCTTATTTGAGCAGAAAGACAGAAGAAACATGCAAGTCAGGGATCAGTTGCTGAAGGCTGAATTTGTGTCTCAGAATCTAATCTTCATTTTAAAAGGGTGCCTGGTTGCTGCAAAGAGGATCTTCCAAATAAAAGCCAGATCGAAACCAAACTACATGAGTCTGTAGAGAGCCCAAAACAAAAGAGCTAGAAGAAGCGTGAACTGACCGGTTCCTATGAACAATAGGGCATTACCTATGAAGCCGATCTCCGGTCATTACTAAAATCTTTGCTTACATTATGTCATTGCTGGTGAAAGTATACAGCCATGGATGGGGATGATCACATAAGATGCTGCAAAATCTATTGTGAATGGCTTCTCCTTTTAGCATTGCAAGAAAGTGGTGTCTGTCAGTTTAAATATTTGCCAGCTTGACCTCGAACTCAAAAGAATAATATGTTGCCCTCATACTGCACCTTTGATCTGAGTATCTCAAAAGTTCTTTACAATCATTGGCCTGAGCTAGCACAACATCTGTATGGCCGCGGTATTATTATAGCACACATATTCGACAATAAAAAAAAGAGGATCAGTGAGGTTAAGTAATCTTCATTGTCTACTGTGGCAATGGACATAGTCATTGGCTCAGTCAGAAAATGAACTTGCACATCCTGACTCCTGCTGTTACCGAGAGATAAACATTTTCCCCCAGATGAAAATAAATTGCAAACAACCTAAGGACTGATTATAGAGCTGGCTTCCTTTTCTTGTGTGTGTTTGCACAATGCTTTACCATGAACCATAATTGGGGCTTCTATGTACTGCCTCAACACAAATAAATAGTAATAAAGATTCAAAAACAATTATGAAAAAAAGTCCTTCCATCTAAGACATGCTGATTCCAACTCTGTGCAAAACTATACTTTTCATAGACACTATTTTCAGTTCACATAAACAGAATGGATAAATTGGAAAGAGCCTAACAGTTCCAGATCACTTTTAAAGTTGTATTACATCCCTGAATAATGAAAGTTTCACCGGCTAGTCTCAGATGGATTAGCATTGTCGCTATTTGTAAAAATCTTTCCCTGGCTTTTCATTACATTGTACAGTCACTTAAGCCTTTTCCTAATAAAGAAGCATTGCCAAGGGTAAGATTATGAAATATTCTGAAGTTAAGTTGATAACATTTTAATTAAATGTTGTTCACTAACAACATTTCTGCTATTACTCAGACAACAAATGGAGGAAATGAATGCTGTAATTGCTTCGCTTGCATCCTCTTCACAAGCTTCTCAGATGCTCTTCCCATGATATTACCTCTCAGAGTGCCCTATACAGCAAGATCTGGTTAGATAACATGTGTCCTCTCAGCATCTATTAGAGCTATGTTCACATTTTAATACCGGATACCTGCAATGGTCATGTTGTCTGCTAGAGGGGCAAAGGATCTTTGTATAATCAGGTTTTGGCTGCTTATATAATTAAAGCTACAGAGCCAGCTCTTCACCTGATGTAAATCAACAAATCTTCATTTAGGGCCCAATCCTTATTCCATCTATGTCAATGGCAAAACTCCCAATTTAATTCAAGTTTCATACTAACTTTGTTAGGCTTGGCAGGGCTAGATTTGTAGTGGAGGACGGTGGTGATGTCAGTATCACCATACATGTAGAAACGGACAAAAATATATCCATCAATAATAACTGAAGTTTACTGATAGGCAAAGAAAAATGCTATTTGAGAATTTATCAGAGGTTGATTAAAGGCTTTTTTGCTTTGTATATTTTGATGTGTGATATTGATCCATGCCTAACTTTGCACAGCTGTGAACTTTTAAACGGATATGATAAACATTGAAAAAAATAAAAATAAATGTCAATATTATCCATTGAAATTACCAAAAATTACAATCAAATTTTGCCAAGTTTGTACATGGTAACTTAGACCTGCGTGGGTAAACACTGGCATTCATTTGATCAATCAGCGTCTTTTAGCACAAAACACTTCACAGAGATATTTCTCCTTTTGCCTTTGTTTTTATGTTCTTTCATTCTACAAGTAAATATATGCTCCACACAGCATGCTTTCATGATATAAGTAATGCAAAATGAAAATGTGGAAATAAGGTTACATGATTTTTCTATAACGTTCCTCAGTTTTCTGCCACGAGCACCACTTTGGTACTGTACGTCTCATAGATGCAAAACTTCCGATGAATTCATTAGCTTCAGGGGGTAGCTGAGTTAGTCTGTTACAGAAAAAAACAGCAACAAATGGTCTGGTAGCACTTTATAGACTAACAAAACATGTAGATGATATCTACATGTTTTGTTAGTCTATAAAGTGCTACCAGACCATTTGTTGATGAATTCATTGTCTGTTTAGAAGTTTTGTCTGAATAAGTAGTTTGGGGTCATCCTCTCAATGTCTGATGTTTGGTGAGCTACTGATATGCATAACAAACCCCTCTATACCACAGAAATTGGTTTTTTTTCCAAAAGAAAGGATCTGAGAAGGGATGAATAAAATTCAAAATTACATTCTCTCTTAGAAGTGGCCCTGTCTTATGCCTAAGAATTGGCCAGACAAAGTCTATTTCATTTGTTGGGATTCCACCAGATGTACACCCTCTCTTGGGTGCACCACCTAATTATTTGTAAATAAATAATAATTTATTTGAATGATGACAGCACTCAGAAACCCCAGTCATGTTGTACGTGATGCTGTTCAAGTACATAAAAAAACCCCAACAGTCCCTTCCCAAAGATCTCACAATCTAATTATAAGGTGAAAGACAGACAGCTTGCCACATTTTGTGACCTCAGGAAACTCGTCATCAGATGGCTGCCCTTTACTGTCTTTCTTTCCAGAATTTCCACCTGTGTTAGCAGATGCCACCCCTTTTAATCTACAACAGCCTGAGTGGAGTGATTTACAGTCCTACTTCATGTCTGGCCAGTTGGATGACTCCTATCTACTGCAGAACTTTCTGTTTTTTTTCTGGTTTGACATTGGCTATGGAGATTTTAACAGCCATTGTCCTGTCACACCCATCTTCACCATCAGGCACTGACTGAATTTGCTGGGCCCAAAATTACACATCAACAGCAGGAGCTGCTGCTTTCCGTCACCTCTGCTTCATTATGACTCCACACTGAACAAATGCAGCAAAGCCATGCAGCATGTGCCAGTGTATTTGTGATGGCAATTTCCTCTTCCCTAAAAATGAGTGACGGTATCCCTTTCTACCCGAGTGACTTAGCAGTAGTGTCTTGACAGCACAGCAGCTAAGAGCGGGATGGACGTCAGGCACAGAGAATATGATTTTTGGATAACAGAACATCATTCATCCTCCCCAACCACTGAGAAAGCAGCAGACACCCTTGTCAACTGAGCGTAGCTTGCTAACTGAGCGTAGGACAGAGCAGCAGTTGGCCACACAGACAGACAGGTAGCACAGCACATGTGTTGTTTTAGGGAGAGACAGAGAGCGCAGTCACATCCTTGGAAGTTATAAAAGTGGCCCTTGGTTGATACAGAAAACACGTAATCTGAAAGTAACACTGAGCAGAAATCCACAGGTGACAGAGCATGTGTATAGTTTGCATTAGGTAGAGACGGAGGACTATAATCACCCACATCCAAGTTCAGTTGGGTACCTTTATTGAGTGAGCGACTCTAAACCTGCTGGCAGCTGTTCCAAAGCCCTCAAAGGACAATGGTCAGTCAATTTGACGGGTTGCGGCTGATGGCACAAGACAGCAGAACAACAAATGGAGGAATGTAAAAGTGGCACAGTTACTGTGATCACCCGCAATGCAAAACGCAAGTGATAGCTGCCCAAGAGTTCAGTGCTACACAGTCACATGGCCACTCATATTATTCTTCCACCGTTGTGGAAGTGGACTAGCTAATGAAATGGGACGACTTTGTAGGGAGACTATTACTGAGGAAACAGCAACCATGAGGGAATAAACTGGAGGTAGGTGTATATATTTTAGATATGAGCATCATCATTGACAGAAGGCATTGGAGATAGATTGGCCAGGTGCTTCGGATAGAAACTGATTACATTACTCAAGGAGCAATAATATGGATGCCCAAAGGCAAGCAAAAATGCAGCTGCCCAGAAACAACACATCAAAGAGCTGTGAAAACTGAGCTGAAAAACCTGGGGCACAGCTGGGGAACTGCTAAATGACTGGTCAGAAACAGACAGGAGTAGAGGAGCTTCGTGGCTCCCCTAAATGCCACTGGGGAACCATTGAATTACTTGCCAGAAACAGACAGGAGTGAAGGAGCTTCGTGGCTCCCCTAAATGCCACAGGCATAACTGGAACATGATGATTATATGATCCTAACCATGATTAGGATCAGTAAGTAAATATAAACCTTTAGACAGGAAACAATTCTATGTTTTTATCAGACTTATACACTGAGCCTGAACATTTTGAGTTTGTGGATCAGTTTTGAACCCATGACTCAGGTGTTTTGTAATCAGATAAAATACATTCAACCTTCCCTAATTTGCATCATGAATTATTGCACTGTGCCCCATCTTCTCCCAGGAAAGTCAGTCCCTTATTGCACTGACTATTGCTTCTACTTCCACAGCAGAAGATAATAATAGCAAACCACAAACCCTTTTACCCCAAGGGGAGCACTTCCCTCTGAAGTATTTGAATAAATTGAAGTATATGTTTTAATTATTTGTAATGTTTTATTTTAGCAGATGGGATAAGGGGTCCATTATATTTGTAGAGTAACAACATATGAACAAAGAAAGATAAAGATAAACATTGGATTTGTGAATAAGAATTTTTTTTCTCTAGTAACAATATATTCCTGACAATAGAAGAACTGTAAGGCTGTGTCTATATTGGCACGATCTTGCACAAAAGCAGCCGCTTTTGCGCAAAAACTTGCTGCCTGTCTACACTGGCCGCGAGTTCTTGCGCAAGTACACTGACATTCTAATGTATTAAATCAGTGCTTCCTTCGCAAGAACTCTGATGCTCCCGCTCAGGAATAAGCCCTCTTGCACAACTGTTCTTGCGCAAGAGGCCAGTGTAGACAGGCAACATGAATTTCTTGCGCAAGAAAGCCCTATGGTTAAAATGGCCATCAGAGCTTTCTTGTGCAAGAGAGCGTCTACACTGGCATGGATGCTCTTGCGCAAAAGCACATCTCTTGCGCAAACGCACATGCCAGTGTAGACACTCTCTTCTGGAAGAGTTCTTGCGCAAGATCATGCCAGTGTAGACGTAGCCTAACTCTTTACTGGTTCACAGAACACCAAAAGCAGACTTAGACAATCTATTTCTGATATAATATATTAATAGACTCCACATGCTTTTCTTGCAGAAGAGGACAATTCATTCTGATGACTTGCTCTAATTATGTCTGGATAAATTAGGAAGGCTTCCCTTTTAACCAGGTGCAATTAGAATTACAGCTCACTGTCTTTTCTGTGCATGGGAATCATAGGCAGAAAATGTTTGAAAACTACATGACAAACTGAAAATGCACCTATGGATGCTTTAATGGGTGGTGAATACAAAACAGACTACCCACTGAAGAGAGAGAAGATTCTAGCTAACACTTCCAACAATGTATACACCCAAGGATAGACAACACTTAAGAGTTTAGCATTTAAGCTCCATCCTTTAGTAAGCCAACAGAATTTATATTCTAAACTAATCACAATTAAGTTTCTGATTGTAGTACAAACCCCTCTGTGCAGTCCATCATGTACTACATTTCTTTCATTCTTGTCTTCATTTAATATATTTTTATATATATTTAACAGGGTAGAATATGTTCACAATAATTTAATATACAGTCAGAACATTATTTTAAGTTTTCCTTTATATTAGCAGAACATGAGCTACATGGAAGTAATAGTAAAGTATGTTAATATCACCTCTGTACTTCATGTAATTATTTAAAGCTGTCTGAATTATAGGTATCATGTTAGAAAACAAAACTGCATGGGGGAGAGAAAAGACTGCTCATCACTAATTCCAGACACAACTCGGTCGCAAAACACAAAACGAGAGCCAACATTACCCACTATTACCTGAAATGACCTTGATTCTCTATCCAAATGAACTGCAGTAATTCATTTTGTCATTCTCCACACAGGAAACATTCTCATATTTGCTTGTACACAATAGCACATTAAAGGTACGTCTACATTGCACCGTAACTCGAAATAAGATATACAAATTGTGTATCTTATTTCAATGTATTTCAAAATAGCTTCCTTCCTTATTTGGCACTGTTCCAAAATGTCTCTTACTCCTCATAGAATGAGGTTTTCAGGGACGTCGGAATAGTGAGCCCGAAATAACAGGCTTGCTGTGAAGACGTGGGATAACTACTCTAGTATCCTGAAATAGTGTTGCAGTGTAGACATACACTAAGTCAAAGAGAAACTGCTGAGCTACAGTTCATCTGCAAATTTGACACCATCAGTTTAGGATTAAACAAAGACTGTGAAAGGCTAGCCAACTACAAAAGCAGTTTCTCCTCTCTTGGTGTTCACACCTCCACGTCAGCTGCTAGAAGTGGGCCTCATCCTCCCTGACTGAATTGACCTCGTTATCTCCAGCCTTACTCTTGATTGGAACTCTTTTCTTATGCCTTTATATTTATACCTGCCCCTGGAATTTCTACTACATGCATCTGACAAAGTGGGTCTTTGCCCACGAAAGTTTATGCTCCAATAAATCTGTTAGTCTATAAGGTGCCACAGGACTCCTTGTCTCTTTTGCAGATCCAGACTAATCCGGCTACCCCTCTGATACTAAGTAAAAATGTTATATATAACGTTCTTCTTTTCTAGTTCATAGGGATAGGCTTCCATTGTATTTTCTGTTTTCCTCAAGTGAATCAATGCTTGCAATGTATTCATACATGGAATGACTGTTTCTTTCATTGTCCATGTCATATGGGCTCATCCCGTCTTACAATAGCATTAAGACATGGGTCACTACTTTGCAGTCCCATATCATGTGGACTAAGCTGACTTTTGTGCATTACATCTGAGGCTATTATATTCTGAAAGAAGTATTTCAGGTTTTAAGGAGCAAATCATACCCTAAACTGTAAAATCCTTATAATAAACTAAAAGAAGAATGTGTCTTTATTCCGTTTTTTTAAAAAGCTCCTACACAATGTACAGTCATTAAAAATGAGAGTGTATATTTCTGAGTTTCACAAGCTGAAATCTTTCATGCTCCCCTTGTTGGCAGCACTGCAGCAGATACCTAAATAAAAAATACAGAAATTCATTGATGCTAACTGATGATGTTGCAAACAGAAAGGTATTATGGCATGATGAGTTAGAGAAACCAAAATCACTCTAAAAAAATGGCCGTGTCGATTTATGTTCCACTCAAATGACAGTGGAACATAAATGAAAAACATAAATGAAAAACAAAAGAAAATACAGAATTAAAACAATTTTATTTTCATATTTGAAGTGACTATTATGAATAAGGGAAAACAGATTTAAACGTTTATTAAAATTCCTCGATAGCACCCTTTAAGCTTTTAAAATATTATACAGACAAGCTGTTCACCTTGAACAGTTGAAACATACTTTAAAAACTTCCTTCTCTTCATATATTAAATGTCTTCTTTCTCCTCTTTCAAATCCCTTTCAAAACATACTTCTTCCGTAAAACCTTTCATACTAGCATGGTTACATTTCCCATCTTGTTTAGCTATGTGGTATCAGTCCAAATTGTTGTGTCCAATATATGCAAGCATACCTTTAGACTTCTGCGGATTCTATTCTTTGGCATATCCACTGACAGAGATATCGGCATAGTAGGTAAACAAATAAAATAATACACATCTAGCCAATATTTGCACAACAAGTTTCCTCTACAAAGATCCCATCTCCTGCAGAGTAGAGACTCAGATGGCTTTATCTCACCACCAAAAATCCCATTTGAAGGGAGGATGAAGGTTATTGGAATGGTCATAAAACACCAGACTGTTGTGACTATTGTGTCCAAATTGCTGAAGATACCATCCAAAACCCAGAGAAAAGTATAACAGAGGTCTTAGCCGAAAAGGAAGACGACAGAACCGATCAGATGCATCCTCTGTAAACTTTTGGGAATAAGAGTATTCAGCACATCATTTAATCTTAATGAGAAGGAAAGTCATTCAATATTTAAGGCACATTATGGAATTTCAGAAAAAAATCAGCCTCAGATTTGGCTGACCATGTCTCTATATTTCCATAGCTCTGCAATGAGTATTTTGAAATTTGATTGGAGCATGGCACTTCTTTTGCACAACAAGGAGCTCTACAGAGAAACAGTACATGAACATTTGAAAAAGGTTTTGGAGGCACTCACAAACTGTGAGTCAGTGATATTACTGGTGTAGCCTCAGAGGAACTTGAACTAATTAATAACAAAAATGGAACCACAAAAGGACCAAAATAAAAAAAAAATCAGTGAATCAATCCATTAACTAGTCAATATAATTGATCCCAAATTTAAAAGTCATACATTGAATCCAGAATAGGGAACAGAGACTGAAGCATGCTTGAGGAATGTGACCTTTGTTCCTTCTTATCCTTCTAGAATCTGAAACTGAAGATCCATATTTCTCCACCAAATCTATTTACAAATTATGTTGTGGTTATGGAATCAAAATGGTGGGAAGACATGTTAGTTGACCTCAGAAGTCTGTTCTATTTATCTGTCCATTCCATACAGCTCAAGATCAATCAGATATATTTTGAGAATATTAAGATTTGTTTAGTACAAACTTTGTAATCGGCAAAGTGCTGAAAAATCAAATCAGTTGGTAGAAGTTTATCAGTTCAATTATTCTGCTTTTATGTTTCACTGATAATACTGCCAGTATTTTATTTTGAACAATGTGTATGTGTCTGTTTCAGGAGTAAATGAAGTAATGAACTGAATAATGCTGTGCATGTTGTGTGTCTCTTCTCATAAAACCTTACTGGGAATTTTCACTGGAAGTTTTCAGAAGCTTTTTGCAGAAAATTAAAATAGTGTTAGGTTGTGAAAGGGAAATAGAAAATAACAACAATAAAAATGAAATCCTAATGGGGTCACATTTATTATTAAGGATACATTTATGAATACTGTATAAGAAGTTAATAATTTATTCATAGATGTTATGAGTGTTATGTGCTATAAGAAACAACAATAAAAGGTGCTTTAGATGGTTGTAAGCAATCTATTGACATATTGATCATCAATTTATTAACTATTTATTAAAATATTTATTGACTGATTAACACTTTAAAATATTTATAAATGGATCCTTAGTATAAAATGTAATCTCAAAGCTTATTTAACCCCTATAGCTTTGTGTTTTAACCTTTCTTGATCCTACTTCTTAATCATTCCTTGGAAGCTCTCATTATCCTTCCAGCTACTCAATTAGCTGCCAGTTACCCACATATTGTGGTATCTTACATGTGTTAAAAATTTCTAATCCAAAAACTGCATTGTCATGTAAATTAAACAGTATCTGACATGGATCATCATCTTGCCCACAGATGTTCATGTGCAGCCGTTTGGGAAATTATGCAATTGTATTGATTAATTCAATTCATAGCATAAGTGCCTATTCAAGCACTTTTTTTCTGCAGCAAATATCATCCTGAGTTCTGTTGCAAGACAGCCTTAATTATAAGAAGATGCTGTTGTACTGTCTGTAGACTTAAGAGAGTCCTTATTCATTGTTACAAGTTTACCTATTACACGTGCCTTCCCAGACTTTCTCGATTTTCCTCATTCTCTGTCACGGCACCACAAATCCTTCCTTGCCCCACACATCCAGAATACATCTTAAACCTGTTGCTTCTCCCTTCAAGTCATTTCCAGCATTTGCTTCTCTCTCTTTCCCTGTAGCACACATTCTTGTCTATTTTCTCATTATTTTTATTGTCTTTTCCACATCTCGCTGCATTGACCCACATAATGTTTTCTTCTTCAGTTCATTCAAAACAACCATAAAAGGACCATCTTCCTTTACCGACTACTGACTTACTTTCACATTTAAACCCTTCAAGTTCCTGCTCCTATACCACATCAAAGTCCAGGTTCCTTTCCTCAGCTTCAAGGCTCTCAACACTCTTCTCCACCCATTCACCCTTGTCTCTTGTATTTACAACACGTCTCCCAGTACACTGCTCTCACTGTATTCAAATCCCTCCTGAAGACCCATGATGTCCATTAGACAATAACCAGCTGTTCAAAGTCGCAGGTACAGAGGATAAGAAATTCAGTTTCTCAAAAGAACCAAGAACCCACTGTTTTAAAAATATACACTATTTGATCCTCAGCTGAAATACGCCTAATTATTGTCTTCACTGTTTGACCATGTTGACTATGTTCCGCTACAGCTTTGTTTATTTTCTTTTTTCAGGTTGCACATTTTTTGGACAGGAACCATGTTCTCTTTTGTGTTTGGAAAGCATAATAAAAATATAATCATATTTAATAATACATCACATGGCATCTTAAATATACATTTTTAAGTGCTTCACTGCATAAAAGTATTTAAAAAGGAAGTTTGGCCAATCTGTAAAATGAGGATACAAAGGAAAAGTTGTCCCTAAAGGGAAATCATTAGTATTTTCTTCCTTTAGCTGATAGGGTTGTCATAGCAACAACAGAAGAAAAGGAATAGTCTATTAACTTCACTTGGATTTATTGAGTTGCTTCTTCACTGTCACCATACGAATGGAATAGATGCACCTGAGTTTAAAAAAATGATGTCATAAAGTATCTTAGACAAAATAAATCTCAGAAATACCCAGACACAATACTGGTTTTGCAGATTTGTAAATAGAGCTCTTGAATGATGAATAAAGAAATACTGTCTAAGGAGCCATTTTACTTATTTCTTAAAGCATTTATGAAAAATCACTAGATTTCATAGATTTGGAATATACTGTAAAAAGCAGGTCTTTTAATTTGAGTGAATGTTCAAAAGGGGGTAGTATGTCTGTCTATGATGGACAACTACATTTTCACTGCTCTCTCTTCACAATGCTAAGACCCTGAGTGTGTTGCATTCATATTTTTGCAATTCTTTCTTGAATGTCTATCCATCTTCATGATTATGTATCTGATTTAGCATAGTATACAGCAATGTACTTAACTATAAACACTCATGGGGCTAATCAAAGGTAAACATGTGCTTAAGTATTTCATCAATTCATGGCCTATTTGATAAAAAAAGTTCCAAATAGTCTAGAACTCAGTCATTATGATTCTTTGAAAGGTTATTTGAAGAGATTATATTTCACATGTATTTTAAATATATTTATCTCTAATTGAATAATGCATTAGCCTTACATCATTTTTCTTAGATTTTCTAGATGCTGCATGGTCTTCAATTTAGTTATATTTAAGATCTATTACTACCCAATTAACCCCTTCCTTTTCAGCAATTTCCTGAAGGAGTGCTGTTAGCCATCCTATACTGGGTGTTAAATGAATGAATTCAGTTAATCACCAGTCAAGACTAGTAACTTACTTCATTACTTATTTGTGACAATTATAATGCT
The DNA here is from genome assembly GCA_019425775.1 of Rafetus swinhoei. Classification (NCBI taxonomy): domain Eukaryota; kingdom Metazoa; phylum Chordata; order Testudines; family Trionychidae; genus Rafetus; species Rafetus swinhoei. The sequence goes on from CM033447.1 coordinate 60,015,377, forward strand.
CATTGATACATTTATCTTAGGCCTGTCGTACTTTCCCAATTAAGAACTTGAATTCTACCCTTTGACGGATGTTTAGATGTCCTCTTCAGTTATGCATCTAAATGCAGAATTTAACACTTAGCATAAAATCAGACAATGGAATAAAAAACCCTTATATTAGTGTCACACACTAAATTAAAATGTCAGGAGAGAAGCTTTTTAATTTTTCTGTTATGAACTTAAAAAAAGTATAGTACATTACTTTTAGAAACCCACTTTTGATTAATGTTTATAAAAATACTGTGGTTTTAGATGGATTGGAGAGGGAACTTTATTTTAGTAATATACTATATCAAAATCTCTCTAAAATTACAGAAATAAATCAGGACTAGTAGAGTTATGGCAGGACTTCAGAAATTAAGTGAGTACATTTTCAATAACCATTATGTAATGTATAATGAATAATGTAAAAGCATTATACATAGGCAGAGGTCTGAGTATGGATAGATAATAATAATAAATAATAATAATAATAATAATAGAAAATAGAAATAATGGATTAAGAAAACACCACAAAAATACAAACATATAAAAAGAAATTATTTCAGATTTCCATACAAATGACCCTAGTCCTACAAACACATGGGGTATTTCTAGACTGGATCCCTCTGTTGGCAGAGGGATGCAGATTAGGCAGATCGACATTGCAAATGAAGCGGCGATTTAAATATCCAGCGCTTAATTTGCATTAAAATGGCCGCCGATTTTGCTGACTCAGCACTTTGTTGGCTAAAAGCGGCAGTCTAGAGGGGGATCTGTCGAGAAAGAAAGCCTTTTTCCACAGATCCCTTATGCCTCCTACAAGGAGGTTTACAGGATCTGTTGAAAAAGGCTTTCTTTCTCGACAGATCCCCCTCTAGACTGCTGCTTTTTGCCGACAAAGCACTGAGTCATCAAAATTGGCAGCCATTTTTATGCAAATTAAGCACGGGATACTTAAATCCCCACTTCATTTGCAATGTTGACCTGCCTATGTAGTCCCATTTAAGTAAATAGCACTAATAATTGATGACATCCATATGGCTTTGCAGGATCGAGGCTTAAGACAGACCAAGAGAAAAAATGGAAAGAAGCATTTGAGGCAAAAACTTTAAAAAAACCCAAAACTGGTATAAAAAAAAGGAAAAAAAAAACTGTTTTGGAAACCATAGTGCCAATGCAGGTTAAAAGGACAATGAACAAAGAGCAATCTTCTTGGATGAAGAGTTAGGAAAGAGGTTTGCATGTTGCAAAAGAATGATATCAATAGTAGAAACATAGAGTGCTCTAAACAGATTTTACAGGGAATGAAAGTAGCCACAGAAAATAAAATGGGGCACAAAGGCTGAGATTGATTTTATTCTAGCAAACCCTCTATAGAGCACATAGCTTGATCAATATCAGAAATGACCATAGTATATTGGATTGGGTCATCCTGCTGGAAACAGACAAAACACATGAACAAGTCCAGTGGAAATAAAGCTGAAAAATATTAGAAGACTAGAATGTACTATTGGACTATATAGCAGGGTTTGAGTTATAAAAAATAAAACAAGAAAGTTTCAATAAAAGATGCAAGGTGCTACCACATGCACTTATAAACAAGTAGTAGAACTGTTGGTGAGATAAGAAAAAAATATTGACAGTGAGAGCAAGGGTAATACCAAAGTGAGAAATGAAAATAAATGGTGGAGTATACGGAGTAGTGGAAAGCAATACAAAATAACCATACAGGGAAGTAAATATCTAAAAAGATGTTCCCTCAAGAACATTAACAGATGAGTAATGACAGCAAGAGATAACATCCTTTGAACCGTAGAAGACTTCACCAGCATCTCTATCATCACATCTAGACTATTAACACAACTATCAATATTTTTAGAAGACCAGGAGCAAAATGAATAAATGAGCAAATGAAAGTATCAAAGAGAGGAGATTGAGCAAGCAATAAAGATGACAAGAGGATAAGGCTGTTCATAGATGTGTACCCCAATATCATACAAAATGAAATATGAGAGATTCTAGTAATGTCATGTCATTGGATTTATTTTTGATAAAAGCAGGACATGATTTCGTTTGAAATTCTATTATTAAGACTTTTTATTAACATACTTATTTTAGGGTAGAGGGGAATGGTTTGAAAAACTTCAATTAAAAACAGTTGGAAAATGTATCATAGAACATTTTATAAAGTGTCTTGTATATGGTTGCAAAATAAGACCCCAATAACTTCTACACATGAGTCGGGGCTACACACTAGTTTCATCCTGCAATGCTGAACAGTGTCCACAAACTAGCTTAACTTTAAGCACATTAGGGAAGTCAATAAAGCTTTTCAGCATCTCACATTAAGCACACATTTAAATGCATCATTGATGAGGAATGGAGTGCTAAATACTTTACAGTATAGAGCCCTAAATATCTAAAGATAAACATGTGCATAAGTCTTTACAGGACTTTGTTGTATAAATTTGTGCAATGTGTATAAATCAGTCTTAACAACTTATTCTAAATATATGACATTTGTAAAAAATATCAGACACTTATATCCTGTGGCTAAATACACATTAAACACAACATTTTTAAACAAAGGGCCAGATCCTCAACTGGTTTACATCTGCAGAGGATCTGCAACAAAATATTTTTGTACCAAATTATGGCATAATATCAAAGTGTGTGTGTGTAATTAACTAGAATAGAAAATGTCACTGGGTTATAATCAACAGGGCCTATATAAGACCACCTTTTGGCTACCATATGTTACTCCTAGACATAACTGATTCATAGGAAACGTTTTCCTTGGACATCATATTTTAAAGAGAGTTCTGCTAAATGGTCCAAGAGTGAAAATGAGTTCTATATGGGGATATACATATTTTATTCACCTACAACTACTGGTTCTTTGCTAGGGAGTATCACTTTTTAGGGGATTTGCAGTGGTTTCCAACTGGAAGAGAAATTGGTAGCCAACCCAACTTAGGGTATATTTAGTGTCATGTATTTATTCACAAAATGCACACAGTTCCTGCTTATCTTGAAGAAAGGAAACTGTATCTTGATAATTCCATTTGCAAGACACTCCTGCTATGACAAAGCTGACTAAAGTCCTGTTTTATGCAGTGTTATTGCAGCCCTGTCGGTCCCAGGATACTAGAGAGACAAGGTGGGTGAGGCAATATTTTTTAATATTTTTCTATTGGTAAGAGAAAGTTTCAAGTTTACACAGAGATCTTCTTCAGGTCTGTTGGCAGGAACAGATCTCCCTTTCATTCTTGGTTTCTGTCACTTTGTTTTTAGCATACAGTGTCTCTCTCTTATCCATGGCCTGTACTATTCACCTGGGATCAAATCACTACCTTTGGTAGCATGAAAGCAAGACTCTAAAAATCTGAACAGACTAATTTAGGCATGCCTTGTTATTAAGTCTACTTTTGTGCAGCTGCTTTGCAACAGAAAGGTTTGACTGCATCTTGTGGGGTTGATTCCTCTGCTAGCCTCCATCCAGATGACAGTAAGTACTTAACCCAAACAATCCCCTTAATGACCATCCCACACCTTTAAGTGGGGACGGGGGAGTTGTCTGGTTGCCCAAATGGGGAAAACAGTGCTTTCTGACTGGGAGTGGGGGGAGATGAAAACTGCTGCAAAAGGGATCAGTCTGGGAATCCAGGCTTTAAAAGGAGCAACCTTGCAATGGAAGTCTCCTTTTTACATGCATCAGGTTGAAGCAGGTCCCACTCTCCCTCCACTATAATTGGTAAAATACCTAATTTCCTCACAGGATACCTATGGATAACTGTGTGCTTGGTCCTTGGACCCTACTGGATTCCATGCATCACTTCGATTAAATTGAATAAACACATCCCATTTTAACTGGAAAAGCAATTGAACTGTGGAGCAGCTTTTCCATCTATTACTGTAAGTGTATATATTTTATTTTTGTGTACAGACACACATACACATGACAGCAACAAGAATATATATCTGTGTGGCTCCAAGATACCAATCCTTCCAAAGGACTTCAGCTAGATGTGGTGAGAAGATCCATGTACTCCAATGACCCTGACAGCTATGCTGGCTGGAGTTTTAACTCCATCCTAGATAGCTCAAATTGTAGGGACCCTATGAAAAGCAGACAACTGGTTGGGGACTGAGGGATAGGCCAACAATCTATTCTGGCAAAAAAAAAGTGATAGAATTACACCATCCCAGCAAACAGCATGATAGACAGGGAGCCTTTTTTGTATCTAATTGATATGCAATGATGGAAGAAGGATTCAGAAAGTACCAAAATTACAAAATACAAAAAAAAAGTTAAATAAAAAAATATCGAATGGAGAAATAAAATAGAAAAAAAAAATCAATGGAACAACATGACCGTGATGAGGTTTAAGACATAGGAAAGCAGGAATAGCATGATCTGGTTTAGTTAAGCCGAAGCAATATTTAAGGATTCAGATGGTGATGGAGAGAATTCCAGAAGAGATGTTTAACATAAGTGACATCATATTTTCACAAAGCATATAACACAATCCATTGATAAACTCATTCATTGTATACAGTGACGGTAATGTGTTGCCGTCGTTGTGGACTAGGTTTATCCTGTGAAAAGCTACATTGAGACATTGGCTTAGGCGGTGAACAAAATTGAGTTTCACATTGTTATATGAGTTCTTATTTATCACCCCAAAACTACCAGAAACCAGGCACAGTTCAGCATGATTCACAGCCTCTTTTGAAAAGGAGCATGGCAGGACATACTATTTGATATTAAATTTTTCAGCAGATTCCTTTTAGCCTCATACAGCCATAAAATCAGTATTGACAATGAATAACAATCAAGCAAAATGAAAAGTAAAATGTAACACTTACGGTACTAGTCAGTAAACTAGCAGGGCTTTTTTCTCTGTAAACCCATCATTGCTATGAAACAGTGGTGATAGATGTGCTAACCCTGTGTACTTCCGGAGATCTTGAGTAAATTTTGTCAAGATCTTGTTGCAAGCTCCGTTACCATACAAAAAATATGTGGACTGCAGCCAGGCCTGCTGATAGAGAGGAACGAAAGGGGCAATTGCCCTGCGGCAGTGGTGGTATTCAGAGCCTTGGGCCCTTTAAATCACTGTTGGAGCACTGCGTGCTGTGCTTCAAGCAGCTCTGAGGGCTGGGAGGGCGTGCGATGGTCTGGGCAGTGCAGATCACTGGCAGCCCTCTGCCCCGCCCCTTCTGCCCAAGGCCCCACCCCTTCAGTGAGCAAAGAGCTGCCCCTGCCAGCCTGGTGAGGCTGCCAGCTCCATTGACTGCAGCCAAATTAACCCTTATGGGATGTGTAGAGCAACAGTCATTACTAAATGTCAACACTTTGGAAACAAAATGATATGACAGAGCTAAAACTAGCATTTCTCCTTTTGGGAATCAACATCAGAAATCACCTGAAAAAGTACTATGGGAGGTAGAGAAGCATGAAATCCTGCACTCACTGAAATCAATGGAAGTTTTGCTACTGACTTCAATAGAGCCAGGATTTCTGCCTTATCCAAGTAGAAGCACAATGCTCAACTGGAGTAGTAGAGGCACTTTATCGAGGCAACTGGGTACAGACAGGAAATGTGACTATTTGCCTGTACACCCAATCAGTGTAGTAACTAACTTTAACACCTAGCATGGGCTGTCACAACATCTCCCCAAGCTCTGACCTGATCATGAGGACAGTGGATTGCTTTACAAAAGCTCTTCATATAAAAGACAAAAATGAGGGGAAAATGCAATTCGCCGATGGCAATTAAAACTCCAGTCCTACAAAGGGATGCACACAAGCGGACCTTTATCCCTGCCTAGAGTCCTACTGACTTTATTGACATGGACAATGTCACATGTTCAGTAAATGTTTCAGCACATTGAAAAGGTAGTGCACATACTAGCACTATGCTATAAGCAACTTGAATACAGGTGTGCACCAATCCATCATGAAACATTCTAAAAATTATTTGTTGACCAGCAGTAATATTCATCATCACAGAATACGAAAGGGTACAGTCTCCTCTTTTTCAGACTTATATACCCTTCAGGGCTCAACAGGAATTCTGCCACAGACTACACTAGTAGCAGAAACAGGTCCAAAATAATTGCCATACATAAATAAATAACATTTGCACTCAAGGGATAGATATTTATCCATGTCCAAGTGAAAAATCCATGCTGCCTAGTTTAGGCAATTGGTACAGATGTTCGGATTCCTTAGTGATGGTATGCCTAATTGTTCACTGGAATAACGCTCTGTTTATTCCATTTTATGTCTCCTTTGCATTATTTGAGCAGCGTGTAGTGGACTTAATTATCCAGAGAATCCCACCATAAGTGCTCACAAGTACAGGCCTTGATCCTGACACAAGACACACACACTGGGGTAGGCCCTCGCCTTGCATTGTTTTTGTAACATGCTGAAAAACTCAACTTCAGAGACAACCTGTATGATTTATAGAAAGGCTGAATTATTTCTACAGACTCATGAAAACACAAATGTATTTCTCTGACATGAAAAGATATGTCTAAGTGTCTCCCGTCAGACATAAACCTCTGCTGTTGCAAGATCACATTTAAAATTGAAGTTAGCTGAATGAAAACAATGGGCAAATTACAGGGCATTGTACAGGTAATTACTTCATTAATATTCCATTCCACTGCATCTTATAGTAACTAAAATGCCCTTTTGTTTCTGTGAAACTGATTAACTTAGTTAACATGGCTGTATTTGTTTTCCAAGCATCCATATTTTATGAACCCAGCAATCTAAAGGTACATCTACACAGCAGAGTTATTTTGGAATAAAGTCCGTTATTCCAAAATAACGTTATGCACTGTCTACACAAGAAGCCCATTATTTTGAAATAAATTAGAAATAACGGGCTTCTTACTCCAACTTCCTGTAAACCGCATTGTATGAGGATTAAGGAAGTCAGCAGAATAGCGATTTATTTTGAAGTAAGTGCTGTATAGACAGCACCAAATTTCGAAATAAGCTATTTCAAAATAAGCTATGCAATTTGCATAGCTCAGATTGCATAGTTTATTTCAAGGTACATACTACTCCGTAGATTACACTGAAACTGCACTTTTTGAAACAGTTGATCATTTGTGGTGATAAGAGGAGCCATTATAAATAGGGCAAATCTTCCAAATTACTCCTGGGGGAATTCTGCACTCCGCCCCCCACAACAATAATAATAATTCTGCACCAAAAAGTTTTTAAAATGTGCACGTTATTTTAAAATTCTGAAAAAATCTGCATATTTTATTCATCAAAATAACACAATAGAATCACTCTGGTTTCAATGATTTTGGTAATTAATGTAGACTACAATACAATGGATGGAGAATGAGAGTGGTCAACACTGGAGAAAATCCTTAAACTTCCTTACCTAACAGTAATGTAGCCAGGTATGACCATTAATTTTGAGTTATTAGACAACAAATATAAGCAGCCATATGTTCAGTGTTACACCACAGGCAACTGAACAGCAAATGAGGGCTGAGGAATCAAACTCACAATTTATTTTGGCTCCTGACCATTTCCAGATAGGCCATAGCAAGCAGGTCATGGAGCACATTTTGATAGGAAACTTTTTTAGTCCAAAAATGTAGCTCAGTTCTAATCACTAAAGCACCACATTCATTTATAAGGCCATGCTATCTTTTACAATACCGTAGCAATATAATGGAGTGTTAAAATGTTTACACTTTTGTGTACTCTAAGGAAATTCACAAAGACTATTCAGGCTGGCTGTTACATTGTGCTATCCCTGTGACGAGAGAGCCTGCCCTACGCCTGCCTCCTTTGAAACACCCTGCCCCTATATGCTAAGCATGCTTCAGTAACAAGTGGGAGGGACAGACACACACACACACACACACCCCTTCCTTCCCCTTAGCAGTCATTCATGTCTCTATCAGCTGCTCCAGAAGCCCAAATCAAGCTGCCAGTGCTGCTGGGGAGGGGCACATGACCTCTCTTTAAGCTTCCCTTTGCTTCCCCGGCGGAATTCATTTTTCTGCAGTAGGACATGAATTTTGTGTATGTGAAGTAATACAGAATTGTCTAGGAGTAACAAATGTGTTTGTGTGTGTGGCTGGGTGGCTGGGTGTGTGTTTCTCTCTATATTAAAGAGAACTAGAACAATTTTGTTATATAAGAATGATTCCCATTTACTCTACTAATAATTCATACTCATTTCAATACGAAAATTACCTCCACTGATCAATAAACTTACAAAACTACAGGAGAGGACTTACGAGCATGGGAAAAACAAGACAAATTGAGGAAGGAGGCCAGGAGAGAGAAAGAAAGTTACAGTAAGGAGAGGAAGTGGCTGCCTGGCTTTATCGGTCTCCCAGTTTAAAGTGTCGTGGAGCCTGATTTAATGCTATTAAAGTCAATGGGAAGTCTCCCCTAATAGACTGATCCAAACTCCATTAAAATCCAATGAAAAGTTTCCCATTGACTTCTGTGGGCTTTGAGTGCTCTATAACAACATTAGGAAGCAAGCGTTTTTGGAGAGAAAGGTTCTTTAATAATGGTACAAGTATGGTGTTGATACACAGTACATGCCTCCATAAATTACAAAAGGGATCAATTCACTTTTTTTCTTATCCCCTTTCTTTTCTATCAGTAGATTCTGTTCTTTGATTTTGTTCATAACCTCTCTGCTTCTGGTATCTTAAAAGGTGGTATGGATCGGATTGTATCATACTGTCACATATGCTAAAGCATTTTGTATATCATTTGATTAACTCTCGAGGGGCTTTCATACTTTTCATATTTTCTGTCTCCCCGTTTGTTTTCACTTGAAATCATCAGTATAACTGAAAAGACTATTAATAATTTGTAGTAAAACTAAAGACAAAATGACTTTGCCTGCTAATCAAAGCATTCAAACCTAAAGAGTATTTCAGAAGAAGATAGCAAGTATATCACCTTTTGCCTGCTGAAGAGAAAAATTTATGTGCAGATATTGGGAGATAACAATCTACAAGTGGAGGGAGATCTGATTTATGCCCAAAAAAGAACAAAGTGTATAGACATCAAAGAATATTGTAAAATAAAGTATCCATACTGCCATCAACGGCACATGTCAAAGATGAGAAGATTTACATTACACAACACACAGACTTCCATAACTGAACATGCAGGAAGGCTGTGATACAGACAACATCATTACTAAATCTTTGGTTACGTATTCTGCATAGTCTGTATTTTATCCCTGGCCTGATGCTTAGCATGACTAATTGATCTAGTACATGGGCGACTATATTACCATCACCCACTTGTTTCTAATCAGAGGCAAAGGCTGGTATCTTGAAACCATGCAATGGTTACAGAAGGACACTGGCCTCCAGCCTATATCAGGTTAGTTTCAAAACACAGATGAAGACATGTTCAAGATGCAGGAGAAGGGTAGAATGAATCACAATTACAGAATGCACATGAAAATAGCGGTATTTCAAACAGGCAGCAACAGCTACCACTCAGCACTTTTTTTCACCTTTTCATATTCATCCGCTCCTGAAAAAGAGAAAAAAAGTGTACATAAAAGTAATAATTCAAAGGCATCTACAGTGCATTGGCAATATTTTCACACTGCTTACCCTTCTCTCCCTCTTCCAGTTGCTAGTGGAGGAACAGCTTCTCTACTCATTCTAGGCATAGAGGACATAGAAAGATTCAGTTCACTTTCAGAAACATCAGTAGTTTTTGTTACACATTTTTACATGTATTACAAATGCATCAGGTGTCATGGGAACATTTATTGTGGTACTTACCATTGTATTGGAGGTAGATGCTCCCGGAACTGATCAGCCACCCTATACTGGTATGGTCTGCTGGATGCAATTGCCACTGATGTGGCCCCTGTGATTCGGAGAAGGGGGAAAAAATGGCACCAACTCCCTCAGAGTTACACAAATATATCAGGACATTGGTGTTCAGAATCATGGCTTCCTGCAGGAAACACTTCAGTGCACGACAAGGGGCAAAGTTACAGCGAGAACAAAGTCAAACAGTTAATAAGTAACTTGAGCAACAATGAGCTCTGGATTCACATGTGGAATGTGCAGTACTTAGCGTCTCCAATACTGCTTCCTAGGCCCCCTGGTACCAGTTAATAGAAAGGCATCCTCATCCAAGAAAAATTTGACATTGACCCTAAAACATCCATTTCTGTCAAGGCATTTGGTTTGGTAAGAGGATTCAGCCTCTTTCCTGATGGCCATATTACAATGATGATCAGAATGTATGAGCTGCCTTTTGTAAAACGAAGAGTAAAACCTTCTGATAATAAGCCGTTTGACGGTATCAATATTGCCCTGCAGTGTTTGCCTGTGTCAGTAATTTCTCAGGCTAAAAAATCAACTATTTACTTAAATTTCCCATTCAAAATGCAAGTTGTGAAACACCTTGCATTAAAGGTTGTTTTGGTTGTGTCTGTCCCAGCATGTTAGAGAGACAGTATTATAGAAGATATTGCCTCAGCTAATTTTTTCTACGTTAAAAAAAAAAGTCACATTTAAATGCACCTCTGTGCATTCCCTGGTCATGGAATTGAATTGTCTGGTCTTTGAGATAAACAGTGCTACACACTAAGATGTACCAGCCATAAAGAAGTTCAAGAGGCACACTCCTGACCCAAGCCAAAAAACATCCACAAAAAGCATGCACAGTTGTGCCAATAATTATATGATTCATCACATACCCTGTGCACACATACAATGCATTATTGCTTGTTTATTTCTCTCACACTCGGGTCTCAGAGGTACACATTCCCTTGTGTCTGAGTGTGACAATGTGGATTGGATGTTCTAATGCACAGCCAAGAGGTTAGGAGTAGGAGGACCATGACAACACTTACCTGGAACTTTGTATGAATGATCAAGTTCTTCAAGGCCCCACAAATATTCCTTCATAATCCATAAGTTGTTCTCAGTACAGATCCCAATGCCCCTCCACAATACCCCCTGACTCATTTTGCTCTAGGAAAATGATATAATAATAAGAGCTATATGCAGCATCAATGATAATATACCGATGTACAGTTTTTGCACTTATATCCTTTTTACAAACACCTAAACTGACAAATTTGGCTTTTGTTTATATATATACATTTTCTGTGTTTCCTGGAATTTTACTATAAATGTCAAAAATAGATGTCAGAGATGGGAGAAAGAAACAACCATACCTACACAAAGTTTTTCTCCTGAAGAAAGCTGATTTATTGTCACATCAGGAGTGGGAGAAGAAGGTCATTGAGGTAAATTAAATGTATTAGAATAATTTTGCCCATGTAATCCACGAAGTGACAATTTTAATAGTGGAAATAGCCACAAATTGCTACATATTATCATAATCCACCTACACTAAATGCAGTGTAAGTCCCTTTCTTGTTCTTCACAAGCACTTTAAAGTAATTGAAGGTAATTTGTTGGGGAAATGGAAACAAATTGGAAAAACAACACATGGAGACAAATATAGAGAGTGATGCTGAACAAAAGGCTCACAACAGGTTGTAAGTCACACAGAACTGCATCTCCCCCTAATCAGGCATCAGGTTTGAACATCATTTTAAACAATTTGTAGTCCTAGCCTGATGCAATTTGTGCTGTTTTTCATTTAACCCATAGGGGGCTGCCCTGTCACCTCACCACCATACACACCATCACCAGTTTCTCACAGTCCCTAAAAACACTTTTGCTTCCATCAACTTTTTAAATCTTACTCTCTCCTGAGCTGTGGATGCCAATTCCTTTGGTCTCCAAAGGCGTGTCTACACTGCACCCATTGCTCAAAAAAAGCTACGCAATTTGAGCTATGCAAATTGCGTAGCTTATTTCGAGTCAAATTTGAAATAGCTCGTTTTGAAATTTGCTGCTGTCTATACAACAATTATTTTGAAATAAATCGCTATTCCAAAACATCCCTTGCTCCTCATGAAATGAAGTTTACAGGGACATTGGAATAGAGAGCCTGTTATATTTTGAAATAATGGGTGCGCCCAAAAGAGACAGAATAGCTATTTCAGGATATCCCTGGCATCCCAAAATAGCACTGCAGTGCAGACTTAGCTCAAAAGGGCTAAGTGGCTATTTTGCTCAGCATGGAGATTTTGGAGAGAATGCCATAAGCCTCACACCATCCTTATGCACTGTTTTGGAACATGTTTGGTCTAAAATTCCAAAATCATGTCATCTCTCAGCAAGCTATTATATTATTTACTACTACTACTATTACTACCACTACAACAACATAAAAGTGCTGGGCATACCACAAAACATATAGAAACACATGGTCTTACAGCCTAATTTTATAAAAGACCCAATGAGTAAGGGTAACAAACAATAGGATAACAAACAATAGGGTCAGACTGAATGAGGAAGCAGAAGGCTTATGGAGCAATATGGTTGTGACCTCAGAGCACCCCAGTGCCAGATGCCAAAGGGCTCCCTGATAGGTAACAATAAAACTCAGCTGGCCTGACAAGCACAGTACACTTCACACACTGCTGCCATCACAGTTAATTAAAGGGGTGTCATCTTGTCAGTTGAAAGCTAACATCACACTGATTGTTCATCTCACTGTGAAATGTCTGTAACAATGCTTTGGGTGAAATTATGGACACTTTCTGATATCGTTTGCAGACTAAATAGATGAAGGAGATAAAACAGGCATTTTTCCCAAACAAAGTAAAAGACAAGTTGCTCTGTCATTTGACACCATGCCAGAAACCCAGACAATGGATTATTCATCTTCATCAGAGATTATAGAACTATCATTTGCACTGTAAAATCACAGGCGACTGCAAAATTGACATAGTCTTAACTTCCTGGAGGACCCATCAAGCAGAGCCAAGCTGAGTGCCCAAAGAGGATTTCCTGACTTGGAAGTCCAAGATAAACTTTGAAGATTTAATGAACTGACTAAAGACTTTAGGGTAGCCATCTCTTGAGTGATCAAACACACCAGCATTTCGATGCTGTAAGGATGGCTCTTGGCTGAAACAGACAGATGACACTGGAGAATTTTTTGTGAGTAAGGAAATCATCTTGAACAAGAACGACAGCTGATTAAGTTTTAATTTTAGAAGCGTGTTTTCCAGTAATTTGTTTGCAGTTATGTCTATCTTTAATCCTTCCACTTGGTATCACTTTATCAATGTCCTTTTTCGTTAATAAACTTGATTTATTATTACTATACATCAACTCAATGTTGTGTTTGAAGGGAAAGGTGTATTTATCCTAGTTAATAAACTGTCGTATACTGACCTCTTTAAAGTGCAGGCTATTTGACTTCTGAGAGTATTCATTGTGGGGGCTGGACCCTGCAGGATAGACAGTTCTAGGGAAATTCAGAACTGGGATGCTGTGGGGGTTATTCTGAAAAAAATCCAGGGTGTGACCAAGCATGCTTATACTCTGGCTGTTAGTCTAATGGCTATAAACCCCAGCAGCATAGCATTTACAGCTCCCAGAGTTGTTGGGCAGGAGATGACATCTCCTTACTGGTCTAGTTTGAATCCTAATGTATTACAATGCACCCCTTATTGGTTCAGTTAAAGGCTGGATTCCTTCCTTCTCCTGGAACTTTTACCTTGTTCTGTTGATGTTCCATTCTGATTTCCTAGGTCTTAGCAATTTTAGTAAAATCAATACAATTGTATCATAACAATCTTAATTGTTATACTTAGCAATTATGGATGAAAGCATTAAGATTTATATTTTTTTAGCACTCAGTGGAACAACCAACATCAGGGCCCTTATGTGATAGACACTATACCGAGAACCACAGTTCATGCCCTAAAGAGATTACTATAAAAAAAAAAGGATCTATGTGCTTATTTGTAAAAACTGGAATCCAGGAAAATCTGAAATTTATCTTTGGAATATATCACCGTTAGAGTACACAGAGGTAGATCCTCAGCTGATGTAAATCAATGTCACTCTACTAAAATCAATAACACTATACCAATTTACACCAGCTGAGTCTGGGTGATAATATTCAATGATAGCAAAGTCCTTCTGTGCTATCCCAGGTCTTTCTTTTTATTTGCTGCTTTAAAACATTGCTGCAAGTGTGAAGCCCAGCCGACAAACTGCATAGATCGCCAGCTGTGTGGAAACATTTTGCCTTTTATTTATTTATGCAAAACAGCCAAATTCTCTGTTTTTTGTTTCTCTGCTGTTGCCCAATAGCAAGTACAATTTTTTTTTAAGGTTGGTCAATCAAAATGTGTCTGTCACAGTAGACGATAAAATTCAAGGTCAGAGAATAGATTAGCTAACCACATCATGTATTCCCCAAGTCTCACTCATATGATTACAGTGGTCACACACTGTCACAATCAGAAGAGTTGAAAAGACAGAGGGCAGTTACAGAGGTGTCAGTGAAAGAACCAAATGAAAGCACCAGCTTTTCTGATATAGACTTTTTTTTAATATTTGGAACATGAACAATGAAAACTCTTCACATATTCACAATCATAAGAAAATACACCAAGGATAACTGTAGTGATATTTTATTCCTGTTTTAGTTCATTGCTCGATTCAGTTCATTTCTGAGAGTTGTTATGCCTGGTTAATTAAGAGCCTGATTCTGACCACACTCTGGTTTTACTGTGATGTAACTCTACCGACTTAAATTCCTGATTTACACTGGTGTGAAATGTGAATCATCCCTAAAGAAGAACCTAATTAAAGCCCTAATTAAATGTTCTTGGGAGTGATTCACATTTCACACCAGTGTAAATCAGAAGTTATTATAACAGATTAGAAGTGCCACTTGCCAATTGGTTTTGCAGATCCATACTGCCACGTGTTCTTCTGCAGCTGCAATATTTATTTTGTAGTTACATATGGGTAGGTTTCTGTTATTATTGCGTGATTTTGGTTTTAGTTTATACAGCTGGTATTAGTTTGGCTCCAAACCGCCTTACACCCTATTAAGATAACTTCTTTTGCATAACAACTATATTTTCCTCAGTAGTTCAATGGATTTCTTCTTGTCCCTGCATGAGGCATGTTATTTTACCGCTGTATCCCATTACGTACTGCTGTGGCACAAGAAGACTGGAAGGGTCTGGGCATATGGGTATTCTGACTTGGTGCTAAGGCTTTCCTGTTGTAAGGGTTATTAGTTCCTCAAGTACTGGGCCAGCTGATTTGTTCCTCCATCCATCTTTTGTCCTTAATTAGTCTTCTCCGCACGATGGTAGTCAAACAACACTTCCAGCAATGGTTGGCTTTCTCTTTGCCTCTGCAGAGATTCTTTCATTCATTGCGGTTTCCTTTAGTCCCTTTCACAGTGTACAATGCGATCAAGAGCACAGACACCTTGGTTTGGCTTGACCCTATCAGTCCTAACAGGACATCACAATCACCAAAACAGATTACCAAGGCTCGGTATGTTGTTTATTTCTGAAGATCTTGATTCTGTAACTCACTGTAACATATTGTCTTAGCAATGGTGGTAATACACAATGGTATGAGTCTCTTTCCATTAGCAGTCAGTCGCCTGTTGTTCCTGTGGGAAAATCTTTGGTTCACTTCCATATTTTTCATTTGTATTATGTGACAATGATGAGAGTAAGATAGATTCCATCCTTACTTAGTACGATTAATCAACCCCTAAGGTTTGTTATTAGAATGATACCTGCTCTCTGAGCTCCTACATTTCTCTACTACTTTATACTACTAACCAAAAAAACTCTGCCCTTCTGCCCTTTAATGTATTTTACACACACAGCCACAGACTATATTTTGATCAAGTTTGTTTCTTCTTCACCATGTTAATCTGTACTTGTCAGCTTGCCTATGTGCTAGAAATGCTAAGAATCTAAATTTACTGCCATTTCTAGGTGTTTTGAGATCCTCAGGTGGAAGATTATTAATATACATTTATATTACTGTAGCACCCCAGAACTCCAACTGAGATCAGATTCATTGTGCTATGCACTGTACAAACACGTGCTAAGAGACAGCATCAGTTCCAAATAGCCAGCAATCTAAATAGACAAGCCGGACAAAAAGTGAGAGAAAGGTAATATTATTATCCACCTTTCCAGATATGGTACTGAGGCACAAAGGCATTAAGTAAGTAGGACAGGGCCACACATGAAGTCTGTACCACAGCTGGAAATTGAATTTAACTCTCGAGTCTAGGTCCAGTGACTGAATCACAAGACGATCCTTCAAGTTCTTGATGTTAGACAACCATAAGAAACTGAAACTGGTACTTCCAGTCACAGTACAAAAATGCTCATTTTCTAAGCCAACCTCTATTCTCTTAGGCTCACATGGCTTCCACTGCGTTCAATAGAAGCTGCCCATGTATGCATTAGGGATATTAGAAATCATTTATTTTAATAATCGTGTAACCATAACAATTCTTACTGGTTACACGGTTACTCAGTACTCTCCCTGGGGGTGGGGACAACAGCCAATGCACTCCCAGCTCCTGGCCACACTCCCAGAGGCAGCAGCATGGGGTAGCAGGTAGGAGCCTGTCCACGAGGGGAGACAGTTTAAAAATCAGCTCCCCACACAGATCAGCTCTTGCCTCCCGCCCCCCTCTCGGTGGGGCCTCTGATACAGAGTCAGCAGCATGGGGTGGCAAGCTGTTCTCCTGCATGCTCTTCTTTTAAAACTCAAACCAGCTGGTTGGGACTGACCCAGCCTGCCGGTCCGAGTTTTAAATGCAGAGTGGGGGGGGGGGGGGGGAGAGTTAACCAGGACTGGTAACCAGTAAGCAATCACTCATTGGTTAGCCGGTTAACCAAGTAGCCATTAAAATCCCTAGTATGTGAGCAGGAACAGAATTTTGTTTCTAGAGTGAAAATGTAAAGGAATATATCAAAAGTCATTAAACACACACATTTTCACATTTTAACCATTTTTAAACAAAGATTTTTCTTTATTCAAAAATTTTATGTAAGGATATTAGCCCTGCAAACTGAAGCCAGCAACACTGTTGAAGTCCAGCCATTCAGACATTCACCGTATCTGTATAGCCAATATCATCTAGAAAACAGAGAATAGCTAATTCAAAAAACGGGATTTGATCTTTTTCACTCATGAAAACCAGCATCCCCTGTGATGCTCTTGCTTCTCTCATTTTTTGCTTGTTTTGTATTTTTAAGACAATCACTCTTAATTTTGTGTACAAATCCCACCTTTCATTTTATGACAAATTAGTGGCAAAAGTATGAAACCATTCTCAAAAGTGTCACACAATGGGAAATTTCACACATTGTCCTTGATGTGGCATCATTTTTGTGGTTTTTTTTTTCATACTTATTCAGCTAAATTCTCATGAAATGGTATAAATAAAGCAAAATCACACCTTTCCTGTCTCCAACACCTCACCATTTTTAAAAAAATCACAGCGAAGATGCCAAATGCCAGAGATCTGCTATAGCAGTGAAATGGACACACAGCCCCTAGCTATTACTGTTGCCCCTTAAATACAAGGAAACTTCAGAAATGGGTTTATCTACAGAGTTGAACATAAAAGAGCTAAGTTGCTAACATGCTGGCAGTCTTATGCTTGTACAAAGAATACCCAGAAACAATGCCTCTTGGATTATGTATGAAGGATTGTACAGTGAAGCCTGAATGCTGCAAAGACTTGTGTAGGTGTTCAGTTTTCCTAATGGAAGCAATTCCACTGATTACACTGATTTCAATGAGATTTCTTTCAGGAATAAAGTTAAACACACGCAAAAAGCTTTGAATGACTGTCAAGGTTTTACCCTTGATTACTGTATCATCACATAATGACTCTGCAAACAAAGAAGAAAGTTCATTTTTATAACTGTTAATACTGTATTTTATATACTTACGATAAAGATTTGTAAAATTGTTATACTTCCTATTTAAGAACTATAAAAAGGTGGACAACCTTTCTAAAATATATTTTACTGTTCTTGCATGCACTTTGAAGTTCCTGGTTCTATGCTGACTGAAACCACATAAAGTCTTTCAGAAAGCCCGTCTCATGATATGCCCAGCCTAGATGCATAAGATTTGGGAAATTTAAGCCAGTGGGCAAACTCATCAGTTGGGAAATCAAAATAAATATTCCAACCGCCCTTTAGTTTAAGTCCTATGGGCTAGCTTTGTTTTCAAACACAAATTCTAAAACAATGAGAAAATATACTCAAAATATGCAGTTTTAGGGTGCATCTACACTGCACTGTAACTCGAAATAAGATACACCATTTGAGCTACACAAATTGTGTATCTTATTTTGATGCTATTTTGAAATAGCTTATTTCGTCATTTGGCGCTGTCTACACAGCGCCAAATTTCGAAATAAAGAGCTATTCCGAAACGTCCCTTACTCCTTATAGAATGAGGTTCACAGGGACATCAGAATAGCGAGCCTGAAATAGGCTTGCTGTGAAGAGGTGGGATAGCTATTTCAGGATACTTTGGTGTTGCAGTGTAGACGTACCCTTAATGACCTGAGTCTTTGCCAGATGCATAGAGACAGGAAATGCTTTCCCCCTCTTGTAGCCCTTTCTATGTACTATAGAATCATTGAATCATAGAAAATTCAGGTTGGAAGAGACTTCAAGAGGTCACCTAGTCTAACACCCTGCTCAAAGCAGGACCGACCTCAACTAAATCGTCTCACCCAGCGCTTTGTCATGCCTAGCCTTAAAATTGCATGAAGCATTTAGAAGACTTAAAGAAAAAATTTCCCTTATGTGGTCTGATCCTGCAAATGTCTCTTCAGGTGAGAGTAAGAGCAGAGCTAATCATCTTAGATAGCATGTGCTGGTCTGGCCGCCTCTTTTGTCAATTTATCAGTAAGAACCTTACCAATTACTGAGATGTAGATGTAAAATATAAATAAATTATTTTAAAAAGCTTACCTCTTGTCATTGTTTAAATACATTTCTGTTTTTTAAATAATAGGGTCATGTCTTGATATAAGTTCCAAATCACGGGGAAATTACATGACAAAGCTAAAACAGTGGCCAAAATTCACCTTAAAGCCCTTCTGAACATCAAATTCCAAATTTAGGGCTGGGTCTTTTTTTGTGTTGTGCTGTGCTCTGTGTGTGTTTGTGTTTCAAATAAATGTCCCTCATGACTGTGTCAAAATAATATTTGTTTCATGTCATTTTTAACATGAATATATAGTAAAACAAATGTACGGCTTAGCCACATAATATCAACAAGTAACAGATGAGTTAAGGAATTCTGTTTAAAATTTGCATTGAAGATATTAGCAACCTCACTTACTGGTTTAGGCAAAATGCCTAGCTCATATGATGAGTTTGTTTTCTAACTCTGCAAAGGATTAGCCTGAGTTTCTTGAAGAAAGTGTTTGCGCTACCAGCTGAGCACCAGTTTTCAGGTAAGGTTTTGACTGGGTAAACTAAAGACTCCAGCAGATTAAGCATTTGAGGTACTTCTATGTTATTCTATGACGTTTCTAAACCTGCCTCTAGTGATTTCCATCAATCACTATTTTCTGCTACTTTAAATAAAAGACTTTGTCCTAAAATAAAGTTAATACTTCACTATCATCCTGAAATATGCACATCTTGTTTCAGCCCCAGTTTAATTTTACCATTTTATTAAAACACTAATTCAATGGAAAAAAATCAAGTTTAAAAGTGTTTGACATGTATGGCACTTTTTCAGAAAGATGCATATTATTCCAGTGCCCAAAATCTTGTATACAGTATTATCTTCTCAGTTAGCATGACACAGCCTATTATTTTCCATTATATGTTGTTATACCACACACAAAAATAAAGTGCAACTGGGAACTTCCGACCCCTATAATGCTCGTGAGCATGATGCTGAGATTGTGAGATAGTTCAAAATTTAGTAAATGAGTCCAAATTGTGTTGCGAAATGTAAACACGGAGGAGGGCCAGATTTTTAAAGGGATTCAGGTATCTACTGAGATTTTAAAAAGCATCTTGCTGTCTCTTTGATTTCATTGAGTATTAGAAGGATTTTCAAAAAGCAGCTAGGAGCCTAACTCCCATTGAAAATCAATGCATGTTAGACACCTAGATGCTTTTGAAAATCCTTCTTGGCACATTTTTTTTTTAAACCTGTCCCTAAGTGATGACTCCAAAGCCCTCTACAGTGAATGGCAGCCTATCCACTGGCTTCAGCAGGCAAGGAACTAAACCCCAGAAGATCAACAGTAGTAAGATAAAGGAAGAAAAGTGAAAACTTACCCATGAATTCAATTCCTAAGTGGTCTGCTATACCAAAGAAAGCATGGAAAAG
Source organism: Rafetus swinhoei (assembly GCA_019425775.1). NCBI lineage: Eukaryota > Metazoa > Chordata > Testudines > Trionychidae > Rafetus > Rafetus swinhoei. Next base: position 60,035,693 of record CM033447.1, read on the forward strand.
AAGAACAAAAAGAGGAAAATGTCAGAACTGGAGCCCAAATAACAAACAAACGTTCATCATTAAATGTTTATATTGTGTTAACATCCCAGGGCCCCCAATGGGAGCAGGGGCACATTGTTCTGTGTGCTGGACAGACGCAGAAAAGGGACAATCTCTGTCAATCAGGGCTTGCAATCTAAAGACCGAAGCGTCTAGGTGGAAGGGGAGGAAGCTGCAAATAAATGTGGTGAAGAATTGGCAGAGTTTTGTTCATTATAGTTCCTTTCATACTTCGCAAACATACCTCAAGTCACCCTACTAGGGATGCAGGAGGAGGTCTTCAAAAGCACAAGGAGCAAAAATCCCATGGACATGCTCACCTAGATGTCTCCTATATTCTTCAACTTCCCACCCTCAGTTGCTAACCAACACAACAGAGGTGCGGCTATCTCTTTCATATAGATACAAGCTTTCTTAGACATTATGTCTACACTGCAATCATGGGGTGTGACTGCAGTTCATGAAGACATAACTGAGCTAGGTTTAATCTAGCAAGCTCAGGTATTGGTCTGAGCATCCTTCCGGGCAGGCTGTAAAAGCTTACCCAGAATCTTGGGTAATTACTTGTGGGGTTTGCAGATTAGGTACTTGAGACTGATGATAGCTTGGGCATGTCTCCTGAGCCACACCCGATGACTGCAATGTAGGCATATACTTCAGCTACACCTACATTGTGAGGCAGGAAGTGTGATTCTCCTGCCTGCCTACACGCACTTGTGCTAGCTCTCACCTAGTCAGTGTGAGAATAAAGAGCAGGGTACCTGAGGCAATACAAGTAGCTGCAATGGAGGCATGGCTTTGCTGTGCTGAATATCTAGCCATGATTTTCGGGGGGGAGGTGATTCAGGGGGTTTTGTTTAGCTGTTTTGTTTCATTTTTTAAAAAACACCAAGAAATTTCTGCAGAAAGCACACTATTTTCATCAAAAATCCATTTAGTTGAAAATTCAAATTTCCACCAAAAAGAGAGTCTGATAAAAAAAAATTGCCCCCTCCTCCCCCCAGGCAATAGTGTGCAAAACATATGCACAGAGATAACACAGGCTGCTGGAAAATCATCTCACCATCCTTCTCCGGGAGATGTGAAAGGAAGGCATTTTAACTGCTCTCTGCTTCCTTTCATTTGATATGCAAATAACCCCGATAAAGAGGGACCCATTGGGTATTTGCCAAGGTTTGTCGTTCATGTAGTAAAAATGGAAATAAAAATAATTGCATTCACAATGCTAAAATGAATCCGGTTGAAACCTGCTCACAGGACTTATATTTGGCTCGGGCGCTGAGCTTGAAGATTACATCTTCTTGGATCCAGAGCTCATGAGCTCAGAATCTGACTTCTTGCTACTGGAGAGACTGCTTCTACTAGGAAGCACTGCAATATGAGTTATTGTACTTCAGTAAAAGTTGTGGCCTTGGCCTGTGCACTGTGTTTTCTTTCTATATTACCCAGAGTGACGGCAGCAATGTACAGAACATCATGAATAAAAATACCGAGTATTGTGTGAGCTTTCAAATCTCTCTCAAATATGTTTAGTAGGGTACTTGACAAGACCTTTTAAAAGGTTCAGAACGTACTGAACTTTCCAATTTAACTAAATACGTGTATCAACAGCACAAGATGGAATTCAGCACTCTGAAGAATCCGATCTGGAAGTGTTTATACACAATGAAGTCAAGCATAGTTTTTTTCCACAAGCAAAACTAGCAAGTTCAGCCATGACTCTGTCACACTGATGCTAGATTTCATATCTTTCAGTGTGATTTCAAATCACATGGTGCCTGCTGAAAAACTAGGGAGCCAATCATTCAACACCATGTTTTGCTGTACTCCTTGGAAAATGTATCAAACTGCAGTTTACTGTATTCATTTACAATCATATCTTCTTTACAGTATCTGCTACAGCAAACAAGAGTGGTTATGCAAAATGCACAACAGACATTTTACAAAGAATGAGCACTAGAGAATGTCATGCGGTATATAGTCTTATCAAAATGAGTTTTGATGGATGCATTACTCAGGATTGGTGAATCCACAGATGGTTTATGCAGATAATCCCCAACACCTTTTCTTTCATTATAGGCATGAAATACATAGGTCACACATGTGCCTTATATTTTATAATGCTATAAATTGACATTAACATCTATAGATGGGGTATATTATTTTTCAAAGTTATAAATGTACAAAGGAATATGAAAACATAAAGTTCAAGAGTGGATAGTAATCTCAGCACATAGCATATTCTTAGAAATAAAATTAGTTTCCTTCCAGAATTTTCTGTTTTAATTATGTGACGTTGCATGTGTACACATGCAATTTGCATATAGTATTTGCCTGAAAATCCCACACTATTTATTTTATATTCTTCCTTAAACACTGTAAATTAAATCAAGATATTTATAAAGCCATCATCGGCTTACTTTAAAAAAAAAAAAAACTATAGTGAAGATCAAACACTCTAGTCTGGTTACCAAGGGACTAAGGATATTCAGTTATGAAGAAAGATCAAGACATATTGTCTTCAAATCTATGCAGAATGGCTGATAAAAAATTCTCTTTCACAAACTGGGTCAAACATATTGCATAAAAAACCAATGTTTTTCATCAGCAATCTGCAGTCTCCTTAAAGAGTCTGCTGATTTTTGGGGGGTTTTTTTAAGTGCATGTTATGTACCCACACAAAGAAGTTTTTTCTAACCCTGTGAGAGGTTCTCTATATATATTAGAAAGAGGTTATTATGTAGGCTTCTTTAAAATGGAGGATTGGTTTGAAGCACTAACTTTTATTGGTATCAGTGACCGATGGGGAACAGAGATGGAGAAATATTAGGTAGTGGTATTTTATATATCCCACATGCCTAGAAAGCCGCATCAGCTACTGGCATAATATACTGCCGACAATGTTTTTTTGTATAGATTTTGATGAAAAAGAGTTGATCTGAAATAATCCTTCACAGACCAATATCCCAACTTCCAAATGATAATATGATTTCTAGTTCTCAAGAAATTAAAAAAAAGGTACCTAGGTGTGAAAAAAAACCCAAAGAACAAACAAAAGTAAAAACCTTTTGCAGATTCAATGCACATATTATGTTCTACCCAGGTTGGAATATGTATTTGATTAAACCTTCTTCCCTCCCCAACCTCATACCCTCCCTGCCACCCAAGAAGTAGGCATAGGATATCAATCCTTTTTGTAAGATTGATCTGCACTGTACATTTTATCTGCTGGGTGTCCCAGACATCTGTATAATAAAGTTGAGACCTGATTAAAATCCATATTAAGTGTCTCCTGTCCTCCTTTCGCTGTACCCAGACAACTGGAATTATTTGGATATATACTAAGATAAATCATGCAGGACAGGGCAGTTGATTCCCAGACTATTTGCAACTGCTACCTGAAATGAGAACTGCTATAGATGATAGCTGATACAGCCCCAAGGACTACATGTTTTGAATTGACCTAGGAAGTTTTTAGCATCATGGAAGTAATGCTGAAATGCTTCTGCAATGCACCAATTTTTATTTGTATATTTTCCTCCCTATAAATCAGGTGTTCCTGTTTTAATTTTAAGTGTGAAATGCAGAAACATTCATATCCTGTATGGTGGTACATTTTAGCACTTACAATAATTTTTTTCAGGGCTATTTCTTGAATACACTAACATAATCACTCTGTTTACATTTCTGGATTAATGATTTAAAGGAGACCCACTTTGATAGCAGGAGCAGCCATGCGCTCCAGAATTAGTAAATAGTATTGGAATATCCTGATTACTTGTGCCTTGAAGGGTTGTGTTTTCTGGTTTTTGTTTTTGTCGATCATAAATCTTCACAAGATGCTTAAGGAACCTGGGCTACAATTTGCTAAAGTCGGAACATAACAAGATCCCTTCCACTCTCCTTCCCCTACCCCTGACATCATGCACAAATACACTTTTCCCCTTGAAGCCGCATTTTACAGGAATTTGACTTTATACAAAGTCTCCTCCAATAGTTAACTTTAAGGACTTATTTTCCTTAATATTAATGGAGGCCCAGCGGTGTTTAGCAGAAAACCCAGTCTGCGGTTTTGAGGATATTAAATAACATGTTACATGGGAATGAATTCTGGAATGTTAGCAGTAATTCAGTAAACCAATCATTCCCACTGTTCACACAGTAGCGTGTTTCCATTCCAGAGAAAAATATATGAGGTTGCCAAGACCAGAAAAGAAAAGATAAAATCGTTGTTTCCCAGGTTGGCTTTGTTTGAAATAGACACAAGAGAGGACAAAAAACTCTCAAGGAGCTGACAGCAAATACTAACTACTGAAATAAAATCGATATACTGTATTTTCTAACTTCTGGCAAACGTAGAAGTAGACATAAGGAAATGGAAACTTCCCTTAATTCTCCTCTTCTGGGAATGCCCCTTATCTGTGGGAGTCCCCAGCATATACAGAGGAGTATGACCAAGTTGCTTTGTCACCTTTCTTGTATCATGGGGTGTACTTGCGGGAGGAGGAGCATGAGGGAAGCAATGGCTAGAACATAATGAGTTCTGGCAATCCCAGCTTTTGTCAGCTGGCACCCCCTAGCATCTCTTATTTGGCCCGAGCAAAGAATCAGGAACTGGAACTTACATAATGACAGTCCTTGTCACAATGGAAACCTTGGCTTGGATCCGGCTTTTACCACACAGCCGAGTCAGGGGCACTCCCCGTGTCTGTTGAGGAAAGATCAATTTTGTGGAAACCCCTTTCTGGGGTGCAACCTATTTCCTTCCCTTCTCCATGGACAGCCAGCTGATGAATGCATGGGAGATATCCACCCGGAGGGCCAGTTATCCACTTATTTCCTGCTCCCTCCCCTTCAGTTGTGCACTTGGGAGAAAATAAGATCTGAGGAGCAATGCTAGTGTAACCCACACACTCAGTGTGGTTCACTCTCCCATGGAGAGACACTTAGACGGCTTACAGCAAGAGATAAGAACAAGGGAGCTCTCTACAGCCTAAGCTGAGAGTCAATTGGCTTTTAGCTCAAGCAGTAGAGGCTCCTATGTTAAGCTTCTTATAACCACCACCGGGCCACTTAACCACATATCATGACTGTTTCACGCAGAACATAGAACATGGGTGGGATTCTTTATTCCCTATGAGGCCGTGATAGACAGGGGCCAGTCTGATGTAAAGTAAATAGTATTGTGTTATGATTTCTGAGCACTCAAAGTGTTCTGGGAGCATCATAAGAACTATCGGAGTCACAGAACCTCATTCTCCACTGCCCGAACCCTTTGGTGGCCTTTTGCACCTGTATGGGGATGAGGGGTGCAGGAGGGGGGAAGGGAAGAATGCTACTATTCTGGTTTGGAAGCGTTTTTCATCCACTTTGTATAGGTGTAAATGACAACAAGATGGGGGGGGGGGGTAGGGAAGCTGGCCCCTTAGTCTTGGCCCCCAATATATTAGATTCTAAATTCACACGTCACGCAACAAAGTGAAACACAGAAAGGGACAAAAATAAGGGTGAAGGATGGAGGAGGGTGAATGAGGATTAGAGTCTCCATTCTTTTAGACACAAAATAACCAATGTGCAATTGTATACTATTCTGAATTTTCTGACAAGCAAATTCTTCATTCTTAGATAATAGCTATTTTATGAAAGTTGTACAATGCACCAACATTATGGACACAATGTGGTGTGTGTGCGCACATGTGCACACAGAGTGTCAGCAGTTTCTCTCTGGTGGGTAGATGCTCCTACCAAAAAGAAATTGCTGTCATATTGAAATCAATCTTCATCTGCCAGGCAACACAAACATACCCTACACAAATTAACGCTAGAAATTAATTTGCAGCTTAATGGACGCAGCCCCTGCGTTCAGATCTACCTCTTATTCTCTATCCTCCCAGCAGCCAAAGCATTCACCACACCATTTTACAAAAAATGCAAAAGCATATTTCAAAGTCAATAATGATAATTCTGTGACTTGCTCAGAGTTTTTTGAAAAATGTTGTTAGCTCCTTAAATTGCCATTTTATTTAAATTAATGCCAATATTACCTTCTCTTGAGGAACTTTGAGATTGCCTGAAAGGAAGCATATTTCCTATGAAATACCTGATACAAAATGAATGCATGTACTCAGGACAGTATAAATGTGTTATCTCTGTGCTACCAGAGATATACCATCCTCAGTTAAAGATATGGCAACATTGTAAAATTCTCCCATTTTCAGTATAGGGAATTTGAAAACAACATACAAATGGTAAATACGGTGGTACAGTAAATGTCCCATCCTTTTCAAACTGTACCCTTTTTTTTTCTATGTCATATTAGGGATAGATTGAGTACAAATGAACACAGTATTCCAGATGAGGCATAAATATATTATAATGACCTTGAGTATCTTTCTCAAAAGCTTCCACATGATGTTCTTAAGTCCCATTTTCCAAGTTCCCAAATTTCATAGAGTTTCAGTAGCACAAATACATAAGTCACTCAGGGTATGTCTACACTGCCACCCTAGTTCGAACTAGGGTGGCTAATGTAGTCATTCGAACTTGCAAATGAAGCCCGGGATTTAAATATCCTGGGCTTTATTTGCACATGTTCCCAGCGCCCGCCGTTTTTAAATGCCCCGTAGTTCGAACTACCTGCCCGTGGCTACACGCGGCACGGGCTAGGCTAGGTAGTTCGAATTAAAGCTCCTAGTTTGAACTACCGTTACTCCTCCTGCAACTGCCTTCATCTGCAATGAGGAGTAACGGTAGTTCAAAGTAGGAGCTTTAATTCAAACTACCTAGCCCGTGCCACGTGTAGCCGTGGGCAGGTAGTTCGAACTACGGGGCATTTAAAAATGGCGGCGCTCGGGAACATGCAAATAAAACCCAGGATATTTAAATCCCGGGCTTCATTTGCAAGTTCAAATGACTACATTAGCCACCCTCGTTCGAACTAGGATGGCAGTGTAGGCATACCCTCAGATGGCTTGGAAAATATTAATCACCATATTAATTTCAGTGGTCCAGAAAACTGAACCTTCCCCACATGGAAAGTAGGGTACTTAATCACATCTGCATACACCTACCCATCCCTTAGACCCTACAGAGTTTTCTGCACTGAGTTCTAGGCTCAGAGTGACAGAGGAGGTAAAAAAGGGCACATAAGGGGAGGAATGGCAATTTACAATCTCAATCCCCCTACTTCAGACAGCGCAGCTTTGTGTGCAAGGCGTACTATGGATTCCCTGGGAGCCAATTCCTTTCCTCCTGACAGAACCACATGGGAACATCCCTGTGAGGGGATTTTTCATAGCGATTTCATTTCCTTACATCTCTGTGACGGGCTGGGTCACTGTCCTGGGGCAGAGCCCCCATTGCTGGGCTTGGACACCGACTTCCCCCCGCCCGACTAATTCCAGTCCCCACGTCTACCGGGTGCCCACGTGACACAATGTCCAAGACATCCCGGCTGTGCTCCTTCCTCGAGCTAGATTCATTGTCCCGCATGCCCCTTTTGGTGTATTTCTCCCTTGTCCTCCTACATCCTTCTACCCTCCTGAGGTTTGTTGCTTCAGGGGAGGGGATTAAGCGGACTTGGGCCGGCCCTCTCCACCGAGTCCCAAACCAGGGCCCTTAAGTGCAGGGGTACAATCGCCCTGCACAGCTGGTGGGGTGGTTCCGCAAAACGCGTCAGCCCATGGGCATCAATACCACCCTGGCCTGGGCTGCTTCCTTCCCCCCCCCCCTTTGTCTTGTGTCCCTGCTTCCCCGGTCTGAGGTCCTACCAGGCTTTTGGCACCTCTCTGCTCTCCTGGTTCCGGTGGGCCCAGGTAGTCTGCAGTCCGTTCCAGCTCCGGCGCTCAGCTGCCCTCGGTCCCGTCCGCTCCTGCCCCTCTCTGGCTCGGGGCACTTCTCCTCCCACTCCTGCAGCGGGCAGCCCTTTTGAAAGAGCCCGCTGCCACAGGGGACATCCTGGAGCCCTGCGTCAGGGGCGTCCTGATGCTCCGTTGTGTCCTTCCTCCTGCTCCGCCCACTCCCCTCTCCTGAAGTGGCCGTGTGTCTCAAGCCCTGTCCTGGCTGTGTGCACACCGCGGTTCGCCGGAGACGAGTTTCCTCCACCCCCAGGGAGACGGCAGGGGTGAGTCCGGTCCGAGAGCGGGTCGCCCCAAACCCATCACAGTCTCCCATGTGCACATTTTTACCAAGGGGAGGGATGCTCCTTTCCATTATGCAATCCCCCCGGAAGTGGAGGTCTTCTCCTTGAACGGTTTCATTTGATTTAGCTCCCAGCAATGTTTATGGCAGTTTAGATAAGAAATAATGTTTCTTATGTTTATCAACACTGAACTGTACCATTATGGTCTCCATTCACTTGGCTTTGTTAGATCCCTCTGGAGTTACTTGGAGTTTGTCCAGTCTTGAACAACCAAAATGACTGTGTGCCATCCAGATTTCCCCACCTAACTGCTCACTTCTCCTTTCATTAATATATTAAACAATGCTGGTCCCAGGCCCTGTTCCAGGAAGGCACTTATGCACAAATTTAACATTAAGCTCATGAGTAGTCTCATTGACTTTAAGACTAGCCATGTTGAAAACTGACCATTTATCCATGCTCTGTTTTCTGTCCCTCATCCCCCTTCTAATCCATGACAGTACTGTGTCTCCTCAGTAGCCTTTTGTGAGGTACAGTAAAAGCTTTGTTGGGAAATGGAGGGTGGGGAATGCTGGTTAGTCAAATATTCTGCTTAACAAAGAGTTTGCTGTATGGGAAGGGGACTGAGGATGAGGTGGTGTGTGTCAGGAGTGAGGAAGCAGGTTCTGGGATGGGGCCAGGAATGAGGGGTTTGAGGTACAGGAGTGGGCTCCGGGCTGGGGCCAAAGGTTTTAGAGTGCAGGAGGAAGTGCAGAGCTTGGGCTTGGGGCGGGACTTTGGGTGCAGAAGGGGATTCAGTGCTGGGGGTTAGGATATGGAAGGGGCTGTGGGACGGGCTCTGGGAGGGAGTTTGGGTGTGAAAGGGAGTTGGGGCACGCCTGAGATGGAGTAGGGGGTTGGGGCACGCCTGAGATTTCAAGATGCTGGATCTGAGTGGCACTCACCTCAGGCAGCTCCCTACAATTGGCAACAGAATTTCACGTGATGTTTGCAAAGGGCTACATTACTAAAATCATCAGGAATTTTGGCTGTTCAATGGACTCTACATTTGAAATAGAGAGCTAAATCCCTGCTCTCAGCAATACCTGGGAAACACCAGTGACTTCCACGCAGAAGTGTGATTGAGATCATGCATTATTCCATTGATTAGTAGGGTCTTTTGTGTTGTTACCAGGATTTAATCAGGTGAATGAAAGGGACGATGCAAGGAAAGGATTGAAAATAATCCACTTTGGTCGAAAATTTGCATGTAAGGCCTGATCCAGATCTCAATGACAGTCTTTCTGTTGATTTCAGCAGAAGCTGGATCCTACCTTGAATGTGTTATTTTTATATTCATTTTAACATCATGTTCAATGTTGTGACTAGTGTCTCTTCCTGCTCTCTTAGATCAGTGTCTCATTGTCTGTGCAAAGCCTACAGACCTGGGTTGTTGTCAGGTGGGATTATACCTGGGAATTTAGGGACTAAAGCCATGGGCCTCTACTACATAAGTTAAAAGCCAATTGGCTGTTAGCTAAGGCTGTGGAGCAGTCTTCAATCTTCCTTTCTCAGCATTCTCAGTGCCTCTAGGTTACAGTTACATCCCTGTGTCATTTGCTCTTTGCTCAATACTAATAAAGGACATGCTAGAAAAGATTACCCTCCATAAAAATGCATGGTCTAGAGACAAAGGAATAAAAGTAAAATGAGAAGGAGAGGAAAAGAAGGTAAAATGAGTAAAATGATGAGAGTCTAAAAATACATCCATTAGATATTTCTGCCCACAATGGCACAAGCAGAACTGGGTGGATTATTTGCAAGGAATTTTTTCATTCACAGGTTATCCATCCACAGGGAGATTGGGATGTTCATGAAATAGTTCATTATGTGTAGAATATTTTATGCAAACATATGCAGGCTGAAAATGACACCGAGACCAATGTGTGAAAAATGAATGAAGAGTCTCAATACTGTTTGAAAGATTTATATTTACTCCCCCTCCTCCCCCGAGGTATGTCTACATTACAAAGTTTTGTCCAAGAATCATCATAGGGTGTTCACATTTGCTCCCTCTGTGAACAGGTGTGAGCAAAGCACTGTGGGTATACACCCCATGGTGCAGTGTCGTGGGAAGGCAGAGCTGATGTCATCATGGGATTCCCTCCTGAGATCTTCCCCAGCCTCCCCAGCTGCTGAGAGCAGCAGTCTGAGTAGCTCCGTGAGCTCTCCATGCTGAGGAATGTCAAAGCATAATAAAAATATATGGAGCTATAGCATCTCATAGAACTGGAAGGGACCTTGAGAAATCCTCAAGTCCAGTCCTCTGCCCTCACAGCAGGACCAAGTACCATCCCTGACAGATGTTGCCCAGCTCCCTAAATGCCCCCCTTAAGAATTGATCTCACAATGCTGGGTTTAGGAAACCAATGCTCAAAGCACTGAGCTATCCCTCCCCCCAAGCACCACAGTCATCCCTCCTGCCCCAGCCTCCTGTCCCTTTCTCCACCGCCGCACTCTGCATGCGGCTGTATTCCAAGTGCAGGGCAGAACAGCATTCCAACGGTTTTCTCTTTGTTTCTTCCCCACATGGAGCAGCTCACTCAGGGGTCAGGAGCTTTGAAAGAGGAAGGGTGCATGCTTGCAGGGAAGCAGAGACCAGAGCCATCAGGCCAGGCATGATGAAATACTGGGGGATGCCAGTTTTGTTGACAAAACCAACAGCAGAGGCTACAGTGGCTCTTTGTGGACAATAAAGTCAGGGGAGCAGGGGCGGAGGGAGTCTCATGAGGTGGAAATTTTTTGTTGCCAAAACTGGGCATGTTTCCAGACAAAAGTTGCATTGCAGCATGTACACTCTCACTGTTCTGTTGCCAAATGTCAATGTTTGGTAACAAAACTTGGTAGTATAGACATACACTGAGATATAAATTAGGGAAAGGTTTCAGCCTCAACTTTGAATTCCTTAGCCTTTGTCAGTGTGCAATTCAGGAGACACTCAACATTCATAACATTGTTTTTTAATTCACCTAATCGAAGCTAACATAGGTTGCTATAAATCTGGAGGCATTCACAGGAAAGTTTTTGTAATTCATCATCCAATAATGTAGTTTCTTTAAGGACTCAAATCAACAAAAATGCATATAAGCTATTATGTTACTGGAGTCCATGCATCACCACACAGGAGCCCCTCATTAAATAATGTGACTGTATCATAGTTTATTATTGTGATTTCTGCTCTGTTTTGAATCATTATGTTCTGAAAGCCCAACCTATTACTAGGATGGGAAGGTTATTCATTTTAATATTAAATGCTACACATACCTTTCTAAATAGATAGTTGCTGATGTGGGAAAAATGCCGTGCTTTATGGTCCTTGTATTGCAAGGATTTGTTGCTAGTCTTAAAGTCACTTTAATTACACTTTATAAATACATAGGCACCTGTTAATGAGCATACAGTTGGGCTCACTAATGGATTAATTTATTACTATCTTGAAGAGAAAATGTGACACTAAGTCTGATTGCGGAGCTTTTTTCCTGGCAGTCTTATTGAAATGATATTTTTCCCAGTTCAAAAGGGAGGGTTTATTGTCCCATCTGCCCCCTAATCCATGAAGTAAATGAGAATATAAAATCAATCACTAAATGGCATTGGCCTATAAATGACAGAGCCAGAACAGAAAATAGTCTCCAGGGGCTACTGTGGCCATTATAGTCTGTTCTAAGGTTAGGATGACTTTGGCAAAGAGAAGAGAACTCTCTGTGCTAGTAACTTCCTCCCCAAGTGAACCCCAGTGAATAACTCATGGAATTAGTTCCATTTTCCTAGGTAGAGGAAATGTGATTTCTCATCTGAGGTGCATTATAGGGGGGCAGCTGAAAAGCTCTAGACATATGTGGCAGGAGGGAAGATGCAGATTATAGGTATAGTCCCTGCCCAAATTCTCTCAAACTCAAGCAAGAATTCACGGGTGCTTGAATAAGAGTAACATTGTCTCCTAGCAATGTACAATAATCATTTCTATTTCTTTTTCCACTGTGACCTGTGATGGTTGGTATTAGATATGGCTCACCCTGTTAGCATATTCCGTAATGCTTAGCAATATGACAAGTTACATATGTATACCAAAGCAACCGGCTTTTTGAACCCAGATTGGTGTCTGTTTTATAAATGGAAGCCCAGGGTGTCTTAGGACAAGGATATTTCTCCATTTCAATAGGGAATCGCAGCGTCTAAGCTTTTCTGCTCAAAAGTCTATGGGGAGTTTTCAGGATTAGCTCGCTAAATCAGTCACTAATATTTAGAGATTTTGATTTGTTTAATTCCATGCCCCCTCCATCCATACCATCAACAAAAAAACACCCTTGTCTTTTCACATCTCCAGTACATGCTATTTTTTCTTGTACCCCGGGTCATTTAAAAAGGCCCAGTAATTTTTTTGGCGATTATGTTGATTTGTTTTTGTGATGTATTTATACACAAAACACTCAGTGGGAACCATTTTCTTCAGTGGGAAAATAATTGCTTTGGGTGGTCCATTTTGCCTTTATATATTCCATTGGGATGAAAGGAAACAATTTAAACTTCAGAAAATTACTACTTAGAGAACTGATGGAAATATTATTTGATATAGTTAGAACAGGATAAGACAAACAACAAGAAATATCCTAAGGAATAATTGAACTATGTCTTAGAAGCGACTACATGGCCATCTGTAGACTTTTACTCTTTCTCTCTTGTATACAGTTCTTTGAACTTAAGATACTGAGAGCCAGATTTCCTGCTGTTACCTGACCCCATTTTAACCCCTGAGGCGGTGTAAGGGCATTGGATAGCATCAGGATCTCCTAATCTGGGGATTTTTCTGCCAACAAGGGAAATTCTATATGATGTGTAACAATTTCATTCATCACCACACTTAGGGTATATCTACACAGCAGGGCTAAAGTTGGAATAGGCTACACAACTTCAGCTACGTCAATTGCGTAGCTTAAGTAGAAACAGCTTATTTCAGCTTTTGGCCTACACAGCAGGAAGTAGGAGGAAGAACACTCTTCAACTTCCCTTACTCCTCATGAAATGAGGGTTACAGGAGTCAGAGTAAGAAGTCCCTCTGATTGACATTATTTTGAAATAAAGGCTGGCAGGGTAGATTCACACTCGGGCTATGTCTACACTACAATGATCTATCGGAAAAAGGTACGCAAATTGTGCTCCGCAATTTGCGTACCTTTTTCCAATAGTTTTTTCAGAAGAGGCTTTTCCAAAATTTGGCCCATCTACACTGGGCCAAATTGTGGAAAAGCCTCCTCTTTCAGAAGAGCCCTTCTTCCTCGTGGGAAGCTATATAAAAGTGACAAAAAGAATGTTCATCTAAATATCCTTCCAGATGTGCTTGGTCATTTCATAAAACAAACTTTTCATTATTCATCATTTTTAAAATAGCCATTTCATATCAAACCATTTAAAATCTGGTGTGCTTTTAGTATAAACCAGTGAAAAATGTTTTGAAATCTGATTACAAAAATAACATTTAATGAGTAAGCAGAGAGAGTTATTGTCACTTTCAATCAAAATTTCATAAAACAAGATTTAAAAAAATAAATTCCTAAAGCTAGTGTCCTAAATCCACACTTTGGCTGCTATGTAAATTGATTTTTTTCAAGTGGCTTCTGTTGAAATCAGGGGCAGTGGCTGGGTACACTCAGCACATTTTTGAAAATTAGGCAATTTTTTAAGGGTCTAAATTTAGAAACCGTAAAGTGGACCATTTTCACCATGATTTGCAAACCTTGTATTTCATTTCAATTGTTTGGAACAATCACTGGTGGTCACATCTATCCCAGATGCAATCTTTTATGTCCACTGAAGATAGGATAATGCGGCTTAATCTGCAAGGAGGGATATTTAGGTTAGAGGTTAAGAAAAACCTTTAGGGTAATTAAATATTGGAATAGGTTACCAAGGGAGGTTGTGGAATTCCTGTCACTGAATGTTTTTAAAAACAGGTTAGACAAACACCTAGCAGGACTGATTTTGGTTCTCCTAGCTCAGTGTGAGCAGGGTGAGGGAGGGCAGATGTAAAGGTTTGAGGCAGAAGGGGGATACCCTTGTTAGGTACCTTCCAGCCCAACATTTCTAAGGATTCTATTTTTTCTATATTGTGCAGCAGCCCTCAAAATCACAACATGAGATTGAAGATACCATCCAAAGGTTAATTGTATTCTCCCAACTTTTGTTACAAAAAATAGCGAAAGGGAAAAAAGTATCAGCTGGATTTGCTTTGCAAGCAAAGCAGTTTGCCGTGCCCTAAGGGTTGACCCTGACAGAGCTGCAAGATGGAACCCCAAAACACCATTGATCCAGTACCAAAGGAACACTTCAGATTTGACAAATGTCCAACAAAAACTGTTCTTATGAGGTATAAATAATATACAGTGCTGAAGAATGGAATAAACTATCGATTTTCTTTCCCTTTGGATGACAAAGCAGAACTTGCTTGTGGCACTGCTTTGCTCTGCCACCAGAACAGAAAGATTATTTCTGACTTCTGAAAATAAATAATAATGTTCCACCCTTCAGAGAATTAAGTAAGCTAGAAATACAAACAACTGCACCATCTGGAGCCTACAATTTCAACCCAGATAATCTTGCCTTTCTGCCATCCTAAAAGGATTTCTTAAATAAATCATCAACATTTAATATAATTATGCTAGCTCTATAGGTAGCTATGCTAATAAGTAATTTATTGTTGATGCTGTGTTGACCTTTAATTGCTAAATCTGCCATTGACTTACACTTAAGCAACCCTCATGGTGGTGTTTATGATTGCAGTCAGTACAGGATTTGGCCCTATGCTATCAACTATTGGTGTGTGTGTTTATATACAGTAGAACTTCAAACTTCCAAACACCACAGGAATGGAGGTTGTTCGTAATTGAAATGTTCGTTACTCTGAACAAAGTTATGGTTCTTTCAAAAGTTTACGACTCAACACTGACAAAATGCAGCTTTGAAACTTTACTGTGCAGAAGAAAAGGCTACTTTTAACCTTCATAATTTAAATGAAACAAGTATAAAAACAGTTTTCTTGCCTTGTCAAATCCTTTTTCTCAAAAAAAATTCCCTTAATTTTTTCAGTAGTTTATGTTTAACACAGTACTGCAGCGTGTTTGCCTGTTTTTTCTACACATGCAATAAATGAAACTTGTGCGTGTACTTAATTTTAATATGTATATAGTTCCACGTTAGCCAATGGAACTTTTCATGCAACAAAAGGGAATCGTGCTTAAAAGAGCTTTCTCGCAGCAAGGCAAAAATCCTTAAGATTAGGTGTCAACCAAATGTAATGATATATCATGTTTTTTTCTGGAAACTGTGTAAGAAAAGAACATGGAAACATATTACTGTTCAGATTTATTGCATTTGTGATACCCAGATATGGTCATAAACTTGTCCATATGAGTAAGGTCTTAGCAAAATCTTCATGATTTGGCTCCATGCCATGCTTTGTCTAAATACACAAAAAATAAAGACGCTCTTGAGTTTTAACTGCTAATTGTTTCAGCTCATACAAATGGAACTGGGTGTGAACAAACTGGTAAGTGCACTATCCAAAAGTGAAGCCATCTACCTACTGACCATTGATCTGTACAACTGCTGGTGGTTCATTATAAACAAGGTTCATACCATTATTGATGCTCCTTTTAAGCAACTCTATCAAAAACTTAAAACCAATGTGACTGTCAGTGATCAGATACCTCTCTTGCATCTGAGCATGTAACAAATGGTGCACCTAAAGGTGCATCTACACAGCACAGTTATTTCAAAATAACTGACATTATTTTGAAATAACATTGCAAGCGTCTACACAGTAACTCCATTATTTTGAAATCATTTTGAAATAACAGACAGTTTATTTCAAAATCTGTAAACCTCATTCCACCAGGAATAATGCTTCTTCCGAAATAGCTATTTCAGAATAGCAGTAGTGTGGATGCTCCAGTGCTGCTATTTCAAAATAGCCCCTCACCAGGGCCATTCAAAGTAACTACTCCCCAGGGCTTCTAAATCGAGATAGCACATTAGGGAAGCCTGCCTTGGACTAATTTTGAGGCTTCCCTGTATTGTAGATGTGCTATTTCAAAATAAGCTATTTCAAAGTATTTCTTCCAAAATACAGCCTCTCTCCGATTTATGAACCGGTTACGGACCAAGCAATTGGTTGTAACTCGGTTTGTTTGTAAGTTGGACCCCATTGAGTTACACGCGACCATGCTGTTCGTAAGCGCGGATCATATTCGTAACTCAGGGTCCGCCATTTACGACAGTTTCGGTCGTAACTCGGGGACCGGCTGTAGCTTACTTCAAAATAAGTGTGCTGTGTGGTCTTACGCTAATTTACTAGCTTTCTGAATGGAATTCGATAGCCTTTGCTAAAAGCTTCTCTCAAATTAAACCCCATTCATCAATATGCATCTAATAAAATAAGTATTTCTGTAACTGGGATGCCAGGATTTACCCTGAGATTTTGCAGGCTCGGCATCTCAACTATATCGGTTTATAATTGGCAGAACAAATGAAAACTTTCTTCCTTATACCTGTTTTTTCTTCCTGTTTTTTGGCTTCATTCAGTATTTGCATCAACCACTCTATTCTTATTTATATTGCTGTAGCATTGAAGGGACCAGTACCCCATTGTGCTAGGAGCTGCAGACATATGCAACAAAAAGACAGCTTCTACCGCAGGCCCACTGAGAGCAATTCCAGGTATCAGGGCAGAAGAGTTAATAGGCCCCCAAACATGCACAAGCCACACCTGTGCGGACCCTGGCCATCTGACATTTGGGCGGTGCTGTGCCTGTGCTAGCTGGTGCCCAGTGAGCTACTGGCTGTGCTCCTGGGTGTGCTCTTCCAGCAAGACCAAGGCTTCCACATGCCTGCCCAGGACGGTTGCCAGCTGTCTAATTGTGCAAATCTGAAGCCCCATGCCCCACCCTTGTCCCTTCCCCTGAGGCCCTGCTCCCACTCGGTCCTTCCCCCCTCCCTCCCTCCCTCGCTTTCACAAGGCCCTGGAGGGAGTTTGAGTGCGGGGGGGGGGGGGGGGAATAGGTAGGGTTCAGGTTCTGGGAGAGAGTTTGGCTGAGGGAGGGGGCATGGGGTTCAGGCTCCAGGATTAGAGCTTAGGTGTGGGAAGAGGTGCGGGCTCTGAGAGGGAGTTTGGGTGCAGGAGGGTGTGCAAGATTTGGGTTCTGGGGGGAAGGGGACTGACTGGGAGGAGGGGTTGTAAGTTCTGGGAGGGAGTTTGGGTGCAGAGTATGGGATCTAGGCTGGCCAGAGAGTTGGAGGCCAGGGTGCAGGCTCTGGGAGGAGATCTGGGTGTTGATTCTGGACTGGGGCTAGGTTTCAGGAGGGGCCCAAGAGGTTGGCGCTTACCTCAGGCAGCTCCTGAAAGCAACCAGCTCACCTCTCTGGCAGTGGCTCCTAGGCGGGGGTGGGGAGGGAAGAGAGTGTCTCCATATGCCAGTGCCCGCAGGCAACATCCCCACAGCTCCCACTGGCTGCAGTTCCTGGGGGAATGGAAGCTGCAGAGTCAGTGCCTGGAGTAGGAGGGCGTGAACACACAGAGACTTGACAGCCACTTCCAGGCATGGTGTGGAGCACAGGAGGGCAGGAGGCCTGTTTTAGTCTTTCTGTGTTGCCGCTGCTGGTGGCCCAGAACCCCCAGACCCTTCTAAATTGCCTGAGCCCCTTTTGTTCCTCCTCCCCATTGGTGGGGCCTGTCCTACAATCAAACAGCAACCCATCTACTCCCATGCTTTTTAAATTTGTCCAACAACAAAACGCCTACTTAACGTCTCCTAATAAAATCACTGCCAAAGAATTTTCTGATATAACACACTCATCACTATCACCTCCCACCTCTGATTGGCTAATGATGCCGGCCTCCATCGCCCACTTACTGTACTGTCAAACAAGCACCTTAGCACTTTCTCCCATGATGCCCTTTGCCCATGGGAGGAGCTCCCTCTAAACCTAAGCAAAGCTAATGCATTATCCTTCTAAATCTCTCTTTAAAACTCCTCCTTTTCATGATGCTTACAAAAAAAATGGACAGCAGTTATGCTGCTAGAGTGGTGAGACCACTGCCTGGCATATTGTCCAATACTGGCTCATTGTTCTCTGTGTACTCAAATAGGGCCTCACACTGCAACTATCCATGTCCCTTTTACACTCAACGGGACAAACTCATGTGCAGAAAATTAAGCACTGACAATTTTTTTTCCAGAATTAGTCAGTAAACTTTTCACTAGCCGAAAAGAACTCATCACAAAGAGAGCAGACAAATCAGGAGATAATATTTAAAAGATTTTTCTATCAGAAAATTGAGGTTTTTATTTCATTAGTCGATTTCACAAGACAATGTTGTGTTTAAACAACGGGCTATATTTTCAAAACAGAGGTCCAAACCATTAGCTGGTTTAAGTCAGCATAGCACCAATGAAGCCAATGTGCAATTCTGATTTATACCAGCTAAGGAGGTGGTCCATAACTAGTTAAATACTAAGCAATTCAGGAAGCAGTTTTTCCACCACTAATGGTATTGTCATAGGAACAATACACACCTAGATGAAAATTGTGTGTGATGAGTGGGGTGAACAGCGGAGTCTAGTTAAGGAGGACCAAGTTAAAATGATCATCATTGTACAGCTAAAATCACATATATCATATAGATGATGTGGATTTTCACATTGGAACATGGGCATTAGATTATAGAATGCATATAGTTCACTCAGGAAAGCCAATGGCAAATCATTTAAAGTATTTGTATCCATTAACTTTTCTTTCTTAAAAAAAGTCTATATGTAGATGGTAAGTGATATATACAAAGCACAGAGACCTGAAGGAGCCCTTTTACCACTCATTCAGAAATATAAATTATGTAGTAGCTGCTTAAATTGATAAGTGTGATACAGTAAAATGCTTTTCAGCTGAATTCCTTTTTCATTTTCAACACATTCTAACCACGGTAAAGATGACTAATTTGCCTTTTTTCTGTATCATTAAAACGCAAACAAAAATAACTCCAAACCACTAAAGAACTGAAACCGCCAGTTAATTACAGCTCATAAGACAGGCGTGCTCAGAGAGCCATCTAGCATTATACCCATCCAAATCAACCACCTTCCTCACCAGGGATCACAATGCACTTCAATTATCCTTGAGATTCACAAGTATTATAATATTCTTTTACATAGGGAAGAAAGACGATACGGTAAAAGGACTTGCCCAAGGTTGTAATAAGAATCAGTGACAGGGAGATCCAATGCTTAGTCCTGCTGTTAGTCAGTTAGACTATATTCCTTTTCTATCAATTATTTGAAAAATGGGACAGATAGGAAAGGAGGTGAAGTATATATGGTGAATCATTTATAACCTGAAATCTTTAAATCGAAATTGTAAGTGAAGGATTTCAGTAACTCAGCCAGAGGTGAGGGGGAGGAGTCTGTTACAGGAGTGGGTGGGTGATATTCTGTGGCTTGCAATGTGCAGGAGGGCAGACTGGACAATCACAGTGGTCCATTCTGACCTTAAAGTCTATGACACAACGCTAAGAGTTATTGTAATTGCTTAATGGCATTGTCACTGCTAGGGAGTCAATAAGAGGATTGGTTCATTCTGTACTACTTCCAGTTTTCTCCATCCTTCCACTCTAAGGGCTCTCACAAATCTGAGCTCTGACCTGGGCAAGGCCCCTGTGCAGCTCCTTAGATCTAGCTAGTTCCCTTTTACATAGTAAAACCACACAGAGCCTGCAGCCTTGTCAGCTTCCACCTATAGGGATGCTGGTGTCTACATTTGCTTTTTTAAATGTATTTAGCTGAGCTTTTCCAAGTCCAATAAGGGCATGTCTACACAGCAGGGCGAAAGCCGAAATGAGCTACGTCAATTGCGTGCGTAGTTTAAGTCAAAAAAGCTTGTTTCAGCTTTTGGGGCTGTCTACACAGCAGGAAGTACAAGAAAGAGCACTCTTCCTCTGGCTTCCCTTACTCCTCATACAACGAAGATTACAGGAGGCGGAGTAAGAAGTCCTCCAGCTTGACATTATTTTGACATTATGTTGAAATAATTGCTTGTAGTGTAGATGCAGACTATGTTATTTCGGAATAATGTCAGGTATTCCAAAATAACACAGCCATGTAAACATAGCCTAAGGGAATTAGACACCTAATTCCCAATTAATCTCAAAGGTATGTGGGTATCTATTTCCTTGAGATCCTTTGAAAATCTTAGCCTTAAAGTCATAGAAATTGGTCCTTTTTCTAGTATATGGCAGTGAAGTCTCCTAACATTAGAATTTCCCTGCAGCAGAGAAATTCTAAGGACAGTCTCGTTAGAGCACTCATAGAGAAGTTGGGAGACACTGGGTCCAGTCTCCTTCAGCAAACACATATTTATCCACAATGGCACGACGCCAGTCCCACACTACAATATCCCATAGCCAGACGTTGCGCATTGAATTGTCATATTTTTAAAATAATTTGGCCAGATAAGATCAATGTTCATTTTACACTTGTCACAGCTGTAGAAACTGGCCAGAAGGGATCGCGAAATAATTATCTAATAATCAGATTTATAGAGATAAAGATGTGATTTATAAAGTTTTATAGCTACAAAACACACATTATCAACACTGGATGTCAAAATACAAAATCAATCAATCAATAAATCCTAACTCAAACTCTAAGTTTTCAAACAGTGAGGCAGCCGCACAGATCCAGAGACACAAATCAGGGTCTCGAGCTGGATTTCTCCAGCATCGGTTGCCATTAAAACTTAAGAGTTTAGATTTATTGATTGATTGATTTTAGGTAGAGTTTCTGATTATGTTACGTATGACATTATAAAATTTATAAATCTTATCTTATTCTGTTATTTCATGATCCTTTTTATGTATTAAGCCATAGTTGTGACAGTAAATGAACATTGACGATTCGGCTGCTTGTAATATGATTATACTACGCTGCATCATCTAGCTATGAGGATTGACGTCGTGTTATCAGGATGTCGCAGTTTGCTGCCGGAGACACTGGGTCCAGCCCCTTCAGCAAACACACATATTTTATCCACAATGGCACGACGTCAGTCCCACACCACAATATCCCATAGCTAGACGTTGCAGCATTGAATTGTCATATTTTTAAAATAATTTGGCCAGATAAGATCAATGTTCATTTTACACTTTGTCACAGCTGTAGGAAACTGGCCATAGAAGGGGATCATGAAATAATTATCTAATAATCGTAGATTTATAGAGATAAAGATAAAGATTTATAAAGTTTTATAGCTATTAAAACACACATTATCAACACTGGATGTCAAAATACACAAAATCAATCAATCAATAAATCCTTAACTCAAACTCTTAAGTTTTCAAACAGTGTGAGGCAGCCGTGCACAGATCCAGAGACACAAACTCAGGGGGACTTTTACCCTGAAAAATTAAACACCAAGTTGGGGCCATCCTTAGGATTTATGGGGCCCTACACAGAACTATTAAACTGGCGCTGCTTTGCCCAAAGGCAGGCAAGGCTGCGGGGAGGTGGGGGGTTGGGGTGATGAGAGGTAATCCACAAGAAACTAGTAAAATGTGTGACCCATATCCTAAAGAAACATACAGTCATTGTAACAATACAAATTCTGGAAAGTTCTGGAAGTATGCATGAATTAAATTATTTATCTTGTTACTGGCTGAAAAATTAAACTGGAATTCAGTCTTTTGGCTTGTTAAACCCTTCTCCCCACCCCCCAAAAATACTGAATTCCATAATATCTGAAGGGGCTTTTGCAGTGTAATTGGTGAGTGACCATTTGATAACATGGCTGTGTAAAATTTAAGCATCTTCCACAGAAACAATGAAGGGATCAAAATGTGATATTTAATGAACATTTTTCATGCTAAATGTTACTTTACACCTTTCACAGCTCATTAAGCAGTCCTTCTCTTGCCTATATAAAAATGTTCAGATGGAAGCGTGTTTACTGTTCTGCAAGGGCACAGGAAATTGGGTAGGTTTTTATCAACATCACAAACCTAATTACTTTCCCTCCACTTCTGGTACCAGTGAGTACTCAGCTCTTTCAGAAATTAGGCCAATTATTTATCTGCCTAATTGTGGGGAATTGAAGAGATTAGATATTTGTTGCCTTGATGGTATTAGTAAAATCATATAATGTTAGGATTTTTATATCAAATTATGCGAAGACAGAATTATTTGAAGGTACATTAATCAGAGTTTGGTTGTGTTTCAGTTTTGAGATCCTCACTTAAATTAAAATGGCCCACTTCAAAACCTACAGCAATGGAATAACCCGCAAGATTGTAATAGGGCTCTCTAAAATAATTTTAACTCTTCTTAGAGAGAAATTCCTCCTTTTAGGAAGGATTTTCCCATGTGCTAGGGAAGATAAGTTGCTTCATTTTTCTGTTAAAATTTCACGTCCCTTAATCCTCGTGGGCACTACAGTAATCAACATGAATAATATCAGTAATAAGAACAGTTACCATCCTGCAATTTCACTGTCATCATTCAAAATACCCAACAACTTTTTCCAAAAATGATTACATTGTGATTATAATTGGCTGTAATAAAACAAATAAGGTTTCTTAACCTTTATGGTCTAGGATAACTAGGATCACACTGATAGGAGATTTTGAGCAAGTTCAGTCACTACAGATGAAAAAAATACCTCTAGTTCCTAGCATCATGCAGTCAACAGAGAGTGAACTGCAACAAAGTCACATGCAGCAGTCACAATTTGGAAAAAACAACAAAAAACTAATGTAGGCTCTAACGTGTGCACTTACACTGCCATTAATGTTTATCAATCATATATGGGGACTGTGCCAAAAAAACTCTCATATAAATATTGAAGTAAGTAAACTGAAGATTTCAAGTGAGTTGCTTGTGCAGATTCTGATACAAATGGAAGCAAATCAATAGGGTACCCACAAACTGGTACCTACAGCACTGACATTTTGCATGGCAGCCTCATGTCAAATTACCATTTTATGCAACAAATAACCTGGGGAGATCTGGACTTCTAATACTCCTCTCATCTGAAGAAGTGGGTTGCGCCCATGAAAGCTCATGATACCATCTTCATATTTAAGGTGCTACTAGTCTATTTGTTGTTTTTTAAGTTTTTCCCGGAGAGATCAGTATATTAATAATGATAAAAAAGTTAGAATTCTTTCCACAATTCTCATAAGCCTTACCCCTTTATTTAAAAGCAAAACAAACACATTAGGCAACATGAATTCAAATTGTCAAGAGACTTCAGAAGCAAAAGGAAACAAAAAATCAGCAAGCAGATTAAGAATGACTTTGTGTCCTGTTCTAAGAAACCTCGCTTAAGCCTCTGTTTACAATATCTCAGAGCTACATTTCTTTCTCTCTTCTTGCTTGAATACTGTGTACAGATGTGGTCTCCTCACCTCAAAAAAGATATTTTGGCCTTGGAAAGGGTTCAGAAAAGGGCAACTAAAATGATTAGGGGTTTGGAATGGGTCCCATATGAAGAGAGGTTAAAGCAACTGGGACTTTTCAGTTTAGAAAAGGGGAGACTGAGGGGGGATATGACAGAGGTATATAAAATCATGAGTGGTGTGGAGGCGATAAAGAAAAGTTATTTATTAGTTCCCATAATAGAAGAACTAGAGGACACCAAATGAAATTAATGGGTAGCAGGTTTAAAACTAATAAAAGAAAGTTCTTCACACAGCGTGTAGTCAACCTGTGGAACTCCTTGCCACAGGAGGCTGTGAAGGCTAGGACTATAACAGAGTTTAAAGAGAAACTAGATAATTTCATGGAGGTTAGGTCCATAAAAGGCTATTAGCCAGGGGATAGAAATGGTGTCCCTGGCCTCTGTTTGTCAGAAGCTGGAGAAGGATGGCAGGAGACAAATCGCTTGATCATTGTCTTCGGTCCACCCTCTCTGGGACACCTGGTGCTGGCCACTGTCGGCAGACAGGCTACTGAGCTAGATGGACCTTTGGTCTGACCCAGTACGGCCGTTCTTATGTTCTTCCCCATAACAAGATAATCCAAGGATCTCAAAGCATTTACAACACTTCCCTATGGACTTGATTCAAGAAATGACCCCATTCAAAAGAGCACTTAAACACAGTTTTAATTTTAAACCATACGTTGATGTCAGTGGGATATAATCTCATGCTTAATATTAAACAGTTGCTCAGATGCTGTCCTGAATTGGGGCCTGTGAGAGCTACACCCATTTAAAGCTTGGTGACCTGAGCTGGGTTACACAGCACATCAGTGCAGTCAGTGACAGAGACTGTAACAGTAACTGAGGGCTCATCTAGACTACGGGGGAACAGTCAAAAGAAGATATGCAAATTCCGCATATCTTCTTCCGATCGCACTTTCAAGAGCTTTCGAAAGTGAAAGTAGTTAAGATGCGGCTTTTTTGGTGACCCCTTCCCCCCCCCCCATTTGTCGAAAAGCCGATCGTCCTCAAAAAAGGAGATTTGCGCAGCTTTTCGACAAGGGGGGGGTTGCCAAAAAAGTCTTAACTACTTTCACTTTTGAAAGCGGGAATTTGCATATCTTCTTTCGACCATTCCCCATAGTCTAGATGAGCCCTGATGAGAGCCTAGATGTGAAATCCTCTGTTTTAACCTACCTGGAAAAGCAATGAGTGCCTCGCCATTCAATTGCATTTCACTATTATGAAAATCCCTAGGCTACGTCTACACTGGCATGATTTAGCGCAAATACTTTTAATGGAAGAGTTTTTCCGTTAAAAGTATTTTCGCAAGAGAGCGTCTATACTGGCATGTGCCTTTGTGCAAAAGATTTGGTTTTTCGCAAAATCTTGCCAATGTAGACACAGCCCTATAGTCTACAATAGAGATAAAAGCCATGGGAATGTATAGATGTTATTCTAAAACCTATATAATGTAATAAAGAATGGGGCTCATTCACAGGATGGCTGACCCCAATCCAGATGGAAATTTTGTGTGATTGCCCTGGTAGAAGGATAAGGGAGGATTGTCTGAGACCAGGTGTCGTCAAAGTTGCTGGCATGTGGGGCGTGGAGGGACGAGATGTCTTGAGTTCTTACGGCTACTTGCACTGGCATAAGAAATGGACTAAATGTTTGGAACTTTTGTTATGGAGTGTTTGGACTTGTAAGCCAGACAAAAAGAGGAGAGAGAGAGGGAAAGAGAGAGAGTATTGAGACAACAAAACCTGAAGGGAAGCTTTTGGGTGACCTGAGAGAGGCAACTGAGACAGGCATGCCTGTCATGCCAGCCCTTGCCGCAGACAGGCATTTTAGATGGGGTCATATCGTGGGTATATTCACAGGTTTAAATTTTTTTAAATTCTATATTGTTCCCTAACTAGTGTATAAATTTCTATTAAATTCTATGGGATGTTTTTAAAAACAGAGCATTTCTAATTTTTCATTATAGGCATATATTTCTAAGGGTAACAAAAAAAGAGAAAGAGGGTTTTTCATTTTTTCCAATCTGTGTTGGACAGGTAAAATGAGTTCTAAAATATGATTTTGTTAAAAGAAACAGAGAAGGGGGGAAAACAACAACATTTAATTACTTGCTTAATCCATTTTTTAAAAATTGTAGCATATTTCACCAGATTTCTGTGACTTTCATTGCAGATCTGTGTGAATATATATGTTAATAGGCATGAAATTCTCAACAGATACAGCATTAAAATGCTTCTTCATACCCTATCACTGCTATTCTTGTCACAACAGTGGCATACTAGCTGTGGCAGAAAAAAAATGTTTAAGGGCCAAATTCAGAGGAAATTAATGTACAGTAAAACTAGTGTATTAACACCTTCTTTGAACCGATTGCTGAAAAATTATGCTAATTTAGACTTTCCCATACTCTGATTCCCTTAGATTAACAACCTTTTACCATTGTGTGAATTCTTTATCTACACCACATCTGAATTTTCTTTCTGAATCTAACATAGTAATTTAGGGCATGTCTACACTAGGAAATTATTTCAAAATAACTTATTACAACGGAGGCTCCGTTAGGCTAGTCTACACTGCAGGATTATTTTGGATTAAGCTATTTTGGAAGAAATACTTCAAAATACCTTATTTCAAAATAATGTGTCTACACTACAGGGAAGCCTGGAAATTAGTCTGAGGCTACGTCTAGACTGCACTGTTAAATCAGAAAAAGATATGCAATTTGAGTGCACACTACTGCTATTCCAAAATAGCTATTTCGGAAGAGGCATTATCCTTGTGGAATGAGGTTTACAAATGTTGAAATAAGCCACTCGTTAGTTCGAAATAATGGGCTAGCTGTGTAGATGCTCACATAATTATTTTGCAATAATGTCCGTTATTCCAAAATAATGCTGCTGTGTAGACGTACCCTTAATGTGGATGTGCTACCTCGACTTAGAGCCCCAGGAAGCACTGGGGAGTAATTACTTTGAATGACTCTGGAAAGTAGTAATTTCAAAATGTGCATCCACACACCACTATTTTGAAACAACTATTTTGAAATAAGCATTATTCCTCATGGAAAACAGGAGTTATTACTTCAAAATAACCAGCCCCTGGTTTTGAAATAACAGGCTTGTCAGTGTGAATGCTGCACTTATTATTTCAAAATAAGGGGAGTTATTTCAAAATAACTCCTTAGTGTAGACCAGGGATCACAGGTTAAAGGGCTGTGTCGCAGGATGGTTGGCTCCTTTATGAGGAGTCAGGCCCAGTCTATCTGTGATGGACTTCTTTAAGGAGAATAAGCCATCATGGTCCCCTAGTAACTAACTAACCCTGGATCCACAAAGGAACTTGGAAGTAGCTGCAACATCTAGGTGCCTAGAAAATCACAGGAAAAACCATAGTAATAGAGATGTAACCGTGTTAGTCTAGTTTAGCTGAAACAAAAAACAGGACTATGTAGCACTTTAAAGACTAACAAGATGGTTTATTAGGTGATGAGCTTTCTTGGGCCAGACCCACATCCTCAGATCAAATTGTGGAAGAAAATAGGCATGAAGGTGCCCATATAATGCACAGGAAAAGGATAGGTGCCTTTCAATTCAATCCACAAAAGCCAGCACGCTACTAAGGGAACCATCTAAGCTAGGCAAGCAGGGATACCAATGAGAGAAGACGGGTTCTAAGCCCTGTCCCTCTCACAGTGATTGTTGCCAAAAGCCAGACTGCAGAAAAGCACCTATCTTTTTGTGAGGTCCACAAATGGAAATGCTCTCCTGGAGTTAGGCACCTCTGTCGTTTCTTGTTAAGCACATGCCTTGTTCTACCCAGAACAGTAGGAGAAGATGTTGACAGTGACTTTATAACAGGGGGGGCCACAGAATTGCTGGGAAAAAGGGGGCAGCTCAGCCCTCCCTGAAGGGGAGGGGCTACCTTCCTGATGCTGCTTTAATAGCAGCAATGGCAGCCAGAAGCTCCAAATGCTTGTGAATCACCCGGCCCCAGGACAACTGCTCCCTTTGCCCTCCCTCCCCATCAACAAGCCTGCCTTATAAATTCTAACCCAGTGGTTGGAGCACTTTCCTGGGTTGGCGGAGATCTGGCTTAATTTCCATCTCCTCTGCTCCCATCTCCCAGGGGGAGCACTCTAAGCACTGAGCTATGGGATTTGTGATGTGGAGTGCTCCCTCAGTTTAGCCTTTTGATGCTCCTCCTCTTTGTGTAGGTAATGAGTCCCTGCAGCAGAGAAATTCTAAGGACAGTCTCGTTAGAGCACTCATAGAGAAGTTGGGAGACACTGGGTCCAGTCTCCCCTTCAGCAAACACATATTTATCCACAATGGCACGACGTCAGTCCCACACCACAATATCCCATAGCTAGACGTTGCAGCATTGAATTGTCATATTTTTAAAATAATTTGGCCAGATAAGATCAATGTTCATTTTACACTTTGTCACAGCTGTAGGAAACTGGCCATAGAAGGGGATCATGAAATAATTATCTAATAATCGTAGATTTATAGAGATAAAGATAAAGATTTATAAAGTTTTATAGCTATTAAAACACACATTATCAACACTGGATGTCAAAATACACAAAATCAATCAATCAATAAATCCTTAACTCAAACTCTTAAGTTTTCAAACAGTGTGAGGCAGCCGTGCACAGATCCAGAGACACAAACTCAGGGGACTTTTACCCTGAAAAATTAAACACCAAGTTGGGGCCATCCTTAGGATTTATGGGGACACAGAACTATTAAACTGGCGCTGCTTTGCCCAAAGGCAGGCAAGGCTGGGGAGGTGGGGGTTGGGGTGATGAGAGGTAATCTACAAGAAACTAGTAAAATGTGTGACCCATATCCTAAAGAAACATACAGTCATTGTAACAATACAAATTCTGGAAAGTTCTGGAAGTATGCATGAATTAAATTATTTATCTTGTTACTGGCTGAAAAATTAAACTGGAATTCAGTCTTTTGGCTTGTTAAACCCTTCTCCCCACCCCCCAAAAATACTGAATTCCATAATATCTGAAGGGGCTTTTGCAGTGTAATTGGTGAGTGACCATTTGATAACATGGCTGTGTAAAATTTAAGCATCTTCCACAGAAACAATGAAGGGATCAAAATGTGATATTTAATGAACATTTTTCATGCTAAATGTTACTTTACACCTTTCACAGCTCATTAAGCAGTCCTTCTCTTGCCTATATAAAAATGTTCAGATGGAAGCGTGTTTACTGTTCTGCAAGGGCACAGGATAGGAAGGGGCAGGTGGATGGACATGGCAGGCAGGTGGACGGTGCCCCAAATTTCCAGGCGCCCTATGCAACTAAGTCTTCTGCATATTCTGTTTATCTGTAAGGACGGCTCTGTATCAACTGAGTTTAGATGCCTCCATGGTTTTGGAGCATCTGATCAAGAGTTTTGTGGACCACAGAGGAGCCTAAAGCTGGGGCTAGTGTAGAGTTTAATTTTCATCCGGATTTGCCAGGCCTGAGTGCTGGTACTTTGAGGCTTGACAGTTCCCGTCTCTGGCACTGCTGAGCTTGTTACATCAGCTACAAATATAAAAATTGCTAACGCCCCGGCATCTCTTTCGTTACAAATTGAGCACCGGACTAAGAGTATATTTACACCATGGAGACGACAGAGACATCACTACATCACTGTAATTATGGTGGCATAACCCTATACCACAGATGCTGCCTATATCACAGTAGGAATTTTCCTGCTGCTATAAAACCACCACCTTCCTGAACACCGGGAGCAATGTCAGAGGAAACTTTGTTCCTTTGACACAGCTGCATCTCCTCTGGAGGTTAGGTTGGCACACATCAGTCAGAGATGTGGATTTTTCACGGCATGGACCATCACAGCTATGTCAATGTAGCCTTTAAGTAGACCAGGCCTTCGGCAACTAAATCCAGGGGTTAAACACCTATATATTTGAGGAAAGTGAGGGTGTTTGGAGGAGGGAGAGGGATGGGAACTGTTGAACTTGAGGAAATGATTGTTGCTTTAGCCCGAGGACCAGAAGGAGGTTTGGACTTATGGGGCTAACAAGGAGGTCTTGGTACTCTATAAAAGGCAGGGCCACAAGAGATGGTTTAAGGATGATGCCCTGCCACAGGAAGAGATAAGTGTACGAACAAAAGCAAATCATAGGAGACCTTCAGGACTGTAAAATCAATCTAGGTTTCCCCCCTAAGCCTTAATTGTACTAGGCTAACCACACTAGCGCTACTGTTCTGATTGTACATCCACTTTGCACTGTCTCTGCATGGGCGCAAAGAGGCAGCAGAGAAGTAAGGCTCTGATTATATATTTAGTTTGATTTATAGTCTAGATACATTTTGAATCCAGGTTTTGTGAAGAAAAAAAAAAGAGATCAACACTGCTTCAGTCCCTGCTGAAACATTCCTTAGTTTTCTGCCTTTCAGCAGAAGCAAAATCAAGCTTAGCCCCTTGAAACAAAATAGAAAGGGAAAATGAGACCATACAACCAAGGAGTAAGAAATGAATAACAGTCTCCTAGGTAGAAATACTGCATCCTATCAGAATTCCTGGCTTTCTTACTTTTGGCAAGCTTTCCCCCTTTTAAACAAGCTGTAATGTCAGTGGTGCATGTGACCCACAGAGAAGAAAGTGATTTAAAATTACAGCAGAAATAAATAATACATCAGGCTGTATAGCAGGAAAAAAGGCAGACAATCCTATTGCAGGTTGGTATTTTTATTTTATTTTTACTCACACACAACTACTCTGTTGAAACCAACCCATCACATTAAAACACAATGATATTAAAAGTACTTAGGTGGGAAAAGCTTAACTGGACTGCGACACAAGTTGGTAGACAGGACCTCAGATAGTAATATTCCAGCTACTGGGTTATAGGCTTACATGCAAAATTGAGTTCTCTAGACTGGCAGTATTATAGAGCAGATAGTTTTTAAAATGTCAGGCTTTTGTAAAATGTATGAAACAAACAAAAAAAAGTCATGACAATAGCAAAAAAAAAATAGGGGTGGAAGAAAAACACTCTTTGTGGGTGACTCCATTTAGTTTTCTTGTTCCTGTCAGGAGTTATGGACTAGCTGCCCAAACCCAATGAGTTGTGCATATTACTGTGCATATGTGTCTGTGGGCACCTCTACTCAGCTTATAGAAGGATCAGAACTTCAGTTATGGGAAAAGCCAACACAGGACAAGTAAGGGGAGGTATGGTGGAAAGGTAACAAAGCTCACCAGTGCATGGTCAGATTCAAACCTTTCTGAAGTAAATCGGAAGAACTCCAACGACTTCACCTGGCTATAGATTAGGACTCTGACTTTGCTGCAGCCAATGAACAGTGAGCATGACCCATATTAACACAGACCAAGCTGTGAACTAGTCTAATGTACACCATGTACAAGTAAATAGACTCATGCGGCTGACATGGTATGGGAGAAGGTCAGACAGACTCCTCTCCTTCTGTCACGTATACCATTATTCTGTCAGCTGCCTTAGGAAGTGGCATAGGGGCTCCTAAATCATGTGACAGTCACACTTTCAGTGGGGTAGGATACTCCCTTGGCCTTGGCCAGTCAGGCTTCATGGCCCTTTTGTGTTGGTAGTGAAAAGTGGCTACATGCCCGTGGAGGATCTAGAATAAATGTTGCATTCATTGAGTTTAATGGGACAAAGATCCCACTGATGTAAATTCGAAATCTAAAGCAAAACTGTAACTTAATTTGTCACAAAGTAAATTGTTTGGGGGGGGGGGGGGGGGGCCATCACAGCCTTGCACAACATACATCAGTGCACTGAGAAAAGGAGGGGCCACGAATCTGCCACTGCCAAGATCTTTTCATCCATCGGGGCAGGGGAACATAACTACCTCGTGTAGGTTGTTTCAGCCTCTTGGCTCAGCATCTTCTCTGATTGCTTCATCAAAGGGATATCATAGAATCATAGGGCTGGAAGAAACCTCAGGAGATCATCAAGTCCAGCCCCCTGCCCAAAGCAGGACCAATCCCAACTAAATCATCCCAGCCAGGTAACCCATTTCAGTGCTTCACCACCCTCCTAGTGAAATAGATTTCCTAATATCCAACCTAGACCCCCACACTGCAATTTGAGACCATTGCTCCTTGTTCTGCCATCCATCACTACTGAGAACAATCTCTCCATCCTCTTCGGAACCTTCCTTCAGGAAGTTGAAGGCTGCTATCAAATCCCCCCTCACTCTTCTCTTCTGCAGACTAAATAAGCCCAAATCCCTCAGCCTCTCCTCAGAGGTCATGTGCTCCAGCCTCCTAATCATTTTGGTTGCCCTCCACTGGACCCTCTCCAATGCGTCCACATCCTTTCTATAGTGGGGGGCCCAGAACTGGACGCAATACTCCAGATGTGGCCTCACCAGAGCCAAATAAAGGGGAATAATCATTCTCTGGATCTGCTGGAAATGCTCCTCACTATGCCACTAGCCTTCTTGGCTACAAGGGCACACTGTTGACTCATATCCAGCTTCTCATCCACTGTAACCCCCAGGTCTTTTAATGCTGAATTGCTACTTAGCCAGTCGATATGGATCCCAGAACTTCCAATCTCTGGAAGCGGAGGGCCAATCTGCTCCCTAGCAGTCACTGTCTTCTTCTTTCACTCTTGGCTTCGGAGTTTAAGTTTTTTACCTCTCCAAGGATGTTCATTTTATTTTCCCTGGTTGCACCTCCCCCGTTGGGGTTACCAGGCAGCCTGTTGATCAGAGATAGTGGACACAAAACTTTGGTCACTGCAGATAAAAATTGACTTAACCCCTAGTTATCCTTTAGCAAGCAACACAATAACCCTCAAATAGTGGCTAACCCAATGTCCAAAAATATTACAGGAAGCTGTCCTGACTTTCATACATGATTAACTTATTAGAGCAGCTTGAGGGGCCCTTCTACTTTGTTTCAGCTACCAAATATCCCAAGGGGCACTATGGCTGCTGGGGAATGACTGGGATATAGGAAAGTTTTATATATGTTCCCTACAATGGCAGCCTCTCATGGCTGACTATACTGTCAGTAAGTCTAGTATTCACCAGCAAAGCCTAGTGGCTCTACTTCCTGTGAGAATCTGTCTCTCTATTTTTTCTAGATAACTATGTTGATTTATTTTGATTTATATTTTACCTTTTACTGTTATTTTAGATATATTCTTTTGCACTCATCTCCTGTTACCTCATTTGGTAGTAGCACAAAGACATCTCTGCCATCC
This sequence comes from Rafetus swinhoei, assembly GCA_019425775.1. Taxonomy (NCBI): domain Eukaryota; kingdom Metazoa; phylum Chordata; order Testudines; family Trionychidae; genus Rafetus; species Rafetus swinhoei. The sequence goes on from CM033447.1 coordinate 60,068,625, forward strand.
TTCACTTCCTGACATACAGTATCATTTTAACCTGTAAAATAAGTAGAAATGCATGCGAAATAAAATTCATCGCCCACTCCACGGCTCAAAACCTGGGTCCATTAAAATGCATTTCTATCAGTTACCCAAAGACTAAATATTATTTAAAACACTTTTAAAAAAGCATTTCAAGTCAAGTGGTGAGTGTCCAGAAATTCTTAAAAATAAATGGGAAGGACATTTCTTCAAATTTTAATGAGTTTGGATGTGTAAAAATAGAGAGCTTTCATAATGTATCACAAAATGTTTAACTGATGAAGTGTCATTTCAATGGATATCCAATATAAATATTATTTTCTGAAAAGTACATAAAAAGTAATTTAAAATAATTAAAATAATAATTAAAATAATTGGACATTAAATAATCAAGTCTGACCTGTATATTACAAGCATTACATTTCACCCAGTTTTCCTCTTATTAGGTCTAATAGTTTGCGTTTGACAAATGTATACCTTGTGTTTTGACGTTAGCATTTCTTCAGAAAGACACTGAGTCTTAATCTGAAAAAATCAAGAGAGAGAGAATCCACCACTTACCCTGTTAGTCTATTCTAGTGATTAAAAAATTGTGCATTATTTCTAATTTGAACTTGTCTGGCTTCAGTTTCAAGCCATTGTTTCTTGTTATGCCTTCCTTCGCTCTATTACAGAGAATTTAATACCCAGTATTTTCTTTCCATAAATGAATTTATAGACTGTAATCAAGTTGCCTCTTTGTATGTTTGATAAGCTAAACAGATAGAACTCCACATTTCTCATTTGGAGGCATTTTTTACAGACCCTAAATTATGTTGAGGCACCTTCTCTCTAACTTTACACATTATCCTTTGTTTAAAAATCCAGAGATTTTATTGGCTAGATTTGCCCCAGAACAATGCTGAGAGCTCATGTTTGAGTTGCTTGTCCCCCACAATCCCTAAAGCCCTTTTCAGAGTCCCTGCTTCCCAGTATACAGTTCATCATTCTGTTGATATAGTCTGACTTCCTTTATCCTTAGACGTATAACTTTCAATCTGATTTTATACATTTATTTAAATGAGCTCAGCTTACCAAATCCAAATGCTCTGTATGACAGTTCTGTCTGCACCATTATTTACCATTCCCACCAGTACTCACATAATCCAATTTTATCAGCAATGATGAAAATCTTGAATAGCAGAAGGCCTACTACAAATCACTGAGGAACCCCACTAGAGAGACCCCCATATAATGGCCATTTCTCCACTGATGACATCATTGTAAGACTGTCAACTGTGCAGTTCTTAATGCATTGTGATTTATTGATATTGTACAATGCTAATTTTAAAATTATAATATCATGTGCTACTAAGGATGCATCTACACTGCAGGGCTTAATTCGAAATAAGCTACATAAACTGAGCTATGTCAATTGCATAGCTTATGTCTCAATACCTTATTTCGAAATAGGAAATGTGTACACACCACTTATTTTGAAATAGAGCACTCTTCCTCTGACCTCTCTTATTCCTTGTACAATGAGGGTTACAGGAGTCAGAGTAGGAAGTCTTCTAGCTTGACAATATTGCGACATAATTTCGAAATAACTGCCTGCTGTGTGGACACGGACTAAGTTATTTCAGAATAACACTAGTTATTTCAAAATAATGTTGCAGTGTAGACATATCTTAAGTCAAACTCCTTACAAAAGTTGGAAGTCTACATAGTTACCCTCATCCACCAAATTTACCTTCTCAAGGACAAAATCAGGTTTCTTTGACGTGATGTCTTTCCTATAAAGACATGTTGCCTTGCACTAATTATATTGCCATCCTTTAATTCTTTATTAATTGAACATTGTATGAATTTTTCCTGCTGTTTTGCCAAGAACTTGTTGCATAAAAGCCTCTGGCTGAGCTATTACTTGATTTTACACATGGATTTTCTGGAAATACACTAAACTGTAAGGTCCTGCCAACACATGGCTTAGAGACTGACAAAACCCTCCTGTTAACTGCATTGTTGTGGGGGTAGGTGCAGTTGTCTTCTAAATCACTTCATTACTGATGATTTGTAAATGATTCTCTGAAGCTTTATAATTGTTTCAGCTGCATTGACTTTTAAACCCTGCAACTCTGTAATCTTTGTAAAACCTTGCAACTTTGTAACTCAGCAACTTTGCTTTAAGTTCAGAAACTTACTGTAAGCTTGGTGATTTTTAAGCCTTGCAACTTTGTAATCTTTGTAACTTCCATCTACTCTGCTTGTAACTTGCTCTAAACTGCATTCTCCCCTAGGATATGAATGTGTGTGTGTGAGTGGAGACTATTGAGTGTTTGGGATTTGAAATGGCAAGGCTGAGCATGTGGAACCAGGTGATGAGTCATCAGACCAATCAAGGATGAGCAAACAAAGGAGACACTGCTGCTCTGTTGGATCAAGGGAAGTCTGGGCATGCTCCCTGGTGAGGAATGTGGATGAGTCACGGGAGTTGTACTGAGACAATAAAAGAAGAGAGCAGGTGGCAGAAACCCTTCTTCTGAGAAGTTCCTCTTTCTGCAGCCAGTTTCTTTCCTGACCAGCTCCCCAATCATGATCAGCAGACAGACCCTCCAGAACCTACGGCTGCGTCTAGACTGGCAAGATTTTGCACAAAAGTGGCTGCATTTGCGCAAAATCTTGCCGCCTGTCTACACTGGCCGCAAGTATTTGCGCAAGAACACTGACTTTGTAATGTACAAAATCAGTGGTTCTTGCGCAAATACTCTGATGCTCCCACTTGGGGATAAGCCCTCTTGCGCAAGTATTCTTGCACAAGAGGGCCAGTGTAGACAGCCACGTTAATTTCTTGCGCAAGTATCCCGATGGCTAAAATGGCCATCGGAGCTTTCTTGCGCAAGAGAGCATCTACACTGGCATGGATGCTTTTGTGCAAAAGCAAATCTTTTGCACAAAGGCACATGCCAGTATAGACGCTCTCTTGCGCAAATACTTTTAACGGAAAAACTTTTCCGTTAATAGTATTTGCGCAAAATCATGCCAGTCTAGATGCAGCCTACATGTGTTGGCTCCTTCTGCAACCCATATGCCTGTGTAAGTACCTGAAGGCAGGAATGAATGTGTGTGAATGAATGAAGGTGTGTGTGTGTGTGAGAGAGAGTGTGATAGCTGGTTCCCCTTTAGTTTAAATCTTTAGTGGCAGCTGTATCCTCTTTAGTTTAACCATATAGTGGAGTGTTAATTCCTCAATCAATAAATCCATACTAGTGTAACCCTGGGTGGTCTCCAGTGGGAATTTTTTGGGTAACAGAACTGACTATAGCGATACAGTGCTATCATTTCTTCTGAAACTAGCATCCTGTTGTTACACAACTATCACCCCTCTAATGAACAGTAGTAGATGGCCTGGGCTTTGGAGATAAGCTTCCAGTTGGAGAAGAAACTAGTAATATGGAGTCTGAATATAAACTAAGTCTAGATGCCTGATTTATTTTTAAAAATGGGATATAGGTGCCTTTACATTTTCACTCCATATTTCAACCAAAGTTCAAAACAAAGCAAACACAGACTAAATCCCACCATATGAATCCATACAAGACTGCCTACTATGGAGTCCATAGTAAACTGACACCACATGCTTTTAGGAAAAGGAAGCTAGTCAATCTGAAATTCTGAGTCAGTTTCCACAGATGTTGTACTGCAGAAGAGCCATGTGGCACCTGAGAATCCAGCCCATTACTTTTACAGATAGATGATGTCAGATGCAGATGAGTAATCAGCCACATCACCACAAATCTGTGCCTATTGATATGGCCTCATGAGTTTAACTTTCTCTAGCTGTAATTACCTTGCTCAGGGAAATCCTTTTGGAATCGAGTGCGCAATCAAAAGGGAAGGTAAATTGTGTGAACCTGTAATTGGAATAATAATTCATCTTTCTTCTCTCTGCATCACTTGATTTAAAGTCGGCATAGTCCCCTGTGAACTTTAGAACTGTATGATGAGAGAGTTGGTATTCTACCCTTGGTATGTGCAGAGTTATGAGATTAAAATTACTTGTGTGTTTTCCCTAATTTCAAACGGCAACAACAGAAAGAATTCTTGTTCATCTTACATAGCCATAGTAAACATGCATGCTCTGAGATACATGATATCTGAGAGACAGGAGTACACTGGTCACTGTCATAATGTCTTTCTTATCTGCTCCTGACTGTACAGAAAATCTTCAGGCAAACACTATTTTCTGGCCAAGGCCAACTTCCTTCTTCTGACAGCAAAATATAAGATAAAGACGGGGTTAATTATAAATTCCTAAACCACAATATGAGGCTAACACTGGAATTAGAAATGGACTGAATGAATTATCACCACAATTTGAGGCACACATTGGGGATAGTTGGGATTGGTCCTGCCTTGGGCATGGGGCTGGACTTGATGACCTCCTGGGGTCTCTTCCAGCTCTATGATTCTAAGATCTTATTCAATCAACAGAAAATCTTTTGAGGAAAAGGAAGTGATAGAAGAGATGTAATTCCTAAACATATATTTGATCGTGTGTTTGATTCCACTATAATCAGTGTATTTAATATAACAACATATATTTCAACATATTGGCAGCCTTTGAACAAAAGATTGTCCAGCTGAAGTGGTACAAAGGAAGTACTGACTTTTAAATGATGAAAAATATCAGAAGTGAAAATGGCAACCTCTCAGTCAACCACTCATTTATCATACCTGCTTTTATGCTTCTGGGTCTTGATGTATATCATATTGTTCTGGCAAATATTCCATCGCCTTCTGTACACATTTGTCTTGCTATTAACATTAATTCATGCTGAAAGGAGCCTCAGTACTGACTCTCCAGCAACTCACAACTGTCCCTTGCTAATGAGAAATGAAAGATTGCATCTGCTAATCATGTCAGCATATTTTAAACAGGAGAAATAAATAATGTTACCAGCTTAAAATAGGATTTTAAAGGCAGACATGCATGAATGTGTAACATATTGGCTAGGCTCATGTGACCAGGCTGCCTCTCTATGGCTGTTACCATTGACAATAAAAGTCACTAGATAAAGCAAGTTAGCTGCTTTAGCTCAAGTTGCTGAGATGTGTCCTTCTGTTGCTGATGGTTTGGGTTTCAAATCATGGTGGTGACTGTGGTTTCTATAGATATGTGATTGTCATTTCTTATATAATTTTCAACAGTTGGAAGCCCACTGTCTTGAATAAGATAATTAGTTTTGCACATCTTGCACTAATTATGAATGCTCTAAAGAGTAACAATGGAAGCACCACTGCCTCCTTCCTAGCCAGACTAGTGAAACCTGAGAGAGAGCAGAGTAGGGCCTTTCCTGGGTCCGATTGAGCTTCGGGAAGTACCTAGCAAAGGCTGGTTCCACTCTGCTACTCTCAAACAGACATACAAGACAGGGAAGGAGGAAAGCCTGAGAAACACTGACCAAGTTACAGCACTTGGATCCTCTTCCCCAGCCCCACAGCCACGAAAACCATACGGGATGCTGCTCTCACATGCCCCCAAAGGACCATTTGCTAACTGAGAATAGCTGTAATGCAGCATATTCCAGCCACTCCTTTTCTCCACTGTCAAAATTGCAAGGAGCAGAAGGAGGGTAGCACACCTATGCCTGTTCTATGCCTGTTAGGCCTTGCTCCTCTTAATCTGAAATAGCATGCTGAATGCTCAGGCTGAGAAAGTTGGACCCCATTGGATTAGACCATTTTATTATAGTGCCTAAAGGGACACATTCATAAGAAAAGAATTTTAGCTGCGGGTAGGGAAAGGATTAAATATAATGCAGCACTATCAATTACGTTGCAGGGGACAATAGTTTTAAATAGGATAGTGGGAAAGTGCTTCCCAGACATCCGTATGTCAAAGCACTATCAGGATCATCATGTTAAATCTCATTCTGCTTTTGTAAAAGAAAACGAGGCTACCTTGTTTCCATGAACTAGCCTTAAAAATCCTTGTAAACCAAAAGGAAGAAGAGGTAGGTGGTGAAAATACCTAGAGCAAGAGGGTCAGTTGGCCAAATTAAAGCTTGACTTTAAATGCCAAAGGCGTATTTTAAGTGTGAAAATATGGTACAGCAAAGAGCTGTGAGACATAGTTGTGTATACAAACATGAGTATGAAGATTTACAATAGATGACTTAGAAGGTGACTAAAATATTCATGGTGAAGTCACATAAAAGCTGGAGTTTGTGGAGACAGTAAATTATCCTTGAATAAATTATTTACAGTCTAAAGTTCCTACTGCCTGACAGCTCTCTAGCTCATGCATCACTATATCCACACACTTCAGTTATCAAAAAGGGAATAACATTTCCTCAGATTAATTTACCTAGGGAGTAATTTTTCATCTGTAGTGTTAACTGTTTATCTAAGTTTTTCCTTGTAATGTTATATTTGCCGAATGTTGATATTTTTCTGCTTTCTATCCAAGATACAGTATTCCGAGAGGACCATGAGACTGCAGACTGAATAAATTACTACAAGGCTTGGATTCGTTTTTCTTTCTTGTGCTATTGCCTTCACCATTTTAGTCAGAAGGATGAATTTTGTGTGTCTGTTTTCCATACAAATAACCATTCTTGTGCTTGAACGTATTTCTACCCAACACCTTCTATACTGGGCTAAAGGCAAGACTGCCCTTGCCCTACGTATCCATGCTAGGAAGTAAGAGGGTGTAAGGTGTCTATAGGTCCTGATGTGATTGGGGAATGGACAGCAATCTCCATAGAGATGTTATGCTCCCTATAAAGTGAGTGGCTAGGAGCAGCCAGACAAGTATGAAGAATGGCTGGATTGCCATCAGCAGAACTGAGCTGGCACTGAGCTGGGGAAGGAATCAACTTGTAATCTGTACCAATGGAACAATGGGAGATGAGGGAGTGAATGAAACAAGAAACCCGATCTTAAAAATGGGTGAATATTACTACTGCACTTTGGCAGTGATGCAAAATTCTATAAATTTACAAGATTTTGTACTTAGTCATATAAACCTCTATCACCAAGAACTCAGCAACTCTGCTTCCTCAAGCTTTAAAATATGATTATGTGGAGAGGAGTATAATTTGGGACAATTCATTGTGCAAAGAGACATGATCTAGTGGTGCAAGAGGCCAATAATGCTTGAGATTATGTCTCAGCTCTGAAAGCTTCTCAAGTTAAAAGAGCTCTGTGTTCACTGAGGTAAAATTCATCCTATTTCGTGTTGCCCTGACTTGCACCTAGGTGCAAAGCTGACTTTGAGGGGCCATGAGTACAGCTTGGCCAGACCCCAAGGTCAGAGCCACTGACTGTAATAAAACAGGATTATGACGATAACTGGCCTACCTCTGTTCCCCACCCACAGCATGGGAATGATAATAATTCTCTCCCAGAGGCCTTGGGAGGATTATGTATTTTTAGAAGTCTGTAAAACAGTTTAAATATAACAATCTCCATGTAAGTGATAACTCTTACAATATTCTTGAAAGATGAAATTCATCCCAGTGCAGTGGGCCTGCTGAAGTCCTTATATTCCATTTAAGGTTCATATTAGATCAGTAAATAAGAGATGGGGCCTCGTATACATACTCTGGGGTGAATTTCATTCCCAGTACCATGGAATTTCAAGGGACTCTCAAGAAAGAAGTTTTCTTACTGGTGGAATATTCTTTTATATTTCAGAAAGCACTTACAATTGAAAGGGCAAAATCCTGACTTCTTTAACAACAGGAGCAGCCCTATCGATTTGGATCAAGAAGATGGCCAAATTAAAACTTGACTTTAAATGCCAAAGGCATATTTTCTGTAAACTAAATGAGACTGGTTCAGCATGAGGTATAAAAAGTGAGAACCCATAAAAACCGGAGAAGCTTTTATGAACAAAAGTTTGTTGTTAATCTCCCCGGTGGTTATGGTATATCTATTCCAAGAGAAGATTAGAAAATAAAACAATGAACTAACCAACTGCGGTTTGACATGTCAATGGCCATCATCCCATCATCATCAAGCCCAAGGAATTTATGCATAATATACTCATTAGCATTTTTATGAAAAACAAACAAGTGGAAATCGCTTCCATCCTGTATGTTAATATACAATATGCAGGAAGTTAGTGTTTTTATAGTTTGGTATCATCATACTTGTATCAGTCTCTCCAACAACAGACACATACTTTTAATATTTAATTGCATGTAACTCTGCAAAAAATGCTACATATAATGTGAACTCTGGTTGCTCTCCTGCCAAAAGCCATTGCTGATCCCAAATGCAAATGCTTGGAATTTAAACACATCCCAGTTTCACCTTGTTGAATAAGAGTCCAACTTATTTTTCTTTTTTATTGCTGATGTAACTAAGTTCACAGGAGCCAGCTGGTGCAAACTGGCACAGCTCCACTGACATCAGAAGCGATGACATTTTGCACCAATGGAGGAACAGTCTCCCGAGTTTCAACAGAGAGTAGGAATATACAAACACTATGCAATTTTAGTCTGACGATAAAGCAAATCAGCTTTTTAACAGAGTTCAAGGCAGAGACCTCCATAGTTGCATCCTCTGATCCAGGACCTGATTTCTAAAAGAAAAGTTCACTGTTTCCAGTTCTCAACATATGTGCTACTATGAAGCCCTTAAGGCCCCTTGCAGTATGAGCAACATGCCTCTGGCTAGATTTCTGAAATATGTTTAAAATCTGTGCTTCAGCACCAGCGAATACTGTCATCTGCAGTAATATTGTTCCTTTCCTCAAAGGATGACCGTGGCAAATTTGTAGTCCCCGTCTTTCTTTCAGCAGCTGTGCACTATACATAATCTACCACTGAAAATATTTTAAGCTGCAGAAGCAGCTGTCTCTATATTTTTGTTTACCATATGTATCTGCCATGAAGGATTTATGTGTTTTTTCCCACCCAAACATGATGGGATTACAACAGTTTTAACTTGACTGAGTTAGTAAAGAAAGAGGTCACTTAGTTAAATACAGGTGACAGAAATATCACAGGGGGATAATAGACTTTAAATGAGACACATTTGCTAACATTTTTCTTTAAACTGAAGCTGTGATTATTCTCTGCATGTACTGGACGATGCTCTTTATCCTTTGATTTTTCAGCTTTCGTTTAATACCATTCATCTGACTTGCCAACCACATTTTTTGACACTGATATTTTTACCCAGTATCAAAAGTGATTTGTGTGGGTGTGTTTTAGATATAAAATCTGAATCCTTCTTGCATCATCAAACTCCACTTAGGCCACAAACAAGACTCCATCTTTGTCTGCACTGGGCTGCTCTTTGCACGTCCTCCACATTGTTAGAGCCCATAATTTTCCCTCTTTAACTACTGTTTGAGAAAGGGTTGTTTTGGTTGGCCCCTTTCCGAGGTTCTTCCACCTGCCAAAGCAGATGGTCTGGTTTCATTCTTAACACGTCTCAGATATTTCCATCTTCTTTTATGGACAATTTTAGAGACAAGAGGTCATTGAACTCTGCTAAATCTCAGCATTTATTATAAACTCATTCTAGTTAGCACCTAGCATTTCCCGAGGCATTTGTTTTCAAAGGCATTTAGATGTTTGTCTGCTCCTTTTTAGGGGAGTTCCAGCTTTCACATCCATAAATTAAGATGCAAAAAGTAATTGAGTTGAAATTTGTAATCTGGTCTTTCAGCTGTAGATTTTTGATGACCAAATCATTTTTTGTGAGGCTGGACAAAGGGCTTTGAGCCTTTCCTTGCATGCTAGTTGTGCTGACACTTGGAAGAGCTAAGCTATCTGCAAAATCTAAATCTTCTAGTGCCATGATTCTCAAAGTGGGGTGTGTGTCCTGCTAGGGAGGCAAGGAGGAATGTTTGCAAGAGGTGCGGAGGGCGTGGTGGGGCTAAGCTTCTCTAGGCCCTGTTTTACCTTCACACTCTGACCACAGATCAGCTCTGACCCTAGCCACAGCTCCCCACACTGGCTCTGGCCCAATCCTTGCTCTGCACTTCTTCCCTCTCCACCTCTTCCCCCAGCCCTTCCCCCAACCCCAGTTCCATCTCCCGCCCCTTTGCTGAGGAAGCCTTGATTGTGCAGTAATGGAAGGGGGTACAGACAGATTCGGTTACTGGTGAGGGGGTTCAACAGGAAAAGTTTGAGTACCACTATTCTAGTGTACTTTATTAAGCCAATTGATGCCGGTATTACATCTCCCTACACTTTTTTCTCATAATGAAGTCCATGAGAATGCCAAACCGGAGAAGTGAGAAAAAGTGCATCCTTATTGGACAGCAGTGTCTATAATAAATCTTTCATTCAGGTATATGTGTACTTTAACATAAGACAATCTTCATCTTGATATAAAGTCTTCAGGATGCTAATTAATTTTATTAGCATACTGTAACACATCCAAGTGGTGAGAGATTGAATTGCAAGGAAGGCTGTCAAATGCTTTCTTAAAAATCTATGAAATTTGAGATGAGTGGGTTTTGCCAATTGATGCTCTCTTGGATGATTATTGCTAGGGTAAAAATTTGGTTGAAGCATGATCTTCGTAGGTTGAAATCATGCCTGTTTTCACCTTAGCATTGTCTCAACCACTTTCTTCCTTCTTAAAATGATACTGCAAAAGACTTTGTCCATTGTACTGGAGACTTTTCTATGCCTATGCTACTGGAGGCTTTTCTTGCTTCCATATTTGCTGCCCTCACACCAGCATATTACACTGAAACTTAATCTCAGTGAGACTAAGTGGACCCAGCTGACAGCTGAATTCATCTCTGTACATCTGCACAGCAGGGCTAAAGCCAAATAAAGCTATGCAACTTCAGCTATGTCAATTGCATAGTTTTATTTGAAATTGCTTATTTCGGCTGTTGCTGCTGTCTACACAGCAGGAAGTCCGAGAAAGAGCACTCTTCCTCTGACTTTCCTTACTCCTCGTATAATGAGGGTTACAGGAGTCAGAGTAAGAAGTCATCCAGCTTGACGTTATTTCGACATTATTTCGACAAACTCCTTGTAATGTAGACATGGACTATATCGGATTAACATAATTTTTTTCTGAAATAGTGCTGCTGTGTAGACATACCCTAAGTCTATGTAATGCCATGTTAGATACAGGATAACATTTTCAAAATACCTACATTATTTAGGAGCTTAATCCCATTTAAAAAAGTCCCTTATGAACACATTTTCAAAAGGTATTTAGGCTAATGATGCAGATAGGCACATACTGAGATTTCCAAACACACCCGCAGGCCTAACTTCTACTGACTTCAATGCATTTATCTGCATCATTGGACACCAAAACACTTACAAAAACTGGTCCAACGTCATGTTTCAACAGGAGACTTAATTACTTTGAAACTTTTGAAAATGTTACGTCGTTAGTCATATCAAACCATTTTATTCATAGTAAGTTCTGAGTCAAGACATCTCTTAGCTATAGCCTTATGGAGGTTTCATGGAGCCTGGTACAACTTAAAGCAGCTTGCAAGTTCCTACCCACACCCATAGGGTGAACCCTCCCTCCACCCTGGGGCACAACAGCTCTCTTTAGTCATGCATCAGGCTCACTGACACCCTCAATCACTTTCAAATATTAATTTGGATCATTTAAATCAATATGTCACTTGTCCCATTATTCCATTTATGTCAGCCACACATTCTGCTTGGAGTATATTAATTGTCCAGTAGGCTTCAAAGGAATGGGTACCCAGCAGGGTCTCTCTTCAGGCTCCCACAATTTCCAGACCATCATTTGGTATGGTTGTAACTACCACAGCAGCATCCCAGCATCTACCCATTAACACTGCTGGCATGACAATACATGTGCAAGCCATGTGCCAAAGCACTAATGCTTAAATAGTATATTGCAGCTTCTGGGGACAGGCCCAGTGGACAGTGCAGAGATGATGTCTTCTGGTGCATGTACAGAAGAGGTCCAGTTGAGGTCTATGATCACTGCAATGGTGATTTTAAGTTATTATAACTGACACCGTTTTGTAACCTGAGTGGAAATAAATACATGAAACCAGAAGATGAAGAGCATCCTTCCTTCAGACTGAAAGGGTGCCACTTACTAGTCTGAAAAAGAAAAGGGGCAAAAAATATAACAGAATCACACACAAACTACAAAGGAGAAACTTTCTATATATATATATATAAATACCATGACGGGGTGCAGTCACAGAAGACCCTGGGGGTGGTTCTTGGGGTGCTAACAAGGCCACTGCCACTTGCCTTCCTGCCCTCTGGGGCTTCTCACTGCTCTGTCCTGCTGGACCAGCTCCCGGGTCTCCCCCAGCCAAGGCACAAAGCTAAGATCAGTGCCCCTTCCCAAGAAGCAGTACAGACACTGAATCTCTTTAGGTCCAAGAAGAATGTGGTTTGGGGCCCAGCTTCCCAGAATACCACTCCTGAAATGGTATCAGAACCCCAAATGAATTATTTAGGTAAGCCCCCTTTAGCAATGAAAGAGGGAATGTACACACTGATTGCTCCTCCAGGTAACAATTATTTACACTGGCTTTGCTAGTAAATAAAAGTGATTTTATTAAGTACAAGCAGTAGGATTTTATTAAGTACAAGCAGTAGGATTTATTAAGTGGTTATAAGTGAAAACAGGGAGATCAAAGTAGATTACAAACTTAAAATAACAGAAAACGCTTAGCTAATTCTAACACTAAAACCTCAGTACACTTATTACAAACTCACCCTAAAACTTTTCCTTTTCCAGCTAAGCCTTCCAGCTAGGGAAGTTCCCTCTCCCTGCGGTCTCTGGTTCCCTTTCCTGGGAGTACCCCAGCCAAAGACAAAAACCCTGCTAAGCTTCCCATTGTTTTATGGACTCCGTGTTACATGGGAAGTTACCTGGGCAATCCCCACCAGTTAGGGAGGTCACGTGACTGCCTGAGACCAACCACTGCTAAGACTTAAAGGACAAAAGAGGATGTTTGCATATGATTGCCCAGACATTGAGGCATCCCAGTATTGTAAACACACTTGATGGCTTTCCTTGCACATTCAGAAACCATAAACGATTCCATACTCCATATCTCTAACTTTACATAGAAGAGTGACACACACACCAAAATAAGATATGCAACCCAGAATAAGATATGCAGCTTGTTGTTTATGCAGATTGAGACTAACACGGCTACCCCTCTGATACTTATTATTAAGACATTAAGATTGATAGGTTACATGAGGCGATTTGTCCAAAGCATCTTTCAGTTATGCATATTTGTGTCCCTAAGTCCATTTCATAAAGCATGGGAGGAGGGGGGATTCCATCACATATGCTTCTAACAAAAGCCTCTACTAAGACTACAGAAAATGTTATTTTTGCTAGAAAGAAGAAACAGAAGCATGTGGAAGTTCAATGATTTACACCAACCAATGGTCTGGTTCCTTATGTTGCCTTTTTCAGTGAATCTAGTAATACCAGAAATAGGCACATTTAACCAATCATTTGTGTGGGAATGATATACAAACTCACATGTGTTATTATTATCACAAGTAACAAGAAGTCCTGTGGCACCTTATAGACTAACAGATTTGTTGGAGCATAAGTTTTCGTGCATGCATCTGATGAAGTGGGTCTTTGCCCATGAAAGGTTATGCTCCAATAAATCTGTTAGTCTAAAAGGTGCCACAGGACTTCTCGTTGTTTATGCAGATTCAGACTAACACGGCTACCCCTCTGATGCTTATCATCACAAGGTTTATATGGGAGAGAGTTTAATGTATTCTTAGAAGGTCACTAGAATATTTGAAATGCTGAAAACCTAAAGCAGCTTTGCATGAGAGGCATACCTGCAACTTGGAATAAATGTCAAAACAAGGGAGTGAGAGAAGGAAAAACCAGATTATCCTCCTTGATTAGACCTTACTTACACCCTTCTTCAATTGGAGCAGGAGAATGGGGAAAAGGAATGCGCAGAACATTTCTTCCACCTCCTAATATAGCAGCCAATATATCTAACCCCTCTGGAGAGAGTGGGTGTTGTAAATCACCACCTTGCATCTTTCAACCCAATATGTGAGCTATATGCTTTACCCGGGGTGGGCAAAATCCAGCCCACCAGACAGACCCATTGCACCGAGCCTTTTAATCCAGCTCACGGCCCGTCTCTGCTGTATGGGGCAGCTCCAAGCAGCTGGCTGCTCCCTGTGGCTCTCTGCACCACTCATGGAGAAGGCTTTGCGTGCTACTCCCGCTCCCAGCACAATTTCTCAGCTCCCATTGGACAGTTTCTGGCAATAGGAGATGAGAGATTATGCGGGGAGCAGTGCACAAAGCCTCCCCCCCTTGGCCCTCAGAGAGCCTGCCTCTGGCACACCACCTCCTGCACCCCAACTCCCTCCCAGGTCCTACACCCCTCCCACAGGCCAGAACCCTCTCCTGCACCCATACCCCTCCCGGACTCTGCATCCCAAACCCCTGCTCCAGGTCACAATCCCCCTCCTTTACCCAAACTCCCTCTCAGACCCCACACCCTGCCTTGCACCCCAGTCCCCTATCCCAAACTTGATCCCAGACACTGCACTCCCTCCATAAAAAATTGCCGCCCTTGACAATTTACCAACATTTTGGAGTGCCCCCCCTCCCATCTAAAATGATTGCCCACCCCTGTGCTATACTCTCTCACCAGTGACTATTCACACCATTTCTGATGTGGCTGTAAGAAAATCTGAAGAATGTTCCTAAAGTCCAAGTCAGACAGAACAAAAATCAAGCTCTGGTGAATGGATTTTGTCTACAATTATTACACAAGATGACTATTGCGCTATAAAGTTTAAATTTGCCCACTAATATTTTTTTCTGATTAAATTTTTAACTGAGTAGCTCCACTAGTGAATATGTATATCATTTATGTGTCAGAAGAATGATTTCCCTATGGTGCCACCAAAATTTGATTTCTTCTTTTGATTTTTCCGCTATGAGATAAAGATATCCTAGTTTGCTTTTTTATTAAAGTTATTTAAGCATTTATTTAATGGTACATTAGGACTGAATGGGTTTCCCCTGTGGCTCAATTTATAGTTTAAATCATTCTCTTGAAACGACACAGATTCTACATCATATTCATCTGGTGATTTTGCAAAAGAATTAAATCTAATCCATTTCAAGCACGTTCACTCATTTTTCAAACAAAAACTAGTATAGAGGAGAAATTTTCATGAGAAAGTTCTGCTACCTTTAAAACCAAATATAAACTGTATGTAAAAAGCTTTGATTTGAAACAAAACTCAACTACTTACAGAAATTGAGATAATCACAGAAATTGTGAAATATTTAGTTATATTATGCCATTATATATGCATACATATATGTAGTATACATGAATATCTGATGTGCTTTCCCCTATTTATCTATTGCATAGATACCCTACACTCTCAGATCAGATTAATGTATACTGTACAAGCCTTGTTATCAGGCACTCATGGGGAAAAGGGGTTGCCAATTAATCAAATGTGCCGGTTACTCGAACTTTACACAGATGGTTCATAAATTTTTCACTGGATACCAGCCACAGTAGCAGGATAAGTTAGATAATATCTGATAATGGTATTACCCAGAACCACGACATGAACAAACTTTGATGCTACAAGTTTACAAATTTGACTTCCACAAGTGTCGGAAAATGTCAAAAAATGATGCCGGATAGATATTGGAATTGTTCCGGATAAGTGAAGGAAGAATTATATTGCCATCTATGACAGAAGCCAGTTAACTGAGTTTTTGGTATTAAAATGACAGATAACACAGTTTGGATTCTATACTGTGCTGTGTTTTTTGTTTTGTTTTGTTTGTTTTGTTCGGTTTTTGTTTGTTTTTGTGGTTATTACACAGAATGTTTGAACAACTCAATAACACTAATGTCAAATTATTGACTTGTTTTCTTCTCTGAGCACACTGCTGTTCAAACAAATGTAAACCAAATTAGGTTTAATACACATAGTAGTAACTAGACAGAAGAACTGTAAAATACTGGTATCTGTGAATGATCATAGCACTTGAAGAAATATTTGTGACCAAGAGAAAAGTAAATTACTTATGAGGAAGATGATATATAACACAGAGCGAAGGGGGCTATGCAAGTCCATCTGCCTAAGTGCCCAGAGAAACAATTAAGACAACCATAACTTTCAGAACTGGTTCATTGTCTCCCGATTCATAGATTCCAAGGCCAGAAGGGACCTATTGTAAGGCTCTAGTTTGATCACTTGTATAACACAAATATTATTTTCTCCTTAAACAGAACACTATGACGGCTATATTGTTTATTGAAATGGTTCTTGGAGGCAGAATGAAACCCATTGGGTACACATCGCTCTTGAAAGGTGCTCAGAATGTATGGCCATGTATACCAATACTCAATATTTGATAGACATTTTCAGTAAATTAGATAGATACTCATGGCAGCTCATAATCAACATGCTAATTTATTACAAGAGAGCTAATTGCCATTGAAAAGTCAGCACCACAGAGCAGGTCAACACCACCCCAAACAAAACACCTAACCCCTTTAAACACTTTTGATAGTACTAGCTAATAGAAAATAAATTGTTTGAACTACCCTAGTTTGATCTGATCTAAATTAGCATTGTTACACATCATGATGGAGTCTCATTTGAAGGACTTCATTTTCCTGCAGCCACTGATGTTGATTTCTTTTAATCACACCAAATACTTTCTAGGCAGAGTAAATAAATAAATAAAAAACTATTCTGCAACTGAAAGAAATAGCTGATTCATAGAATCATAGAACACTAGAACTGGAAGGGACCTCGAGAGGTCATCGAGTCCAGTCCCCTGCCATCTATGGATCCTTCTATGGATCTTGTGTGTAAGTTAGAAAATATTCAATTACAGGGCAGCTACGTGCTTGGTTCCTGACCTTAGGCCAGAAATCTTCAGGACTCCTCTCGCATCTAGGCCTCAACATTTAAAGGGGTGTAGTACGGTGATCTGGGGCCTCCCTCTCCCGGAGACCCAATCCAGGCCCTGTCTAAAGCAACATCAGTGAGGTCCTTCTGGCAAAGAGTCAAAGTCCACTGCCCTGAGCTACTTGTGACCCGTATCTCTTTAGTTTGGGAGGTGCCCCTATAGTCCAGAGTTTATAGTATCTACTCTAGCATAGCAGACCCTTTTGCAGCATCCCTATGTCTCTCTGACAGGGACAGAAGTAAGGTTGGAGTGGGCCTACCCTGACAATGTCCTTATAGTTAAGTTTACCTACTGCTGGATGGTTCCATCACATTGCTCCCTGAGCAGCTCCCAGGTTTGACACTCCCCTCATATAGAGAAAGGGTTGCCAAGCTTGTAAAAATCAGAAGCTCCAATAGGAATGCTGGAACCTCCCCTGCTCTGTCTCTTCTCCTCTGAGGCCTTACCCTGCCCCAATGCCACACCCCTCATTTGTTCCTCTTCCTCCCTCTCTTTGATGCTTTTCCCCTCTGCTCCCCGGCCCCCGGGTCTGGAGGGACCGCCACCCGATGCAGGTAGGGAGCAGTTCTCGCTGAGTAGGGGCTGGCATGGCCAGGGCTAGATTAACTATTTTGGGGGCCTGAGGCTAGTAGATTTTATGGGGCTCCGCAGGCCCGGGGTTGGGGCCAAAATGAGGGGTTCAGTATGTGGGAGGGGTTTGCTGGGAAGAGGGCTGGTTGTGGGGGTGTGGGATTTGGGCAGGAGGTAGGGTGCTGGGATGAGGGTGTGAGGTCCAGATAGGAGGTAGAGTATGGGAGGGGGCTGGAGGGGGGGGTTCTGGGCAGGAAGTACAGTGCAAAATCACGTGGGGAGTGGGGGTGCAGGGTGTAGCAGGAAGGGAAGTGGCAGGAGGGAGCAGGGGATCAGCAGCTTACCTGGCACTGCTCTTGTTTGGACGGGGAGAAGGAATAGATGGTTCTGCACCACCCTATGCTTGCAGGTACCACCCCCCGCCACTCCCGTTGGCCTCAACTCCTGGCCAATGTGAGCAGTGGGAGACAAGCCTGCAGTCAAGTGCAGGGACAGAGCTTCCCTGTGCTCATGGTGACATGGCTCCTGAGGGGAAAAGGGAACAAGGAAGCGGGGAGAGGAATGGCAGCATGTAGAGCAACCGCCAGCCCCTTCCACACGAGGCAGAGCCATCCAGGAATGCAGCATGTGGGGGCTTTATTTGCTGCATCCCAGGGCCCCAGGCTGAGGGGCCACTCTTAGCCCAAGGCCCTGGGCTGCAACCCCTAAAGCCCCTTTCTTGATTATCTGGCACCTCCCTGCTTTCCCCAGCCTCGGTAACTGGACCTTGGGTGTCTGGTCAGTAGATCAGGTCCCCTTTTCATAGGACGTTCCAGCTGAAAACTAGACACATATCAACCCTATGTAGAGAGGTAGAGCTGTCCCTGCCTGTCCAGCCCTCAACTGATCAGGGGTCCCTTCTTTTCTTCCCTCTTCCAGGCTCAGCTTTGGTGGCAGGCGTAGTGGGGTGGGTTAGCTGGACCCATTGGTTCTCCCTAAGAACTTTTTCACTGCTGCTAGGTTTCTGTGTGTGTATATACGTATGTATTAGAGAGAGAGAGAGACATACGAGTCGGATTCTCTGCTGTGCTCAGCTTGGGGGGCTTTCAGGGAGCTAAGTTATAGCGTCCTACACCTCCGCCTGGCCCTGAGCACAGGTTATAGCACCTACATGCTGTTGTGACTTTCAGTATTCATCGGGACATTCACCTACTGAGGACAGCCAAAGCACCACCTCTCCTGGTGATGTAGCATTGTCTATTCCAGCTCCAAATTTATTATGGATTTCCCCATGAAAAGGGAATCCCCCTGTAATGGAATGCAGCTTGTTTCCATTCCCTCTGTGCCATCTGAATAATGCAAAAGGTGTTTAGGGCAGCAAAGAATCTGTCCCTATTATACATATACACATCTCTGGCTAGGTAGATATCTATTTAAGAGAAAAGCATGAATATTATATTTGGGTACAAGCCCAGAGATCTTTCAGATATAGGTGTCCTAAAACAAAAGTTTATAATACATTTATGATCCTTCCTTTATTTTTTACATTTAGAGAAATGATTCCACACTAGAATTACACCCGCATGAAAGTGATGAATCAAGACCATTCTATTTAAACTGGCTAAATAAGGTCTGGCTCTTGCAATTTGATTGTTGCAAGTTGGCTAGAGCAGTCTAGGGCTCTTACAATAACAGTGTTGCCAGTTTTCATGATTTTACCATAAGTCTCAATATTTGGAGCTATTCTTAAATTCTAGAGCTTGGCATCAGTATGTACGAATCTCAGCTTTCATTTTTAAAAAGGAAAATTTCATTTTCATTTTAGAAATGTGATCTCTAAAGGCTCAGAAACCAAAAAAAAAAAAAAAAGAATTCACATTTCTCATTTTTAAGACAATGTCATGATTTTTGAACTGGCTGTTGTTGGTAATACATGCATACATAAGGCATATGGAATGCCACATAGGTGCAAGAACAAACAAAACAAACAAAAGGAAGTTTTCTGCATGCAGTGCACAGTCAACCTGTGGAATTCCTTGCCAGAGGATGTTATGAAGACCAGGACATTATCAGGATTCAAAAAAAGAACTAGATAAATTCATGGAGATTAGGTCCATCAATGGCTATTAGCCAGGATGGGTAGCAATGGTGTCCTTAGCCTCTGTTTGTCAGAGGCTAGAAATGGATGACAGGAGACGCATCACATGATGATTAACCACTTTGTGAAAGCAAATGGGAAAAAAAGAAAAGGAGTCTGATTAAAAACAAACAAACTCATAAACAGGAAGAAAAAGAAAAAGAGGAGAAAGAGAATGTCTGTTAGGCTAGTAGCACAGTTAAACTGGCAGAATTTCCCAGTATTATACATGAAATTAAATGATTTTTTAAAATACTAAGTTCAAAGAAGAAAAAAGAAAAGTCACCACTAGCATAAACAAATGAAAATACAACAACTGGAAGCAATACTCAGTGCAGGAACCACACAGCTTCCATTAATGAAACAGTGCACAGCTTCAGTTGGCATAACCAACTAGCCTGACTTATGTCACCCTTAAAGCTTGAAAATTTCCTTATTGCCTTTTATAAATACAAACCAATGTAAGTTATTACAGTGCCAGGGAGCACGAGTCTTATTACTCTCAGCACACAACACACAGCCCCCAGGAAAAAAATGTGATGTGTGTCTGGAAGAAAAAAAGTAAAATGTAGATAAAATGCATGAAAAATAATTTTGAAAGGAAAAAAACCCAATAATTCCCTGCATGGGTGGTCCAAAGATGAGTGAATGAGAGTCACAGGGAGATTCCAGCCTCTTACACAGGCATAGGCAATAATTTTCGCAGGGTGACCATTTAATGAATTTTGGTATGTCATGGGCTGGCTCCACCCTCAGAAGGGGTGTGGCCTGGGGGGGGGGGGAAGAGGCTGGGCTGGGGAGTAGCCTCTCCCCAGAGTTGTCTGGGGCCAAAAAGCACAACAAAGGGCTTGCAGCTCCGGCCCCTCCCGAGAGCCCTTTAAAAAGCCGCAGCAACCCTGGGTGGCTACATGGCAACGTGGTCGCAGCAGGGCCACGAGCCCTTTAAATTGCTGCTATTTAAAGGGCTTGTGTCTCTGGCCCCTGCCCGGGGTAGCACTACAACTAAGGTCAGGAGCCAGTTAAATTGGATCTTCCTGCCTGAGCCATTGCCTGGAAATTCGGTGGCATGGGCAGCAGGATATAAACAGAAAGTGGCTAGATGCTGTCCAGGGGCCAGATCAAAATGTTAGGTGGGCCAGATCTGGGCTGCATTTTGCCTAGCCCAGATCTTGCCCATTAGCCGACACTCCTCTCTCTCTTTCTCTCTCTCCTCCTCCCCCCGCCCCACTTCTCTGACTTTCCCATCTTTACAATTGGTGGTCCTGTATTTGTTTTCTGCATGTGTTAAAGACTGCAGCCAGAGTCCATCTGGCTGTCAGCCAGCTTTGGTGTTCCTATGTGCTGCTTTTTTCATAACAAAATCATTTTTCTTCCACATTCTCCAGCCAAAATAGCTCTGAAAATGGTGTGACTCGAACTAACTACCTTGCTATAGCCGTATGTGTTCTGACTATATGGAAGAAAATCCCATATGACTACCTACATTGTCAGTTAATATGACAATGCAGTCCTTTCTGCTCAGCTTATGCATGTATTAATTCATCACACAAGGTAAACTGGCTTCAGAGGATGGTTATTCCAACCTGAAAGGCATGAAATTAAAGGGCTGTCTCAAGATAACGCTTCACAGCACCCCCTTAAGCTTTGGAGGGGAGGTAGGAATCCAGAAAGATCTGCCTTTTGTATAGGGTTTCCAGATGATTTAACCAAAAATACTGAACAACCCCCTCAAAAAACAAAAAAACCAAAAACAAAAAACACACTGGGGAAAAAATTATGTTGAGAAAAAAAAAAGGGGGAGACCAAAGTTGTTGAGAAAAAAAAAAAAGGACCCTGAGAGTTGTTAAATAAAAAAATAATAAAAAAAAATTAGCGTGGACCTTTTAAGAAATGCTTGTGAGGCTTTTTGGCCCTAACAGGCTGCCATCTTGTCTCCCTGCTCCAGGCCGGACAGCTCCCCTGCGGAACCCAGTAAGCACCCGGGATTTTCACCTCCTGGTGGGGAAAAAAAATCAGAGAATACCGGACATTTTAGGTGTCTGGTATTTTTTGAATTTTTTACCAGACAGGAGGCTAAAATACCAGACTGTCCGGGTCAATACCGGACACCTGGCAACCCTACTTTTGTAGCTGCCTCCTCTCTCAAACTGATCAAGGCCTTGAGATTTTAACATCCCAAAGGTTATGCTATTCGAAATCTGAGCCCAACCAGAGCATCTCAGGACGATCTCTCATACGAATATTGATAATATTATACTGCATGGGCCCAGTGACCTACACTCTCTTTTGGACAGAGCCAGTCAGTTGAGGTGAGCCACTTCTACTCGGGCCACAGTATATCTGGGACCAGCTCAGAGAGAACTGGCTGTAAAACACGGGCCCTTTCGCATTGACTCAGCATCCCAGCAAAGATTCAAGGCCAGTTCGTGAACAGGCCCCTGACTCTGTTAAGCAATGCAAGGGTAAGTAAGAAATTCCCCCTCACTGCCCCCCGTTTTGTGGGGCCACTCACAAGAGCAGCCCTCTGATCTGAGGAGTGGTGCCTCACCCCTGGATAAAGCGGTGCTGGTGCATTGAGGTGTTGTGAAGAGGTGGGAGGAGAGCAATCTACTTCATTCTAATTGTGCAAATTGCACGACCCCCATGTGCAAAAAACTGTGCTAGTAGAGGCCATGCAGCCTCAAGGTTCATCTCTCTAGCACTCTCCTGAAGCTACATGGCTCCCAATCCTAGAGTGGAAAGCCACATTCTGCTCCTTTGTAAAGGAGGGGCTTTGTAAAGTACATAACAAATGAAAGAAATCAGTTGGAAGATAAGGAGACAATGCCCCCTCTGAAATGGGTAACACTGATAAATGATACTGCTGTTGCAAAACAATTCCCCTCCCCCATCCTGAAACTCCTCCTAACCACAGCTGTGCTTCTTACACTCAGGTAAGACAGGAAGTGGGGGAGAGGCCCATTTCATACATCAAACATTAAATAAAATCCAGCTGTCAGAAACAGATGCATTTTTCAAGAATATAAGGAAAATATACACGGAAAGGACTCCTCACTTAACATCTGAAGAAAGGCACTAGAGAAATGTGCAAAGTCTGATAACATTTCAGAGCCAGATGGGATTTATTGGAGAAATTGGATGGAAGCGAGAAAAGAGATAAGGTATCCTCTGGTAGCATGAAAAATCTTTGTTGAGAAAAGGGAGGCAGTAGTCAATGGAGAGACACTCCCTGTGCTTCACCCGCCGCATTATATTCTGGATATTGACTCTGTTTTACTTGTCTCTTTCATAGTAAGGCACATAATTTTTCAGGTCACATTTATTGGTGAGGTTAGGGAAAGATAAACTGTGTCAGATTATTTAAGAAACAATCCCAACCTTCCCCAGAAATATTCAACAAACCATAACTGAATACTTTTCTAGGATATTTTAGTTAGTTTTCACTTTTAAAAACCAAATCATCATCCTTTTTTAAGTGTCCTGCACCTCCTGGAATTAAAGAAATACCTTGAAAAAGACCATTCCCACAGAATTACTAGATTTACCTCATCTGTCTAATATGATGGGAAACTCAGGAACTTGAGAAAATTGAAAGCAAGAAGACCTGAAGAACCTGAGGATGATATCTGCAAATTTCCAGCCCTTTTACAGAAAGGGGGAAAAAATGACAATTTCCTTGACAGATGGTTCATGCACAGAGATTATTGTTCTTTGTTGAACTCCAATTACCTTTGGTCTTCTTCTTCTGTAAAGGAAATAATTAAACTCTTATAATTCTAGTGCTCTTTTCTTTCTACATCTACGGAACAACAATTGCTGTGTATTTTTCAGATATGCTCTTCTTCTCTGCATCAGGCCTAAGCCCTCTCCTTTTCTCTCTCAATGTTTTTTTTCCAGCTATGCCTGAAGAGGGAGCAAACAGGAGAATTACTACTTTCTATGCACACTGAATAGATTATTAAATTCAAAATAGACCAAGAAATTCATTCTTCAGAAAAATCCATGGAAAACAATGAACTTTCACCAGACAGGAATTTTGATCAATATTTCAATCAGAAGATCTTGTAAAGAAATTATTCCAAAAAACATCTTGAGAGAACACAAGTAAATTATCATCACCATTTATCTATAGTAGCAGTGTTTAATGACTGCCAGCAGATATTATTGGTGCTTCATTGTTCTAGGGGCTGTGCAAACTAATAGCATAAAGATTATCCGTATCCCAGGGAACTCACAGTGCAGGAAACAGGGAAATAAATAGACCAAAGGGAGAAGCAGAAGGGA
Source organism: Rafetus swinhoei (assembly GCA_019425775.1). Classification (NCBI taxonomy): domain Eukaryota; kingdom Metazoa; phylum Chordata; order Testudines; family Trionychidae; genus Rafetus; species Rafetus swinhoei. Next base: position 60,092,542 of record CM033447.1, read on the forward strand.
GGGATGGGTTTGTATGCATAATGTGAGAGTCACTTTGGATGGTGAAGTCCAAAGTGGTCATCAGGCTACTCAAAACAAAATTATATTATTTCAGTCTTATGTACCATGGAATAAAATACTAGTGTGTATTTCAAAAACCAAATCAGAAATTGTTGATATTTATTCTTTTCATACTTTTAAAAAGGCCTTAGGATGAAGTTTGCATAATTTTCTAAATTATTTAAGTGTCTATATCCCAGTTCCAAAAGTGGCTTAGACGTAACCTATGTGTCATTGAATATCAATGGGATTTATGCCCCAAACTACTTTTGAAAAAGAGATTGAGGCACTTAGGCCTAAGCTACTTGGGTACTTGTGAAAAAAATTCCTCTTAGTGCCTTTTCATTTATGTCAGAGACTCTTGTGCCCTAGAACTCATTGTGTGTCACATTCAATGTCCAGACAGTAACATAATTGTTAATGCCCACTGGTTCAGAGATTTATGGATAATAAAGGAAACATGCTATAAACAAGAATGCTTGTCTGTGTACCAAATGGAATCTGTGTCACTCAATCAGATCACTGGAGCGTTGATCCAAATTTGCTGATAAATATGGAATATAAAACTCCCCAGTTAGACAGACGCAGACCTCTTCATAAAAGTACTTTACAAATTTTAAAACCCCACTCCCCGCTCCCCCCCACACCCAGTGCTGTGCTTCTCAACTCCTTCATCCCCAGATTTCCCACTTGTTTCCCAAGAACTGGAAGCGGTCTCCTATTTCAAATGCAGCTACTTGGTGCTAATGTTTCAATTTTTTTGACTGCTCAGCTAGAAACACAATTAACCCTCATAGGTGTAGCTAAGAAATACTGCATCAAGGTGCACTACTAACTGGCCAGAGGAACTGAACTGAATTCTGGTTAACCTCTAGGGCAAGGTGATCAAGATGTTTGATGGCAGCAAAAGTATAAAAAAATGGTCATGTCTATAAAGCTATGCCTGAGTTGCTGGAGGCAACTGGACAGTAGAACAATGCAGAGGGTAAATCAGGTGACTGAAGACAGACTACCGCAAAGTCAAGCATACTGATGGCACTTCTCCCCATTTTCCTGCTCTTTTTTGAAGAATTTACCTCTTTGGTGGGCGTTGAGCTCACTGTAGGGAATTATCAACTGCTGAGTGGGGATGTCATCTCAACAACCCCCCATGCACAGGCACAGCCAAACAGAGTCAGCCACTGGATGAAAGGCAAGAAGTGACCCTGGAGCTGAAGTTGGTAACCAAAGAGGCCATGTTGCCAGGGCAGCGAAAGCACATCCTAGGTCCACACTCCTAGGAGCTAGACTTGGGGATTTGTGGGTGGCAGGACTGGGATCAGAACAAGCACAGGAGCCTGGTAAGTTTCTGTCACCATGCCTGATTGGATTAATCTGTGAATCGGAGGGATTTCTAGCTTAAGTTATAAAAACAAGCCAAGGTTTTGGTGTGCTTTCATTCCGGTGGAACCATTCCCCTAGATTTCTCCCTCTTCTTCCTTATGATGCCATGGGGTATTCAAAATGCACATCACTATAGAGGAAAGAAAGTTGAAGTAGATCTTAATTTTGTACTTCATACTCACCAATTCTTGCAAATGTGGTTTGGGACTCAATTAATGGCCTCATGTACCTCTCCTCTGTGACACAGCATTCCTTATCAAATGGCCATGCCTACTCTGCCCTGCAACATCTGTAAAATGAGTCTGCCCCCCCCCCCCAAAACAAACCGACCCAGACCATTATGAGCCTATACACAAATGGAAAGTGAACTCTGTCCATCAATAATGTCATGCTGGCTCATGACGGTGGTTGCCTACCTCAGGGGACATTGTTAAAAGATCCCAAACTGGCAGTGGGTTCTATAATTAGATTTCACCAAGTCAGTGACAAATGTGAACAGTAGGATCATACCATAAATAAGTCACAGATAGTCATCTTAGACTCTCCAGTCTGTCTTGCCACCCGGACAAATGAGTTTATAATAAAATGGTTATTTATACCAAATATCATATCACATTTAAGTTGCTTCTGGTCCCGAAAGACTAGTCACTTACCCCAGATCAATTAGTACTCTAGCTCTCACAAAGACAACACAAGTAGCCATTTCTACTGTAAACTAACTAAAATCTCATTAGCTAAGGAAAGGAAGTGAGAGTCATTGACAGGTTAGAACAGGAAAAATATATGCACAGGTGAGTCACTGTTTTCAATTCCAAATAGTGGCAGTGGTATAATAAACTGGCTGTTTCCCAAAACTCTTTTTCAGGGTACCCAGATTGTCTCTGGGGATCTTTGCTTTGCAACTAGCACAATTCCCTTTAATTCATTTTAATGAACTTTTCTTTATTCTTACTCCTCTGTCGCAATGTCAGGAGGAAAAAAAGCCTGACCATAACTCAAAAGTTAGGAAATGCCAAAAATCAAGGCTGCCTATGCAACTTTAATTTAGCAAACTTGTGCGTATGCACTATGACAATCTTTAACTATATTATCTCACACTATTTCTTCTACAGACTCCACCTTTGCATCCAGAGCCATCCTTACCCATACACAGAATACACAGATGGATATGGCACCTGAAAATTTGGGGCACTGCTGGGTGTTAATGTCCATCCACCCACCTCTTCATGTCCCCGTTCTATGGCTCTGTTTCTTCCAGAGAAGGATCTAGTTATCTTAAAAGTGAAAAATCCTGCCACACCAATTAGCAGAACATTGAACCTATGAAGGCTCATATGAAAGAAACTTTGAGTGGTAATGAAACCACTTAACAGGCATTTGCCAATCCCAGGTCTATACTGCCAGTTTCTGAATTTACTGTGTTAGTCAACAGGATCTTAGTTTAAAATTTGTTTTAAAAATAATTCATTGTTGTATTGCTGAAGATTAGATAATCACATCTCCAAAAAATCGTCCCCCTTCAGCTGCCATTGGTCAGATGGGACACCAGTTAAACAGGATTGCAGAGGGCTCCATAAATCCTAAGGACAGTCCTGCTCCTATCCCTTATTAAATGCACAGGATAGATCCACTCCATAGATGAATAAGAGGTTTGTAGCAAAAGAAACTATTATAGCTACAGAAGCAACTGAACTGTTTGGACTAACATGAAGAACTTCTTCCCAAACTGCTAAAGTGTGTCAAAGTTATAGGCAACTGAAAACATGGTTTTATAAACTTAAGTATTGAGCATCCATAATAATAAACAGGGCTCTCGCTCCCACTTACGCTATCTAGTCTGTTAGTCAGAACTTTATTCAGTATAAATGGGTATTACACTGTTGCCATCAATGACAGCACCAATTTGATAACATTTAGGGATATATAGTTTTAAAAAAATCTTTACAGTTATTTCCCAATTTAAAAAATAGATTTTACAATCATCAGTCATATCTGTATATGAATTACTATGTGGACACAAGATTCTTTCCTATTATCTAACCTAAATTTTGCTGCAGATTGAGACCATTACTTCTCATCCTGATTTCTGTGATTATAGAGAATCTTTGATCACAGTCCTCTTTAAAAATAGCCCTTAACATATTTGAAAATTTATCTGGTCCCCCTCAAAACTAAACACGTTGTCTTTTCAATCTTTCCTGGGAGGTCAGGTTTTCTAAGCCTCTTATTTTTGTTGACATCCACTGGACTCTCTCCAATTTGTTCACTACTTATCTATAGTGTGGCACCCTGAATTGGACACAATACTCTATCTGAGGCATCAGCAGCCTTGAGTAGAGAAGGACAGTTATGTCCTATGTCACTCCCGTTAATTCACCTGACAATGATATTAGATATATTTGCAGATCAACCCTCTACACTCTTTTATCTAAGTTATTAATGAAAATACTGACTTGTACCAAGGCCAAGCCTGACTCTTGTGGGATCCCAGTATGCTGGAAAACAATTGATTTTTGAGTACAGTCTTCTTCACCAGCAGTGCACTCACATTATAGTAATACCATCTAAAAACATTTCCCTAGTTTGTATGAGAGTGACACGTTCAGCTATGTCAAAAGCCTTACTAAAATTAAGATCTATCACATTTTCTGTTTCCCTGTTATCCATTAGACCAGTAACCCTGTCAAAAAAGGAAATTCGATTGATTGGGCATGATGTGCTCCTGAAAAATCCATGATGGATATTCTAGGCAATCTAGCTGCATGTGAACTGATTGCTAATGATCTATTCCAGTGTCTTTGCAAGTTCACAGCTAGGCTGACTGACTAACCTATAATGTTCCAGAACTGCCCTATTCCTGCTTTTTAAAGAGCAGTACTAAATTTGCACAACATTTTGGCACCTGAGGTGGGGAGCTCAAATGACGCCGCCATGTCCCCTCGCTTGGGCCAAAACTTTGCACGGTCTCAATTCTGCCTTCTTCCTGTTCTACTCCTCTCATGGTAATGCTCTGCTACCTACCCCAATAAAGGAGAACTAACAACTTAAAATGCCTTGTTCAAAAATTTTAAGTAACACTTAACTTTCAATCGCCTGAACAGCAAATAACTTTTCTTGTCTCCATAGTAAACACTGGCATTTTTATCTGTTTGAATAATCAAAGTGGTGCTTTCCGTGCCTTCTCGGTTGCAAAGATTTGAACTGCTTCCTGAAGGTCCACAATCTGGGCCAGCTCATGCTATACTGAGATGGTTGCAAGGCCGACCAGCCTCTCCTGTGTCATTGTGGAGTGTAGATGTGTTTTTATTAACTTCAGCTTGGAGAAGCTGTGTTCTCCACTGGCAACTGTTACAGGAAGTGTTAGAAGTATGCGCAGAGCAACAAAAGCATTTGGAAAGAGGGTGGTCATGTTATTTGTACATATATATTCCAGAACAGCCTTTGGAGTTAATCCTGCTGAAATGTATCTTGAAAGGGCTTTCAGTTCATCACTTAAATCACTCGCATCAATATCGCACATGTCATCATGTGTCAACACTGTCTCTAGTGCCTTGCATTGCTGGTGTAGGTCTTCTTCAGGTATATGAGGAGTTCTGGAATATCATACAACATCCCAAATATACTGCTGTGTTCCTTGAGCTGCATGAAACGTTCTTCAACTGACTGTATTGCACAATCTAGCACCTGGTTAAATAATTCAACAACTGTTGTTTGGGGTCACTTATGGGATTATCCCATGCCTCATAATCAAAATGTCTTTTTCTTTGGTGACTCTTGTATTCTTGAATGGGTGGGAAAATAGCTTCAGTGTGAAGTTCCTCTCCCAACTTCTGTGCACTTCTCAGAACATTTTGAAATCCCTCATCTGACCGGTAAGACTGTAGGCGTGACTTTGCTTTGTCCAGTCGTTCCATTGCTCCAGATATATCAAGGTCAACGCCTTGGAGTCTCTTGCTTACAACATTTATTTCAAACAGTATGTCATGCCACAACACTAAGCCACACAGAAATTTGAAGTTATGTATGTTTCTGGTGATTCCATTTCCCTCTGCCACTGTTCTCCCATGAACAGTTCCTGTCATAGCATTACCCTCCATAATGGCAACTATGGCATCATCTGTCTTCCCAATTTGGTGTTTGATAGGCTTTATCACCTCCACTCAACTTTCCCATCATGTGGCACTCAGTGGTTTCAGTGTCAGAGAGGATGTTCCCAGATGTTGCTTCAAAATTTGCCATCGATGAGTTGATGCAGAGAAAAATACATAGATGCTTTGAATTACATTAAAAAATTCAGGAGTCTGACTAGATGCTGCATCACTGACCACTAAGTTTAATGAATGAGAATTGCATGGGACAAAAAAAAGCTTGAGGGTTTATCTCTCGGATCCGTGTCTGCACTCCTCTGTTCTTTCCTCTCATGTTGGCACCATTATCGTAGCCCTGACCTCTCATGTTAGCTATCGCAATTCCCGCATCTTCCAGCTTTTTAAGAAGCACATTTGTCATACCAGCTCCTGTAGTATCATCAATGTCAATAAATTCTAGAAAATGCTCTCTGACAGTCACCATTGCAGAGACATCTTCACTAGATTCTGTTGTTTTTACAAAATGCACCATTAAAGTCATTTGTTCCATATGGCTGATGTCGGGTGTGCAGTCCAGAATAACAGAGTAATATCTTGCTGACTTCAGATCTGCCAGAATATTCAGTTTGACTTTTGTTGCCACAGAAACTGTATGATCTCATTTTGAATTGTTTTTCCAAGGTAGTGGTGCATGTACATTTCTTGGGTGGTGACTTTTCTTAGATGCTCCTGGAGTATAGCATCAAACTCAGCCATCAGCTCCACAATGTTAAGGAAGTTTCCATTGTTTGGCACATACAGCTGATCTGAAGTGCCATGCAGTGCTAGGTTTTGGTAGCAAGCATTCTCACAACGGCAATGAGCCCTTTCAGAACATTTTGCCAGTAAAGATACTCTTATGCAATCTTCTCTTGATGCTGATCATCTATGGTGGCCTTTAACCTTAGTCTCACCTCAAGCTCTTTCCACCTATGGAATGCTCTCTGGTGATTTGCTGCCTTCTCATGGCATGCCAGATTTCTAGCCAGATTTTTCCAGTCCTTTGTTCCTGTAGAACCCAATGTGGCTGGAACATTAGACTGGAAGAGTTTGCAACAAAAACTGCATGCAGCATTCTGGGGTTTTGAGTACATAAGCCAGGGCCTCTCCACTTTGTCACCATTGGGGATTTCATGTCAGTAATGTGTTGGATGGAAACTTCTATTTTCATTGTCTTTGAGGAACATGAAGTTTTGCACTTGCTGTGGCCCATGCAATACAAGGAAGTCCCTCAGGCTGCCACTCAAGTTGGTCCACAGTCCTGGATCATCTAGACTTAAGGAACTAAACTCAGCAGCTGCTGTTTCGTGTGCCTCCACCACACTCTTTTCTGATCTACATTTTTCTTCAGGAATGTGCATGGTTACATCCATTTGAGATGGAGATATGGATGCTGCAGTATCAGGTCACCTGCACTTTGACTAAGTGGAAGATCAGGCATCTCCTCACCGGGGCTGGAAGGCTCACTGTGAACATTTGTGTCTATGTATCTCAGGAGAGCTCCTTCCTGCTTAGACAGAAAAGCTTCCTTTGCTTGCTTGCTTTTTCTGAATGCTGCCCCAGAGGGGCATTTTCTTCTTTCACTCATGACTGCTGTTCTGTGCCAGCTATAGTGGCTCTCAACACTCAATTGAAGGGGACAAATAGGCAGGCTGGTAGCAAGACCTGAGTGAGGGAAGATATCAGTATCTTAAGGGCCTAACTGGCTCCTACTCAGGAGCGGCCCGAGGCCGGCTGCGGCAGCTGGCGCCCCAGGCGGAGCGTGCAATCGGCGCCCCCGCCTGCAGGGCCATCAATGGCCTGGCATCATTGGTGGGTGCCCCGGGTGTCCCTGTGACATCATCATTGGGTGACCCGGGTGGCGGCACCCTAGGTGGCGGCTGAGTACGCCTATAGCCACGGGCCGCCCCTGCTCCTACTACTTCAGTTGACTGCCTGGTCTCCTCAAGTGAGTTCAGGGAAGCAGCAGGAAACAGGAAGCTCCCTGAGAAGCTGGTGTTAATCACTTCAGGCTCCTGGGGGTGCTAGAGAGGTACATAAGAGGCTCCCCCTCCTTTCTCTCCCTGCAGCTCCTGCTGCTTTCTATTATTCCCTCTCACCTTTTCTCCTGCCTGCCTGTTATGTCTCTTGTGCCCTCCTTCCTCCAGCACAGCACAGCACAGCACAGCACAGCACAGCACTCCACCATCTCTGTGCATCTAGAGCAGAGAGAAAACATATGCACCAGCAGCAGACACAATTTTCTACACTATGGGTCCTAGTGGCACCCCCTCCCCCCACAGTCTGGCACCAGAGGCGGCCCCCTCAGTTCGCCTCATGGTAAGGCCAGCCCTGTAAATTTGCTCTTCTCTAATCCTCTGGGACCTCACCCATTGTCGATGAGTGCTGAAAGATAACTGCTAATGCCTCTGAGATTATATCAGCTAGTACCTTAATTGTCCTAGGATGAATTTCATCAGGCCCTGCTACTTTATTAGAAATCTGTATTAACTTTAAATCTATATTGTGGCAAGTTTCTATTTCTCTTCTATTTGTATCTGCTTTCATAATATATATAGATTTCATAATACTCTCATGGAAAATGAAGAAAAAAAACAGATAACATGATCAGAAAAGCAAAGAGAATAATGTACTCTTGTGAAGGTGCTTCACTGCCTTCCTTTAGGCAAGTTTACCCCTTTACCCCTTCCTTTACCCCTCTGATACTTCCTTTAGGAAGTTACTTTTGTGTTTAATGGAATTTGTGTTTTCAAAATCATGGAATAATCCAAGGGGAAAAACTAGATGACCCAAGAAGTATTTTCCAGCTCTATCACCTTTATAAATTTGTCCTAGTTTAATTTTAAGGGGCCAGATTATCTGCTGACTATGGTGTGTTCACATCAAAGTAATAAAATTGATCTCAGAGAGAGTTAGGTGCATAGGCACTTTTGGAAAATCACACTAGGCCTTACATGGACCTTTAAATACCTTTAAAAACCTGGTCTGTACTACTTTTTTTAATATTGTACCTTAACCACTGTAAAAATGAATTCCATTTGCCAGAGCTTGAAAGTACACAATGTATAACAGCAAAAATTGTTCAAAATATGTCTCTGATATGCCTCACAGAAACTTACGAGAAATCAATACAATATACGTTAAAGCACAGTAAGCTAGATAATCATAATAATCTTACTCTGTTAAGAATTTCAGACATCAGGAAACATTTTAATGATCTTTGCTATACTTAAGATAATAGTTTGTGAGCAATTAGATTTCTGAAGAGACTATATAAGGTATTGGATAAATTATTTCTTCCTTTTTTCTTGAGGAAAAAACTCATTACAGTAAAACCTGCGTTATCCAGCACTCTTGGGGATTAGGGTGTTCCGGTTATCTAAAAATTCCAGTTATCTGAGGGTCCCATCAACCTAGGAAAAACCAATGGACAATAATAGTAAAACTCAAGTTTTTAATATTGGTAGTTTTGTAGTGTGAGGCAGTTGGTCTGACATTTCTATTTTGAGCTAAAGATGATTAGTACTTCTTAAATAAAAAATTGTTAATCCAATCATGGTAAACCAAGCCAGGCCTGTGCGCCTGAAGATGTGACAGTATTGTGGCTGGGGGCAGTGCTAGTTAACAAGGTTTTCTGGTTAACGGAGTGCCAGATAACAAACGTTTCTCTGTATATGAGCTCAATTAATGTACAGAACTACAAATAAAGTAGTTTTATCAGTTTAGTGCCAAATTCTTCATATTTTGAACACTCAAAACTTCCACTGCCATCAAGCAATGTTGGGTCAAATGTGCAAAAGGTATTTAGATGCCAAAAGTTGTAAATCTATAGGAGTGAGCACCTTACCTACTTAGGCACTACTTGGGTTGGCAATGAACAGAGGCAAGTACCCCAAATAGGAATAATTGTAAAGATTTACTCAGAATTCTACAACTCTCCATGTCCATTTTCCACTATGAATACTCACTACTGAGAGTTGTAGCCTACACAGCTATGCATGTTAGCCCATAGATATAGCTATTTTCTTACATAAATGTATGGTTTAATTATTTGTTTTATTATCATAAGTTTATAGGTCCACCATAAAGTAATTTAGCTGTAACACAAGGGACCAAGAGGCCAGATCCTGTATATTGAGCTAAGACAAATTTAGTATTTTTGTCTGGGACCTTTCACCCAGATAACACAGTTGGCTTACATATGTCTGGAGGAAGAGATTATTAGTTTTTAGTTGGCAAACAAGCTCTGTCTCATCCCTCTCTCTCACTTGTTGCATCTTAGACTGCAAGAACCTTGTGGGAGACAGTGGGGGCAGATCCTCAGCTAGTGAACACTAGTGTAGTTCCACTTAAGTCAGTAGAGTTAGCCCAATTTACGACTAATGAGGACCTGGTTCAGTATCTCAAAGTTTTCTCGACACAAATAAACATAAATTCTGATAGAGTTCTATTAATTTCATTCTTAAATGACATCCCTAGCCATTTCTCAATTTAATTGGACTTAAACAAACAAATGCACACTAGTAAATTCTGATTTAAAATGTTTATTTGACTTTCATATGTTATCCATTTTTCTATGAACACAGACACTATGAAATTATGCTTACATATATTTTTAGATATTGATATAGGCAAACAAGTATTCCATTTTTCTATTCAAATTATACAAATGAAAAAAAAAGAATACTATTCTTTCTTGAGACTGGTATAGATTTTTCACTTTAGAGATGAGCCACCATCGAAGTTCAAGGTTTTCACAAAAAGGATATAAGCAATTTTTAAAAATAATTTCTAATGGAAAGTTTTTCAAATCACATTCACAACTCCACTGTGTTTAAATGTTTGCTGTATAAAAACTACGGTTGGAATGCTGTTGCCTGATTTAAGAATGTTAACGTTATTCACTTGGATGGTCTGGATTATAGGCTCGCCAATTCAACTGATCTGATGATGATAAGGTTCTTGTCCTAGAATCAGGCTGCACAGAATCTACCAAGGACCCTCAGGGGTATGACAGGATATTCACACTGAGTGTGGAGACAAAATGCTTATTTGGAATTCACTTCCAGACAGTTTTTAACGTATCTCACTCTTGCAATGAAGGATTCTATAGTAAGTTTCAATGAAATATTTAAAAATGTCAGTCATTGGGATTTAAAAAAAAAATCTTACTCATCCAGACTGTCTTATCTTGACAGCTCTGTACAGCTGTGTCTGTGGAAAGAACAAGATATTGCGTACCACAAGAGAATGGGAGCTCATTACCCCTTAGGGCTCCATAACAGCCCCAGGCATACATTGAACTCCAGGGTAGACCAGAGGTGGAACGGAGCCAGGGGAAGTGGAGGAAATGGAATGGCCATACTGGCCTGTCAAGCCCCATGCGGCCAACACAACAGGGGTACAATTTTCAGCTGCTGCAGCTCCTGAACAGGGAATGAACCCATATATTTGGAAACACATATAAAATAAATCACAAATCTCTCAAATCTCCACAATATCATGGCCTGTTAGCCTCAGAATGTGACTGACACTGAGCTTCTGTTGTAGATTTATTATGTGATTCCCCAACTTTTCATTAGTTAATGGCCAGAAAATATCTCTACCAATATCAGACATCGGTACGATAGCTTCCCCACACTAGAGTCCAAATTTGACAATGGCAACCCATGAGGAGGCATAACTTAGTGAAGTGCTCAGTTAGAAGTTTCACTCTTTTGAACAGCAGCATCTTTGGCTTTTGGGGAGTAAACACTAACAACAAATGAGCAGATTTAGCTTGCATTAAACAGAAACCTGCACTGCTCAGCTGAATAAAAACCTAAATTAGAGTTACTAATGAGAACAAATTCCAAAGCTATAAACAAACAGCTAAATAAACATCATCATAAACCCACCATTTTCTCTTATTTCAGGGTACTAAAACATATGATAGGTCAAAATCAATGGCCTTTTATTAAAAAAAATGTTGATTTTGTCTTTTCAGCAGTAAGTGTCTTGCCCATCTGAGTTTCTTTTTTTTTTTAATTTAATAAATGTGCACTTACTGCTCACGTCAAGTAACAAATGAAGTAAGTTGGATGACCTTACTTCGGTAACTTTTGAACAGCAATCCACAGCATGCAATTCAAAACACAAAACCAAATGTTTATTGGTCCTCTTGCAAAATGTTGACTCCTCTACTAATCCCAAAAAGCAGCTACAGCACGGGCAGTGGACCAGAAAAATTCTTTCATTGCACTGATCATGACCTGAGGTAAGTAAATCAAAGGGCAAGAGTCAAATTGTGACAACCTGCCTCATGATAAGTAGAATCTTGTTTTATATATAACCTCATAGAATACATAAAGGCAGTAATCATAAATCTACCCATCAGAAAGGTCCTACTATTTAAGACTAGATCTCTTTCAAAAAGATAGGATAGCACACAAACAGAAATTATGGTCTTCATACAGAAATTATTAATTAGTTTTTTTGGTCTGGGTGATAGCAGATATCAGTCCTTCCGACTTTACAAATCTATGAATTTATACTGGCTATGCCTTGACTTCCTTGGTTTCTTATTGAATCTAAAACATTTATAAAGTGCTAGTATGAGACAATTCACAAATCCATTTCAACTATGTCACCAAACAACCCGTTTCGTTGGACTTTGCTCTTGGGGGAGAATTTACTTGCTATGGATAGGAAATTAATAGTGAGTTTTTGACTGTGTTAGTACAATACATTGGTATATAGCACTTCTCATTCACAGATCTCCTATGAGGGATTGCACATCCCCAGGCAGTGCTCAGATTATGGCCACAACCTAGGAGATCACCTGAACCAATAGCCAAGAAGGCCAGCAAAATTCCAGCTTTCAAAGAGCCCTTCCCACAAAGCTCCTGATTGGGGGAGATGTCCAGCCTCATTGATCAGCTGATAAGCTCTCCATAAACCAGAAAGAGGCACAGGAAGTTGAGTGAGCTACTAGGAGAATTCTTGGCTGGCTGCCATTATGAACACTGACTACTTGTTTGGCTCCTGAGTCCTGCTTCCCAGTCTGTTCCTCATTCCTGCTCTTCTTATCCCAGACCCCTGTCTGTTCCCAGTTGCTGCTTTCCTACCTCACTTCAGGACCCTTCTCGTATGCCTGGCTTGACTCTTCCTGTGCTGATATGTAAGAGAGGACAAAAGTTAGAATGGGCAAAAAGACTGAGATTGTCAAAGGTAAGTAAAGGACTGGTTCACGACTTTCATTGAAATTAATGAGAGTCGTGTAGTTAAATCTCCTAATTGAGTTTAATACCCAACATCTTTTGGCAACCTCTAACTGAATTGTAACACAACGCAGAACTCAATGTTTTATATTCCAGCATAAAATGCAATTACAGTAAAGCCCTATTTTTACATATACTGGGGAATGAAGAGTTCATAAAATCTAAAAAGTGTATACAATTTTACATCTGAAAATCACGATACAATGTGCAAATTACAGTATAGTGAACTGCATCACTTTTTCTCTAGTAACTGCAAAGTGAATTCCAGTGCATTTCTACTGGAATATGAAGAGATGTCAATTCATTTTTCATCTATATCACTTTTTTGTTATGTGATATTTTTTGTCATAGCTCATTGTTGGCATGATTGAGGTTTGTAAAGTTGAGGTTGTACTGTAAATATATAATAGGCATACATAATAGTCACGCTTGAACAGTTCTAGTTGAAAGATTTTTCCATTCCATAGATATTAAATTAAAGTATCATGGCCTAAGCGAGTAACACATTCATGTATGGCCAGTGGCACCTTCTCCAAATATGAATGGGCACTGATATGGAATTATCTTGTCCCTCCCGGCGAAGGCAGAGACATTGGTAGGGCAGCCTGCTCTGATGTGATAACTTAAAATGTGAAAAAAGATTGTCTATTAGTGGTTAAAACACTAGACTATGACAATCTGGATTAAATTGCTGACTTCACCACATAAATTTTATGTGACCTACAACAAGTTGCCTAACTTTTCTATGCCTCAGTTTCTCTCCATAAAATAATATTTCCTTCTCCTAGCCTGTCCTTGTCACCTCTGTTTAGATGGTCAACTCTTCAGGAATGGGACTGTCTCATAATAGAACTCTGATCTCAGTTGTGACTTCTAGCTGCAATGAAGTTAGTGCACATTTTCCAATATCTCATTCTTGTTATATATTAAAATACTTTTGTCACAAAATATCTATTAACATTTTATTACTATGAAACTCAGACCATATTTTATTAAACTTAATTTCACTTTTCCCAATCACTACAATTTTTGCTGTAGGGAGACAATATTTGGTGAGGGACAACTCAGATTCACATTTCTTCCTGTATAGCAGTTTACTCAAGTGGCTATTTTTCTTTACAATAATAAAATGGCCTTAATTTTTAATAGTTTTGTAAAATAAGTTGTGCACTATAGTTGCTTTTCTGAATACAAATATCAATCTGCAAGCCCAGTGACCTCTTTCTTACAGTGTACTGAATTGTCAGGAGAAGATTGATTTCTTTCAGCCAAATAAATTAAATTCCTACCTTAGAAATATTCAGCTACTGAGTCTTTCTTCAAACACCCTAATGTGTTCATCTTGATTGAATTACTAACCGAATTGCTAGTTTTGGGGTAAATAAATATTGCTTATTAGGTTAATAAAGTATTATAGAAGAGCCCCGTCCCTTGAAGACTTAAGCATGTGCTTAATTTTCCTCATGTGAGTAGTTCTTTTGAACAGTAACAACAAGTAACCAATAAAGTATCAAGGCCTAAGCCAGTATCATAGTCATGCATGGCCAGTGGCACCTTCTCCAAACATGAATGGGCACTGATACTGAATTATCTTGTCCCTCCCGGGAAAGGGAGAGACATTGTTAACCTGCTCTGATCCTGCACATGATGCATGTATTTCCAGGACTTCAGTCTCCAGGGCTTCCTTTGGCAGCAACTTTGGTAAACACGAAACTAGGTGCATGTTTTTAAATTAACTTCCCAGCACAACCTCTCAAGCAACTTGAATGATGTCATTTAACAACAAAATAGCCTGTGGGACATCTACTGAAGTTCACAATACAAAGGACTTTTTAGTCCATTCGATCATATGACATGAAGGCAGGCAACTAAATATAGTAAAACTCCAATTGTCCAGCATCCAGTGGTCCGGTACTCCCGATAGTCCAGCACCAACAGGAACCCGGCAGTGCTCCAGCCAGCCATACAATTGGGAGCTGCTCCGCGCCGCTTCCCCAAGTCCACCACTGCGGCTGCTGAAACTGACCAGCGGCGGACTTGGGGAAGCTGTGGAGCAGAGCAGCTGGGGTTCTGCCGGGCGCCGAGCAGGGGGGTGAGGGGCGGCGCTGCGGGACCAACCGAGCAGCACCCCAGCTGCTCTGCTCTGCCGCTTCCCCAAGTCCGCCGCTCGTCAGTTTCAGCAGCAGCAGCGGCGGACTTGGGGAAGCTGCGCGGAGCAGAGCAGCTGGGGTGTTGCCGGGTTGGTCCTGCAGTGCCGCTCCTCGCTCCCCTGCTCGGGGATAACCACTGCAGTCTGGGGGGTGGGGAGCCAGCTCCCCTCCCCTCCCGGAAACTCTCGGCAGTGGCGCGGGGCTTCCCCCGCCTTCCTACAAAATAGCGGAGGGTTCGCCCCTTGCCGTGCCATTCCCCGCCCACCCCCCGGACGCAGTGCGGGTCCCGGCAGACCCGTCACAGCCACCCTGCTGGAGTACCTCCCCGATACTCCGGCATATCCGATAATCCAGCACCACCTAGGTCCCAAAGGTGCCGGATTATCAGAAGTCTACTGTATTGACAAATTGTATAAGTGATTGTATACAAAATCTAGAAGTGCAAAAATTAAGTTGGATAAGCACAAGGGCCTGGTATGAAATGAGGATATCCATAAAATCATAGAATCATAGAATACTAGGACTGGAAGGGACCTCGAGAGGTCATAGAATAGGTATCATAGAAACTTGGTGGAACGGTGAAAAACAATAGGACACAGTAATACCAATGTTCAAAATATATTCAAATTAATGAGTGCATCAGGATGGCAAGGGAGTGGTAATATTTGAGAAAAAGTCTCAACTACAGTAAACATTTTAAATGAATTGAACTATAACATGAAATCTCTACGACAGAGATTCCATGCTTCAATAATAAGAGTATAGCAGCAAGAATAAACTGCCAACCACTTAACCAGGATGGCGATGGTGATTGTGAAATCATCAGGGTGATTAAAAAAGCTACAGAAACAGAAAACCCAATAATAATAATAATAGAGGATTTCAGCTATGTGTATATTGACTTAGGATGGGATTCAGGGATAACATTTCTAGATACAATTAATGGCTGCTTCTCGGAGCAGCTACTGCTAGAACTCACAAGGGAAGAGACAATTCTTGTTCTACTTCTAACTGCAGCACAGTATCTGGTCCAAGAAGTGAGTATAAATGAACTATTTAGTAATAGCATCCATAATGTATTTAAATTTAACATCCTTAGGGTTGGGGAGGAGGGTCAGTTAAAACACCAAAGAAACCCACCAAAGTAGCATTTCACTTCAAAAAGGGGAACTACACAAAAATGAGGAAGTTAGTTAAATAGAACTTAAAAGGAACAGTCATAAGCAGGCCTGCTGATGGGGGGGAGAGAAGGGGCAAAAGGGGTGACACTCTGGGCATCTCTGAGTGCTGCCTGAGGAGAGGGGAGCTATGATGTGGCATGCTCCAGGCAGTGCTGAGGGCTGGCTGCTTGAGCCTCACCCATTCAGCCCAAGGCCCTGTCCCTTCTGGGAGAACAGAGCTACCCCCACCCTCTCAATTTGCCCAGGTGCCTGGCAAGTTTGTCCACCCCATGGGTCATAAGAGTAAAATGTCTGCATGGAAACCATTTCAAAACACAACAGAGACTCAAACTATATGTATCCCAAATAACAATAACAACAACAATAATAAAAGAGTATGCGGAGCAACAAAAACCTATGCCAGCGTGGGTAATGAGTAGGGAAAAAGGTGCTCAGAGGCAATTTTTTGTTACAAATTGTAATTCAAAGCCTACAGAGGAAAGTAGAAAAAAGCATAAAATCAGTGTGGCCACTGGGGGGATCAAGACACTAAAGAAACACTGAAGGAAGTCAAGGATGTTGCTGAAATGTTAAATTAATTATTTGCATCAGCCATCAATGTATTGGATAAGAGGGAGATTCCCACTTCTGAGCCAATCTTTTTAGGTGATAAATGTGAGGAAGTATTCTACATTGAATTTTCAGCAGAAGTGGCTTTGAAAAAAACCTGATAAATTCCACAGTAATAAGTCACCAAGACCAGCTGGCATTCATCCAAGAGTTCCGAAGGTATTTAAATATCAAGTTGCAGAACTAAACGTAGCACACAACCTTTCAGCCTCAGTGCCAAATGACAGGAGGATAGTGGATGCAATGCCTTTTTAAAAAAAAAAAAGGCTCAAGAATTGATCCTGGCAATTACCAGCTAGTACGAACGTTGGTATCAGGCAAATTGGTTGAAACTAGCGTAAAGAAGAGAATTGTTGAATATGAAGATGAACATGATATGTTGGAGATGAATCAACATGGCTTTTCTAAAGGGAAGTCATGCCTCATCATCCTATTAGGGTTCTCTGTGGCAGTCAGCAAGCATGTGGACAAGGGTGATCCAGTGTATGTAGTATACTTAGACTTTCTAAATGATCTGGAACACAGGCATAAAGAGGAAGGAGACCAAGTTTGCACAGTACTAAATTGCTCAAGATAATGAAGCTGAATGTGAATGGATTTTCACAAAACTGAATGACTGGGCAATGAAATGGCAGATTAAATTCAATATTTGCAAATGCAAAGAAATGTACACTGGAATAAATAATCCCAGCTACCCATTCAAAATGATGTCACCACTAAGAGAGAAATCTTGGACTCACTGTGGAGAGCTCCCAGAAACCACTTGCCTAATGTTCAGTGGCAGTCAAAAAAGCTAACAGTGTTAGGAATCATTAGGATAGGGATAGATAAAAAAAGAGAAAATATCAGACTACTACTATATGAATCTATGGTATCACATGCCACGCCTTGGATACAACATGCAGTTCTGGTCTCCTTTTCTCCAAAAAGATATACTAGAATTGAAGAAAAGAATGCAAAAATGGTTAGAAGTATAGAACAGCTTCCATTTGAGAAGAGAAGCAAAAGACTGGGACTAGCTTAGAAAGGTGATGACTAAGGGGAGAATTAGATAGAGGTCTATAAAATCAAGAATGGTGCAGAGGAAATGCATAAGGAATCATTATTTGCCCCTTCATATAACACAAAGACAGGGGCCAACCAAGGAAATGAAGTTTTAAACCAACATAAAGAAGTACTTCAGGTGGTGCACAGTCAACCTGTGGAATTCATTGCTAGGGAATGCTGACAGGGCCAAAATTATAACTGAATTAAAAAAAATAAGATAAGTTCCTGGAGGAATGCTCCATCAGTGCCTATTAGCCAAGATGGCTAGAGATGCCATCCCATGCTCCTGATTGTCAGAAGCTGCGATTGGACTGCAGGGGATGGATCACCTAATAATTGTCCTGCTCTGTTCATTCCCCATGAAGCAACTGGCACTGGCCATTGGTCTGATCCCATGTGACCACTGTGTGTGCATCAAACATTTCCAAAGAAAATCGTGTGTGTTCTGATCATACAAGGCAAAAGCTCCATCACAGACAGAGAGAGGCAGGAGAGTGGGAGGCGGAGATGAGATAGAGAACAGACTAGGTGTGAGGGGCACCAGAAACAAGAGGAGGAAAATACACAGACAGGAGAGAAAAATCAGAAGAAATCTGGTAAAGGGGGAAATTTCAGGATGGGGACCAATGCCAAAGGGCGAGTGGACAGACCTCAGAAGTGAAGGTGAAAAAGTGAATACAGCAGTGGGGAGAGAATCTAGAAGAGGGAGGAGGCAAGAGTAGAGAGTCCTCTGGGGAAGGGAGTGGACATGAACCTGGAAATTATCTGAGAGGGAAAAATGGGAGTAACTTATAAAGCGGAGAACAAGAAAAGGGAAGAATTGCTACCAAACCAAGAGATCGTGCAAAAGGCCTGATAGCACTGAGCCATCTCCCCCAAGCCCCCCCCCACATACCAGGGTTCAGAGAGGGGAGGGAACTGAAGAATAACATGAGCAACATTAAAAAAAGAAACAGACAAGCATGGCAGGTGGACTTTAGCCAATATAATTAATGGGATGCCTTTCCTCCCATATAATGCTATTAAAAAGCCAATAAGGTCAAGACAGTCACAGCTCTTTTCCTAGGTGTATGGACCTTCCTTACTTCCCCTACTCAGATTGTGTTGTTGGCTGCAGTTGGAAGAACGGGGGCTACTTGCTGAATTCTCCCAACTGAAAGAAAGTAGCGGGGGAGAGGACAGAGAGTGGGAGACACCCGGGGGCCTCTCACTCCATTCATAGCTCAGAAGGAGGATGCTGCTTCATGGCAATGGGTGAAGTAATTTACTCCTCCCAACCCAAAGCAATGGAGGAGCTGGGGAGGAGTAAATTTGAGTCTGTCACTGAGTCAAAATTTATTTTTTTGGTCTGCTCCTGTGACAGTGTGGCTATATTCCTTGCATCTAGCCCTCAAGCATCAGTCCTCAAACCTGCAGCGAAGTCATTTATCAAAAAATGAATTATAAGTGCATGCAGTAAAATCCAGACCCCAAATAAGTCGGTGACAACTCTCCCACTGAGGGTATGTCTACATTGCAATGCTATTTTGGGATACTGGAGTATCCCGAAATAGCTATCCCATGTCTTCACAGCAAGCCCGTTATTTCGGGCTTGCTATTACGATGTTCATGTAAACCTCATTCTATGAGGAGAAAGGGACATTTCCTCATTCTACAAGGAGGAAGGGATGTTTTGGACTGGCGCTTTATTTCCAAATTTGGTACTGTGTAGACAGCTCCAAATGACGAAATAAGCTATTTCCAAATAGCATTGAAATAAGATACGCAATTTGCGTAGCTCAAATTGCGTATCTTATTTTGAGGTACGGTGCAGTTAGAATTCACCTGTGGTCATCTGGATGCATGGAGAAATATTGTATAAATGCCCCCTGGAGGGACATTTTGAACTGTGATCAGGTGGACTAAGCCCCGACGCACCCTGTGTGAGGCCGGAGGCCTTGCCACACTCCATCCCAGCAAGAGGAGCAGAGGAGAGGTCCTCCAGGCAGAATAGAGTGGCTGTCTCCCTGGCAGACAATCAGGGCTCAGCAGACCAGTATAAAAGAAGCTGCTGGGCAAGGGCCTGGCAGTTCCTCACAGGAGCTCCACCCAGGCAGTTCTATATAGTGACTGGGAGAACAGCAGCACTACGGACAGCTCTGAGTGTAAGCTGAACTTTAGACCTGGATGAGGCCCAAGTTCAAGGGCTGAAGACTGGCCCCAAGCTGAGAACAAGAACTGATAGCACCACAGAGAGGGCTAGTGAGATCCTAGCCTCAGAAACTTGTGATGACCAGACAGGGCAGCCTCCGGGGGGAAGTGACCCAGGGAGCAAGGAAGTACCAGATGGCCAGGCAAAGAGCTTACCCAACACCTCTCAGCCACCGAGGAGCTCTCAGAAACGGGTGGACCCCGTTACATGAACATAGCAACTTTTTGTCATGTGTCACTACATTGTACCATTATGTAAACTCTGGGCATATGATAACTGAAAATGCCTTAAGGAGTCTAAGAGCATTTCCTTCTCCCATTCCAGACAACTAGTTACACCAGGAAAGTAATCAATTTTCATAGTAATGCTGATATCTAATGCTTTTGTAAGGTTATCATCCTAGACAGCTGCCGCTATGTATGCATTGAACTGAAATTATCACTTATTCGTAATAGCAAAGAACACTTATTATATTAAAATTGTATTATGCACATCTTCCAGAATTTTCTTAATGAACAGAAGTGATTCAGATGAACTGAAGGATCATCTAACACACGTCTCCTGTGAAGTAAGCAATCTAAGAACAAATTGCCTTAATAAGCTTCTTTGTATCAGCAAATGGGCTTCATACAAAAGGTAACACTTAAGTTCTAGCTCTTGTTTAGTGTGTTACTCATAGGGGGAGGAGAATACTTTGCCTGTCCTGCTGGGGCAGCTGAAATGAGGATTAATAACAAAGCAATAATTACAGTGGGCCTGAATCTCCATCTTTTTCCTGTGCCTTGTGTATTCATGTACATCAAAGCAGAGTGGGTGTCAAATGCTGCCATTCTGATTTTGTAGAGCACTGCCCTCTCTAAAGGATGGCCTGCCCCTTCAAGGATCAGGAGGCAAGTGGTCAGTCATCCCTCCTCAGCTACCAGAACAAGCTAGCAAGAGGTCAGACGTTCCCTATAAATGACTGAGAAAGTTCAGTTAAAGGAGCTGTAGGTGGAGTAGTATCCTCCAGTAGTCCCTAATGCAGATAGATTGGAGGGAAGGATGTGTCTTCATTTCAGCACTAGACAAGGGGAAAAGCCTGTTGGCACTGAACAGAGGAACACATCCCCCCATTTCTATGTTTTTACTAAGTTTTATGTATGAAGAGTTAAACTATGACTTCAAGGAGATTTAGGCATGGGAAAGGCTGGGTATGTAGCCTAAGTAAGGGAAAACTAGCAGTATGTAGCCTGAAGCCACAGTGGGTAGACAGCACAGTTATGCACCCACATTGGACTGGTGGAAATGACTGCATAAAGTACAGGGCAACAGATATTCATATCTTTGCCTTCTTTGCTCTTCCTACAAACAGGAGACCGTGTCAAGAAAGCTGAAAAATTACCCAGCCTTTGTTCAGACTGCCGTTTCAGTTAGACACATGGATCCAAACTCGACTTTCACTTACTCTGGTGAAGTTTCACTGAAGACCATGGAGATGTGCTGGTGTAACTGGGAGGAGACTTTGTCTCTCTCAGGCATTCACTGGGTTTCTCTACCCCTCCAGTCAAACCGTTGCTATTCTAGCTGAGTTCTTAACATTTTTTAGGCTCTTCTTTATTTATTGTGATTGCCATTCTTGCTCCTGGTTGGCTGCTGGCTCATCCTTACCTGGCTACACAGTAGGCTCCCAGTCTTGATTGCCACCCAACTGTAAGATGGTTATTGGGGGCTTCCCGCCTCTACTGTGCAGTATGTCATCTTTAAGGGAGTGACACTGAAAAATCAGATTTTGAGCAGTTGTAGAAGTGGAACATGGTGCAACTAATGGCCTGCCACTTGTGCTGAGTCTGGGGCAGAATCTTGTTACAAAGTATGAAGTTCTTGCACCTAGCTATCTGCCCCAAGACAGGCATGGAGAAGCAATCTGAGGACTGGGTCATGTCTCTGGCCCTCCTCCAGACTGGCTAGCAGAGCTGGCTGGGCATGGAACAAGCAGAATACCCCATCATCTCTAAGGTTAGCTGAGGTACCACTGCCACTGATGAAATAGGAGAGGGAACTCTCACTGTCCCAAACAAGAGGAGGAACTGTTCGGGAGTGCTGATTACTGAAGGGAGGGAGAGAAGAGAAAAATCTCCCTCTTCTTTTAAAAGAAGAGGTGGAGGAATGATGCTTTACTTCAACTTGTGTGGGTGATTTCTGGGAGCTCTCTGACAGCTCCAGCTGCAATCCAGACACCAATGTATCCCTGCATGCTGGAGGACAATGATCACAAAGCAACAATTAAGAACATGTTTCATGGTAACCTCCAATGTTTTAGTTATAAATTTTCTCAATTTCTCTCTTTTCTGGCATTTCTACTGGATGATATCATGAAACAATCCTATCTACAATCTGAATGTTAAATATATTACAAGTGTTATCATCCCAGGCCCTCTTTGTCTAATTGCTTCCTTCTATGGAGTCTCTTTTTTCCTCTGCTTTGACTTGAGTATAGCTACTATGTTTGTCTTTATGATTTCTACATATTTAAATCAGTGATTAACCAATTAATCCACATCAGGATCTAAATCTGTATGTGTTATTAAAGTGTGCAAAGTACTTTGAAATGTAAATAGAAAACAGATGTCCACCTTCCATACCAGCTAAACACATGGGGGTGCATCTACACTGCACTGTTATTTTGAAATAACAATGCGAGCATCTACACAGCCATTCCATTATTTTGAAATAATTTCAAAATAATGAACGGCTTATTCTGAAATCTGCAAGCCTCATTCTACAAGGAATAACGCCTATTCCAAAATAGCTATTTTGAAAGAAGGTGCATATAGATGCTCCACTTCTGCTATTTTGAAATATCCCCTCACCAGGGCCATTTTAAGTTACTCCTCCCCAGTGCATTCTGGGGCTCTAAATCAAGATAGCACTTCTACATTAGGGAAGCCTGCCTCAGACTAATTTTGAGGCTTCCCTGCAGTATAGATATTCTATTTCGAAATAGCCGTGCAGTGTAGACGTACATAGATTTAATCTGTGTCTTTTAAGGGTGAGCCATAGCATTTGGAATTGAGAAACCTGTCCTTTAGTCATTCAAAATACACAGCTGTGATGATGGAACAGGACAATCTGATAGGGTCACAACTGCCTACCAGATGGATTCATATTAGAATAGTTCAGAGGCAAACAGTGGATCTGTAATAGTACAATTGCCACCACTGCACTGGAGTATTACTAGTCTATGAATGCTTTGGCATTGCAACAATCCGTACAATGACTACTTTGCCAAATATCTGATTTTTAAGTAGCAGTAACAAAAGACAACCAACCATTTAGTTGTCTATTTTGCTTTTTTCTCTTAAAAAACCTAGAATATCACTTTAATAGAATTCCATACAGAGAAATACAGTGCATAGCCCTACAGGATTCATATCCACATACATTTCCCATCTCTAAACATTCCATTTAGGTAATTATAAATAGCTGAATCTCTCTCTCTCTACAGGGAAAGGTCAATGCCAATACACATTTCAAAAATGTCTTTTTCTACAAGCTTTGAGCAGAAAATGCTGCACTGCTAGCAGTAGTGTCTAAATGGGAGACATGTTTATAGCTGACTCATTACAGTTTCCTTTAGCGAAACACTAACTTGTAAGGATTCTCAGGAAGCAGTCTAGTTAGAAGGTCTGATCATCAGTCATGCTAAAAATAAACTCAGAATGAAGTGTATTTGAAAGCATCCGAAGCAGTACAATGCAGTCTTCGGCAGAAGCAATGTCTTTAATGATAAAGCCTTAGGTCCTGTTTCAATGAGATACTTAAGGACATGCTTATCTTTATGTCCATTTTTCTCAAGGTAATTAAGATAATCAAAACAATATTTGATTTTTGGCTCTCACCACATCCTATATAGATACTAAGGGTGGGTCACAGAAGATAAAAAATGGCCATAACTAGAACGTCTTGACTAAATGTTTTTCTTCAAACTCTAATTGGCCAACAGCTTATCCTTTGTCACTGCAAAATTCTACTAAGTAACTGTCTGGTGTCAGAAAAGAGCTTTTTTCTCCCTGAAGCGATAGTCTAAAGAATAGAATGAATAAAATGGAGCTTTTGTTCCACGGCTCCTTGATTTTTATTCGTTAGTCAGATTGCCAAACAAGCTTAATAAAGATAAATAATCATCATTATACTTTCATTCGCCTACAGCAATTTCCAGCTGAAGACCCCAAGGTGCTACAAACATTGATAAATTAAGCCTTAAAGTACCTTTCTAAAGAACTGAACCATTAACATTAAATCCATTAACATCCCAGTTATACGGGTAGAGAAACAAAAGCACAAAGTCATCTAGGCACCTAACACCCATTGAAATCAGTGGATGATAGATACTGAGGTGCTTCTGAAAATCCCAACAGGCCTAAATGCTTTTACAAATCTGGCTTACAAAAATTCTAGCCCAATTGAAATCAATGGCAAAACTCCAATTTACTTCAATGGGATCAGGATTTCCACCAGGTCTGTAGCAGATCCAGGAATGGAACCCAGATTTCATAAATCTCAATATCTCAGTCTAAACTTTAATCAGTGTTGCAACCCATAGAAATTTTCCTTCTGCTTCACTTCTCATCTTATTCTTTTTACTAAACTCTTCTCTGATTGCATGCAGAATACAGGAGGAAGGAGTTTACCGAGCTGGCTGCTAGGTGTCCTGGTAAAAATGGATGCTGTGGAGCTTTGAAGGTTCAAAGCAAACTATAAGGAATTTCTCTGCTTCTCCCTGGTGCTAGTTCTATGCTAGTCCAAGCTCTGCTACACTGCCATTCATTAGTCAAACTAGCGCCTACCCTTCAAAGGAGTCCAGGCTAATCTATGATCACCAAGCAAACTCCCCACAGAACATACATTATATTGCATAGCTCATCACTGATTGGATTACTCTGATTCCATATAGCCAGCTGTGAAATGACCTTATTGGTTCCAAAGACACATGGTGCTTGGTCCTGCATTTCACCATTGAAACCAACTGGAGCAAACTCAAGCTTGTGGCGATAATCCAGCAAGATTAAGGTGGGAACAGGACTAGCATGGCCAGAATAATTTTAGAGAATTTCTTAGTTTGACTTTCAGGACTAGTAATTTTTATACCTCATTTACAGGTTAGGTGGCATTATCACTTTGCCTGTTTGTTAAATATCAGAGAGGTTCATCACCTGTGTGGCACTCTCTGCTGCTACTATTACCAACTTTGTCATAATCATCCAGATGTTTGTATTAATTCATTAATAGCATAGTTATCACCAACCTTGTCACACACTGTCACTATGCATTAGCATGTCTGTTAATTTGACATTTTCTTGCCCATGTTGTTTGAGGATTTCTGAAAACTTTCAGAAAGCTGGACTAAAATTTGAGTCATTCATGGATGTCTGCTGGCCATTGGTATCCTGATATAACTGCACAATGTGCTAGACAGAATGATTGTAAATTGATACTTCCTGAGAAAATGAAAAGTCTCGGAGGGATAGCCATGTTAATCTATGTCAAGGCTGTTCCCCACTCTGGCACTCTGAGTGCACAAGCTGGGGGCCTGCAAGAGGCCTTAAAAATACCTTGCCTCTATAGGCTTCTGTGTTAAAAATCTTCCCAAGATTACAGATTCCCTGACCCTGGGAGATAGGCTGCAACCACCAAGTTAAAAAAAAATAATTTTCTTCTTAAATACAGGAAGAAAGCACTTGGAACTTCTTCCAGAGGGGTACCCAAGCTCTTTTACCACAAGAGAGCTTGGGGGGAAAAAAAAGAAAATCTGTAATCTCCGAGAGTTGACCTCTCAGTCTTAGGCATGCATACACAGACCTCCTATTACCTTCCAGGATGCAAGAATCAAATCAAAGCCTTTAAAAAAGGTGATTTTATTAACAAAACAAAAAAGATATATTTGGTAACGCACACTTGGTTGCTAGGTGTTTCAAAGCAACTGAGAAAAAGAACAAATTAAAACACAGAGAATTACATCCCTGGGATATACCTTAATGTTACAGAGTGGGAGCGCATGGACCTAGCACAGAGAAGTTTAGCCAAACAACAAAGCAAAGAAAATAATTTGACCATGTCTAAATAGACATTCCCTATTTACTCACATATCCGTGCTTCAAGGCCCAGTCCATTTCCATGCCCAGTATTCTTTGTACACATGGCTGATTCAATTCATCTTGTTTTTTTCAATTCATCTTGTTTTCCCAGCTCCTGGCTTAAACTCACACACAGGGGGAAAAAAGGAAGCAGGGCTCCTTTCAATTCTAATCCTAACACCTTCTCCCATTGGCTCTCCTGGCTTCCTGCCGACATCTCCTAGTTACCTGAGTTTAACCCTTTGATTACTGAATGGTGGGCTGTTCAGAAAATGACAGCACTCCTCCTATCCATCACAATGTGTTTCTGCAAAAACAATGAGGAGTCTTGTGGCACCTCAGAGACTAACAGATTTATTAGGGCATAAACTTTCACAGGTAAAACCCACTTCATCAGATGAATTGGAGTGGAAATTACAGAAGCAGGGATATATATAAGGAAGAAGTTGCTTGTGTTAATGAAGCTAATCAAGTCAGAGTAAAAGGTAGGTCATTCACAGCATGTGGTGTGGAGAAGTGACCATCCAGGGAGGGGAAATTGCCTTTGTAATGCATTAACCAATTGAGATCTTTATTCAATCCTAAATTGACAGTGCTGAATTTGCAAATGAATTCTAGTTCAGCTATTCCCTTTGTAATCAAGGGAGCCATTTCAGGAGGTTGGAAAGGGGAGGTGGGGCAGCAGCCATCCGTACTGAAAAGCCGCTTCCTTTTCTACCCGTTCCCCTGACTATCAGGGAGCAAGGGGAAGTATTTGGATTTTGTGCATGCCTCTCACTCCTGGCTGGTGAAGGGAGGGGGCAGAGGAATAGTGCCCAGGTTAGAGGCATTGCTGGCACTTGATGGTATATATCACATTAGTGGGTGTGCAGGTGGATGAATCTCTGATAGTGTGGCTTATGTGGTGAGGTCCTGTGATGAAAAAATGAAGCCATTCCATCCTCTTCATTTATTTAGTGTGCTCAATAGTGAGGTTTATCATGAAAACACATGACAAGAAATTGAAACATGCTAGCTTTGTCTTAAGCCATTTTTAATGCGATGCCTGTGAAGACAGAGCAGTGATTCAATTCACAGACTAGTTCTGTACATATTATCATTGTTATTGCAACTAACATTAAACCCACAAACTTCAGGCACTATCATCACCAAAGTTTGTCCTCTGAATTTCCTTCTTCCATTTTTCCAAGAGGCTGCATCGAGATCATAGGGTAGAAAAGAACAGTCTCTGTTCTAAGTGCTACAGGTGAATTTGCAGATCCAGATTTGCTCCAGATTCCTTGTCAGAATGGTCAACCTAAAACCAATTCAAGACCTTAAATCTGCCCCCAGTGTTGAAGGGAGAGAGGCTATCACTACTGTACAGATCTAGCACCTATTGATTGACAACTGAGCACTGGCTCACTAAGACTCTATTGGGTTATTACTGGCATTGCTTTTACCAGGTAACTGGAATCAAAAGAAGACAGCATACTCTGTTTAATATCTAAATTCAATGAGCACCATTCCAAAATCTGGCATCATTTAGAGAAGGGGTTCTCAAACTTGGGGGTATGATCCCTCAAGATGTCTCAACATTATTATTGGGGGGATTGTGAGCTGTCAGACTCCACCTCAAGCCCTGCCTCACCTCCAGCATTTAAAATAGTTCAAATTATTTAAAATATGTTTAATTTATAAGTAGGGATCACACTCATAAGCTTGCTGTGTGAAAGGGGTCACCATTGCAAAAGTCTGAGAACCACTGCATTAGAAATAAGGGAGATTTGTAGGTTTTCTTGCAAGTATTCATGATCTCACTGGCTAAGATGCTGTAATAACACAACACCTTTGTGAAATCAATGCCATCTCAACCAGTACTGAAGCCTTTACTAGCTCAAGAGACTTGTATAAAGCATAGAGATAAAGCAAAATGGCAGCATCATTCAGGCAGCTATATGGCAAATCTATAGATTAAGACAGAAGCCGATGTAATAAACATAGATAACACTCTTCAGCTTAATCACTTTGGACAATGTGTTTTTTAGAGTATCCCAAAATACCATCTCTGGTTGATCCATGTTGCTCATCTGTTTCCCTGAGCTTCAAGAATTGTGGCTCTGAAGTGCTGAACTTTCCTACCTTGCTGGCTGCAAATGTGATCTGACATGTTACACAAACCGTTTCACCTTGTCCAGCCAAGCATAATCAGAGTTTACTAGAAACAGTGGAAGTGACTGAGTGACATTGATAGTAAGATACAATGCTATCCATGCATATAGGATCAGAAGTCAGAGTAGTTACCTCCAGAAAGGATCACCATACAAAGATAACTGGGTCTCAAAATTTCACAGATGTTATATCTCCAGTTGTGATTTGTATCCACTATCTTTCTCAGAAACAAAAGACTTGGAGTGGACAAAAAATAGAATCAGAAAAATGGTGAATTTGTTTTCAAAACTTCGTGGGGCGGGGGGAGCGGTGTACACAAAACCTCCATAAATCTAAGTTCCCAAAACACTGCACTGAACAGCCTCCTTGTTCACCCTGGATTCAACAGGCATATTCGTGGGAGTAAATGCTCACCAGTGTGAGTAAATGCTCACAACTGGCTTCCTTATGTAATATGCGCAATCTATTTATTCACAGCAATCTGCTGTGATCATTGTATGATAAGCAAGAGACATGTCTCTTTGCATTCACAGGAAAAAAATCCTTCAAGTAAAGTACACAATAAGGAAAGCAATATAAAAATTCCAGAGATTCTTTATCTAGATGCAGGTCCAAAATCCCTCTGCAAACTGCCAACAGATAGACAGTAGTTTGGTCTGAGAGCCCGCATCATTCCATACAGCTTATTTTTTCCCCTGCCCTATATTGTCTATGGCTTATAAGAAGATTTATCGATTAAAATGTCTCCACTTATGTGCTGGAATTTGTACAGTTTGATTTCTCCATTCTACTTGCCTGTGGGGATTTATACAGAACAAAAAGTCTCAAAGATCCTTATTTCCATTGCTGTCCTTGCTCAGAGGGCCCTCTCCCTGCTATAGTCAGTTGTAAAAAGGAAGGATGGGGAAGCAGATTTCTCTCTCTCCCCAAAAGTATCTTATCTTCCCAAAGCCTAAGTCTAGATTGAATTGCTTTTTTGGAATCCTGCATCCAAGGAACACGCCCCAGGAATAAGGGATGGCTCGAAAGAGCACTTTCTTTCTCAATTCAGCGCTCTGTAGATGCATCACATCTCGAAAAAGCCCCTTTCAAAAGTAAATCAAAAAAAGATGCACAATTTGCATACCGCAAATTGAGTATCTTTTTCCAATTTAACAGTTCAGTCTACGTGTAGCCTATGTCTTCTCTCCCCATAGTCTGCCAGTGACATGCAGTCTTCATTAGCTGTAAGTCTGACTGAATGCCGGTGGTGGTGTAGGGAATGTTCAAGGAGAGAGAGAGAAAGAGGGGACAAAGGACTCCTTTTACTTATAATGAAAGTATAATAAAGAATCCCTCATAATGAAAAAAAAATACATAACACCACTTGGGCTACCACGCTTCACGCTGTCCAAATTTCCAAGACAGAGGTGAAGGTGGAAAAAGGGAAAAAAATGTTTTCAAAATTTAAAAACACTTAGAGCCAAATTCCAACCTAGTGTGACCTAGTGGCAGCTGCACTGGTTTCAATCTAGATTGGGTCCTTCCACCTCCTTAGGTCATGAGAGTAACTAGCTATGCATACTGTAATGTGCTTGTGATTACGGTAGAATTTCATAGACTGTGTATTACGTTCTTAAAGCTGACCACTGAAAATGGGACTTAAAAACAATCCTCACTACCACAAAGGGGACTTTTGAAGGAAGGAAGAAAAGAGAATTATAGACATGCCATTTGTCTTATTGCTGGCTTTTCAAAATGTATGTTTTGTTACAGTCTATTTAGATTCTGCCTAGACCTTGTACAGTTTGAACCTCCCTGGTCTGGCACCTTGAGGACCTCACCAGTCCCAGACAAGCGATTATGATGGATCAGGGCAGGTCAACTCTGCTTCTCTGCTGATGGACTATGGGCTTTCCCAGGGTCTATCAGCAGACCTCACTGGACTCCCTGCTGGTTCCACTGCCAGCTGGTCTGGCTTCCCTCCTGCCCCGGGATGGCCCGGTCTCCATGCCTCTGGATTGGCCAGTACTCCACCACTCTGGGGCAAGCAGGGCTTAATCTTACTGGCACTTTGAAACTTTTCTCTCGCTAGCTTTTTTACTTCTAGATTTGAGAAGCATACTAGTAATTTAATGTTTTCCCCCAGCACGTTATTTAAGTGCACATCACCGTAACCTTGTTTTGTGCTTGATGGTGCTGACAGAAAGAAAAAAATCACTAAATGACACCTACAATGCATAAGAACATAAGAACATAAGAACGGCCGTACCGGGTCAGACCAAAGGTCCATCTAGCCCAGTATCCTGTCTGCCGACAGTGGCCAGCACCAGGTGCCCCAGAGGGGGTGGATCGAAGACAATGATCAAGCGATTTGTCTCCTGCCATCCCTCTCCAGCCTCTGTCAAACAGAGGCCAAGGACACCATTTTATCCCCTGGCTAATAGCCTTTTATGGACCTAACCTCCATTAAATTATCTAGCTTCTCTTTAAACTCTATTATAGTCCTAGCCTTCACAGCCTCCTCTGGCAAGGAGTTCCACATGCTGACTACACGCTGTGTGAAGAAGAACTTTCTTTTATTAGTTTTAAACCTGCTACCCATTAATTTCATTTGGTGTCCTCTAGTTCTTCTATTTAGGGAACTAATAAATAACTTTTCTTTATCGGCCCTCTCCACACCACTCATGATTTTATACCTCTATCATATCCCCCTCAGTCTCCTCTTTTCTAAACTGAAAAGTCCCAGTAACCTCTCCTCATATGGGACCCGTTCCAAACCCTAATCATTTTAGTTGCCCTTTTCTGAACCCTTTCCAAGGCCAAAATATCTTTTTGAGGTGAGAGACCACATCTGTACACAGTATTCAAGATGTGGGCGTACCATAGTTTTATACAGGGGCAGTAAGATATTCTGGGTCTTATTTTCTATCCCTTTCTTAATAATACCTAGCATCCTATTTGCCTTTTTGACCGCCGCTGCACACTGTGTGGAAGTTTTCAGAGAACTGTCCACGATAACTCCAAGATCTCTTTCCTGATTTGTCGTAGCCAAATTAGCCCCCATCATACTGTACGTATAGTTGGGGTTATTTTTCCCGACGTGCATTACTTTACACTTATCCACATTAAATTTCATTTGCCATTTTGTTGCCCAATCACTCAGTTTGGTGAGATCTTCTTGGAGTCCCTTACAGTCTGCTTCTGTCTTGACTATCCTAAACAGTTTGGTATCATCCATAAACTTTACCACCTCACTGCTTACCCCTTTCTCCAGATCATTTATGAATAAGTTGAACAGGATTGGTCCTAGGACTGACCCTTGGGGACACCACTAGTTACCCCTCTCCATTCTGAAAATTTACCATTTATTCCTACCCTTTGTTTCCTGTCTTTTAACCAGTTCTCAATCCAAGAAAGGACCTTCCCTCTTATCCCATGGCCATGTAATTTACACAAGAGCCTTTGGTGAGGACCTTGTCAAAGGCTTTCTGGAAATCTAAGTATACTATATCTACTGGATCCCCCTTGTCCGCATGTTTGTTAACCCTTCAAAGAACTCTAATAGATCAGTAAGACAGGATTTCCCTTTACAGAACCCATGTTGACTTTTGTCCAACAAATTATGTTCTTCTACATGCTTCACAATTTTATTCTTTACTATTGTTTCGACTAATTTGCCCGGTACGAAGTTAGACTTACCGATCTGTAATTGCCGGATCGCCTCTAGAGCCCTTTTTAAATATTGGTGTCACGTTGGCTACCTTCCAGTCATTAGGTACGGAAGCCGATTTAAGGATAGGTTACAAACCACAGATAATAGTTCAGCAATTTCCCATTTGAGTTCTTTTAGAACCCTTGGATGAATGCCATCCGGTCCCGGAGATTTGTTAACATTAAGTTTTTCTATTTGTTCCAAAACCTCCTCTAATGACACTTCAATCCGGGACAGTTCCTCAGATTCATTACCCACAAAGGACGATGCAGATTTGGGAATCTCCCCAATGTCCTCAGCCGTGAAGACTGAAGCAAAGAAATCATTTAGTTTCTCTGCAATGGCTTTATCGTCCTTGATTGCGCCTTTTATAGTTCGATCGTCTAGGGGACCCACAGGTTTTTAGCAGGCTTCCTGCTTCTAATGTACTTAAAAACATTTTGTTATTTCTTTTTGAGTTTTTGGCTAGCTGTTCCTCAAAATCTTTTTGCTTTTCTTATTACATTTTTACACTTGATTTGACAGTGTTTATGTTCCTTTCTATTTATCTCACTAGGATCGGACTTCCACTTCTTAAAAGATACCTTTTTGTCCCTCACTGCTTCTTTTACATGGTGGTTAAGCCACGGTGACTCTTTTAGGTCTCTTGCTATGTTTTTTAATTTGGGGTATACATTTAAGTTGGGCCTCTATTATGGTGTCATTAAAAAGTTTCCATGCAGCTTGCAGGATTTGGCTCTAGTCACTGTGCCTTTTAATTTCTGTTTAACTAACCTCCTCATTTTTGTGTAATTCCCCTTTTTGAAATTAAATGCCAGGGTGCTGGTCTGCTGAGGTGTTCTTCCCACCACAGGAATGTTGAATGTTATTATATTATGCACTGTCAGTTATGCTGCGTTTAGTGTTATATAAGAGCTCGGTGTTGTTAGAGAGCCTTTTAGAGTCACAATTAGCTTGCCTCCAAAAATTATAATATTTTAATTTCACTTTAAATGTTCTGAGGAACAATTTGGCTACCTGAGCTGAAAGACAATGGAACCTCTCTCCTCTCCTGAGAAGGCAGCATAGTTATGATTTCCCCTTTCCTCTCTTGGGCCTTGGCTTTTCAATATGTTCCATCATATCTCAGTTGTAGTGCTTCAACACACTACTGGAACATCATATTACATGGTTGTTCTTGTGACAGTACATTCTGGAGCCTTACTATTCCACTTCTTTGGCAGCAAAGCGCCTGTTTTGCAGAATAAAGTCCACTGAGTTCCTGTCTAAGAAAAGTCTCCTTTCCTACAAGAAAGATGAAATTGTAAAGGTCCATGACAGCCTCAGGTGAAAGCAACCTGTTCCAGATTTTTAAAGATACAGAGGAATTGTTATGATCTAGTCACAGAATTTATACTCCAAGGTAGCTAAATCTTTGTTGAAAACAAGATTTAGGTCCCAAAATCAGTTAGGCAACGCTGAACACAGGAATGGCTACGTACCATTGAAATCTGGGCCCTTGCCTATTGCTACATGCATCATGGAAATTTTATCATGAAGAAAAAGATAAGGTGCCCCCTACTTCCCTTTTGGATATCCTCTCTTTCCACCTTCCCCCTTAAAGATAAAAGCAAACCAAAATATCTACCCACAACTTCTTCTTCGTCTTGTGATTTAATAAATTGTTAAAACAGAGGAGGAAGGAGAACACGATCTTTCTATGGAGTTTTACGTGGAACCAAATGATGACAACAAGAATAAGAGCCCTAAGTCTATGTGGAGAACTGACAACCCAATGTTGAATGTTGCACTGCCACGTGATGTGACTTTTCTTGCCTGTTAAATTCAGAAAAATCTCGAATGTGATTCTACTTCTTTTTTTCCACATACCCAATCAGGATTTCTTCTTTAATACACACAATTGGCTCTGGGGCCCTCTCATTGCTTTGCTAGGCTGATTTGTAATGTCTGCCTTGCACCCTAGGGGCACTCCATTTATATAACCCTACAACTTATTGCTAACAGAAATGTCAGGCCCATTTACCCCACATAAACAAATCCAATCTTGTCCTGTCATTTCAAGGACTCCACCTGATCATTTTGGGTCAATGCAGCTCCTTCTTCTAATCCTACTGGCCTCTGGGATACAAACATTTGCTAATACATTTGTTATGGTTAGCCTGTTTCACCTCAGTGACCTTTGAGATTTTTACTTTATGCTCTTATGTGTGTTGTATCATTAGTCTTAAAAAAACCCTGACATTGATTTGGCCAAAGAAAGTGACTAACTGCAGATAAACTTTGCATGCAGCTTTATGGACTTGAAGGCTCTGATCCTATAAACAGATGGATTTTTTTCTATAATGTAATTACTGCAGAAGGGATTAAAACCCCTCCCTTCAGGCCACAGAATTCAGCTCTGGACACAGACCTCAAACCAAAGGTTTTGTTCAGCCCATTTCAGTAGTAGATGCCAGCATGGAACTGAGGGTATGTCTACACTACAGCGCTAATTCGAACTAATTTAATTCGAATTAGTTAATTCGAAATAAGCTAATATGAATTAGTGCATCTAGACCTAAAAACTAATTTGAAATAGCATTTTGCTAATTGGAAATAGCACGTCCACATTGAGTGGACCCTGAATCGAAGGTAAGGCTGGCATCAGTGCTGGCAGGGCATCAGAGTCAGACTTAGTGTGTGGGGCTGCTGCCGAGGGCTAGCCGAGGGCTGTGCTTAAAGGGACCCGATCCCCCATCTCAGACAGACAGTTCTCAGGTTTCTCTGCTTGCTGGTCTACCTTGCTGAGAGACAGCAAAGCATTTGTGTCTCGGAGTGCTCTGCTTGCCCTCACTCGGGGCACCATGGCACTCTGCAACATGGAACCAGACCTGCCCCCGGGGACTCTGCTGCATCTTGTGGACACGTTGCTGGCAGCCTGGCTGCACTGTCTGCAGGCTGCCATCCAGGAGGGGATGTCAGGATCCAGGGGGCCCTGCAGGAGAGCTTCCACCCTGAGTAGCGCTAACAGTCTCCCCGGTCTGCTCCACTGGGGGCTTGTGCCCCATTCCTCCCTCTCGTCCTTCCACTTACCCTTCCCTAGCCCCCCCTTCCTGATGTCAAATAAAAGACACGTATTTTCAAAAATAACAACTCTCTTTATTTAACACAACTGGGGAGGGGGAATGAAACTCTGGGGAGATGGGGGAAAGGAGGCGGAGAGGGCAGGAGAGTGGGTGGGAGAGGGGAGGGGGAAACCTGGGAGGAGGGAGCTGGAAGGGGAGGAAGGGAAGGGAAAGCTCAGGGTTCGGGGTCCTGCTGGCTCTCCCGTCTCGCAGCACTGTGGGTGCGGGGGCATCGGGGAGTGGGTGTGGAGGGTGGGGCAGGAGGGACGGGGGTTACGGAGGAAGCGGGAGGGGAAGCAGGGGTGGGAGGAGGAGCGAGAGCTGGGGCGGCCGCAGGGGCTGGAGCAGGAGGAGGCAGGAACCTGTCCACCAGGGTCTGGAGGTGACCTCGGAGGACACGGCCCTGATCCTCCAGCGCCTGCAAGCTCCGCTGCCGCAGCCGCAGGTCCTCGCAGACCCAGTGCTCCTGGGTGTGGAGCTGCTGCTCCAGTAGCTGCAGGTGCTCCTGGCTGTGCATGTGGCCTCTGGTGGCCAGGCTGGCAGCCATGCGGCTGTAGACGGCTGGGTTCCTGTGCCTAGTGCGGAGATCGTGGGCATTGGAGGTCTCCCCCCCCAAACCTCGATGAGGTCCACGATCTCCGCACTAGACCAGGCAGGCGCCCGCCTCTTGCGGCCCCGGGCAGGCTCCTGGGAGCCGCCAGCCTGGTCCTGGGAAGAGGCGGAGGGCTGGGTGGCAGCAGGTGGCTGGCTCATGCTGTGCCAGGTGCAGGGTCTGCTGGCTGGGTGCTGGCAGGCTTGCAACTGGCACAAGCACTGTAGCCAGACCATGCCCCTCTAAGGGCTCCGGGGCTGGGAGGGGGGCAGAAGAGTTTCCCCTGGTTTGGCCCAGAGTGGCCACCAGGGCAACCTGGGAAGGGCTAGCCTCCAACTAGTCTGAATTAAGTGGCTACACAGCCCTTAATTCGAACTACTTAATTCGAACTAGGCATTACTCCTCATAGAATGAGGTTTACCTAGTTCGAATTAAGCACTCCGCTAGTTCGATTTAAATTCGAACTAGCGGTTTGCATGCGTAGCCCCTATTAAAGTTAATTTGAACTAACGGCTGTTAGTTCGAATTAACTTTGTAGTGTAGACATACCCTGAGATACCCCTCTTTCTCCTTTCCACATTCTCCTGTCTCACACGTGCCCTCAAGGAACCATGAATTTTCAGGGTTGGAAAGGATTTTGGAAAAATCACCATACTGCTGTGTACTTTTTCCACTTTCTAGCTAGTGTCCCGGTAACTTGGTCTAGGGTTGCAAATTGGTCATTGGCACGGCTACCTCTCTAAGACATTTTTGGCAGGTTCAGCTGGACATGAAGAGTTGGAAAGGTCCAATGTGAGATCCTGTCACCCAGAGTGATACTTGGCCATTGGTCCTGAATGAGCACAGCAGTTCATGATTTGGGTGAGAAGGGTTGACTTGCATAGCTTGTGGCTCCCCACCTGTCATCTCTCCTACCTCCAGCACAGAGGAAGAGAGCAGGTGAGGGTTCTGGCTTCCCATTGTTGGACACACCTGGGGGCAAAGGGCAGGGGCCATGGCCTCCACACCCACCCTCAGAGTTATAGTCCATCAAGCCTGTTGGAAATACAATGCAAGTGGCCTTTGTTCTTGGTTTTTAAAATTGACCACAGCAAAGTGGGAGGTCTCCTAAAATGGAAATGGATCTTTAGAGCTCTTAAGACAACTTAGTTACTATGTTGTCAGTGGCTAGACATTTATGGTCTACATTTTGTTTCCATCATTTATTCTTCTGTTTCTGCTTGTTGTTTACTGTCTATTTACAAATCAAATAACCACTATGAAAATGCTAATCTGGACGATCAGGTCAAAGGAAGGATTAGTGTCATGTTCATCCCCCTATTATTAATGGTCATAGAATTAGGAATCACAGGGCCCAATCCTGGTTACGATGACTACAAAGTGCAGTACTTCCAACCCAGTGTAGTCTCCCTGAAGTCAATTGGGATCAGGCACACAGGCCTGATGTAATCAGTGTGGTGTTGACACAAAAACTCACAAGTAGGGATCAAAGCCTTTTCAAAGTCAATACTTACATCTGACAAATGGACTTAGCTCTACAGCTGCTCAGACACACAGCTAAAATGTGGTGAAGCTGGGGAAGTATCAGAGCCTCAAAGGGCTATGGAGATGTGTTTGACAAGAAATAATGCCAAGTACTTAGCACACTCTTGAAGTTTTATAAACAACAATCATTACTGAAACTAAATAATGATAATAAACTTGGTGTTCTCATTAGTTTTGTCCAGAGGGAAGAGAAATAGAAGGGAAAATACAGAATTTACTTATCAGCTAAAATAACATTTCATCATTTTCTACCAGAGAACAAGGAGTTAACATAATCAATAAAAGAGGCAAGCAACTTTTAGAACCAACACAGATATAGTCACATGCACTCCCCACCAAGTGTGCCTGTATGCACAAACACAAGCAACACAAAACATTTGACTCTGTTGAACACAGATAAGTACTACATACAAGTTGAATGCCAGACCTGCCTGGGCAAATCTTTAGCTAGTGGTCAACCCTGCCACAATTTTTCTTTTTGGGTGGGAAGATTCTTGGGTTGTTCTTTGACTTCAGTGGGGCTATGGCAATTCACATCACATGAGGCTCTAGCTGCTTGCTTTGAAGTCAACATAGAAGTAGATTTCTGAACACAGCCCAGGTTGAACAAAATTAAATTATCCTTCATGATCAAGAAGTCTGAGAGGAAGATTTCAGTGGAGATTTAAACTACAGGACAGACTCTGCTGACTGCGTAATTATTTGTAGTCAGTACCAATATAAGCCAACTGGAGTAACAGTTCTTCCCATGTCAATGGAAATTAGTACAAACAATAAACACAATGTCAAAAACAATAGGAAAACAATGCTTGAGAATCTTGAGGAAACATTGGACACATTCATAATAGAAATTCCGGAATTTTTGGCCTAACTGCACCATAATAAGTCTTTCCATTTACTTCATTGTGCTTTGAATCAGGCCTTGACAGGATTTCATTGCAAGATCTCTCCTCTAGCCCAGAAATACTAGACTACAGTCTCCTGATAAAACCAAGTCAGATAAGCATCACATTGTCTTAATGTTACTGATTGATTTTTCTTCCCCTTGCTTTTAAAATCCATGGAACCTGCCTGCCTGACAGCTGGTGACCCTAATGCACACAACTTAGTGGGCTAGGATAGTCTACAATGAATAGACTGATATGACTACAATGAAAAGGCAGGCTATAAGAAAAGCTAGACCAAACACAAAGCAATCTATAACGTGAGCCATCAGACATACAATACTGCAGAGCAACAGGTATCTCTGGCAGCAGTCATCCAAATAGCCTTTTCGACACCTAGCAAAGGAAGAAAACAACAAAAATAACCAGCAACCACAAAAATAGAGAAAAACAAGTATCATTTTAAAACAATCACTCTAGAAATGTATTACTTTTCCAGAAAGAAGAAATTAATGAGACTAGACATGACCCTTTGTTTTATGCCTTTTTTGTTTTTCTTCAAGAAAAAAATCAGCTAAGAAAACAAAATGAATACTTTCATTTATTTGTTGAATGGGATCCCTTTTTAAGACATATGCCTTGTTCTGCTAAGATATTTACATACATTTGTATGCAAACAGACTAAAAATCAGCAACAAGACAAAAAAAGAACATGTGCCTATATGGGCATACAAGAGGAGTTGTAACATAGAGCTACATTCTGTTGTTTTTGCTCATGGAAAGTAAAGCCTTACTTTGCAAGCAAAGTACAACTTCCTGATCCAGAATGTTTGGAACAAATAAAGAGGAGACCACTTATTTGCTAAATATTTAATGTTAAACTTTAAGGAATATGAATTTTTGTACTTTTCAGTTGATCTTTTTTTTCCCCGCTTTGGAATCATATTGTTTTATCAGTAGCACAAAACAAAAGGGTACAAAAAATAAAGGTTAGGATCCTCAGCTGGAAAATATAGGCACAATTCCACCAGAGTCAATGGAACTATGCCATTTTATGCCAGCTGAGATTTTGATCCAATATATTTTATTGCTATGGATACCTCTTTTCTTTTTTAAAATCACTTATAGATGTATGTCCTTTTCTCCTGCAAAAATTACCTGATCACTAAGATTTATAAGTCTTATACTAAAGGGATACCATTCTTTAAAAGCAATTGAAATGGGCCATAATAGAATCTCCAACAGTAAGCAAAGGGTCATCTCTCATGGCAAGAGCTGCCTCCAGCATGTGATAAAGATAGCAGAAAAACATTTGACATACTTGGATCTGACAAGATTGAGTCGGTTTTCGGCAAAAATTGATCACAGCGGACTCCTTGGTAGCCCTCTTTGCACCTGAGAAAAAGGGGATAAATGACAAACATACGCATGGTGTAGTAAAAAGTTAAGTTCAAGACATCCTGTCAACCGGAAGCAATGCTCCAGAGGACGTGCATAGGGGTCTGATAATTCAAAGCATTGCAGAAACAGCTTATTGCTGTACATAAATGGGGTGACAGAAAATAGTCTCTATTTCAAGAACACGTTCCCTGAAGAGTTCTTGATCATTTTATATCAAAAGAAGGCCTGACAACAGGGGTTCCCGGCCCCAGGACAACACATCAGTGGTCCCCCATTTCCCTCCTTGGGAGGGAGTCACAAGACACCCACCTCCCCACCCTGAGAAACCCTGAGCACCGCCCCTCAACCAGAGGGTGCTCTGATTGGTCGCTGCCTCATCCCCTACCTGCCTGGAGGCACCCTTCTCATCCTCCTTCCCCTCTCTGCACCCGCAGCCCAGCACTGCCCCCCAGTGGTCCTGTCCTCGGCTCCTTTCTCTCAGCCATCCCTGTCTACCCCTGTTTGCACCCCTCATCTCTTTTGCATTCCCAGTCCAGTTCCTATTCCCACCGGGGCCCTCGCTCCCTGCAGTCCCATGCCCGGCTCTACCCCAAGAGCTCAGCTCCCTCCTTCTCTTCCCAACCTGGCTCTCCCCTGATCTGAGCATGGGGCTTAGAGCGGCCGGGAGCTCCGGGCCCCCCTCCCACTCTGCTGCTCTGTGGATCCAAGCTTGGGGCCTCCACACTGCCACAGCGGCACTATTGAAAAGGATTGGGTCAGGGCTGCCACTTCTGTGTAGCACCGCCAGGCTCCCTTAACTCCACCAGGCCCCCGTGCAATTGCCCCCTTCCTCTCCCCGGCCAGCAGGCCTTGTCAAAAGAAAACATTTAAACATTTTTTTAAGGCTAGTAAAAAAGCAGTGATATGCATTAAAATAAATGATCAGTACATTGGTGTACAGGTTTATAGAGCCTTGGTCCTGTACCAGATGGCACATTTACAGCTTCTCAGGCTTTGACTGTCCTAATAAATAGTGAATATTTACCTTGCCATTAATTTTAAGGTCCTTTCTTGCCATGCCTAAAGGGTAGCATGTCTTTCGGCAATATTTCTCTCTCACCAATCTGGAGCAGGCAAACTGCTGCCTTAACACACTTTTATTTATTTTATGGTCAGATTCTAATACTGTTAATTACACCAAACAGGTGCTTACTCCACATTACACCCATTGTCTTCGGGAATATGAATAAGGGTATTGAAATTCTTCCATAAATGTATTTCTTTGTTGGGCAGGGGAAGTGGCAATGACTTATAAATGTCAGCAAGGAGGCCCCTTCATCACTAAAGTATTTGAATGTGACGTAAACAATATGCTCATCTTAGTATTGACAAATTGTCTAAGAGTAAGAAGACAAAATCTTGGCTCACGTAACGGCATTCCGGAACAGAAGCAAACTTTGGCTCCTTCATGACATAATGTTTCTAGTCATGGTTCCTTAAGGAATTGCCTTTGGAAATGGGAAGTGGCATTTAAATTCTTGCTTTTAGGTTAATAAATGTATGTTTTGGTGAGACAGGCATCTCCTAAGATCTGAGCTCGGAATACCATATTTACAGACTATGTGAGAGCACAGCTGTGCTGCAAACATTCAAACATCTGTGCTGACAACAGACTCAATTTCAATATAAATTTAGAAAATCAAAAAAAATCAAAGCTACGGATGTGTTTATATCAATGCTTCTATCTCTTGCTGGGCTACCTCAACATCCCTGGTATTGTCCACATTATAAAATTACCAAACATTACTGCACCTGATCATGGCAATGAAGAAATGAGTTAGATAACAACTTTGCCATCAGTTGAGCACAGGACAAACCATTCTCTACTGATACCAGTGTTTAATCCCAGTGAATTGACATGAAACTGAACATAGTTTCACCTGCTCTCCATTTACATCAATTAATGCAGGAAGTCCTAAAGCTAGTGTTATGCAGGAAGTCAGACTAGACAATCATAATGATCCCTTCGGACTTTAAAATTTAAGAATCTATTGTGTCAATTATGTGAATTCTTTGAAGTTCTGTTCAAATATGGTAAAATTACAGTACAATGCTATTGCTGAGTCACAAATAACTGAATAGTAGCCATGTTAGTCTGAAAAAAAATAGAAAAACCTTTAAAAAACTTTAGAAAAAACTCTATAAACAATGATTAGTCCTGCAGCACCTTAGAGACTAACAAAACATGTAGATGGTATCATGAGCTTTCATGGGCATAACACACCTCTTTAGATGAATGGAGTTTTAGGGGTCTAGGTTCCAAATAAATAGCAGAGAAAGAGAGGGGATGGGATGGAGAGAAGAGGAGAGGAGAAAAATAGGAAAAGAATAGTCAATTAAAGTTTTCATGGCACATGAAGCTGATAGAGAGGGTTTGAAGTACCCGTAAGTACTGGTATTTGGGGGGACGGGGTTTGTGTGTCATTAGGATGTGGAATGTAGCGGGTAATCTAGTTAAGGTCTTTCTTTAAATCTGTATGGTAGGTATCAAACTTGTAAATGAAATTAGGCTCTCGAGCTTCCCTTTCAAGCTGGTTTTTGAAATTGGTTTGTAATCATATGGAAACTTTGGGATCCATTAATGAGTGCCCGGGGAAGTGAAAATGTTCCCCATCAGATTTCTGTGTGTTACCTTTTGGAATATCTGATTTGTGTCCATTAATCCTTTGTCGCAGAGACCGTCCAGTTCGGCCAATATACATGGCAGAGGGCATAGATCATATTGGTGGATGTGAAGTTATATGAGCCTCTGATGTGGTGGTTTATCTGGTTAGATCCTGTGATGATGTTGCTTGTATACATGTGTGAATAGAGTTGGCACTGGGGCTGATTGCAGAGGTGGGTTCCTGGGTGGGTATGATGGAGGTGTGCTGCATGGTTGCTGGAAATAATTTGTTTGAGGTTAAGGGGTTGTCTGTAGGCGAGGACTGGTCTGTCCCCTAAGGCCTGTGAGAGTGAGGGGTCATTTTCCAGGATAGGTTGTAGATAGCTGATAATGCACTGGATGGGTTTAAGTTGGGGGCTGTAGGTGATGACAAGTGGAGCTCTGTTGTTTTCTCTGTAGGGGCTATCTTGAAGAAGCTGATGTCTGGGTACTCCTCTGGCTCTGTCAATCTGTTTTTTTCACTTCTCCGGGTGGGCATTTAAAATATCTGGAACAGCAATGCTTGGTAATCAGAAAAGGTGGTGATGGCGGGCTTCCCCACTGACTAATTGTTTTAATGAATGTGCAGCCTCCACATTGATTCCACAGCATAAATTTCTCCTTGTCTCTGTGTCAGCATTAATATATAATTCCACTGGGCTCTGAGGGACTGAGTAATGCAACACTCCCTACTTGCTTGGGTTGACATGGGCTAGCATATAGAATCAGGCACTTCATTGCACACATTGGTATAACATATAGAATTATTAATATATTTTCAGTACTTTTATCATTTAAAAAAATATTGTTCATAGGTGAAACTATATTGGTTCATTTAACACACACAAAGAGAGCCTTACACAAAGTAAACAATATTTAAGTGGGAATTATAAGTTGTATCTTATGTCTTACCAATTATTTAAAATGTTTAATTTAAGAATTGTCATGTTTCAAGCTGCAATGTGACCTAATCTACTATAAATAATACCAAACTTGAAGGCTTTGCAATCCAGTCTCATGAAATGGCAGAAAAAGTAATAACCATTTGCAGACCCACTTTATTCTCTCATTTGACAGTTAGAGCAGTAAGAGATAATGAAACTCGATAA
Organism: Rafetus swinhoei; assembly: GCA_019425775.1. Taxonomy (NCBI): domain Eukaryota; kingdom Metazoa; phylum Chordata; order Testudines; family Trionychidae; genus Rafetus; species Rafetus swinhoei. Next base: position 60,135,804 of record CM033447.1, read on the forward strand.
TGTTGTGGCTCTCTAACCCATGCTAAAACAGCCTCTGTGATTCTAAATTGACAGTAGTTGTACCCATCATCTTTGATATGCCTGAGCATAACACTCTTAATTGTCAGTATGCCTTTAAGAAAGTGACAAATGAAAGCCTCCATTTAAAAATCACACATATGTCACATTAATAAGTTCAAATAAACCTAAATGAGCTGGCTGAATATTGCCAACAAGCTGTGGAAATGATAAAAATTGTATTTATGGCTGCATTTGAAAAACCGTGATTAGGGAGCAAAATCTTTAAAATACTTAGATGAAATAGACTATTCCAATGGTGACTATTTTATTACATAACACATAAGGATTTGTTAAGCATGCCTTTATAAAAAAATGGAGGTTGCAGAAGAAATTGATTGCAGTGAACTAAAAGCTTTCAACTGTATGTAAGACTCAGTTCAACAGAGCAGATAGAACACATGCTAACCTCCATCCCTATTCAGCAAATCACTTAAGAGCTTTGCTGTATATGAACAGACTTAAGGAAATGCTTAAGTGTTTTGGTAAATTAGGGCCTTTCTAAACCACATGTAGTTTGTTTGCATCTTTTGCTCCCTGAAATAAACTAAGGAAATCAAGTTCTCTATTTGTTCATTCTGAATGCCAAGGTAAGTGTGTACACCTAGAAATTAGAACAAAAAAAGATGGGAATGGAAATGCAATGAGTTACATTTGGAATACTATGAAAAAAAAAAAAAGAATGACAACTAAGACTATGTGGAAAAGTACTGAAAATCTTGCTAATACCCACAGCCCCACTCCCTTATTTTTTTAAATAAGCATAATTTTGCTTAATTTAGTCACAACTCAGTAGGTTGGCTGTTTCATCTTTCTATTGGCAGTCCACTTTCTCTCTGATCGTGTTGTCCAGGACACTAAACTGACTACATTATTCTACAACATGTAGATCACTCAAGATATCCACTGTGCGAAAACACAAACACACAAAAAAGGTGATCAAGGTTCCTATTGCCAGTGCTTTATAGCTACAATATACAGTAAAACTCCAATAGTCCGGCATCCAATAGTCTGGCACTCCTGATAGTCCGGCATCAAAATGGCAAGAGCCTAGTGAGTGAGCTTCGGCAAAAAATGAGTCACAAGGTAACAGCTGCAGCAGCTGAACTGAGCAAAAAAGGGTAAAAAGGCTTAAAAAACTAAAACATTACAGTATACTGTATACAGTATGTACAATAAAAGGGTTAAGAACACTTTATATACAGTATATAATAATATATAGTATATATATAACCTGCTTATAGTACCTCCTGATAGTCCGGCATATTTGATAATCCGGCACCACCTAAATCCCATAGGTTCCGGATTATTGGAAGTCTACTGTATTTTCCACTGATTTATGAGAATCAATTTGTTTTCCTCTGTATTCTTCCTGCATGCTATAAATGTGATAGGATAAAAAAGATACTCCTGTTTATTCTCCCTGTTTAGACTACCATTTAATCTATTATTAATATTGAGAGTAAATGATACTGAAATATATATTTCACTCAATGTTAGCACAGGAATTTGTTATAGATATTTCTCAACTATTTTACTTCCTCAAATCTGCCTGGCTGAGAGGGCTTCATTTACTAAAATAACTCTAGATATTACTTAAAAATGGTATAATGTGCAAACCCCTGAATTCAGAATGATAGCCATTATTAGACAATCAAAATGAAAGGATACTCTGAAAATCCTACCCTTTAATCAACTACTGCCCTCAGAAATCTCCACATATATGACCACAACAAACACGTCTATTTAAATTGATTTCTGACCTTATCCCCACCTAATCACAGGAACTGAATACAAAAATACTTGATGGAAGTAAGATGTACACCTAAGCTTTCCTAAAGAAGTAAGGAGGAACCGGAAAGGTATTGTGAAGACTGGATTAGGAGTTGCAGAAAAGAGCTCTGAAGTTGTGGCATTCGTATTTGTTTTAAGCTCACAAAAAGAGAATTCTGAAAATAGTTTTCAGTGAAAGCAAAGGAAACAATAGCAGCCAATCAGAATGCAGATGACAGAATGCACATTTCTGTAGAACAGCCATACCCTGTACTCTGTATAACATGGCATTCCTTGAGCTAAAGACAAATACATAGGAGCATTAATGGGACTCTCTAAGAGGCTGTGGCAGAGAGTTGGGTTTAATAAGCCCACAACAAGGTTATTACCTCATAAACTGGAAGCATTCTAATTTAAAAGAGAGAATTGATTGAAATGAAAGAGTGAAATGATTGTTCCTACTCAGAATGAAAGCAAAGGCTGAGTATACCCAGGATAACCATGCTTCCTCATATCTACAAAAATATGAAAAACCATAGTAGTCTTAACTCGAAAAAAAATCATGTTAGAATTTCTGCTGGGCAAGGTATACTACATTAATTTCACATGCCACCATTTATAGCTATTAAATTATGGAAACCTCAAAAGCACTAGTCATAATGGCATATGTGTTTATTCTCAGAGCCAGAAATCACAAATCTAGTTTAGGAAATGTCCCAGTGGTCCATACGATTTGATCAATGCAGCCATTGGGTTGTGCCAAAGAAATTTAATCTAAGTTAGGACATAAACCAGAAATCATAGTGTGAAAACTAGAATCCTCGGGTGTTAGTACTTAAAGAAATGAAGTCCTAGCCATGGATTTTACCATTAACCTCAGCACGGCCAAGATTTCATGCATGATATAAGAAGAAGGGGAAAGGGTTTCTAAAACAGGACTGACAGAGTGCCATAAGGATTTGACTCATTAAAACATTGCTGGGTTTTTTGGCTGTGGGTGGCTTTTTCTGAGATGATAGTGTGGTATCATGAGTGATTTGTATGAGCAATGCTAAGTTATGTCAAAATCTGCGAAGGAGTTAGCACTCATAAAATTAGGTTTACACCCACTACGATCCTTACAGAATTACAACATAAATATGCTATTTAAACTCCAAATCAGATAATTATTATAGATGGCTTGCCAGAAATTATAGGGGTCTGATCACAAAGTGTATATCAAGCAGGGTGGAGGAAATGGCATGTTTCCTTTCATGAGACTGCAGAAACATCTCAGCATTGTGATGCAGATGCTCACACAAGGCTTTGAGAATTAACGAGATTCTTTTATAAGGGGCTCATGTAACCACATTTAACAAGCAAATTGTTAAAGGGGGAAAAAAGTATTATTTTTCTTAATAGTGGGAATGAACGTGGGCGTTGGGAGCTCAGACAGCAGGCAGTCTGTTCTCCCTGTGTCTATATGGCAGAAAGCAAGAAAAATGAAAAGAAGTAGGAGGAAGGGCGACAGCACCGAAAACAACAACAGTCACGAGAGTGCCATAGCAACAGAGGATGCTGACCTAGGTTAATCCTCTCTCTTGATTTTAATATCAGATCACAGTATATAGAATTGAATACAGACATGGATTCTTATTCTCTTCCTGAGAGGAAACTTTGGGCTTCAAAGGCTACACCTACACTGCACAGTTATTTCAGAATAAGCTATTCCGGAACAGTTATTCTGAAATAGCTTATTTCGAAATAGCACGTAGGGAAGTCTCAAAATTAGTCCAAGGCAGGCTTCCTTAATGTAGATGAGCTATCTCGATGTAGAGCCCCACGAGGAATAACTTAGAACAGCCCTGGTGAGGGGCTATTTTGAAATAGCAGCAGTGGAGCATCTATACACGCCTTATTTCAAAATAACTATTTCGGAATAGGCATTATTCTTCGTAGAACGAGGTTTACAGAAGTCAGACTAAATCGCCCATTATTTTGAAATTATTTTGAAATAGTGGAATTGCTGTGTAGATGCTTGCGTAGTTATCTTGGAATAACAGCCATTATTCCGAAATAACTTTGCTGTGTAAACACTCTGAAAAAGAAGTTACAAAAAACCCACCAATTTTCACAGGAGGCTCTTGTTGTATCCGGGCCATATGTGTGGTATTACTGTCCAACCACACTAGCTGCTGCCTTATTTGTAAATAGGTTTCTTGCTATCATGGAGACATCACACTTCCCTGACCAGTTTATAACATGTGTGATGGCTAAGTGAGATGTAGCATTTCATTCATTGTCTACAGCAGACAACCAGTTGGGATCAGTTCACCAGAAGACAATGAATGGCAAAGTCACCTTCACCCCCAATATGGGGATACAGAACGAGCTAGGGTCAAAAAAATGAGCAGGGTAATGCTGTCCTTCCCCAGCAGCCAATAACTCTCCTGTGATACTATTCTTATAAGATGTCAGGTGTGCAAACTGTATATTCTTCACTAAAGGGGTAAGTCAAGACTCTAGTTGATTGCACAATTCATTAGTTCATTTCTACACTTGCCAGAAGAACAAGATTAACCATTATGACTCAGCTGCTTCTACCGCGCAACAATGCCGTAAACTCAGGCAAAATGGTTAACTGAACGTATGGTGCTCTGATGTCACTAGAACAGCACAAAAGAAGCCAGAATGCACCAGTAAATCTGGACCAAGGATTAAACCTTGGTCACAAGAGCCATGTTTAAAAACTGGGCTCCCAGGGCTTGAATTGTTAACTTAGCATAAAGAAAAACAAGGAACATAAAAGAAGCCCGCATACCAACAGAAGTAAATAACGACAGTAAATAAAACCAGTGTTAGCTGGCTTCTTGCATAGCAGAATATGCTAGTCATAGGGTGTGTGTCTACACAACAGGGCTTAACTCAAAATAAGCTATGCAAATTGAGCTACGTCTACACAGCACTTATTTTGAAATAGAGCACTCTTCCTCTGACTTCCCTTACTCCTTGTACAATGAGGGTTACAGGAGTCAGAGTAAGAAGTCCTCCAGTTTGACAGTATTTCGACATTATTTGAAAATAAGTGCTTGCTGTGTAGACGCGGATTAAGTTATTTCGAAATAATGCTACTTATTTCAAAATAATGTTGCTGTGTAGACGTACCCAGGGTCCCAACCAATTTCGTGGATTTGTTACTTTATTAACACTAGAGTGTCTTCGCTCCCTAATTTTCAGAAAAAATAATTTATATGTAGTACTCAGAATTTAATGAATCAGTTCAATGAACCAAATTGCAACAGGAAAAAGCCTGTCATAGGTACTAACATTTTATTTGTTTAGAACTTTTGCCTCTTCTAGCATTTCTGATTGGTGACAAAAGAACTCTCTTGAAGCTTTCCTCACGTCAACCTCTTCTAATAATACATCACTGTGGATCGTTCAGGATAGGATAGGGTAAGGCTATGTGGTTTCTATGAATGTCTGTCTCCTGACATTGCTGGCAAACAAGTTCTAAAGTTAATTACTATAGTCTCAGTGGTGCACAAGGAAAATCACAGATGAATAGGACACATTTGAAAGGAACAGAACTGATCTGTAAGGAGAATGATGAAGAGAAAATACTTTTGTGGCACCAGCTCTTCCTGACTTGGTGGTGAATGTTATTCAAAAAGTGACCAAGATAGACAGGCTGCTTTGCATCCAACAACATGGAAGGGAAGCCCACTTTTTCTACAGCTACTCTGGTGGCAGGATCAGGAGCTGTTTCACTCACTCTACACCACTGGAAAGTCCCTGTGATGAGCCTCTTGTGGCTAGATACCTCCCCCGAGGGCTGTTGTACATTGTCACTGCAATACAAAAGGACTACATCATGGTGCAAACTATAGCTTTACATCTGTAGAGAAGAAGGGATGAAGTCTGAAGAGTTAGTAAGTATGGTTTTGTTTGAAGAAACTTTGGTGTTTTAGGATTTATCTATGCACAGGAAAATTTACCAGCACAATTATAGCAGTATAATTCTACTGCTATATGTACTCTGGTATAACTACCTGTGCATACACACTGATACCAGAGTAAGTGACTTTCTCTGCCAATAAATATCCTCATATAGATAAGTCCACTTGGGATTCAGGATACTCTTTACAGCTCTGCCACTGGCTTCCTGGGTAACCTTAGGCAAATCATTTTACCTTTCCCTGTCTCAGTTTCCCCATCTGTAAAATGATGATGATAATACTGCCCTGCATTGTAACATGCTTTGAGATCTGCTGATGAAATTGTAGTTGCTGTTCTGAACCAGCCATACAAAAGAAGGAGATCTACTAATCAAAAGTGCTTTATCCCAGCTGGATAGTCTTATTCTTCTTGCCTTATGAATGTGGACACACTGCTGTTCTGCTTTATTTCATTACATACTTTAAATAAGTAGAACCAAAGTGGGGTATGTGTGTGCACGCGCATATGTGTATTTTGCATGCGTGTGTGTTTTCCTATTGCTTGGATTGCTATTGCTCTTTGGCCGGAGGTGAGCATGAGGAAGAGAGATACTGTGAATTACTTTGCTTGCTGCATTTGAGTACAGAAATGTTGCTGCCCTTGTTGGAGTTTTCTGTGGACATAGTACACAGCTGTTACATTTGTATCCGAGATGTGAGAGGGCAACATCATGTCAACAGCCCACTGGAATTCAGTCAAATTATCCATATAATTTGTGTGTAGGATTGCAGTTGCTCTGTTTTTGAAGGGTCCATCTTCCTTTAGGTCTTCTTTTGGCCACTTAGAGCCACCTCCTCAGATAGTGTATTGCCATCAGCTGAGCTTCACAGATTTACACCAGCTCAGGATCTGGACTCTAATTTAGCTATCATCAGCACAAGCTAAAACACACCAGAAATGCTAGGAATGCAGTAGTTCAGTTACTATCGTTCTAATACTGTCTTTAGTATTCCTTCTTGTTTCTTTTAGAGGCATAAGAGGATGTTATTGGATGATTGCTCATCTGCTCTGAGTGTTTTTTGATGTGGGGTACCATTTTGTCACCCTCTGGTTCAGAGTTTAATGAGGCTGTTAGGGGCGACAGTGAACTCTTGCAGAGTGCCGTGCACCCAGCCTGCAGCTGACACATGGCTCTACGTCTCTATTTATTCCAACTCAGACGGTGCAGTTGACTGGCTCTTTCAGGGTCTAATGGAGATTGTGGCTTGGATGACAGCCAGCTGGATAATGCTCAAGCCAGACAAAACTGAGGTAATCTTGGGGGAAGCAATTGAAGGAAATGGAGTTGAGATCAGTTGATTGCAAGAGCCATCCCACCTTTCTGTTGTTCAAGCTCACAGTCTCCACTGGTAGCTGGATGTTAACATCTCAGCAGCAGCCCACAACACTTCCCCTGCCCTGCCCCCCATTTATTCTTGGCAGGAAAGCTGTAACTACCTGGTTTCTCCTGACCCAGCTACATCATGACAGCAAAGGTCCTTGGAGGCGTTCAAGTGAACAGCTCCTTAGCTTAAACAGGTGGCAGATGAGGCGGATGACCCAAGAATGCATGCTGCCAAGCTTATCTACATTCCGGCCTTCCTTTGAGCTAATGGAGGGGGACGTGAAGGGGGTGAAATGATTGTGTGGAGATCTTTCCCTGTAATTTCTTCAGTACTGCATGGGAGGGAATAGCGATCATGACGGAGCCCGGTTTGATTTATGTTTGTGTGTATTGTTATATAATATTAATGGCATGTTTGCTTTGAGCAGGACATGCATATTTTAAACAAACAGATACATGGTTGTGATAATCAGGGACCAGGAACCCGCTAGGAGAACAGAAGGTTTAATACCCCTTTTCCCCCACACAATGAGCAGTTGACACCCTTATCCATGCCCCCCAGGAGCAGCAGGACTGCCAACACTGGCTGCCCCAGAACTGGATCCAGCTCCCACATGGGGAAGGCAGGATAAGGGGCACCCTGAAGGTAGGGTGGTGGGGTGGATCCTGGAGTGGCTGAGGGGATAGGGCATTTACCTGGGGAGCACAGGGTGGTGGGCTCTAGTGCCCCACCCCAACCCTGGGAGCAGACCCACATAACCAAAGCAGGCTCCAGCAGGGGGAAGGCAGGATATGGGGCACCTGGAAAGCAGAGTGGGCCCTGGAGTGGCCCAGGGGATAGGGCATTCACATGGGGAGCACAGGGTGGTGGGCTCCAGTCCCTCCCCAACCCCAGGAGCAGACAGACAGAACTGTAGCCAGCTCCAGCATGGGGAAGGCAGGACAAGGGGCACCCAGGAGGTGGGGTAGGCACTGCATGCTGTGGTACTGAGGAAAGTCTTTTATGAAAACTTGCAACATTCAGAGTGTGATACAGGGCAATCCCGCTATAAGTTGGACACATCCATTCCATACTAAAGTCTTAGCGCATGTGGGAACTGATGCATTCTGAGTCATCCCATTCCCTGCTCTTAAGTTGTGCAACCCCTCCTCCCCCAATTTGTGCAAATGGAAGTCAGCCACGGGAAAAAAATTCCCTGCTTTAAGTTGTTTCGCTGTATGTCCCAGTTTTTTGGAACGTATCTTGGACTTATAGCGAGGATAACCCGTAGTCATTATGCAACATGGACACACAGACTATGGCTATGAAAGTATGTATCTGTGTATATCGAAAACAATGCTTGTGAACTTAGCTTCACTTCACAGCAGGGCAGGAAGTAGTCTGGCAGGGAGGGGTAACCCCCAATTTAGTAGTTTCCCAGTAACCAATTTCAAGTGACCACCCATTGTCCAGTTAATAAAATTAATATCCCAGTTATCAAGTCAAGAGGGAATGTCCCCAATTCAAATAGCCATGAGGTACTATGCCAGGAGAAAAAAGGAAAAAAACCTTTTAAATAAGAGGTTTGAAAATAAGGTTTTCATCCAGAAACTGAGGGAGAGACTTCAGGTTAGAATGTTGGATTCCCCTATAGTTAGGTAGTATGCTGGAAAACTGTTCAAAGGTAACTTGGATTAGAAAAGGGATTGTATCTACTAGGCAAATGTAAAACCTGAGGTTTTGCCTTTCTGTTTATGTATTGCAGAATTTGTATGTTTGCTTTCCTCTTAATTTTTCATCTTGGAATCTGCGGTTTTTCTACAAAAGAGACTTTTTATTTATTTTTCCCAAGCAAGTCTCTTGTATGCAAACAATATGGACTGTGGGCACTACAGTGAACTAATAACTAGGGCAATGGTTTCATGCCTTCAGGGGTGATCAACCACAGGGGAATAGTCCAACTGGCTGATAGCTAAGAACTCAGGGAGGGCATATTTGGAGATACTGGGAACTGGACAGACCCTGTCCTCCTACAAGGAGTAACCCAGCTGGCGAAATCTTCTGGCTAGTGGTGTCAGACATCTGAACCACAGCTGTACAGCATGGAATCAGGCAGTGACCAATCTCCTTACAGGTCTGGGAGATGCCAAAAATGTCAGTGTCCTTAATTTTAGCTAATTAAAGACTTACAGTCTTATTTTAAATGTTTTGGCACTGAGCCATCGCACATTCAGCAATGGAAATGACTTTTTTCTGGAATATTAAGAAATAAATACAAGAAATAAGATTCTTACCTCATTTTTTTTGATGGGGAAAACCATATTTGTGTTGTTTAGATTTTTTGATAACAAGAGAATCTCTGATTCTGAACAGTCCCTAAAGTAATTGCTTTTTCAGAGCAGAATGAAAATGCAGAAAGGTACATATTCTGCAGATAACAGCCAGCCATAACAAAGAGACATTATTTGTACAATGGCTTATTTTGTCACCCTTACTCACCCTGGAAGTACTATTAAAATACCACAATAATTTCAACATGCTACTCTGATGTCATCACCACTTCCAGAATCTGTTTTAAAAGGATTCCAATTGAATCTGGTTATGAATGTGTTAAAATTGGCAAAAAGGACTTTTGATTTCACAAAACTAGATGTTGCATATTAGAAAATAGTCACTGAGGCCAAATTCCAAAACTTGAATTAGACTAGATTTACAGACCATTCATTAGATCAGTTCAGATGCTTCTATTTTAGTCAAGTTGGGTAAAAATTACATGGTTTACTTTAAGGAAAACAGTAATTAAGGAATCACACTCTATGGTTATTATAATTAACAATAAAGCAAACAGTAGGAGAATCACCTTTGAAAATATGCCAGAGTACATCTGTATACTATCCAATTACAGTATATAGCTTTTTTTTTTTTGACTGAGACATTAGTATTGGATATCCACCAATAACTAGTGTGCTTCTATGAAACTCCACATGCACAAGGGCCGATCCAATACCTATTAAATAATTTAAAAGTCTCCCATTGATTTCAGAGGCTTGGGATAAGGCCAATAAAACAAATATACATTTTTCAATTGCGCCTGCAAAAAAAAAAAAATCCTACTGTTACCATCTGCACTTGCATAATTTTGTGCTCGCAATTGTTGTGTGAAGTATTTTCTGCTTGAAAACTGCAACCAGAAAACAAAAGACAGTTCCTGAAAGTTGAAAATAATTTTTAAGTGTCAACTCACTGATTTCAAGAGTTAAACGATACCATTTTTTCTGGGGCTGCTGTAAACTACAGCATATATAACAATTCATCCTTCAGCTCCAATGTGCAACTGTTGATAGTTTATATCTCAGGATCTGTATAATTTCAACATTTGGTTATATTAACCAGGCTTGAATTTGGGGGGAAAAAAGGACTATTAAAAACAAGAAAAGGATGCTTCTGTTTCTGTTTATGCAAAAACAAAACCAACCAAGCACAAATAAACAAAATTAAAAATTCATCAAGACTTTTTAAATTGGGTCTGTGTTTAGATACCTTAATTGATGAGGCCTTGGCTACAGTGACAACCTTTGGCAGCTCAGATGTTTTCAACATCAGGCCCTTGTACTGTTTTAAATATGGCCGTAGAACTCTTAATCTGTGCTCTATTTTTCAAAAAATCTTGGCTAGGGTGCACAGTGAAAAGGAATTAAAAGATTGGAGTGGGAAAAGGGGATTCTGTGTCAATACCTGGGATGCAAGTGAGAGAAAATAAAAAATAATGTCAGCCATGCTCTTCAATACAGGTAACAACTAGAAATCTGTTCCCTTTGGTGGTTTGGGTAAAATTAGTTAGTAGGTTCAGTTCCCGCCATTAGGTTGGAATCCCCAGCTTGCTCATACCATTGGAAGTCTTACGCAGGAAAGCCAAGTACTGAATGGTAAAGGGACGCTGAACTACTCTTTCCCCTACAGATGGCATACCCACCTCAGGTTTGGAGTGCGTTCTGTGGCTGATTGATGGTAGAAAGTTTATACCGCCACTGCCTGTTCCACAATGTCCAGTGCTATTCATCTGGATCCTACATTCACTTAACCTTCTACATTCATCAGTAAGGGTGGAAGGCAGTTACCATACTAATAGGACAAGGGGAAAATGTCTTTTCTTTTACAGATGATTCCTGAGAGCCACATCACTGAGCCTTTATTGCTAATGGTGCTTTTTATTTTCATCATGCATTGAAAATGCCCTTTTCTTCCCTGCATACAGCCACACACATGTAGTTAAATCTCCTTTGGTACCTTGAGATGAGTTAGCAGTAACAAAAGTACATTCTTGAGAATATTGCCCAGGAACTGGTAGAGCATCTCCACAAAAAAGAAAGGACATGTAATAATGTAACATAAACGTCAGTAAGAGCGATAGCATTAGTAGACGGCAGACAGACGGTAGGGTTTTTCAGGCCTCCACCACAAGAACAGACTCCCACCTTTTTGTTTATAGAAATATGGTTTTGCTGTTACGTAAAATAATATTACAAAGCTACCAACTTAAAGATCACTCATCTTTCATTTTCCTCTGAAAAAATGGTTACTTATTTTCGTAACTGTTGTTCTTCGAGATGTGTTGCTCATGTCCATTCCATGTAAATGTGTGCGCGCTGTGTGCACAGTCGTTGGAAGTTTTTTTTCTCTTAGCAGTATCCCTTGGGCCACCCCCTGGAGTGGCGCTGCTATATCAGCTAATATATACCCCTGCTGGCCCCCACCCCCTCAGTTCCTTCTTACCAGACTATTCCAAAGAAGGGGAGATGGTCAGGATTTGGAACAGTCATCAGAAACACTTCTCAAAGAATAGTTACAAAGGTTAGAAACCGTTTTTTCTTCTTTTAGTGAATGCTCATGTCCATTCCATATAGGTGACGCCAAAGCAGTTCTAACCTTCTACTGAGTGGAAGACAGCCCTATCAAGAGCCCGCATCTTCCCTAGCATGGTAAGCTAGAGCATATTAGTTGGCAAACATGTAAATTGAAGACTATTGTCTGAATCACGTATGTGCCGGCGGCCATGAGCCCCAGGAGGTGCATGCAGTTTCTGGCTGGGGTCATAGGAAACGCTTGCATGGCCATGGTAACTTCCCTGATAGCCAGGAAGTGGGAACTGGGTAGAGAGAGGCCCTGGCCAATGTGGAATCCAGACAAGCGCCCACAAACTCTCTAACCTGAGTAGGGACCAGGGTAGACTAGGCCACATTCAGGAGGAGGCCCAATTCCAAGAAAAGGTCCTGCACCATAACAATGTGTGCCAGAACTTGGTCCATGGAAGGGCCCTGAACTAGCCAATTGTCTAGGTAGGGGAACACCTGGACCCCACACTTCCTCAGGAAGGCGGCAACTAAGGCCATGCAGTTCAGTAAAGACCCAAAGAGCCATAGAAAGGCTGAAAAGAAAGGCCATAAGTTAATAATGGTCCTGGCCAATAGTGAAACACAGGAACCTCCTGGGGTGAGGGGTGATAGAAATGTGAAAAAAGCATCCTTTAAATCGAAGGCAGCATACCAGTCTCTGAGGTTGAGGGAAGGAATAATTGATGCCAGCGTCACCATCTTGAACTTGGCTTTGGCGATGAAGACATTTAGATCTCTGAGGACTAGGATAGCGTGAAATCTCCCCCTCTCTTTGCTTTGGGGACTAGAAACCCCTTCCCATGAACTCCAGGGGGACCGCTTCAGCTGCTCCTAGCCTTAGAAGCTGCAGCACCTCCTCCCGGTGCTCATGAGAGGGGTCCCTGAAGAGGGACGGGATAGGGAGGTGGGGGGGAAGGGACAAAAGGAAGGGGATGGCTCATCCCCTCCCTACCATTTCTGGGACTCACCTGTCTGAGGTGATGGATTCTCAGGCACAGTAGAAAGGGAACAGGTGGTCCAAAAACTGGAGAGGTGAGGCTGGTAGGCTGTCCTTGGGTGCACCGTTAAAACCCTTGGCAGGGACCTTGTGGCTTGTTGGAGGGAGCCATCCCTTGGTCTGATGAGGGACAGGAGTGATGCCTATTGTTCCTCCCAATCCCATTCCTCCCTCTGCATTGGGAGAAGTCCAGGCAAACACCCTGTTGGAAAGGCCCAGGGGCATTTCTCCTCAAAAGAGAGTGCCTCTGAGGGGTGGGTGTATGAATCCCAAGGGATTTCAATGTGGTCCGGGTGTCCTTAAGGCCATGCAGATGAAGGTCAGTCTACTTTGAAAACAGGGTGGGACTCTTAAAGGGAGGTCTTGGAAGGCAGTCTGAAGCTCAAGGGGTACCCCAGACAGCTTTCAACAAGAACTGTGTAACACAAGACCCATGGCCATGGTGCAGGCTGCTGCATCCATGGCATCCAGGGCCACCTATAGGGCTGCCCAAGAGACCACCCTGCCCTCCTCAGAGAGGGACTTAATCTTGGGGTGGGAATCTCATGGAACAAGCTCAATGAACTTGTCCATTGTAGCTCATGTATTCTAAGCATAGCAACTCAGCAGTACCTGCTGATTCACTATGCAAAGCTATAGACCCCACAAGGCATAGGCCTTCCTGCCCAGTGGGTCCACTTTTTTGGGATCCCTACTCTTGGGCACTGGACCCAGCTGCTCCTACCTCTCCCATTGGTTAACCACCTGGACAACCAGGGACCCCCGTGGAATCCTGCAATGACATGGCAGGGACCTCGACCTGGAGTCCTGCAATGACATGGCAGACTATGCCTCTGAATCAGTAGAATATTTGGAGGTCAACCAGGGCAGTGCGGTAGCTGTCGAAGCCAGTGACCTACGGCTAGGGCATGCCAGGCCATGGACTCCAGCTTTTCTCGGTGCTGGGGAGGAGGCAGTGGCATAGAGTGGGCAGCAAGGCTGGACCTCCCAATGCTGAATCTGTAGTTGCAGAGTGATCCTATGTGGGAGATGGAGTTGCGCAAATGCCCTGTGTCGGTGCCGGTACCGGGGTCACAGTTGGGGCTGGTGCTGCCACTGAGGATAGCACGGAGGCTGGTGCTAGCATCAAGGTCAATGGTACCAGAGTTGTGCGATTACTTCTGGCATCCGATGCCATGGCTGCAGCATGGTGCCACCTAGCATCACGCTCCTCAGCTAGTCCTGGTGCCAGGGAGGAGGTTAACTCGATGAGGTTCCTCGTAACCTCAAAGGTGTCAGGCATTGAGGGCTTTGGAAGGTCCTCTACCAGGCTTGAGCCCCGACACAGGCTGGAGCAGTGCCGGTCCAGGTGCTGATCCTGCCAGTGCCACGTGACCTGCCTGAGAGCACACAGACAGCACATGGCTCGACAGAGACCTGCCCTGGGTAGGTCTCCATTTCTTCTGAGATTGGGACCGGCGCCGAGGCCTTCCCAGCGCCAGAGAGGCGAGCAAGTGGCTCGCACACCGAAGCTGGTGCACTCTGGGTTGTCGGTCCCTGGTCCAATGCCGAGCAAAGAGCCATTTCCATGAGGATGATCTTCAAATGAGACTCTCGCGCATGCTTGGTGCGTGGTTTGAAGCCCCTGCAGATCTTGCATGACAGATGGGCTTAGCTGAGGCACTTGAGGCAGGCTTTGTGGGGGTCCCCACAGGGCATAGGCTTCTGACATTTCACACAGGGCTCGAAGCCTTGGGGTCCAGGCATGCCCCGCTGCATGCATTGGGGACGTGAAGCAAGCCCCCATCTGAGTAACTAACACTTAACTACTGCTTACAACAAGACAAGAAACAATCAACTAGAAAAACACTAACGCATGCTACAAAGAATAGGTGAAAACTGCTAGGAGTGCTTGAAAGGCAAGAGCAGAGCACATTCCAATGACCATCAAGAGCGACAGAAGAAATTGAGTGTGTGTGTGTGGGGGGGGTGGGAATCAGAAGGGTTATATATTGGCTGATATAGCAGTGCCACTCAAGGGGGCTCCCCTGCTGGCCCAATGGGTGCTGATAAGGGAAAAAACGTTCGTTGCGTGAGCGCCTAGCTAGAATGGACACGAGCATCACGCGAAGAAGAACAGATACTATTATTAAAAGTATTTTGCCCATCTAATCCTGTTTATTGTGTGTATTTTTTCTGTTTAAT
The DNA here is from genome assembly GCA_019425775.1 of Rafetus swinhoei. Lineage (NCBI taxonomy): Eukaryota > Metazoa > Chordata > Testudines > Trionychidae > Rafetus > Rafetus swinhoei. The sequence continues at coordinate 60,150,989 of CM033447.1, forward strand.
ACCCACTGGAGACAATGCAAACTCTTTTGTTAACGTCAGCACACACTGGGTTAGGTGCTTTCTTCATTATCATCCGTTATACAGGTTGAAACTCTCTTAACCGGGACACACTGGTCTGGCAACATCCAGGAGAGAAAGTCTGGGTGGAGAGCTAGCGTCTGGGAGCCCTGCAGGCAGGCAGGGCAGTAGGAGCGTAACGCATGGCAGCAGAGCTGCCCAGAGAAGCAGCAGGAGCCTGACACGTGGCAGAGTAGCAGGAGCCACAAATGCAGCAGTGAGAGCCAGGTGCTCGGAGGCAGCGGGACTGCCCAGCGCAGCAGGAGGAGCCTGGTGCTCGCAGACAGTGCGGAGCTGCCCGGCAAGACAGTAGAGGCAGACAGGGCAGTGGAGGCCAGTGAGAGGGGGGAGCCAGCCAGGAAGCCAGCAGTCAGGCCATGGCTGGGGGGAGCGACAGTGGTGGGGGAGGGCAGATATGACCTCCCCTGGTCCGGCAAAATCCCTGATCCAGGACCAATCAGGTCCCAAGGGTGCTGGCCCAGGGAGATCCAGACTGAGCTAATATGTCTCTGATTAGCAATGGGGATCTCATAATCATTGATGCTGATGGGACAACAAATGCACAGAGAGACTAAAATGTCCTGCCCACAGTCATCCATGGTGGAGCAGGGACTTGAACCTTTTTCTCCAAAATCCCAGGTCAGCCTCGCCAGTAATGGGATTATCCTTCCTCTCTTGCTCCATTGACAACTTTTGCCTTTCTAGCTAACACAGGGATGGGGAGAGAAAAAAATGTTTTTACACACAGCATGGCTGGGGCATGGACAGTCCCTAAAACGACATTACTTCTTCAAAACTGACTAGATCTCAAGTTGATGGTAAACACAAACTGCTTGTGTTTCCTTTCAAGACCCTTCCTGGCCATTTCCAGCTGTACGTCATCACTCATTCGTTGGTATGGTATCCACCATGCCAGCCTCCATTTTCCACTTGTTAGATTTTCAGACAAGGTAATTTGTGCTTTGTCTCTATAGTGAAGAGGCCTGGTCTCCCTCCGAGACTGACTGTTGTTCTGCTCTGCGTGAGCCCTCAGACTTTTGGTGTGCTGCACTGCCTGACGTCAGAGCCCTTGACTACTTTTCTCCTTGGCCCTGCCTAAGGTGCCAGTGCTTCAGAGATTGCTAATTTCCCCGGAAATGCTGCCTTTAATGAGGGGACGCGGCCTCCCTCCAAGACTGATGGAGAGGGAGGGCCACAACCTCTTACACTCCCTTACTCCCCGGCCCACTTGAGAAGAGCTCCTGGTAAACATCCACAAAGCTACCTCATTATCTATGTTCACATCCCAGCTTGACAACGGTGAGGCTGCTGATGTTCAGAGATCAGCGTTTATCATGCTGACCAAGACTGCCTCATTATTTGCTAGCACTCTCCCAGCTGTGAACATTTGTTTTCTCTTTTCTCGCACTTAGACCATCAACTCGTAAGGTCATAGACTACTTCTTTGTTCGGCATTGGTACATCACATCACAGAATGGGGTCTTGGTCCATGACTAGGACTCCTAGGTGCTATAGTAATATAATTAATAATACACACAAATAATAATAAACTGGAAATGCTGCCTTGGTTTCTTTAAACTTATTTTTTATACTGAGAAAAATACCACAGTGGTATGGCGATCACATCTGTGGTTAAAAGATTTTTGCTGTCAAATTCCTCATAAGAAGAAATATACCTCCCCTCCCCCCGCAGAGGGGACTGACACTGATTCCCTATTTGGATATTTAAGTCTATAGGCTTCAGGTTGGCCAGAATCCTCTGAACAGACCCCGACAAGATTTCCCCATGTTCCTCTTTCACCATGTCTCACCCCTGGGTGATGATCTACATAGGTGCCTATGTAGTCCAGCCTCAATATCCATGAAATCCATAGAATTTCTAATGATACTGACAAAAGTGTCACATTAGGTAATTCTATTAAAGTGATTTCTAGGGGAGGGACACAAAATGAAGCATCATTTGATCAGGGTGCCGATATTACAGGATGGGTGATTATTTATAAATTATGATAAATTATGATGGATAATTACTGCCAAATGTGATGGTGTTTCAGCAATGCTCAGCAAGACACGTAAGCATTTGAGTGGGCCAACTGAAGTCAACAGGAGACTTCTTATTAGCTGTCCTATTAAAGTCAATGGGATTACTTACATCCTTAAAATTAGGCAGATACTTCAGAATCTTGCAGAGTGGGGACATTATATCGATCTGTAGGAGCTAGTCTATGACCATCCGTTCACATATTGTATATATTGAAAGCCAATTAGCAGCTGAAAAAAAATCAAACCAAAACCAAAACTAAACTTTGGTTCTAGATGAATTAGTGTGGATTTTGAACAGAAATGAAAGACTCAACATACTATACCCAAGTTCCGAAGCTATCTTGTACTGTGATTTCAAGTTATGAATTCCTCTTCACTCTATCTTTTTTTCTCAATCAGATATTTTATCAATGAAAACTCTAACATTATAGTCTGAGGCTGTGTCTAGACTACAGGCTTCTTTCAGAAGAAGCTTTTTTTTGGAAGAGATCTTCCAAAAAAACTTCTTCTGAAAGAGAACATCTACACTGCAAAAGTGCATCGAAAAAGTGATCTGCTTTTTCGAAACAGAGCATCCAGACTGAATGGACACTCTCTTGCATATAAGCTGTGATTGTTATGGATGGAATGGCCACCAGGGCACTTGTGCTTTTTCCCTCTTTCCTCTTCTTCGAAAGAACTCCCTCTTTCCCGTCCACACACGCCTTTTTGCGAAAGAGCTCTTTCTCAAAAAGGCTTCTTCCTCATAGAATGCGGATTACCAATGTTGGAAAAACCCCTCTGTTCTTTTGATTTTCTTGTGGAAGAACACAATTGCAGTGTAGATGTTCCTCAAGTTTTGTCGTAAAAACGGCTGTTTTTCCAACAAAACTCTGCAGCATAGACATACCCTGAGAGGTAAAATATGTAATGATTTTTGACATTGCCTTTCTGAAAGACAACACTCAAGTGCTATCAATGTAAAAACTATAAGAGCTTAAAATGATTAGAAGCCAAACATGGCAAAGGTCATCTGAGATGTAGAATAATTGGTAATAGTGAAGGGAGGATGAAAAGGAAAAGTTCAACAATTAGAGATTGGTAATTTAGTGTGCTGTCAGGCAGAAGTCATCAGAAAGGATAGAACTGAATTTATCTGCTACAGAAACATGACTAGAAATATGAAAATTAAAAATACCACAGAGAGAACTGGGCATTTGGCATGTCAACATGAAAAATGAATGAGATGGGGAAGTATATGCCAAGACTGGATAGTATTTAAAATGTCAACAACTGTGTGAACAAACTGGCCAACTTCTAGAAATCAGTTATTAGCTCACAATACATCTCAATGGATAAATAGGTTAAGGGCAACATCATTACAACACATCATTCTGAAATAAAGTTTTTAGTCTGTAATTAAAGAGAAATGACAGAACAAAGAGATCGCTAATAACCACAGTTTGTGAATACCTTGTCCATAAAGAAAGTACTTTAGGACTTGATTACAAAACTTTATCACAACACGATGGCAAAAAAGTGTAATTAACTGACACAGAAACTGTGACTTTGCAGGCAGTATAGACACAGACAAGGACAAGTCATATTCAGCATTATGTCAGCTATCCATGGATAATTCCTGGTCCCAATAGGTTTTAACCATGACTAGCTGACATGACATTGAATGTCTCTTGCCCTTGTCTACATTTACTGCAAAGTCATGGACAGAAACATATTAGCTAATTCAAATATTTTTGGCTATATTTCTAATATCAGAAAATGTCGTACAGAAGACAGGCATTGAATAGTTTTGTGTGTTCAAACAGATTATGCATAGTCCGGTGCTGATTACAATTTAATTATTCTGACAGTTGATTATTTTGCATCATGGTCAGACTAAGTGGTACAGTGGGTTACCAAAGGAAAATTGTGTATTAGAAAAGGTTGGGAATTTGTCAGTAAAAAGTTTCTTTCGTTGGAAAATGCTGATTTGTTAAAATCAAAACAGTTTGCACAAAAGGGTCATTTTAATCAATTTCTAATTTTAAAAAGTTTCAAATTTTGAAATTGTTGATCTTTTTAAAGAAAAGGTTACTTTTTTTGTAATACAGCTTTATTTAGAAATAAGTTAAAGTAAAATACATAAAAATAAAAGAAAGTCCGAAACTGAAACAAAATGTTTTAAAATTATCAGAATGAAATGTTTTAAATGACACATTCCTGAAAATTCTCACAGGAAAAAGTATTTCTATCTCAGCCAGCTCCAAAATATAATTCTCTATAGGCAATCATTTGAAATATTAATATAATTATGCATGCAAAATAAGTAACTGTTCTCCACCTTCTCATTCTGTTAGGCAGGAGGGGTATAAGTATGAGAAATGTTGGATGAACTATCCCAAGTCTTGTCTACTGACACAGTCTGATTGTTAGCATACAGAACTGAACATCCAAGAGGGCTTGTTAAGAATTAAAAACAGTCAATGGCAGTCAAGAGATAGCTGCAATTATTTGCACAGAACAAAAATTAAGTGTGATTTTCGATCAGAATGTCTGTTGGTAATTATGAAAGTTTTGCACCAAAACAAAGTTGAAGAAATTATTCTCTATCCAATATGATCTCCAAGAAATATGTGTGTGACTTATGAAGAGCCAGATCTTGAGGTCCTCATCCAGGCAAATATCAACTGAAGTCATAATAAGGATTGGCAAAACTGTGTTGGGAGTTTGCCATAAATGTGTTAGTGCCAAAAAAGAAATAAGATATATCTGATGAAATCTACAGGTCACATGCACAAAACTGAAGCCTAAAAATACTTACTTTGATTTAGATTTCTTCAGAGCAACCCAAAGTCACAAGTTTGAATAGACACATGCACGCATAGTGTGTAATCCTCAGAGGAAACAATACCTTCCCTGCTTCCCCTTTGCTGCAGGGGGCAGTAATTTAATGCTGACCTACAGCAGCTGAAAATTGCAACTTCTTGCTCTCTGTGCTATCTCAGCTCACTTTACATCATAGAGACACAAAGAATACATTCATCACTGCCAACTGTTTGTTCAGCTCGAATCATAGCATGCTGCCTAAGCATCTTCCATTATCAAACTCCAGCAGCTTTAAAATATAATTACAGGGAAAAGCCAAGGGAGACTTCCACTGGTCCCATTGCAGGCTCGTGGAACTGAGCCACACATGAACGCACACACAAAAATATTTAAAACCCCAAACAAAAACTTTATAGTTTATGTGAATTCCAATGCACTAATCACAGTAATGCTAAGGCATCGTCTCTACTTGAGTATAATCCCATAAACCCAATTTCTATGTCTAAAAGTTTTAACCTAATTAATGAGCAATCATTTCCCTGTTATACTGAATTTTAACCAATCAGAAGAACTGAAAACCTTTGATTAGGTTTTTCTACTAATGTGTGTGTGTGTGTATGCTGTGTGATAAATGATTTACTATGGAGGATAAATGAATATAGTCTTTCATTATGTATGGTATTCATCAGCTATGAAAAAGCTCTTGACTTAATGGGAAATGATTTCATATTAAAAGCTTCATATGGCTAAGGCATAGATGAAAGCAAGGTTCAGCACTTAAAAAAAACATAAATGAAATGAAACCTTTGCTTTATATTATGTCTACTCAAGATTACCATCTCTATACAAGCTCTTCAGAACTCTCATTGAAAATATCTTCCAGGCACTGGACTTCGGAAAAAGAAGTCTGAAAATCAATTGAGAAAGTGCTAAATGAAGTCAGATACATAAACACTATCATAATGTTCAACGGAAACCTGTCTGATCTTCAAGTGGCCATTTGTTAAAACTAGGGATTATGATGGTAAATGAACCAATCCTAACAGATGCTTCGATGAAAGAGAGAGATGCAAAAGTGTATCCCGGAGCTAGTAGAACAACTAGATTTTATGGCTGCCTGTGTAACTGGAACTGAGTATAATACTGATCCAGCCATTCCCATATAACAGTCACATGTTTTTATTTGAATTTGTTGGCTGCATGGTATTTAAAGAAAGTGGCACCTCAAATCTTCAACAAAATTATGAAATAAAGCTTTTAAAAAAAACCCACAACTATTTTGCTTGCTTCTGCACTTCATGGTATTTACTGAGATTTGAAGAATCATCAATTTCCCTTCTGTGCATTTTCACATCACCACACCAAATGTGGTGAACGTCCCACTTCCACTCTGACTTTATTAACTTCATTAATGCAAGACACTTCTCCCTTACATATACTCCTGCTCCTGTAACTTTCACTCCAATTCATCTGATGAAGTGTGTTTTACCCATGGAAGCTTATGCCCTAGTAAATGTGTTAGTCTCTAAAGTACCACAGGACTTCTCATCGTTTTTAAACAGATACAGGGTAACACGGCTACCTCTCAAAGACTTTGTGAAAGGCCATTCTTCTGATTTTTCTAGCCTAGATGTAAGACCACACAATACAAGTATCCTTCTGAGAAAGTCTGTTTATCCCCAAATTTCCAGCCCAGTTTTGCATATTCAAGCCCTTAAAAAAAACTTATAAAACAATGAATGGTCCTGCAGCACCTTAGAAACTAACAAAAATGTAGATAGCATCATGAGCTTTCATGAAAGCTCATGATACTATCTGAATTTTTTTTTTTTTTTAGTCTTTAAGGTGCTGTAGGACCATTTGTTGTTTTTAAAGTTATTTCAGTTATAGACAAACACAGCTACCCCTCTGTGAACCTTGAAAGAAATTTCAGATAATCTATACAATAGAAGTTTTGAACGCTTTTCAAAAAGCAAATACAAGGTTTAGAGTTGTATCCATCAGCGATATCTACCCAGTCTACCAGAAGAGTGATTGTACACAGTCCTCACTCAGCTGCTTCAGTACTGTATCCATATGTTATTCATACATATGAAGCTCCAAGAAACACACACACTTCTGAGAAACTCAGAGCAGCGACTATGACATCCTCCATTTCTAAAAGTATCTAGCACATTTTGGGTGCTACCACGATATAAATAATTAATTGCACACAAACATACAAACAAAAAATCCAGGTTATTTGAACGTTAAGGTTGTAAAGTCAAGCACTCAAAAGTTAGGAATGGCAAGAATCAAAGTTTCCTGCACAAACTTAATCCTTCCCCCCCTTACGCCTTGCATTATGCGGGGGTGAAGCAAATTAATTTCTTGCCGGTACAGGGGGATTACACTAGTTAAATGGAGACTGTGTGACCTCCCCATGTGACCTTCCACACGACTTCATCCCTCCCTAGCCCAAGACCTCCACACTCTTCTCCTCCTCTCCCCATTCCACATTATCTGAGGGTGGTACAAGAGCTGGAGGAGCTATTGGCAGTTCTGCTTCTTTCCCCATGATTCCCCCAGAGGGGAAAACAGCAGAACCCCCAGTCTCACCCCTGAAGCTTTCCCAGAGATGCTTCTCTTCCTACTTGGCACAGTGGCATCCCCGCCAGAGGATAGGGCCGGGTGTTCTGCTCCTTCCCCCAGTGGAAGAGGTAGCAGCAAACGGGGAACGGAGAAGAGCACCAGCAGCTCCTCCATTTACCATAACCCTCCCAGCTGCCCAGCCCCAGGCCTGTTCTCCTGAAAAGCAGCTCCATGGAGGGGTTGGGAGAAGTACAGTGACCTTCCAGAGTGGCTTACTTGCACGGCTTTGGCCAATATCTTACAGGAGCGATGTACCGACCCATATCAGCTTATGTTCACCTCTGGCATTATGCTATATGGTCTTCATTTATTAATTTTCCCACACAAAACCAGATGATCAGATAATAGGATTAAAATATTGTAAACAGAATGCTGCTGTGATGTGTAGTAGTGCTCAGCAGTTTTGAAAATGAGCCATGGTCTTCAGGGCTACAATCCAGAATTAGCAATAATACTTTAGGAACCCATTAAAATTAACTCTGGGACTAAACACCCCACAGTTAGTTCATTTTGCATGTCCATTGAACCCTTAGCCTGTTGAAACTGCCACCAAAAATGTCAATTTGCTCTCACTGAAGTCAATCTAAAAAGAGTCCCATTGATTTTAGGGGATTTGAACTAACTGTAGCATGGTCATTTATCTACTAGGAACTTAGCTGTCACCATTAACTTATTTCATATTGGACCTCACATCTATTTAGTGGACAGTAGAAATATTTCTACTGACCTGAGATGGATTTAAATTGGTTAGCCAGGGATGTCCCATTACCAGCCCCTGAGGCACAGAGTCATCCCAAATGTCCCTTCACATTAATTTGATTTGATTTCTGAAAGGAATTGGTACCTGGTTTGGAAAGAATAATCAAAAGAGATCTAGTTATTCCACTTGAAATACAATTGGCAGATGGTCTGATACAAACAACACCCTCTCTCTTTAGAGCAGGAAATAAAAATGCCTCTACCGCCATATTTTACACAATTAGCACACATCTCACTTTTTATATAAGAACAAAGACCAATTAGAGATACATTTTCAGAATAATATTCACATTCCAAACTAAATATTATTTAGAATACAAAAAGTGCAGGTGCAACCCACACACCTAGTGTGGTTCCCTGTCCCATGTAGTGGCACTTAGACCACTTATAGCAACAGATAAGAACAAGACACCTCCACAGTCCAAGGTGAGAGCCAGCTGGCTTTTAGCTCAAGTGGTAGATGCTCCTACACAGAGCTCCAGAGGTCCCAGGCTCAAATCCACTCTATTGTGGCTACAAGTGGGTGCTTGTCTTCTTTGAAGCTCGGACTTGCTTCTTGAGCTAGGGGAAGTATGTAACCCACACATCTAGTGTGGTTCACTGTCCCATGCAGTGGCACTTAGACCACTTACAGCAACAGCTAAGAACAAGAGACCTCTACAGCCTGGTTGAGAGGCTACTGGCTTTTAGCTCAAGTGGTAGAGGCTCATACACTAAGCTCCACGTTCAAATCTGCCTAGTGCCGGTTACACACAGTGTTAAAAACATTTACTTCAGGTAGTTAGACTCAATGGCTAAAGATTCATTAAAATTACCAGACTCTATAAAGGAAGAGCCAGAAAATAAGGGCTCTTGGGTAGAATTATTTATTTGTGTATAGCTATATGGATATAGCTATAGCTATATGGATGCTAATGATGTGCTGGAAGCAATACCTGATGCAAGCATGGATCTAGAGCAACCAATACAATAATCTGCCCTGAGAACTCTGAGGGACAAATCACCTCACTAGCTAGTCCTGTGCTGCCAGGGAGCAATTAGCTGAGGCCAGAGGGTACAATTTTAGCTGGAGGCAAAGACCATGACTCCAGTTAATTGAAGTCAATAGAGTTAACGCCAGAAGTGATGTTTTGGGGTAAATATTCACACTTTTTGGGCTTTACTCTTTCCTATTAAGGTTTTGGGGTGAGGAGTTTGCTCTGCAGAGGACTGGGGCCAAGGGAGCGAGCTCAATAGTAGGAGGAGCACCAAGAGCACTGCAGAAACAGAAGCTAATTGTAGCAGCAACTTCATCCTCATGAAATGGCGAGACAGCTGATTAACTGGGGATGGGATGAAGCACAGCTCTGTCATTCCTGGTCTCTGGCTTTCCTCCAGAAATGTGTAGGCTCATAGGAACTGAACCACAAGCAGCCTTAGTTTGCACCAGGGGCCCAAAAAGCCTCCAGAATTGGGGAAGAAAAAGCCTCTTCCCCTTAGTGCCTGCATCAAAGTATACAGGGATGAATTCCTCCATAGGAACTCAATTCTGCAAGTTCCAAAGCTATCTGATCCCAATTCATCAAAGTGCTTAAGCACATTTTTTTTTAATAGTATTAAACATGTGAATAGTCCTATTAACTGCTTTAGGACTACTTATGCACTTAAACACATGCTTATATTATGTGCTGGATTGGGGTTGATTGCAACATTTAGACTAATGAAAATATTGAAAAAAATCTATCTGTGCATGACTCTCCACCATCTGGCTGGTAGCTGATAAAATACATCCGTTGCCAGCTCTTTTTATACTAACTATAGCAGTTTTGACCTGTAATTCATCAAAAAATTGACCTAGCTACAAAAGACGTTTAAGAAGATGCTTAACATCACTAGTTCACTGCAACAACTAGCACTGATTAGATCTGAGTGTTGTTATATCATGCTAGTTAAGTAGGAATGGATTCCATTTGTAAAATAATAGGGGCTGAGAGTGATAATCAGAAAAAAAAGCACTTGCCTTATATTTAAAATAAAAACTGTAGATTAAAATTGAGGTCTAAGAAAATGAAATTATCGGTTTCACTTGAGTTTCTATTTATAACCCACTAAACTCAGCTAAGTGTATCTCACAGTCTCTGCTTATGAAGTCTAAGCTTAAAAATATTCACACTAATTGCATTTCTGGATTCCTGTTGTGGCCTCTAAACACAAAGCTCAGAACTGGTATGTCCAGTCACTTGTAATTCAAAGAAAAGAACAAAACCTACAGAGCATAAAATGTGCATGGAGAGAAACAGCCTCTCCTTTACTCAGCTCTGCCCCCTGGTAATATTTTCAGGTGAGAGACACAGAAAACTGAATTATAGTTATCTTTTTTTTGTCAAAATTGATCTTAGTGAGAGAAAAGTCAAATTACTTTGCTAAGTTAGGATGGCTCCGAAGCCTTAAAATCCCTTTTGTAGGAATTCATCCTGAAAGACAAGTGAGGCTTTAAGGTTCTAGGAACACTGTTAAACATTACAATTCCGATTACCCATTTATCGGTGTATTACATTTCTGAACTCTACAGCCAAAAGAAATCATTTTAGAGCAATTTCTTCCCTTGTAACAGGACTTTTTAGTTATGATTTAATTTACAAAATTGTCAGTGATTAAAAACAAAACAGTTACTTTTACCACAAGGTAAAGCTCTGCTTTAGAAAAGACACATACATGCAACACAGTGGAAAAAGGATATAAAGAAGAAAGGACTGTCTAGGGAGAAGAAAGGACAGTCCACTGTTCAGGACTTAAGGCACCTGAGTTAAAGTCTTTTTCTGTCAGATTTCCTGTAAAACTTTGGGCAAATCACTAAGCCTCAGCACACCTCAGTTTCCCATCTGTAAAATGGAAATAAGAGTGCTTTACTGCCATAGGAGTCTTCTACGGATAAATACATTAAAGAGTGTGAGGTGCTGCTATGTCTGGCCTAGGTGCCTTCCCGCTCCTTGTTCCTTTTTCTTTCCTGGTTTCTGCTCTCTAAACTCAGTATTCCATTTCCTCTTCCTGTGTGTATTTATTGTTGTTTGTGAACAGCCACTCAGGGTCTGCTGTTACCACTCAGGTCTGGACTGGTATATTTTGACGAGACTATTGCTGATTTAACCTGGATTATGGTTATTACATGTTTTAACTGACAGCTTACCTAAGAACATAAGAATGGCCACATTGTGTCAGACCAACGGTCCATCTAGCCCAGTATCTTGTCTGCCGACAGTGGCCAATACCAGATGCCCCAGAAGGAGGGAACAGAACAGGTAATCCTCACTTGATCCCTCCCCTGTCACCCATTTCCAGACAAAATGACCTAAAAGTCTCCCTTTGTTTGGGGGGTGAGGGGTTGGTGTTTTGGGATTGATATGCTGTGGTAAACATGAGTGTAACCGATGTTCAGATACTTCAATAGTGGTGGCCGTGTAAGTATCTAGGGTACATAGATAATCGTCACTTTGGGAATGGCACTGAAGTTTGGCTTAAGGTTCATCGACTCCATCCAAGTTACTTAAGTGGCCGGAATTATGTACATTAAGCCAACCTTCCCAAGTCATATAGACCTGGCCTAAGCTAAGTATCAATATTAACACAAGAACAAATGTATATAAACTGGCCATCAACAAGTTTAGGCTTGATATTAGATGAAAGTTTCAAATTATCAGAGAAGTAAAGGTCTGGAACAGCCTTGCAAGAGGATCAGTGGGGCAAATATTCTCACTAGCTTCAAGACTGAGCTTGATAGGGATGATAGGAATGGCATGTAGCCAATATGCAACTACTACTAACAAGTAACCCCAATGTCTCATGATGGGACACTAGATGGGGGGAGCTATGAGTTACTACTTAGAGTTCTTTCCCAGCTGATGAACCATGCTGACATACACATTCAGGCCAACTGAATTGGGAAGGAATTTTACCCAGGTCAGATTGGTAGAGACCCTTGATTTGTGTGTTCTTGTCTTTCTCTGTAACAATGGGCATGGGCCACTTGCAGGTTTAAATATGTAAATGGTGGATCCTCTGTCACTTGAAGTCTTTAAATCATGATTTGAGAACTTCAGTAACTCAACCAGAATTTATGAGTCTATTACAGGAGTGAGTGTGTGAGGTTCAGTAGCCTGTAATGGGCAGGAGGTCAGACTAGACAATCACGGTGGTCCCCTGATGGCATAAAGTCTGTGAGTCCATGCATGTGTAAATGGAATATAAATCTCACTGTATATCAACTGCATCATGTCAGCATTCATTATTCTAAAGATTCATTGTTGTTCTAAGCCTCAATAGCCCTTTGCCAGCATTGCTAATTATACTGCTGTGAAATAATTCATGAATTCCCCTAAACATCAATAAAGAGATCAGTAAACCCAACTTGCTTCCTGGCTTGCTCTTCTAAATAGTAATTTACAGCTTGTTTTGGTTGTCTTCTGTATAATAACTATTATCTTTCATCTTTTGTTCCCCCACCTCCATGCACAATAATTTATTGGTGGTGAGGGATTTACATAAATAGCACTTTCTGCAGTCAAATATGCTATTGGAAGAAGGATACAGTGTTTATTAAAAAAAATAGAAGTAGCCTTTGGAAAATATATGTTTATGTGTAAATCATGTATAGCTTATTTAATCTTCCTCACACTATAAATCATATAAATGTAGGTTTGGAAGGGACCTTGAGAGGTTGTGTAATCCAACCTCTGTGCTGGCATAGGAGAAAACACACCTAGACCATTTCTGACAAGTGTTTCTGTAACTTGTCCCTATGTATGTCAAACACAAAGTCATAAATATGGTAGCAATGTGAGAGAAAGAACAATGTAACCTGATTTTTAGCACTATGTTATACTGTTCTGTAGAGAAAGACAAGGAAGGGAGATAAGATAAATGATAACGTGATGTGTCATCATGTCCACATGAGGAGGTAGAATTAATAGTCTTTCAGCCACACAGTCAGGGAAGGGGAGGACTTTAACTAAAGGGGCAAGGTTGTAATTTGAAAATCAGATGATCTTCCTGATGCTTCATGACACTTCATATTGCTTTAAGAAAACAGAAATATAAATGGATAAATAAAATTTAAATGGACGGGGAAAATAAAGTAGGATTGCACTTTTTTAAGGTTATTTGTTTGAGAGTTTTGGAGTGATTGGGATTTGTATGCGAAAAACATCATCTGCACTTGAGAAATGGTACTCATCTACTTTGAACTGAATAGCTACTGAACACGCACTTGGAATTCCTTATTAAAATCGTTAAGTTTTATTTGGCACACAAGTTCCCGCAATGAGTGGCAGAGATCAAAACAGCAATGTAGCCATCTTCGAAGCTAGAACTTGTAATTAACCCTTTATTTACTGTAGTAAAATACAATGATGAAGAAATTCTCATAACAGTGTTTTCCCTACTTTATTGGCTTAAAGAGCTTGTCATAAATTATTCTACCAGCATTTTAAATCAGTGGTCTCCAACCTTTTAAGCACAAGATCACTTTTTTAATTTAAGTGCAGTTCAAGATTTACCTCAAATATAAATACCTTTGTCCCGCCTCCCTCCCACCCTTTCTCCGATGCCCCGCCCCTGCTCACTCCATCCTCCCTCTCTTGTCCATCCTCTCTCACTTTCACCAGGCTGGGGGAGCGGGTTGGGGTGCAGGCTCTGGTCTTGGATTAAGGGATCTAGAGTGTGAGAGGGGCTCTGAGCTGCTCTTGGGGCAAGCAATTAGGATGCCTATTAGGAGGGGGTTCTAAGTACAAGTTCTGGGACGGCGTTTGGATGTAGGGGTGATTGGGGTGCAGGAGGGGGTTCATGACTGGGGTAAGAGTTCAGGCTGTGAGCTCCAGCTGGGCCCTGTCTATCTCAGGTGTCTCCTGGGTGGTGGTGCAGTGGGGCTAAGGCAGGTTCACCCCTGCCCTGGCCCACTGCCTAAAGCAGCCGGCAAACTCCATCCCAAGTCATGTTGTGCCCCCTCTGTGCTCTGCAGAGAAAGGATACAGAGTGGGAGGGGGCACCTTGACATCAGTACCCTCCTCACCCTCCCCTGCCCTGCACAGAAAGCAGGAGGCTCCCAAGGGAAGGGGCAGCTCCAAGGCAAGGGGCAGGAGAGGAGCTGCAGTGTGGGGAGGGGCAGCTGAAGTGCCAGCACTTGATAGCCTCTTGGCCAAACCAGTCAGTATCACCTGTCAGAGGCTCCAAGATCTACCAGTAGATCCCGATCTACTGGGTGGTGACCACTGTTTTAAATTAATTCATGAAGCTCATTAATTTACTCTGCTTTAATAGAAGTTTGTTTTTTATCATGGTATTTTAAAATATATTTAAGAAGGTATACAGCATTACACAGGACAAGAACCAATTTATAACATGATCTTACAAAAACTAAATCAGTATGATAAAATCTGAAGGCCAACATTTTTTAAATGAATCCCTAAAGGCCTTAAACCCATATTTGGGCATCTGAGTGATCTTATTTTCAAAATTCTCAGCACCCAACAACTCTCACGGTTATGACGAAAAAAATATGAGCACTCTACTCGGGTACCTAATTAAATGGACAACTACATAAATAAATGAATAAATAGAAGCAGCAGCACCTAATCAAAATGCCACTAGAACATATTAAACATATTCCAAAGAATGTAGGATCTACACTATCTATAGAACTACCTCATAGGCTTTGCATCTATGCTTTGTTAATTTAAAATTCAGGAAGGGAAGACAGTTTGTACACTCAAAATCAATACATTTTTCAAGTGCCTGATCCTTTGATAGCAAAATTAGCATAGGCAAAATTGCAATATCATCATATTCTAAAAAAATGAACTTTTTTGTTTCAGGTACAATGTAAATTCTTGATGGATAAAAATATTATATTATGCTTTTGTTTTAACAAACTCAGCCTTAAGAGACTTAAATCTTAATATATAAGTGTTTGTCTCTTGAGCCATATCAGGGAAAAAAAAGAAATCCAACAATTCTGATAAGCGATTCTTTTAAAATCTATTTTGAAAATTCTATCACAGTCATAAAGAAAGTTACAAGTAATTTAAAAAATTTCTACACATCTTATGCAGCTGAGCACTCTCTCAAATCAAATTATATGAGAGGCAGCCAACTAAAATGGCCTCTGTTTGACTGTTTCACACAACAGTCCTTCAAATAGTTGTGTCCTACTTTAAAATTCACTACTCGGAGGTTTCAGACTCCTCCTAAATATCCAACATATTTTAACACCAATAAACTGAGCAATAGTTTGGGACTATTTAATTCCAGTTGGTTTTGCTCTTTCACCCCATCCAACAAAGGTCTTAAAATCTTAGAGGAAAATAACATCCAATTTCTAATCCCAATTTTATAAGATGTTTCATGTAATAAATTTCTCAGCAGATGCCAATGGTGGCGAACTAGTGGCTGAATTAGACCTGCACGGAATGGAATAAACAGCCTCTGAGGCGTCTTGATCATCTCCACTAACTTTACATAGAAGAAATTTATGTAGCTGGAGCTGTTGTCTCAGCTTCTCAGACAACTTATGTCTATTTGCAATAATAATATCAAACCATGAAATTGCATACAGGAAAATTTAAGAAAATAAAGCTAAGTCTATTGTCAGTGCTAACACTTAAATCACCAGTCTAACAAACTAGAGAGAGGAAAAATACCCTCCATAAACACCTCTGTTCTCAATAATACTATTCCTTCCTCTCAAAAATAACATCTCAGACATGCCATAATATTTTTAATCACAGTTCTTAAAAAAAGTATTCTTTAAAAAAAAAAAAAAAGAACTTAACAATCTGGAAATACAGATAAGCAGGCTTCCACACAGCTTGATTTCCAGCTTTGCCTCCCGTGATTTCAAGGGAACATATTTTGCCTAAAACTCAATAAAGCACATACAATAAAGGTTGAGTCCCTCAGTGCTAAATCACACAGTGAATGAGGTCTTCAGTGATGGAACATTCAGGACCCCAGAAATAGCCTTGAAAAATGGCAGAGGGTGATAAATGCTAGGATATTAAATCTTAGCTATTACTTAGGTTACTTCTGGGTAACATTCCCAAGAAGCAACAGCCTTGGAAACAAATATTAAATTTAACCTAAATCAACCATGTGGATGACATCAGTGGGGCATACCCAGGGAACACACTCCAGAAGAACAATTCCCTTATTACAGTATTTTTATACTGGTCCAGTCAATTCTGATATTTTTCTCTTCAACACCACCTGCTCTTCAAATTCTCCAGTGATGGAGTTTCCACAACTCCCCTAAGCAATTTACTCACAGCATGACAACTTCACAACAAAACTGTTGTTATTAGGATACAAGACCTGCCATATCCAGTGCAAGAAGTAGATTACTTCAGCTTTTAACCAAATTGGAAGAAATTCATTTTTAAAAAGGTTTAAATCAAACTGGCCTCAGTTTTGTGGGCACTTGTAACAAATAATTAAATAATAATTTAAGACAAAGTAGCAGGAAGAACACTCGGTATTTACCTTTACCTTGGATCATGTGCTAGATAAGTGTCGAGATCTAACTGACCCATGGTTAGACAATGAAAGCAGAGAGCAACAGCAACAATTACAAAAGGCACAAATCAAATAGCTGAACAAGGTGAGGAATATAAAAGATGGTTTCTCTGTGACTATTTCTTTTCCCCAGCAACAAAATATCTTTGCCCCAGCATCAGTATTTGCCAAGTATTGGCTTGCCAGAAAAAGTATCTGACGACTACAGTGTCCCCAAAAGCTTTCCACTGTAGACTTCCCAAAAAATACAGTGTTATGTTATCTGAGTTCTTACAGAACCTGAAGAATCTTTAGGTGCATTTTTTTTGGGGGGAAAACCCCCTGAAACTATGATGATTAAAAACAATGCTTAGAGATTCATATAACTATGCCATACTTCAAAATAAAATAAAAAAACAAACAGTCTGAAGCTGGAATACCCACATAATTAATTGTGGGTTTAATGGCCTGAAATACCCTTTGAATGACTTTTTTCCCCCCATTACACTAAACCAACATCAGGTATGCAGAAAAACCAATGGCAACAGGTTGCCCTCATTACAGTTTGAGACTACTTCAAGGATGAGGAGGCAGTGGTTTGCCTATCACGTTTTACTTTAAGTTTTGACTTTGGAGTCTGAGACACCTCCTCAAATCTTAGAAGTGCTTTCACTTTCCCCACTGACATACTGATCTTTTTAGTGGTTTATTTTTTGCTACACAAACCCCACAACAGGTAAGAAGATTAAGAATTGCACTGACACAGGATATCTGGGTTTAGCCCTCACTTCTGCTACCATTTCCTTTGTGCATATCACCTCACCATCTTTGTGTTCTTTGTTTCCCCATCTGTAATGCAGGTGGGATTATAATAAGGGTTCCTCTCCTCCTTCCCTTTTCCTGTCTTGGCTACTCAGATTATAAGATCTTTGGGACAGGGATTCATATTGATTCATATTAGTTGAGTCAAATTACTTTAATGCAATGGAAAGGAATGCCAAGATGCAATCAGATACGTTTATCGACTTTTTTGCTGGACATGATTGAGGCTAGTGGCTATTACAGCCAGCTACCATGTTTAGCCTTGTATTGATGGGGATTTTTTGGCATATTTTGTTAAATTCATGGAGCAAACAGATTAAAAAAACCACACCCCTTTTTACCCAATCAAGACAGGGACAAAGCATGATTTGTACAGCACCTGAAGAACTAACCCTCAGTCTCATTTGGGACCACTGTGTGCTACTGAAAATGTAAAGAACCACCACTAACAGCAGCAGCAGCAGTTACGGTATATATAACCCTTTGATATGCCTTTGATGGATGAATGCCAGTCCATTTGCATGTGGTTCTTGCTGACTGCACAGGACATTCAGAACAGTTGTCAGTGGTGAATACACTTGATTGTTTAGGCGACAGGGCATTTTGAGTGGGAGGAGTTTAAAACAAAATGTCATTTGTGAGCTGTTGGGGTTCAGGGAAATGTCTGATTGTTTTATCTCCGCCAGTAAGTTTTCTACCTACCAATTACTTCACAGAAAATTTCCTCCACGCCCTGCTGCTCGTATGATAGCATGCGAGATTGTTGACCCTTTTATCCCACTTTGATTGCGATGGTAAATCATACCATGGAAAGATAAAAAAGTGGAAACAAAGGAAAAATCAGACACAAAGGAGAAATGTTAGGAATGCATATGGCTTGAAAAGCGAACTTCACAACAAAACAGATGGTTATAAAAAAGACACTGTTCTCAAGCGTGGCTGACGTTACACTAATTAGACTATCAGAAAGCACCTACAGAAAATGATTTTATTACAATACTAGCATTTGTAAAACATTATGTTGGCTTCTATTTTTCAACAGCCTCTGTCAAAAGCCTAGTGTAATTTTATTCATCAGACAAGAGAATTTTTCTTTAAAAAAATATAGCCATAACTTATTTTGCATCTCCCAGCTGGCTCAGGATGTGCGTTCATTAGCTTCAGTACCAAAAAAAAGGGGGTTGGGAGGCTTAAAAAAATCATAACAGTGAAGCAACACTAGCTGGAAGAGAGAGTAGAGCAGGCAGATTTGCATACTTCATCACAAACATCTGTTCTCATACATTTCAATCCAGGTTTGCAACACACTTGGTATTCTGACCTCTAAACTTGAGAAGACAGTATAGATTACATACAATTTGGAAGCAGTGTTGCATTGGGGATAAACATCCACCTGTGTCTAGCCTGAGATCAAATTCATTTTTCATTTGAACACTCCCCCCATGAAGCTGGCAGAAAACAGGCCCTGGGAAGATCTATATGGTGCTTGGTCCTGCCGGGAGGGCAGGGGACTGGACCTGATGACCCCTTGAGGTCCCTTCCAGTTCCAGTATTCTGTGATTCTATGATTCTACTGCTACCCACAGATGCCCAGAAGCTGTCAGGCCAAAGGCTGGGAGAAAAGGAGGGTGCTGAGAGAGTTGGGGTGTGGGTGGGATGATTTCCAAGTGGATTGTCTTGCAGTTTCTTCCCTATAATTTCAAAGTAGGAAAGGGTTTGGCCCCATGCAGAACTGGCCTTACAGCCTGTCCCCAAACTTGGCAGATCACACAGAAGCCCTGAGCTTCTGCAATAGCTAGACTTCTAGTGACATTCATCCAGCATAATCTGATTCACTTGCGCATCACAAGACAAGAGAACTGAGGTTGGAGAGAGAATTATACTTATTTCCCAGCCTCCCTGCGCCTTCCAATCATTTCAGTCTCCACACACCCTCTGTCTACGTTGACAGTGGATCTTCAGCACTGGAAGGCAATGCCGCAGCAGTGACTTGACTTCACCTTTGCACGGAAGGGGGATATTATGGACTATCATAAGCAGCTAAGCAAGAAAGGAAACACTTCCAATTGAGATTATAAAGCAATATGAATAATTACTGTTCCTTCTGGTTGAAACAGAAGTAACATAACGCTTGGGTGTTAACATGTCACCTGAATAGTCTATGCAAGACCTCTGCATTATATTACACACAAATGATGTTTTTCCACCCATATCCAACTCTTTGCTATGCTATCCAAAAAGTCCTTAAAACTACACACTGACCTTTGAAAGCTTAGCACCATTGCAGCAATCCCCACAAGACTCATATTAATCACTTTTTGAGGACTTTCAGAATTTAAATGCACTTGTCTTTTTAGTGTCTTTTTCCTTCTCCCATCCTAGCTTATCACCCATATTTAAATAATTGTAGTGATGCTTATTAAATTCCATTTTAGGATAAAATTGCCCCTATGACAGAACACTGAACTACTGCTTGACATTCCAGAAAAGCTGTCATCTGGTGGTAGGATTTCCATTAATTAAATCAGTATTTCAAGACCTCTGACCATCTGGTAAGATGATAGAAATTCCTTTTCAACACACAGAGGAAAATCTGCAAGGCTGAACTGCTTGTATCTGGGAGTGGGCTACATCGTGAATGAAATGAGAGGTGCACACTTGGCGCATCCTTGACAAACAGTCTAGCAATCCTTTCTTATGTATTTGCTATGAGCCAGAGCCAAATGTAATGTAAATTGAACTCAGCCCATGGCTTCCTTCAAGATTGACTCTTTGGTAAACCAAGCCTCTTCTGTTGCTCTTGAAAAGTTTATAATTAAAGATATGAGACTCTACTGATGAACTAAAGATCAGCACTTACAACATGGTCTATTCTTATTCTTCTCATGGGAAAAATCCTGCTCCCTCCTCCACGCATTTGCAAAACTAAGTGACCGTAAAAAATGGTGTAGTTCCCCTACTCATGCAAGGAGACTGGATTTTATAAGCATGCACAGCACTGTTCTGTACGATCTCCATGAGTAGCCACAGACCCGTGGTATTGTGGAGAGGGAGGAGGAGCAAAGGTGCAATTCAATGGATCTTATATGCAAATCCTCAGGTCCCCTTTCTCACACAGCCTCAGTGGGGAAGATTAAAGCCATAAAGGTTATTCCAACCACTAGGATGGATTGACCTCTTCAATCCCAGTCCCACTCTGGAGTCAGATTCCTTCCTCCTTTTTCCCTGTAGAGGTTACCAGTGCCCAACACTCTTGCATCTATTCAAGTACAACTAGTTTGCTTAGGTGTGTGCAGGATATATCACTGTATATAAATAGTAGCCCTTGGCAAGCAGCCTAATAAAAATAGTTAAAACAACAAAGGAAAGTGAAAGTCATGTGTTTGCCTTGTTTTGTTTTTCTTCTGTTTTTAGCCAAGGTGGTTGGGCTTTGAGGTTGTTTCGTATTGTTTTATTCTTCTGATCTCATTTTAGATCCAAAGTTAACATATATTTCATATGTGTAAATAAAAATATAGATTACTTCACTGTCTACATTTTAATTCACTTTCCTCATTTTGTACACCTACGTTTTGTAAACACAGACCCTATGGCATTATCATACACTTGTGAGCGCTCTTGCAGAGAAGGACAGCTGTCTCTTCAGATTATTGTAAAACGCTGAACAGATGTCAGACTTGCAACATTACAAAGACTGCAAACTAGCATCACATGTAGACTTTTCAGAAATATTCTCTAGTTCACATCTAGCGACCAAGATACAGATTTAGGTAGCTAAATGTCTGTGCAAATTTTCATATGTTGAATATTTGAAACTCCAACAATTGTCAGTGGGAGTTGCTGGTACTTAGCGTCTCTAGGGTTGATTCTGTTCGGGGCTTGGCACTCTGATCTTGATTTAGCAAAGCACTTAAGTGCCTACTTAATTTCAAGTGTGAGTAGTTGCACTGGTTTGAATCGGACCACACACGTGCCTAAAAATAAGCATATGCATAAGTGCTTAACTAGATCAAAGTCCAGAACATTTAATACCTTATAGAATCATAGAACACTAGAACTGGAAGGGACCTCGAAAGGTAATCGAGTCCAGTCCCCTGCCCTCACGGCAGGACCCAGTACCATCTAGACCGCTGCCTGATAGATGTCTATCTAGCCTGCTCTTAAATATCTCCAGAGATGGAGATTCCACAACCTCCCTAGGCAATTTATTTCAGTGTTTAACCACCTTGACAGTTAGGAAGTTTTTCCTAATGTCCAACCTAAACCTCCCTTGCTGCAGTTTAAGCTCATTGCTTCTTGTCCTATCCTCAGAGGCCAAGGAGAACAATTTTTCTCCCTCCTCCTTGTGACACCCTTTTAGATACCTGAAAACGGCTATCATGTCCCTCTCAGTCTTCTCCTTTCCAAACTAAACAAGCCCAATTCTTTCAGTCTTCCTTCATCTGTCATGTTCTCTAGACCTTTAATCATTTTTTATGTTCTTCTCTGGACCTTCTCCAATTTCTCCACATCTTTCTTGAAATGTGGTGCCCCGAACAGGAACAATACTCCAAGTGAGGCCTAATCAGTGCAGAGTAAAGCGGAAGAATGACTTCTTGTGTCTCGCTCAAAACACTCCTGTTAATGCATCCCAGGATCATGATTGCTTTTTTTGCAACAGCGTCACACTATTGAATCATATTTAGCTTGTGGTCCACTATGACCCCTAGATACCTTTCTGCAGTACTCCTTCCTAGACAGTCGCTTCCCGTTCTGTATGTGTGAGATTGATTGTTCCTTCCTAAGTGGAGCACTTTGCATTGGTCCTTATTAAACTTCATCCTATTTACCTCAGACCATTTCTCCAGTTTGTCCAGATCATTTTGAATTATGACCCTATTCTCCAAAGCAGTTGCAACCCCTCCCAGCTTCGTATCATGTGCAAACTTAATAAACATACTCTCTATGCCAATATCTAAATCATTGAGGAAGATATTGAACAGAACCCTCAAAACAGACCCTGCAGAACCGCACCTGTTATGCCCTTCCAGCAGGATTGTGAAACGTTAATAACTACTCTCTGAGAACAGTTATCAGCCATTTATGTACCCACCTTATATAGTAGCCCCATCTAAGTTGTATTTGCTTTGTTTATTGATAAGAATATCATGCGAGACCATATTGAATGCCTCACCAAAGTCTAGGTATACCACATCCACCACTTCTCTCTTATCCACAAGACTCATTATCCTAGCAAAGAAAACTATCAGATTGGTTTGACATGATTTGTTCTTTACAAATCCATGCTGGCTGTTACCTATCACTTTATTATTTTCCAGATATTTGCAGATGAATTCCTTAATTACTTGTTCCATTATCTTCCCTGGCACAGAAGTTAAATTGACTGGTCTGTAGTTTCCTGGGTTGTTCTTATTTCCCTTTTTATAGATGGGCACTATATTTGACCTTTTCCAGTCTTCTGGGATCTCTCCCGTCTTCCATGATTTTTCAAAGATGATAGCTAAAGGCTCAGATACCTCCTCTATCAGCTCCTTGAGTATTCTAGGATGCATTTCATCAGGCCCTGGTGACTTGCAGACATCTAACTTTTCTAAGTGATTTTTAACTTGTTCTTTTTTTATTTTATCTTCTAAATCTACCCCCTTCCCACTAACATTCACTATGTTAGGCATTCCTTCATCATCAGACTTCTTGGTGAAGACTGAAACAAAGAAGTCATTAAGCATCCTGGCCATTTCCAAGTTTTCTGTTACTGTTTTTCCCTCCTTACCCTGTCTTTGGTCTTCCTCTTGCTTCTAATATATTTACAGAGTGTCTTCTTGATTTATTTTATATCTGTAGCTAGTTTGAGCTCATTTTGTGCCTTTGCCTTTCTAATCTTGCCCCTGCATACCTGTATTGCTTGCTCATATTCATCCTTTATAATTTGTCCTAGTTTCCAGTTTTTATATGACTCCTTTTTTATTTTTAGATCATGCAAGATCTCCTGGTTAAGCCAAGTCGGTCTTTTACCGTACCTTCTATCTTTCCTACTCAGCAGAATAGCTAGCTTTTGGGCCCTTAATAATGTCCCATTGAAAAAAGTGCTAACACTCTTTAGTTGTTTTTCCCCTTAGTCTTGCTTCCCATGGGACCTTCCCTACCAGCTCTCTGAGCTTACCAAAATCTGCCTTTCTGAAATCCATTGTCTGTATTTTGCTGTTCTCCCTTCTACCATTTCTTAGAATCACAGACGCTGTGATTTCATGTTCACTTTCACCCATGTTGCCTTCCACTTTCAAATTCTCAACCAGCTCCTCCCTATTTGTTAAAATCAAACCTAGAACAGCTTCCCCCTAGTAGTTTTTTCAACCTTCTGAAATAAAAAGTTGTCTTCAATGCAGTCCAAGACCTTACTGGATAGTCTGTGCTCCGCTGGGTTAGTTTCCCAACATACGTCTGGATAGTTGAAGTCCCCCATTACCACCAAATCCTGTGCTTTGGATTATTTTGTTAGTTGTTTAAAAAAAGCCTCATCCACCTCTTCCACCTAGGTAGGTGGCCTGCAGTAAACCCCTAGCATGACATCACCCTTGTTTTTTACCCCTTTTAGCCTCACCTAGAGACTCTCAACACATCTGTCTCCTACGTCCATCTCCACCTTATAGTACTGAGCCCATTCAAAGTAAGCTTGTAAGGACGAAATCTTGATTCTATTGAAATCAATGGCAAAACACCCATTGACTTCAGTGAGGACAGGATTTCTACCAGGTGATGAAGGTTGGGGGGACCAACATAATTGCCAAGCCCTTGGACAATGGGGGTGGTGGTGGCTTCATACTCCCAGATGAGGAGGGGCCTTGGGTAAAAGGGGCAGAACTGGGGGCTAGCCTCCCCGGACAAGTCCTTCAATACCACCTGTAGTGTGGCATCCAGGGCTCTGGCTGTAATTTAAGGGGCCCAGGAATGCAATGGTGGCAGCCAGGAGTCCTGGGCTCTTTTGAATCACCAAGCCCCAGGGCAGTTGCCCCCCTCTCACATTCCCCCAACAGCAGGCCTGTTAACTTTGGGTATGCAAAACTGAGGCACCTAAAATAAACGGTCACTTTTGAAAATGTGGGATTAAGTTGATTTCAGAGAATGTAAGTCGCCCTGGGGATGACTGAAGCAGTGTACAGATAATAACTAGTTATGCCATTCAACACCTTTGCAACATGTAGGTAAGCATTACTGACCTTCCTGAGGCAGAGAACGGACATGACTCAGAGCTATGAGTGTCAGTGGCACAACCTGAATTTTGACTCAGTAATTTTAAAAAGTTTTGTTTAGCTCAACTAACAACTACTTACGGAATTCTGAATGTCACCTCTCGTAACTGGGAGTAGGTGCTCAATAGGTATAAAATGTAATAGCTCCACTGTCTGCACCAGAACTATACAGATTTCCACCAACCGAGGTTCCGTCCCCTTGTTCAGAGGGCTAGCAAAATACGTATGTTAAGACTTAAGTTCCATTAAGTCCATGTCACTATTTTAGTTACATTTAAGTCTTAAAGGCTGGCTTTTCTTTCTAAACAAGTAAAAGGAAAATAACTTTAAGATTCTTACATACTTTTCACCATTTCTGCTCTTTGTTTACTTTTGACATTTTACTTAGCTTAGTCAATTAAAATAGAAGTTCTTGTTTCTTATTTATAGACTAATCTGTTTTGCTTTCTGGTTCTCTCACACTTAGGGTATGTCTACACTAGCCCCCTAGTTCGAACTAGGGTGGCTAATGTAGGCATTCGAACTTGCAAATGAAGCCGGGATTTAAATATCCCGGGCTTCATTTACATGTTCAGTGGCACCATTTTTAAATCCCCTTAGTTCGAACTGACTGCCCGTTACATCGCTGCAGTCAGAGTTAATCGAACTAAGTCCTTAGTTCGGATTAACTGTTACACCTCATTGCAGGAGGAGTAACAGTTAATCCAAATTAAGGACTTAGTTCGGATTAACTTCTGACAGCCGCATGTAGCCACGGGCAGTCAGTTCGAACTATGGGGATTTAAAAATGGCGCCCGCCCGGGAACATGAAAATGAAGCCCAGGATATTTAAATCCTGGGCTTCATTTGCAAGTTCGAATGCCTACATTAGCCACCCTAGTTCGAACTAGGGGGCTAGTGTAGATATACCCTAAGGCTCTTTCTTAATGGACTTAAAAAACTCCTTTTTTGTGCATGGTACTTGCAATATTAAGTTTCACATGCTGGCAATTTATGGAGCTGATCATATATTGGATTCCTTCACCACTCACAGTGCAACTGAAATCAATGGGACATTGCATAGGTTCCAGGATCAATATTAGTTTTTTTTATGTTAAAAAATATTAGGTTTTTTTATCCAATTGCACTCTGAGTCTGACCTTACTCAGTGGAGGATTGTATTGTACTGAATATTAATCATGGAAATCCCAGGTAACAGATGTTAAAATTTCAAGTATGACTTCAGGTGCAATTTGAAATGCTTTGCATAGTTGGTTAAATAATAAAAACTGTTATTTGTACTGAAAAATCATGTCAACAAACACCCGAGGTATGGTGGAGTGTTCTTTCTCCAGAGAAAGGACCATCTGGCTCTGTTCTGGATGGCCACCTTGTTAATTCACCTGATTACAAACTAGTTACCCAACCATTCCAATTCATATTCAAACATATTTATTTTTTGATTAAATGAAAAAATGAAGTTATGGTTCTTAAAATGAAAACATAGTTAATAATGACTACAGAGGGATTCTTTGGTCGCTTTCTTTTTCCATGATAGTAATCATGTAATACGTTCTTTTATTAACTTTGAATTACAAGGAGAAAATGTCTGTGATAACTTAGGTAGTCATGCTAGAGAGTTATTTGTGCACAAGTGGAATGTGGGAAACTTTCCTCTCTCATCTAGCAGTGATTTTTTTCTCCAATTACTTTCATCTTATGTGGGATGTCATTTATCTTCCATGATACTAATTATTCAAATGTTAATTCCATGCCCTTATAGGAGCTAAACTTAGCAAACAAAGTCCCTGGATAATTCACGGAGACAGGTATAGCAAAACCTGCAGCATGGCACTTTCCCACACACTCCTACCAGCGTTTCTAGCCTTAGCATGGAGGAAACTGCCTTGAATAATACTGTGTTGAAATGCTATATGACGTTCTATTACAGTGGGAAAAAAACTACCTTGTCTGTATATCAAATATACCCTTGGAGTTATTCACTTTTCCAAATAAAACACCTGTTTTAGATCTGAGATTCCAATTTCATCCCATCCCTATCAAGCAGTTTTCCCTACAATCATATAAGCACTATACTGGATCAGACCTATAATCCTTTTACACCAGTATCCTGTTTCGGATACCAGCTAGTGCCAGATGCTTCTGCCAATTGGAGGTTTAGGGATATCCAGAGCATGGGGTTGCATCCCTGGCTGTTTTGACTATTGATGCACCTATATCCTTCATGAACTTACCTAATTTTTCTTTGAACCCATTTATACTTTTGGCCTTTACAACGTCCCATGGCAATGAGTGTCCTGGTTTGATCAAGCTCTAAACACAGGATTATGATAAGAATTATGCCATGATTTTAGTGCACATAGGCACTAATTCATGGACAAATCATAAATGTAATCTATAAGGGTATGTCTACACTTGCAGCCTATTTCAGAATAGGGCTGCAAATGTAGGCATTCAGAATTGAAAATCAAGCCTGGGATTTAAATATCCCACACTTGATTTGCATCTTCCCAGCTGGATGCCATTTTTTTGAAATTTACAAGCCCGGAATAACTGCCCGCGTCTACACGCAGCAGGGAAACGAGCGTTCGAAATAAAGCCCTATTTTGAACTACCTGTTAAAACATATTGCAGGAGGAATAACAGGTAGTTCGAAATAGGGCTTTATTTCGAACGCCCGGTTCAGGGCTGCGTGTAGACGCGGGCAGTTATTCTGGGCTTGTCAATATCAAAAAATGGCGCCCGGCCGGGAAGATGCAAATCAAGCACGGGATATTTAAATCCCGGGCTTGATTTGCAATTCCGAATGCCTACATTTGCAGCCCTATTCCGAAATAGACTGCAAGTGTAGACATACCCTAAGACTGAAAATTAACTTGGCTCCATGAAAAGAACCTGAAGGGGGCTCATCCAACATGGACCTTACCTCAGGTTGAACAGTTAAAATTGGAGAGATATGTTTTCCTATGGCAAGAATGACAAAGTCGGAGCTGTGTTTTTTAAGCTCCATTTAAAACAATAACAGGAAGGCTGTGAATAGTGGTGCCACGAGATAGACAAAGACTCCTTCACAGGACCACACGTATTGATTTGTCTAAGGCAGCTAACTGAGAGCTGATCATGGTTTACTTACTGAGAAGATGAAATGTTTGGGTTTGTCAGCAGGTGTGTTAAATTGAATGTGCTCATATCTCCCTGATAGGAAGCAGTTACTCATGCTTGCTGGCAAATAACTGTGAGTGCTATGTCTGTCTCAGCGTACCCTAGGGATCACCTCCCAGTCCCTTGCTGCTTGTTATTTATGTTTATGTTTCCCAGAAGATTTGAGAGATTATTGACCATCAGCTGCCAGAAACATAAATCCGTGTCGATGATATGGTTATGCGTAAAGAACTGCCAGGTTTATTGATTAGATTTTAGTGTTTTTGCAAAGTGAAGCTGATAAAATACAACACTGGTTTCAGAGTAATTGTTTAGTCCTCAATAAAAGAAAGAAAAAAGCTCAAGATCAATGGTGTTATTTGAAATGTGAAATAAATAGACACTTTATAAGAAGATAGTAGCGTAAATATTTGATGGTTTTCTCTTTGCTTCTGTTAGCAATTTCCATGAACACATCACTTTGCAGCACCAGCGATCTCTTGCTTTTGTTGCCCATTATTAAGCTCAAGCAGTGTTAGCATGACAAAAATAGCTAATCAATTAATTTCATTTAGGGAAAACTCAGGCATAATGCACGTAACCACATGCAAAGGTAATGATGTATGAAGTTGATTACATGTACAAAGAACATTTCATCTGTTTGCATTTAATTTTTTCAGAGCCGTTCGACAGAATGGTAGGCTTAACTCAACATGCATATTCTACTCTTTTTTTCCCAAATAAACAAATATTGCCAATTAATTTGCACAAGAATGTGAAGGATTAAAATTTCACAGCCTCTTTTCCGTCACTAGTGAGAATTCACCCAAGCCACACCACAATCTTAAATTGGCTGCCTTCTTTGTACTATCTACAATGCAGCCTTTAATGGTGTGACATACTGTTCCTTCCACACAGGTTCACTTTTCTTCATCCTTAGGATCACAAATAGCATGTTGCAAAGTATCTTCTAATCCTTCATGTTATATTCATGGTCTGGAACCCTTCAGTATGATCTGTCTACCTTCCAAGCTAAAAATAAGGACGTGACCCACGGTACGGCACCATTCTCTCTCACCTACACCTTTCCTTGCACAGGAAAGCGTGGCTGGTTAATATGCATTGACCAAATCAGGACCAACAGGGAATGCACAGGAGAGAAAAACAGGCCAAGACTTTGCATTGTAGAATTTCACTTGGTGGAGAGTTTTAGGGGCAGCCACTTGCATGGAATACTCGGGGGAGGGGGCGCACCCTCCTACTCTTGCTGGGAGTCCCCAGCACTGCGCAATACCTTCTGGAGGCTACTTCAGGCAAACCAAGAGATTTTGGGCACTAACAGTCTGGTGCCACTCCCAGCAGTTGCCAGCAACATCCCTGCATCCCCTGAAGAGTGAGCGTGTGTGTGTGTGGGGGGGGGAGTTGTCTCCATGTGCATTGCCTCTGCACGGATCACTGACTCTACAGCTCCCATTGGTTGCGAGCTGTAGCCAATGGAAGCTGCAGGGACGGTGCATACAAGAAGCATCATGTAGAGTCCCCTTTCCCACTGCCTAGGATATTCTGCTGACAGAGGATGTACCTTTGTAAGCCGCACCACCTGGGTTAAATGTGGATCCCCTGCCTCCAACCTGTCCCAACCCAGATTCCACACCCCACACTCAAACTCCCTCCCAGAGCCTGACCCCCCTCCTTCCTGTTCAAACTCTGTCCCAGAGCCTGACTCTTCTGCCCACCTACACCCAAACTCCCTCCAAGAGCCTGCACTTCACACACCCTCCCAAACCCAAACTCCCAGCCTCAGCCAGGTGCAAGTGAACGAAGGTCGTGGAGAGTGTTCCACAGAGGCAGGCAGGGGTGGAGCGAGCAGGGGTGGGGCCTCAGAGAAGGGGTGGGACAGAGCAGGGCAAGGGGCTTTTGGTTTGCACAATTAGACGGTTGGCAAGTAGGGCTCCACCGGAGCTTTTAACAATTACATACTATAAGTGGATCCAACAATGTTCTCCATAGGCTAGAGAAGGGATCAGATAAAGAATCTAAAATTAACATATTTTTTACTATATTTAGGGACGGGAAAGCTGTTTGGTGAAAACCTTGAGTCTGGAACTATTTGCTTTTTTTTTTCTTTTATACAGTCTTTTAGTACAGAACGTATCTGATCATGTTCCATATTAAAAGATATGTCTTCATGACTATTGTACCCAGTATACAGTCAGAACACAGAGTATGAAATTTATTCCCTTGGCAGGAGACCTAGATGCATTATACTTGAAGGATTGGGGGTTTTCTCACCCCAAATATTTTCATATACATTGTTGTTCTTAATAAACTATTTCATTGAATCTAAAAATAATAGCATTATCAGCCAGTGTGAAGGGAATGCCTTTTTATTGCTTTGTGAAATCGCTAACATAGCATTATAAATAATGAAGATAGGAACAATTTATGTAAATATTAATGCACATAAGCACAGAAACATCCTATTTGCTTTTATATGGATTTTAATTTGGTGGTGTTTTGAACTCAAAGTAGTTGCCTATGGGCTATGTATTTTCAGCAATGCTCAGTTGGCAATGTACACCAATAACAAATAACAGAATTAAACATGTAATTTTAAATATGGGGTCTGATACCATTAGAGGTGAATTTTAAAAAGCTGCACCTTGAGTCCAGAACAGTCATCGTCTACTGCTAAATGCAGTCATTGTATATGAATACAATTCAGAGAATAGAGAGGAAGAAAGCAGGGTGGGAGGGGGGAGCAAAATGCAGATCAATCGCAAAAAAACCCAAACCAATAGCACAAATAAAATATGGAACATTTTACCTCTTGGGGTATATATTTGGGATGGTATGTAGTGTCAGACAATGCATGTGCAGCTAGCATGAGAATAAACAACCACACAGACAGTGTGGTGTAGCTTATGTGAATAGAGGAGTCTAGGCATTCTAGACTTCCAGGCAATACAGTGGAAGTTGTGGGGACAATACTTTGTGGGAGTTCTCAGAATCTTGGTGGTTCACAATGATATAGATCATCTTCTGAATATGAATATGAATATCTGAATATGAATCAACAGGCAACACAATTGAATCTTTCTGACTGATTTTAAAATATATCAGGAACACACCTAGTTTATTGGATAGGTTTCCTTATACACAAGCTTGGAGATGGATGCACCTGGCATCCTTGGGATATAGGAGAGAGAAGAGGGGGCCTAGAATATAGGGAGGTTAGGGGGCTTAAACACTTAAATCATCAAGGGATACACCCTGCTTACTTGGCTCTCTACACACCCAAGAAAGGCCTCCTCTCCCTACGCAGCTACAGTTAGCAGTGCGGTGTCCTGTCACTGACATTCCTATGAAAGACTCCAGCAGCGGGAAGGCACTGCCAGAGCCTTTCCCCACTGCCTCCCTCCTTTCTTTTCTTGCCATAGTTAAAGTCTGCAGCAGCATGGAGCAACTGCCTTTCACTGCAGTGTGTAGCTACAGGTGTAATGCTCCCATGAGAATACATGTAATCTTGGTTGCCCGCCAGAATGTAACTCAAGCTAGCAGTGACCAAAACATATCAATATCTGATGGGTGCCCAGTGACTGTGAAAGGAGTTAGCAGTCTTAGTCCGGATCATGGCTGGAGCTGGTGTGAAACATTTCAAAACTCACCACAATTGTCACTAATTGGTAGGAGTGGGTGAATTAAAAATATATGTCCCAATTAATATGAATATTAAACATGGTTCAGTAGGAAGAGTGCATCTCCATATACTTTCTCATTAATGGTAATTGGAATAAAAGTGTAAATCAGCCCCACTTAGATGAGAATACAAACCACTCTGACTACAGATTTAGCAATTAGCAGATAAGGTGAAGAAACATTCATTTCAATACCTGGGGAAAATAAAATGAGATGAATAAAAAAAATCTATTTTTTTAAAAAAAGACTTATCTATTTACACAATGGGAAAATATGCAACTTGATCATGCAGCTTTTGTTTTAAAATGGGATACTGAAAGAACAATCGGCAAGGAGTCCTGTGGCACCTTATAGACGAAAAGACGAAGTGGGTCTTTGCCCAAGAAAGCTTATGCTCCAACACTTCTGTTCGTCTATAAGGTGCCACAGGACTCCTCGCCGCTTTTGCAGATTCAGACTAACACAGCTACCCCCCTGGTACTTGAAAGAACAATGTGACACTGAAGGTTGGTCATAAGAAAACTGTCAACCTGTTGGACTTTCTAACAATCTAGTACAGTTTGTTACATGTGTATTAAAACATCTATTCATCTTACTAATGTATTCATGTTCAGAAAAAGGAACATGGGTATAAAGTTCTAGCTACACTTTCAAATAAAATAAAAACAATAATGATTAATAATTTGGGCTATAATCCTTCCATATGCTAGGCATTCTAGACTTCCAGGCAATACAGTGGAAGTTGTGGGGACAATACTTTGTGGGAGTTCTCAGAATCTTGGTGGTTCACAATTACATAGATCTTACTATATCTGAATATGAATCAACAGGCAACATACTTGAATCTTTCTTACTGATTTTAAATTATATCAGGAATGCACCTAGTTTATTGGATAGGTTTCCTTTTACTATCAAAATTTTAAATAAATAACAAAATAAATTAATAAATTAATAGCTCTAACCAGCAGAGCACATCCACACACACTCAATATTAAACACTTGAGTTATCAGCTGAATTATTCAAGAGTTTAAAGATAAGCATGAGATTTTTTATTTTACTGGATGAAGGCCTAAATCAGCATTCCCTAATTTTTTTTTCCCTTCAGGAAAATGAAACCAATTTCACTTCCCTCGCCACTACACAAGACCACATGTTATAAAAGTGCCTGTTCATCTTAACAGATATAACTTCTGTGCATTCCTGGGTAGTCCTTTTTGCCCTGCCCTACATTTTGGGAAATGCTAGCCCAAGTGATTAAAGGAGAGCAATATTCTTCACAACCTGTTGCTCAATCCTGAGCTGTATTTTTATTAATATACTGATACTATGAAAGTGACAGAGCTCTCACATTAGCATTATGACTTCACTGTGGGATTAGAAAAGGAAAAACAAAAAAGATAATTATCAGGGGACAGCAATGAAAAGATGAAAAGCAAGAAGAAAGGGATTGTATTTAAGGTTCAAGATCTTCTCAGTAAATAGGTTTTCCTTTAAATGAAAATTACAAAAGAAACAAAAATCCAATACTTGTTACCTTTAAAAGATGCTAACTTGAGAACACAGGAAAACTCACAAACAAAGGAGAAATTGACTGATGAGGTTGCCAGAAGTTATCAGTGTGCTAACGAAGTTACAGGTTGCTTGCTCTGTCCAATGATGACAACCATTTAGCTGAATGCGTATGTTCCCTCCGTATGTGATAGTAGTATTGTGCAGATAGTTAATATAGTATACTTCAAGAGATCCCCCAAAGACCACAAAATCAGATAAGGATTAAAGGCAACCAGTCCAGGTTTACTGTAAACAAAGCACAGTAATTGCATCCGGTAGAATCTATGAGGATACCAAGTATGTGTGCCTGTGACAATGGACTCAACACAGTCAGTGACTGGGAAGTGACACTGGCCCCTTGACTGGATGTTGGGTGCAGGAGGGAGCTTGGGGTAGGGGACAGGTGTAGAGAGAGGGTGTGTAGGTTCTGAGAGGAAGTTTGGGTGAAGGAGGGGATTGTGATCTAGAGCAGAGAATTGTGTGCAGGGTCCAGGAACGAGTATGGGTGCAAGAGAGGATTCTCACCTGGGGAAGGGGTGCAGGGTCTGGAAAGGAGTTGTGACCAGAGTGGGGGGTGCGGAGAATTTGGGTGTCGTCCTGGAGTAGGAGGTGGTGGTGACCTAGGGCAGGGAGTTGGGGTGTGGGAGGGAGTACCAGAAACAGGATATAGCCGGGAGGCGCTTACCTGGGCAGCTCCTGGCCATCAGCCCTGAAGGACTCTGATGCAGGCAAAACTGCTGGCTGTTCCCTGCAGCTCTCAGCTCTGGTTATATATCAGAAACTGGCCAATAGAAACTGAGAAATTCTGTAAGGGTGGAGGCAGCATGTGAGGCCTCCTTCCCCCCGGCGCCTAGAGCAGAGAGCCACAGCAAGCAGCCAGTCCCTTAAAGTGGTGCAGGACTGCTCTGTGCCTGAGGGTCCTGGCAGAGGGGTGTGCAAGCTGGAGCTGGTGGCTTGATGGGCCAGCCCCAGCCTGTGGGCTGCATCTTGCCCTCCCCTGTTTTAAACCCTGTCCTGAACCTGGGTCAGTATGTCTGTTAGTTGTGGGGAATGTATTGGTACCAAGATGTTTCCTCATGAGGTGTTCTGTCATGACCCCTCTAGAATGTGCTTACAGCCTGTGCCTCGTACCATTTTGTGTTTTATGCCATTGACCCTGTTTGTGCCAGTTTCTGTTAGCATAGCCTGCTTTTGCTCACAGGTTATCTTTGCTTTATATTAGCAAAGTATTGACCATTGTGCCTAGGCCTCACATCACACCTGTGATATGTGGGCTCATGTTTCAGGCCCTCATCTTACTACAACTGAAACAGGAAACATTGAAGTATTAGTTTTTTCTGCTGCTGTCAGGCCTTGCCTCCATGGGGAAGTTTTACTACTTATATTAAACGCACACCAATTGTATCAACCTATAAGAAAACAAAAGTCATTGTTGAAAGTCAATCACTACTAATCCTGAATGCCTTGGAAAGATGAAAACATATTTAAACATCATGAAAACAGCCCCGCAACTACAAAGTGAATTATTTTCAAAGCGGAATATAAATCCAAGCAGCACACTGATGAACAAAAATGTTAAACAGAATTATTTACTTCAACATCCTCAGACACAGATATTTTGAAAATAATTTCAGTGAACTACAGCTTGGTTGGACCATAGGGATATCTTGTAGAACGGCTAATGTTCCCTATAAAGGCTTCCCAATGGGCACATGTGTATTCTACTAAAAACATACAATGAAAAACAAAAACAAGTAGAACGACTTGGGTGATGCACTTTTTAGCAAATGGAGAAAAAGTTGGGATCAGAAGATTCACTGAAGGTTGTGAGTGGCAAATGAAAAAAGGAAGAGAGGAAGTGTAGTCACAACATGGAGCACTTCTCTTGATGATGAAGAAAAAAACAATGACAAGTCAGGGAGAAAATGTTTTAAAAGAGGCCATGAAAAGTATGTATGAAGCACTGTGTCAGGGATTCAGAGCTGACAGAAAATATAAAGAGAAAAATATTTAAGGAGAACGTTCAAGGGACTAAAAACATATCTGAAAGAAAAAGAACAAAGGAACTCTCCCTCTCATTAGAAAAGACACAGTAAATAGATGAGAAGAAGGAATTTTCAAATGTTGTCAGATGTATGTAAAAATAGCATTCAATTTTGGCTTTATTGAATTTAAGTGGGTGTCTACACTGAGGACATTTGCACTAAGTAGCTAATAGTTACACAGTTGCAAATTCCTAATGTAAGAGCTTTACACCAGAGAAGATTAATCTGAATTAAATTGAACTGATGTAAATTACATTTTGTACCAACTGAGATTATGTACATGGATGTAGTTATATAAACATGCCCTTTGTCTTTCTACATTCCTGCATCCAAAAAGTATATAAACACCTTCCAAGATGAATGCATTAGTAACAGCCAACTCCTTAGTGGACTTCCGGAATTTCTAGGTCTTATTTTTTTTCAGGTTTTGTCATACACATATGTCACATACTTTCAGGCCATGCAATGGAGCTTCAAATACCAAATAAGCAATGCCTACCTCAGCAAGCACTCTTTCCCTTCCATTGTACATACAGAACACTGAATTTCAAAAAAAAAAAGTAGTCTGGCTCCTACATAGTCTCCTCCTGCTGCTATTGGCCTTGCCTCCATAGGAAAGTTTTACATTTATACTAATATAATCCCTAATATCACCCTTGTGTGGACAATCTTATATTCCAATAAGTGTGCATCTTTTGGTGAAGCTTCCCAAGTCTCGTGACATTAGATTGAAAAAAAAATCTTGGAATCCATGTGTTCACACATTCTAAACATGTACACAAGGTCCTGTTAGGTCTTATTTTATTTGTCACATGACACTAAGATTGTGCCCATGAGGAGTGTGCAAAACTTGAATGATTAGTTCAAGAATATTTCTTATGGTCCCATACTTTGAGCACCTCACAGATGGAGTAATTAAGGCCCCATATTATGCGTTTTTATTACTTAAGAATTGCCTTGGACTCAAGGCCTTTTATAAAACAAAAATACTGAAGGACTAAGCATACAAATCCATGATCTAGTTCTAGATTTCTTCAGCTGTCTGAGGAAACAGAATTGTTGCAGCCATTTGCAAGAGTACACTGCTGGTACAGCTAGAGACTGTGACAGTTATGGCAATTTTCTGCAATTTCCTGCCAAATCCTCTTGCCAATATGGCAAGAGATCACTTTGGCTAAACCAAGAGACCTTCAATAATCTGAAACTAAAAAATGAGCCCTACAAAAAGTAGAAACTACATCAAATTACAAAAGGATTAATATATACAAATAACACATATGTAGGGACAAAATTAGGTAGGCCAAGGCAGAAAACAAGGTGCTAGCTGGAGATATAAATGGTAACAAGAAGAAATTCTACATGAGCATTAGAAGAGAAAGACAAAGGACAGAGTAAGCCCATTACTACATGAGGGAGGAAAACAACAAAAGGAAATATGGAAATGGGAAATGTGCACTGCTAACTGATATTTTTTTTACCAAAAACTTGAGTAGGGATTAGACATCTAACATAGTGAAAATCATATAGTATTAAGGTATGTCTACACGAAATAGCTACCCTGCATCTGCACAAGCTGCCTGATATTTCAAAATATTTTTTGAAATAACAGGCACACTATTTCCCATCCCAGTAAACCTCGTTGCACAAGGAATAAGGGATGGCTCAAAATAGTGCTTTATTTCGAAATATGGCACTGTGTAGATGTGCCAATTTTCAAAATAAGTTATTTCAAAATAAAATCCAATTGCACATCTTATTTTGAGTTTAGGGTGCAGTGTAGACACACCCTTAGAGACTAAAATAGGAAAAGAACAAGTTTAAAAATAATTAAGACAAATGAGAGGTCTTCAAATCACTATGTCCACATGAAATACATCCTCAAATACTAAAGGAGCTGCCAGAGGAAATATCTGAACTATTAGTGATTATCTTCAAAAAGCCATAAAACACAGGAGAGATTCCAGAAGACTGGAAATAGTGCGAATCCATTACAAAAAAAAAAAGCAGAATAAGGACAACCCAGGGAACTACAGACCAGTGAGCTTAACTTGAGCGCACAAAAAGATAATAGCACAAACAACTGAGCAATTAATTTGCAAATATCTAAATGATAATAAGGTGATCAGTCAACATGAATTTTTTAAAAAGAAACCATGCAAAACCAACCTAATAGCTGTCTTTTATGGTATAGAAGCCTTGTGGATGGGGAAAGTGGTATATCTTGACTTTAGTAAGGTTTTTGATACTGTCTCACATGACCTTCTCATTAACAGACAAATAAATGCAACCTTGATGGAGTACTATAAGATGTATACATAACTTCTTAGAAAACCATTACAAGAGAGTAGTTATCAGTGGTTGACTGTCAAACTGGAAGGCATATCAAGTGGGTTCCCAGAGGAATTAGTTCTGGGTCTGATTCTGTTCAGTATCTTCATAAATAACTTAATGGCAGACAATACACTTAAGAAGTTTGAAGATGATACCATGCGGGGAGGTTGCAGAATTTTGGAGAATAGGATTAAAAATCAAAATCATCTGGATAAACTGGAGAAATGGTTTGAAATAAATAGAATGACATTCATTAAGGACAAATGCACAGTACTCCACTTTCAAAGAAACAAATCAGTTGTGTACACACAAAATAGGAAATGACTGCCTATGAAGGTGTATGCAGAAGAGGATCTGGGGGCGACAGTGGATCACAAACTAAATATGAATCAACACTGTAACACTGCAAAAATCATTTGGGGATGCATTAGCAAGAGTGTTGTAAGCAAGACACAAGAAGAAATTCTTCTACTCTGTTCTGTACAGATTAGGCCTCAACTGGTGTATAATGTCCAGTTCCAGGTGCCACATTTCAGGAAAGATGTGCACATATTGGAGAAAATCTAGAGAAGAGCAACAACAATTAAAAATATAGAAAACATGACCTATAAGAGAAGATTGAAAGAAGTGGGCTTGTTTAGTCTGGAAAGGAGAAGTCTGAGAGGGGACATGACAACAGCTTTCAAGTACATAAAAAAGTTGTTACAAGGAGGAGGGAGAACAATTGTCTTAGTAAACCACTGAGGATAGGAGCAAGGAAGCAGCAAGGAATGTTTAGGTTGATAATTAGGAAAATCCTTCTAACTGTCAGAGTAGTTAAGCACTGGGACAAATTGCTAGGGAGCTCATCATTGGAGATCTCTGCCATCAGATATTTTAAAGGGTAGGCTGGACAAATACCTGTCAGCGATGGTCTAAGTCAGGAGTCTCAAACTTCCAGCCCATGGGCCATCCCCAGCTGGAGCAGTTACGTCATCTGGCCCATGAGTTCCGGGAGAGGGGCCTGTCTATTTCCATCCTCCAATCCCCATCCCTTCCCAGCAGTGCCCCACCTTCTCCTCCCATGGCACCCAGTCCCCCGAGAGACATGACCCTTGGAAGTATTGGGGGACCTGGTGCGGGATGGCAGTAGAGGTCAGCCGCCCCCCCACACACACACACTCCCCACAGTGGCAGGAGCTACGGGGAAGGGGAGCAATTGCGCTCACCCCATGCTAGGCCCCCTCAGTAATCCCCAAAGCTGCATCCTCAGGAGATAGGGATAATCTTCAGGCTGGGAATTTGAGACCCATGACCTAGACCTTTACACAAACACAACACTGGCCCAGATCCTGAAATCAGCAGGACTTCTCCCATGATTAAGTTTGCATACATACCTAAGGACCTTTAAGCACTGGGGCCTCAGATTGTTTCACACTGGTCTAGAAATTAAACGGCATCCATTCACCCTGGCCCGTGGAAGAATGCAGATCTCTGTGAACGAGAATTTCCAGCCTGCCAGCCTGTCACAACATGGGCAATTTGCTCTCTTCTCCAGTGCAAAACACTAGTCATCATTTCTCTTTCATATGTTCCTGCCTTAGGGAAATATCCAGTTATTGGGCTGATCTTTAACAATATTAGCCACTCTCCTTGACCCGGAAGCTAAGCAGATGGGGTTTGATCTATGGCTCACTTGAGGTTACAGATGCAGCATCCAATGCACTCATTTCATTTGTAAGTGAATGGTAACTTGATCTGAAATGTGTTTGTCACAGTTCAGAGCAACTGAATGAGTATTTCCATTAGTGGTTCAGCAAGAGCACCCACTCTTGAATTCCAGCTCCCCAGCTGTTGCCTCACTGGATGGAGACACCTGCAACTCTCTCTCCCTTCTTACTGGGGTTTCCCCACATTACACAGTTCCCTTCCTCCACCCTGCATTTCCCAGCAAAGCTAGGTTCCCCAGGACACCTGCTTGTTTTCTCTTCAGAGCTTGATAACAGAGTGATGGTCAGGAGATTATATTCGTTAATTGAGATTAGGGGCCTGAGATCTGGAGTTTCCAGAATTTGGTAATTACTATATAGTGGGTCTCTCCCTCAGGATTTATCTTTAAAAGATTCACTTTGGAGGGGAGAATTTGCATTTTGGTTACTTCATGTGCTTCCTAGGAAAAGCATATCACACTTTGTTCCAAAAAGCCCTTTGAGATTTCTAATGCCTTCCACAGGTTGCATTAATCATGTCCTCCTGCTAAAGAAATTCCATACAATTTCATAATAGCACTCTCTCCGAATTTTTAAAACCGTGAACTCCAAAAATGCTAAACTTAATTCAATAAAGTTCATTCTGGAGATTACTGGAAAATGTCTGTCTGTCACAGTGTCATTTATTTTATTTAGTTGCATTGTGATTGTTGAGGTTTTCTTTCTTTCTAAGCAAATGTATACTGATGGATTTTAATGCTATTATAAATAATCAGAATAAATGTGGTTTTTTTTATGTTTGATAGTTTTGGAAGTGTCTCCTCTAGAATAAAATAGACTGGGCTGCTAACAGGTAGATGTTAACTTTCGATAAACACTTCTGTTTTTTATACCCCCTCTAAAATAGCCTTTCACAATGTATAACAGATGACTTGAATCTTTATCATCTAAAATTCTGCTGAGAACCTCCTTTATCAATGACCCTCCTCAAAGACAATGGGAAACCTTGATCCTCAGACAACCCTTCCCCCATACAAACAAAATCCAAGTGACAGACAATTTAGGTAGTCTGATACAACACTGAGGAGTACATTTGAAAGAGAAAGGAAATTGCCTCTAATCTAATGCAGGTGTTAATTTTTTCATTTGTTGTTAGTTTTGCATATAAGCTACAATTTTCTTATTTTTCTAGAGCAATGACAATATTTAAGAAAGGAAATATGCCTTGCATAAACGACTCATATATTATTTAACCAAAAGTTTACAATTCATCTCATCTATGCTCCACTTGTCAGGCTGACATTTACTGGCGTCATGCGGAACAGCAACTCAGACAATCTGCCTGGTGTTGGTGTGATTATTTTTACATTTAGCAACTCTTTGTGTCTGCTACCAATAACTTTCTGGTTGATGTGTTAAAGAGACAAGGACAGATTGCCAGATTAAGTGGTAGCTGGAATGACAAGAATTACTACTATTTATAGGAGCGCCACTGTATGCAGTTCTGAGCTTCCTGTTCTACTGTGTTATATCCCTGCTGCACCCATCAGGCAGGTGTAAGGTAATATAATGTGGACAAAATGTTTTGCAAAAAATTCCCTGGTCAAAGGGCAACACCCTGATGATGTCAGTGTGCAAGAATCAAATCTGTAACTGTAACTCCACCCCACATGAGGGCATAGGTGTAGGGTGTATATCGTGGGAGAGCAAGACAGAACATTCCAAGTCTGGGCAGGGTCTTTGTTTTGGAACTAAACCTCTGTACTGTTTGTGAAGGGCCTTACTCCATTGGCACAGTTTAGAGTAGTCCAGGTGCTACACTAAAACGTGCTGCAGCACGAGTCAGCCATGAGAGGCGGGAAGCCACAGTCAGTTAGCTCTCTGGTTGTAAGACAAGGGTGAGGTAACTCCATTCTGTTTGTATAAATCCATTCTCTTTGTCTGATATTTGCCTCAGTTAAAATGGTCCTCCCTCTTTCTGCTGCATGCCCCATGACAGTAAGTATGACAGCATGAGCTTTAACTTGAAATGTTGTGACTTATGTTGGTTTGTGACTTTACCCAGGGCTATTTATTTCCTTTACTGCATCCCTGCTGACAAAATGGACATCTTATCTCTTTAGCCACACCAATGAGGTTCTCTCTCATTTCAGCTACTTCATTATTTTTCATTGTAATAATGCATCCTAATTACTAATAATGCATCCTAATCCTTCTCAAGGGGGTGGGCACCTTTTTCATCTAGGGGCTATGCAGTGCTGACTGTCCCATCGTGGCATAAATGCTACTGAAAATAAGAACCAATGCTCATTTTTACTAAATTAGATGCAGTTGTGGCAATGGTTTCTAGATTAACTAACATTTTGAAATGGTGATCATACCATTTTATTAGTTGCACAGTTAAATTAAAGGAACAGTCATATATTTCTTGAAGTTGCCTCAAAAATAGAAATGATCAGACAATAGAGAGATATGGGGATGAAATTCAACTCTGCAGAGTGTCACACTTGGGCTCTGCATCACTTAAACACACCGCTTGTGGCCCCAGAACACAAATTAAGTGGGGTATAAGCTTTTTGCTGGCTCTCTGAACAGGGGTGAATTTCACTCAGAAAGAATTTTTCATTAAATATTTGTTGTATTCTGTACTTGAAAAAAGCCTGTGTTCAACTACAATAATATTCTACTCACTTAAAAAAAAAAAACAATCAAGGAAAGTGGGCTTCCGATTTGGCCAGATTCTGACTGATTCATAATCTCAGATGTAATTACATGTGATTTACTGCCACCATCAACTAAACAAAACAAGTTAGCAATCCATGCTCACTGTGAGATATTGTCAGAACTTTAGCCCTGACCTCTTCCAATTCAAACGACAAAGGAGAAATATAATCTTTACACACCAAGACAAAGTGAATACAGAAAAAAAGAGCAACTCTTTAATTAGAAAATCCCCCCCCCCCCTTTTGTCAACTGGGTCCACAAAAAAGCAATAGACCATATGTTTCAAGCTTCTAACATGCTTTCGAGTTTCTGATGAATAAGTCCCTGTGGGGCTTTTTCTGTCAATGGCAACACTTTTTCATGGCTTGGAATTTGCCTGCTGGCAGCCACCTGGTAATAACACCACTGCAAATTACTAGGGTGCTCTGGAGTTTGGAGGCAGATTAAAAAAGTAATTGAGAGGGTGGTCTAAATTTAATTTAGGAACCATAAAACCTTGTTAACCACTTCTTTCTAGAACTTGGTGTGAATTGATTGCAGTTAGAAAGAACCATTAATTAATTACAGTTGGGAAGTGTTACTGGAAAAATAGTTAAGATGGGTTATTTCATGTCCCTTACCTGTTCAGTTAGTACCCTTAATAGTCAATTTCCAAACAGTCTCTTATTTTGTCTTTTTCTAAAATTTGTGTCAGATGTCCGTATGTTCCACACTACATTGTCAACGGATAACATAACTATGAGAGTGTCTATGAATATAAAGCTAAAATAAGGTCATGATGGTCCATTCTTCTCGGTTAATGATGCTGCAGAATTGGAGCAGTATAACAACTTTGGAATGGGATTTCAAAGTCTATACAATATTCATATGCTTAGACATGACAGGATACAAACATGTATTTTATTCAAGAAGCCTGATTCTTATTTACACTTTTAAAATACTCTGACAGTCTAAAGGGGTCTTCATATAAATGAGAATGAGGCCTAACCTGTCTCGTGACATTAAAATAGCTTTTATGGCAGTGCAGAAAATTCAAAACAGTGCCA
This sequence comes from Rafetus swinhoei, assembly GCA_019425775.1. NCBI lineage: Eukaryota > Metazoa > Chordata > Testudines > Trionychidae > Rafetus > Rafetus swinhoei. The sequence goes on from CM033447.1 coordinate 60,194,099, forward strand.
TGCTATTAACGTTACTAATGCTATGTCATGGTGAGGAACAGAAACCATTCTGAAAATCCTTAAGTGAGATAATGTTAGTCATTAAAAATTAAATGCAATGATTGTTAAGATACGTACATATATTACTCAGAAACTACAAGGAACATATTATTGTAATTCTTGCTTCTACCTTCTCTGTTTTTAGTTTATGATCCTCACTTGCGGTGTCATAGCTGTATTACACTGTAAGGCTGGGATTTTCAAAGGAGCCTCAGTGTGTTAGCTACTCAAATCTGACTCTTATTTGAGATTCTAGTGCTCAATTTCCTTAGAATCCTTGGAAAAGGATAGTCCTGTCCAGTTGACCATGTTCTATAAGAACCTTGATGGTGAGATTTTTGAAAGTTAAGGGCTCTTTAATCTAGGCAAAGGAATAGCAAGATCTAATGGCTGGATGATCAAGCTAGATAGAAATGATAGTAGTATAAGAATAGGGTATTTTTTTCCAAATGAGAGTAATTAATCATTGGCGCAATTTACCAGGACCTGTGGTGGATATTCCATGATCTCAAGTCTTTAAATTAGCAATTTCAAAACTATAAACTGTAGTTCGACCACAAGATATGGTATTTTTCCAGGAATTACTGGGTCAAATTTGAAGATCTATGTTATATAGAAGGTCAGACAAGATCATTATAATAGTCTCTTCTGTCTTTCAAATCTATTAATACATTTGGGGTAGATACATGATTTTTTCATGATGAACAGACACGGTAAGCAGCAGCAGCAGGTGACTATATACCAAGAATGTTCCTCCTTTGAGTAAGTTTTTGTTGTTTTGTGGAAGCCCTGACAGCACACTGCTCACTGAAGAGATGTAAATGTGTTTTCGCATGCTCAGATCCTGCCTCCTGCACCAGCCCTGATTAATCCCTGATTTCTGGGGAAATTATGAAAGATGCTCACTTCTCTAGGCCATGAAGCAGCAGTGGAGTTGCTCTGCAACAACCAGGGGGGAAGGCCTGAGGTTCCAGGAGCCCTCACTGCTCCTCTGCCTTCAGCACTTGGTGCAAGAGCAGATAGAACGTTGTGCCGGTAGATCTCTTGGCTCCATCCTCCAAATAGGAAATCAGACTAGATTACCACAGCAATCCCTTCTGGCTTTATAATTTCTGAATCTATGCATTTGTGAAATACTGCTGAGCGGAGTCACAGGGGGGATTTGCCATTGGAGCTGAGGTGGACACTGTACGTGAGCCATGAGCTTCACAAATCTGTAACTTTTGCCCACTTTTGCAGCCGAATCTCGTTGATTCAGCAGCATGTCAGGCCCTTCATCGTCTCAAAGCTTTAGTTCTTTTATAATCAGTGATTTTTTTTAAACATTGCACACTATTGGGAATTCAGCATGCAGAGGGAAACAAACCCCTGTAACTTAATCCACTCAAATTCAGGAAGGCTTTAGAACCAGAACTTGCATCTGAATTCAGACGTAAAAGCTGTCTTCTATTTTTTTTTACAGTGCACTGAACCAAAATATCAGATTTAAACTATCCTGAAAGTGGAGAGTCCAAAACTGAGGTCTGAAAATTTGTTCCTCATGCCCCACGCAAACAATGACCATGTCTCACAGACTATGCCCAAGGGCCCAAAGGAATCCTTCTTCACCTTGTTAGAATTAGCAGCAAAAGGAAAATTGTGATTCGTGCCCAAACTCCAGAAAGATATTACTATTTAAAAACAAATAGAACTATGTTATTTAAATATTATCATCTGTGCAATAATGTTTATATTCTAATTTCTTCCTCTAAAAGATACCACAGTTAGATGCTTTCAATAGTTTAACTGGAATCTAAACATCCTTTTGTTGAAATTCATATACCCTTATAAACAATGAAGAAAGAAAAAGTCCTAAGACCTATCATGGTCACACGAGAAACACTTCCAAGCCTCTGTATTTTGCTTTGATACTTTTCAAAGGAACAGAATCTGATCATGTTTGACTGTGATAAACCAGTCCCCATACCCATTCCTTCTCTTTTCTTCCCTGTATTCTTTCATCAAAGCATATTTTAAAACATCATGGCATTATTTGGAAAAAAAGGTAACATGTATAGTTAAAAAACCATCAGTTCAGTAACGCTAAAAAAGTCACATACTGATGGTTTGTTTTGTTCTTTTCACTTATTGACTTTAGGGGTGAATTTGTATTCTATTACAGAAGGGGAATTAACCACAAAACTCTCCAGGGGCATTCTGTGGGTAATGCCAGACAGAAAATATAGTTGATGAGGCTTGAACGTATCTTATTTTGTTAGTTCAAAGCTATGAATCTTTAAATACCCAAGTGTCCATGTTTGTTTAAATATGGTTTGCTTAACCAGCATCTGGCCATAAGAAGAGCCAACATTTGACATGCACTTCCTGTAATTTGTAGAGCTGGATTGAATATACTTGGGCCAACTTCAGGTCACAGTTGCCCCTATGTTTATCAGAGTAACATTATTCAGTTCACGGTAGTTACTCGATGTAAGCAGCTGTAACTCAGAGCAGAATTTAGATCCTGATTACCTTCCAGACTAAACTGCATCCATCCATTTACATTAAAACACTGTTACAGAGTGGCTGGTCCCTGTGACTAGACCATGCCCAGCCCTTGTGCCACCTGGTGGGGCTCAATTGAGCCTATTAAAGGGGATAGGGCTATACATGGGTCTGTAAAGGCCTGTCAGAGTACAGAAAAAGGAGACATTACTGGGACAGAGCATGGCTGGGGAAGAGAAACCACAGAAGATTGGGGACAATGCCTGTTGTGGGTCCATGGAGCAATGGGGCCAGGTCCCCAAAATGGTTAACCAAGGGACAACTTTCCAGAAAAGAAGCAGACCTGACAAACTGGAAGTAGGATCAACAGGGATTCTGGAAGAGGAGCCTGTGAAGCCCCAGGATAAAGCGTGAACAAAGAGACAACTTTATTTGCTTATGTTTGCACAATAAACTGTCTTACAGGAAGCTGGGTAAAGTGGTGTCTATTTGGAAGCCTGGTGAAAAGATGTGCCTTGTAACACAGCTGTTTAAAAGGACACGCCTTTAACAAGAGAACACCTCTCAAAAGAGCCAATGCCTGAGTGCATTCCCACTTGCAACACAGAAACTCTTTGGGAGTTAGACTTGCACTTAGATGGGGCTACTGTAAGGTGGGTGCATAACTGGCTGGATAACTGTACTCAGAGAGTAGTTATTAATGGTTCACAATCCTGCTGGAAAGGTATAATAAGTGGGGTTCCGCAGGGGTCTGTTTTGGGACTGGCTCTGTTCAATATCTTCATCAACGATTTAGATATTGGCATAGAAAGTACGCTTATTAAGTTTGCAGATGATACCAAGCTGGGAGGGGTTGCAACTGCTCTGGAGGATAGGGTCATAATTCAAAATGATCTGGACAAATTGGAGAAATGGTCTGAGGTAAACAGGATGAAGTTTAATAAAGACAAATGTAAAGTGCTCCACTTAGGAAGGAACAATCAGTTTCACAGATACAGAATGGGAAGCGACTGTCTAGGAAGGAGTACTGCAGAAAGGGATCTAGGGGTTATAGTGGACCACAAGCTGAATATAAGTCAGCAGTGTGATGCTGCTGCAAAAAAAGCAAACATGATTCTGGGATGCATTAACAGGTGTGTTGTGAGCAAGACACGAGAAGTCATTCTTCCGCTCTACTCTGCGCTGCTTAGGCCTCAGTTGGAGTATTGTGTCCAGTTCTGGGCACCGCATTTCAAGAAAGATATGGAGAAATTGAAGAGGGTCCAGAGAAGAGCAACAAGAATGATTAAAGGTCTAGAGAACATGACCTATGAAGGAAGGCTGAAAGAATTGGATTTCTTAAGTTTAGAAAAAGAGAAGACTGAGGGGGGACATGATAGCCGTTTTCAGGTATCTAAAAGGGTGTCATAAGGAGGAGGGAGAAAACTTGTTCATCTTGGCCTCTGAGGATAGAACAAGAAGCAATGGGCTTAAACTGCAGCAAGGGAGGTTTAGGTTGGACATTAGGAAAAAGTTCCTAACTGTCAGGGTAGTTAAACACTGGAATAAATTGCCCAGGGGAGGTTGTGGAATCCCCATCTCTGGAGATATTTAAGAGTAGGTTAGATAAATGTCTATCAGGGATGGTCTAGACAGTATTTGGTCCTGCCATGGGGGCAGGGAACTGGATTCGATGACCTCTCGAGGTCCCTTCCAGCCCTAGTATTCTATGATTCTATGATTATCCTCAATTTTTCCAATTTCACACATCACAATCAACAAATATTTCAAACAGGTAGGCTGAAATCTGCTTTCAGGTTCTGAAACTGAGCCAAGCAGGAAAGATCAAGTTGTTCCATTCTCACGTCAGTGAAAAATTAAGATGAATAGCCCAAGGTTATCTGAATTCCGCCTTGTAGTAGAAAAACAGCAGTCACCAAAGAATGCTTGCAATAAGAACCATTTTCATTGTTACAGATGATGTTCTTGTTAGCGATATCAATGGGCGAGATACTATTCATTAGAGCGTGTGCTTGTGTGCTCAAGATTATCCCCATGTTTATTTTTCTTTCATATTTATTCTGCCGTCTACAGTAGGAGAATGAAAAGAATAAAGATTCATTTGGTTCTGATCCGAAGATTTTCACTAACTCTTTATAGCAGTTTTCTGTAAATTGGGTTGAAGAAATGTGACCTCAATGACCCTCCAGAGGGAAAAAACCATTTGTAATTTATAGTCAAAAGGAGTCTGTGCTCAGTAGAGGCCCAAATTTGATATTTTCGGCTAGTTGGTGTAAAACCAGGTAACAGAAATACAGTGAAAGCTTTGTTATCTGGTACTCACGGGGTATGGGGCTTTCCGATTAATTGCATGTGCTGGCTAACAAAGCGTATGGCTCTGCCACTGCCTCCTACTGGAAGATCCAGCTCTTAGCAGCTCAAGGCAGGTTGAAGAGGAAGGAGGTGCCTGTGGATGACATCAGCCAGTAGTGTCCATTTTCAGAAGTCTCACAATGGCTGGCCAAACAGGGAGAAGTCAGGCAAGTGCACCTGAAAATGCAGAGGTGTTGTGGCTGGGAGCAATGCCTGTTAATGTTTTCTGGTTAAAAGAGTGCTGGATAACAAAGCTTTCACTGTATTCAGTTACTTGTCATCTCCTCTTCCACGAGTCATCATTGTAAATTAACCTGTCAGAATCACCTCTGAGGCATTCAGACGATAAATCTCAGTGCTCCAAGGATTAAATGGGTAGACTGAAACTGAGGTAGTCTAAGGATCCCAGATTTCGTCTCTAGAAAAGCTCGCTGGAAGAAAACCATTACGTTCCCTGAGGATGAAGGAGTGTAGTGCGAAACAGAAGGGTACACTCACTTTCACAAGCTCAGATGCCTGCCCAAGTGTGAGAGAAAAAAGTCAAAGCAAGACATCAAAGCACATATGTTGATCAGTGTTCTCAGGATTAACCTTCTCAGAACAAAGGTTTCTAGTAGCACAAATATTAGCTGCGCTATAGTTACAGCTCAGTTGGTTACTTTATGTTTCATTTCTCGTTTGTATCTCCTTGTGTTTGTGCTGGATGACTTTTAAGTTATGTTAACAAGGGATGTAATGAGTCTACAGAGTGAATCCATGCTGCTACATTGTGGGAAGCGCAGACAAGTCTCAGAAGAGGGACACATGGGGGAGTATTTGAAAAAGAAACAAGTACAAAGCATAATAAAGTTCTTAATTCATTCTAAGACGGGCCAGGGAGACTGTATAGTAAGTGTATCCTTGGGTGTCCTTTAAAGCTTTATGATGCATCCTGTGAATGAGCACTGGGTGGATAATACTGCTAGTCCAGGATAAGGATCTGTTACAGCTAACATTTAACTTTACAAGATGCCATGCAAAAAATAAAATAGGCCACACAGGCTCAGACATAAAAAAAGCTAAGTGGTGGGATTTCATTAACTAAATGTAAATAAAATCAACATATTTACCATCCAGGAAAACATTTTTCACAGCTCATAACAAGTAGAACAGTAATAAATACCACAAAGCATAAATTTTTAACCCATTCCAATCCTGCCACAAAAGCAGAGCACAAGAACATAGGTGTGTTCTGACTGACAAGCAACACATCAGCTGTGTTGATTCTCAACCGCCCCCCCCCCCCAAAAGGAAAATCTCATTTCCTATTTCAGCTTCTTCCTCTAAGAGAGCAGTTACACACAAACTCACAGCGGTGCCCACAGCAATTACAAATACTCAACATTCATCATCAAATAGCATTAATGGGAAATAGAAAGAGAAATTAGTCAATGACTATTTAATTCCAGTTGATGCTCAATTCATTAGCAGGAAGGAATGTTTTTTGTTAGAATCCTATTAATCTGATGATTATTATTTTTATTTTGAAAGATTAGTGAACAGGATATATTGGTAGTGATGTCTAAGTACTGCACAATCACATCACAATCAGCAATGTGGAGCCAAAACACCATCACAGGGAGATCTGGACAATAATATCTGTGAAAGGAATAATTCTTTTCCCTGTGTTACATTTTCTGTAAAAGTGAACTGCTACTGTCTTCCATGTGATAATAAATAGCCTTACAGCCATATATAACAACTTTCATTCAAGGGTGTTACAGAACTTCAAACCATTTTTAATCATGGTGAGATATTTTATGCACAGAGTTTCTGATCTAAGCTACACTAGTGTATTTTTGGAATAATTAATTGGTATCAGAGGAATAATTTTAGACATACTGCAAATGGAAGTGTAAATTATACATCAGGTATAAGTTGGTCAGAAAATAGGTATGAATAGATGCACAATCAGTAGCAATGAAAAAAAATTGCCATTTGATAGGGGCCCAAAATGCCATTTAAAGCACAGTACAGTGACTCCGTGTTCCATGAGGGACCAGATTCAGGTCTTGTGTTCAGTTCAAGCCCTAGAAAAGTAAGCACAGGTTGTACCACCCTTAACTGGGACTCCCTGGTCCAGCAATATCCGTGGTTCAGCCCAGGAAGAGGGAGGTCTGGTGGCTGGGCAGGAGCACTGTAAGAGGCACCGGCAACTCAGCCAGGAGACCAGAGTGAGTGTGTGTGTGTGAGAATGGACGGCATGGTGGGGAGTTCTGTCTCCAGCGTAGCTCTCTGGAGGGGTGTCTAGACTACATGGCTCTGTCGACGGAGCCATGTAAACTAGTTTAGCCAACGTAGTCAACGAAGCGGGGATTTAAATAATCCCCACTTCATTAAAATAAAAATGGCTGCCGTGCTGTGCCGACAATCAGCTGATCCGGCACAGCGCGGCAGTCTAGACGCGGCGTGGTTGACAAGGGAAGCCTTTGTTGACCGCTCCCTTATGCCTCGTGAAATGAGGTTTACAGGAGCAGTCAACAAAGGCTTCCTTTGTCGACCGCGCCGCGTCTAGACTGCTGCGCTGTGCCGGATCAGCTGATTGTCGGCATAGCACGGTGGCCATTTTTATTTTAATGAAGCAGGGATTATTTAAATCCCCATTTCATTGACTACATCGGGTAAACTAGTTTACATGGCTCCGTTGACGGAGCCATGTAGTCTAGACACACCCTGGTTGCGGCCATGGCCAGGGAATTCTGGCCCCATCCCAGCCATGGAGCTCCATCCACATTCTGGTTCCACTGGTTGGGGAACTCCAGCTGCAGCCCCAGCCAGGAAGCTGTGGCCCCGTCCCTCTGCCCTAACCGCAGAGCTCCGACCCCAGCCACGGAGCCAGGCGGCTGTGGAGCTCTGCCCTGGCTGTGCAGCTCTGTCCGTGGTGCTCCAATCAGGTCCCAAGGGTGCCAGACCAGCAAGGTCCAATCTATAGACTCTGCCTACTTATGTTGGGGCACATTGGTGCACTGAACCCTGGAGCTAAGTATGGGACCTGCCTTAAATTGAATTTCCTTTTGCGTTTCTGATTTTATGTTAGTTAGTCCAGCTCTATGCTACAAGTGGAGTTTTAATTAAGATATACAACTCCAGATACATTAATTATGTAGCTGAAGTCGACACGCCTTAATTCAAGTTTCCTCACTGACTCCACATTGACTCCTATTGACTTCCCTTACTCCTCGCATGGAGCAGGCGTACCAGCACCCTCTGAGTTCGATTTAACGCGTCTTTAGTTGACCTGCTTAATTGAACTCTGGAAGATCAACAGGGGCTGCGTCAATCTTCCGCACAATGAAGATGTGGCCTTAGCTAGATAACCCTGTGATGTCTGATTTGACTTTCACTAACAGCAAAGGAAATCAGGAGCAAGTCCTTTGAAGTCAATATTACCAGGTCTTTTGGGGAGAGAATCTGAATACCAAATTAAGAGTATATTTCTATGCCATTTGCATTCATTCATTGACTAACAGTAATCACTCAAATTGTAACACCTCTAAATTTGGCCTAGAGACTTCATTGGGATTATATCTACTTATTTCAGCAGAAATTTGTACCATAGAGTGTAAATGATTTATACAAATTCACACAGGGTCCTTGAGAAAAACATTAATAAAATGCAAGAATCCTAACTCCTAGGTCTAAGCACGAGAGTACACCCTATATTTACTCACTTGGGACACATCTAGACTATGTTTTTTTTTCTGAATGGAGATATGCAAATTTGGTGCTAATTTGCATATCTTCTTCCGATCGCATTTTCGAAAGCGGGTGTTTCGAAAGTGAAAGTAGTCTGGACATGAGGGGTTTTCAAAAAAACCCCTTTTAAAAAAAAAAACGCTCTTCCTAAAAAGGGGAGGTTTATGCGGTTTTTCGAAAAAGGGGTTTTTTTCCCCGAAGAAAAGGCGTCCAGACTACTTTCACTTTCAAAAGATCCGCTTTTTAAAATGTGATGAGAAGACATGCAAATTAGCACTGAATTTGCATATCTCCTTTAGGAAAAAAACCCGTAGTGCCCTTGTAGTACAACATTTCATATATACATGAAATACATAGATCCTTATAAGCCTGAGCGAATGCCCATTCCATTGACTTCAAGAGGCTCTAGGTTACACTTGATATGATTCATGCATTCTCCTTTATACCATGTAAGGCAGCAATGGGCAACCTAGGCTAATGAGTGGGCCACACGAGTGGCCCTCCTTCGCTTCAGTGGCTGCAAGACTGTTGTAACCAAGATGGTCTCCCAGGATAAGGTAGTTTTGCTAATTGTCCTTGCACACCTAGAATTTGTGCGGTGTGCCAATTGAACTGTAGCAGCACTTTGAATGGATGCAGAGGGAGTGCATAGCTCCCACAGTAAATGTTGGGTGCAATCAGCACATACCTCACTTCATGTGCCCTCGTTTTACATGCATGTCACTTCAGTAATGCTGGTAAGAAAAAAAATGACACAGACAGAAACCAGCAGCATCTGTTTATGGTGCAGCATCTGTTTATGGTGTTGCAACCATAAACACAATATCTTGTAGGCCACACATAGAACCCCAGTGGACCATAAGTTGCCCACCACTAATTTAGGATGAAATGTTCTTCTTTTGTTTCATTTTTATGTTTTAATAGCACAATGTGCTGGTAAAGAACTTATTTCATGGACTTCCCATCTTTCCAATTTGTTTGATTGATTTTAATCACAACCTGTCAGAAATGTGCATCTTCTAGTACCACAAATATGTTCAAACATCTGCCTGTCAGACTACAAGGGGTAACATAATTATCTAAAATATGTGAGCTGGTTCAATAATTGCCTGGTTCACCTCATCATAGAAAGTTGTCATAATGTATATTGAATGGGGCATAAAATCTGAATGTCTGCCCCAAAATTCAAAGTATACTCAAACCTGAAACTATGAAAATGTTTAGTAAATTATTTTTTAAAAATCTGTTGCTTCCTTGTTTTGGCTAAAAGTAAAATATTAAAATTTTGCAAGCAAACAAACAAAGTCTCACAATATTTCTACTCTGGACAAAAACAAGATACAGAGTATTATTTCATGAGATTTACTGCCTAATTTTGATACCTGTAAGATTTGGAGAAAAGCTTTGCAATTTTTTCCAAAGAGAACCATTTCAAATATTTCCTTGCTATCAGTAATCATGCAGTAAGTGGTCCTTACCAGGGTTCCTGGTAAATTGTATGCTTGTGCAGTTGCTCTGGAGAAACTCAGATATTGCCCAGCTTATTAGCAGAGTGCCTACAACTAGGTTTTGTATTTCTATTTGTGGTGCACATTCACACATGCCCCACTGCATATAAAAATTTATTCTGCACATGGATGGAAAAGATTAAAGGGAACATTGGCCTTCACCCTTCTTTTCCCATCTCTTCAGTTAACCCATATTTAAGTTCTACTGGCTGAAAAATTGAGACAGCTGAAGTCGTTGCTAAACTGGGGTCTCCCATGTCTCAGCATAACCCTAACAAGCAAGTGTTTCATTTTAGAAAATTTGCAGGCAGATTAGCTGTGTTTGCCAAAGAGCTTGCAATGAGAGAGAAAATGCTTTCTAAGAATAAAGTGAGTTTCTAATCCTCCCTTATTTAACAGTCTCGGCTGTGTGCTGGCAAACAGGACATGAAGAGGAGAAGCACAGTGTTGTACTGTCATATATGATATCTAGCTAAACACAGAGAAGAAAATGTTGTTTGTGGTTATATTTCCCAAAACCTAAAACTGCAGACATTTATTTCTGACGTATAACTACTACATGCATGGGTCTTTCCAGTTTCACATATTTGCTGCGACAGAACCTCTGTCCCATCTGGTGATATGAAACTGAACAGCGGCATCCAGTGGCCACTTATCCATCATATGTACAACACTTACTGAATTAGTTTTGTACTAGAACACTGTAGTGTACAATTTCACCTTTGCAATAACCTAAGGATGCATTCAGGAATTATGATTGTGGGGGAAAAAGTAGGTAATAAAAGATAGTTTGCTTTGATATGCTTAGCTATTGGTTTGAGGGTTTTGTTTGTTTGTTTGTTTGTTTTTCCCCATTGGCTTCTGCTCTGGTCTAGTACAGGTGATTGGTTTTTAGAATGCAAACAAGCAATCACTGATTAAGAATTCTCTTCATCTAAGTAAGGAAGCTAAATCACCAGATTGGAAGTTTACATTATCATTTGGTACTATGGCTACAGAAACGTATATATTCAGCTAAAAACAAAACTAACTGTTTGGAAGTCAAATGTTAGATCAGAAGGAAACCATTTTTAATAATGCCACTGTAAAGCAATTAATAGGATGCATTAAATTATTTAAAAAGATGATAGAAACAGCTGTGTAAATTTTTACATTTACCTTTATCATACCCAAAGTGTCATAGATGCTATATAGAATGCAAAGAAGTGGTCCTTGGCCCCCAAAAGATCTCAGTCTACATGAAGGATGCTTTAAAGGATTCACCAAAAAGCAAAGTGCCTGATCAGTATTAAAATGAGTACACATCTTGCTAGATACAGGGTTTGGGGATTTTTATATTTTTTCTGGAGTCTTAAATTCCTAACACTTCTTTGATGGGAAGATTAGGGTTTACAGACCTTGGATAAGATCTATAATAAATGAGAAGCTTGAAACTCATTACTGGACAAGTCAATTGAAAATATGGATGGATGGATAACATGCATCAATCACTATTATTCACAATAATCTCAGTCCATGGCTGTGAATTTAAATACCACCATTTGTGGGGGTCAGAGCTATTTTCTCTACTTGTATAGGATTGGGTGATTTGGTATAACTAGAGTGCAGTGTAGCAGATTTCCTATCCCTGTGCCCTCCCTTCCTCTCAATATTGTTCTCTCCCTGTAGTGGCAAGTGTTCACTTATTTAAACGATCTATTACTAATTTTACGATAGATTACTTTGGGGGGAGGGAGAGCTAGCTGATAACTTTGTATGGAGAGAAAGAAAGAGAGAGAGAGAGAACTCTGTCTTTCCTGAGATTTGACAGAGTACAATCAACTGTCCATGCCTTCAGACTCTGAAACAGTCAAGTCCTGTAGGCAACAGAAATGTGCTCCTTTTAAAAACTAGGCAATTTACCAGGCTGTGCTTCATGAGGTCAAATGGCCAAAGACTTCCCCTCACAGGCATGGTATTTTATACTGTTCATACACAAGTGTAGAGGATGACAAATGTTTCATTCTACATTGGCTCAAGTTATACTGTGGGCTAGTGACAGCAACAATTCTTTATCAGAGATGCTGTTTTTTCAAATTTTTCTCAGTCTCATTACAGGTATTGGCAGAGATGTGAACCCATTTATCATAGAATACTTGAACTGGAAGGGACCTTGAGAGGTCATCGAGTCTAGTCCCCTGCCCTCACGGCAGGACCAAGTGCCATCTAGATCATACCTGATACATGTCTGTGTAATAAGTACCTCCAGTGATGGAGATTCCACAACCTCCCTAGCAAATTATTCCAGTGTTTAACTACCCTAACAGGCAGGAAGTTTTTTCTGAGGTCCAACCTAAACCTCCCTTGCTGCAATTTAAGCCCATTGCTTCTTGTCCTATCATCAGAGGCCAAAGAGAACAATTTCCCCGTCTCCCCCCCGTGACACCCTTTTAGATACCTGAAAACCGCTATCATGTCCCCTCTCAGTCTTCTCTTTTCCAAACTAAACAAGCCCCAATTCCTTCAGCCTTGCCTCATAGCTCATGTTTTCTAGACCTTTAATCATTTTTGTTGCTCTTCTCAATACCTTCTCCAATTTCTCCACATCTTTCTTGGAATGTAGTGCCCAGAACTGGACACAATACTCCAAGTGAGGCCTAATCAGTACAGAGTAGAGCAGAAGAATGACTTTCTTGTCTTGCTCACAATACTCCTGTTAATACATCCCAGAATCATGTTTGCTTTTTTTTCCAACAGTGTTACACTGTTGACTCATATTTAGCTTGTGGTCCACTATGACCCCTAGATCCCTTTTTGTAGTACACCTTCCTAAACAGTCACTTCCCGTTTTGTATGTGTGAAATGGATTGTTCCTTCCTAAGTGGAGCACTTTGCATTTTCCTTATTAAACTTCATCCAATTTACCTCAGACTATTTGTCCAGTTTGTCCAGATAATTTTGAATTATGACCCTATCTTCCAAAGCACTTGCAACCCCTCCCAGCTTGGTATCATCTGCAAACTTAATAAACGTGCTCCTTACGCCAATATCTAAATTGTTGATGAAGATATTCAACAGAACCAGTCCCAAAACAGACCCCTGTGGAAATCCACTTGTTACGCCCTTCCAGCATGCCTGTGAACCATTAATAACTACTCTCTGAGAACTGTTATCTGGCCAGTTACACACCTACTTTATAGTAGCCTTATCTAAGTTTTATGTTCTTAGTTAATTGATAAGAAGGTCATGCAAGACAATACCAAATGCCTTACTAAATTCTAGGTATACCACGTCCACCACTTCTCCTTTTCTTTGATATCCTATAAAAGAAAGCTATCAGATTGGTTTGACATGATTTGTTCTTTACATATCCATGCTCGCTGTTACCTATCACCTTATTTTTTTTTAGATATTTGCAGATGAATTCCTTAATTACCCGCTCCATTATCTTTCCTGGCACAGAAGTTATCTATGCAATGGATTAATAATTTTTCATGCATGTTAAAAATCTTATAAAATGTGCTTCTCTGTCATGTTCTAAGCACATGTAAAAAGTCACAAAATCATAAATATCACATTAACAGTATCACACTAAATGGAGATTCCCAAATACTCCCTTTACAGAGTGTATCTCCACCTCACAAAGCCAGCATGAATAGGCAAGCTTCATGCCTTGCCCTGAAGATCAGTAGAATCTAGCACTAATAGAGAAGTAAGTTCCAGAGTTGATGGTTCTTCAGTTAAAGAGATATGGCTTCTAATTTCTTAATTGTTTGAATCTATATGCTGCTAATAAAAGTGACTCCAATCAACGCAGACGGAATTAGGGTTTTTTTTTTGTAGACAAGGCCTAAATCATACAAGGCCTTACAGATCAAATTAATCACTTTGAATTGCACTCAGACATGATTACACAGGTAATGCAGATAGTTGAGAAAGATGTTGCATGTTCCTTACAATTACACCACAATATTCTTCACTGTTCTCCAAGACCTGCAGTTGTAAAACAGCCAAATGTGTTGTCTGTGTAAGAAAATGCCAGAGAAAGACCCTTTACAAAATATTTCCCCAGAAAAGGGTACCCCTCAATAAGCATTCCAACCATACCATAACCCTCTACAAATTATTCTTGTTGAACACGGTTATTAACACAAGAATATATTTAGAGACCCTAAATCTATAAATGTACATAAGTGCACACATTGATTAGGATCGTTCAACTCTGAAAAATTATACATTTATTCAATCTTTTCAGGGTTAGACGTATTGCTCACAGGTGGATGCTGTCCTTTCTTGACAGGCGGGGGGGACACAGTTAATCTAAATTAACTTGCGAAGTGCATTAGTTTAACAGTATTAAAACTTTGAGTGGACACTTTCCTTCAGAATCAAGTGGTTTCGCTTAATCCAGTTTGGACTTAAGAATTAAGGGCACTTTAATTTTGAATGAGAGAATCCACCCAGGGATTTAATGTGATTTACCTGATTTACATTAATTCATAACATTAGTTAATTTAGATTAATTTTTTGAGCGCTTCTGTGTAGACAAGTCCTTAAATATGATTATGAGACACTTCTTTTTAGTTATCCCTCTTTTTGTACATATTATTACAGTAAAGATTATCATTCAATATAGTTGTCCCTCATTTAATGATACAAATGATGGCAAAGCAGGCTTCTGCATTAAACTGTGTGTTTTCTCAGCCCTGGCAATGGTAATGTAGGCAAGCCAAACATATAACTAAAAGAAAACTGCTAAGATTTTGAATGAAAACGGCTAGCTAATAATATTGCTTACCAAACAATTTGATCTGTGGAATTTGATTTTAATCTGTGGAAATTTGAATATTTGGCAAAATTTCCTTCAAAACTAGTGTTCATTATTTTATGAAAAGTTTACTTGTTAAGACTCAAACACATTTCCATTCCCGAATCAGCATGGATGAATTGGAAGGATTCTTTATTAATTGCTTGTAGCAGGAGGACACTGATAACGAAGTTAACAAACATCTGCTTGCTAACTGAGAAGGGCATAAAACTCTAATTTACTTTCCATGTAAGTAAATACTATTTACTATTTACTATTTAATACTATTTCCATGTATTTAAAATAGTCTCCCATCCTCTAGGAACACAACCTCAAAAGTGCAGCTGTACATTGGGGTTATTGTTTGAACTTTTAAAGAATGGAGTTACACTTAAACATGTAACTGAGCCAGTCATGTGAACAAAAACCTGCAGTGAGAGTAGCATAACATTAAACCCCTTGCCCTTGCTTATATCCAGTCTTAACGCAGCTTAATTGTATTTGAGATATAGCTCATAGTATAGTTTTTCAAAGATCAAACATAGGGACTTTTTGAGCATTCAAGGATATGACACTATCATGTGTATTCATATAATGATTTAATAAAAATGAACAACTGTTTGCAATTTATTATTTATATTATTACACGCCTTAATGACAAGCACTTTTCTATAGCATCTAAAAGCACTTTCATAATTTAGAAACATCAAAATCCTAGTAAGAATGGTGTAAGCCATTGGCAAATATCAAGAAAGCAATGCCAATTTACACCAGCTGGAGATATGGCCCATCAATCACATGGATGGGGATGAAGCCTCCTGGTGGGACTCAGACATTTAAACCATTAGATTCTTTCCAGACACCGTTGTCATGGAAAGAACGCTGAAAGAGAAGCAATCTGGACCAGCCTACTTAGGATTTTATAGATAGCAATAGAAAATTTAAATTTCACCTGAAGTAAATAAGCAGCCACTGCAGAGACTAGAACATAGGTATACAATACTCCTTCTGGTCTGCCCTTGCCAGGCAGGGAGAAGTTCTGTGTTGCATTAGGTGAGTCATCTCAAAAGACCTCAAGGTCAGCCTCGGGCAGAGGATATTCCATTCGCCCAGCCTTGAGGAAGCAGGCTTTACAAAAGTGAGTGTGGCAAGATCTCCATTGAAGATGGGAGAACCCAAGATCTTGAAAAATGTTAACTCCCTCCCGCTAAGAGGTATGTGCCATGCAAAGACACACATGCTGGTCCCAGCGGTTGGCCTCTTTGAATGGCATGCAGGGGTGAGGCAAGAAGGTAGCCTGCCTGAGGATCCTTGCGGGCCTCAGGACATTGATGGCCCAGAGGATTGTGGCAGGCCATATCTGAATTTTTGATGGGCCAGATACAGCCTATGGGCCCTATTTTGCCCACCCATGCTATAGAACAACTGCAAGGAGCACTACTTTAGTATCTGACCAATTTTAGAGGAAATGTTACTGTATAATTATCCAATAATTCTATAATGTAGAGAAATCTAGTTTTTGCTGATAAGGTATCACAATTAGACAGTGGGGTAAGTGGCATCTAGCTTGTATTAAAACTCTCCCTTCCAATTAAGCACCATATGTAAATTTAATAAGCATTAAAATTTACAGAGTACAAACAAAAGAGCTTTTCCCCATTATGCTGATCAGTAGAAGGGTATGGCTTAATCTGCTTGTTAGAAGGAAAATACCTTGCCAGAATTAACAGATCTAATACCTTAATCTGTTGTACCACATGTGTTAGCTTATTAGTGAACAAATTATGGAAAAGTCCAGACGAAGGAGTATACACTGTAATGTGCTTAACAAAGCTATGTAATGCCCGGCAGTCTCTGCTGCTAACTCTGAAAAGGAGTCCTTAAACATAAACAGCTTGCTCAGCTGGTTTTATTCTGTTCCATGTTGGTGCTGCTGTATCTCAGGTTGATTTGAGCAACAGGAAATTGTCTCCATCGCCTGCCCCTCTCGCTGTATCACGGGCATTTTGCTGCATGCTTGCAACCAAGTCCTTTGACTGGAAGCACATGTGCAAGAATTCAGAAAATAGCTACATGTCAGTAGGCATGAGAGCTTCTGCAACCCAATGACGTGTGAGATAATTATAGTATAAAATGCAACAAAGGCTTTTTGCACTGTACTTTTCCTTGAAACAAGCACACAATGAAGGTAGTATATCGACTGCAGGGAGTTTCCTTTACAGGCACTAATTTGGTGTGGTGTATATTACAGGGGTACAGGATGGATGATAGGGGGATAGTTTTGGATCCCTAGAGTCATTTTCCTTCCCTTTTTGCTCACTTTGTCCTCTTCTTCATGGTCTGGGGTCTTAACATATGGGGATTTGACCACCTCTGTGCTGTTCTCTTCCTGGGCTATAAAGCTGAGGGATTTAGATAGGGGATCTTTACATCTATGAAGAAACTGGATCAATTGTTCTCTGGAGGCTTTGGAAGGACAGTAGGTATCATGGAATGCTGAGAACGGTTCTTTCCAGAGCAAATCATTTCAGTGTCATTGACATAATAGACACTGCTCCTGATGTTCTAATTCTGTGGCTAGAGGGGACCTCAGTCTTCAGAGTTGGCAGCATGGTGCTATTCCTAAACACTGTACTCTCCTTTAAAAGCACAGCTCTTAGTGACTCCATGGATGTAACATTGTCTCTAGGACATGTTGATCCAATATAATGAAAGTGTTTCGTACATCTGCAGCCACATCATGCTCATAATGGTTCCTACAGATTTATTTCATGTCAATTAAGTACTATTATAGTGTCTAAGAGATTTGATTTTAAATATATTTTTATTCTTCATTTAATATTTTGTGTCAGTAACTTTTTTTTTTAAACTCCGGTTACAGAGTCAGGTGAATATAAGTATTAAAATAATGAAAATTTCATTTTCTTCCCATACAGGATTAAATGTACAGTTTAATCAACAGCTTTGGTGAATAAGATTTCCCATTATACGTCAATCCTAAACTCCCAGAGGAAAATCAATCCAAATCAACAAGTAATTGCACAAGAAGTATAATTAATTATGAAATGTGCATACCTTCCCAACCAGTTTAGAAGCACTATGTGCATATTCCTTCTTCTCTCCTTACACACAGGTGTTCCTAGAAATCCATCCTTGGTCCTTCCTATTTTCCCTCTGCTCCACTCACCCACTAAAATCAACTTCACCTGCTCCTATGGACTCTTACATTTTCTATGCCTACAACTCAAACACACATAGTTTTCTACCTTTGCACCCTGTGTTCAGCTTTGCATCAATTCCCGTTGCTCTGGTCTCAATTTGAGCATCTTGCCACTTTTTCAATTTAATATGGCAAAGATTTGAATCTTTGTCTCTTATTCTACACCATCGTTCATCTCCTTTCTCTATAACCTTTGGCAACTGATTATTATCCCTAGAGCTTGAGATCATTTCCTCAGGCTAATCCCTGACTTCTCCAAGTCTTTTTCTCCTCACAGTCAGACTCTGACCAAATGTCATCACTCTATCCTTATTACAAGGTGAAATCTTCACCCCATTTAAGTAAATGGCAAAACATCAATTGACCTCCAAGGGGCCAGGATTTCACCCATAATTCCCATTGTTTAAATCCTGTTTCATGTAGTGCTTCTCTTTCCCTGACTGCTGTAACTACTATCATTTCATTTACTACTGTAAACTCTTCTCTCAACTGAAATAAGCTGCTACTGCTGCTCCTTTGACGTTGTCAAACCTTCCCCCTGTTTCATCTGCTAGTCCAGATTTTCATGGGTAATTCAAATTCCCCATCTTCATTTTTCAGCATCTGCAACTTATCTTCAGTTTCCCCTCTACTATGTCCACTCATTTCCCCTTGTTTCTTCCTATCCTCCTCTTCCTGCTCTCAACCTTGACATTCTTTTCTAAAGCGAATGCTATGCCTGGAATGAGGTCTCTCTTGCTGTGAATCTTCACTTTCTCCTTTAGATCATTCTTTAAATCCCACTTCTAATGTTTAACTTTCCACTCATTACTCTCATTCCTGTGCTTCCTGCTCTTCCAGTATTTATTTCCTTCAGCCCCTATTTTTTTAAAAAAGATTAGAACATAACACTTAACACTTAATTCACACTAACTCCCATTCTCTTTATTGTCCAGCCATCCCTGCTAGCTCTACCTTCTCCCTTGCCTGATTTTCTTCTTTTCTTTAATTTAAGCTATAAACCTGTGAGGGTAGGGATCTTATCTATAAAGCACCATATAAAATTATGACAGTATAATTGGACAATAATAATACATAAACAAATAATTTTCTTTTCTCTAAGTTTTTAAACACTGAGTATACACATTTTCTTCTCTTGGACATTCTGAAAAAGGTTGGTCAAATATTTTACATTGCAAATTGTTTTCAATAGAATCATGAAAGCATAGAGCAATAGGATTAGATGGAACCACAAGGATCATCTAGTCTAACTCCCTAAGAAAATTCAGGATTTGTTGTGTCTAAACCATGGCTCTTTTTTGTAAAACCTCCTCTGAAGGAGTTTCCATCTTATTGAGCTTTCAACCAAACAAATTTGTTATCAGAAAGTTTGTTTTCCTCGAAATGTTTTCATTTTTCTTTGGAAAACCATTCCGGTCCTCTGCAGTTTTTGGCTGAACGTTTTCAGTTTTTTTCCATGTTCACTCTGAACAAAGCCTGAAGGGCTATACTTGGCCAATGAACCTAGAGACTGCACCTGGAGGAAACCTAGGGAGCGCTAGTGTAGGCCAAATCGATGCAATTTTTTTAACTTACAATACTTGTATTCATTTTGCTAGTATATGTTTTAGATTAGTAAGAAGATATTGCTATACTCTGTTCCTACTAAGGTTAGAATTGTTTTGCTCTGTTCTGTCATGTAAGAAGTTTTTTTTCATGAAATCAGTGAGCTGTTCTGCATGTTAGAGGGGTGTTTGTTGATGTAAGATGGTAAGCAATAAGGCACCAGAGTACAGCTATGCCTGTCTATATGAAGAGGGAAGAGAAGAAAGAAGCTAAAAAACACTGGCATCATTATCCTGATAGGTGAAGATTGCAGATTGATGAACCTAAAGTGCAAAATAGTAATAGAGATGTAGCCGTGTTAGTCTAGTTTAGCTGAAACAAAAAACAGGACTATGTAGCACTTTAAAGACTAACAAGATGGTTTATTAGGTGATGAGCTTTCATGGGCCAGACCCACTTCCTAAAGTGCAAAGGCATCCACCCTAAAATCAAGAACAAAATACAAGATAAGGAGATGGAGGATGATTGCAAAAACAACTTGGCTGAAAAACAATTGGTTTGTGATTCACAGTCCAAACATGACTCAGCAAGATCCATAGACCAGAATGGAGACTGACCACTGTAAAAGACCAGTGAGAGCGGAGAGATTTTGCATTTGTCTTGCAACAACAGAGCATCTAAACAACTGACAGAGGCCTGCTCACCTATTCGTGTTCAGTTTAGCTGGCCACTAGATTGCTCATGCAATAAGAAGGACTGGTAATTGGAACACCAGCTGCAGGACCTGTGTGCGTGGTATGAATATAGGCATATGCTGATATCTACTCTTTATTTTCCACTTGAAGATTTACTTGGCATTGCCCAGGTCCTACATGGCAGGGAGCTGGTGGGGTGTGTGTGTGGTGTTTGTGTGTGTGTGCAGGAGTCAGGGCAAGGACTTCTGGCTCCCCACAGCTCCCTAGGCTGCCAGGGGCCTTCTGCCTCCCCCCCAGGCTCCCTGTCTACTAGGAACCTTCTGTCTGCCCCCAGATCCTCAACTCCCTGCCGGCAGGGGCCTTCTGTCTCCTCCCAGCTCCTCCTGGAAACCAGGGGCTTTCTCACCCCTCCCCCTGTGCTGTGGCCAAGGGCTGGGGGGAGGGGTTTGGGGCAGGGCTACCCAGTCTAGTGGCAGGTAAGATGGTGGAGCCCCAGCCCTGCTGGGCACTCTCTCTTGGTGGTGCTGCTGCCCTCTAGTGGCCACTCTACAGTATAGCTGTCCACTGTCCCAGTGGCCCAGTGGCCACTGTCAGTGTCCCATCCCTCCTCTCTCTGCCCCTCTCTTTCCAAGTTATGGAAACCAGCCCCATTTCTGGTACTTCCCATTGCCTTGGCACAACCAATCCCTGACCTTGTTTTAAGTAGGAGAAGAGGAAGCTGCATACCAAATTTGGTGGCCCTAGCTCTTATTGTTTAAGAGCAGTTTTAGAGCAAACTGACTCAAAGACATCCAGACAGACACATAAATCTCTGAGGGTACGTCTACACTAGCCCCCCAGATCGATCTAGGGAGGCTAATGAAGGCGACCGGAATTGCAAATCAAGCCCGGGATTTAAATATCCCGCGCTTGATTTGCATGTTCCAACGATCGCCGTTTTAGAAATTGACTAGCCCGAAGTAACTGCCCGCCTCTACACGCGGCAGTGAAATGGGATTCTGGAATAAAGCCCCTAAATCGAATTAGGTGGTAAACCTCATTCCATGAGGAATACCACCTAATTCGATTTAGGCTTTATTCCGAATCTGCTTCACTGCCCGGCGTGTAGACGCCGGGCAGTTACTTCGGCTAGTCAATTTCTAAAATGGCGACCGGGAACATGCAAATCAAGCGTGGGATATTTAAATCCTGGGCTTGATTTGTAATTCTGGTCGCCCTCATTAGCCTCCCTAGATCGATCTAGGGGGCTAGTGTAGACGTACCCTGAGAGAGGGGTGGGGGCCATACTGCCTGGTCCCCGAGAAAGGTTCCATCTGCTTTTTAAAAGCATATCACTGGGATCTGCCTGCAGATGAAGCCCAGTTATGGGAGAGGCTGAGTAGGATCTAGAAAGAGGAAGTTTGTAGGCTGAAAGGGGGAACCTGCAGTCATGGTCCCTGACACCAGGGGGAAGAGCAGGAAACTCTAACGACAGAGTAGGAAGCAAACCAGGGAAAGTGCAGTCAGGGATAAGAGAGTAAAATCCCTAAGCTATGGGGTTGAAGGTCCTTGGACTAGAACCCAGTGTGGAGGGCAGGCCCAGGGTCCCCTATAAGTCATTGCTGGAGTGACACCCGAGGGATAGCCTATTTCAGGATGGCTGAAAGCAGTCTGGAAGCAGACTTGGATGAAATGCCAGAAGGGCAAGGGAGGTGGAAATGTAACTTAGCAGGAGGGCTAAGCTATGAAGATGACAGTGCTGCCACTCCCAGTACAAGTGTGGCCACCAAGTAACTGAGAGAAATGGCACACAGAGAGGTGCATCAGGCTAGGTGGCAGCACTAATTCCCCAGATGAGTCACAAGGAGGCGCCACCAATTAGAGATTGGTCTAGTTCCCATCACACCATCCTCTCTCTCCCATCATCCAGGTGTTTCTTCCCTTTATTCTGCTTTTCCTTAAACCAAACCACCGATACTGAGTTTGATTCTACATAGATTTCTGTGACGTATGTATCTCAACAATGTAGTTTGTATACGTTTGGGATGGTGAAGTGCAGAAACAGGCAACTATTTTGAGAAGCAAAATTTAAGCAGCCTGGAGAAACAAACAGACCATGCTCTCTCCAGGTGATTTCTCTTTTATTCCTTTTTGGTTTTGCCTTTTAGTCCAAAAATAAAGAGGGATTCATGCTCAAATCACATGGTTACTCATGGTATAAAAAAAACAAACCTGCTTTCATTTTTATTGACAATTATATTTCTGTTTTAATGGGAAATAGAGGACTACAAATTCCTTTGGCTGATACAAATCCAGAGAAGTAACAGAAGAAAAGAGAATTTAAAATATGCCAAGAACATTACAGTGATTTTGTAGCATGTTGATTTATTTGTTTCCCCAATGGCATTCTTTAATTACACAACTGCAAATTACAGAGGCGCTTACTTTCTAAGTAGTAATTACATACCTTACTTTTATGATTGTCTCTGTAATTCATAACAAAGAGATCACCCCTGTAGATTTCTGGCATAGACCTCACCCTTGGAGAATCAAATTTCTCATGTTTAAAAATCCATTTTAGCCGTATAATTTGGAAGTAATAGTAATGAAGCAATGTTCTTCTCTACCTTCCCTCATGATATAACAAAAAACAAGAGAACGTTTCATGAGACTGAAAAGTAACACATTTAAAATTAGTGGATCCTTCTTTTCTTTTTTAATATGTCATATAATTAAATGGTGGAACTCATTGTTGCAAGATATCATTGAAGGTAAGAGTGTAGTAGAGTTCAAAAGGTTGTGATATGGATCAGAGCAAGGTACACAAGGTAAGATAAGAGCAGCTATAATATGATAGAATGTGGGTTCTTTTTTTTTTTTTTTTTTTTTTTTTTACATCTCACTGCAAAAATCTAAGCCCCTCATCCTGAAATACCTAAATCTCTGAGTAAGGTTACTCACCTTGGAAGATCCACGAAACTTAGGCTAATCACATGAGTAAAGTTACTCATATGTATAAATGTTTGGATCAGCACCTTAGGTCCCAGTTCAGTTAGGTTTTTCTCCATATGTCTAATTTTTGTTATCTGATTCAATGATCTGTCATGGGATTGCTCGCTGCTTAATGTTAAGTACATGCTTAAATAGGCTCCTGAACTTAATTATGTGCTTAAATAGGCTCCTTAGTGTGCATATGTGGGGGAAGAAGACAGCCCTGCTTCAAGGCCTTGAGTTATCAACCACCACACCAACAAAAATATAGTTGGGAGGAACTATCTGGATTGTAAACTCTTTGGGGCAGAGACCATCTTTGTACCATGTCTGTCAGACTCCAGCCCTGCTCACCCGTTGAGGCCCCTCGAAGATATTATAAGGCAAATAAATATTACATACATAAATAATTATTAGAGAGTGGGGTAAATCCTACCCAGAATTGTTCTTTTGCTGAACCACTTACAGAACTATAAATCTGGACACTACACAGCCTTGTGTAAGTACAGGTTGTATCTCCCTGGACTGGAACACTGGCGACCTGACCAGGGAATCTGCCAGACCAGGGGGAGTCAGTGCTGGCCCCTCTGCTGCCGCTGTTTGCTGGCAAAAAAATGAGTAACGTTAGTTCGAACCAAGGGGTTTGGTTCGAACTAACGTGTCCCAGTGCACGCTTTCACTTTCGAAACAGCTGTTGATTGGAGTAACGCACCGGCGAGATCATGCTAATGAAGCATGGGATATTTAAATCCCCGCTTCATTGACTATTTAGAATGCCTACATTTGCATCCCTAGTTCGAACTAGAGTGCAAGTGTAGACATACCCTTAGAAAGAAACATTGAAGCAGTAGGGCTCCACATAGGCACAGATTTCCACCTTCAAGGATCAGTTTGCAGAACCGAGGCCATAACTAGTTATGCCTACTTAGAACTGCAGTATCACAGCCTTCAGACAGCATACGGGGACTTAGATGGCCTTTCATTCTCGGAGTACACAAGAGAAAAAAAAAAAGATGAGAAAAAGGAGGAAAGATGGTCCAATGGCAACAGTGATTGCCTGGGATTCAGGAGATTCAAGCGACTTCCTATATGACTATGCACAACTCAGATAAGTGCCTAACCTGCTTAGCTACTCTCAAAATTCCCTCTAGGCACATACAAGCATTTGTAGGTACCTAAATAATTTTGAAAATCTGGCTTTTTGTTCTCTGTTTCCCCATTTGTAAAATCAATTAATAGAACTTGTTTACGTCACAGAGGCATTGGCTACATATAGACTGCAGGTTTTTTTCAGAAAAAATACGCAAATTGTGAAGCGCAATTTGTGTATCTTTTTCCGATTTTTTCAGAAGAGGCTTTTCTAAAATTTGGCCCATCTACATGGGGCCAAATTTCAGAAAAACCTCCTCTTTCAGAACATCCCTTATTCCTCTCACTGAGAGGAATACAGGGATGTCGAAAGAATGCACCCACTTTCTGGAAACTGTTCCGAAAAATCAGACGCATTCCCTGGACGCGGCAGAAAAACTCTGAAGTCTAGACGTAGCCATTGTGAGGATAAATACATTACGCTTTGTTTGGCACCCAGACATTATAGTAATAGTGGCCATATAATTAGCTAAGATTATTATTATTTTTCGATTATTATTACATTAAGATTATTATTAGCTAAGATTATTTCTAATCGTGTTCATAATGTTTAGGTACTGTATTACTCTTACAGAATTCCTCTAGATGCATTTCCAAATTCACTGGTCACATTTAGACAGAATAAAACAGCTCCACCAAAAGAGTAATGAATAATAAATTAATCAATTAGGATTTTCATGGGATAGGTAATTAACAAAATCTTTAAGAAGGTACTAGAATATTTATCACCATCTTCAAATCAATGACATCTGGACTCACAGTTTTCCAAAATCTGATATGATTCAGTGCACCTGCACTGGTTACAAAGGAACCTTAATTATGATCACCAACTGTTGAAATCAGTTTTAAGAAACCAAGAGTTTTTGTTTTTGTTTTGGAATTTAGTTTTCCACGCCACAATTTTTAAATCCAACTCAAAGTTCAGAATTGCTAAAAGTGTATTGCTAAAAGATTTTAAAAAGTTAATGTATAGTTTTGTGGTTTAACTTTCTTCATTTTTTTGTAACTAATATGCTAATACCATCAATCTTTAGTTCTGTTTTGCAAACAATAGATTTTGACCATTTGGAAACACAATTTCATTCTTTCAAAATCATTGAACGAGGCACAGACAGTATTTTACATGGAGGCATGCTCTGTCTTTTTGTAAAATATATAGTGACATGCAAATTTAAAACACCTTCATGGTATTTTAAAGATAAGGAAAACAAGATTCAGTAATGACACTGTCATGAAGCAAAAACCTGATCATTCATTTCTCTCTCTCTGTTTTAAGGTGTGATATTTGGTTGTAAACAGCAGTGTTTGCAGTGGCCCAATATTACCAGTGGCATCTTTAAAACCATGTTTTAATCCCCCCAACCTCATTAATTCATTAATCAACCAAGGCTTAGGTAGTTTTTAAATGTTTTTAACAATCATATTGGGATTATAAAAATATTGGTCATTATAAATATTTATACACACATACATGGTAGATATAAAACAGGTATTATACAGCTGCAATTAAGTCGATATATCTCAAAATATCCCCAAAAGGATATTTATTACCATTTAAAGCTATTGGGAGATTAAGGGAGTTAGAAAATTCAAACTTAGATTTAAGGAGTAGCCAATACAGGAAAATTTATAATACTGGCCTCACTGACCTCACTCCTGCAAGACAGCAACACAAATTGGAGAACACCATGTCATGTCAGCAACTGGGGAGGATGGAGATAGAGAGGTATGTGGCAGGAGAGTGTGTCATTGTATGATTGTGTTAGTTGAGACTAAATTCTAAGCAATCTGCTGGGGTAGCTTCTCTTTCATCTTTGAGTACCCGACACAGTATCTCATTTGAGACCTCCCCATAATATAGTTTTTGTAGTTTTATCATTTATAATTTTTCTGTTTTATCATTTGTCTTTGGTTGGAACCACGAAGGTGAGAAGCATCTTAAAATTAAAATAAAAGAATAATAGAAGATTAGGGTTGGAAGAAACCTCAGGAGGCCATCTAGTCTAACCTTTGCTCAAAGCAGGACCAACTCCCACTAAATCATCCCAGACAGGGTTATGTCAGGCTGGGTCTTAAAAACCTTGAACAATCGAGATTCCACCACCTCCCTAGGCAACTGATTCCAGTGCTTCAGCACCCTCCTAGGAAAATAGTTTATCCTAATATCCAACCTAGACCTCCCCACTGCAACTTGAGACCATTGCTTCTTGTTCTGTCATCTGCCATCACTGAGAACAACCTCTCTTCATACTAATTTGAACTTTCTCTCAGGAAGTTGAAGGCTGCTATTAAATCCCCCCTCACTCTTCTCTCCTGCAGACTAAATAAGCCCATTCCCCTCCACCTCTCCTCCCTAATCATTTTTCTTGTCCTCTGCTAGACTCCTTCCAATTTGTCCACAGCCTTTCTGAAGTGGGGGCCCCCAAAACTGGATGCAGTACTCCAGATGTGGCCTCACCAGTGCAGAAATAGAAGGGAATAATCAATCTGCTAGCAATGCTCCTGCTAATGCCGACCAACGTGCCATTAGATTGCTTGTCAAGAAGCACACTGTTGAGTCTTACTCAGCTTCTTATCCTTCATAATCCCCAGGTCCTTTTCTGTAGAACTACTGCTTAACCAGCCTCTAGCAGTACATGGAATTCTTCCATCCTAAGTGCAAACTCTGCACTTGTCCTTGTTGAACCTCATCAGGCTTGTTTTAGCTCAATCTTCCAAGTTGTTTAGGACACTATGGACCCTATGACTACCCTCCAACATATCTACCTCTCCCCCCCAGTTTACTGTCATCCTCAAACTTGTGGAGGGTGCAACACATCCCATCATCCAGATAATTAATGAAGTTGTTGAACAAAACCGGCCCCAAGACTTACCCCTGGGGCACTCTGCTTGATACAGGCTGACAACCAGACATTGAGCTGTTGATCACTACCCATTGATCCTGATGATCTAGTGAGCTTTCATTCCACCTTATAGCCCATTCATCCAATCCATACATCTTAAACTGGCTGGTAAGGATTTGGATCCTTTGTAATTTTGAAGTTGGTCATTATCCAAGATTTGAGTACAGCAGCATTGTCCAATGGCATTGGACTGGTAAAAACAGTAAAAGAAGCAGTGAGAGATAAAAAGGCATCGTTTAAAAAGTGGAAGTAAATCCTAGTGAGGATAACAGAAAGGAGCATTAACTCTGTCAAATTAAGTGTAAAAATATAATAAGAAAAGCCAAAAAGGAATTTGAAGAACAGCTAGCCAAAAACTCAAAAAGTAATAGCAAAATGTTTTTTTGAGTACGTCAGAAGCAGGAAGCCTGCTAAACAACCAGTGGGGCCCCTGGACAACCGAAATGCTAAAGGAGCACTCAAAGACGATAAAGTCATTGTGGAGAAACTAAATGAATTCTTTGCTTTGGAATTAACAGCTAAGGGAGATTCCCAAACCTGAGCCATTCTTTTTAACTGACACATCTGAGGAATTGTCCCAGATTGAAGTGTCATTAAAGGTTGCTTTGGAACAAATTGAAAAACTTAACAGTAACAAGTCCCCGGGACCAGATAGCATTCATCCAAGAGTTGTGAAAGAACTCAAATGTGAAATTGAGGAACTATTAATTGTGGTTTATAAATCACCTTCTGTACCTAATGACTGGAAGACAACTAATGTGACACCAACATTTAAAAAGAGCTCTAAAGGTTGTCCTGGCAATTACTGACCGGTAAGTCTAACATAAATACTGGGCAAAATAGTTGAAACTATAGTAAAGAATAAAATTTGTTAGGCACATAGATGAACATAATTTGTTGGGGGAAAGTCAACATGGTTTCTGTAAAGGGAAATCCTGCCTTACTAATCTCCTAGAAGCTTCAAGGGGTAGCCGAGTTAGTCTGTACAGAAAAAACAACAAATGGTCTGGTAGCACTTTATAGACTAACAAAACAGATGGTATCATGAGCTTTCGTGGGCACAGCCCACTTCTTCAGATGACCAGAGTTTTGAGTTTAGGATGTGCAGACCCAAAATAAATAGGAGAGAAGTGGGTGAGGAAAAAAAAAAAAGGAGGGGGTGGGAGACAGGGAGCTGGAGGGAATCAGTAAGTATCTGAAGATTGGGTAGTTAAAATGAAGCAGATAAGAATCAAAGTCAATTGATTGTATAGTCTCCTATGTCAGGAAGGATACTAGGGATCTCTTTGCACCTTCAATGACTGTGCCCTAACCATCATTCATCATGATTGAGTCCATTAGCATGTGAATTGAATTTGCGGATGAACTCTAATTCCAATGTTTCTCTGTGTATCTGGCTAGAAGAACTGGTTTGTGACAAGACAGCCACTTGAAGATCTTTTAAATAGTGATTAGGAAAATTAAAGTCTTCCCCAATAGGTTTCTGTATGTTTCCTTTACATATATCTGATTTGTGTCCATTGATTCTTTCCCGCAGAGACTGTCCAGTTTGTCCAATATATATAGCAGTGGGGTATTGCTGGCATTTGATGGCATGGATCAAATTACTGGATGTGCAGTCAAATGACCTTTTGATTTGGTAGCTTATGTTGTTGGCTCCAGTGATGAATTCGCTAGTATAGATATGTGGGCAGAGCTGGCATTGTGTTTGGTTGCAGGGCTGGGTTCCTGGATGCTTATGATGTAGTTGTGTGGCATGGTTACCAGAAATAATGTGTTTCAGGTTGGGGGGTTGTCTGTAAGCGAGAATAGGCTTTTCTCCCAAGGCCCCTGAGAGTGAGGGATCTACTAGATCTGCTAGTAATCTGCTACTAATCTACTAGAGTTCTTTGAGGGAGTCAACAAACATGTGGACAAGGGGGATCCAGTCGATATGGTGTACTTAGATTTCCAGAAAGCCTTTGACAAGGTCCCTCACCAAAGGCTCTTAAGTAAAGTAAGTTGTCATGGGATAATAGTGAAGGTCCTCTCATGGATTAATAACTGGTTAAAAGACAGGAAACAAAGGGTAGGAATAAATGTTAAGTTTTTAGAATGGAGAGAGGTAACTAGTGGCATCCTCCAAAGATCCATACTGGGACTAATTCTATTCAACCTGTTTAGAAACGATCTGGAGAAAGGGGTAAAGTGGCAAAATTTGCAGATGATACCAAACTGCTCAAGATAGTTAAAACCAAAGCAGACTGTGAAAAGCTTCAAAAAGATCTCACCAAACTGATTGGGCAATAACATGGCAAATGAAATTTAATGTTCATAAATGTAAAGTAATGCACATTGGAAAAAATAATCCCAACCATACATACAATATAATGGGGACTATATTAGCTGTAACTGCTCAAGAGAGAGATCTTGAAGTTTCTGTGGATAGTTCTCTGAAAACATCCACTGAATGTGCAGTGGCAGTCAAAAAAACAAACAGAATGTTAGGAATCATTAAAAAAGGGATAGAGAATAGGACAGAGAACATCTTATTACCTCTATATAAAACCATGGTACGCTCACATCTTGAATACTGTGTACAGATGTGGTTGCCTCATCTCAATAAAGATATATTGGCATTGGAAAAGTTCAGAAAAGGGCAACAAAAATGATTAGGGGTTTCGAAAGGGTCCCATATGAAGAGAGATTAAAAAGACTTGGTCTTTTCGGCTTAGAAAAGAGGAACCTAAGGGGGGATATGATAGAGGTCTATAAAATCATCACTGGTGTGGAAAAAGTGAATAAGGAAAAGTTATTTACTTGTTCCATAACATAAGAACTAGGGATCACCAAATGAAATTAATAGGTAGCAGGCTTAACACAAACAAAAGGAAATTTGTCTTCACACAGAGCACAGTCATCCTGTGGAACTCCTTGCCATTGGAGGTTGTGAAGACCAGGATTTAACAAGGTTCAAGAAAGTACTAGATAAATTCACAGAGGTTAGTTTCATCATTTCTATTAGCCAAGATGGGTAGGAGTGGTGTCACTAGCCTCTGTCAGAGGCTGGGAATGGGTGATGGGGAGGGATTGCTTGAAGATTCCCTGTTGTGTTCCCTTCCTCTGGGGCATCTGCATTGGCCACTGTCGGTAGACAGGATACTGGGCTAGATGGACCTTTGGTCTGACCCATTATGGCTATTCTTATGGGGCTTGTCTAGATGGTAAATTATATGTGGCAAGGGGAGGTGTCAATCTACAGTTACCTCATACACTAACAGTGCAGACTCTGTTGCCATGCACTAAAATTACCCTAGTGAGTAGGTTAATATGCAATTTTTATTCCACGGCAGCAGGGTCTGCATGGACATTCAATGAATAGCACTAGTGAGCTGGACATAGACACTCCACCTTGCTGGGCACCCACATGCTATCTAGACAAAGCCTAAGATCAGGGGTGGGCAATCAAAAAATGGAAGCCCTCAGGGTTAGTCCCTGGCAGGCCACCGCCACTCTATTTACCTGTGCCTCTACAGGCAGTGGAGGATCGCAGCTCTGGTTGGCTGTGAATTGGTATTCGTTGCTAATGGGAGTGGTGGGAAGCGTAGTGGACTGGGATGCCACTTCCCATGGCTCTCATTGGCCATAAATGGTGATTCGCAGCCAATGAGAGCTGCAATCCTCAGATACCAGGAGAGGCACAGGTAAACATGGAGGTGGTGGCCCATCATGGACTAACCCTGTGGACTAGATCCGGCCTGCAGGCCAGAATTTAGCCACTCCTATCTAAGATTCTGGAGACCTGCGTTCTATTCATGGCGCTCCAGCTGTATGACCTTGGTCTTTACTTCCCTATGCCTGTTCCCCTTCTCTTGCCCTTGTCTATTCAGAATGCAAGCTCTGTGGGACAGGCACTGTCTCTTTCTATGTGCTTCTCCGATGCACAGTGAAGCTCTGATATCACTTGGGGATTATAGGCACAAATAGAATACAAATAGGTCCCCCATTAAGACCTCTATCTAAATGAAAACTTTTAGATTACTATTGTTTCATCAAAGTTGGATAGTCCTGAGATTTGAATGAACTGCATTTGAAAACACAGGGCCAGATTCACCACCAACACCTTCAAGTAAAGAATTTGTCCCAACATATCAGCTATTCACTTTGGTACTTAGGATACCAACTAATAGTATGTTCCTTCTAACCAGGTACATCTCTGTTTATGAAACAGATCCCTTGTTACCTTGTTAAAAAACACTCTCTCAAAGGGTTGCTGTGACAGGGAGTGAATACCCTAAACTGCAGAGGAGATAAGACAAGACTCTGTGGGCGGAGGAAGTTCCGACCCTTCATTCAGACAGGGCATGCTCAAAGTGCTGGAACAGTATAAAAGGTAGCAAAGCAGCTCAGTCTGGGCTGACCAGTGAAGAACGACCTCCTGAACTGCTGCTGCCAGCCACCCCGGAGGCAAGAACTGGAGACCCAGGAGACAGCCATAACGCGAACCCTGTGAAATCCCAGGGAGAAGCAGCTGCTGGAGAGCCAGAAGACCGAGCTATCATGTGGTACATTGATCCAAACAAAGCGGTAGGAAGTAACCCAGGGAGGGTACAGGAGAGGCCTCTCTCACCCAGGTATCCTCGGTGTGTTTCGGCTGGATTCCCTGCCGAGGGAGTGGCAGACTGTGCTGCTACTCACAGGGCCCTGGGTTGGGACCCGATGGAGCAAGGTGGGTCCAGGTCCCGCTACGGGTGAGTTAGCCCTAATCTTATTGATGCTGGCCAGTAGGCCATACTGCCCTGAACTAAGGACTACCCTTTACTAACCTTGGCCAGTAGGCCATACTGCTCTGGGCTGAAGGCTATTTATTGACTCTTGTCAGTAGGCCATACTTTCCTGGACTCAGGGCTATTTATGGACTTTAGCAAGTAGGCCATACTGCCTTGGACTCTAGCCAGTAGGCCATATCGCCCTGGTCTGAGGGCTATGTATCGACCTAGCCAGTAAGACATATTACCCTGAACTGAGGGCTACCATTTACCGACTGTGTCTAGTAAGCCACACTACCCTGAACTGAAGCATATATATTGACTCTGGCCATTGGGCCACATTGCCTGGTGAGCCCGGCCGCTTATGGACTCGAAGTTACCCGGAGACTGGTGAAGTATGCCAGATTATAGTGATGGCCAGCCCCCTTGTGGCCGAGGAGGCGGTGTCTGCACCTGCAAGGCAGTCATTCCAGTGACAGAAGTGCTTACGCCACCACAGTTGCACTCAAAAATTTAGTGGCACCATAATGCTTTGCTGACATTCGGATGAGAGTTTGGGGCCTGAATTTGGTAGGTTATTCTGGAACAACAGTGATCTCAGCTCCTTTCTTTGACCTTTCCCTCACTAATATAAATATCTAGCAATCTGAACATAAAAAAATTGAAAGGAAGAACCTGCTAATAATCCTACCAAAGCAAACCTTAATGCTATCCACACAATTGCAGTATACATAGTTTTCCACCTGGAGAGAAAGAATGAGCAACACACGAATAGAAGCTTCAGGGGGTAGCCAAGTTAGTCTGTACCGAAAAAACAACAAATGGTCTGGTAGCACTTTATAGACTAACAAAACATGTAGATGGTATCATGAGCCTTCGTGGGCACAGCCCACGAATAGAAGTTAGTCATATCTCTTAATGGAAGACACTCATACTCTACAGTACTGAGGGCAGCATATGGAACTTATGTTAGTGGAAGGAAATCCCCTCTCATGGCCCACTGTCCAGCACTGACAATGAAGTAGTGTTAGAAGAAAGAAGTTTCCTCAGAGCTCTGAAGACTTTTGAAGGAGAAAAATGTGGTATTCAGCATATGTCATTCACAGATTCCAACACCCATCGCATACAGACCAAGTCCCACATTCGATATATTAATGCACATACAAACCCATCAGCTTACTGCATGAGATTCTATTTAGGGGATACTATTCCTAAACATTCTTTACTGCTGTAACATTCACTGGAAGTAATTTTATTTCAGCACACAGAAATTTGCATTGATATCCTGTACTGATTTGTCTTCAGGACAGAAGAAATAAATGGAGTGTGTGGTGGCTATCTTAGTACAGTGGCAACATTTAAAGTATGGTTTTTAATTTGAAGTAAAAATTCAAGATATTCATGCTGCCTGGTCTTGCAGGCCTCCTATAATAATGATATATTTAAATAATTTCAGGAGAGATGCTTTTCATGCAATAAAAAAAAAAAAAAAAAAAAAACACCTCAGGAAGCCATAAAGACAGAGGATAGCTTTTTGAGATTCATGCTTCAGTCTTGCAAGACCTTCTAAATCATGTCTTGTCATCCAGCTATGTGTGTTATATTTTGCATTAGATTACTCACTGCAGTAGATTAAAGCAAACAAGTTTTTAATAGTACAAGGGAGGTGTGAAAGACAGTTTTGGGAGCAGTGAAGATGCAAGGGACAGAAGTTGAAAATCTAGGCGCATGAGCCAAAGAAAAAGTCAATGGACAGACTTTTATGACAAAGATAGAAAATACAAATCTCATAGAAGTCCCTTCAGAGCCATGCAGTTGTGAGTATCTTCACCTTCCAAACAACTTTTCTATTACCCCTTCTCCCAGCCTCTTGCAGACCTACTCAGATACAGATGAGGGATTGTGGTATGGCATTCCCAGTCTTTTATCATCAATAAATGATACGATAATACTCATTTTAGTTCCGCTATCACACTGTCAGTTTTCACCTGGTCTCTTTCTTCCTCAGATACCAACAATGAAGAGAGAGTAAGGGTATCACTGTATGTATCAAGGACAGACAATCATTGTTTTGAGTGCTAAGTGAGTGAATAAAGGTCAAGTAAGTCAGACACATGATATTTTAGTTAGCATCATTCCATTTTAAGTAGAAAACAGCAAAGGAAGAGAGGGTAACTACTATTCCAAACTGCATTAAGGTGTCACTAAGGGTACGCCTACACAGCAGGACTAAATCCAAAACAAGCTATGCAACTTGAGCTATGTCAATTGCGAAGCTTAAGTTAAAATAGCTTATTTCACTTTCTGGTGCTGTCTACACAGAAGTAAGTCCGAGGCAGAGCACTCTTCCTCCGACTACCCTTAATCCTCGTAAATTGAGTGTTACAGGAGCCAGAGTAAGAAGTCCTCCAGCTGGACATTATTTTAACATGTTGAAATAACTGCTTGTGTGTAGACACAGACTATGTTATATCAGAATAACATTAGTTATTCTGACATAATGCTGCTGTGAAGACATACCCTTAGGCTACGTCTACACTGCGCATTGTTGCACAAGAAGATATGCAAATGAGGCACAGCAATGAATATTGCCGCACCTCATTTGCATACCTAATGAACCACCATTTTTGTGGAAGGGGGCTTTTGCACAAGAAGGATCTGTCTATACTGCTCCTTCTTGAGCAAAAAAACCCTCTTGTGCAGGAGCCATTCTGCCGCTTATTTTCAGGAAGAACGGCTCCTGCGCAAGAGGGGTTTTTTGCACAAGAAGGAGCAGTGTAGACAGCTCCTTCTTGTGCAAAAACCCCTTCCGCAAAATGGTGGCTCATTTGCATATCTTCTTGTGCAACAATGTGCAGTGTAGACTGTGTTCCTGAAGTCACTATTGGGGAAGTTGTGGAATCTAATTTCACTTGTCCATTAAAAGTAATTACTACATGCTTTTTATGTTAAATTTTTCATGCTGCCTTGTGTTATTCCATCTACATGTATGAAAGTAAGAGGGCCACCCTGTAATCCTC
The DNA here is from genome assembly GCA_019425775.1 of Rafetus swinhoei. NCBI lineage: Eukaryota > Metazoa > Chordata > Testudines > Trionychidae > Rafetus > Rafetus swinhoei. Next base: position 60,229,253 of record CM033447.1, read on the forward strand.
TGTTCAGCTGTCAAAGGTGACATTTCACAATGGATTTATACTTCTAGTCAATTGCGTTTTGTATGATATGCCATCCAATTGTGTCTGTATCTGCCATACTCTGCCCTCTTCTTCTCTTTTACTCCTGCACAGTATGGCCTCCATATGCAAAATTTTTTCTCCCCCAACACTCTGCCCTGTTGCTACTGAAGTGTAATATTGATTGATCCCTGTCAGAATTTGGCCCCATGAGAAATGTCTCTCAACTTGGACTCACATTTGCCTCTATCCTACAAAGACTAGTCAACATCTCAGTTTCTCATAAAACATTGCCAAAGGCAAATCTGAGGTTACAACAAAAGTGATTTATAGACTAACAAAATTAACCCCACGGCATTTAGCCTTTCTGCATTAATCTAGGTCCACATCCCAAATTTGCACCTTGACCATGTTCAGCTTACTGTTCCATACAGTGTGCAACATTGGCTTCTGTTTTCAGTGCAGGACAGCTTGTCTTCCATAACATTATTGAGAACTCTTTTTCCATTTACATGAATCATTAGGATCATTCATGGTTTTATCATGTGCAGATGAGTACTAATATGTTTTCCTGAAACACATTTACTATTAAATAGCTCTGTTGAAAGATGATTATTGTATCTTATATTTTTCAGTGCAGGATGTGTTCAGTCTATATTATCTGTGAGTTACAGTAGATGTAAGGATAATGTTCTGTGGAATGTTAACTAGTTACGATGATCATTTCCCTTACATTGCTTCATTGCAGCTCTCTAATTGGCTATGAATGCAGTCATCATAAACTGTCAGATCCAGCTCACTCCCTAGAGATCTTCCTAATTTAGCAATGGATGATAATGGATAGATTAAATTATGTATTTGAGAACTATATGCTGAATATGAAAATCAATAATATACATAAAAGATCAGTTCCATGGGCATAAATAAAAAAAAATAGATGCAAAACATTTGGACATAAGTTATGATTAATTGTGTTCATTGCAACAAAGCCTCAGGATCCATCAGGAATATGGGTCCACCCTCCTAACTACTGTGCAAATAGTAGATGGGCCCTTTTTAATTTTGGTAAATAAATATTATGATCATTATTTCAGCAATTGGTCATCTTAGGTGTTTAGGATGAAAATAACTTTTCTAAGTATGTCTAAATTGCAAGCAAACAAGACCGGGACATGTAAGTGTATTTGAGGTAGCTTTGAGCTAGCTAGTTCAATAACAATAGCAGCATGAGCTGCACAACTCCACTTAGGACCCTGGCTATGTAACTGAGCCGCTAGCCATACTTCCCAGGTTTTACTGCTACTGATGTTTAAGGTAGCAAGACAAAAACATGCTAGAGTCTATAGGGGCTGCATACTGCCTGCTTATGTAGACTAAGGGTGCATCTACACTGCATCGTTATTCTGGAATAATTGCCATTATTCTGGAATGATGGCTGTTATTCTGGAAAAACAATACTAACGTCCACACAGCAATTGTGTTATTTTGAAAGAAAATTGAAATAACGGAGGGCTTTTTCTGAAGTTGGTAAACCTAATTCCATGAAGAATAATGCCTCTTCTGAAAAAGCTCTTTCGGAAGAGGGCATGTGTAGACGCTCCACTGCTGCTATGTCAAAATAGCTCCTCCCCAGGGCCATTCTAAGGTTATTCCTCCCCAGTGCCTCCTGGGGCTCTAAGTAGAGATAGCACATCCACATTAGGGGAGCCAGCCTTGGACTAATTTTGAGGCTTTCCTGTGTGGACGCTCTATTTCAAAATAAGCTATCCCAGAAGATATCTTCCAGAATAGCTTTTTCCAAAATAAGCTTGCAGTGTAGATGTAGCCATACTGATACATACAGAGATATCCCATTTGCTTTTTAGGCAGGTTTGTGAATTGAAAATCATTCATCCATTTATCTAGCCTTTTCCCACTTTGCCATAACAAGATCATGCTGAAATATACATTCTTACAAAAAAAAAATCCAATTAAGTGGGTTTTTGCTCACAAAAGCTTATGCCCAAATAAATCTGTCAGTCTTTAAGGTGCAACAGGACTCCTAGTTGGTTTTATTTGGATACGCATAAACATAGCTACTCCTCTGCTATGTTATTACTTGTTACTTCAATTTGAAGGCAGGTGATGGTTTTACAGTAGCAGCAGTGTTTGATAGCAATGGACAGCAAATGTTTAACTCCACAAGAAAAGAAAGAGAATCCCAGAGAATGAAGCAAAAGGAAAGTGGAGTACCTTGGGAGCCTCTGACAACGGGGTTCTAAAACGAGTGCAACGGAATGTCAGTGTAAGGGAGCCTGTTAGCCTGTGTGAGTTCCTACCTAGCAGCACCACTGAGGGGGCCAGCGGTTGCCTCCCCTGGAATGAGCCAGTGCCAAGATCTGCAAATCTGAGGGGCTCAGCAGGAGGATGGAGCTGGCATGCCCACACAGAGACACGCTCCCTGCAGCACAACACTCCTGGCGTTTCACCAAAGGCTCTTCCATAGGAAGCAGCTGCTCTGCCAACAAAACTTCTCCATATACCTTGATCAAATGAAAGCTGTATTTTGTAATCCAAATATTTTTTTACTAACAGATCAGTAGCTGCGGCTCTAGTATTCAGATAAATACATATGTGCTAATAAAATCGTCACAAGAAAAACAGCGCTTTTTGCTTTTGCCTACACACAATCCTGGAAATGCTTATATTCAGCCATACAAACACAAAAATTGTTTATCTCCTGCATCATACAGGCACTCTTCATATTTCCTACTGCCATCAATGTGCTAGTTTTACTGCTTCATCAACTGAAGCCCAGCTTTTGCGGAGAAATTGGAGAAGGTCCAGAGAAGAGCCACAAAAATGATTGAAGGCCTAGAAAGCATGACCTTCGAGGGAAGACTAAAAGAACTGGGCTTGTTTAGTTTAGAAAAGAGAAGACTGAGAGGGGACATGATTGCGGTTTTCAAGTATCTAAAAGGGTATTATAAGGAGGAGGGAGAAAAATTGTTCTCCTTGGCCTCTGAAGATAGGAGAAGAAGCAATGGGCTTAAACTGCAGCAAGGGAGGTTTAGGTTGGACATTAGGAAAAACTTCCTAACTGTCAGGGTGGTTAAACACTGGAATAAATTGCCTAGGGCGGTTGTGGAATCTCCACCACTGGAGATATTTAAGAGCAAGTTAGACAGACACGTGTCAGGGATGGTCTAGACAGTGTTTGGTCCTGCCATGAGGGTAGGAGACTGGACTCCATGACCTCTCAAGGTCTCTTCCAGTTCTAGTGTTCTATGATTTTGGGCTAAATGTAACATTTGTGTCAATCAAAAGCTATGTAAGATAGACTTTCCTTCTTGGGCACCTCAGCTCAGCATAGTGGTGTATCAGCATAACAATGGCAATAGATGACATTTCTCATGTTTGATTATCTAACAAACCCACTCATTGATTCATCAATGGAGACTCTAATTCAAAAGCTTTTATTTCTAGGAATAATTATCATATGCTTTCACATGACAAGTCTTAAGTATACTCCTAACAAAGCTTGGCAACTGAATATGAGATGATCCTTCTCCTTTTCCCTCTAAGGTTGTTACTTTTCAATGTCCATGTTATGTCAGTAGTGCTAAACACCAAGCTACAATTAAGGATGGATGAATCGGAATTGGAACTGGGGTTATGATCATTTCCACACACTGCCACATATTCCCTTCGATTGTATTTTCATTCACTTTCAGCAAATATTTAGGGGATCAAAGTTCTGTTTGCCATAATGATTGAGCATGCATTTGCAGGAGCACTCATACCAGCATTGTTTGTGTGGGCATTCTGAAAACTTTCTATGGGACTGCTTGACATCCAGCTGGGTGCAGAAGCAATATCCAGTTATTTAGATGGTTGTTTGTGCTGTGTGATTGGTTGGCTAATATTCAATACTCAAAACAGCAGTTTGCGCGGAGATTTTTGCAAACAGCCTGAAAATAATTTCTGACAAATGAATACATATGTAAATAGCTGAATTGGTTTGTAGATATTTCAGCAGACAAACAGGTGGCTAAATTAGTGAAAGGAACTGTTCCTAATTTTATCTTCTAATCTAGACCCTGGTCTACACTCGCAAGCTGAAATCTATTCTTGTTTTTAAATATTGCCCATGTTGAGGAGCCCACCTGTGACCTTGGGAAAGCATTCTTCAGGATAAAAGATCCAAGGGATCAACCAACTTTCTTCTTAAAGCATATTTTTATTTGTACTGAAAGACTTGACTCCTAATATACAATATGGATTATTATTATACAATGAATTTTCCTAGAAGATATGAATCTACAGTATTGTATGTCAAATATATAAACTCCTCTGCTAATCATCATTATCATTTGTAAAATCAGACAGCTGATTTGCATAATTTCTAAAGGATATGGCTGATAAGTGAAAAGTATAGCATAGCCAAAAAGCCAGTGTGGACATCACTGTAACATCAATGAGAAATATGCTGCATACCACAGAAAGCTACACACGTCCTCACTTTCTAGAGCCACATGGACATATCAGACAGAGTGGAGAAAGTTGGAGGGAGGGCTGCTGAAGAGACTCACTGGTTATGTAAGTTAATATGTGTCATCCCTAAAGTGAGTCACTGACCGCTTAGCATGGCCTTAAGGAAGGGAGTATATGCGGATTGGGAAAGAGGAGAGCAGAGTCCCACTGGTGCCATTAATATGCCCCCAAATGCTGGAATGAGAGGAAAGCAGCACAGAAGGGTTCATACCATCATGAGAATCATCTGATGGCCAGATATAGCTAGATTCTAGCTCCATTGCACTGCCTGGAAGCACACATAGGGTCAGACTGGAAAAGTAAAACTGACCCACAGTTTCTGTTCTGCTATATTTTTTCACACATGATGATATAAAACAGTTAACAATGACACTTTTCATTTTGGTTCATCCCTGAAGTTCAACATTTCAAAAGCTGATGTCAGGTTAGTTTTCATGTGCATTTCTGAATTTACTTTTGCTGAAATGTACCTGTTATCTTTTTAAATTTCAGACTGCAGCGCTGAGGAAAAAGGACAGTTTCCCTATCGTACTGAAAAAGAGCAGGATTATGTCTGTCAAAAGCGGCCAAAGTCATTATTAAGAGAGCAAACTTCTCCCTCTGTTGCTGCAAATCCACATCAAGTTCTTAACAGCTTGAGACTGCATGAGAATTTGCATTTGATGTCAATGTTTTGTGCCAGTATCAAGGACAAAGTGTACAAAGGAGGCCCTACACTGGAGATCCAAAAGCAAAATTCTGTACTAATTTGTTCTAAATGGAATTCAATGTTCACTTTTTGAAGGAGTATTCAATAACTGACTCTTTAAATTCGTGTTCTTGAAAGATCCCTATGTTTCTCAATACGGACCACACGAATCAAAGGTTATGTTGTTATGAGGGCACTCTACCAAAAAAGTGATTGCACGTAGATAGCTAATCAGTGAAAAGATAATCAAGATGGCACTGGAGAATATGAAGGCTTGTTCACAAGTTTAATAGAATATTGCTGTGCACTGCAAATGGCTTCTGGTGTGCAGCTCTTCAGCTGGGACTTTTAACGTAAGTCTTCACTGCTTGATAGCTATGTGTTATGATGCAAATGGCAGCAATGCTGTCTCTTTGCTATGGAGACTTTAGCAGTACAGCTGTGTCAGCATGGTTATACCACCATAACCCATTAATGTAGATGCAACGCGTGCTGATGGAGGACTTTTTCCATTGGTACAGAAACAGCCCTTTCCCGAACAAATGGTTTGAATACTCCGTACAGATGTGGTCACCTCATCTCAGAAAAGATATTATGGCATTGGAAAAGTTCAGAAAAGGGCAACAAAAATGATTAGCAGTTTGGAATGGGTGGTGTATGAAGAGACATTAAAAAGACTGGGACTTTTCAGCTTAGAAAAGAGGACTAAGGGGGATATGATAGAGGTCTATAAAATCATGACTGGTATGGAAAAAGTGAATAAGGAAAAGTTATTTACTTATTCCCACAATATAAGAACTAGGGGTCACCAAATGAAATTAATAGGCAGCAGGTTTAAAACAAATAAAAGGAATTTTTTCTTCACTCAGCGCAGTCAACCTGTGGAACTCCTTGCCAGAGGATGAGGTGAAGGCTAGAACTTTAACAGGGTTCAAAAAAGAGCTAGATAGATTCATGGAGGTTAGGTCCATCAATGGCTATTAGACAGGATGGGGAGGAATGGTATCCCTAGCTTCTGCTTCTGTGGAGGTGGGTGACAGGGGATTACCTGTTGTGATCCCTCCCTCTGGGGCATCAGGTATTGATCACTTTTGGCAGACAGGATACTGGGCTAGATGGATATTTGGTCTGATCCAGTATGGCCATTCTTATGTTAAGTGGGTCTTACCCACGAAAGCGCATGTTACTGCATGTATTGGTTAATCTCTAAGGTGCCACAGGACTACTCATTGTTTTTAAAGTTACATACTAATACAACCACCTCTCAGACTATTCAGCAAAATGTCACTGAATAGTTACAAGCACAACACATATTTAGAATATTTTTGGAATGTCTATATTGTTCCTTTTCTGGTGTGAGTTAAACAGAATAACAATGGCAAGACAGTGAAATTTAGTAGAATGAAAAATGATTTCCTCCCCAAGGAAAATTTGGAAATATATTTTATTGTGAGACAATGTTTGTTGTTTAGTATAAAATGTCTGCCTTCTGTTTTGTAGAGATATGTATAAAAAGTGATATTACACATTAAAGGGCAGCACGTTCTTTGTGGTTCATTGTAATGGTGAATGTTCCGCTCAATATCCACGTCTGAAGGCTCTTTGGATGTACAATCTGCGTCTATATGAATGGAAAGCCAACTGTAACAGGTTTGTAAACTAGCCCATCAAAATTTGGTGACAAATTTAATGTTAAGATGCTTAAGCGGATAATCATATTTTAACACCATAAGCCAGTCTGTTCAAGGTGCAGTGTTCTCCAGTAAAAAGTTTTTTCAAGGCCAATCTGCTGTCATGAAATAAATCATTCCATGCCAAGAAAGCATGCACCTAGCCTCCCAAAAATACATTGCAGTTGTGGTCTACTGAATTACAATGAAAGTTAATCCCCCATATTAAAAAGCAGAAAAAAAGGAATACTTGAAAGCAGTGTTGTGCTGATTAGGCCTCATCTGGAGTTCTGTGTCCAATTCTGGGCATCACATTTTAGGAAAGATGTGGCAAATAGGAGAAAGTCCAGAGAAGAACAAGAAAAATTTTTAAAGGTCTAGTAAACATGACCACTGAAGGAAGACTGAAAGAACTGAGTTTGTTTAGTCTGGAAAAAAAAAAGAAGAGTGAGAGGGGACATGTTACAGCTTTTAAGTCCCTAAAAGATTGTTACAAGGAAGAGGGAGAAAAATTATTCTCCTTAACCTCAGGACAGGGAAAGAAGCAATGGGTTAAACTGCAGCAAGTAAGTTTACAGTGGACATTAGGAAAAACTTCCTAACTGCGAGGGTGGCTAAGCACTGGAATAAATTGCTTAGGGGAGGTTGTGGAATCTCCATCATTGGGAAGTTTTAAGAGCAGATTAGACAAACACCTGTCAGGGATGGTCTAGATGGTGCTTGGTCCGGCCATAAATGCTGGGGAAGGGACTTGATGACTTCTTGAGGTTCCTTCCAGTTATATCATTCTATTAGTATATGGAAAGATACTTTACATTTGCAACTCCTGTTAATGGACTTCTATGTTTTTGGCATCATATTGAGTACTTATTTATATATACACATATCTTCTAACAAAATAAGGAATAAAACTGTAGCCATTTGAGACACAGTAGCTTAAAACAACACAAGAAAAAATGAAATGCTTATGATTGCTAGTGTTAATTATTCTTAGGAGATTTGTTGCATGCATTAATTTTTCAGCATTTTTCATTATTCCTGATAGTTTGCCTAAAGTTGCATGTTAAGCTTCTTCAAGGAAGGGAAGAAAATTGTAAGCTAAGTCCCCTATGATGGTTGGATCAGTTGCTGATCATGGAGAAAAAAAACAGACTTGTTTGTGTGGATGTAGGTCACGTAATGACAGAAGAGAAATAAACAAGATGACAACCAGATTTACTGACTATTATCTCCAATGCAGCAGGAGTGAGAAAATCATTTGTGCTTTGAGATGATTGCTGACGTGTTTCTGCCAAAAATACATTCTGGGATATAGTTTCTCTGCAGTGAGACTTGGCATGTATCTAAATTATGAGAGCATACAGTGGGAATTCTGAAACTCCTCTCCAATTTGCCAGAGTGTGGGCCTCTCTAGTCTGGTACCGTCAGGACCTGACAAGTGACGAACCTGAGAATTTGCCAGGCCACAGGAGGTCAATATTGTCTAGCAGCATTACCCACACTTTCACTGCTTACTGGGCTCTTAGAAGACATTGAGGGGTAAATTAGAGCTAAATAACAGCACAACACACAGAGCCAGGAGTGGAAGCTGTAAACAAACATTATGGGACCGCCGGAAACTTGGCCATACCCATGATAAGGGGATATCTGGCTAACTAAAATCATGCTGGACCATGGATGTTGCTGGGCCAGAGAGTGCCGGACTAGAGAGGTTCAACCTGAAGCTAAATTTCAAAATACTATCCAGCAACTCCCAAAATGTGCAGTGCTTGCTGGCGGACCGAGAGGGAAAGCACAATGGACAGCAGATTTAAAGAATGTGATCCAAGGCAGCCAGCAAATTTCACCAGGCTCTGGCCGAGGTGGACATGGGATGGCTTTTGGCCCCACAGAAGAGGCAGGGCCTCAGGTGAAAGGAGTAGGGCTGAGGCTAGCCTGCCCTGGGAAGCATTTTTGTGTGCCACCTGGTACACACCACCCAGGCCTCTGGCAGTTATTTAAAGGGATCGAAGCTTCGGACACTGCCATTGCCCTGCAGTGGTGGCAGCGAGCTACGGGCCCTTTTCAATTGCCAAGCCCTAGGGCAGCTGACCCCTTTGTCCCCCACCTGTCAATGGGCCTCAAGTGATCCACTCTTTCAAAACCAACACATTATTACATTGATAACAGCCAAAATTCCTCTCGAAATGCTACTTTTCTGACCGCAATTACTAATGTTATAACATTCCCAGCATTTTTTCACTCTAATCCTAAATTGGAGGATTCCCCCCTTAAAATAGTTATTTAATTCTGTGCTTCTCTTGAGATCAAACAGAGCAGTCCTAGAAGGTCAAATGCATTGTTCTGTTCAGAGGGCTACAAGCACTGAGCTCAAACTAACAAGATAATTCAGCAAACAAGGGCTGTATTTCCTGACCTGAAAGGTAAGAGTGGTGCTCTGGATAACTAAACACACCATCTATTCCACGGACTTCCAGCTAAAGGTCTCTCAGAGCTAGGACTTTGAGAAATCTATTATTTATTTACGCTTATGAAATATTTATGTAGCAGCATAACTTTGCACAACACTGTTCCTATATCTTGAGGAGCTTATATTCCATGCCAGTCTTAAAAGGAAATCAATGATGGCCTCGGGTGTCGAAAAGGTCTGAGGAAAAAGCAGTCTTCCTGGCTGCTCAGTGCCCACTGCCCTGTGTCTTTAATCTCTTCATTTCAGCAAAGAGTGATGAAAAGGTATCTGGACTGTTTGGAACAAATTGTGAAGGAAACTCAGTGAGAATTCCCAGTGTCTCAGAAGATTTCACCAATTCCCATAGGACTCACAGCCTCAAAACACCATCCGCCAGAGTCCGATACTGTTAGTCTGGATTAGTTACACTTCACTTGTCAAGAGACTGCTTGTCAATGAGACTGCTCATTGTCAATGTGAATAAGAGCATCAAATTCATCCCTGTGACATGTGTACCCCACAAGAGAAGCAAGTTGAGTTTTCCATATGAGAGATTTGACCTTCACAACTCCAGGTGCAATTACATGGAACACAGATCCCAGAGGTAAAGGGTAAGCTGGGATGCGGGTTCCTGCAATGAGTCACATGCATAGGAAGATCATTTGACTGATTATCCACTCCATTTCTTTTTACTCTTTTCCAAATCTTTATCACTGGGATGTGCCTTGAAACCCACTGCTGCCAGTCACTGGGCCAGGCAGCAAGCTGTCCAGGAAAACTCACCAACACATTAATGAGTTTCCTTCCCACACAAATTCTCTCTCTCTCTCTTTCTCAGGTCCCAGTCCGGAGCTCATTAAAGTCAGAACCTTTCCATTAAATTCAAGGGCTTTGACTAAGAGTCTCACTGAGCAGGATTGCTTTATGCACAGTCCCAGCCCTTTAGAAGCTCCAGTGATTTCCCATCTTCCTGCCTCTACTAAAGGACAGGGAAAAGAGGAAGAGGTTGGGATATGAGTAGTGTGGGCTGTGGCAGGGGAAGCCGATTTTTTGTGATGGCAGCTGATAAGCACAGCATCAAGAGTAGAACTACATTTATACTAAGGGTTCAGCTTGCAGCATCCAGTAATGTTGGATAATCTGGAGGAAAACAAGCCCTTCCTCCAACGTGTCAAAAAGCAAGATGGATGGTGAAATGCTAGATGTTTGAAATGACCACTAACTTTAGACCCAGGATCCCTATTTGAAAGGGGTTTTTTTAGATCTCTGAAAATACCCACCAGGCACAACAAGAACAACCAGTTAATAACTCACTGAGGGTATCAAAACAAACTGAATGCTGTCATGTGAAACTGACCTCCACTGACAAGCCTGCCCTGGCTGCTGTTTACTGTCGATCTATGTGTTCTTTCCTTGAAAAAAAAACACAAACCATTTGTACTTCATCATGTTCTTTAGTCAACTTTTTCTTGTGCCTTCGTGATTTTGTCTCCAGGACTCAGGTTCTTTGGAAAGAACTAAATGATGGGTTTTTTTATACGTAAACAGCTGAGGCAAGCTTTCAGTTATTACTTTAAACCTACAAGATATGCATGGAAAAGATTGTATTACTATAGGTTTGGCTCAAGATAAGTTTGTTCTTTAAAAAAATGGTGAAATGAAGGCTCTACGCACAGAAACTCCTTTTGCAATCACTAAAACTTTCAGCAAAACAAATGGGCTTTTTTATCTCTCTTAATCCTGACTAATTTAGTAATCTTTAAATCTTTATAATTCAGAAGAAAATGCATGCAGCACTTATAAAAACAAGTGTTAGTTTCTGATTTTGATTAACATTGTCTTCAGATGTTTGAATGGTGGTTCTTGTCCTGTGTATGTTCCTGATTTCACAGAGATTTGCACACATGCTCAACCTCATGTACCTGGAGTGGTCCCAAAAATGAGTATGGGTGTTAGACAGTGCAACATCATGACTTCTGTTGGTAGAAATATTAGAACCATCTATTCCTAATGTTCATCTTGTGCATATTACCCTTTTTCCAACTATACATATCGTTCTCTGTATGGTGACTAGGCACAACTACACACAGTACTAGCTCTTCTTTAAAAAAAAAAAACTTCTAAAAAGTTTTATGGTTAACTCACCACATTAGTAAATAACAATTTTGTTAATAAGGTCCACCAAAATGTGCAAGGAAGGGGAGAGAGGTAAACATTAAGCCATTAAAACAATTTTGGAAGTAATGAAAACAAAGATTTTCAAGTCACTAGTGATTTTAGTGCACCCACATTTTTACTCCACTGACATTCTTAGGGACCATCTAGAGCCATGTTCAAGAGAACTGATTTTCGGAAATTGCTGAGAACCCATGCTCTGGAAATCTGGCCTTTTTCAAAGTTGGATAGCCCAAAATAATATCATTAGCACTTCTGAAGACCATGACCAATATGTTATTTGAAAGTGAAGGGTCAGGAGCTAAGATGCATGACAAGGGGGAATTAAATACAAACTTACAGCTATATCTTAGGATCTCCAGCTCTTCTAAATGGTAGAATCTCTTAAGTGTGGTGATGTTAGAATACAGTAATGCCCCCTCCCATACTCCAACATTTATAAGTAGCCAGATAAATGCTTCATGTGCATTAAATTCACTCCATAAAAGAGGACTAACAGAATCATAGGTTCTTGGACTGTTTCTTGGCTATATGTCCTTGGACAAATTATTACACTTCTGTATGGTTTAATTTCTAGATCTGTAAACTAAGGATAATCAGATCTGAACAGGGCTTTGAGGTATGTGGATAAGAAGTATTATATAACAGCTAAGTATATTTTTTTCCCAAATTTTATCAATATTTCCAGTTGTCACGATTTTATCATGTACCTCCCAGTTTTTGTGTTTTAAGGGCTGTCAAGTGATTATACAATTAATTGTAATTAATCATCTTATTTGAATATTAATCACAATTAATTACGTTAATAATAGAATATCATTTAAGTATTTTGGATTTTTCTACATTTTCAAATACATTGCTTTTGATTAAACACAGAATACAAAGTGTACATACTTTATATATATTTGTGATTACAAATATTTACTCTGTGAGAAACAAAAGAAATTGTATTTTTCAATTCATCTAATACAAGTATTATAGATCACTCTCTATCATGAGAGCTGAACTTACAAATATAGAATTATGCAGGGAAAAAAAGTCATTAAAAATAAAACAATGTAAAATGTAAAAGTCCACTCAGTCCTCCTTCTTGTCCACTCAAACAAGTTTGTTTATATTTGCAGGAATTAATGCTGCCTGATTCTTGTTTATGTCACCTGAAAGTGAAAAGAGGCATTCGCATAGCATCACAAAATATTTACATGCCAGAAACATTAAAAATTCATATGTCCCTTCTTTCTTGAATCACCATTTGGGAGGACATGCATCCATGTTATTAATGGGTTCTACTTGATAATGATCCAAAGCAGCACAGACCAATGCATGTTCATTTTCCAGATAGCCTTTGACAAGGCTCTTATTAAAGTAAGTTGTCATGGGATAAGAGGGAAGGCCCTCTCATGGATTGATAACTGGTTAAAAGACAGAAAACAAAGGTTAGGAATAAATGGTCAACTTTCAGAATCGAGAGAGGTAACAAGTGGTGTCCCCCAAGGGTCCGTACTGGGACCAATCCTATTTAGCCTATCTATAAATTATCTGGAGGAAGGGGTAAACAGTGAGGTGGCAAAATTTGCAGATGATACTACACTGCTTGAGATAGTTCAGACCAAAGCAGACTGAAGAGCTTCAAGAAGATCTCACAAAACTAGGTGACTGGGCAACAAAATGGCAAATGAAATTTAATGTTGATAAATGTAAAGTAATGCACATTGGAAAAAATAATCTCAACTGTACATACAACATGATGGGGATTAATTTAGCTATAACTACTCAAGAGAGAGATCTTGGCATCATTGTGGGTAGTTCTCTGAAAACATCTACTTAATGTGCAGCGGCAGTCAAAAAAAGCAAACAGAATGTTAGGAAAAAAAATTAAAGAAAATAGTGTTGCAGCACCTTAGAGACTAACAAAACATGTAGATGGTATCATGAGCTTTCATGGGCACAACCCACTTCTACAGATACATGCAGTTATTAAATGTCCAGTTTCTAAATAAATAGGGGATGGGGGGAGAGAAGGAAAAAGAAGGGGGAAAAAAGAAAAAAGGGTGAAGAAATATACAATTATTGTATCCATGTGGGGTAGAGAATATGACAGAGAACATCTTATTGTCTCTCTACAAAACTACGGTATGCCCACATCTTGAATACTGCATACAGATGCGGTAGCCTCATCTCAATAAAATATATTGGTATTAGAAAATGTTCAGAAAAGGGCAACAAAAATTATTAGGAGTTTGGAATGGGTAGCATATGAAAAGATATTAAAAAGACTGGGACCTAACTTAGAAAAGAGGAAACTAAGGGGAATATTATAGAGGACTATAAAATCATGACAGATATGGAGAAAGTGAATAAGGAAAAGTTATTTACTTGTTCCCATAACATAAGAACTAGGAGTCACCAAATGAAATGAATAGGTAGCAGGTTTAAAACAAACAAAGGGAAGTTTTTCTTCACACAGCGCACAATCTGAAACTCCTTGCCAGAGGATGTTGTATAGACCAGGACATTAACAGGGTTCAAAAAAGAACTAGATAAATTCATGAAGGTTAGGTCTATCAATGACTATTCGCCAGGATAGGTAGGAATGGTGTCCTTAGATTCTGTTTGTTCACTCCCTGTAGGGCATCTGTCATTGGCCACTGTCGGCAGACAGGATACTGGGCTAGATGGACCTTTGGTCTGACCCAGTATGGCCCTTCTTAAGTTCTTATGTTTTTTATAGTCTGAGTCAGATACCACTAGCAGAAGGTTGATTTTTTTTTTTTTTGGTGGTTCAGGTTATGTAGTTTCCACACCGGACTGTTGCTCTTTTAAGATTTCTGGAAGCATGTTCCACATTTTGTCCCTCAGATTTTAGAAGGAACTTTAGATTCTTAAACCCTGGGTCAAGTGCTGCAGTATTTTTTAGAAATATCACATTGGTACTTTTTTTTTCATTTTGTCAAATCTGCAGTTAAAGTGTTCTTAAAATGAACATGTGCTGGATCATCATGTGAGACTGCTATAACATAAAATATATGGCAGAGTGTGAGCAAAACACAGAGCAGAAGACATACAATTCTCCCACAGGGAGTTGAGTCACAAATTTAATGTACACATTATTATTTTAACTAGCATCATCAGCATGGAAACATGTCCTCTGGATTGGTGGTTGAAGCACTAGGGAACATATGAATGTTTAGCATATCTGACGTAAATATCTTGCAGTGTCGACTACAAAAGTGCCACGTGAACATTTGTTCTTCCTTTTAGGGGACGTTGTAAATAAGAAGCAGGCAGCACTAGCTCCTGCAAATGTAAACAAACTTTTTTGCTCTTAGGTCATGTCTACACTAGGAAATTATATAGAAATAACTTATTTTTAAATAATAACTTCCACAATTACTATTTTGAAATAGCATGTCCACACTACTAGAAAGCCTCGAAATTAGTTGGAGGCAGGCTCCCTTAATGTGGATGTGCTACTTCAACTTAGAGCCCCAGGAAGCACTAGGGAATAATTACTTTGAATGACTCTGGGGTACTTATTTTGAAATAGCAGCAGTGGAGCATCCATGCTACTGCTACTTAGAAATAATTATTTCAAAATAAACATTATTCCTCGTGGAAAGCAGGAGTTATTATTTCAAAATAACCAGCCCCTTATTTTGAAATAATGGTCTTGGTAATATGGACACGCCTCTTGTTATTTCAAAATAAAGGTGTAGATCAGGGCTTAGTGATTGACTGAGCAGCAAATATGACTGAGTGGACTTGGAGGCTCTATAACTGTACATTGTTCTGGGTGCAGTTATGTAACAATATATATTTGTAAATTGCACTTTCACGATAAAGATATCACACTGAAATATTTGTAAGAGGAAAACTGAGAAAATTTGTGTATCTTTTTACAGTTCAAATATTCATAATAAAAATAAGAAAATGAGGAATGAACACTTTATATTCAGTGTGGTAACTGAAAATGTAGGAAAACATCCAAAATATACAATAAATTTCAATTGATATTTTATTGTTTAGCAGTGCAATTAAAATAGCAAATTATCTAATTTGTAGATATTATCTAATTTGTAGCCATTTTGATCCCAAGATGAGAGAGACACAAGGTTGGTGAGGTAATATCTTTTATTAAATCAACTTCTGTTGGTGGAAGTTTCAAATTTTTGAGCTACCCAGACCTCTTCTTCAGTGCTGGGGAAAGAAGCAGAGTATCTGAGCTAAACCTAAGTTGGAACAAGTTGGTTAAGCAGAAAGGGTAACATGTGAGAGGCAGCAACTTGAAACAAGCAACTGGGGATTAGTTTGTTATGTACAAAGGATCTGAAGAGGGCAAATTAGGGTAACAAGCCGTGAGGTGTGTTAAAATGGTCATAATGGATAATAAAACCTGTTTAATCCCTGACTACAAATATAAGTTTCCAGGCTTCCCTCTTAAAGGTGTTGTGCAGGTTTCCACTGAGGTCAAGCAATGAAAGATCAAATATGGCTTGATCACTCGGTAAAAAGTGTTCACTCACAGGTGATACAGTGTTTTTGTCTTTTATCATTTTTTTGTGTCTGATCATCTGAAAGTAATGGTCTGGTTTCCCTTGTGTACTTTTTTATTGTGACCTATGATGCACTGAATGAGGTATACCACATGTTGTGAACCATGCGAGGGGCCCATGAAACTTGGAAAGGTGGATGGATCATTGTAGAATGGAGATATGTAAGCAAGTTTTCATCTGTTTTTCTGCCACCACTTTTGGTTGGTGTGTTCTGGTCTGAGGGGAGCTTGTATATGATAAGCTTGTAGAGTTTTTGGAGTGGTGGGTTGTTTGAAGAGGGGATCAATTTTAAAAAAAATCATGATTTTTAACACCTGAGTTTGGCAATACTGACAATGGGAACCAAAACTACTCCCCACATTCTTGTCTCCCATGGCCAGATATACATAAATATTCTGTCTGATACTTTGCCTTCAAGAAAGCAAAGTGAGTAAAAGGAGCTGGGGGCTGATGCAAATGTAAAGATTAGGAGGGGAGTTCCTTAACTAAGGTCCTCTAAATTAGATTACTTTAGATGATCATCTAAACTTTTGTTCTTCACTCAAACTACACATGGTGGCTTTGTTGGAAATTTTAGCACAAGCTCCAAGAAGTTTGAAAAGTGGCCTCTTCAGAAAGATCTGAGACATAATGCTGGAGCAGCGTGAAGGAAATGTGATTCATTCTCTATGTAAATGGAGGAGTGGAACCCCCAAGGATGTCAAATCAGCACTAAAAGTCGGTTAAACATTAAAATTAAATAACTTATGAAGCACAATGACCTTGTCATCTCTGAGCCAGACAGGAACTTTAACAGTGCTTGTAACAGAAGATATAAAGCAACATTTTAAAGGTAATACATGTTTTAATGCATGCATAGCAATGGGTGTTATTACTACAATCCACGTGTAAATGTGAGTTAAAAGGGTCATTTTCTCACTTGTGGAAATATGACGATATTTTTCCATTACTGGGTATAGTCACCTTTTCAGTTTTCCTTCCACACACATGTACTTCTTATATTCATTAACGCAAAAGATGACATCCACTCATCTGATCAGATAATTTTTACCTACATTCTCCACAGACTCATTGGAAACCTTTCCATCATTTCTAATCAAATAATCAAAACTCATACATATCAAATTAAAAATGACCCAGGAATGAAGCTGGCACTCATATTTTGTTGAATAATTCATGTCAAAATGTTCTACTTTCACCTCCATTCCCTTACTTGTGACTTTTAAGCAGGCTCAGACAGTATACAGTAATTCACTGCTACGATCTTGAGAGTTTTTTTCTTAAATCACCTTTTGGATTTTCTTCTCTTTTTCATATATTTCTCTAAGGATCCACCATATTAAAAGCAATAAAATGTTTAAAAGGGAGGAAGGGAGAAGCTAAGAGAAACAAACTGTAGCTATTGAAATGTAGAAAGAATAATTAGCCCCTTCAGATATTTTATTTTTTCCAGAGAAGAGTTTAATATTTTAATACAAATACTTAAATATTAGGACACAAGAAATCTGTTTGAATGAATCATTAATTTCCATAAATCCAGTTTTGCTTCATAGTCTGGAAGATCGCAGTGTGAGAATATTCAGAAAGTGTAAAACAAACTGCCATAAGGAAGTGAGTTGTGCCCATAAAAGCTCATACCACCATCTACATGTTTTGTTAGTCTCTAAGGTGCTGCAAGACTGTTTGTTGTCTTTCAAGTTTTGCCATAAGGAATGAATGACGTAAGACCCAGAACACAGTCGAACTCAGACCACATGGGTAAATCCAATTTGGAAAATTCACTGCCCAAAAATCTACTGCAACTGGAGGATAGTTCTGGTTCCAGATTCTGAATAAGTTTTGCAAGTCTCTGGCTTCAGCAAAGTTATAACCAATTTGCAAGTCTCTGGCTTCAGCAAAGACTTGTAGTGTTGAGAAGCCCTTGAAAACTGACACCTTCTAAATCCCAAAATGCAATAATCCAGAATAATGAACACCAAATCATGGTAAGTATATCAAGAAAAAGGGAGTGAAGAGACCATCAGTACATTTTGATAGCTAAATGTACTACCAAATCAAACCATTTTCTCTGGTTGGAAATAGAAAGAACATACACACATATATGTACAGAGAGAGAAAATCTGAGTGAACACCATTTTCTTCATGACAAAGGCTAAATATCAACACCAAAAAGACAATATTATGCAATCCTGGGGAAAAAACCTGATTTTGAAACAGAGGATTGTAAAATTGACCTGGAGCAATATTTTATGTTTCTGCAGGGTTACGGTCTCTAGAAACAGTGCATCCAGATATCACCATGGATTGGGATTCAAGCACAGCTTTTCTATTGACCTGTTACGTGGCTTCCACCCAGTCACTTAACCTCTCCGGGGCTCACTTTGTCCATTTGTATAAAATATTTATGTTATTAATTATCTGCCACACAGGTAGGCTTAATGAACCCATGCTTGTACGATGGTTCATGACAGAGAACACACTATCATAATAAAAATGCTCTGAACTTACAAAAGTGTGTTTCCTCAGAGGTTTCCAATGCTGCAACACTGTCAAAGAGTGACAGTCGGGAACACCAGGTACCCAGTAGTGTTGCAAAGGCTCAGAGCATTATCCTAAATAATGCTGCAGATAGAGGCACATGTATAACATATTCTCTCATCATGCAGATTTAGTATTCCAGTGAAGAGTGAACCGAGAATGTACACTATTAATTAAAGACTGTGTAGGACTGGATTTTAAGGAAAAATTATTAACACGAAATTTCTAGGCCAAAGACAACCCCATAAGACATCCAGTAAGGTATTTGGATCATTAATCAAATTGCTGATTATTTCAGGTTTACCCATCACTAACGAATACTGTTTTAAAAACTGTGAATATGCAATTTTTACATGCAGTTCCTCTGACTTAAAGGGCTAAATGAAAGTGGATTTCAGCCCAACAATAGCCAAATTCAAATTTGGTATAAGAGGTGAATTCCACTTACACTAATTACTAGTTCATCTGCTTAATGAGAACAGCATTTTATTTACAAAGGGTTTTCATAGGTGCAACTGGTGGCATAATTTGTCCAGTGTAGCAAAAAATAATACTTTGCTGCCTCTATAGCACATTGTATGTCAAGCTCTCAAAGAGAGATTGGGGGAAAAAATCCTGTACATTCTTTAGCTGTGGAAACTTGTTTGGTAGCAGAACCAGTACAGTCCTTTTAGATGGAAAATAAAAACAGACTCTTACACGGCAGCAGGAAGTTAGCAGGGACAAGTCAGGGAACAGGTCTGGAGAATAGGTCAAGTGGAACCTACCTGCTACTACAGTCTCATTACTGAACTTGTGTTTGCTGGACTGCATTCCTGCATGGGATGATTATTTCTCCCATCTCCTGGTTTGGCAACCTGGTGTAAACCCAACTATTCAAGTTAAGTGCTGAGCTCAGGATTTCCCCCTTCTGGTTTAACATGCTCTCTCTTCTGAAAATATGATGTGGCATGCAAGAAACCAGCATGTATATCAGAAATGTGAACTACAATCTGTTGCAGAATTTCATTTTGCTCAACAAAAAGAATCTGTACCTTGCAGCATTGCTTTCATCACTTCAATACAGAACTTCGGTGTTCCTTCACAACTACTTTTTCATAAAGAACCAATTTCTCTGCATAATGTATTCTCCTGTAGTTTATTTACAATATCTAGTTGTCCAGAATGAAATATACTGTGAATTACTTTATTACTAAATTCCAGCATAGCTCGTTTTTCCTAATTTCATATTTTCAGGCTAGAAAATATAAACATATATATTTATCCTTGCCACATGACACATGTATATACTGGGTGGTGCAAAAAATAAAGAAGAAAATAGAAATTCACTATAAAACTTTCACCAGAACCGCTTTTGACCATCTTAACATCATTAACATATTCAAAATCGACAAAAAAAGTTGTTAGCCCACTGTGCATGTTGCATGAGCATATCTCTATATTTTACACTGCAGCACGTGCATGACGGACTTTGTTATGGGGCTTGGTTTAAAATGAACGTATATATTTCCATCTTATTTGTATATGTCATAAGGAATATTTTACTTGTACAAAAAAAATGTATGTACATAGCTATTTTTAATATGATCTGAAATTTTAATCATTATTGTTTTAATATGTAATAAAATAAATTGTCCGAACCTCCAGTACATGAGAATAGATCCTGGAGTGGGGTCAATAGTAAAATGTGGGGCCATATGCGGGAGAACCAACTGCATAAACCTGACACTGGCCTTGAAGACAAGACCCTTGTTTGCAATCTTTATAGGTTAGATATTAACATTGACTCATTAATACATATGAAGAGACTATTTAAAGCAATACTTGGAAAAAATATATGATAGAAACCTCTATATTTTCACCTCTCCCTATGAGGCGTATACAACTGCATTCTAATGGAGCCTCATTCTACAAGAGGATGATTTATGAATAACAGTGCAAATAAAATTGTGTTAAAGCTTTCTAAAATATTTAGAAAATATGAAGTTGTGCAGAGGTTTTACTAACACAAGACCTGAAGGAGAGAGATTGGCAGGCAGAAATCAGGTGAAGTTGTCACAGGTGCGCAATAAGTGATATTCTTCACATGACTCAACAATTTTATCTCAGACACATATTCCCCCCCCACACACAAACACTACACACACACAATCATCTTGTATATACGCAGAAGACATAACTGACTTATTCAAGAATTCCATCTCTACCAGGTACATTGCATAGTCACATCACACTCCAAATGACAATAAAGCTAATTAGAAGGGGGGGAGGAAGAACAGGAGCTAACAGATGCACTGCATTCGAATTAACTGTGAAGGCTGTTCATCTTTAAAAAACATAAAAATGCATAAAAGATAAGCTGATGAAATATCCAATTTACATCTGTTTTATTTTAATGAAAAATATTATGAAAAAGCTATGTTGTAAAAAGCAATAAAAAACAAGACATTGTTCATGAAATTTCACATCTAGGGGGCTGGGAAGATTAATCCATTCATTTAGATTATGTGCATAGCCAAATCCTAGGATCCAGAAATAAACTGCAACATACAGCAATATATTCCTTCTCTTGAATTCTCAGGCGCAGCGTTGTACACCACACTAAATTCATAGAAACTCAGTTTAGAAATTCAAATGCTATCTTCTTTCATTCAAGTGTGTGTGTGTGTGTGTGTGTGTGTGTGTGTGTGTGTGTGTGTGTGTGTGTGTGTGTAGAAACAGCAGGAGACCAGGAATGGTCACAAGAGATTGTACCAATGAATTTATGTGAACACATTTAAAAACACAGGCATTAGACAGCAAAAGCAACATGCAGCTTCATAACTTGGAGGGTTTCACAAAAGAGTATTGGTCTCAGGGACCAGGCAGAATTGTCCACCAGGTGCTATAGAACTCCAAGTTCATTTAAAACATATTAAATGTCCTTGGCCCAAAATCATTCCTTGGTTAGGCATTTTACCACTAAACTCAATAGGGACCTCAATAGTTTCACCATACTGTGCCTTTTACTCTCCCAATCTTCACTTAGATCTACCCCTGCCTCTACTTGGTAGCAGGTTCAGCCGTCTGTGTGATAGAATTCTCCATTTCTTCTGGGAATGGCAAAAAGAGAGAAGATAAGAGCTGGCTGGGCTGACAACGAGCAGCTCCTCAGTGGGCAGGTGAGGTCTTTTAGGATTTAGGCAACAGCATGGCAGCCTGATAAGGTCCCAAAGAAGGGAAGGGAGCCAAGATCCAGAGTCTAAAATTCAGGGTCCTGACAGTCCTGTCTGTGTATGACTATAGCTCAAGAATGAAGCAAGCATTGGTAAGACAGACAAACTTCTTTTCATGGAATCATAGAACACTAGAACTGGAATGGGCCTTGTGAGGTCATCGAGTCCAGTCCCCTGCCCTCACAGCAGGACCAAGCAACATCTAGGACATCCCTGATAGATGTTTATCCAACCTGCTCTTTAAAATCACCAGTGAAGAAGATTCCACAGCCTCCCTGGGCAATTTATTCCCGTGGTTAACCACCCTGACAGTTGGGAAGTTTATTCCTAATGTCCAACATAAATCTCCCTTGCTGCAATTTAAGCCCATTGCCTCTTGTCCTCTCATCAGAGGGTAAGGAGAATCATTTTTCTCTCTCTTTCTTGTAACACCCTTTTAAGTACTTGAAAGCTGCTGTCATGTCTCCTCTCAGGGTGCGTCTACACAGCATTATTATTTTGGAATAACTGATGTTATTCCAAAATAACAAAGAACGTGTCTAAACTACACGCCTTTACTTCGAAATAATGTCGAGCTGGAGGATTTCTTACTCTGACTCATGGTAACCTTCATTTCATGAGGAATAAGGGAAGTCAAAGGAAGAGTGTACTTCCTTCGACTTCTTGCTCTGTAGCCAGCACCTAAAGCCGAATTAAGTTATTTTGACTTAAGCTACGCAATTGACATAGCTAAAGTTGCGTAGCTTAATTCAACTTGAGCCCTGCTGTGTAGACGTGCCCTCAGTATTCTCTTTTCTAAACTAAACAAACCCAGTTCTTTCAATCTTCCCTCATAGGTCATGTTTTCAAGACCTTTAATCATTTGTGTTAAGAATGTGAACGACTATTCGATAGGCTTGTCAACTAGTCACTCCCCCTTTCAAAAATAGGCAGCGGGGGGGGAGGGGAGGGGGGTGAAGAGGAGGGAACGCCTCAAACTGGCAGCACCGCATGGAGCGCTGTGCCAGACACTAGGCTCCATGTGGCGCTGCCACTATGAAACGCTGTGTACAGCCCAGAGTCCCCAGCTGGCCCAGTCTACTCATGGCATTTCAAAGAGGCAGCACCATGTGGAGTCCACAATCAGCTGGGGACCCCTGGTGTCCCCGGGCTTCCCGTGGTGTTTCAAAGTGGCAGTGCTCCATGGAGCATGGGATCAGCCGGGGATTCAGAGTCCTCCGCTGACCCCGTGCTCCCCGCAGCACTTTCACCTTTGGAGTGTAGCAACAGCCCTGGGGCTATTGGTACACTTCAAAGGTGGAGGCACTCTTATCAACTAATTGAATAGTTGATGCAAATTGCATCGACTATTCGATTAGCCAATTAATCTAAATTTAACATTCCTAATTTGTGTTGCTCTTCTCTAGGCCTTCTCCAATTTGGCCACATCTTTCCTGAAATGTAGTGCCCAGAACTGGACACAATACTCCAGGTGAGGCCTAATCAAAGCATAGTCGAGTAGAAGTAGTACTTCTTGTATTTGGGTTACCACACACCTGTTAATGCATCCCAGAATTGTGTTTGCTTTTGGGGATTTTGTTTGTTTTCTGGCAACAGTGTCACACTGTTGACTCATATTTAGCTTGTGGTCCACTATGACTCCTAAATCCCTTTCCCTTCCTAGACAGTCTCTTCCCATTTTGTATGTCTGAAAGTGATTGTTCCTCCCTACATGGAGTACTTGTATTTGTCCTTATTGAATTTCATCCTCTTTATTTCAGACCATTTCTCCAGTTTGCCCAGATCATTTTGAATTATGACCCAATTCTCCAAAGCACTCAAAATCTCTCCCAGACTGGTGTCATCCACAAACTTGATAAGCATATCTAAATAGTTGATGAAGATATTTAAAAAAAAAAGAGTCCCAGAACTGATTCCTGTGGAACCCTGCTTGTTATGCCTTTCCAGCATGATTGTGAACCATTGATAACTGCTCTCTGAAAACAGTTATCCAAGCAGTTATGCATCCACCTTATAGTAGTCCCATCTAAGTTGTATTTCCCTTGTTTAGTTAGAAGATGATCATGAGAGATTGTATCAAATGCTTTACTAAAGTCTAGGTATACCACATTTACCACTTTCCCCTTGTTCACAAGTCTTATTATCCTATCAAAGAAAGCTGTGAGGTTGGTTTGCCGTGATTTGTTCTTTACAAATATATGCTCACTATTACTTATTATCTTCCGTTTCTTTTCTATTCTCCCATCCTTTTTCTATCTTGGATATGTTTTTCTAGAGAGTAAAATTAACCTTAAAAATTAATTCTTGAACCAAAGTCCAACAGTGGATTGGCCCTTTTTCCTCCAAAAATGGCTTTTGGTAACAATCGATCTTAATGGATTTTACTGCATGTAAAAAGAGAGAAGGGGAAATCTGCCAGAATAGTTACTTAATTTTTAGACTTCTAAATATTTTTGTCCTTTTATGATCTTTTTATTGTACATCAAGTAAATGTTTGAAACTATTACTGTGTTTGCTATGGTAAAAGCTGGCCACTGAAAAGACCCTTAATACAAAAGTAACTTTAATATTTTATAACAGTAAAAAATCAAAGCCAAAATGGCTAATATCATTAAATCCAAACTCTAGTTCATCACAACATAAGTGGCACCACCTACAGACACTCCTTCCTCTGTAATCAATGTGAGAATTTTCTTTAAAAGATGTTGGAAGATAAGAATGGTGAACATTGACAGACAGAAAAAGGGAAAGTGAGGGCAACAATAGAAGAAAATAGGAGTTTCCCCCATTTGATTTGTGTAATTGAAAAGTGATAGAGCATAGCTATGTGTGTATTCATGTTCACATGCATGGCTCTGAGGGCTTATCTAGACTACACTAAAGTGTCGAAAGAAAAGAGGATATGCAAACTCCTCAAAAAATGAGGTTTACGTGGCTTTTCGACAAAGGGGAGGGGGGTTGCCGAAAAAGTCGCGTCTACACTGCTTTCACTTTCGAAAGCTCTGCTTTTGAAAGTGAAATCGGAAGATGATATGCAAATTACCATGGAATTTGCATATCCTCTTTCGACACTTTAGTGTAGTCTAGATAAGTCCTGAGCGTATTTCACTGATGCTATTCATAAACACATTAAGTTTTTTACGTCAAATGTTTTCTCACTTTAGATTACATTCTTGATGAACAAAAATTATTCTTACCAAGAATGCCTATGCATTCTATCAAGGATAACATTTATTACTATATCTATTCTATTCAATATTTTGATGGGGTTAACAGTATGGACTTTGTAAAGCACTTCGGGATGCACTGATGAAAAGTTCCATATAAAAGCAATAATTTTCTGACTTTTTATGAGCTTTCTGGAAATCAAGAGAGTGCAGGAACTGACCCTTAGTTAAGTTCGCACAAGCTATAAGATGCCTCTTTAAACATGCCAAAAAAGTTACCATCGTGAAATGATTTGTGTTTTTTTCCCCTAAGGTATACACTCTTAAAGAGGCGGGAGAGAAGGTAACTGAGTTGATGCAGTCACACTGCTTACTGGTGTTGAAAAGCCTGGAGAGTTAGTTGCTGCCCAACTGGCTCTCAATAGTTTAGGGAGAAGATGTGCTATTGATCTGCCTCTTCTAGGCTTAACCCTTGACCAGTGGCACTCTGTGTCATCTGCTCTGCTGCTATCATTCCCTGGTACATACTGCAGAAAAGCAGGTGATTTCTTCTGGAAAGCTTACAAGCAGTGACATTAAAAACAGCCTCAGGATCTGTTTGTGCCAACAAAAGGGCATCTCTTCTATACTCTCCATAATCACCTGCCTATTTTAATGTTTCTTTCCATGATTTGTGTGCAGGCTCACACTCACAGTCCTGTTTTACATATATGCACCCACTCGCACACGGCTTCTCAAATGCAAAAAGGTTAAAGATGACAAATGTGCTTGTATTCCTTTCAAATCCGAACTCAGAAAAGCAAAAGAAAAGCCACAGCACAAAGAGCAATTCTCCCTGGGAAACCAGCCTTTAGAAGAATGAATCTCAATTTTAGTGAGGCAACAATACTTCAGTTGCTTGGATCACAATTTGAATTGATCTTTTATTTTTTTGATGATCACCACTTCCCACCCAATATTTTCTGCTGCCCTCATTCTCTGGGCCAGTAAGAGCATCTGTTCAGTATTGTTGCTCTAAGTCAAAGCAATAAGGTAGGATTACCAGTCCTAAATACTCTTAATAGAGACAAGCATTGCCTCTTCCACTGTGTTTTCTTCTGTAGTTGGATTGCGTAAGATATTTGCATGATATACACTTTAGAGACAGTATTACTTAATAATTAATAATAATGCTAAGCACTTATATTGTACTTGCCATGTTCAAAGCACTTTACACATTAATCAAAGCTAGATGGCATTAAACTATGATACAATGCTATAGAGAATGACAGAATATAATACAATATGTTATCGACATAAACATCATTGTTATGTTCATGTCAGATAAGCAGTAGCAGTGTTTTTTAATGTCAAATGCACTGAGGAATGGCAGAAATCTACATGAGAGCCACAGTTACATACACTGGAGGATTCTCTAGGCCACTAATCAGCCACTCAGATTATTTTGTATAGAGTACAGTTTAACCGTGGCACATTTTACTCTCTTTTATTAAACAAGAAAGCTGTGACAAAAAGGGTTTCTTAAATTACTTACGCTGATTAGTAATTGATTAGCTGTTTCACACTTCTCCTTTAGATGAACATTCTTAATGATGTTTATTGAGTGTGAAGAGCCCAATAAGCCTCATTTTCATAAATGGAGATTTCATTCCTTTAGGCCGCTAGAATGGACAGTACAAATTCCTTTTTCAGGCACTGAACACCGACTATCCCTTGATGTCGGGGCAGCTGGATTGTGATATTTGTGATATTTTATGTTGGTAAGTTGCTAAATGATTCCTAGAGTAGGTCAAATTTTTTGTCTTCAATAAATTAGTCCATAAATTTACCTTCTTTTCCTATTATCAAAATATTTATGAATTAACACACACATACACGGTAATACTGTTCCCACTGACAGCAATGGCAGGATCGGTCTCAAAGCTCCTGAACAGCTGAAATAATAAATACTGTTGTTTATGCTTTTAAAAAGGGTGGGGAAAAGGGCCTTGCTAGCCAGATCCAGCCCACCAAGCAGGTTGATGCAGCCCGCGGAGGCCCTGCCGCTTCCCGGCCCCCAAGCCCTGATTGGCCTGGGGGTGGGGAGAGTGTGTGAAGTTTCCTCCACCCTGTCCCAACCCTGCAAGGAGCGTGTGGCACTTAGAAGCACCATGGGCTCTTGGCAGGGCGGGTGAGGCTTTGCGTGCTTCCCGGCCCCCAAGCCCTGATTGGCCTGGGGGCAGAAGGGGGAGCATGTGAAGTCTCCTCACATTGCAAAGTAGGGCAAGACGCTCCCCCACCCCCAGCCCAATCATGGTCTGTGGGTGGGGAAGCAGGGAAGTATCCTGGCTCTGCCCCTTCCGGTTGAGGCCCCGCCTCTTCCAGTGTGGCCCGGGGCCACTTCAAAAATTTCTGAAATGGTCCCCGGCAAAAAATTATTGCCCACCCCTGTTTTACGATCTCATCATGATACGGCTGGGCACAGGAATAGAAAAGCATCACACATGCCCATTAGTATGGGTATGTCTGCCAGCTATCTCCGTAGCACTGTCGCCCTTCCCCCCCACCCACGTACTGGACAGAATGGGCCCACAGTTTTTAGAATGGAGAGGACCATAGGTGGAATCAGGAGGATGTGTATTTTCCTGCCTCCAGTCCCATGGGACATCTGATTAGATAGGAATAGTGTCAACGTTTCTGTGAGACTTGCTCATTTAGAGCTGGATCACAACCCACACAATATACACTAGTACCCGAGGCCTGGGCATGCAGTAGTAAGTGGGCACTGCATACTGGCTATTCACGCCTGGAACAGGTGGGCAGGGACAGAGCCCATGATGTTTAGTGATGATGCAAAGGTTATTGTAATTGTTCATCATCGTAAGACCTGCAGCAAATTACTAACTCCAGGGACATGAAATGAGAAGGTGGTGGGGGGGTGCGGAACAATGTGCCTGAGATGTAATTCCATACAGAGTGGTGGAGTGTATACATATTATTTTTGCAGGACTGTCCTTACAGGCAACAATCTATTTTTTAATCATCACTCAGAATCTTCTCTTTCCATTTCCTTTAAGGATAAACTTTCACTTTAGTGGTACGTGTAACAGTCCCTTCATTGTTTTTCTCCTCTTCTATGATGAAAATATATGGAAAACCCTATTTCATATTGATCCACTTCCATTCTTTTCTCCCTTTAGCAAGGAATCCCTCATGAGGCTGCCTCTGCATAATAATGCAGCCAGCACTGCAGTTTTATCACAGTGCTCTAGTTAAAAGAAATGATTCATAAATTATTAGGTGCATTTGTGATTCCAAGTGATCCCAGGAATATTGCCTTGTGCATCCCACTATGCAATGCCTAGAAGAAGAGAGGCATCATTAACTCATGGAATATTTAGTTTATCTCTAAATAAACCTGGTTTAAAAAAGCACTGCCAGGAACGCTGACATTCTGTACGAACAGGCGTTTTACCTCTCCAGGAAGTAGTCTGTTTCTTTGACAGATTCTGACATGGGAGCTTGTTTGCACACTCTATTGCATCTCTTTGTTTTCTTCCAGAGGAAGACACTAGAAAAATCATTTATTTCCAATCTTTTACTGAACTTATCTCCCTGCAAGCCTTTCCATATCTGGTCTCCTCTTCCCTCCCACCATTCTCGTCTCTTCTCACAAGCAACTTTGATTCTGTGATAAGCCTGGAGTCCTCTTCCAAGAAGGAGCTGTACAATGTGATTCTATTTTAACCAAAGTACTCTTGTCCACAGTCTGTCAGCAGGAATTAGTGCATGTAGCTAGTAGTACACAGAAAAAGCTGTTTCAATTCATTTCCCTAGCTGCTGGGCTGAAAATTGGGGGAAACAGGGAAAGAAGAGAGGGTGTACATGAGAAAAATCAGTAGTTTGTGTTGGTTTCTTTCAGCTTTCAAAAGGAAAATAGATTCTCTTTTCAATGAGAGAAAATTGGGGGAAAGTGCAAAAATATGAAGGCAGGAATAAAATAAAATGCCGTACTTGAACTGACATCAATGGCTGGATAAATACTGAATAGGAAACTCTGAAGTCAAGCTTCATGGCCTGATTCTAATCTCACTTCAGTTTTGTACTTGTGTAATGCTATTGACTTCATTGACGTTATTCCTGATTTGCAGCAGTGCTAATGAGATCGGTGAGAACCTCAGTATCAATATACAACACAAAACATCATAAACGGTAACATGTCAAATTGTGGGAGGAGCCATGAAAATGTATGAAAAGACCACCACCCACTCCCAGTCCTTCAACATTCGTTAGTCTTCCTATAGTTGAGCCACTGAAGCCATCTGTTAAGGGCAAAGTGGGAAATTTTTCAGGTCAGCATGATTTGGCATGATTGTAGTGTCATTAACATTGCTGGCTGTGTTCCAGACTCACCACCAGCAGGCAGTGGTCTTGCTTAATTGGACACAATAATCTTGGACTTTTAGGGTTGTTCTTTAAACATGCTGTTTTCATGTTATGGATGAAACAGCCCACTTACCATTTTGTACCTGTGCACTTAGAAGATATTTAAAAAAACAGTTTGAACAAAGAGCCACATGAGTTAATTCTCTCTTACTCTCTCTTATTTCTATAGCTTTCCAAGTTTAAGAGCAGGGAAACAACAACAAATACCCCTAGAGCATCTCCTTGAGTAAAACATCCAATCTTGATTTTAAAATGGCCAGTGATAGAGAAGCCACCAAAATAGTCACTTCACAGAGACAAAAAAGATAAAAGATAGTGTCCCCCAGGGACCTGAACTAGGACCAGTGATGCTCAAATACTCGTAAATGATCTGGAAAAGGAGGAACATGTGGAGGTGACAACATTTACAGACAACACAAAAGTGTTCTAGATAATTAAATCCAAAGCAGATTGTACAGTGATACAAAGGCATACTCACTACATTGGGTGACAGGGCAAGAAAATGGCAGATTCAATTCAGTGCTGATGAATGCAAAGTAATGCACATTGGGAAATATAATCCCAACTACATATACAATATGATGGGATCAAAATTATGCATTATTACTCAACAAAGATTTTAGAGTCTTCATAGATACTTCTCTGAAAACATTAGCTCAATGTACCGCAGAAGTTAAATAGCTCATAGAATTTTAGGAACCATTAGGAAAGAGATAGATACTAAGACCGACAATATCATAATGCCCCTACCCAAATCCACCACCCCCTGAATGCCGCATACAGTTCTGATCACCCCATCCCAGAAAAGATATATTAGAAGTAGAAAAGGAACAAGAAATATAATACAATTAATAAGGATACAGAACAGCTTCCATGAATGGAGAGATTAAAGACAGGGACTTCTCAGCTTGGAAAGGAGATGACTAAGAGAAGATATCATAGGATGTTTATAAAATCATGAATGGTGTTGAGAAAGTAAATCAGAAAGTGTTATTTACTCGCTCACATAACACAAGAACTAAGTGTCATTTAAATTGATAGGCAGCAGGGTTAAAACAAAGGGAAGCACTTCTTCATAGAATAAACAGTCAGCCTGTGGGAAATCCTGGCCAAAGGACATTGTGAAGGCCAAATCTTTAACGAGGTAAAAAAGAATTAGATAAATTCATTGGGATAGGTCCATCAGTGGTTTGTAGTCAAGATGGCCAGGGATGGAACCTCATGCTGTGGATGTCTCTTCCTTCTGGTTGCCAGAAGCTGGGAGTAGAGCCCAGGAGATTGAACAGAATAGACAATTATAAATGATCCTTCACTTGACAAGACCACTGTCAGATGACAAGACACTGGATTAGATGGACCATTGCTCTGACCCAGTGTGGCCATTCTTGGGTCCTTATGGTCTTTGGAAACACAGACTGCAGTTCAGATTTACAAATAATACTCCACAACTAGAAAAACGAGACTAGAGAGAGGCAGCAGCAGCATGGATGCTCAAGTCCTTTCCCAGATATCATGCTCAAAAGCACTTCTCCAGTGGCTGATTTCAGTGTTAGATTTCTGTAAAGCAACAACCTGAATTGGAAATAAAAAGGTTCTCAAAGGAGCATCTTTACAAATAAAACCAACAGTAAATACAATTAGGTTCTGATCCTACAAAGATTTATATACCCACTTCACTTTATGACCATGAGTAGCCAGGTTGATTTCAATGGGAATACAGTTACTCCTCACTTAATGCTCATTTAAAATTGTGCAGTGTTCTATTATAAAGTTGTGCGGCTGACTGGTTTGTCCACTAGTTGCAGGATTCCCTGAAACCTAACCCTCCTGCCCAAATCGCATTAATTCTTGTGGGGAAAAAGAATTCGCTTAACATCATTTTGTTTAAAGTAGCATTTTTCAGGAACGTAACTGCAACATTAAGCAAGGAGCTACTGTACTCACATTTATCAAGGGCATGAATATGTATTTGTAGGGTTGGGCCTTATTGTGGAAAGTGGCTTTTCTATATGTTCTCAACATCATTTCCTCCCACTGTTTGTAATAGCAGGAAAAGGAAAGGGGAGAACATGGAGCTCCAATTTAATCCGCCAGCTACTACTTAAGGGAAAGCACTACCTCAGAACAGTAATTTTGGTAAATTTTGTTGGTTGTTTTCCCCTCTTTGTCAGAGAACTGAAACAGTATGCTCTCCTGTGCAAGCTGAGAAAGGGCTAGGTTATATTTTAATCTAGCAGAGTAAAACAAAAGAACCTATGGCTGAAAGTTAAAACCATATATAGTCAAGTCAGAAATAAGGAACCCATTTTTTATTGTGAAGGTGATAAGCCTGAGACAAACTACCAAAGGGGGATGGTGTCGTCTCCATCTCAAAGTCATCAGGTCAAGCTTTGATGCCTTTCTGGAAGGCACAGTTTAGTCAAACAAAGTATTTTGCTGTGTTTGGGGATAGGTGAGTGAAAGTCTATAGCCTCTATTCTACAGGAGATCATAATAGAAGAACGAATGTTTCTTCTGTCCCTGAAATCCAGGAAACTATGATACTCACTGAGCAAAGACTATAAAGAAGTTATGACAAATTTGCAGGAATGATGATGTACTTAAATTCCACAGGTGATAAAGTTATTAGAGATGATCATTTAAATCTTGCCCACTGTGTTATATTCTGTGTGCTTAAATTCTACACTATAATGCTCTCCCTCTTTATTTTACAATTCCATGTGATGTTGTCAAACCCTGTTTAGTACTGAATGCTGAATGAGTGTGAATTTCAGTGGTGGGTAAATTAAGTAATAGATAGAGATGGAGATCAAGATAGCGATAGAGATATATGCTAGCTTGCAAAGCACTTTCAGATATTTTGGGATTAAAATATCTGTATACCTGAAAAATTATTTTCTCCTATCTCCTAGTAACTTTAACATGATACAGTAACACCTCTGTAACGCTATTCTTAAAAGTAAAAATTGAACATAATGCACCAAACAGATATCAACATGAATTTACTATCAGGTCCAAAAATGGAAGGTAATTCATGTAAAGTTCATAGACTTAGCCAGAAGAGAGTTTAACATCTGTTCTTTATTTCATACCTGATGTTCCTTGACCCAAACACAAGTAGGCATTCGGTTCTTTTTGTTTATTTGGGGAAGGTTTTTTTTTTGGGGGGGGAGACAGTTTTATAGGTTTCAATAACATTTCTGATTTAACCTTTTCAAGACAGTAAAGCAGATGTTGCTCTGTCAATCAAGATGCCAAGAAAAGAAAGGACTGGAGCATGAATACAAGTTTGTTCAAATCACACAATCCCATAAGCACTGCTCTGCTATGCCACCCTTTCAAAATTATTTTTAAAAATCTCCTTTTTGTCAGCATGAAAGGAAACAACTGCAAGATACTGATCCTGAAGCCAGAGATCTAGTCAATGGGTCAGCAACAACAAGACTCAAAATCAGTCTCTGAGCATCACTAATAAAAGCAACAGTCTCAGTCAGCTACAGCTATCATGGTAAGAATGACTGGAGAGAGGTAGCATAGCCTGCATTGTGACATGCTCACCAGCTCAGACAGACCACAAACTGAGCTGCTCCTGCCAAACCCTACCACATGATGTATTGAAGTAGCTCTATAGCATAAGATGGCTTATTAAGGTTGCAGAGGATACCAATCTGGGAGGGGTTGCAAGTGCTTTGGAGGACAGGGCCATAATTCAAAATGATCTGGACAAACTGGAGAAATGATCTGAGGTAAATAGGACAAAGTTTAATAAGGACAAAAGCAAGGTACTCCACTTAGGAAGGAACAATCAGTTTCACACGTACAGAATGGGAAGCAACTGTCTAGGAAGGAGTACTGCAGAAAGGGATCTAGGGGTTATAATGGACCACAAGGTAAATATGAGTCAACAGTGTAGCGACTGTGTAGAAAGGAAAAATTAAAAAACAATGAATAGTCTTGCAGCACCTTAGAAACTAACAAAATTTGTAGATGGTATCACGAGCTTTCGTGGGTACAACCCACTTCTTCAGATGACTAGGCAGGAGTACTGCAGAAAGGGATCTAGGGGTCATAGTGGACCACGAGCTAAATGTAAGTCAACAGTGTGACACTGTTGCAAAAAAAGCAAACATGATTCTGGAATGCATTAACAGGAGTGTTGTGAGCAAGACACAAGAAATTATTCTTCCACTCTACTCTGCACTGATTAGGCCGCAATTGGAGTATTGTGTCCAGTTCCGGGTACCACATTTCAAGGAAGATGTGGAGAAATTGGAGAAGGTATAGAGAAGAGCAACAAAAATGATTTAAGGTCTAGAAAACATGAGCTATGAGGCAAGGCTGAAGGAATTGGGCTTGTTTAGTTTGTAAAAGAGAACACTGAGAGGGAACATGATAGTGGCTCTCATGTATCTAAAAGGGTGTCACAAGGAGGAGAGGGGGAAATTGTTCTTCTTGGCTTCTGATGATAGAACAAGAAGCAATGGGCTTAAATTGCAGCAAGGGAGGTTTAGGTTGGACATTAGGAAACATGTCCTGCCTGTCAGGGTGGTTAAACACAGGAATAATTTGCATAGGGAGGCTGTGGGATTCTCCATCACTGGAGATATTTAAGAGCAGGCTAGACAGACATCTATCAGGGATGATATAGACAGTTCTTGGTCATACAATGAGGGCAGGGGACTGGATTCAATGAGCTCTTGAGGTCCCTTCCAGTTCTATGATTCTATGATTCTAGTATTCTATGATTATTCTGCATCAACCTGAGATGGCTGTTGTGTGTGAAAACATTCAAAATAAACTCAGATCCATAGTATTAGCTGTGTTTCCTTGAATATATTCTGCATTCAGACTTGTTCACAGGAGTAGTCAAATGGGGGTTCACCTAACCCTGGGCCACATGCTGCTGCTATACAAAAGTGAAAGTGCCATCAATAAAATCGTAGTATGTTACTCCCATTAATGTCTACGCAGCAAATTTTGTATAAGGCTTGTTCCAAAAGAGGCACAGACGATTCAGAGGCCAACAATGATTATTATAGTAACTAAACCAGACAAGTTCTGAGCAGGGCTGGATTAACTCTCCTGTGAACTGGGACTACTAGATTTGGTGGGGCCCATGCATAGGAGCCTTTTTCCTAATTTTAAACACAATAATCACAACTGTGGCATTGAGACTATTAACAATGTAATAAACTTGCCTTTTAATTACCACAAAGCTGTTCTGTGGCTACATTTCAGCCTTAAAACATGTAGAATATTGTTAAGTGAATTAAAAATAGCCAACTTCTCCCACAGCTGTTAGATTAGTTTCTTGGAGGCGAGGGTAAGGGGTGTGAGCTCTGGGAGGGAGTTTTGTACAGAAGGAAGTTCTGACCTGGAGGAGGGGACTGAGGTGCTGGAGGGACTGCAAGGTGCAGGCTCAGGCCAGAAAACATTTACTGTGGGCAGTTCCTGACTGGCAATGCAGCAGGGCTTGCAGACGATGGCTCCATGCCACTCTCGAAAGTGGCCAGCTGCTGGCACATCTCTGCGTGCCCTTGCAGGGGGAGGTGGACAGCATGTCTCCGCACACTTGCTTGCACCTGCAAGTGCTGCCCCTGCAGCTCCCATTGTTCAATTCCCTATGGGAAAGGTGCTGGTGGTAGAGGGAGTGTGTGACCCCAAGAGGGGCCGCAGAAACATGCCAGCTTCCAGCTGCTTCCGGCAGCAGCATGGAGCTATGGCATGCAGGCATCCTGCTTGAGGCCTGCTGCATTGCCAGTTAGGAACTGCCTGTGGTGAATGCCTCCTGGCTGGCCTGATCCTGCACCTTGTAGCTCCTCCAGCACCACACACCCCCGCACACATTTCAGAGTCCCAGAGATCATGATCAGCTGGCAGAGGCTCCAGGATTGACAACTCAATTGTGATCAATGGGTTGGTGACCACTGATGTATTTAATTATGGATTGATTTTTTCAGTCTCCTCCCCTTAGCCCAAAGGCCTACACTGTAGCCTCAAAAGACCTTGCATTAATCAGGCTCTGGTTGTTACAGATCGCCACTGTACTTTTCGATTATGTTTTTCACTAAGCCCTGGTTTACACTAGGGAGTTATTTTGAAATAACAATCGGCGCACCCATACTCCCAAGACCGTTATTTCGAAAGAAGGGTCTGGTTATTTAGAAATAACAACTCCTGCTTCCCATGAGGAATAATGCTTATTTTAAAATAGTTATTTCAAAATAGTGGTAGCGTGGACACTCCACTGCTGCTATTTCAAAATAACTACTTCCCAGAGTCATTCAAAGTAATTAGTCCCCAGTACTTCCTGGGGCTCTAAGTCGACGTAGCATGTCCACATTAAGGGAACCTGCCTCGGACTAATTTTGAGGCTTTCCTGTAGTGTGGACACACTATTTTGAAATAGTTATTTTGAGAGTTATTATTTTGAAATAATTTCCTAGTGTAGGCATGCCCTAAGTGATTATGGAGCTCAAGAAGATATTTCTATGCAATTATGTTTGGATCTCACTTAGAGATGGAAGAGAATCAGAGCAAAATGATGGAAAAGGGTCATAACTTCATGAAAAATGAGCTTTGCATAATAAGTGCAGCAGTGACTGAGAGATCTAGAAAACACAGAATCCCTTCAAGTTTCAAGGTAGTGGATATTTCAGAGTCACTGCTGCAGCGCAGACAACAGCCACTGTGGGTCCTGGGACAAGTTGGGGGGGGGGAGAGGTGGCTCTGCACCCCCAGAAAGATGGAGGCAAGGGATGAAGAGGAAGGGCTGAGGGCAATCAGCCCTTAGCACTGCCCAGACTATGGTGCTGGCCCCTCTCAGTTCTCAGAGCTGAGCAGAGCTGGTCTCTGGCTGCAATTCAAAGGAGTCCAGGACTCCAGCCACTGCCATGCTGTCAGCAGCGGTGGCTGGAAGCCCTGGGCCCCTTTTAATCTCCAGGTCCCAGGACAATTGCCCTCTTTGCCCCTCCCCCCTGTTGGCAGGCCTGCACTACTGTGTACATCACTGCTTAGAAATTCCAGTGGTTTGTTGCTCAGAATGTATTTAAGCAAAAGTTCTGAAACAAGGAATTCCAATGAAAGGTTACTGCCTTCTTTGGCACTTATCAAACAGCAACAATTTACTGTGTCTTCCTTTATCCATGCATTTTTGGTAGATTCCATTTTCACCTTAACATGTATTAATGAAGTTTTTGATTCATGAGCTTATAAAAAATGTTAAGGCATGACATTGCTAGAAAAAGTTTGTATAGAACAATGGGTTTTATAGTCAGTATTTCATCAGCGTTGAAGGGAAAAACCCCATGTCTTCTCATTATTATGTTTGTTGGTCAAATACTCAGGCTCATCAGCCTTTAATTTCGCAAATAAACCCACGAGCTTATAAAGTCTAAAAAAAAATCCCAATCTTAAAGGGCTGAATTTTCCATTAAATTTTGATAGTTATAAGCAAAATACACTACCTAACAGTTTTGGGTAGATAGGTAATACAAAAAGAGCAGCACAAACGGCAATTTAGGCATATACAATAACGATATTTTATATACTATATCATGTTTTCTGGAATGAAAATAAGAGAAATAAAAGAGCCCCTAATTATTTCTATGTAGAATCAAGGAAAGTAAATTAGCTGACCTAGTAGCACCTAATTATATAAAGGCTGTGAAAACTTTCATCTTTTTATGTGTTTCAAAATTGTTGAAATACATTCATAAGAAATTCAGATCCATTATACTAACTCAGCTCCTTGAGTATATTCGAAATTCAGACCTAGTTCACAGGAATAGTTAAATTGTGCTCACTTACACCTTCTCAGATGCTGCCACTTACACAGAAATGTAACTATCAAGTAAAAATCAGAGTATTTTACTCTTAGTCCATATTTCCAGGTCTTAATGAACCAAATTGACCTGCACTGTTTCATACATGTATAGAACCAGCCAAATTTACAGGAATAGAGCAAAGGCAGGAATGAGAAACTTGAATTTGATGAATAAGGCAGTAAGGCAAAGTCTGTAAAAGGCTTCATAGAAAGAGAGTGCCATAAGGAAAGAGGGACAGATAAGTCATCAATATTTCAAACCACAGAAAGAATTATTAAATGAGGGAAATGGGACAAGAAGTGACAGTTTACAGGGTTAGACAAAAGGTACATTTTGCCCTACTGAGTTAGAAATGGGTAGTGGAATCTACCAAGATAAAATATCTAAAAGATTAAATAGAGTAGGAACAGTCTGCAGTGAAGAGTTAAATTTGGCATTTGTCAGTAGAGCTATGGAAACCGAACATGTCACAGCAGCTGAGGTCACCCTAAAGGGATGGAGGGAAAGGAGTAAGCATAGAATCGTAAAGGATGCTGAACGAAAAGGGGGGAGGAGGGGAGGGCTTAGATGAGCCAAGAAAAGAGAAGTGTCAAAAAATCCACAGGAGGAAAGGAAATCGAAGAGAATGCAGTGATCAGCAGTCAGTAGCAACAGGTAAAAAAAATGGTTTTTTTTGGCCTGAAGAATATCCCTGGTGACTTTGAGACAGAAAAGACAAAAATAGGATTCCACAGGATTGAAAAGACAGAGACAGGACCAAGGTATAGGCCAGATCCTTCAGAACCCAGGCCAAGATATTCGACAACATCAGGCTCTTAAATTCATATTTGGGCATGGGCCTTAGGAGTACTGATGGGAGATGTTTAGTG
This sequence comes from Rafetus swinhoei, assembly GCA_019425775.1. Taxonomy (NCBI): domain Eukaryota; kingdom Metazoa; phylum Chordata; order Testudines; family Trionychidae; genus Rafetus; species Rafetus swinhoei. Next base: position 60,267,379 of record CM033447.1, read on the forward strand.
CTCAGCACTTCCGAAAATAGTAACTTAGACCCCTATTAATGGAATCTTGGTGATGGAGGCTAAAGACAGAGGGAGAAAAGATGGTCAAGGCAAACGGAATAATGGGAATTGGCATTTGGAATGCTGAAGGGATACAACCAGCAAGAGGGTGGCTGAGTGCGAGCGAAAGCAGCAGGAGGTAAGGGGGGTAGTTAAGTAACTTGAGATGGAACTTCTGGGCAACAGCGCTCCTGTTTTACACCGAGAGCTCAAGTCCACCTGAGCGCTCCTGTTTTACACTGCTCAGCAAGTCCACCTGAGACTGACTACCTCAAAAATGGCACATAGCTTGAGACTATAAATATTCAAATTCAGCCTTGGCAACCTACCAAAGTTACACCAGTAATAAATGTTGGCCCCTTTTCTTTTAAGGAAAACAAAACATTCATCAGCCTCTAGTTCTCTTTGATCAGCTAAGGTTTATATTTTATGGAAAGTATTGATGTTTCATACCTGTATAGTTTCACCCACACACATTTTCTCCCCTGAAGCCTTGATAAAACAAATCTTGGTTTTATTCTTCTATTATTGAACACATTTGTTTGACTTTTTGTAAATTGACTGAATAGTTTAGATATTTCACTAGGACAGTCCAGGGGTCAGATAGTTTGGATGGGCTCATCACACCCTAATATAGTCTCTCCTCTTAGTAACCAGAAGGTAGATTTTTCTTTGCTGAATAATTCTGTAAGAAGATTTTCTGCAACAGTGTCAGCATTTTTACCTCCAGATTTTCAAGGTTGTTTATTATCATGCTCTTCAACCACTGATGCTGTTTCTGCAGATCATCTATTTTCTCAGTAAAAAAGTCAATAAAGCATGTATTTCTTTTCTGAATTACAGAATAGTCATCTTGGAGTTTACTTCTTTATGATGTCTACGTTCTCTTTTTGTTAGATACAAGCTGAAAGGTCAAGCATTTTTATTTGCATTTTATAATTGCTGTGTTAGCAATAAGATTCACAGGGGGATAGTAAAAAAAAAGTTCTTTAATTTATGTAAGCATTGCTCTCTGCATATTTGATTTACTTGGATTTTGCTGTGTTTTGTCTCCAGTTCCCCCATGTAAGATAATGTAAGGCCTATAGGTCTGCCAGCTGTGGCTAATGTTAAAGTCGTGTCTCCTGGTTATCTGAGACTGTCTAGAGAATATCTAGGCTCCAATCATATAGACCACAAACAACTTTATTATTTGGCAAATCCAAGGAACCAGAAAGCATACAGCTAGGTTTTAAATGGAAAAGCTAGATACCAGTGTCAACAAACTCGCTCAATTTCATCTCATAACAAAGCTTTTCTCCTGGCAAAGTTATTTCTAATTTTAATGCTTCTCATTCTACTTGTTTTCATAGCAAAAATAAATTACCTTTTTTAAAATTACATGGACTGCCAAGAGTTATTTTTCACAGGGATAAAGCAAAATAGATTGAGTCTGTCAAAGTGAAGAACAAGAGGTTTTCTTCTGTGACATAACAGTATCCATTTTGGGGCGGGGGAATGAAGGGAGGAAATGTATTCCTATGGAAGGACTATACTTTCTGTTCAATTTACTGAAATATTGTAAGTCATAAGCTGTTTTATATTCTCAAAAGTTACCCCAATGGTGCACAAGAGGCCTTGCATTAAACAGATTTTTCTCAAAAGCGAAATATGTGGATTGCACGTTTCAGTATCCTCAAGCATCAATACAGGCATTTCAATAATTCTGCTCGCTAAAGGAATCCTTGTGCTGCCTCAGCTGATACAAGGTTTGTGAGGGGCAGTCCTATGTAAGAACTGCTTACCACCTTCATTGACTTTAAACATCCATCAATTTCTGGCTAGCCTGTCAGATCAGAATTCCAAATCACCTTCTTTTGGTACATGAATCACTTTGTCAAAGCCTTGATTTACTGCTTCAGCCACGTCACACTCCTAAAGGCGCCCCTTCTGGACCCGCATGAATAAATGAGATTACTGTGGGATTATCAAGGGACAATGCTAGAAATAATCATGGCAGCAAAGCTACTTAACAAAACCAAAGATGATGAATATGTCCATTACAGAGCATACAAAAATATATAGGACTCATTTTGTTTGCATTACAACAGAGGTACACTAGTAATGGAGCGAAGCTGCATTAGCCCAGCAGGAAACCCTGGAGGCACTATGACTGAGGGGGATGCAGCTGCTGTGCCACCTACTGACTTGATGGAAAGGCCACCCCAGGGAGAGATCTATGAAAGACAGCACAAGAAACAGTTCTAGCCCGGGGCAGACCTTCTGCACGGGAAAGTCCAAAGACAGACACTGTGTGCAATGGCGGGGGAAGGCTTGTGCTGCTCATTCTCCTCTAGTGAATTACAAGGCAGAATCGTAGAATCCAAGAACTGGAAGGGATCTCAAGAGGTCATCGATTCCAGGCACCTGCCCTCACGGCAAGAACAAGCACCAATTGGATCATCCCTCATAGACGTCTGTCCAACCTGTTCCTAAATATCTTCAGTGGTGGAGATTCCACAACCTCTCTAGGCAATTTATTCCAGTGTTTAACCACCCTGACGGTTAGGAAGTTTTTCCTAATATCCAACCTAAACCTCCCTTGCTGCAGTTTAAGCTCATTGCATCTTCTCCTATCCTCAGAGGCCAAGGAGAACAATTTCCCCCCCTCCTCCCTGTGACACCCTTTTATATACCTGAAAACCGCTATCATGTCCCCTCTCAGTCTTCTCTTTTCCAAATTAAACAAGCCCAATTCCTTCAGCCTGGCCTCATAGCTCATGTTTTCTAGACCTTTATTCATTCTTGTTGCTCTTCTCTGGACCTTCTGTTGACTCATATTTAGCTTGTGGTCCACTATGACCTCTAGATCCCTTCCTGCAGAACTGAATTCTAGCACCATTTTTTTACAACACCCCTCCCCAAAAAATTGCAATACCGATGACATTGCCAGGGGACGGGTAGGGGAATAAATACCAGTGTAAAATTAGTTGAGAAGAGAAGAAACATAATGTGGTAATAGCAAGATTTTCAGTTCTCTAATGCGAATGGTATTATTATCATCCCGTTTGATGTAGATTCACTTTTGGTATGAGGGAGAGAGTGATACTATCATGGTATAGCCTTGACTACACTAGACTTACCCTTCTGAAATGTCTCCACAACAGGGAACCAGATGGTCTGTGTCATGCTAAGCACTATGTCTATTATACCTCTTTGATTTTATGACCCGGACCTAGATCATGTGACCAGGACTAGCATACAGATTGCATTCTCTTATGAGTACTCCTGCGTGTTTGACCTTGATGAAACCATGTCACAATGTTTCCTACTAAAAGGGAGAAAGTAAGTCATCCTGCACAGTTTGGAAAAGGTTACCTGGAAGATAATTGGGATGGTAACGTTCACTGCAGCAAATCTCATCATCCTGGAAACAAGTGGCATTGGAGAGAAATTCCAATCCTTGCCAAATCCTTCACATTGCAACATGCAGCAGGCCTAGGGAGTTACACCACATGTTTCTAATGGCAGTATGAATGAGTGCGCAAACCACTGGACAAAGTCACGGGGATATTAAAATACAGAGCATCAGACTTTTATTACACTACCGCAGCATTAAAATGCTGGTGATAGTCTGCAGAAACATTCTCACCATTATGGCTTCAGTTTTAGTTACTGTGGGAAATTGGGGGTCACCTGCACCCTCAAGTGCAACCTCCCTTAAGAAACTTAATTTTACTGGGAACCGTCTCAGAAGTAGGAGATTAAAGGTGAAAACACAGCAGGTAAGTGCTTGCCTGCTTCAATTCTTTAGAGTCATTCATTAAAACTACATTAATTAAAACTGCACGGTACTTAGCATTTCATTTTTTTCTGGAGGTTCTGAAGCAGTGTTTGAATACACTAGCCACACTGAGGACATAATATGAATAATGTGATGCATTCTGGAGAGCACTATGTGTGTTTGGCTGACTAAAGAAAGAGCCAACACCTGTTTTATTCATCAGTTTATTTTTAGGGGGCAATGCCTCTAAAAATAATTTGTATAGAGAAGGGAGAGGGAAAATCCACACCAACACAATATCTAACTTGTATCTCTAAATCAATCTCACCTTTAACAAAGTTACAGTGTGATACTAATTAAATGAAGTGTCTTTCATACGGTATTTGAATTTTCTTTGTCTCCATAAGAATATATGAAAGAGGGCTCAATTATTTATTATGACGTACACTTGCCAAAGGCAATTTTTCTCTCAAGAACATAATGTATAGACCTGTTCATACCATTGGATATGGTTCATGATGCAATTTTGCAGCTCCACCTCAGACATCTCATTACCCCCTACATTTTATACTCTGTCATATCCCTGCGTTAAAGTTATTCATAGGATCAGGTCTGCACAGAGTGTAATTAGTCTAATAACGGTTATCTCCTCTCCAGTGGTACTGGTAGTGGGAAGACAAACTTACCTATAATGAAGATAAATATTGGACCTTGATACAGGAAAGCTTTTGCAAATTTCATGACATGCATGACTACAAGCAGAGGGCCAATCATATTGCAGTTTGTGTAGGCCAAGCCTATTGCACACACCAGCAGCTCCTTGTGTTCTTCCATTTCATTCCATTAACTTCCTGTGGTTCACTTTCCTTTCCCCTCTATTTCAGAAACTCTCTGCAGTTGCCCCTAATCTTCCCCCCTTAATTCTACTTCCTCCCATACAAAAGCCCTGCATTCTCTGTCCATGACAGCAGCTGTGGACATCTCAATCCCTACTGACCCATCCCCTTATGCCGGGGCACCTGCCCATTCCAGGAGAGATTTCCCCAGTCTCTCCCACAGAAATTCTGTGTCTCCGTTTCCCCCCTCTCTCCTCATTCCAGGGTCCTTCATTCTCCCCCATGGCAGGGGCTCTGAGTGCAATCCCTTTCTCCTCTTTCCTCCCAGGACCCTCATGTCACAGTGTCCAAACTCCTGCCCCCCAACAAGGGCTCTTCAGATGTCCCCATTCCCTACTGCTCTGCCAAGGATTTTGTGTGAACCTCTTTGCCATTTCTTGGGGCTCAGTCTGCCCCTTATTTCTCCTCCCCCTCATGCTTAGAACTTTATAAGTCCCCTTATCCAGTACCTCCAGTTTCTCCTCTGCTAGTTTCTGTGAGCCCACACTGCACTCCTGCCCCCCCACTCTCAGAAGAGCATGCAACTCTTCATTAATCCCTTTACCCATGCCCACCCATTCCTCTCACCATTCTTCACTATCTGGGAGAAAACTCACTCAAAGTGTAAACTCTACGAGGAAGATGAACAGGTGTTAGAAGGCCAACTTCAATAAGTTGTTTGAGCTATAAACAGCAGCAGAGATGTTTGAATCTGTGACTGCACTAAATTGATGACAGGGGCCCAATAGGCCCCCCATTTCTCCCCATTTGGTTTCCATGATTCCCCCAAAATCAGTAAGGTTCTTGTCACTGTTGCCTATACTGTACATTTTGGAATTGATCAGATGCCATGTTCAAAATCTCTAATTTTGAAAACTTGCTTTTTTCCAAAACATAATGAACATCCAGCAGCCTTGTAACATGATACATGGATAACGCATACAAACTCGGCCTGACGATTGCATTCAACAATCATAAGTGATAATAAATTAACACAACCAATCAATGCCACAGGACAGCTCCTTTCTATCCCCACCTTCAGTTTTTCTCAAACCATGTCAAACAAACAACTTTCCAGGAATGCAATGGAAGTCATGAAGTGTGGGTATTTTGGAGCAAGGGAAGAACATGTGGATATAAAGTGTTGAGGTAGGGAATACGTTCCAGAGTCCCAGAGCCCTTATTATGAATTTTGATTATGACATGCATTCATCCAACTGAAGCTCCTGTTTGTCTCATTTATTTATTGTATCTAGACACGAGAGACATGCAAATCTAATTTGGAAAGCCAGTGAACCACAATATTACCTATCATCTGCTTGACTAAAATGTGCTCTGTGTATTTTGGATTCAATACCTATTATTAAAATGGATAACAGGAATCCAGCTCCAAAAGTAATGCAGCTCTCAATTACTGATTTTTTTATTCACTCTCTCCTTCCTCCCAACTCCTCCTCCCACCAAACAAACAAAAACCTAGACCACGAATTTGGTATAATAATTTGTTTTATCCTATTGAAATTCTACCACCTGTTCACAGAGTAGTACCTTACTGTGAATCATCTCATGGAATTTAATAGGAATACTCACAGAGTATGACTATTCACTCTGTGTAAGGATACCAGAATTTTTTCCATTGTGTTGAAAAATGGACCCTCTGATCCATGGACCCGCTAATAAAAAGGAAATTATCACATAAAGCATAGATACAATAGTGCTGCATTTCACTGAGGATTCTGTACTGCCACTTTTGCTCCCTCTTAAGAGGATCGGAGTTTTGCCATTCATTGAAGAAGGTTCGGCTCTGAGAAGATGATTTCTAAATATCCTGTCAAACAAAAGCAAAAAACCCCCAACCCTTCAAATATTAGACAGTTGCCTAACTTATATAGGGGCTACTTTACTAAATAAGACAAACTGGATTTGGCTTACATATGGTATAGTATTTGGTGGTTTCAAATCATTTCTTTTTGGCTACACAGGAGGGGGGAAATATGTTTTAAATATCAATACTTTGGCAGGAATTTAGGCTGGAATTCATCCCTAACACAAAATCAGAGGGTTTGATGGAATGAAAGCGACACAGTCTTTTGCTTCCCTTCTGCACAGAGGCTGAATTTCATCTTTGCTGCCTAATCAGGAATAGTGGTACTATATTGTTAAGACATTCAAGTTTAAATAGCAATCGCTAAACATTGGGGCACATCATTACATAAACCATGCCTTACATCAAATTTATGGATTTTCATTGAACCAGCTTCTGTTGATAAGAAGAGAAGCTTTCAAGCCACGCAGAATTCATCATCTGGGAAAGATACTGTGAGCACAGCTAAATGCAAGCAGGAACAGACTGTCTCTCTTGCTAACAGAAGTTGGCCAATAAAAGCTATTACCTCACCATCTTGTCTCTCTGATATATTGGGACTGACTACAACTACACTGCACTGCACTGCACAGATTATCATGATATTGCACTGCATCTGTATGGAAATCAAGGTGATGCTTTAGCTATCTGTCCCCCATATTAGATGTATACAACCGCTAATGACTGATGGGGTGCAGATACACTGCACCCATAGCTCGAAATAAGCAACGCAATTTGAGCTGCTTTGCGTAGCTTATTTCGAGTCAATTTCAAAATACCTTATTTTGTAATTTGGCACTGTCTACACAGTGCCAAATTTTGAAATAACCCGCTATTCCAAAACATCCATTACTCCTCATGGAATGAGGATTAGAGGGACATTGGAATAGTGAGTCCGTTATACTTCGAAATAATGGGCTTGCTGTTAAGACACTGGATAGCTATTTCTGGTATCCCAAAATAGCGCTGCAGTGTAGATGTAGCCTTACTGACCTCCAGGAGAGTACACTGGGCAATGGATTCCATTAACCATTACTGAAATACAACCCACTCTTGACACCCCTGTTAATCACAGAATAGAGGATTTGATTACAGTGCCCAATCCTGCAAAGATTTACCCAATTGTCCCTCCCCCCAGAGTAATCCTTTCTGATTCAAATGAGTTACACTCCAGCATGACTAAACCATTGACTTTTGAGGATTTACTCCTGTGAAAAAAGTTTGTAGAATAGTTATCACATCTCTTTATGTGTTAACTATCAAATGACAGAGACAGATTTTCTTAATTATTAAATCTCATTTAATATTAATGTATATTTATAAGCACATGTAATTCACCAACAGATTTTTTATAACAAAAAAAGAGAGAGAAAGGAAAGAATATTCCCAACAAAACTATAAAAAAAAAAACCCCTCTCAGAAACCTGAAAGAGCAAGGAAAACATTTCAAACCAGATCCACGATAGGGTACTTGATACCTTTACAGCACTTCTGTACCTTTTAATCTACATCATAGGTGTTGATACTGTACATGAGGCAAAATTATGGCATATTAGTGCATCCTCCCACATGAACGAACAGGATAGAACCATGCAGAATGTATGAAAGATCCATGGTTTTCTGGAAGTGCCCTCCAAATTTGGATAGGCTACTGGATCACACCTTCTCATTTTGGTAAGTTTCGGAATTGGGGAACAAGGGACAGAAAAGAGTATGCAGAATACCAATAGTCAAGGCCCAGCAGGAGATAGGTGAGAAATCTAGGGAATGTCTTCTCATTGGCTATTTGGTCAGGGTGGAAGGCATTCTCTGAGCCCTTTTCACCAGATTGGTGAAGAATCAGGGTGAGGAGCGGTGTTCAGGCAGAAATAGATGCTCTGCCATCATCTTCAGAGACCCTTGAAATTCTTCACTAAAGGCCCAGCAGAGTAGATTATAGGCATTTTTCCTCTAGCAGAAGTTTTGCTTGCAATTTAGAATAGCAGAAAGCTTAATTTAGAGGCAAAAGAAACAAGTACTGCTGTCAAGGGAACTATAGAAATACATGTAACGTGTGCCCATAAGATGTGTTTATCTGTTTGTATTTTTAGTTGTAAAATAAAAACAGACAGTCTTTGGATCCTATATACTAGAGCCCAACCTTTCCCATACAGCTATTAACATAATTAACAGATATTTACATACATTTTTAGCACAATTGCCAAATTGTTACAGACTGAAGAACAAGCAAACAATGTATGTCCTTCACAATCATTTTAGTCACAAAAGATGCCCTTTGATTTACAATTAATTGTTAGTAGAATATTATGCTTTTGCAGGCTCTTTCTGAAGACTAATGAAGAACATATAATGTTTATTGAGAGTATATAGCAACTCTTTTTATATCAGTCATCTTTGTTCTTTCTGGGTATGTCTACACTTGCATCCTCTTTCGAGAAAGGGATGCAAATGCAGCTGAGCAAAATTGCAAATGAAGCGCAGATTTGAATTTCCTGCGCTTCATTTGCATAATCACGGACCGCCGCTATTTCAAAATACCCTATTACGAAATAACAAATGCTGTGCAGACGCGGTTATTTCGGGAGAAAACCCTTCTTCCAAAATAACCCTTATTCCTCATACAATTAAGTTTACCAGTTATTTTCGCTCAGCTACATTTGCATCCCTCTCTCAAAAGACGGTGCAAGTGTAGACATACCCTCAGTGACAATTTTGTAGGTACGTAAATTGCATAAGTGCATAGGAACTGATTTGGATCCAATAGCTAATATAGCATGATCTGTGTTGTCTTCTGTTTCACAGTTCATTTGGCAAATCAAGCTACTTACTCACTTGAAGGGCGAGTTCTAGAAATACTAAGATCATTATCAAATGAGCACTTATTTTTTGAACTATGTCATGCATCATCCCCAAAGAATACTGGCAATAATTCTTTTAGAAAGATACAAAATACAGAGAAAGAGGAGTGATTTAACAAAAGCCGTTAGAACCTCATTAGGACAGATGGTGTCTTTAAAAAATGCCATGGAGACCAAAGAACAGAAAGCAGACAAAATCACCCAAATCTTAAGCTAGCAGAAACTGTAAGGCAGGAGGTGTTGGATGAATTTTGCATCTCAGTGAAGGGGATTTTGATTTTTCTCAAAAATCTGTGGTTTGTACAGATTGTTTTCTAAGCCATATAAAGCTACTCTCTCCACTGGCTGGATAATTAAAATGTTCATTCAGGACAATGTTTTTCAAAAGTGGCCCACAGGCCTGCTTTGAGAAAGCTGCTAAAAGGCCACTCCGGTTTACTTACCGGCTCCACAGCCACGGAGCCTCATGGAGTCCATTGGCCGCTGTTCGTCGTTTACAGCCAAGGGGAGCCTTGTGAAGCAGTGTGGCCAATGGAATCTGTGAGACTCCATGGCTGCAGAGCCAGCAAGCAAACAAACCAGTGTGCCATGTTAGCAGATTTCTCAGAGTGGTCCCGTGGCCCACTTCTGAAAAACACTGATACAGGGCTTTGAAAGTATCTTTTCTTTCTGTCTGGCTTGTATTGTGTATCCCAAAGAGATACAAACCAAACAACATGGCCGAGGAACCAAAAAACTTTGATGTTTTGTTTACTGTAAATTAGAAGAGTCTCACATGGTGCTTTAAGAAGAATTTAGATAAGATGTTTTTCTGGCAAGACTAAAATGTAGACTGTAAATGGCAAAATGGGAGGCCATCTGAGGCTTACTACTAGTCTGCTCTTGTACAAACCAATAATGTATAAGGAAAAGGAACACATGCAAATCTGTATTTACTCCTTCATTTGATGACTAGTTTAATAACATATGGAATATAGAAGAAATGAAAGAATGGGCATATTTGCTTCAAAAAGAATATGAGCAACATCCAGGGATGTTCCAAACCCCTGGATTGGGGTTTGGAACATCTACAACACTACTAGATAGGAAAAGAGAAAGAAACTGTTGTTCACATACCTTCACTTGTAAAACAAAAACAACAAAAAAAGACCAGTTATAATTATGAAAGTCATTCTTCTGCTCTATTCTGAACTCATTAGACCTCATTTGGAGTATTGTCTCCACTTCTGGGCATCACATTTCAAGAAAGATGTGGAGAAATTGGGGAAGGTCTATAGAAGAGCAACAAGAATGATTAAAAGTCTAGAGAACATGACCTATGAAAGAAGACTGAAAGAATTGGGCTTGTTTAGTTTGGAAAGAAGACTGAGAGGGGACATGATAGCGGTTTTCAAGTATCTAAAAGGGTGTTACAAGGAAGAGGGAGAAAAATTGTTCTCCTTGGTCTCTGATGATAGGACAAGAAGCAATGGGTTTAAACTGCAGCAAGGGAGGTTTAGGTTGGACATTAGGAAAAACTTCCTAACTGTCAGGGTTGTTAAACACTGGAGTAAATTGCCTAGAGAGGTTGTAAATTGCCTAGAGAGGTCTCCATCTCTGGAAATATTTAAGAGCAGGTTAGATAGGCATCTCTCAGTGATGGTCTAGACTGTGTTTGATCCTGCCATAAGGACAGGGGTCTGGGCTCGATGGCCTCTCGATGTCCCTTCCAGTTCTAGGATTCTATGATTCTGTGGATGTAGAAGAAACAGCGAATGAGCACATCTCATGCCTGGTTTACATTAACACTTACGTTAATGTAACTTACATCACTCAAGAGTGCGAAAAAAACACCGCGATCAACAACAATTACAATGACCTAAGTGCTGCTCACACCAGTGCTATGTCAGAACTTGCAGAGATGAAGTAATTATGCCAATGGGAGAGCACAATGTGGCTACATTGGCAGAGCCATCTTTATACATACTCAGAATGTGCAATTGTGTAGGGCTCCTGAAAATCTGGGGCCCCGTCAGATTTTAAGGTCCACCATCTGCCTTCTCCTTTACCCGTTTTGTGGCTCTGCTTCCTCCCGAGAGGATATAGTTAACTTAAAAGTGAAAAAGCCTGCCAGACCTATTAGCAGAACATCAAACCTGGGAAAGAGCCATTCAAGTGGTAATGAAGCCATTTAACAGGCATGTGCAAATGCCAGGTATATACTGTCAGTTTCTGAATTTATTGTGCTAGTCGATAGCACCGTAGTTTAACATTTCCTTTGTGCGATGCTGAAGATTATAAAATTGCATCTCTAAAAAATTATAAGCTTTCCCACGTCCCACTGAGGCTGCTGTCAGGCATATGGGCACCAGTTTAATAGTCCTGTGTAAGGCCCCATAAATCCCAAGGACAGCCCTGAACACTGGTGCAGCTGCACGGATGTAATGTTTCTAGTGCTGACCTACCCTCTATTATGCTGATAGAGCAGTTATGATAATAACATAATTATTTTAATTTTTAAATGCTCTAGCTTATTTTATATTTTTTATTTTGTTGTATTTTTATGAAAGTTTATGTAGACATTAAAAGAACAGGAATTTTAAAAGTCTGACTAATACATATAGCCAAATCAATATCAGGCATTTATTATTATTTATTATTATTTATTTATTTATTAAATAGCTTTATATACACCAACAGGAATAACAATTAAAATAGTTATGCATATATTTTGATAAATTCTTCCTTCTGGTCCTCAGTCCCTGTGTTTTACAGGTTAACATCTGTGCTCAAACAGCTGGCCTATTTCAGCTGCATTTTAGTAAAGAAGAGTTTAATTATTCCTTTGTGGATCAGCTATTGATGTGAATAGGGGTCTTTCTGGATGAAAGGCTATCCATCAATGTATTCTAGCAACATTGCTCATGAATATTCAAAAGAGTTTGGTGAAGTTATGTTTCCAATTAAAACAAAAAAAACTGTGTAGAACTTTAGAAACTGGTGACAGTGTAAAGTCAACTGATTTTAACATCTCTGGGTCAGACTGGCTTATTGTGTGAGCCAGCATGGGGGAACAGAGAGGGCTTGTGGTACTCTTTATTTCCTTGCTCTGAGAGGTTGTACTCACTCTTCCAACATACAGCAGGAAGTAGGCTCTGCCTCATGCGGGCGGCTAGAAGAGGCAGAAAGTGGGGCAGAGCCTTCACTCCACCCAACCAGTGCACCAGAATCACAAGTTATGTCAGTCTTTGGAGGAGCATATACTTTGATGAGTCACAGTAAACTCCACTCAAGAGAAGGACTAGACTCTCACTCTAAGTCACCATCTTCCTCTTTAACTACTCCAGGGTTAGGGCAACATTGTGCTGCCCATTACTTGGATTTGACAATCTTATCCAAAAATCAGAAACGTGATGAATATGCCATTGGTGTGAATTCATTTTCATATCTAATTCAGTACAAACCTTTAAAAAAACCTCTCTCAAGCTGCTGCAGAATTTCTAGCCTGCCAAACAAGGGAATCATGCCAAGTGATTTAGGTCCAATTTGCCATAGGATACACAGACATAATATATATCTTCCATCACTAGTTCTGAGGACTCTGACACATGATGATTCACTGAAAGTATCTGCCAGTCCAATCTCAGTTTTGAGCAGATTCAATTTGGAATCTTAAAAAAACCCAAACTCTGTATGAAGAATAATATATTAACCTAAATTCAAGATTTCTATGGTAACCAATATAAATGCACCCTTAACGAGTAACTGGTCTTTCTATCCTCTGTATTATGTCTAATGTTTTCATCTATGCCATGAATAGACCTATTCTAAACAAAAAAATAATAATTTCTTCATACTTCAGAAGCATACAGGTCTCTTCAAGTGTTTGTGTTACTAATGTTTAATAAAAAAGCAAGGTAGCCATACTAAGTTTCCTGAAAGACATGTGCACAAGTGGGTTTTGTACTTGTAGACCCTATCTGATCCAGAACAGAATTTTAAAACATCTGAGACCTTGACATCTACAAAAGTGGCAAAATATTAATTATTAGAACAAGTAAAACTCATCTGTAATTTAGCAAAATTGGAAATATGTCATATGTCCCATACATACCATGTCATACAGCCAATCTTTTACAGAAACAAATTTCACTAAAGAACAACTTACTGATTCTTTCACATTTATCTAGGGAAAATATATCTAAGGTAAAATTCATTTAATTATTTTATACTCAGATGGAAGCAACTTCATAATTCTTTAAACAAACAAGTTTAGCTTTGGGCATAGCTATTAAAGAAAATAATAGTATTTTTTTCCCTCAGAATCCGTTCTTCACTGAACTCCCCATCTGAGTACTCTTTCTTATTGACCATTTCCACCTAATTTATTTATAATAATATATCAAGGCATATGTTCAGTATATATTCCAGTTGATTATCTTAATTCGCATCTTTGGATATCATGCAATACCATCGCTTTGTACGTGCATATGACATTAAATTATGGCACTTAACTACATTTTAAAGCATGTCTTTGCTATACTTTCTCACAAAGAGAATCTTAATTTAAACAAATTTTGACATTCCACTTAGTGTCACTAGTCTTTCCAACAACAACAACAACAACAAAAAATCTGCAGAAAAACATATTTTAATGCATTTCCCTCCAAATGTTTGGAGACTATTTACCTTATTATATTAAATTCTTATTTTCAGCTTGCCTTCTGGTAACAAAGCATATTGTGCCCTGAATAAAAGCTATGTGTTTCTTCTAAATTTCACGGAAGGCCTTTGGACATGCTAAATAGATATGGTATAACTTTCTGAGCAGGGAAATCCTGAATTCTAACTGCCAGTCTAAGCATTGCTTTTATACTTCTTGTGAGTGTCCACAATCACTTTAAGGCTTCCCTTCTGGGTCCAAAAAGTCATTTTCTACTAGGTTATTATGATAATCTGCTGAAATTGCCAAAATTGTGAGTTACTGTGTTACCCCTCTCAGGTTGAGAGAGTTTTGATGCGGCTAAGCTACCTGTCAGCTCTCTGACACACCAACTTGTGTACCTGGCCAGCTCTTCAGGACCCTGGCAATCCCAGTCCATAGTGTCCCCTTCTAGACACAGCCCTCCTCTTTCTCCTTGCTGGCCAAGCTGGAGTCCTAGGCTAGGCACTCTTTCCAGTTTGTGTGCTGGCCACTCCTCTCTACAGCAAGTGGGGGTAAGGAGTGGGGGACCCAGGCTCACCCACTACTCTGGGTCCCAGCCCAGGGACTCTTTAGTGGCAGCCACATACTGCCCTCCTCTACCTTTCCCATACTCCCTACTTGTCTCCTTGGGCCACCTCCCCATAGCCCTAGTGTCTCCTCTGCCCCTGTATCAGGGACCTTGTCTGGAAGTCAGCCTGGAGTTGACCCTGCCAAGCACTGCTCTGTCTGTAGTGATGTCTTCAAGCAGCAAGTTCTTCTCCCTTGTGCTCCACAAAGAGACTGATCTCTGCTCTGCTGAGCAGCCCTTTATATCTGGACTGCTTCAGCAAGTTGTTTCCTGATTGGCTTCCAATAGCCCCTTCTTTGATTGGCTGGGGCACTGCACAGACTCTGTGGCCTGCTTTAACCCCTGCTGTGCCAAATTGGGACAGCTGCCCCACTACAGGATTAAGAGGTTATCTTTCCCCACTTGCTCTCCTGATGGCTTTGTTTACTTTGCATGTAAAAATGTGTTTTTCCTTTGTCTTCGTTCACACCTTGCTTAATTAACATTGGCAACATATTCAAGCAGGCAGAACTGCATTTCTTTTCTGGAACAGGGTGTGGCTTAGGTCCCTCTTATTAAATATATTTTAATGCCATATCTCCAGCATATATCTATACAGTTTTTCTGGATTTGAACCATAGGTACATCACAATTCTAATTAGTTATTAGTTTTCCAGTATTGTATTACGTGCCACCATTTTTGTATATATCAAGAAAACAATGTATCAACTGGATTGGGGTGCTTCTTAGGGTTACAGAATTGTTCATCTCGCTTAGCTTTCAAATTCTAGTGGGTTATCCCCTATACAAACATGCTAATTAAAAGGGAAGTAATCTAAGGAGGAACCCCATCTGACTGCCATGCAATATCCTGGTTAGCTACCAGTTGTAATATTTCAGACTAAGGACAGTTCCTTACATCTACTCATTTTGTGGTAAAAGGGCACTTAACCCAAATCCTTCATGCTCTTACACATAAAATGGGCTCTGGGGAATCAGTTTTCACCACATGCCAAATCTGAATCCAGTTGCAGCAAGCCCTAGCAGACAATCTGCCAGGGATGTTTGACTCTTGCTCTGTCAATGAAGATTTTGCTAATGATACAAGTAGAAGGGAGCTGGCATTACTGAAAAAGGGCAGGTGTGATGTCTAGAAGAGGAAAGAGCCTCATTCCCAACTCTCTCCCCCACCCTTGCCCAAGCCAGACTAAACCAGCTACATTGCTGCTCTGATCAGTGGTAGATTATTTAAGAAAACCAAATGTTCTCTTGAAAATGTGCTTTTCTGGAAGACCAGAAGGCAGTCTTGATTATTAATTCAACTACAATATAATACAGTACACACAAAAATGTCTAGAACATTACCTAGACTACAACATTATGCATCCCAAGTTAGGAAATATGAAATTGAAGGTTGCCCAAGCAACCTAAATTAATCTCCATCTCAACACATATTATGATAGTCTTTAATTATATGATCACATGCTACTTTTTTCCAACAGGACCCATCTCAGTCATTGCACAGGATGGAGCTCATTTAATGAGCAGCTATTTAATATTTTTACTCAAAATAACTTCATTAATATTTGAGGAGCGCTCATATTACAGTGATATGGTCCATAAGAAAAGCCCACGAGGAAATCAATAATTCTATTTGTGAAGCGGAGTTTGAATAGTGTGAAGTAAGTAAGGAATGAGGCCAAGCATTGCCCAATAAGGAGAAAAGAAAATACTGAATAGCTGCTCGATGAATGAGTGCATCTCGAGCATTGAATGATATAGGAGTCCTGTAAGAAAAAAATGTATGATCATGTAATAAAAATGGCCATAATGAATACATACATGGGGGCCAAAGACAGGTTATGTAGGCAACCTTCATTCTGCAAGTGCTTGACTTTGCAATGCTAGTTAAACTCTCTTCACATAGAAAAAGGATGTGTGTGCAATTTTCTAGCTTTTAACAAATATCAGAAGAACAAGTCTCAGAGGGGTATCCCCTGTTAGTCTGCAACATAAAAAAAATGAGTGGTCCTATAGCACCTTAGAGACTAACAAACATACATATATGTATAGTATCATGAGCTTTTGTGGGCACAACCCTCTTCTTTATCTGAAGAAGTGGGTTGTACCCATGAAAGCTAATGATTATATATAGGTTTGTTAGTCTCTAAGTGCACATCTACACTACACGCTAATTTCAGAATAAAAAACTCCAAAACAGCTTATTTCGAAATAGTGTGTCCACACTGCAAATGCCTGTTGAAATAGCACTGAGCTATTTTGAAATAGAGGGTCCACGCTGACTGGAGCCTGAATCGCATTTAAAGCCCCTGGAAGCACTTCAGGCAGGGCATCAGTATAGCACTCACTTCCTGGAGCTGCTTCCTGAGGCTAGCTGAGGTGTGCACTTAAAGGACCCCCCCCGCCCCATACAGTTGTGTCTCAGGATCTTCTCCATTGCCTATCTCCTTGAGGGACAGAAAAGTGTTCCCACTGTGTGCTCTGATTGCCCTTACAGACACCACAACACTCTAGCCAGAGAACCGGACTTTTGCTGGAAAGCAGTCAGCAGCTCTTAGACCTGCTGCTGCATCTCCTGGTGCAGTTACTGCAGGCTGCCCTCATGGCACTGAAGGAACAGGTCCTGCTGCTCCCTGTCGGACACCTCCTCACTTCTCTCCACAGGCTGTTCATGCAGCATAGACCCTCATGCCTTACCCTGCACACCGTGTATCACCGCTTCTCGTGACAGGACATTGGTTCAGATGATGGCAATGTGCCTCGAGCAAGGCCATCTGAGGCCTAGATAGTGGGCCCTTTCTTAGATAAGGGCACAGATATCCTGCGTGGAGCCTTGCTACTCCCAAGACCTGGGCACAAGCAGGCATGGGAAGGTGCCTGCCAGGCCAGGAGCCTGCGGGTGGGAGGGGAGTGACGGGGCGGCTCGCCTTCCCTCCATGCCATGCACACGCCGAGTCCAGTGTGGACACATACCACAGGGAAAGGACTTGTATCCCTGTCCTCTGGAGGAGAGGGGGACAGGGCGTTGGGAGAGGTGTATGAGAGCAGACGACGAGGGTGCTACTGGGGTCCCCTCCACTGCCCCCTTCCCGGCAGGATCCCCTGGTAAGGGACTGGTGTCCTCCATCTTGACATGCTTGCCTGGGAGCAGATGCTGCCCCAAGAGAGTGGGCATGAGCCTGTGCCATGTACGGCATTGCTGCGTGTGTGTCCATGACCCCATCTTCCTTAGTGCCAGCTTGTAGTGGGCAGGTGTCCCACTACAGGGCTGGGAGTAAGTCAGGCCTGTGCAGTAACCCTGTGAAGAGAAGCACAAGGTTCCTGTGTGCCAGCCTCATTGTGGCTGTGCGCTCTGGACTGTCGCTCAACGTGCACCCACAAATAGGTGTTATTCCTCGTGAAATCTGAAGTAAGAAGCTCGTTATTTCAAAATTATTTCTAAATAACAGGCTTGCTCTGTAAATGCTTACTTTGTTATTTTGGAATAACATTAGCTATTTCGAAATAATGCTTCCGTGTAGAGATGCTCTCAGATGCTACAGGACCACGCATTATCAAAAAAACAAAACAAAGCAAAAAAAACCCAACAACCAGCTAACCATGTGGTATCATATTGACACCCAGCAGGACTGAATCGCTTAGATCCTCAGTCACTTGAGCTAATGGAATAACAGACCAGGAGCAGCTTGTCCTCTATGTGGATCATCACGGGAGGGGGATGAAAGATATACTTTGCTGGGGGGTCCATGGGTATTTGCTGACAGAAAAGCGGTAGAATAGGTTCCATTCCAGGCTCTGGAGGTGATTGTACTCTAGTGGACACACACTTTTCTGCCCCTTTCCCTCCACACTAGACCCCTTTTGCCACACCCTTCCAACTTCTTCCTGTTTCCACCCTGTCTTTCCTATCCCTGGGCTCCTCATCCTAACCCCTGGGTCCTCATATAGATAGTCCAAGTCTCTATTCCTCAGGATCATCATCCACATCCCCGCTTCCTTGCAAAGCCAACCCTAGTCTGCCCATCCAGTTTCCTTCTCCCACCAGTACCAGTCCTGATCTAATTGCCCAGCTAGTTTGAATTTTCCCCTCCCAACTCCTTGTTTGGCATCTCCCCCAAGCTCACAGTCCCCACTCTCCTCTGTCTTCATCTCAGTCCTCATCCTCAGGCTCCTTGTCCAGTCTGAATGTGTTCCCTCTCTTTGCCTAGCAAGTTCCAATTTTCTTCCTGAGTCCTGGGTGCTCATCAGATTTGTCTACACTTCTCCCAGTTACTTCCCCTAGCACCATTTGTTCCCTGCCTCTTTTTCCAGACAGTATTAGTCATCTCCTTTGGCTCCCCATCTAATCTCAGACACCGCCACTCACTGGCTGCAAATTCCCCACCTGTTTTCCTCCCTGGCTCCCATTCCCAATCTCCTCTCAACTCCCAGTGCTAGTTTCCCTTTTTCCTACAGCCCCAATCTCTACCTCCCACACTGGGGTTCCTTGGTACAATCTCCTCTCCCCAAACCATCCTCTGAAGTCAAATCCTTTCTCCCCCAGACTGCCTGGACCCAGCAGCAAGGCCAGAGCATTGCAAGCAGAGGAGAGAAGTTCCCAGCTTAGTTCTAGGGCTGCCAACTCTCAAATTTCAAACTGTACACTACAATCCCCCCTCCCCAGTCACTCACTCCTCTCCTTTCCCTGGTCGCTTGCCTACTCCTTGCCCTTCCTCTCTGCAGGACTCACCTGATGACTACAAAGCTGGGATGGGAACTGACACAGAGATAGAGCTTGTTTGCTTGCCCAAAAATGCATGTTGGAGATGGCCCAGGCCAAGTGAGCCAACAGCCTCCACGGGCCCCTGTGCTCCTGGAAGGGACGGGGCTTCAGGCAGAAGGGATGGGGCTGGAGGCAGCCAGCCCTCCCTCAGCCCTCAGAGCTGCACAGTAGTACCAGCAGTGCCCAGGAGCCACAGTCTCCTTGAATTTCTGGGCTCAAGGGCAACTGCTCCCTTTATTGCCCTGTGAGCGAGCTTGGGCCTGGCTGAAAAGGGACTGTCGTGAGTCGATGACATGGTGTCCCTAACCCTGGCCCTTCACCATCCCAAGCCGCAGGCCAGTTTGGCAGGGAGCAGGTGGGCTGTAGCATGTGCAGGCCCCATCCCATTCCAGCACCCATGCAGGCGGTAACCAGATTTGTCTTGTCCAGTCAGTACTTCTGACTGGGCACCCTACATGTCTCCCTCTACCCCAACTTTCCAGTCGAAAACCAGGCACCTGGCAACCCTCCTCAATTATAGTGGTCGGACCTGGCACAGCCCAAAGGAGCTGGAAACTATTTGTGTGAAAAAGTCTGCCCATCCTTACACTGCAGCATACCCAGGCCATCTTCAGCCAATGTAGCGAGGTAGCGTTAGCAAGTCTCTTGCGCTTGAATGAACTGAGATTTTTCAGAGGGGCAGATTTGAGTAGATTTTCAAAGGAATACCAAAAGGCCACCCTCCTGCCAATTTCCAAGTCCCTGCTCCAAAGTGAGGGGGCACCAGCATTTCTCAAAGGAAAGAACATCAGAATTTTTTAACACAGCAGCAACAATGTATGTTCGTGTAGCCTTCTTCTCAAAATGGCTGAAAATATGATGTCTGGAATTAAAAGAAACAAAAAAAAGACCAACCAAAATTGTCAGCTTGAGGCAAGCGTCTGACACGAAAAAAATTCAGCCAAAACAACTGAAGTGGAGCAAACTTCTAAGCAACTAAATACAGGTTTTTATAATGGGAAGCACTGGACAACCTTACAAATAAGTGGTGCTACTAGTGCCAAATATAACAGTAGTGTGTACACAGTGTATCTGTGTCTAGTGTGCCTTCACCCACAAAGTGAGAGTTTGAATAAGCTTCCAGTAAACATCTTTAAGTGCTTTTTCTAAACCTCTAATTATATTCTAAACCAGACACTATTTTGGACTCAAGAGAGCACATATTATCTAGCCCATTTCCAGAAATACTTTGAGGCTACAGCTTTGCTAAATGACAGCATTGTCACTTACACAGAGCTACGAGCATTTAAATCCACACATAATTTAATAGCCATGTACCTCTAGTCTAAAACTATTATACACAAAGCATCAAAATGGAATTATACTAATGAAAAAAGCAGCATTATATTTTCAAATCTGGCCAGAAGATATCAACATGGTTTATATTCTATAGTCTTCAACAGTAATTTGCATGTAAAAAACCTAAGCCCTTACTAACCAGTGACTAAAGAAAATAACCCCCAGGTGATAAGTCTGCCTTCATCCTTTATTTGTTATAATCTGCTGCATGGGCTTATTCATAATTATATTATGGTACTTGACATACAGCAAGCAGTGCAGAAATATAGATACAAACCTATTTAAAAAGAGCCTGCATCCAAAAGCTGATGAGATAAAATATAAGGATTTCTTTTTGTTCCCCCTCTTAATTAACTCAATAAATCTGTTTGCAATAAGAAAGCACATGCCATTCATAACAGAACATATTTAATGCTGTTTTATTCATCCTTTGGAAAAGTTTGCCTGCTGTTCTGTGTAGCTGGCATCATAATTAGATTCATGCTCTAAAACATCAGGAAGACTAAACCAACTAATATAGAGTTGCAGCAAGATTCCCATCACAAAATATTACTCAAGCACTGAGACATAATTAGTACCAATGTCAGCAGAATGGCTGCAACATTATTGTTTTAAAAGCTCTGCTTATCCTATGGTTTTTTAAGAAGAAACCTGCACAACAATCTTTTTCGAGGCTTGTAGACTTCTGGGAGGCTATGTAAACCAAACAGCTGAGATTTGTCAGTAAAAGAGGAATATGAAGGCAAACAAGGAACATTTTCAATGGTGCCTATGTGAGTTAGTAGCCTAAGTATTCTATTCTATATATTCCTATTCTGAAAAGAAGATACTTAGAAGTCCCTTTAAATTGGACTTGGACTTGGACTTCTAGGTCACTTTAGGCACTTTAAAAATATTTATGCTACATTTTCATCAAACTTGGTTGTTTAGAGTGTGCTAACTAGCTAGTCAGGCTGTGGGAGAGAAAAGGGAAGTGAGGGGCAGAGATATATCAGTACAATGTCTACAAGACATTCAACAGCTGGACAAAAAGGTTAAAAACTGTCTTCTTCTCTCCTCTCATGACCTGCCTAAGCACTACCATAGTGGTGGTAGCACAGGTCTTGTCTTGAGTATTGAACACAAAGGATCACCAGAACAAGACACCAGCTACACCATCACAGGACCTAACCAGATCAGCCACACCATCACTGGTTCATTCACCTGCACATCTACTAATGTAATATACGCCATCATGTGCCAGCAATGCCCCTCTGCTATATACATTGGTGAAACTGGACAGTCCCTACGTAAAAGAATAAATGGACACAAATCAGATATTAGGAATGGCAATATAAAAAAACCTGTAGGAGAACACTTCAATCTCCCTGGACACACAGTAGCAGATTTAAAGGTAGCCATCCTGCAGCAAAAAGACTTCAAGACCAGACTTCAAAGAGAAACTGCTGAGCTACAGTTCATCTGCAAATTTGACACCATCATTTTAGGATTAAACAAAGACTGTGAATGGCTAGCCAACTACAAAAGCAGTTTCTCCTCTCTTGGTGTTCACACCTCCAGAACAGCTGCTAGAGGTGGGCCTCACCCTTCCTGACTGAATTAACCTCATTATCTCTAGCCTTATTCTGGCCTGTATATTTATACCTGCCTCTGGAAATTTCCACTACATGCATCTGACGAAGTGGGTCTTTGCCCATGAAAGCTTTTGCTCCAATACATCTGTTAGTCTATAAGGTGCCACAGGACTCCTTGTCGCTTTTGCAGATCCAGACTAACATGGCTACCCCTCTGATACAGAACAAGAGTGAAATCTTTGAAACTGGACTCTTGTAGCATTAGGATTTGCTATTTCAAAACCTACATTAAAACTCTAAATGATTACAAGATCTAAAAGAGCTAAATGTTTATGAAGACAAAGATTAAAATATACTGATTTATAAGATACCACATTAACCTATATGTGCTGAGACTATTTCTAATAATTTGGAAAAACACGTTAAAACACACATATTACATGGTGAGGTTACTTCCTGAAATCCCTTGACACAGTCCCTTAATATAAGGGTTCCTTATTTTTTCATCTCTGTACAGCAAGAATGGGAGTTGCTGAGTATTGCAAAAAGTAGCAAGAAATATCTCTGATGAGTATAGAGTACTACCTGTTACATTAATATCTTAGATGATCTTTCTAAATCAAAATATTTTAGTCTTTCAGAATTCCATTTTACTTTTTTAATACAAGTGTTTTTGGTTTTTTTTTTAAATCAATACCCAGTAGAATAACACTGGATAATTTCCATTCAGTGCAAGAACTCATCTCTAACTTGCATAACAAGCATTTTTTGCAGAATCTAATGCAGAATCTAATGCAGCAGATAATTTTAAGCAGAGTGCCCTGTCTCCACATGTTGGCATAGAAGAAACATCACTTCTTCTATGCATTCATTTTGGGGGTTAATCAGCAGAAAAGAGATTTTAGCATTTGGTTTGATGAACCTTCACACTGCAATGCCAAAGAGTGCTCCCTATCCAGACAGAGCAATTTCTGGCATTGAGATTATACCACTATAGCACCTTTGCTTCTGTTAGGGTGTGTCTACACTGCACCATATCTTGAAATAAGATACTCAATTTGAACTATGCAAATTGCATATCTTATTTTAAAATCGCTATGTACACAGCACCCGATTTTGAAATAACCAGCTATTCTGAAATGCCCCTTACTCCTCGTGGAATGAGGTTTACAGGGACGTTGGAATAGTGAGCCCGTTACATTTCGAAATAACTGGCATGCTCTGAAGATGTGGGATCGCTATTTTGGGATACTCCAGTATCCCGAAATAGCATTTCAGTGTAGACGTAGCCTTAATGAGCTAAGCTGTGTTCAAAAGAGTAATAGATTACAATGAAAACACCAGAATAAAGTCCAAACCATAGCCTCAGACCCTAGCTTTTAGAAATGTAGACCATAGCATGCAGAGCCAAGAGCCTCTGCAGGACCCTGGGCAATGTGCATAGAGGGCAGCTCTGCCCTCCCAGAAGGGGCATGGCTGAGGGCAGAAGGGGCAGTGCTGAGGGCAGCTGGCCTTCAGCGCTGCCTGGAGCATGACTATACCCCTCCCCCCCAGTCCTTAGCACTGCCTGAAGCACATGGCCTGGCACTACAGTGATGATTTCAAGGACTGTCTGCAGAGCCCTGGGCTCCTCTGAATCACTGGGCCCCACGGCAATTGCCCCCTTTGCCCACACCTGTCAGCAGGCCTCATCACAGCACATCACCCAGCCAAGAGTCCTTTGCTGTACAGGCCAGTGCTTTGTCCACTCTGATTTAAAATGTTTAAAGCCATGGGCCTTTCACTGCAGCCACTGGAAGAGAGACTCTTTCTTAGATGAATTAATCTCACCATTAGGAATTTTCCCGTTATTCGGATTCATTCAATTACCTCTGTTTTTACGATTGGGTCACCTCAGACAATGTCTTCCTTCCCAATCCGTGCTCCTAAACCCTTGAATTCTGGAAGACGACCTTGAATTCCGTAAGAAAGGAACATGGCTGTGGTAAATCAGCCTAGCTCTGTTCAGAATCATTCGCGCCAGTCTAGAATCTGGCTCTACATTTATGAAAAGTGTTGGCAATATGGTTTTTAAAAAATAGGTTAGCAAAAATAGCTGAAAAATTGAAAAAAAAAATAATTTCAGATAACTTTCTAAAAATCATACAGAAAATGATAAGCTCTAAAATGCTTAAGCAAGGTCAAAAGACAGGGGAGGGGAGGAATGAAGTAGCAGATTGCTAATTATCATTTTTATTATCTTATAGGAAAGTAAGACAGGATTCCATGTAATTGCTTTGGTAGGCATAGTCATAACAAATGAACCTGAAAAATGAAATATTCTACTCTTAAATCGTATAGTAGCCCAACTTAATTAAGAAAAAGATAAAAAAGGACGCACTGATGTTTTTCAAGTAGTTATAAAACATGGTATTAAAGTGCCCTAGTAAGCAACTTCAGGGATGGTCCTATGTGAAACATTCTTGCTATTTTCAGTGAAATGTAAAAAGGACAATAATAATCTGGTTAACACTTGCCCTGGTGTGAAGAGTCAGCACAAGGTCTGGTTCACAACTTAAGCCTCATTCTGAAACAACAGGAATGGCAATTCTGTATGACCCCTTTGCACCATGGTCTCTATGGATATGTTAGATACCTGTGGCTAGCCCATGCCTGGGCTAAAGGACTGTTTAATTTCAATGTAGACATTGTGGCTCAGGCTACAGTCTGAATGTTAGGACCTTTCCACTGTGCAAGGTCCTAGAACCTGAGCTCTAGTGTAAGCATGAACAGCTACATCTCAGTCAAATAACCCCTTAAACCCAAGCTTGAATCAGGTGGCCCGAGACAGAGGAGGGTGTCTAACTTCAGCCCTGACATACCACAGCCAGTGAACGATGACAGCTGTAGAAGAAAGATGAGATCGTACCACCCTGAGAAGATTGATGTTGAATGACGTTTACAAATGCCTGGGAGATAATGTGTCGTGCCAGCTCTGGGGTGCATGTGTGGATTTCCCTTCCCTATTTATTGTGCACTCCATTCACAGAAGGCCTAAATATTTCTCATCATGTGCTTGGGTGGATGGAATTTCAGGTTCTGGGAAGCATTTAGACAAAAATCTCCACTTCCTTTTCTGAAAGGGTGTGCTCGCTCTCTCACTCACACTCACACTCCTCTTGACCCTGCCTATCACTCCTCATATTTAAACAGTAGGCTGAAATTCTGGACTTACTGAAGCCAGAAGAAGTTTTGCTATAACACTCCAGATTTGTGTCCCTATAGGACACAAGTATAGCCTTTCTATGGCTCTGAAGAGATATGTATCTTGATGCAAGATTAGTATTCAGTTTCTAGCATTCAAATATTCAGAAAGAAGGTTGACCTGATATTTAGGTTTGGTTCATTGTGGAAATAGAATCAAACTATGAAAAGATGCTGACCTGACTGTGGAAAAGCCTGTTTATATCTGTAGTCACATTTCCAAATCCTGATGTCTGGGAAGATGCATGAGAAATTATCAGGGCTTCAGAAGCAGATTTTATGCTGGCCTCATCTTCTTTACATAATGCCTTTTAGGTCATCCTTGGATACACTTGCTAATAGTTCCCTTTCAAACTTCTTGCATGGCTGAAGGAGGGATAAGTGAACATTTTGGCAGACCTGACAAGGACATGGATTTTTCATGGAGTGCTTATTCACCCCAATTGCGTGGGTCACTGAACAAAAATTACCAGTTACATCAAAAATATTATAGTTCTGCCAGTACTTCAGTTGTAAAAGAAACTTTAAAACAGCATGCTACGCCACAATCCAATGCACATATGGTATGATAAAAGAAGCAGAAGCAGAAGCAGAAGCAGAAAAAGGGGCACCATGAAACTGCAGAAAACACATTTTGGACTGCACAATGGTTTGGAATTATTTTATAAATAATTCAAATGATTTGTTCTTCCTTTGTTATTACTTTTCACTTTCAAATTACAGCTAATAACCAAAATTAGTGGATATTCCAATACTTACATTTACTAACCCAGCACAAAACAGCTTCTATAATACTTTAATGGCTATACAGAAGCCAACAACACATTTACCTTACAGCAACCCAGCCTTACACACACAGAGCCCCAAGTCCAAATATGGTGATGATTAATGAAAATCTTATTCGTCATCTAGGAAAGCTCTACCAATCCCAAAGGATCAGACACATTATATTCCAGGTTAATGAAAATTTCAGACCTTACCACAAATACATGCTTATAGCCAAGTCTTATTAACTAAACTAAAGTTTATTTAAAAAGAAAAGAGAAAGTACTCATTAAAAGATCACTACACATACAGACCTGAGAATCATAGAATCATACAATCAAAGGGTTGGAGGAGACCTCAGGATGTCACTGAGTCCAAGTCCCTGCTAAAAGCAGGACCAACTCCAACTAAATCAACCCAGCCAGGGCTTTATCAAGGTGGGACTTAAAAACCTCAAGGGATGGAGCTTTCACCACCTACCTAGTTAACACATTCCAGTGCTTTACCTCCCTCCTATAAAATAGTTTTTTCCTAATATCCAACCTAGACCTCCCCCACTGCAACTTGAGACCATTGCTCCTCATTCTGTGATTTGTCATTACTGAGAACAGCCTCTACCCATCCTCTTGGAACCTCCCTTCAGGCTGCTGTCAAATCCTCACTCACTCTTCTGAAGACTAAACAAGCCCAAATACCTCAGCCTCTCCTTCTAAGTCATGTGCTCCAGCCCCCTAATCATTTTTGTTGCCCTCCACTGGACCCTTTCAAATACTTTCTGTAATGGGGCAGAATTGAACACAATACTACAGATGTGGCTTCACCAGTGCAAAATAAAGTGGAATAATCACTTCTCTAGATCTACTGGCAATGCTCTTCCTAATGCCCCCCTAATATGACATTAGTCTTCTTGGATACAAGGACACACTGTTGACTCATATCCAGCTTCTCTTCCACTGTAACCCCCAGGTCCTTTTCTGCCAAACTGCTATTTAGCCAGACGGTCCCCAGCATGTAGCAGTGCTTGGGATTCTGCCATCCCAAGTATAGGACTCTGAACTTGTCCTTGTTGAACCTCATCAGATTTCTTTTGGCACAATCCTCCAATTTGTCTTGGCCACAGTGGACCCTATCCCCGCCCTCCAATGTATTTACCTCTCCCCCTAACTTAGTGTCATCCACAAACTTGCTGAGGGTGCAATCCATCCCCTCTTCTAGGTCATTAATAAAGATGTTGAACAAAACTGGCCCCAGAACCAACCCCTGTGGCACTCCGCTTGAGACCAACCACCAACCAGACATTGAGTTGTTGATAACTACCCATTGAGCCTGACAATCCAACCAGCTTTTTATCCACTTTACAGTCCATTTATCCAATCCATACTTGCTGGCAAGAATACTGTGGGAGACCATATAAAAAAGCTTTGCTAAAGTCAAGAGTACAGTTCTGATATCAGAGTCATAGTAGAGATGGTGAGCTTTGTAGCTGCAAAGGATTATTTCAGAATTACTCCATGGGTTATAGTCCAATGTCCATATTCAGGGTCAATCCAGTTTAGGACTGGAGCTCTCAATCTTGTAACTCAATGTCCCTAGATGAAGCTTAAGCAGATTTGAGATAGAAAGGATCAGGACCCAATGGTCTTTTTATACAGATCCAGGCCTTCTCTGTGTTTTTAGTATAACAACAGACAACTATGGGGACTTTGAAGTAAGCTTATTTCCTAAGCAATGCTAGTAATTAGCTACACAAATTAATGTAAGGCAATTGCCCATTTTCCATCATTCACTGGTCATTTGATATACATTTCAAAGAGAGCTGATTGCAGTAATGTCACTATATTTACAAGTCTGAGGCCATGTCTACACTAGGAAATTATTTCAAAATAACTAAATTCGACTTAACTCATGATTTAACAACATCGAAATAGTACGTCCCCACTAAGGGGAAGCCTTAAAATTCGTCCGAGGCAGGCTCCATTATTGTGCATACGCTACCTCGACTTACAGCCCCAGGAAGCACTAAAGAATAATTAGTTCAAATTACTCTGGGGAGTATTTATTTTGAAATAGCGGGCTTGGTAGTGTGGATGCTCCATTTATCAATTCTATTGGGGAAGGGGGGTTATTTCAAAATAACGCCCTAGCGTAGAGTGGGGCTGAGAGAGGTTGCTGTGTTAGTCCGTAACTTTAAAAACAATGACTAGTTCTGCGGCACATTAGAGACTAACAAAAATATACAGTATCAGTATCATGAGCTTTCGTGGCTGTCGCTCTAACAGAAGGCTCGGATACACTCAATGAAACCACACCAGGCGCATAAATATAAGGGGTTTTATTGCCAGGCATATTACGCCTCATAGTCTTCATGTGTTACTAAATATGTGCTTCTCACTGTGGAGAAGCAAGCAATTAAACAAGCAAGCAGGCAGGCAAGCAAGAATCCAATGCTTACACGTCTTCTGCTACCGACAGTCCCAGACCCCCCGTCCATGCTCTCGAGGGCTAGTAGCGGGCGATGCTCCAGTATGGGGAGTCCCTGGGCACCCACATGGCCTAGGTTCACAGGTGAGACTGTTCCCCAGATCAGTGCCTTTTGGACGTCTTATAATTATTCCTTTCTTAGGGGCATAAACATCCACAGGCAGATTCCGGCAGGAAACACCACCGCTATCTAGTTCTCATACCTCATGTCCTTGGGCCTAATTATCTCAACTTGTTTAGGTTGCTAAGGAGGCCTTGGGCCAGCTCATCACTGCTTAAAACTGGCTCACCGCTGGCTCTAACCGAACTGTCTGCGATAAGGTGCAGGGGTAACTGGCGGTCAGGGGTAACATGTCTCACCCAAACTACTACTTTTCTTTCAGTGGCTGTTTTTCCCTGTCCCTGAATGTGATAGCATGGCCCTTAAGATTTCTGTCATCACTTTTAAGAAAAGAAATGTGTAACATTTAAAGGAGAATTATCCATAACAAGCCTTATTTGAACAATTTGAACAATTATTCTCAGGCTATATCATAAAACTTGACTGGGCAGGGAGGGAGTACAGATGAACACATTACAACCTGCACTGCTCTCTACACAGGTTCAAAACCATACATTAAAATCACCACTCTTTTGGCCAAAGTCTTGTCATGCTATTCTTAAATATTCAAGCCGCTGTCCTCTAAAACTCTCCTAGCATTCAGACACTGATTCAAAGTGTTTAGACATGAGGAGGGTGGCTTTTGTTGTTGTTTTTTGTTTGTTTGTTTTTTGCCATTTCACTATTTCACACATGTACTGTAGCCTGTACAAATATACCTTTCAGTCAAAACACAATGGGAGTGAGTTTAGGTTACATGAAATAATTTAGTCCCATATCACAACTTAATTTACTGTTGTTCAACATCAAATACCAGTTGAGACTTGCATTGTTAAAAATAAAGCAAGCCCAGACATCCTAGATGAAAGACATTATTTTTACTATCAGAGGGGTAGCCATGTTAGTCTGAATCTGCAAAAGCGATGAGAAGTCTTGTGGCACCTTATAGACTAACAGATTTATTGGAGCATAAGCTTTCATGGGCAAAGACCCACTTCGTCAGATGCATGTAGTGAAAATTCCAGAGGCACGTATAAATATATAGGCATATTTTTACTATGTGTTAGAAAATAGCACTAACCTATTTTACTACGATTTAGTGATATCTTACATATCATGATTAGCTGTGAATGTTCATGAAAGTAGGGATTATTGACAGATGTTCAGGCACACACACACACACGAATGATTCTGGTCCCTGTTCCTAAATTAACACATATTAAAACTACAGAAATAAAAAACCCTGATTTAGTGAATGTCAAAGTTATGGTGTAATTTTTATTTCTGAAGACAATGCCTCTTTGTGTATATGAGACAGAGATATGAATACACACATATTCATACATTCATACACTACTCTGTTCAGTAGGCACATGATTCAGCCTCAAGGATTTTACTTATTTTTAAACAAAATTACACATGTAGATACAATTCTTAAGTCATTTTAAAATAAATTTTAGGAAGAGACTAGTAAGTAACACAAATAAGTAAAATAATTAATGGGGGGGGAAGGTTACCGTGGCAGTGCACTGGGATTTAGTTCAATTCCCACCTCTTCCACAATCATCCTGTGTAAACCTGGGCACTTCGTTTCACTGTGCCTCAGTTTCTCAACTGTAACATAGAGGTGATAAAAATACACTAGCTTCCTCCTTTTGCGTGTGTCTTTTCTACTTAGATTGTGATTTCTCTGGAACAGAGACTGTCTCTTAATATGCATATGCACAGTGCCTACCACAATGGGCCTGATGTCTGACCATGACCATAAGTGTAAATCACGTACACTAATAATTAATTCCAGTTGCAAAACGTATTTGTCGCACATAACCACAGCCATGCATGGTTACATTATATTATAAATGGTCAAAGTTGGTTTTGATATAGGAAAAATGATCCCAAACATTTTCCCAAAAGAAAAACTACAATGTTTTGAGGCTTGGAGAAAAAAATCAGTTACATCTCCCATACAGACCTTAATTTTAATTTTTACATTCACCTGCATGTTTTACTGCCAACCCCAGTTGAACACCACCAGTCCCAGAAGATAGAAAACAATAGTTTTGTGGATTTGTGCAAAAGTAGGAAATTTTCACAGGAATGCCATTTTCTCATGAGATTTGAGGATAGTTTTTAAACCTAGATGGGTCCAGGAAGTTGGAATAATTGTGAGCTTTTGCCTGCTTGCTTATTTTAACCAACCAAATCACTTGAAATTTCCTCATCATGATGAATTTATCTTTTTATTTTATAAATTCCTGCTTCTTACCATAGTATTTTTTTAGTTGAGTGGATGAATAGATAATCTTCCCCCAAAAAATTGTAGGCGAGGGGGATTTTGAAAAATACCACATTTCATGGACTATTTCATTTCTGCCTGTGGAAAAATATGATTGTTATTTGAGGGAGCAGAGTTACCAAAAGATTTTGAGTACTTTTATGGGGAAAAAGACATCAGAATCAGGCCTAATAGAGAAAGCATACAAAGAGAATGCAGTTAATTTTTCCAAAAAAGGTACGTATGCTGCATAGCAAAATTATGTGGTATGGGAGAATTAATGATGGCTCAAAGTAATTTAAGACACAGTTTGAGAATCTCTTTTGTATATACTTTGGTTTGAAGTAAACATACACTCAATCTGTATAACAAGCAAAATGTTTCAAACAAATATGGACACATTTCTGTAAGCCCTCCAACTGGCTTTTATAGAAATAACATGCACAGAGCTCAGCATAAAGGATGAGGCCCTACACTTCTATAGTTTATACACTGCTCATCTATATTCTGTGACGTACTGAAATTGCTATACAAAAAAGTAAAAGTAACAAAGAAATATATATTATGGAACCATAATTCAATATGAATTTTTAAGCCCCACACCCAGCATTGAAATATCTGCTAACTGACTCTGACTGTCAGCGAAAAAAAATGTGATTGACAGCTCAGTCTTTGAACTGCAGATGCAAATGTGCAGAGGTATTGTTCAGAATGTGGGTCAAAAGAGGTTTGAAATATTCAGAAGGAAAGCATCTAGCCTTATAAAAGCCTAAGATATCAGTATCTACCAAGGGAATTTACAAATAAGATATATTTTACCTCAGGCTGATTAGAGGCTTTGACAGCCTTGGATAATGTTTAACCTTCAAAGCTATAAAGGGGACAGAACTTGCAGAGTTTACAGGTTCAAATTGACTTTGTTTTATATATTTGCTCTGTTAGACTATATTATATACCCAACACTCATAAAACCCCATGTGAGTATGGGGACTCCTACTTCACAGGTTTGAATTGGAATTAAGGTACTGGCTGATCCTGTATAAGAGTTCATGTTCCTCATCTAACTGGGAACCGGATAAAATCATGCTTCTCATGGGGCAGTGTGTGTACAATATATGTCAGACAATGGCAAACCACAAGTCAGTATTAAACCTTTTCTCTTTTTATAGACAATAGTTCTTCCACTGGCTAGTTCTCATTTTTGTTATAAGATCACTCACCAAATGTTTGAGTTTTGGTCACCAAAGATGATTGCTTGTCCCACATTCTTCCCACGTTATCAGAATATACTAAAACTAACAAAAGTATAAAGCCTTAACAGGCATTGCTGTCGAAAAACACACTCAGGAAGGAGAAATACACAAGATTAAACAACATGTATCCACTGTTGGGAGAATGGACAGATTTTAAATCATAAAGCTCATGAGAAGAGGAATGGTTGAGTGAATGCGTGTGTTGGCCAAAAATAAATAAAACTGAGGAAACAGTCCAAACCTTCTCTCCTCCCCAACCCTGCATTCAGTGAGGACAGGTCTATATGGTACTTTAGGTTTACGGTTTAATACAGAGTTTAAATATGAAAAGCCATGCCAGATCCTAAACTTACGTAAAATTGGGATTTTTTTATTAACACACATTGAGCTAGGCTAGGATCTGTCCCATGCTGTAAAAGGTTTCCAATATACTATATATTTTTTAAAATTCAGTAAAAAAAGACATATATAACTATCTTGGGTGCCTAATACCTTAAAATAATGTTAAATTACAAAAAATCCAAATGTTAGTGCCCCAAGTGATGCAGAATTAAAGCTGCTCTTCCTATGAGCTACTCAGATCACCTTAACTCTGCCCCAAGCCTTGACAAAGATCAGAAACTTATACTAACAAGATGTTTCAGCTGAAATATGTGGAGAATAATTGATCTGAATGCTAGCATTCATCAAGAAGAATTGAGACTGTTCTTAATCTTTTTATGCAGCATGTTCAATGTTTGTAACAGTGAACAGTCCATGGTTGCTAAAAATCTCAACCTGGAAATATGTGTCTCTGATCAGAAAACCAAAATGAGAAGCATCCCAGAGGTAAGATGCTAAGCAGAAGACATATGTTTGGATAAGAGTTAATACAATATAAGTGAGTTTAGTAATGAGTCAATCCATGACACTATTCGTTCACTAGGGGAATCAGAAATGCATTTGTGTATTTTTGTAAACTTACGGTAAATTGTAGTTTTCTGATGTTCACAACTGAGAAGCAAACACAGATCCTTCTTTACAATGTGATTTAAGTTCTGTGATTTAAGTTTCTGTAGATGAAAACGAATAGCACACTGAATAATACTTTTCTGGAAGTCTGGAGACAATTCTATATATAAGCCACAAGCTGAGAGATAGCTCAGTATTTCATATAGAGAATGAAATTTATCAGCTCAGTGCTACCGCCTCAATCTACTTGATTCCAGATAGAATTGATTGTCATTTCATGAAGAATATATTAACAGTGGCTCTTTAGACAAGATGGCTACTCATCATGGTAAAGAAACGCACAGGCTCTTACTGAAAATATTCCTCAATAAGTCTGCTGGGCATGCTTAACTTCTTCAAAGCTAGGCTCACACCAGACATACTCCTATGGGTTCATTATGAATGGACGCTGAACTAGAATCAACAGGGTGAAAGTACATACTGGATACAATACTCTCTTGGTTTCAGTATAGGAAATATAAATACAGAGCTAAAGCTCCTGGAGATTTTAATTCTTTTAAGCCTATTAATGAAAGGGAGAAGAAAAAGTGGGGAATTGGGCTCGATTGTCCGAAGAAGAGATGAGTGATGGACATCTGATCAGTAGAGCTCACAGGAATCACAGACTAGAGTTTGGCAGCTCTACTGCATCATTCTGCCTTTTAACTTTGTGGAAGACCCTCCTCCCCTCTACCCCCCCTCCACTCCCACACAAGGCTATACTCCTTTTTTTGCTGGCAGGGTGGTAGTAGGAGAAAAGCAGATCCAGCAACTAGCTTTTTTTTTTTTTTTAAGAGCACTATCCCCAGCGAGTCAGCTGATGTTCCAGTACGAGATTAAGGTACTCAGACTCCCCTTCAGGCTCCCTTCATGGCCCTTCCAGGGTCTCTGCCTCTTTGGGTCTGATTGTTCATTTTCCCATAGTCACAAGTCTCTTCAGAGTTGGCAGGAGGCACACGCTAGAACACCTCTCTCTCCAGGAGAAAATCACCTGGACACATTGGGTTTTTACTTTTTATTGTGAATCTGCTTCATTCTTCTGATTTCTCCAAGAAAGGCAATCCAGCCTCTGGGTACTGTGCTAGCACTGCCAGTGACTTGCTTTGGAACCATGATTCCTGTTCTCTGAGCCTCAAATTATCCTTCAGGCAATGGTCATTCTACTACTTAACTTGCTTACTACAGTGCCATTGTGTTCAACAGTGGCTGAAAAATACTTTAAAATACTGCATTGACATGGTAAGACTTTTGAAAACTCCACAATGGAAATGTTGATGCTTATTTTTAATGTGTCATTCACTGGAAATTAATATTCAGGCTCAATTTTTCTCCCGGTATCTAAACAGTCACATGGTGAAGTTTCGCAATAAGTGGAACATTTAAAAAAAATTAAAAACCCACAGTGACTGTTACTGCTGAATCTATGAAACCAAAAGCCTTAAGGTAGGCAAGTCACAGCTAATCAGTTCTTAGCAGTGCAGCATGAACTAATGTTGTCTGAAACTAAATCAAAAGGTCAATCAGACTTACTGGTTTCAGCAGATGAATGTGCTTTCCTTAATTGACTAGTCAGTTCCCTCTGGGACATGTTCAGTTTCAACCAAAACCAACATTCCAAAGTCTGATTTGTAGCATATTATAGAATGACTTGCTGGTTTAGGTGGCAGCAAAATGGCTAGTATGCAACTTAAGGCCTATGTGAAGCATAAAGGAAAGTGGGACACTAATAAAGTAACTCCATATTGGGAGCAGCAGAGAAACACAAGCAACAATAGTGGCATTTTGGTTAATGTATATTTATCCTGATGGAAAAATATTTATACTTTAAAAGTGAGTAGTGTTTCCAGAAGGAAAAATCATACAGGATACTTGTGTAGCTATAAGAATTTAAGTTAGATCCTCCCTACTACCTAGTTGATTTTAATTAAATGTAATGGTTTAGACAGAAGAATCTACTCTTCACACAGAACTGGAGCCTATTCATTCTAATTTTACACATGAATGATATTTTCTCATCTCCATTTACTCTGTTATTTTTCATTTTCACACACTGTATTTCCAGTTTCCATATGGTATCCGAAGAAGAGATTCCAAAATACCGTGAAACATTTTGTTCTGGGGGCATTTATGTCTTGATCACAAATAGGAAATCTAGAAAACTTAGAAGATTTTCCCTTTAACTCCAACTGCATTTGTGTGGCTGAAAATTCAAGTCATTTGATGCAGCATAGCTTTCTCTGAATCTTGTTCGATCTGTAGTAGCTATCTTCTTGGCGATAAGAGACAATTTTTTCTATACCAGTACACATGGTATTACACAGATGCACATGACAGTGGCACAAAACCATACAAAGCAGGGTGTCATTCTTACAAGACAGCAAGCACAGAATGTCCATGTGAAAAGCCATAGTTTAAAAACGTTTGCTGTACTCAAACTTTGCCCAGGTTTGTAGATAAGTGAGTATGATCTGTAGTCAGTTAACCTCAGAATTTGCAGCATTCAAGTCATTTCTATGTTAAGTACAAGAGAATACTGCAGTACCTGAAGTTCTATCTGCAAGTTTTTCAGTACCACCACTGAACCTCAACATCTTATTGATCATTCAGTCTGTGGGAGGCTGTGGGATGTTGGCTGAGCTTCCAACTTGCGTGGTTCTCATTTACCTTTGTGTGTCAGTGATTCCAATGTTGGCTAGCTACCATGGTGAATCCCAGTGTTGGTCCATTGGCCAGCCTAGGTAAGCTTGTATAGTAGATCAGTGCCATGAGCATTCCATTTGTTGTGTGCATGTGCAGTTGAGTCATAAACATTACTCTTATCAGCCATGCATAGATCTATAGTAAAATGGACCCCTGGGGATTTCATAAAAATTGCTGAGTTTTTTAAGTGCATTCTCTCAAAAACAGATTCAGAGATGTTTACTAGAGGTGGCAGGAAAATTATTTTTCCCCTGAAAATTAATTCATGAATTATTACTAATGTCATTCGTGTAATTCTGTGTTTTTATTTTTTAATAGATTATTTACCTCCTTTTGTAGCTGACAGTTTGGGAAACATCTTGACCTGGTTTAAACAGACAGGATTCCCAGCAGAATGAATGGCATTTGATCACACCTTTTCTTCCATATTCAAGGCAAGAGGGAAAGTAAAAATGAACATGGAGTTAAGTACAAATGGCTGCGCTGAACATCCCCACTATCTAAGCTACAGGGCTGAGTGTCAGAATGAAACACAGAAGCAGAAAGAGGCCCAATCCTAACCTAAAATCTGGATCTGAACTTTAGTGAGAGGCCAGAAGGCTAAATCTGCATTTGTATCCTGACTTTTCTTTCCACAGTGGGACAAAATTCTGGAATGAAACACCCTTGATTTGTTTAGTACAATACTGAGTGAATTCCAAATTCAGATGTGTATTCGTACAATGTACCTCAAATCCATGTCTAGAGGCATATTTTACTTAACTTAAAAATAAATTTAAAAAAAATCATTCCCCTCTGTGAACTTGAACTCCCTTATTATCTTTTGATTCAGAAAAGATATTCTAGGATGCATCTTTCTTGTGACATCATGACTCTCATGAACTTTGCCCAGTCTTCTGAAATATATGATGTTGCCCTCAAGAAATCTTCAATGAACTAGAATGTATAAATTGGGGGAAAAGAATATTTCTGGGCAGAATGACTCCCATTCCCTGGCTAACTATGCCTAATTGCATCTAATGAATAGAAAAAAGAAAAACAAATATGAAAAAGCCAATATACTGCTGTTATAAAGAGAATTCTCAACAGAGATTTTATGAGTTCTTGCTAAAAATAATCCAGAAGCCATACATACAAACAGTAATGAACATGACCTTGAATAAATTAATCTGTTGTTACAGCAAACAGTTACCAAACTGAGATCCTGTGATGAAGTACATCATCATCTGTTGTTTGCAGTAAGTGTTTTTCAAACTTTTAACCTACCTTCTAATTCAAAACTAATCTTTAGAAAAATGACAATGATCTGTAGCCGCTCTGCTCCGTATTTAGGGATACTTACTGTTCATTATGGAACCAAGAATCAGCTTACAGTAATGTCCCTTGCTCCCACTGGGCAAAGTTAAATGGACTCATACAATTTTAATGAAAACTCTTATTATTTCTATTGATTCAATGCATACTCAATACAACAGAGCAGGATCTGTATCATTATATGCAAATGATAAGTGTTTGGACACACACTATTCAGAATACTTTAGCAATTTTTCAGTTTCTAATTATCATAAACTAAGTGGTTGCAATCAAAATATTGACAGAAAAATGAAATAAAATAAAATGTAACTCAGAACAAGATAAAATAAAATTTTAAATACATTTTACAAGGGCTGTATGATATTCCCAGATAGTATATACTTTAGAGTCTACACTGTCATTGCAGTGTTATGGTTTCCTTACTAAATTGTCTTTTTTAATTTAAGTTCAGATTAATCAACACACATATTATTTCTAATTTAATAAATATTTCTAAATTAGCACAATGGGGCTACAATCACCATATCGAAACACTGCCAAGAAAGGGAGATTTCAAGGTCAATCATGCACAATAGCCTAGCAAGTACAAAGGGAGAGAAGTTGAGCAAGTGAACGGACAAGTCTGCTGTGTTACTAGGCAGCAACCACCTTTAACAGACAATGGCATTCTTCTAAAACTTACTTCAGGACATTTCAGCTGATCACAGTGATGCCGGCATTATTTCTGATTGAATTAATTGAACAGTGAAGCAGAACAATTTGTACCTATGCGACTCACCTCTTTAATCTTTCATTTTCCTGTATTGCTTCTGAACAGAATGTGGGTAAGTTCTGGCAATCACTTCCCATCACAAAATGCCTCTGATCCCTCAATCTCCTTGCCTCGTACCATGCAAAAGGGTCACATCTCATTGCTGATATTTTTGTAAATCTCCACAGCCCTCTGAATTCCCTGCATGGATCAATGTGACAGCAGGATATGACTGCCTAGGCTGTCAGAGAGGTGGTCCAACATCCATAATGTACTAGGGAATTGGATCCAGAGTTCCTGCTACTACTCATCTTGTCAAAAGGTCTATGCTCTTTGGAGACCAGTGCTAGCTTATGAGCTCCTCTTATAGCTTTCATTTCCCACTCCCTTGCCATAAGGGACCAAACAAAAGGAGATATGTTCCTAACTGGTATACTCTACATCACTCAAAGTATTATGACTTCATCAGGGGTGCCAAAAGCCTCCGCGTGCCCCGGGCAGCTTCGCACTCCTGCAAGGTGCATGAAGGGGTGGGATCAGGGCAGCCAGTCCTACGTGCCACCTACAGAGGGGCGTGCCCTCGCAGCCCACAGAACCACATGGAGCACACATGCTGAGCTTCAGCAGCAATTTAAAGGATCCAGGGCT
This sequence comes from Rafetus swinhoei, assembly GCA_019425775.1. Lineage (NCBI taxonomy): Eukaryota > Metazoa > Chordata > Testudines > Trionychidae > Rafetus > Rafetus swinhoei. Next base: position 60,306,224 of record CM033447.1, read on the forward strand.
CTGGCCGCTGCCGCAGCTGCAGTGATGGCGGTACCCAAAACCTCAGGCTTCTTTGAATCATTGGAGCCTGGGGCAGCTGCCCCCTTTGCCCCTCCCTGTCGGCAGGCCTGGACTTTGCCTCTCCCCACACTTCCTCACAGGGCCTGCGGATTCCCTCCCTTCCTCCCCCTGCACTGCACACCGCTTCCCCCGGGGCCTAGGGATTCCCTTCACACACACGCCCCATGCAGCTCCTCACAGGGACTAGGGGTGCCCTCCTTCCTCTCCCCCTTCCCCGCCGCGCGCCACTCCTCTTAGGGCCTGGGGATTCTCTTGCTCCCCACACTTCACCTGGAGGGTGGGTATTCCCTTTGCCCCACCCGCACCGCCTCATAGGGCCTGAGGATTCCCTTCCCTTCTCGTCCATCCTCCCTGTTGAAGGGAAAGGACTGGGCAGGGATCGTCGAATTGAGGACGTAAATGCGTGGTTGCGCAGGTGGTATCGCAGAGAGGGCTTTGGTTTCTTCGACCATGGGACTCTGTTCTGGGCACAAGGATTGTTAGGAAGAGATGGGATCCACCTAATGAAGAGAGGAAGGAGCATCTTCGCGGGCAGGCTTGCAAACCTAGTGAGGAGGGCTTTAAACTAGGTTCGTCGGGGAACGGTGACCAAAACCCTGAGGGGAGTGGGAAAGTCGGATACCGGGAAGAAATGCAGAGAGGAACGAGGAAGAAAGGAGGACCCCTGTTTCGAATGGAGAAGATAGGGTGATCAACTGGTTACCTGAGGTGTTTGTACACTAATGCGAGAAGCCTGGGCAACAAACAGGAAGAACTGGAGGCCCTGGCCCAGTTCAAGAAATATGATTTAATTGGGATAACAGAGACTTGGTGGGATGACTCGCATGACTGGAGCGCTGTCATGGAAGGGTATAGACTGTTCAGGAAGAACAGGCAGGGGAGAAAAGGAGGAGGAGTTGCACTATATGCAAGAGAGCACTATGATTGCTCTGAACTCCAGTATAAAGAGGAGAAAAACCTATTGAGAGTCTGTGGGTTAAGTTTAAAGGAGCAAACAACAGCAGTGATGTTGTGGTTGGTGTCTGCTACAGGCCACCGAATCAGGTGGATGAGGTAGATGAGGCTTTCTTCGGACAACTGAGAAACTTCCAGATCGCAGGCCCTGGTTCTCGTGGGGACTTTAATCACCCTGACATCTGTTGGGAAACCAATACGGCAGTACACAGGCAATCCAGGAAGTTTTTGGAGAATGTTGGGGATAACTTCTTGACGCAAGTGCTGAAGGATCCGACCAGGGGCCGTCGCAGCTTGACCTTCTGCTCACAAACAGGGAGGAACTAATAGGGGAAGTGGAGGTGGGTGACAACCTGGGAAGCAGTGATCATGAGATGGTAGATTTCAGGATCCTGACCAAAGGAAGAAAAGAGAGTAGTAAAATACACACCTTGGACTTCAAAAAGCAGATTTTCACTCCCTCAGAGATCTGATGGACAGAATCCCTGGGATGCTAACATGAAGGGAAAGGAGTCCAGGACAGCTGGCAGTATTTTAAAGAAGCCTTATTGAAGGCACAGAAAGAAACCATCCCGACACGTAGCAGAGAGGCAAACATGGTAGGAGACCGGATTGGCTTACGGGGAAATCCTTGGTGAACTTAAGCACAAAAGGAAGCTTACAAAAGTGGAAACTTGGACAAATGACCAGGGTTTAAATGTATCGCTCGAGAATGCCGGGGTTATCAGGAAGGCGAAAGCGCAAATGGAATTGCGACTGGCTAAGGATGTGAAGGATAACAAGAAAGGTTTCTACAGGCATGTTAACGAAGAAGGTGATCAGAGAGGGTGTGGCCCCTGCTGGATGAAGGAGGTAACCTAGTGACAGATGATGTGGGAAAGCTGAAGTACTCAATGCTTTCTTTGCCTCTGTCTTCACGGACAAGGTGGGCTCCGGACTAATGTGCTAAGTGACGCAAGATGGGATGAAGATGGACAGCCCGTGGTGGGTAAAGAACAGGTTAGGAACTATTTAGAAAAGCTAAATGTACACAAATCCATGGGTCTGGACTTAATGCATCCGAGGGTACTGAGGAGTTGGCAAGTGTCATTGAGGAGCCTTTGGCCATTATCTTTGAAAAGTCGTGGAGATCGGGAAATCCCGGATGATTGGAAAAAGGCAAATGTAGTACCCATCTTCAAAAAGGGAAGAAGGGCGATCCAGGGAACTATAGGCGGTCAGTCTTACCTCGGTTCCTGGAAAAATCATGGAAGGATCCTTAAGAATCCATTTTGAGGCACATTGGAAGAGAGAAAGTGATTAGGAATAGTCAGCATGGATTCACAAAGGGCAAGTCGTGCCTGACCAATCTGATTAACTTCTATGATGAGGTAACTGGCTCTGTGGACGTGGGAAAGTCAGTGGATGTGATATACCTTGACTTTAGCAAGGCTTTTGATACGATCTCCACAATATTCTTGCCAGCAAGTTAAGGGAATATGGATTGGATAAATGGAGGGTAAGATGGATAGAAAGATGGCTAGAAGGCCGGGCCCAGCGGGTAGTGATCAACGGCTCGATGTCAGGATGGCGGTCAGTTTCTAGTGGAGTGCCCCAAGGTTCGGTTCTAGGACCGGTTTTGTTCAATATCTTTATTAATGACCTGGATGAGGGGATGGATTGCACCCTCAGCAAGTTTGCGGATGACACTAAGCTAGGGGGAGAGGTAGATACGCTTGAGGGCAGAGATAGGGTCCAGAGTGACTTAGACAAATTGGAGGATTGGGCCACAAGAAATCTGATGAAGTTCAACAAGGACAAGTGCAGAGTCCTGCACTTGGGACGGAAGAATCCCAAGCATAGTTACAAGCTGGGGACCAACCAGTTAAGTAGTAGTTCTGCAGAAAAGGACCTGGGGGTTACAGTGGATGAGAAGCTGGATATGAGTCAACAGTGTGCCCTTGTAGCCAAGAAGGCTAATGGCATATTAGGGTGCATTAGGAGGAGTATTGCCAGCACATCTAGAGAAGTGATTATTCCCCTTTATTCGGCTTTGGTGAGGCCACATCTGGAGTATTGTGTCCAGTTCTGGGCCCCCCACTACAAAAAGGATGTGGACGCATTGGAGAGGGTCCAGCGGAGGGCAACCAAAATGATTAGGGGGCTGGAGCATATGACCTACGAGGAGAGGCTGAGGGAGTTGGGTCTGTTTAATCTGCAGAAGCGAAGAGTGAGGGGGGATTTGATAGCAGCCTTCAACTTCCTGCAGGGGAGTTCCAAAGAGGATGGAGAGAGGCTGTTCTCAGTAGTGACAGATGGCAGAACCAGGAGCAATGGTCTCAAGTTGTGGTGGAGAGGTCCAGGTTGGATATTAGGAAAAACTATTTCACTAGGAGGGTAGTGAAGCACTGGAATGGGTTGCCTAGGGAGGTAGTGGAGTCTCCATCCCTGGAGGTGTTTAAGTCTCGGCTTGACCAAGCCCTGGCTGGGTTGATTTAGTTCGGATTGGTCCTGCCTAGAGCAGGGGGCTGGACTTGATGACCTTCTGAGGTCTCTTCCAGCTCTATGGTTCTATGATTCTAGGATTCCCCTGACCCCCCCAACTCCCTATTGCTTCACCTTGGACTTGGGGAGTCCATCCCCCACATATGGCTCCTCACAGGGCCTATGGATGCCCTTCTCTCCCCCCCGTCCCCCAGCCCGATGCCGCTCCTTTTGGGGCCTAGAGAAGCCATCTTTCCACCTCCCCCTGCCACTCCACTCCTCTTGGAGCCTGCGAATTCCCTTCCTCCCAGTGGGGATTCCTGTCCCACCCACCATGTCACTTCACTCTAGGCTTGGAGATTCCCTCCTGTCCCCCCCGCATCCCATGTACTCATGGGGCCTGGACACACCGAGCAATGCCAGTCAATCTGCTAGACACCCACAGAGTGCCCATAGCTATAGAGTGACAATGGGTCGCTCTCTGTTGCTCTCTTTAGGTAGAGATCTATATGTCTCTATATATTGCTCATGTATTAAGTAATGGGTGTTTCTGGAAGCAGTGAGCTAGCTAAACTATAAACGTCAAATGGGAGAAAAGCAAGGAAAAGAAGAAACCATCTGGTTCATACACTACATTCTTTATGTAAGTGAAAACTAAGTCATTTCATGGTCAGTAATAAGTGAATTTATATAAGTGAATACTAACTAATTTCTGTGGTCAGTGTAATTAAACACATTGAGTGAGCTGCCATAATTCAAGGATTTGGAATGGGAGGGCAAAAAAATCTGCCACATGAAGAGAGTCAATGACCACTTCACAGTTATGTCCATCACCCCAACACTGTACTGTGCAGCTCTTAATGCAATTACCCCCAAAAAGATATTCTCTCACTCTACATCACATGAGGCTGTCAGATTCCCACTTTTAGTCCTTCAATTTAGAAATCTTATAATAAATATCTGTTACCCACAAATGACAACACATGGTTAATTTTCTACTGTGAGCCGCCATCCCCAAAAGACATCCAGATTCCCAGCTTGGTTATTCAATTTGTGAATTAGGTATTTAGGGTGAAATAATGCCATTATTTGAGTTTAATAGCAAAATTCCCATTGACTTCAATGGGGCCAGAATTTAATCCTAAATTGGCTCAACATTTTTGACACTTCAGTGCTTTTCTCGATCTCAGCCCTAAGACAGGGCCTTGTGAGATACTGCCTTACATGGTACATAACATTTTTACACACAATGATATTAGTTCATCAATAAATACTGAAGTACAGTAAAAGAGCATTTAACATAGGAGCGGGCAATAAAACGGTGATGGTTTGCAAAGGGTTAGCCCCTGGAAGGCTGCTGCCACTATATTTACTTCTGCCTCCATTGGTACTGGTGATTGCAGCTTCCATTTTCATGTTCTTTGCTAGAATTACTCACTTTTAATTTTTTCAGCAATAAAGTATAGGTGAATACATAAGCAGATTTATTAAAAATAAAAAAGTAAAGATAAATGGGCAGACCCTTGGTAGATATAAATTGTCATAGTTCCATTCATAACAGGACTATGACAAGTTAGACACGCTGTGGAGCTGTTCTGATGTAAGAAAAAAAAACATTCATTGTTTAGATCCCTTGAGATTTTCATTTTGTCTTTGTATCCTTATGGTCTCAAGCTGGTACCATTTACATTGAACCAGAACACTTCCACATTCCAATGTTATTCTTTTGAATACTCCTGCTCCATTGTAAGCAATTTTCTGAAAAAAATTACAGTACAAGAAATTTGCTTTTCCAAGGAGAACGTGCATGTAAACAATCCATACCTACTAGAGAATATAATTTTATTTTCATTTGATGTCCATAAGCGTGGATACAAAATTTAACTCACATGAAAAAAATGTCTTCATAATGGAATATCAACCAAAAACTATACAGTGGAACCAATTATCATCACTGTCAAAATTTTTTGCTCCTTTCAGTGAAAAGGCAGATGAGAAAAAACACTCAATGCAATAGTTTTTTAGAGAATCACTGAAGCATCTGCTATTGTTCCGGTGACATTTTCTTGGTTTTGTTTTTTGTTTTTAAGTTTTATAGCATGTAAAGTAGCAGGCAAATCTCCTAATACACAAGTTAGCTGAACAGAAGTATAAAGCAGTAGCAGCAATGAGTCAGACACTTTTTAAGGGTTAGAAGAGACATCCATTCATGAAGTCACTGAGACAGCTAATACATTTTATTTTTTAGAATCATTCCTGGTGAAGACCTAATCCTAACAGAGACTGTAAATCTCTGAGTACTGTTATGCAAAGGATTCCAGGAAAACGAGACTTTAGGCATTACAGGTTTCTATTTATTCTTTGAACAGGTAGTCATAGATTTGGTGAAGTTAAGGGGTTGGTAATGCTTTAATATGTTAATTTTATGATGGAATGATCACTTTCTCTCTCTATATATAAAAAAGATTTTCCTGACGGACGACAGAATGTTCCTGCCAGGTGACAGAATGATGTCATCACCGTCAACAGGCTCTTTCTGCGAAGCGAAAGCGGCCAGAGAGAGGGGAGTAGGCAAGTGTAGTGAGCAGAGGGTTCAGTCCCCTAATGGTTCTATATGGTGAGTTTCATGCTGCTTGGAAGATACAATTTATTACTATACTATACATTTATTCATATATTATATAGGCATTAATTGAATTCCTACCGGTTGTACTTCCCTTAACTGGCACTCCCTGGTCTGGCAACATCCGTGGTCCGACATGCACCATGGAACAGGGAGTTCTGGCGGCAGGGCAGGATCATAGTAGGGGCACTGATAACCCAGCGTGTGTGGAAGGAACAGGTGTCACAGCGGGGAGTTCTGGCCCCAGCAGTGGCCTTGGAGCTCCAACCCCAGAAGTAGCTGTGGAGCTCTGTCCCAGGCCACAGAGCTCTGGCCTCAGCCCTCTGCCCCAGCCCTGGATGCTCAGCTCTGGCTTTGGCCACGGAGCCAGGTGGATGTGGAGCTCTGCCCCACCTGTGCAGCTCCGGTCCCGGCTGAGGAGCCAGGAGGCTGCAGAGCTCTGCATGTTGTTCTGGCCTGGCTGCGGTGGGGCCGGCAGCATCTAGAGAGCCCCAGGGAGGCTGAGGCAGCAGCAGCAGCAGGCTGGAGCCCTAATGCAGTGGTAGCAGAGGCCAGGAGAGGAGGCACCTCCCCTGGTCTGGCAAATCCCCTCCTTCAGGACCCATCAGGTCCCAAGGGTGCCAGACCAGAAGGTCTAACCTGTATAGTAATATAGAGATATGACTGGACAATGAAACGTACTTAGCATTAACAACTTACAGCTATCTCATAGGCTAGGCACCACTATGTTTCTGCTGTAATTTTAAAGTCATTGCCTAACTGTGCCCCCAAATCAAAGCTTTTGGATATTTCTAAGCATTACTGGGTTTTGGAGTGTATGTATATGCACATAATTGTATGATACATTTAACTCCCCTGCATTATAAAGAATACATTATAACCTTCATAGTCTGGGTTTCCCCCTGGGAGCACCCCTGGTATGGACTCTGGCAGGCAGAGGGAGAAGCGGCTCTTCACACTGCTGCTGCCCCACCCTCTGCAGTTGGAGCTCCTGTGCGCTCTTCAAGAGACTTTCCCTGCCGTTCTCATAAAGGTGGGAGTGCAGTGCTTGGGAATGATGGGGGACATGGAGCAGCAGGTAAGCACCCTACCCTGCCCCCATCTCCCTCAATCCCTCCATGGCCCGGTAAAATCTGTAGTTCAGCAAACACTGGTTCCCAGGGTTACCAAATTAAAGAGCTTCAAATGTATTAAGTTTGAAGAGTCAAGCACTCAGAAGAAAGACTCATATATTCCCAGGCCAGAAGGAGCCACTGTGATCACCGAGGGTGCAGCTACACTGTACCGTTATTTCGAGATAACTAGCGTTATCCCAAAATAACAATGCGAGCGTCTACACAACCATTCCATTATTTCAAAATAATTTCAAAATACCGGACGGCTTATTCCGAAATCTGTACACCTCATTCTATGAGGAATAATGCCTATTCTGAAATAGCTATTTCAAAATAAGGCGTGTGTAGACACACCACTGCTGCTATTTCGAAATAGCCCCTCACCAGGGCCATTCTAAGTTATTCCTCCTAGGGCTCTAAGTCTAGATATCACATCTACATTAGGGGAGCCTACCTCCAACTAATTTTGAGGCTTCCTTGCAGTTTAGACATGCTATTTTGAAATTAGCTATTTCGGAATAACTATTCTAGAATACTTTATTTCAAAATAGCTGTGTAGTGTAGACGTGCCCCCTAGTCTGAACTCTTGCATCATGAGCCCATAAAACTTCCCGAAAATATTCCTAGAGCATCTTTTAGAAAAAAAAAGATTTTACAACTATTAGTAATGGAGAATTCATCATGACCCTTGGTAAATTGTTCCAATGGCTAATTACTTGTACAATTAAAAATGAACAGTCAATTTGTTTAGCTTCAACCATCAGACACTGGATTTATCTGCTAGACTGAAGAGCACATAATTCAATTTTTTTTACCCGTATAGGTACTTATAGACTGTGAGCAAGTCACCCCCTTAACTGATTCTTTGTTAAGTTGAGTACACTGAGGCTACGTGTACACTGCGAGTTTTTTACGGAAGAGGAAATGCAAATTGAGTGCTCATTTGCATATCTCACACTCATTTGCATATCTTCTTCCAATCCTTTTTGCGGAAGAGGTTTTTGCGCTAAAAAACCCTGTGTAGACGGGGCCATTTGTCGGAAAAAAAAGCCTTTTTGCGAAAGATCCCTTATTCCTCAAAAAATGAAGATTACAGGCTCTTGAACAAAAGGGTTTTTTTTTTTCCTGACAAATGGCCCCATCTACACAGGGATTTTAGTGCAAAAACCTCTTCCGCAAAAAGGATTGGAAGAAGATATGCAAATGAGCACTTCGTTTGCCTTTCCTCTGCCACAAAAAACCTGCAGTGTAGACGTAGCCTGAGCTCCTTGAATAATCCTTTAACCCTTTTTGTGGCCCTTTTCTGAACCTGCTCCAGTTATCAAAATCTTTCTTGAACTGTGGGCTCCAGAAAGATCAGTGTCAAGTACAGAGTTAAATTAGCTTCTCTATATCTACTGGAGACTCCCTTATTTATATAGCTCAGTACTGCACTCTCCCTTTGGCCTCAGTGTTACACAAGGAACTCAATGTTCAGCTGATTATCCACCACAACTCCCAAATCTTTTTCAGAGTCACTGCTTCCAAGATGGACTCCTCTGTTTTGTAGGTATGGCTTGCACAGGAATAGCCAGAATGGATTTACCATCTTAATTTGGGCAACTAATGCCTTATGCCTCAATTTTCCCATCAGAAAATGTTTCTCACCCCTGTAAGATGAATAGCAAACTATTGGATAGAAGTTCCACAAGTGGATCATTCACTCTCTAGCACAACTAAGGTGAACTTGTGCCTCCTTACTTGCTTAGATAAAACTCAGCAGTTGTGTTGTCAGTGAGAATTTAGACTACTTGCCCCTTCAGATGGTAATGAATGATGGTAGCAACTTCCTTTACCAGAATCAAAGTTGGTTCTGGTGTCAGGCATGCAGCCGGTCCGCACACATTCTGAGGGTGTGACCACCAATTTGTGTACGTGCACAAATCAGCACACACAGAATGTGTCTGCTCGAACAATATGCTGAGTGAAGCCAGGCTTGCAAACATCCAAGATAAAGTCTGGCATGCTGAGTCATCGCGTGCCACACAAGGCTTTGTGCTCCAATGATTGGGGACACACACAGACTGTTGTTCCTGGGTTGGACCCATGACTCTCAGACAGAGACTAGGTACTGGAACCAGTTCTTCAGGAGGGCAAGCCAATGCAGATATGGCATCACAGTCTGCCCTTATTTTGGTATAAAATCCTCTCTTTTTTTTTTTTTTTTACCTAGACCAGAGAACAGCTGTCTGACAACAGGACATCTGGACATGCGACTTTGGCTTTCTTTAATTAGCCAATTGTCCAGATAGGGAAATATCTGAATTCCTTAACAGAACAGTCATGCTTGATACCACGTGCATATACCTCAAGACCCCTCCTTGTGGTGGAAGACAGACTGAAGAGCAAACCTTCATATTAGTAGTGCACATTGTTTATCATGAATCAAAGAAACTTTATGTGGCCTGCAGGTATTGCCACATGAGAATGAGCATCCTGCAGGATAGCATAGCAATCACCAGGAATGAGATAACAGGAGCAAGTGTCACAACCCTGAACTTGATTTTCATGAGTCCAAGAATGGATTAAAGAATGCCTCTTTTTTGGGGAATCAAAAATGGCCAAAATAGAAACTTTCTCCTCTGTGTCAATAAGAATCTTCCCCTATTTCCCCCACTCTAATAGAATCTGTCTTTTTTTATTTAAAAAAAAAGTCAGTATGAGATATGGCCATGAAAAGGGACAGGAAGGTGGGTAAATTGGATAAGGTATCTTTCATTGTGCTGAGCCAGCACCTGTGTAAAGTAATCTTTATCCATGCACCGTATAAGAGACATAAGCACCTCTAAAACAGATGGAGGTGTCTAACAAGAGATGAGGGGTTTGGTAACATTGTCCTTGATGGATACAATAAAATGCCTGTTTCTGAGCCACCAAAGACTGGAGTTAATGGCCAATTTCTAGAAGTCTCAGGCCTCAATCTAAAGGCATCTACTGATAGATGGGTCTGTTCTACATTTGGGGCTTAAACTGATCCCTCTTAAGCTTTGTCTACACTACAAGATTTTTGCAGCAGAGAGTATGCTAATGATGGACTCATTAGCATGAGTCGCGATGTCATTAGCATATTTTCTGCTGATGCTTTTTGCGCAAGGGATGCTGAGGCATAAGGATCTTGTGCAAAAGGGGGGTTTTGTGCAAAACGGAAGTGGCTATACTGCTTCTTTTTGCACAAAAACCCCTTGTGCAAAAAGCATCGGCAGAAAATATGCTAATGAGATTGTGACTCATGCTAATGAGTCCATCATTAGCATACTCTCTGCCGCAAAAACTTGTAGTGTACACATAGCCTTAGTTTCTGAAGTATAAAGTACCTTGCAAATTAAGAATGATACAGGAGTCTTTCCACATCCGCATTATATAGTCAGTCTTCTGGGAGAACAGTTTAGCACTTTCAAATGACAACTATTCTGTTGTATTTTGCAGGTCTTTTGCCTGTAGCCACTAAACATGACACATCTGATGTGTCAATTGCTGCTTGGATGGACTTAAAAAACAGTAAGATGATCTTCCAACACAGTGGCCAAAACCTGAACCCTGAACTCCTTGAGTGTTTGGCCACACATTTTGAAATCACTCACCAGTTTAATGAAAGTATATTTGGAGAACAATACCAAATAATTTGACACCATCTGCTGAAAGTTCAAGGTGACTTATGTTGTGTTACAGATCCAGTTTCTTACTATATTTACCTTTCTGAGTAGCATTAGGGAAGATTGCCTTACAGTAGCTCCAGGATGGTCAGAGTCAGATTAGGAAAAGATAACTCTCCTCAGTAAATGGAGGAGTGCTCCTAGCGAGTGTTAGAACAGGTCTCAGCATTGGAAACACCTAGTGCTTTCCCAAGGGAATGAAGGTTGGCAAAGTAACCAAAAGTGCTTGTAGATGAAGTCGTCAGGATGCAGATAACAGTCCATGCCAATGGAGCTGATGAAGTATATATTGACAAAGTGAATGGAACTGCTAGTAACAGGGTAAGTAAATAAAAATCACTGGGACAAGACAATGCAATAAAAGAGAGTCTGGGAAAGAGACACAAAGGACGTTTTTGCTGCAAAGAATGCCTGCAGCATCAATGGAACCTACAGTGAAGGGAAATATTTGTCCACTCATACTGGTGATAATACATCCAGTGGCACCAGAGACAGTGATCTCTCTGGTAGGGGAGAAGGCAGTTGTCTCATTGACCTTGTTAATGCTGAAATTGATGATGAACGCCTGTGATCCAAGAATGCCTGTGATTATTAGGGCTTACGGTTGTAAGACATTAATTTAGCACCAGTAGACTTTTTCAAAGACTTTTTGTGAGAAGAAGAATAAGACTTTGAACATGTATCAATCTTTGAGTACGAGGAGGGATATGAACACTTTGAGGAGGTGCCTGGAGAAGGTAGACAATGTTTCTTACCTCACTTCTGCTTAGAAACTGGGCAACCAGAGAAGAACACCTCATGGACAATGTCTCCATTCACTCATGATCAGGGTGGGGCTCTGAAGTAGGACACCGTGATTTCTCAAGAAGATGTTATTTATTTGTGCTTGTCAGGAAGGAAGTAGAAATAGGACAGTTGTCTCTCACATGTTTTTTGCCTAAGCAGATTAGGCACATTTTGTGTTCATTACTAAGAGACCATTTACCTTCAAGGGGGACATTGTTTGAATCTTGGCTATTTCTGCACATTAAACTCCACTCAAACTCACAAAATTACTAACAACACGAAACTAACTATGCTATGCTGAAAGGATTTTTCTAAAAGCTGGGTCACCAAAGCTCAAAGTGATGGAGAACATCAATTTTCCACATAGGAGCTAAAAAAGAGATGCTGCAATACTCCCCTTTATATCCTTGATTTGGCACACAAGGATAGCTGGGGGTTGGAGGAATACATGCAATGCCTGCTGGTATGATTTCCTAAAGCTCTGATTCAGGTGCATTGGGTACACACAGCTACAGTTGAACACTTATGTGAATAATCTCATGAAGGAAAACATGCCCTTCTGGTTCAGAGGAAACGCATATCGCCTTACTGATTCTCCCAGTGCTGGTCATAACACATGTGAGAAACCAGCTGCCACAACCACTTCAACCCTCAATCTACACTTGTATGACATTGTGATGGTCTACTTACAGAAATCAGCAACTGGGCTTCATTACGGCCCTAACCTGCCATAATGAACCTCTGCCCACTCATGGAACACAACCTGATGGCTGCCATCTACACTGCAATGCATGGTTGCTAAAACAATCACTGAAGTGATGTGTCTGAACAAAGAATGAGTATATGATGGCAACATGGCAAATGCCAGTGGGCGCTCAGATGTGAGCCTCCATATTTCCAAGATTTCTATATAAATTAAGAGATATGAAACACCTTATCATCTAATAAACCACTTCAATCATTACAGAAAAAATGCTCAATGTATGGACACAATATATATGGTAAACATTGACTTAGTGCATCTGGGATCAATAATTCTCATACTCATTTATAACAAAGAGACCAACTGAATTAAAGCAAAAATCACAGAATTCATATCAAGCTATGAAACAACCTCAAGTGATTAATAACCCGATTAATAACACCTTTAACCTTTAAAGTTTCTGCATTTCTCTCAAAAGTACATACTGTATTTCACAGTCTGCATGAAAACACTAAATTACAGTCAATGACAACAGAATTTTAAAATCTAAGATCTAACAAATGATAAACCAATATTTTTTTTTATACATTCATGTTCAATGACTTTTCCTCAGCCATTCAGATGAAAGAAGTGCAAAATCTATTTTGCTTCAGAACAAAAGTTGAATCCAATGGGAAATTTTTATCTCATTGGCTTCTATCTTCATTGAGAATCCTGAGACTGAAGACAGATAGGGGGAATGTGCATGAAATTTAATACCACTTGACATGCTTACTTGCATTAAATCTTCTCCAGTTACTATGCATTCACAAATATATGGAAGCGAGTATCTATTTTACCCAACAATATGCGCATTATTTGAAAAATAAGCACTCCTTAAATACTGTGCTAAAATGCTAATTCTGCACGTGTGGTGGGATATAATCTGGAAAAGTCCTTGTACTGTGCACATTAATAGGGAACATCTACACTGCAACACTATTTTGAAATAACTTAGTCCGTGTCTACACAGCAGGCAGTTATTTCGAAATAGTGTCAAAATACCATCAAGCTGAAGGACTTCTTACTCCGACTCCTGTAACCCTCATTGTATGAGGAATAAGGAAAGTTGGAGGAAGAGTGCTCTATTTCAGAATAAGTGCTGTGTAGATGCTCCCTATTTCAAAATAAGATATGCAATGGACATAGCTCAATTTCCGTAGCTTATTTCGAGTTAAGCCCTGCAGTGTTGATGCACCCTAGATGTGTAAAAACAGATCTTCAGCCCTCAAATGAACTATCCAACATTTTCTATTCAAGAGTGTAAACTGTTTTTAGTTCTAAGAAGTTATTATTCACTGACTTTGGGGGAAAAGACAAAAAGAAGGGGGATATTGTTGATGAAAATAAAAGGAAACATTTTTGAACCACTTGGGAGTGAGCGCCATGCATCTTTATTTACTTATATAAAGCTTAATTAATTCTCCCTCTAGTTTCATTTCTGGGAAGTTTCATCATGCTCCCATGCAACTTAATAGAGTTAGTTCCCTCCCAAAAAGCTCTCATTGTTTTGGGTCCAAGGCAAAAAGAGATATTCAAATATTAGGCATATCTTAATGGCTCATTCTCTCCCTCGTGCTAAACATTACATTTTATTTCATTCATTTCAAGAATTGGCCTTTATATTTTAGTATTATAAAGAACATCTGGGCAATTCTCAGTGTCCTTCTGAGCTCCTTTCCTGATTCACTGCCATAGAAGAAGAGACTCATTGTACCCTCTCAGAATGGCAATGCCACATGTCTCAAAACCACTGATAAGCTTTTCTGAATGTCAGCTATAGGTATGGCTGAGATAAAGTAAGAATGAGCTGGTTGCTTGCCCAAAAGTTGTAGCAGAGAAACATTGGTAAGGGTTTAAAACACAACTTTACAACTACGTTTATACTTGATGACAGAACAAAGAACAATGGTCTCAAATTGCAGTGGGGGATGTCTAGGCTGGATATTAGGAAGAACAATTTCACTGGGAGGGAAGCACTGGAATGAGTTACCTAGGGAGATGGTGGAATCTCCAACCTTAGAAGTTTGTAAGGGCAGGCTTGACAAAGCCCTGACTGAGTTGGGGTCGGTCCTGCTTTAAAAGCAGGAGGATTGGACTAGATAACCCTAATCTTCTAGGGTCCTATGATTTCAAAATGCTTCTCACCTTTCCTGTTCCAACCAAATAAATGACAAAACAGAAAGGTCTGTTCCTACAAAACCTGTATTATGGGAAGGTCTCAAATGACACACTGTTTGAGGTACTCAAAATTGGAAGATAAGTTACCCAGCAGATTGCTCAGAAGTTAGGCTCCATTAACACAATCATACAATGGCGCATTCTCCTGCCTTATAACTATCATCAGCCTCTCCACTTGCTGACAAGATGATATGGTGTTCCCCAATTAGTGTTGCTGTCTTTTGCAGGAATGAGGCCAGTGCCCTTGTTTCCTCCCTTCCTGCTGCTGATTCTTTGGTGATAAAGGCTCAAGAAATGTTGCTCCCTTCATCTTGTATCTTTGGGAGTAAACAAATGGAGCTACTGTCTACTCAAAGTCACCAGATTCTTCTGAAACAGAAGAGTCTCAGACTTTTCCAAATTAGATCAGTGGGAGAGAGAAGAAAACCCATTTCCTTGAAACTTCCAAAGTGAATTAAACTAAATCGAATTAAGTTCACTTTAATTCTGAAGATAGAGTTTTAGTGCTGTTTAACTAAGTCACAATTAAATTCACACGATTAGTTAATTCAGATTTTTTTTTGTCAGTGACAATGTGGAAAAAAATCACATCAGAGATTTAAAGAATGAATATGTACCTTATGCATACATTTTTGTCAGAGTGGTATAACTGTTGCTTATAACAACAGTAAATAAATGCTTTGGGTGCATGTGGACACAGAGGGTTGTCTTTGCACAAATGAGCAGCCGAAAGATCTCTGCAATATTTTCTAAAACGGATATAGTAGAAAGTAGATCATCATCATAGCCTTTCAACTTTCTTTAAACATCACTTGGCAGAGCTCAAAAAGATGGACGGACAGATGGGAAACTCCCCAGACAGCTCTATCAGCCACCTGTCTTCCTCTGAATGGAGGCTGATAATTAATGTAGCTCTAGAGCCAGCAAAATGGATATTTCTTCTTCTGTGATTTCTGAAGCTACTTGAACATATTAACCCTTTTAATAGGTCCAGGTCTCCATACTTAAACTATTTTAAATGATTTGAGCCCATGACAGTAGCCCTTAAAATATGTGAGAGGGTGTTAGGACAAACAGTCATAATTGCTGTTTATGCAACATTTCTGATGCATTTTTTTTCCTTTTCTTGTTGGGATTACACAAATGGAAGCAAAAGACTAACAAAATGTAGTTGAGATAATAGATTTTTTCAAACGTTTTGAGAAAAAAATGGCATTGGAAGAGAAAAAACAAACGCTTCCTAGTATTCCTTGTAAACAATAAGGCTGTGTCTACATTGGCACCCCTTTCCGGAAAAGGGATGCTAATGAGACACGTCGAATGCAAATCGCGATTTAAATATCCCCAGCGCATTTCATTTACATAACTGCGCTTTTTCGGCTCGGGGTTTTGCCGGAGAAAGCGCCAGTCAGACGCAATTTTCTGGAAAATAAGCCCTTTTCCGGAAGATCCCTTATCCCTTATTCAAGTAGGAATAAGGGATCTTCCGAAAAGGGCTTATTTTCCGGAAAATCGCTAGACTGGTGCTTTTCTCCGCAAAACCTGAGCCGGAAAAAAGCGGCAGTTATGTAACAAAATGCCGCGGGGATATTTAAATCCCCGCGGATTTGCAATTCGACATGTCTCATTAGCATCCCTTTTCCGGAAAGGGGTGCCAATGTAGACGTAGCCTATATGTGTGTATAGCTTGTAAAAAAACTTACCGAGGTTCTGATATTATCAGATAAGTGCCTTTTACCCAGTGTGAGTTGACTGTGCTCAGAACCTAAAAGAAGTGCTCAGTGTCTTGCACTTACAATAACAAATTAAAAAAAAAACCAAACTTCCCAGCACATAAGAAATAATTAATTGTATATGGCTATAGGAAAATAAGCCGCTGTCATGATCATGAAAGATGGCCAGCAGCCTGGGGACTAAGGGTTTAACTGTACCTAACTCAGGTAGAGTTGGCCAATAGGAATGTACGTAGGAATTTCAAACTGGGACAAAGGTATTTTTGTTTTTTTCCCCTCCTTTGACCCTGAGAGTTCCCCTCCAGTTACTGAGAGACACACACATGTCTCTCTCTCCAAGAAACCATTCTTCACTTTCTGTAAGTCAGGTAAAGTTTAGATAACTCCGTTAGGTTTTATTGTTTTATGGTTTGGGAAATGGGGTCTGATGTTGGTGCATGTTTAAAAATTGTTTTGGCTTTCCTTTGTAACTAAGTTCTAGGCCCATGGCAGAGTTTCTCCATGAGTGTTTTGTTATTTTGTTACTTTTCCATCTAGTCATTATGCTTGCAACAGGAATATTGTGGTGATAATAAAAGTTCTTTCTCTTCACATTTGTACTTTAGGGGTGAGATTTCCCAAGTAGTCTCTCCCTGATTTCTTTAGCATATTTGGGTGGTGGCAGCGGAGATTTTATTCCCAAAATCTAGGTTGTTAAGATTTTGGGGGGAAGTTTTATACCAAAGCCTGGTAGATAAGGTTTTGGGGTACTTTTGTTGGCTCCTACTTCTGTATTTATTGTGCCAGAGTGGGGAAGAAGCCATGACAGCCGTTATAGCATGTGCTAAATGAACAATGACAAGGGAAGTTCAGCCAGAAGAGACAGCTAATGAAGACTTGAGCAGATCTCATCTAACATGGATACTCACAAAAGTATACAGCAAACTCAGATAGCCAGAGTCTTAATTATATTAAAGATATATCATTGATTTTAATTTCACTGTGTCTTGCTAGTCAATTTTTTTTTTTTAAAAAAGCTTGTTATTTTGTCTCAGTTATCAAGGCTACAGTAACTGCAAAAACAGCTTTGCTAGGTCCTTCATCTAAACGGCAGTAAAATGGAATAACCTTCAACTTTGCATTCAACTATACATTGTCCCCTGGGAAAAAAGAAAATCAAAAGAGCCACAATTCGTCTTTAGAAAGAGTGAAATTAATTTAAAAAAAAACAGTAAAAAAGCCTCGAGTGATAATGAAGGTAGCTTTTCAAAAGCTCTTGTCAATGTGAGCAGTTTGAATATTAAAACATAATCCTCCTCATCTAACCAATTATTCTTGACAAAAAATGTCCAAAGAGATTAAAAGGTGCTTGTCCATTGTTCTTAATTATGTTGGTTGACACATGTACAAACTACACACATCATAATAAGATAAGTATAAAAGGCCTTAAACTTATTTTTTAGATAGTCAGGACTGCACCTAATGTATAGCACCATCATTCTGATTTTCAATAAGTGCCCACAGAAAACTTACGTATCACATAACTGAGTAAATGTAGTGTCCCTTTCCCACATATTTATTATATATATAAAAAGTATCTCTGTCTATGAGGGTATGTCTACACTGCCACCCTAGTTCGAACTAGGGGGGATAAAGTAGTCATTTGAACTTGCAAATGAAGCCTGGGATTAAAATATCCCGGGCTTTATTTGCATGTTCCCGGGCGCCGCCATTTTTAAATGCCCGGTAGTTCGAACTCCTGCCCGCAGGCTACACGCGGGCACGGGCTAGGTAGTTCAATTAAAGCTCTAATTCGAACTACCATTACTCCTCCTGCAATGAGGAGTAACGGTAGTTTGAATTAGAGCTTTAATTCGAACTACCTGGCCCGTACATGTGTAGCCGCGGCAGGAGTTCAACTACCGGCATTTAAAAATGGCGGCGCTGAACATAAATAAAGCCCGGGATATTTTAATCCCGGGCTTCATTTGCAAGTTCAAATGACTACATTAGCCACTCTAGTTTGAACTAGGGTGGCAGTGTAGACATACCCTGAGTCTTTTTTTTCAAGAACTCCTCCAAAATGGTGAGAGCTGGGGCCACCACATTTGATATGCAGCTTCCTTTTCTCTTACCTTAAAGGAACATCAGGGTTTGGTTGTGCCAGGACAATCGGAAGCCCCAGGAAAAGAACAGTTTTCCATAACATGGACAGGGAGGGGCTGCTGTTCAGAAGGACACAATATGAGAGTTGCCACTAGGGCAGCGAGGCCACATATGAGAGCTATATGCAGTGTCCACTGGAGGTAGCTGTACCATCAAGAGAGTGGCCAGCAGGGCTAGGGCTCTGCCATCTTGCCTGTCAGCACACCAGTAAGTCACCTCCCTTTCCTCAAACACATCTCTCCCTCCCAGCCCTTTGCCACAGTGCTGGAGGGGTGGGAAAGAAAAAGCCCCTGCCAACTGGGAAGGAGGCTGGGAGGAGAAAAAAGGCCCCTGGCAGCTGGGGTTGGGGGGGCTGAGAGGAGAGAAAACACCTTTGTGGCCCTGGGGATGCTGAGGGGGAGAGAAAACACCCTCGGAGGCTGTCCCATTAGGACGCAAGCAATGCCGGTTGAGTCTGCTAGTAACAGTATAGATTAGGGACGTGGAAAAGTCAGTTTCAGTTTGAATAAGCATCCAAAAGTTCAAATGCCTCTTTGAAACCAGTCTGCAATATTAGTCTGGCTACTGACAGCTATTCAACAATCCCCCGTTCACTACATATCTACAAGGTATTTATACATTTATGTATGCCAATAAATAATAATAGATACTAGATTCACCAGCCTAGCTACCAACACCAATCATTGGGCTCATACTGCAAGACATTGAGCTTTATGTCATACAGAGGCACTACAGCTCTAGAGTTCTAGTGAGAGCACAGTGGATTTTGGTGGCCTTATTTTCTGGGTTTTTAACTTGAGGTATCTTAAGGGGGTGTGATTTCCAGAAAGTGCTGAGAACCCTGTCTTCCAAAGATCAGATGCTTTCAAGGCATCTGCAGCCAAGCACACAAACATTGAGATACCCAATATCACCAGTTATTTTTTTAAAAAGTGAGCCATAGACACCTACATTCATTCAGACACCCCCCGGCATGCATTTTAGCATTTTTATAAGCAAGCATATCACTCATACTACACTTTCATTTACTTACTTTTATTTGTATTGTAAAATGTAGATTGCATTACATACTATGGGCACTGTACCTTTCTTGAAAAAGATAAGGAAGATATGCACCTATGTGATTATATCTGACAGGCAAATCAGTTTATTAGAGCAGTTAATCTTTATTCAGATTCTGCTTGAGTAATATCAACAGGCGAAATGTGAAGAATATTTCTAGGAAGGCTAACATCTGTGTAGCTGAAGGAAATGTACATAGGCTGTCTCAGCCTTGGTCTGCACTTAAGGATGTTAAATTGCAGTTAATTGACTAGTTGAGTAGTCAATGAAATTTCCATCGACTACTCGACTAATCGATAGGCACTTCTGCATTCCTCCTTTGGAATGTACAAGAGCCCCCGGTGGGGCTCTTGTACATTCCAAAGGAGCAATGCGGAACTCTGCGTGTATCCCAGAGCCAATGGGAAATCCCGCTGATTCTGGGCTGCACGTGGGCATGCCAGCTTTGAAATGCACAAGAGTCCCCAGTGGGGGGGGCTCTTGTGCATTTCAAAACCACAGTGCCTTCATGGAGACTGGAGTCAGTAGGGACTCTGAGTCTCCTGCTGACCCTGGGCTTCTTGCTGCGCTGCATGCTGTGCAGAGCCTCGGGTCATCTGGAGACTCCCCAGCGGAACCCAGGATCAGCTGGGGAGTCCCCAGCTAACCCCGGGCTCCACAGAGCTGCCCCTTTAAACGCTGCTTTTGCATTTCAAGGGGACAGCGCTGCACAGCTGATCCTGGGCTGAAGCGACATTTTAAAAGGGTGGCCCCTCACAGCTGAGCCAGGGATCAGCTGTGCGGCAGCTGCCCCTTTGAAACGCTGCCTAGGGGTTTCTAAGCAGCAGCACTGCACAGCTGATCCCTGGCTCAGCTGTGCAGCACAGATACTTTGAAGTACCCCTTCTCCCCCCCCCCCTTTTGCTGCCTCTATCTGATAAAGGCAGCAAGGGGGGGGCGGGAAATCAACTAGTCGACTAGTCCTTAACATCCTTTTCTGCACTAGGGAGTTATTTCAAAATAACTCCCCTTATTTTGAAATAACAAGTGGAGAATCCACACTACCACGCCCGTCCATTATTTCAAAATAGGGGCCTGGTTATTTCAAAATAACTCCTGCTTTCCATAATAATGCTTATTTCAAACAGTTATGTCCAGAGTTATTATTTCAAAATAAGTTATTTCAAAACAATTTCCTAGTATAGACATGCCCTCGGTATTTTCATTTGCAAATGCTTCCTCCCCATCCCTACCCACAGAATGGGATGAGGCATAGTGAAGTGATTACACTAGAACAACGTGCATCCAGGAAGTGTGTACTTATAAGGGGAAAGGACAATGCTGTTGACATGTAAGTAGCATTATCTATTAGTTAAATGCCAAAGAAATACATACTGTGCATTTTATATACTGAACAAAATTGTGACATTTATAAAAGAAGAGGTTCAAAGCAGATTTCCTTTACGTGCTTCTTTTCCCCCTAAACAATGCTGTAGAAATTTCATGAGAACTATATTAAGTATAATTGGGTTACAGACATTATGTTACTATTCTGCACAAATATGCCCATGTCCTTAAATAATTTGAAACACAGAAGGGAAATGTTGAACCATATGGGCAGAGTCATGGACAGGATAACCCAGAAAATACCCTTAAGGTGGTAAGATTTACTGAAGGACTAATTTATTTCACTGTTTATTGTAACTTGTTTTAAAATGCCAGACAGAACAGAAAGCAAGTACATGAAACAAAGAAATTAAGTCATAAAAGTTCTTCAGCACTAGGAGGGAGACTAGAAAGGAAAGTGTTGTTGAGAGTTTATGCAAAAAACACGTCTGCATGTCACATTGAATAAGCTTTTAATGGAGAAATCTAAATATCTCCCCAGAAGACGCTGTTGTCCTCACACATTCAGTCAGCAACTAGAAATATGTATTGTTTGGAGACAGCAACGGGCAAGCTAATCAGTTTGAAAATATTAATTATTTGGCCTCTGACATGGAGAAACCTTTATTAATTGAGAAAGACAACAGCAAACCGATGGCTTTTCTCTCATTTGAGCAAGAGTGCCAACCTCAGCACTCATGCAAGCAGGTGAAACTGCACTGAGGTCAGTGAAACGACGGCAGTACTGAATTTGCCACTGGAGGTTTGCTATATGTAGGGCTGCACTCATATACAGCTAAGGCTCTGTAGTGTAGACAATGTCATCATAGTCCCTGGGGTAAAAGTTCTGCTGGTATAATAGATTCCACCTCCACAAATGACATTAGCTACAGGTTGAACCTCTTTCATCTGGCACCCTCAGGATCTGACCTGTGCCAAACCAGAGAATTTGCTGAACCATGGGAGGTCAATATTGTCTAGCAGCATTACCAACACTTTTACTGCTTACTGGGCTCTTAGAAGACATTTAAGGGTACATTAGAGCTATATAATAGACAGAACACCGAGAGCCAGGACTGAAGGCTGTACACAATCTTTATGGGACCACGGGAAACTTGACCACACCCATGATAAGTGGGCATCCAGCTAACTAAAATCATGCTGGACCACGGATGTCGCTAGACCAGAGAGTGCTGGACTAGAGAGGTTCAACCCTTCTTCTCTAGCATACTTATGTTGCTAAGAGTGAGGGTTTTTTCACAGTCCTAGTGTATATCTCTATAGTGATATGAGTGTTAAGTGTCGTCCAGTCATGATGTGACAGTATAATGTATTTGGAACAAAACCACATAAGACTCAATTGATTCAGTTACAGACTGGAATTCCAGACCATACCAGTAAAAAAGTTTGCTAAAGTTCATGAGCCAATCAACAATCACTTATTTTTTGTATCAAAATAAAGCAAAATGTAAGCAACCTTACATCCACATGAAAGTCAGACTTTGAACATCAAATTCAAAGTTGCACATGTGAACTCTCATAGCTTGAAACAAAACAAAAATCTTTTCCCTAACCTCCCCACTCCCACCCCGAAACCTACCTTTAGAAGCAAGATTTTTTTTTCCTAAGTGAAATGGTGATTTCATCCCACCATAATTCACTACAGCATACGCTATTCCATACATAAACAGTTTTGAGCTGCTTAATGTAGGTAGATATGTTATGAATTTCTATTTAAAATTATAATAAATATATTTAATATATATTCATTTTACAAGTTACATTTGAATAAGGAAATAAGTAACATGTTTGTGTTTTGAAACTATCATATAAGCCTCGTATACTTTGAAGATATTGTATAGTATATGAAAGATCTTTTTCCCCCATTCTTTTTTACAAGAATGAAAGCACAATGAGGGGGGGAAAGCGAAATATTTTTATTATTTCTCTTTCAATTTTCTGAAAATACCTTCTCTCATTTAACAAGAGTGTTATTCCATTTTAAAATAGGTTGTACTGATCATGACCATACAAATTGAAGCAATTTACATACAAATAGACAAATCATTCATTTAAGGCCCAATGCAAAGCTCACTGAAATCAGTGAAAAGACCCACATTTACTACCATGGGAGCTGGATTTATTCCTTAATGTATTGAAAATTACCCTTTGCAATAACCAAGGTAAAAAAAATCCAAACCCCACAGAAATTGTCCTTCCATTTTCTTTTCCAGTCTGCTGCCAATAGCCATTTTAATTCCACATTGTAGCACATTTTAGGACTGACAATTTTTTTTCTCTGTTTTGGATTTGTTATATTAGCCATTATTTGTTTTTCATTTTGTTTTCTGAAGCACCATATTCAGATATTATATTCAGAAATCTTCCTAGGAAACTTACTGTAGTAGGGAAGAATCACCAAGATAAATTGTATAGCAGGATTATCACACTCCATGCCCTTGGCAGAAATCAGTTCTTAGAGAGTAAAGATAGAAGTTTCATTCTGCTATGAAGAAATGTCTGTAGTTCTTTTGAAAAATGAGCACATGA
This sequence comes from Rafetus swinhoei, assembly GCA_019425775.1. NCBI lineage: Eukaryota > Metazoa > Chordata > Testudines > Trionychidae > Rafetus > Rafetus swinhoei. The sequence goes on from CM033447.1 coordinate 60,329,695, forward strand.
AGATTTCCCAAGGACTTTTTTTCTGAAGGTGTAAAGGGGCTTGCTATGTATCCATTATAGCTAGAATTATATGAAATGTTCAAAATGAAATCACATGCATCTCAGTCACTCGTTTCAGGTATTGTTACAATTTCAAGACTCAGAACATCCACAGAGGGGGTTTTTTTTGTTTTTTTTTACGTTGTATAGATACATTTCCTGGCTTGTTTGTTTAGGTTGTCAATGGAAAGTGTGTTCTGGATACTTCTGTAAAGCGATTTATTTTTGTTGCAACACACTATAACTAGATCTATTGTTTATTATACATTATTGTTTGTCTGAATGATCTGGATTACCACTGCTTTTCAGTCTGTGTCCAGGAACCAACATACCCTGAGGATGCTCTCTGACTTAATTCAAACCTCAGCTGTGTTGAACAGTATAGGGCTGACTCGGGCTATTTGTACCATAAACTAAATCTGACTGAATCAGGGCTAAAACAGTTCTGCTTAAATGTTTTGTTATATTTTTCCCCATGTAACGGCAAATTCAGCTTTGGTGATTTTACATTTTGGCTAAACTATCCAGCTCATCTTTCTAATTGTGAACGGAGAAAGAGTCTAACCATCTGTGAATGAAAGACTAGAAAATATATATAATCTTATATTTCCATTTGCAAAACTCTCACACACACTTGGAAGGCTTCATGGGGAATCCCATTACTAGCAATAGGACTGAGCCAAGATTAATCAAGTTGCACACCAGATTTAGGATGTAATGACCCAATAATAAAATTGGGTATGGAAGGGTATTAAAAAAAACGCAGGAGAACTATGGGAATGAAACTAAGGAAATCTCACGGAGGTTGAACAAAAGGAGAAAGTAAACCTCACAAGATTTAAATGTATCCACAAAATCTAAGCAAATTTGTATTTATTGCATGATGCATTTCTTTTGGATGTTTCCTTTGCTAGATACAGCAACATGCTGGCTTGATGACTGGAAAACTTTCATCTTCGAAAACAGAGGTAGTCAAAATACGACCCATGGGCCTCATCCAAATATTTTCCTCCAGTCCACTGTGACCCTTCTGTCTGGGGCTGGAGGAAAATATCCTGCAGCGCAGTGTGGCACTCAGGCAGTCTGCTTGACTACCCGGCCCGAGACATACCACTCCTGAAAGCACAACCGGAAGCTACTAGCAAGCATGTCTCTGTGAACCCCTTCAGGAGATGGGACAGCGGGTCTCCACATACTTCTCCAAACCCCAGCACCATCCTCACGGCTCCCCTAGGCTGGAACTTATCTCCAATAATTTACTGGGAACACAAGATGTTGACAGAGGTTAGTGCATTAGGCAATTCTCAAACATTTGCTTGGGCTTTTGCTTGAGGCCAATGACTGGTGGAAATAGTATGGACTTATGAATGGGTTTATTAATAAGTACCACTTATTTTATATTAATAAACCTAGTCTACAATGAAGAGTGTTTTTGATCAAGAAACAGGATGTTTTATTTGAACAGTCCAAGAAGGGAAACTGAGGCATCCTGCCAGTTTGTGATCATAGACACCTGGAGGCAGCCAGAACAATTACATTCACATAGCTTTTTGAGTAGCTAGCAATACAAAGGTCACTTGCATAAATAAACCTTTCTAAGTTAGTAAATTCTGATTTGTCATTATGTAGATATTAAACAACCAGGACACTTTTTTTGAGTATTGAATTAGGTTTGCAACTTGTTGCCATTCCTGGATGGAAACCATCATTCAGCTGCTCTTCCACTATTAGTGCTATTCTACACATTATTATCTATTCATATAGCTTGTGAGGTATGAACAGCTCTACACTGCTTATAAAGTGTGTGTGTGTCTGTATTGCATATGTAAATGCGCTTACACTCATACCCACACACAGATACACACAAACAGAGACAATATAGCGCAACTTTGTTTCTGAACTGATATTCGTAACATACTGAAATATAGAAATGAAATATATCGCTACGGGATAAAATTCACAAATATTTACTCTAGCAACATTTCTATTACCCAACGACTCCTCTGCTGGAGTGGTTGCAATTCTGGGGAAAATGCTGATTCATCAAAATGGTTTCTCAGGATCAGGATGGTACTTCTGGTCGAGAGAAAGAGAGCGAGAGAAAGAACACAGAGAAATAAATAGCACAGTTGTTAGGGGAAAAGTACAATGACCTTTTCATGATGAGGTATTGGAGGCTATGTCTGGGTGATGAGGGAAGGGAAGAACTTCATTGGATGAAATTGTAAGAATGACAGAAGAGTACCTTAAAGATGAAGGGGGGGAGGGGAATCCAGAGTGATTTATGTGGTATCCGAGACTAAATAGCTTGTTTTGTTTTCTTTTTACAAACATTGCAATCTAAAATAGTAATAGAGATGTAGCCGTGTTAGTCTGGTCTAGCTGAAACAAAAGACAGGACTATGTAGCACTTTAAAGACTAACAAGATGGTTTATTTGGTGATGAGCTTTCGTGGGCCAGACCCACTTTCTCAGATCAAATTGCGGAAGAAAATTGGCATGACCATATATACCAAAGGGATACAATCAAAAAAATGAACACATATAAAAAGGACAAATCAAATTTCAGAACAGAGGGGGGGAGGATAATGTCTGTGAGCTAATGATATTAGAGGTGATAATTGGGGAAGCTATCTTTGTAAGGGCTAAGGTAATTAGCATCTTTGTTGAGACCCAGTCGTAAAGTGTCAAATTTAAGCATGAATGACAATCTAAAGGCACCAATCCTACCTGAAGCCCATTTTACACTAAGAACTGTGCAAACGCACCCAGGAAAAGTCAATCCAACCCAAAGCTAAAATGAAACAAGATTCAAAAAATCCAAGTCACGAGCAATGCTTGGACATTTCCATCAGTCTTTGCAGTGTATCTCACTTCTGTCATATCCCTAGGCTAAACCCTGCAAATCTTCTGCACAAAAATTACTATTAACTGGAAGAAGTACAATAGAAGATGTATCAGGAAGGTGGCAGGGAAGGGCATGGTGAGAGACTATCCTATTTCTTTCAAGTAGTTATTTTTCCCCATGTGCTTTAGAGGTTGGTTGTTTGTCCCCTCTGTTTCATTTTATATATAATTAATTCATGGATACTAGCATAAAATGCTGTTATCACTAAATGTAAACCTTCACAAAAATCAGTAGGGTCATATTTATTTTCTACGTTTTGCTTTCTTCCTTGATAAAATTCCTGGACATTAAACAGCTGTGAGTTAATGCAATTTATGTGTCTTACTAGGCACCTACAGTAATAGAGAGAAAGAGACAGACAGACAGACAGACTTGCTTTTTTCAGCTGCAGGCAAATTAAGAAGATACTGTGGGACAGAATAAGGAAACTCACAGTTTCATGAGGCTCTGATCCATCAAGGTACTGCACCCCCCCCTCAAGTTTCTTTGAAGTCATATCCTGGTGTGAGGTCACCTATAGCTCAGGGCCTTGCTGTAGGAGTGACTCCAAAGTGAACCAAAATCCAGAATTTAGGAATATTTATAGCAAATGAAAAGATATTTCCAAATGAATACTGCTTTTCCGATTTTGTATCGGTACTATTCTGATACCTCGTTCTGTGGTACTCGGCATTGAGATGCATCCTCAGGATTGTTGATTGAGAAAGCCCTCTGTGGAGTAAGCCCTCTGTGGCAGGGTTGCACCAAATAATATGGAATAAGGCACTGTGGACCGACAATTCCTAGGAGAAGGGAAACTCTGATTTCAAAAACAGAGCAGACAGAGCTCACTAAACCTTTTATGGCCATCTATCTAGAAGAAGGCGACACTGATCTCAGACCTGCACTTTCTCCCTCCAGTGCACGTTGCAGTTCCTGACTCTATGTATGATGGGGTCAGTATAAGAAGAGAGAGTGGGGTTGGAATGCACAAGCCAGCTTCACTTGAACCCATGTGAGGTATATCTCTGGATGCTAATGATTTACTTCTTGTTAAGGAAAGTCCTACAACGATGGGCAAGTGACGTCAGATGCAGGTGGAAGATACCACTGGAAGCATCTAGCCACAAACCTGCACTTAGTTGGCCCAGGTTTGATGGTTGTCTGTATGCTGAACTGGAGCAACAGTGTTGTGTCCAGGTGACAAAGAAGCCCTGTTTAGGGACAGTACTGCTTTCCTTGAAAGAAAAGGGGGAAAGAAAACTGTCCCTAAACACAGCTTGTCCCACAGTTGATTCCTGTCACTTATCCGCAATCAACTGATTGTCCAATTTTTCGGTCACAAGAGAAAATCAATAACTAAACAGAAACTATGCTTTGCATCCTGGAATGGGCTCAGGACAGCAGTCATTGGTAGTCAGTTTGCATGTTCTAACACTGATGTCGCAGCCTTAAGCAAAACACACATTTCTGGTACCTGCCAGTTCACAGAGGTTGGAGCAGGCTATTCATATTATTGTGTGGGCTATTCTGAGGGACATCCAAGACAAGCAAGAGTTGCCCTCGCCATCAGGATATCACCACTTCCCCATCTTAAATCCCAGCTGCATGCCATCAGCCCTCGCCTCATGACTGCAAAGCTTAGATTGAGGCAGGGACAGTGCTTTGTACTTGTTAGTGCATATGCACCCACTTTATCTGCTCCAGATGATGAAAAGGAGGCTTTCTAAGACATCCTGAATTCAGTGAACTCTTTAGTACCTTTTAAATCCAAGCTATATATACTCGGTGATTTTAATGCTAGAGTTGGCCAGGAATGCACCACATGGCCAAACGGGCTTGGACATCATGGTATTGGAAGAGAGAACTCAAATGGAACCTAGCAGCACCTTAAAGACTAACAAAACATGTAAATGGTATCATGAGCTTTTATGGGCACTTCCATTCATCTGAAGAAGTGGGTTGTGCCCACAAAAGCTCATGATACCATCTACATGTTTTGTTAGTCTTTAAAAGGTGCTGCTACACTATTCGCTGTTTTTTAAGTTTTTCCAGTTACTGAATAACTCGGCTACCCCTTTGAAGCTTTCAAAAGGAACTCTTCTTCTTCAAAGTTGTGTGGAGCATGAGCTTGATGGCAGCACTCTGACTGCAGATAGTGTGAAAATCCTTGATGGCTAGGCTGAACATTTTCAAATGTATTAAACCAGATAGCACCTTTTGACAGCACTGTTCCTGAAGAGATTTCTCAGTGGGCTGATGATTCACAGCTGGTTATACCACCACCTCTTGATAAGGTACAAAAAGCTGTCAAACAGATGAAATCTGGAAAGGCACCTGGCAGTGAGACAATACCATCCAAGATTTATAAAACTAGTGATGGCCAGCTGATGCACCATCTTACCCATTTATTTATCACCATTTGGAAGAAAGAGCAAGTCCCCCAGGACTTCAAAGATGCCCTGTTATTACACATATCCAAGAGAAAAGATGACTGTGCATGCTGTGATGATCACTGGGGCATCTCAGTGATGTCTATAGCTGGTAAGATCCTGGCCCGTCTCCTCTACAACCAGCTGTCATGACACATGTTCACATACAGCACCATTCTTGAAAGTCAGTGTGGCTTTTGTGATGGTCTGCAAACATGATATTCATAGCCACGCAGAGCCAAGAAGACCATAAAGAGCAACATCAGGATCTCTATGTGATTTTCATGGACCTGGTCAAGGCGTTCGACATGGTCAACAGAAACAGGCTTTGGAAGGTACTTGGGTGAAATCGGGTCTCCTGAAAAATTTATCAATACAGTTCAATCCTTTCATAATGGTATGCTGGGTCGCATCCTTGACAATGGAGAGACATCAGCAGCTTTTGAACTATCAAATGGTACAAAGCAAGGCTGTGTCCTTGTTCCTCTCCTGTTTAGTATCTACCTTTTCGATGAGGTTGTTAGTTGCTTTCAAGGACTGCGCTTTGGGCATACCTATTCAGTTCTGAACTGATGTTAGCATATTCAACCTCTGAAGACTTTAGGCTCACATCCAAGTGTTTACTACAACTATCTGTGACTTCCTGCTTGCTAATGACCGTGCATTATTGACTCATTCAGTTGAAGATGCACAGAAGCTTTTTGATAGTTTTGCTACTTCTGCTCAATATTTTGGAGTCACTGTGAGCATCAAGAAGAGAGAAGTTATGTCTCAGTCTTGGAAAAAGCCCAGCCCTCCAGCGGTCGCTGCTGATGATACTGTCCTGAAGGCTGTTGATAAGTTTTGCTACCTTGGAAGCGTACTGACCTCCAGCATAAATGGTGATGATGACATATCTCCTCAACTAGTCAAAACAGTGGAGGCTTTGGAAGATTCACCAAACACTCATGGAATGACCATGGTGTTAAACTTCATAAAAAAGGTAACAGTTTATTAGGCAGTTGTCCTTAATAGCCTGCTGTATGGCCCAGAGTCACAGACCATAGTTTACCATCACATTTTGAACCTAGATCAATTCTATGTCTGCTGCCTCAGGAAGATCGCCCATGTGAATTGGTTGGACACAATTCCTAACATGGAGGCTCTTAAGCTGTGTGGTGTCATAGGCATGGAAGCAATGCCTATGATCAAACAGTTTCACTGGATTTGTCATGTTATGAGGCTGGATTATATATGTATACCAAAGATAATTTTCTACAGCCATCTTGTTCGGGGAAAGTGCTCTATAGGCAGTCAGTATAAGTGCTATAAAGATATCTTAAAGGCCAATGTGAAGTCATGCGCTATATCTCCAGGTGACCTGGAAATCATAGCTCAGGTCAGACTGTTCTGGCAGCAAACTATTGTACATGCTCTCAAACACTTCAAGAGTCAACGTATCCAGACGTTACAAGAAACCTTGGGATCCAAAAAGAATGTACAACATCCACTGGATTTGCTAATTGAGGATTGGCTTAGTGGTTACTCACCAATGGCATCATAGAGATAGAATATGAGATCTGCTGATCAACAGCTCAACCAATACTATTGCGATCTAGTATAATACTCTATGAAGATTATTCTATTGATTCCAGTTTAGCCAGATGTGAATGTCATGACATAGATGATGACTCAAAGCAAAACATGTCCATGCTTAAACTCAAACAATTGCATAAACGCTGTGCTTTGAGTGTAGATTTCATTCCAACCATTCATCCTGCATCTCTTCAAAATTAAATAAAAACCAGAACAAATACATGGCCTCCTCTTCAGTTGCAATACTACTTGTTAGTACTTGTTACTCCTCTCCTGATTATAGCTGTCAAGAACTCAGTTGCTCAGAGAATGAATAGAATTTTAATGTGTGCCTGAATACATTCTGGAAATAATGCAAGAAGAAGCTTGATGGTTGATGGCTGAAGGAACTGGATTGGAAAAAGCAGTTAAAGTTTATTCCAATTTACAGAGAAGGAAGTAAACAATGCAGAACTGCTTCTTAATTATGGAAATCAGATATGCAAAGCAAGTGACAAAGTGGGGCCCAGATGTGAAGTCAACACCGCAGCAAGGATCCCCTTTACAGAAGAGGAAAGACTAGACCCACATAGTTTTAAAACCAATATCAGAAAAGGAGGCAGCAAGTTTTCAGTGAGAAACAATTTTCATTGCCCCCCCTCCCCAGCCCCAAATATAAAAGCTGAATATAATCTAATGATTATATTAGCTCTGAGTGTCTTGAGCTAAAACACATGCAAAAGATTAGAGGTAAAACCCTGGTTCCTTTGCAATAGAATTCAATGAAGGAACGATTTCACTCTAGATTTTTAGGATGAAAGAGGATTCCTGTAACTGGATTTCCAGAACGTTCTGTTTCCAATCACATAAGAAATTTGCCAGGAAGGGCATCTTTTCACAGTATGGTATTTTTGCTTCTGCTCACAACGTTGTAGATGCATGATGATGTTTAATTGTTTATTTTCATTAGTTGCCAAAGTTTTCTCACTCAGAAAGGCTTTAGTATGAGTTGTGAAAAAAAGATGGTTCTTAATACATTCAAACAGGTTTGTCCACCCTTTCCTTCTCCATACTTTCCAAGAAGTAAGATCTTGTTAGTGGAGGCTTGGAAAGCACAGTTTTTCTTCCTATTCCTTAGAAGATAAAAAAACAAATGCTACTCCTTCATAGAACTTAGGCTCACAGTACTTTTCTAGTAAACATAGAGTTTCAGACTATCTATACTTCTGGGAAGCAAAGCAGGAAGGAAGTAAACAAGCAAACATAGTTGCTGAATCATGCCAAAGTTAGGGATTTTTAGACATTCAATGAATCATAGAATCATAGAACCATAGAGCTGGAAGAGACCTCAGAAGGTCATCAAGTCCAACCCCCTGCTCTAGGCAGGACCAATCCCAACTAAATCAACCCAGCCAGGGCTTGGTCAAGCTGAGACTTAAACACCTCCAGGGATGGAGATTCCACTACTTCCCTAGGTAACCCATTCCAGTGCTTCACTACCCTCCTAGTGAAATAGTTTTTCCTAATATCCAACCTGGACCTCTCCCACCACAACTTGAGACCATTGCTCCTTGTTCTGCCATCTGTCACTACTGAGAACAGCCTCTCTCCATCCTCTTTGGAACCTCCCTTCAGGAAGTTGAAGGCTGCTATCAAATCCCCCCTCACTCTTCGCTTCTGCAGACTAAACAGACCCAACTCCCTCAGAAATGAACTTTCTGGTCTTGACTGCTCTTTGCCTGCCCTCTGCTGATTGAAAACCATCTGTTTTTCCCAACCCTCTTCTCTTTCCCTTATAGTCTCTTCACTTCAATCCGCCCCTCTTCATCATCAATCCACCGCTAACCCTTTGCTCTCTTTTCCCTCACTTTTTTCCCATTAATTGATTGCCTCTACTCTCCATTAGAAAGGCCAGCAAAAATCAAAGATTTAATAGGACATTTGCTGCCAACATATTACACTCTATGTGTGTGTCATACACCCTCCCCAGTCTTATCTATTCAGATGGGAAACCTTTCAGAGTTAGTGACTTATGGCTTCTCTGTGTTTATAATACACTTAGTACAATAGGATCCTATTCTTTGTTAATCCCTAGGCACTACCTTGATAAACAAGATTATTAGTAATAATCCAGTATTAAAAGTTATAAAGGCAATGTATTAATACAGCAAATGGCTGGCAGTACCACACTGGCTAAAATTATGTTCTCCAGCATCTGCTTTAATAACACTGCTCTACAGCCAAAATGCTTCTGAAATAAATGTAGTCAAACTTTACTAATTCTGGGTCACTGAGAACGAAAATGATGCTTAAAATTGTTGATTGGCTGTAGTTTTCAAGATATGCTATTGGGTCAGTATATACAACCCTTGACTTGGGAATGGTGGAGGATAAGTGAGTTATAAAGGGAAGGGATCTCAGTTTAAACCAGAAATGACTAAAATACATCTTTGACTGGATCTATGAATAAATCTATGACTGGGTTTGGACAGTACTTGCTTTTTAGGCAAAACAATGAATGATGCAATCTGATGCTGGTATTCATACATGATATGAATTGCATCATGTTATTCCTAGAAGTCATGGATGATGCAATCATAACGAAGCTTACATCACTCTGCTGAACAAATTGCCCTATATCAGCTCTAGAAATCATACAGTGTCGTGCTCTCTTATTTGTCAGTGTTTGATTTTGCAAAAGGACACATTTCTGTTTAGCCAAAGTGAGCAGAGATGCCTCGTACTTGTGTGAACAGTGCAGATAACTTCTGCTATGTTTGTGGTGAAGTGACTTTTGCATCACAAAAGCGCAGTATAACCACTATGGTTAAGAAAGCCTATCACCTTTATTTTGGCTGCAAAATTGGAGATCAGGACAAGAGGTGGGCCCACACATATGCTGCAACACTTGTGCAACAAATCTTCGCCTGTGGTTGAACAGGAAAAGGAAATCTATGCCTTTTGCAGTGCCAATGATTTGGAGAGAGCCAACAGATCGTACCAGCAATTGTTACTTCTGCATGGTGCCTCCAGTTGGGAAAGGTGTGTCAAAGAAGAAAAAGTGGACTGTGCATTATCCAAACATTCCATCAGCTATACGGCCAGTACCCCACGGAGAAGGACTGCCGGTTCCCGATGCACCAGAATCACTCTCACTTGAGTGAGACGAGGAAGAGGAAGAGGAAGAGGATGAAACTTCTGGTCCTGAACCATCAATGTCACAGGACCCACATTTTCTCCCATCCTCCTCCTCTGAACCACACCTCATAACACAAGGTGAACTGAATGACCTTGTCAGGGATTTGGAACTACCCAAGAGTAAGGCAGAGCTTTTGGGCTCCAGACTACAGCAGTGGAATCTCCTGGCAGGTGATGTTAGGGCTTCCATGTTCCGTGACCGTCAAAAGGATCTTGTCCCATTCTTCTTCATGGAAGGTGATCTTGTAGCCTGCAACAACATCGATGGTGTGATGGCAGCCCTCGACATCGTTCACGATCCAGATGAGTGGAGACTGTTCATTGATTCATCGAAGACAAGTCTTAAAGCTGTTTTGCTGCATAATGGCAATGTTTTGCCATCAATTCCAGTTGGTCATGCAGTCCATATGAAGGAAACCTATGACAACATGAAACAACTTTTGAGGTGCATAAACTATGACCAACATCAGTGGCAGCTTTGTGGCGATTTGAAGGTTGTTGCTCTCTTGCTTGGTCTGCAGACTGGATACACAAAGTACTGCTGTTTTCTCTGCGAATGGGATAGTCGTGCAAGAGATTCCCACTACATCAAGATAGATTGGCCACTCTGACAGTCATTGGAGCCTGGGAGGAAAAGTGTTCAGCATCCACCACTTGTTGAATCAAGGAAGATTTTGTTACACCCTTACACATCAAGCTGGGTCTGATGAAGAACTTTGTCAAGGCCGTGGACAAAACACAAGCAGCTTTCAAGTACCTCCGTGGAAAATTTCCAAGGTTAAGTGAAGCTAAGATAAAGGAAGGTGTCTTTGTTGGTCCTCAGATTCGTGAACTTCTTCGAGATGATGCATTTGACCATGCACTGCGTGGCAAGGAAAAGACGGCATGGAAAGCCTTCCAGTTAGTGGCAATAAATTTTCTCGAAACAACAAGGCAGACAACTACAGGTTGTTGGTGGAAAACCTCCTCAAGGCATACAAAAGCCTTGGTTGCAACATGTCACTAAAGATACATTTTTGCGCTCTTATCTAGATTTTTTTCCACCGAACTGCGGAGCAGTGAGCGACGAGCACGGCGAGCGATTTCACCAGGACATTGCAACAATGGAGAAACGCTATCAGGGCAAATGGAGCCCATCAATGCTTGTAGACTATTGCTGGACAGTGACAAGAGATGCTCCATTTAATTAATACAAGAGACAAGCCAAGAAGCGCCGAGTAGACACTGAATAGGACTAAACTATGTACATAATAGTTTTTTGCCTTTTGTTTCATAATAAATTTTATTTATATAACCCTTTTGCTGATTTGTAAAGTGTTACATAAACAGGACAGGTGAAATATTACCATGTAAAGCAACCATAAACACATGAAAAGACCTAGGTTTACAATTTATGATTAAAACTGTACTATCTACACAATATACATAGACATAAAATGTAAAAACTTAAATATCTTGGAAACAGTAGCCAATCAGTTGTTTTAATTGTCATATTTGAATTCAGCACATCAAAATACATAATAAATAGCACATTTTATCTCTGAAGCAGATGACTTCTAAAAAATTGTAGACCAGTGTAACAAATGTTTCTTATATTTTCTTCTTCCTTTTGAAAAGCAGGGGCAAATAAGAAACAATAACAGTTTCCTAATCAATCAACATTAGGCAAGAAAATTTTTGCCAGAGAGAAGTAAAATTATATTGAAATGTTAATTTGCTTTATTTTGTCTTCTTTACTTTGGTATGAGAAGTATAATACACTAAAGCTCCAACAGACAATCAACCAATGTTAATAGATTTTCCACACTTAGAATTGTTGTATTGTAGTACCCTATTTTTGATGGGGTAGAATACAAACTGTATTAAGGACAGGAAGTCAATCTGCTGCACAGATTCTGATGTTGAAAATTATACATCAGGAGACTGGTTCAGTAAGTAGAGGGAGAGACCAGAATTTGGGACACCTAAGGACAAAAGTCCCTGTTCTGCCACAGACTTCTGGGTCTCCTTGGACAAGTCACTTGATCCACAAAAGGACTAAAGCTTCTAACTGTCACTTTAAGTACCTAAATCCAAGATTCAGGTGCCAATGAGAGCTTTAAAATGCCTAAATGGCTAACTCTGTGGGCATTTAAATTTCCACTGATCAAGTCTTCTAAGCACACATGTTTCTGCCAGTAAGCATGTGCACAGCCACCTCAGTCTAGGTGTCTAGGCACGTAGTGCCTGCCTAAACCATGCCTAAGCAATGTGATTCTCCTCTGTGTGGTACTTTAAGAAAGTTAAATTATTCTGGGGATGAGTCTGGCCAGAAAACCTGGTCCACAGAAGAGAAAGGGAGCTGTAACAACAACACCCATGAGGCAATGTACCATAGGGAAATGCAGTTTAATTTAGGCTATGTCTAGATTACTATGATTTATCAGAAAAAGGTACGCAAACTACAATATACAATTTGTGTATCTTTTTCTGATAGTGTTTTCAGAAGAGGTATTTCCAAAATTTGGCCTGTCTGCACTGGGCCAAATTTCAGAAAAACCTCCTCTTTTGGAAGAGCCCTTCTTCCTCATGGAATGAGCAAGACAGGGCTTCCAAATGAGCGCATCTGCTCTTCCGCAAAAAAAAAAAAAAAAAAAAGCAGAAGAGCAGATGACTCTAGATGCAGCAGAGTTTTTCTGGGATACTCTAGTATCCCAGAAAAACCCCATAAGTGTAGACATAGCCTTAGAAACATCTTGGAAGGAAGTATTACAAGTCACATCCTCAAGCCTATATGAAACATTTTAATTCAAGAACATTATTTTTTTCCAATTGAGAATGTTAAGATGAAATATTTCTGCAATACCATATCAAAGATTTATTTGAAAATTCCATTCCAGAGAAATCTTCAAAGTTTCAACTTTTGTCCGACTTCATAATAAAAACAATTACGGGAATGTAAGAATTCCTTGAATAATGGAAATTCTGAGCTGGAGTCCATCTGAAATGATTCTCTTTAATCTCAAATTGGTTAGGAAAAAGCTAATTTTCCTTCTAATGGTAACAACAAAGGAAAATGGAGTCATGCCCATAGCTAGCCTGTGTAAATACATGTTGTTATTAATGTTACATTGTTCTTTCCTCCCCTCACTTCTCATTGTTTGTTGCACTCATGTCCAGTGTAAAATTAGATTGTCTTTAAACAGAGCTTAGTTTTGAGCGCTATCACAACAATCATCCCAAAGTCAAACAAACCTTCAGGTTGTACACTGTGACACTGACAGCTGGAACCAAAACTGGGACCTCTGGAGCTTAGAGCGTGAGTCTCTATAGCATCAGCTAAAAACCAGCTGGCTTTCAGCTAAGGCTGGAGAGCACATTCATTCACTCTGTAAGTAGTCTAAGTGCCACTACATGGGACAGTGAATTACACCCAGTAGGTGTGTGGGATACACACACTTGATAGTAGATTGAGACATTTATTTACTTCTCCCCTGATTTACACCAATAATCCCTGAATAGTAATGTTTTAGAAACTTTGCTGGCTGCAATGAAATTAAGACAGGTGCATACGCATTAGCCAGTCCTCCAGTTTCAGGAGCCAAAAAACAAAAACACTTGCTTTCCTTGATCTCTCTTCAGCTCTTATGATTACTACTTGTGTGACTTTTTTCATTTTGCTCAATATGTCTTCAAGTACCCACAAAAGTAACATGTACCATATGCTCCTCGTCATGAAAAAATGTAAGCCTAAGTCTACACTGCCACTTTATTATGCTGCAACATTGTGGCACTAGGGTGTGAAAAAACACTCCTCCAAATACAAGTTACTGTGCTGTAAAGCACCAGTGTACTTGAGCTCCCAACTCCGGAAGCCATGTTCCCAGTGCTGATAGCTACTCCCCTCATGGAGGTGGTTTACATAGAGCACTGGGCCCTGGACTACACTAGGGAATTATTTTAAAATAACAAGCCGAGTGGCCACACTACTAAGCCTGTTATTTCAAAATAAGGGGCTGGTTATTTTAAAATAATAACCCCTGCTTTCCATGAGGAATAATGCTTATTTCAAAATAGTTATTTCAAAATAACGGTAGTGTGGATGCTCCACTACTGCTATTTTGAAATAACTGCTCCCCATTAGTAACTACTCCCCATTCAAAGTAACTACTCCCCAGTGCTTCCTGGGGCTCTAAGTCAGGGTAGCAAGTCCACATATAGGGTATGTCTAGACTACATGCCTCTGGCGACAGAGGCATGTAGATTAGGCTACCCGGCATAGGAAAATGAAGCAGCCATTTAAATAATCGCCGCTTTATTTAAATTAAAATGGCTGCCGCGCTGAGCCGATCAGCTGTTTGTTGGCTCAGCGCGCTAGTCTGGACGCTCCTCGGTCGACATCAAAGGCATTTGTCGACCGCCCCGTTATGCCTTATGGGATGAGGTTTGCGGGGTGGTCGACAAATGCCTTTGATGTCGACCGTGGAGCGTCAGACTAGCGCTGAGCCAACAAACAACTGATCAGCTGCGCAGCCATTTTAATTTAAATAAAGCGGCGATTATTTAAATCGCCGCTTCATTTTCCTATGCCGGGTAGCCTAATCTACATGCCTCTGTCGCCAGAGGCATGTAGTCTAGACATACCCTAAGGATATGTTTAGACAGCAACGTTATTTCAAAATAATTAGCATTATTTCAAAATAACTTAGGGTACGTCTACACTTGCTCCCTAGTTCGAGCTAGGGATGCAAATGTAGGCGACCGAAATTGCTAATGAAGCGGGGATTTAAATATCCCGTGCTTTATTAGCATGATCTTGCTGGCGTGTTACTCTGCTCAAGAGCTGATTCAAACCAGGAAGTTCGTGCCGGGACGCGTTAGTTCGAACCAAACCCCTTGGGTTCTCCTAAGGCTGCCACTGTCATTTCATTCACCATTTGACTTAAAGGGAACCTCTTTATACAGCTGAGGTACAAAGTCAATTAGGGAGTGTTCTCTACATATATGGAGGCAGTTACTAAATACCTATAAAGGTGATGTAAGAGGCCTATCAGAATCAGCAGCAGAGATAACAGCTTTTATACATCATTGATAGTTTGAATGACAAAATGTTTTAAATTCAAAGATTGTAGACACAGAAAGGGAGGTTATAAAGAGAACAGAATAAACTCTTGTAAAGATGGGAACATTGTTAGCAGGTGTTGAACTGTGTCCTAATTTTGCTTTGAATATGGAGCAATTGATCCTTCTTAAAACAAAAGGAGGGGTCTTGTATGTATCGGAAGTTAAAAACAACTCGAGGAGCTGATCATATTCCAGCAAATGCCATTCTGGATCCAAAGTGAACAAACGACAATTGTATTACTGCTAAAGTTCAAGTTTAACATGCTGAATCACTTGTGTGGACATTTGCTTTTAATTTCTAAAAGATTTTCCTACATGCTTAAAACTTACCGTTCTGGTTGTTAGTAACTTGGGCTTGCCTACGCAACAGGAAAATGTGCTCTAAAATGACATTTAAAGCACCCTAACATGCTAAGCATTTATTGGTCCGTTTAGACCCTGCTGGGGTGCTTTAATGTAGAGGTGTTTGAATCACTATATTAAAGTGCACTGGGGCAGAAGTTCGACCCCCTTTTTTTTTGGTTGTCCCCCCTTTGAGGATGATTCAGGCTGTGACAACACCCTTTCCCCAAAAAGGTGATGACACTGTATTATGGTATTGTTACTTTTACCCCTGTGCTGCTGCTAGCAGCTGCTATTACAGCTGGATGGCTAGAGAGCAGCAGCTGCTGACTGGGTGCCCAGTTCTGAAGGCAGCGGTACCACCAGTAGCAGTACAGAAGTAAGAGTGGCCATACCATGTCTCCTCCGGGGATCTATTCCCTACTGCTGTTTTCCCCAGCATTTTCCACCCTTTTTTTCTGTCCCTTTGGCTTTGTGCTCTGGGCAACTGCCCTGCTTGTCCCATCCAGATTACAGCACTGACCTCATGCTGCTCTGCGGAACCTTTAGTATGTGTACCAACAAGATGTACAGGGAACAATTGATTCACAATGTTAGTATGCTTTAGAAATCGCACCCCCATAGAGCACATTACCCTGCCGTGTAGACAAGCCCTATGTTAACCATTAAGTATGGCTGCAATTATATTTTCCTGTGGGTTTATGCTGCTCTTGCACATATCAGTGGCTTATTACAATGTGCATCAATGGATCACTCAGGGAACAAATGATGAGATTGTCAGAGACTGTGGAATTTGATTCCCTTCCAGTCTCCATTTATAGAATGAACTTTACACAAACCCCTCTCAATTATAGTTCCCTGTGGCTTTGTTCTTGACCCTTTACTATTACTTACATTTAAAAAAATTAAAAGAGAGAGTACATTCAGTACCCATAGGTGACTTTTAACTATTCAGGCACCTGAAGCTCTAATATCTATTCACTGAATAGCTGTAGGCAGGACAGGGCAAGTTTTTCCCTGTTATACAACAATGGGTCTCAAAGGCAACTTGGTGGAATCACTTCACCGTGTTGGATTTCCAAACTCATTCACTTTCATTCTGAGAATGGCGAAGAGAGCCAGTTGCTATGGTGATTGTTTTCAGACCTGTTCAAAAGACCGTCCTGAGACCACCCATCTCAATCAAGACCACCCATCTGACCACCAAGAAGCCACTGAAAATTTATCAGGTAGTAATGACTTTTGGTAACTCTCTCACCTGGGATGTATTTAGATTTGTGATCTGAGACAAAAACTAGGGTTCCCCACACTGGTATTTGTATTGTCTTTCTAATATCAGTTTTCTAGTATTATAGACCAACTATTCAGGGGTATGTTAGCAAATCTACTGGGTGCTGATCTCACCGAGACGGTCTCCTAAGAAAGTGCCCAACTTATCTTATCTCTCTGTAAACCTGATGTTTTCAATAAAGTTCCTTATGTATGGATCTAGGTTCTAAATGTATCTGGATCATTGTCACTCATGATGACAGTTTACTTGATAAAACAAAAACCAAAAAAACCACACAAACTTTAGAGAATTAGATTGCTATGGAATTGGGTAGAACACTTAACTCAGTTTTTCTCCTGTGCATCTGTGTTCAGATCATGTTTTACCACTCAAGGGATATCTATTCATTGTATTGATTGAACATTAAAACAATTTATGCTCTGCACGTCCATATTGGACTACTGAAGTACTTTATTTTATTGACTTCCTGACTGCTCTTTGGCCTTTGCATATGTTTTATAGCTTGTGCCGTGCACTGACACCAAGGTCATAAAAAAGAACAGCCATTTCCAACACTTCTCAAGCCCCACACCATTTTTTTGACAAAAAAAATAGCTTTTCATTGCATCTTATACATTTTGCTTTTTTAGTCTACAAAGGATCTTAAATACCATGTCTAAATTTGTCTTTTTCACCTGGCTTCTAATCTTCAATCATATACTCATCACAGCAGATTTTAGTGGATTTCCCTAGTGATACAAGGGCTCCGGGTTTTGAGCTCTTAGCTGTTATGGATGTCAAAGCTACAATTTGTTACAACAAGGCGACAAACTTGTATCTTTTAACTCCAGTCTCACGGGACATTTATTTGATCTAATATAATAAACAATTATTGGAGCAACTAATTTTGCTCCATCCCCTTCCTGCCTTTCTCCACTACCCCCGACTATGGCATGAGAACTGCTATGGAAATGTGCTCTGATAGATTGGTACAAGCTCTGATTCCTCCAAGCCCTATATTGATTTTGGACTTGAAGGAACAATAAAGAACCTTTTAAAGTTATTGCCTCTCTCTTTTACACACATACAAAAAGCCTGAATATGCATGCAAGAAATCTTATTTGGTAGCTCTAGAATACTCCCAATTCCAATTAACACTGCTACATTATATTAGACTCCAGCTGTGTTCTTAAGCCATTTTGAACAAATTTTATACCTACAATAATTATCCCTTTTCTGCTTAGGATCAAGAGAAAGGCATTACAGAACAAAACACAACCACTATGATATTATTAAATGATGATCTCTGAAAATCTGTTCTAGCAGCTTTATAAATTGTATGAAAAAGTGACATGTTGGAACATAAGCACCTGCCATCTGTCTAAAAAGTGTAAAAAGCAGGACAGAAAATGCTCCAAGGCTTTCTTCAGGATAACATTCAAATATTAATGAAATTATTAATTTAATGTCACATCATTGCATAATGTAAATAACCTGGATTCTAGGAATTACTCTGACAGCCAAAGGATGTCACTTGGATAATGATGATTCAACATGTTAATTAAGAGCAATTCGTCTGCTCTAAAGTGACAAAGGCTGCCTTGGATAAACTTTTGTCCTACATATAAAACCTTCTTCTTTGCTTCATGTGGGAATTCACTGTACATAGAGAGGGGAGGTAAAACAAGCCTCCACAAAATGAGTATCAAAATAAATGCCCCTCGAACTTAAAAAGATACCCCATAAAATATTAGTTTTAGTCCAAATGACATGCCAAGTGATCATACACTTATTTTTATGAGCTACATACGTAACTGTAGATTACATATTTATTAGAAATGTATTATTCATTTTGATGGGGACAGATTAAGTAGCACGGAATTCTGATTTAATTTCTTGATATTGAAATGGAAAATGACAAGTGAGTAAATGCCTTCCTCCAGTACGAGCTGTAAGTTGTTAAAAATTTGGTGGAAAAGTGACAAACTGTAATTTCTTGCTCTTTGGATCACTGCTGAAGTGCAGAAGCCAATATTGCTTTATGATTAACATTGATAGCAAAGCAAACGATCCATTTTTTCTGTTCAAGATGCTTGTAGTTTTATCCTGCATATCGTGGGTATGAGACATGGCATTTTCTCACATTACATCGCACTGTGCCATGTTGTGGGATGTATAGAGACCTTCAACGGAGCTGTGCTGATTGACTCTAGCTGCTGATCTGGTCCAGTAAGTGAAGCATCATGGACAGCAAGGGTATGTCTAGACTATATGGCTCCGTCGACGGAGCCATGTAAAATAGTTTACTCGGCATAGTCAAAGAAGCTGAAACGAGGTTTACCGGAGCGGTCGACAAAGGCTTCCCTTGTCGACCATGCCGCGTCTAGACTGCCACACTGTGCTGGATCAGCTGATCGTCGGCACAGCATGGTGGCCATTTTTATTTTCATGAAGCGGGGATTATTTAAATCCCCGCTTCTTTGACTATGCCAAGTAAACTCTTTTACATGGCTCCGTCGACGGAGCCATGTAGTCTAGACGTACCCTAAGTGAACTGAAGAATCAGATGCAACGGGAGGAAAGTTTGACATGGTCTCTATTGTTAAAAAAATGAGAATTTTAAAATAACTATCTGTAAATTGCAGTTGATGTGCATCCGGTAGCCCTAAAATCGACTTTGAAATGAAATGTTAATCCAATACATCTAGTTTGGAGAAAAAAATATCTTATCCTTGGAAATGTTGAATTCCCAAGTGCTGATGGCAATCAGAGAATGGTCGAAAAGTCAATTAAGCACAACTGATGTAAAGGAGGGAGTTCAAACTGCAATGCTCTGAAGGATGAAATTCACAGTTAGAAGCAGGTACTATGGCTGTTACTTGAGGGATATGTGCCACAGAAAACTACTGAAGTGGTTTATGATAGTGACTTTTATGGAATACGAGCAGATGTACCCAGCGTTGTTCTGGTCTTTGACTGTATGCACTGTTTGGGCTCTTTTACATTTAAATGATTGTACAGGATAGGAGGTTGGGAGGTGGGGCAGTAGGGAGGGGTGTCAGGGCAGGGGGTGCAAGAGTCAGGACATAGGGCGGGGAGCTATGAGGGGCTCAGGGCAGGGGCTGCAAAATGTAGGAGTCAGTGTAGGGGTTGGGGGGCTCTGGGCAGGGGTGGAGGATGCTGGAGGGAGGTCAGGAGGTGGCGGGATCTGGGCAGGGGTGGAGGGTGCTGGAGGGAGGTCAGGAGGTGGCGGGATCTGGGCACAGGGTTCAGTGTGTTGTGAGGGCTCAGAGCAGGGAGTAGGGGTGCAGGAGACATGACGGGTTTGGGTGGGGGGCTGGAGACAGATGAAGGAGTGTAGTGCTCAGGATGGTGGGGGAGGGTGCAGCAGTGATGTTACAGGAGGCTCAGGGCAGAAGGTTCAGTGTCTGGGGAGGCTCAGGGCAGGGGTGGGGAACTTAGGGCAGAGGGTGTGGTATGGGGGGAGCCTCAGGGCAGGGGGCTATGGATGCATGGGTCAGGGCAGGGGGCTGGTAGGCCATAGGGGAGCCTATTTGGGCTGCCTGTGGCAGAAAGGGTGGTGCTGGTCCACCAGTGTCTCTTCCTAGGGGCCAGTGCTACACCCCCCTGATAGTGGCTCCTCTCAGGGAGCTATGGGAACAAATGTCAGCCTCCAGCTTGGCTGGGGGGAGGGTTTGCAGGGTGTACCAGTCTCCAGCTGGCCCTCCTGCCACACAGCCTGTTTGAGGGAGAGTACTGGGGATCCATAAGGCATCGCCATCCCCAGCCTGCACCTGGTTCGCCCCTGTCAGCCTGCAGCATGTGCAGGGAGGCTGTGGCTGCCCACCCCTCACCCTCTCTGCGCTGCAACTGGTCTGGTGTGGCTGGCCCCTGTCTCCAGCAGCCTCTCCGTACCTTTCAGTTGCTCCTGGGGGAGGCAGACTTCCAGCACCCCCTCTTCTTGCAGTATGTCATGTGATGAAATCTCCAGGAATACATCCAACCAAAACCAACAACCCTACTAGGAGAAAGCAGAAAAATCTCTCCCTGTTCCCCTTCCCTCTCATGAACTCAATGGGCCAAGATTTCAATATTACTGTTCTTATATTTGTAATATATGAAAAACCAGGGCCTGATCCAAAGGTAATCCCCTCCATTGTCTTTAATAGACTTTGGAACAGTCCCACAAACAGTAGGGTCATTGCAAGTACATTTCATAAAATATAGCAGTTCTCACACAACTATTGATATATATCCACCTGAGGGGACCTACCTCCAGCCCCAACACTGCCTGCATGACTGTAGGTCACAGCAATATCTCTTTTTCAAGTCCTTTATAATAAACTTTGAATAGTGCATTTCTAGTACTCCTAGAGAAGGAACTATTCTGTGTAACAGCTTGTTTCTTTGGTCATTGGGTGCAACTTGTTGGTCTTGAAGTGCATTCATATATGCTAAAAACCTCCAAAATTAGTAACAATAAAGGATACTTTAAAAGGATCAAAATAACAGAAATCTTATTATACACAAATGTTACAATTAGTTTTAATTGGCAATATTCCACTGCATCACTTTCAGCAATTGTGGAGTAAAATTTATGGCATAATAAAATTAAAGACTTTGGGGATATATTATGATCATAAAATCAACTCTAATTCTGCTTGTGATTTCATAAACCTGTTGGCTGTGTCTACACTGGGCCACTTATTCCGGAAAAGCAGCCGCTTTTCCGGAATAAGCTGTGAGCTGTCTACACTGGCCCCTTGAATTTCCGGAAAAGCACTGACGATCTACTGTAAGAAATCAGCTGCTTTTCCGAAAAACTATGCTGCTCCCGCTCGGGCAAAGTCCTTTTTCCGAAAACTGTTCCGGAAAAGGGCCAGTGTAGACAGCCCAGCAGTCTTTTCCTCAAAAAAGCCCCGATCGCGAAAATGACGATCGGGGCTTTTTTCCAGAAAAGCGCGTCTACATTGGCCACGGACGCTTTTCCGGAAAAGCATCCTGCCAATGTAGACGCTCTTTTTCCGGAAATACTTATAACGGAAAACTGTTCCGTTTTAAGCATTTCCGGAAAATCATGCCAGTGTAGACACAGCCGTTATGTTTAAAGTTTAGTATTCAATGAACTATAAACAAGCATTAAAATAAAGGAGCACTGGCACTTTTTGTACTCGTCTACACATGGAGTTAATCCGGAGTAGCTGGTCTGCTTTAAACTCACATCATCATAGTCCAGAATAATTTTCATCTGAAGATAAACCCTAAATCACATTTTTTTCACTATCACAAAATTTGCACATATATAGTACTTTCCACTTCATCATAGACTCATAGACTACAGGCTTTTGTCGACAGAGGCTTTGTCGACAGATACTGTCGACAAAGCTTCTGTCGACAAAGAGTGTCTAGACTACATCCAGTTCTGTCGACAAAGAGTGTCTAGACTACATCCAGTACTGTCGACAAAGCAAATCGCTTTGTCGACATGAGAGTGTACACGCAAAGGACAGTGTAGATGCAATAACGCCTTCTGCCAACAGAACTCTGTCAACAAAAGGCGTTATTCCTCATAGAATGAGGTTTACCGCCATCGACAAAACTGCTGAGTTCTGTCGACGTTATGTCAACAGAACTCGGCGGTAGTGTAGATGCAGGTATAGTTTTGTTGACAAAATTCCAGTTTTGTCGACAAAATCCTGTAGTCTAAACACACCCAGGGTATGTCTACACCAGCCCCCTAGTTCGAACTAGGGAGGCTAATGTAGGCATTCGAAGTTGCAAATCAAGCACGTGATTTAAATATCCCGCGCTTGATTTGCATCTTCCCAACCGATCGCCATTTTTGAAATTTACAATCTGGACTAACTGCCCGGCGTCTGCGCGTAGGGGACCCGATAGTTCGAATTAAAGCCCTAGTTCGAACTACCTGTTATTCCTCCTGGAATGAGGTTTAACAGGTAGTTCGAACTAGGGCTTTATTTCGAACTACCAGGTCCCTGCCACGTGTAGACGCTGGCAGTTAGTCCGGACTTGTAAATTTCAAAAATGGCGACGGCCGGGAAGATGCAAATCAAGTGCAGGATATTTAAATCCCGGGCTTGATTTGCAACTTCGAATGCCTACATTAGCCTCCCTAGTTCGAACCATGGGGCTAGTGTAGACATACCCCCATAGACTCATAGAATACTAGAAATGGAAGGGCTCTCGAGAGGTCACCAAGTCCAGTCCCCTGTTCTCATGGCAGGACAAAGGACCATCTTCTAGACCATCCCTGATAGATGTCTAACCTGCTCATAAATATCTCCAGTGATGGAGATTCCACAACCTTCCTAGGCAATTTATTCCAGTGCTTAACCACACTGACAATTATGAAGTTTTTCCTAATGCCCAACCTAAACCTTCCTTGCTGCAATTTAAAACAATTGCTTCTTGTCCTATCATCAGATGTTAAGACTATTTTTCCTCTCTGCTCCTTGTAACACCCGTTTAGGTACTTGAAAGCTGCTATTATGTCCCCTCTCAGTCTTCTCTTCTCCAAACTGAACAAACCTAATTCTTTCAGTCTTCCCTCACATGTCACATTTTCTAGACCTTTAATCATTTTTGTTGCTCTTCTCTGGACCTTCTCAAATTTCTCCACATCTTTCCTGTAATGTGGTGTGCAAAACTGGACACAATGCTCCAATAGAGGCCTAATAAGTGCAGAGCAGAGTGGAAGAATGACTTCTCATGTCTTGTTCACAACACTCCTATTAATGCATCTCAGAATCATGTTTGCTTTTTTTGCAACAGTGTCACACTCTTGACTCATAGTTAGCTTATGGGTGACTCTGACTCCTAGACACCTTTCTGCAATAAACTTCCTAGACAGTCGCTTCCCATTCTGTATGTATGAAACTGTCTGTTCCTCCCTAAGTGGAGTACTTTGCATTTGTCCTTATTGAACTTCATCCTATTTACCTCAGACCATTTCTCCAGTTTGTCCAGATCATTTTGAATTATGATCCTATCCTGCAACAGCACTTGCAACCCCTCCCAGCTTGATGTCATCTGCAAACATTATAAGCGTACTCTCTATGCCATTAACGAAATGGTTGATGAAGCTATTGAAAAGAACCGGTCCCAAAACTGATCCCTGTTCAACCACAATTGTTATACTCTTCCAGCAAGGCTGTGAACCATTGATAACTATTCTCTAAGAATGGTTATCCAGTCAGTTATGCACCCACCTTATGGTAGCCTCCATATAGGCTTTATTTCCCTAGTTTATTGATAAGAAGATTGTGCAATCCTTTGTAGATGGACAGCTTCCTCAGCCTTAGAGGTGTCCACATAAAATATTGCCAAGGAATTCTTCATGATCACGGATGCTCCTAAGCCTAGCTACCTCTTTCTGTAGCTCTCCCACCTGCTTCCTGTGATATTCCACCAGTTGGCACCTTTCACATTGGATGGTCCCTCCAGTCTGGATTTGTTTAAGTGGGAAATATGAGCCACCATCCCTGAAAAACCACACAGGGACAGTGCTGGCACAGGAGATGAAAGCCTTCCAAACCACGGGTCGTACTAGGACTCCCTCTTACAATCTCCCTCTCAAACTCCCTTTGGCAGTCCCCTGTTCGCTTTATCTCAAAACGTTTATAAACATCAGTTCAACTACCTCACATCTCCCAGACTTACTTAATCAAGCTTTATAACAACCTATGAGGTTCCTAAATGTCACTATCCCAATTGTATAATCAGGGGAACTTTAGAGGCAAACTATCTTCACCAAAGTCACACATATGAGTTTACACCAGATTCAAAGAGGTACAACCCAAATGGCCCTGGTTCAAACTGTGTTTTAATTATAATCTGTGGCCCTGTTCAATACTTATGGTATAGCTGAGATTTTAAGCAAATGGCTGCTTTTAGGATTGGGCACTATCTTCTGTGTTGTAGTTAAGTCCTCATTATTTTGCATATTTTGAAAGAAAAGGGATTTCACCTATTCTTTTGTAAACTGCAGTTACTTATTTTATCTCCAGCCTGACTATTTCTGGATTGGAAACACCAGGCATTGAATCTATTTGAAGAGTATTGTCCAAAATAAGGTCTTTGCGCTTCTCGGCACAGGAACATCCAGGAAAATTAATCCGAATTAATTAAAGGTGTGAATTTGCAGTAGATTAGTTCAATTGCTTTAAACCCCCTATAAACACTCATTGAATATTTAAGTGACCTTAATTAGGTCTAATTTAATCTACTTTGAAAGAGAACTAAATTAAACCAAATTAAGGCCACTTAAATTTTGAACTGGTATATGGGTTTAATGTAGTTTAGCTAATCCACTTCAAATACACTCCTTTAGTTAATTCAGATTAATTTTCCTGGAAGTCTTCTGTGCAGACAAGCTCTTTGATTCTGATACTATATTAACTGCAGCATAAAATACAAGAGCAGATAAATAGATACAAACAAACCTATCCCCAAACACTTATTTCCCTCTTCTATCAGTCTTTATTGCAATGCTGCACATTTCAGTATATTTACACTGATGGTAAATGGTGCTGACTGTTGCCAGTATACTGTACCTCAGAGGAACACAGCAGCTCTGTCAAGATGAGACCACAGCCATAATGGCAAGCTGCATAGTGAACATCGGTCTGAGCTTTTCTTTCACTTTCAGTCTTAAGACTTTATAGCTTCATATCTGCATTTTACAGTTAATCAAATACAATTCTCTTGTTGTTTAACAGCAGCTTTCTCACCCTGCCACTATCTGTCTTTCTCTCATTTGTGTGCTAAGCAAAAATGATGCTAGGCTTAGATAATACACTGCAGGATGTACATGACAACAGATCCTGAAAGGATAAATGATGGGGTAATTTAATTTTTTTCCTGCATTCTATTATTTTAGGTCTCTGGGGATGTGTCTACATAGCAAAGTTATTTTGGAATAATGGCTGTTATTCCAAAATAACTATATGAGCGTCTACACAGCAATTCCATTATTTCGAAATAATTTTGAAATAACGGACAGCTTATTCTGACTTCTGTAAACCTAATTCTATAAAGAATAAAGCTTATTCCAAAATAGCTATTTCAAAATAAGGCACGTATAGACACTCCGCTTCTGCTATTTCAATGTAGCCCCTCACCAAGGCCATTCTAAATTATCCCTCCTGGGGTTCTAACTCGAGATAGCATGTCTACATTAAGAAAGTCTACCTCCAACTAATTTTGAGGCTTCCCATCAGTGTAGACGTGCTATTTTGAAATTTCAGAATAACTTCCATCAGTTTAAGGTAAGAGGTAACTGAACATTGGTAGAATGAATTAAGGCATTTATTATTTCCAAGAAACAGAAAACAAAATAAAAAAAATCCTTTGTCAACTTTTTTTATTTTCTTCTTTAGCCTTTATCTCCCACCTAAAAATGAGGAACAGTGGTCATGGTATTGAGCATTACGTGATTTTCATCATATGTGGAAATACATTTGTCTGCCAGTAGTTTTTGAAATCATTTCTCCAACCCATTTATCCCCATATAATTTCCATCCCCACTCCATCCCCAGCATCAACAGGTGCTCTGTTCACATACACATTCAATGAGCATGGTTTATTGTGATTTCTCCCCAGAGGACATCCCACTGAGAAGCTGCATCTTCCTTAAAAAAAACTGTTTTGAAATGCATGATTCCCAAAATCAAACAGCACACTGCAGGAATCATCATCTGGAATTCAAAACATTGAGTAGTCCTGTGGCCCTTGGGAGTTAGTGAAAGCTGGAATACTGTTCAACTCTACACTGCAACACTGTATGACAAAACTCTGGTTAACCTGTTGTCCCCCGCGGATGTAATGTTGGCCTTTTAAAATGCAAGTTGGTCAGCAAAGCCCACAGCTGTTTATAGTATTGTTGCAACAGGATTGCCAGGCTCAAGTCATCAAAAATAATGAGTCAGATCCCTCTCCCCCTATAATTAAATTTAACAGTTTCATCTTTTTTTGTGGGGGGGATTGTTGACTTACCTCTACTCTTCTGGCTATGGATGCAATCATTTCAGTTTGAAATGCCATCCATTAATGCACACAAAATACCTCTATGGCTGCTCAGATGGACACCACTTTCCCTCTCACCCTTGAGGCCAGGAAGTTGCCACCCACTTCCTGTTGTTGCCTGGATTTCCTATTGCTCAGCACCTGGGAGTCACAATGAGTCGCAGTGCCCTCCAACTACACATGCCAGGTGAAAACGTCTGTCTAAAGTCACACAAGTAAACATCACCGTGGCATTAGAATTCTAGTCACCATTTACCCAGAAGCCACTGGGTGGGTACAAATGGAGGCCTTTGCTCACGAACCGCTGAGGATTAGCGCACAGCAGGAGTGTGGTGAAATGAAATGGTGCTGTAGAGACAGTTTCTCACTAGCACGAGCATATTCACGCTTTCTAAACATTAAAACTTGCACATAGCAGAGTAGATCGATTTGAATACACCAACCTGATATCCTATTTAATGTACTTCAGTTCCAGCTGACCATAGACCACTGGATTTAAAAATGGGAACGGTAAATTTTCTACTACCTGGAGTCTAGAAACCACACTGTACACTTTCATTTTGACTTTTTTTCCTAGTAGTCAAATGAGATAGAATGATCACAACTTCTGATTACAATGTCAGTTCACTTCTGTCGAGACACTGCTACCGTACTAAGGCATCTCTACATTTCAAGGTTCCAAGACTCATGATAGCTGCACACTGGGAAGCTGCAAGAGACTTTTCCTTGTCAGGTTTTAAACAAACTGTGCCCACAGAAGAACATCCTGTGATTTGAGAATTCTATCGTGAGATTATGAATGAGGCTTCATTTTACTTATAAATTGCATCTCTTGTCAGGGTTGACATATCTGCTGTAGCTATGCTGATCCGAGAATATCAGGACTTCTGTTGGTGAAGGAGACATTCAAGCTATTCAGAGCTCCTCAGGGGTTGGTCCAATAAAAGATATTACCTCACCCAGGCCTGCTGAAGGAGGGGGAATTGTCTCAGGGCCCCATAATTCAAAGGGGCCCGAGGCTCCAACCACTGCCACTGTTCCATGGGGCTCTTAGGGCTGCCTGGGGGCATTTCGTGGTGCATTCTACAAAGTGTGGGGCATAGGAGTGCAGTGCTGGCAGCACTGAGGGCTGGCTGCCCTAGATCCCGCCCCTTCTGCTTGAGGCCCCGCCCCTTCTGGGAACATGGCACTGCGTTCCATACTTTGCCCAGGGGCTTGATGTGGCTGTGGGCTCCCCTGACCCCACGCACCTTGTCTCAGCAAAGCCAACTGCCATTCTCATCACTGTTTTCCAAGGCTGAGGTGGACCCACTGTGCAGAATGTTTAAAATCAACTGGACTCCTCAGAAGTGTGCTGTAGTTGCAGAACTGGAGTTTCACCTGTTCCACGTTTCCTGGCATCTCATCAATATGCTGCAGCACTGGGTACACAGAAGGTACCCTCTCTGTACCAGCCAACATTCCCTCCCTTTGCTCTAGTCTAAGAAAATGGCTGTGGAGAGCAGCCCGAGTTGAAATGAACAGCATGGACCTGGTAAGCATGTTGATCTGGGTTCAAGATCCATAACACAGTCTTTTGTAAGATGACCGGCCTTCTTCATTCATGATCTCAAACACAGTAATTAAGATAATTTTGAACTCTTTGTGCAAATCGAGTTATATTGTAAGTAGCAGGGAATAGATATTTGCTGTGCTCAATTGTGTTCTTGCACATTACATAAGGGCAGAAACCCAGCAGGTCAGAATCCAAGAAAATCAGTCACCACTTCTTGAGTATCTATGACATTCTTATTGGTGCAATAATTGTCCAATCATGTAGCTCTCTTTACATACCACATGATACTTTCTAGGAGTTATTTCCTTTGAAGAACCACCTTCAAACTGTTATGTACCATTTTATAATTCAATTTGCTAGTAATTAAACTAGTAAGAAGTAATTAACTAAGTTACCCTTTTATGCCATGGTGTAAATAGTGTCAGAGAAAAGCCTCATAAAAGACTTTCACAGTATTTCCATCCCACAGGTCAATGAGAGAACAGAGTATTCATGTGCAACAATGACATTCACAATTTTTTGCTTTGTAGCATAAATACAGTAAATGACATTTTAGATTGATTTCACATCTAAGCTTTGCTTCAGTGTTTCTTCCAAACCAAAGTCAATATTAATTTCTTCATCTATTATAAACCGTCACCTTTTTGATCAAAATAATTTTCTTCTACATTAAGTCATGCAAGTCGAACTGGTAACAATTTCTACATGAAATGTATCTGTATCTTTTAATAACTATCAATCAGTCAAAAACAATCTCTCTGGTAAGGAACCATTGAAGGAGCACAACTATTAATTCTTCATGGAATTCTCTTTAAAAATACTGTATTTTAAAGCTGATCCTGAATATTGAGTATATCAAAAACACTGGTGTTTACGGCACTTTTAAATTAATGTAATGTAAGCAGCATGGCTAATCCCAAACGTTCTAGAATCAATTATGAGAATCCAAAAACAAGCGGTGGATTATTTGTATTTGTTTTCTGGATTTTTTTGAGGCTTTAGAAGTTACATTTTCAACAACCAAAATTAATTAAAAGAAAAAAAGCTGAATTTATCATGCTTAATCATTAAATTGTGATCTGGAAATGTAAAAGAAACAGCAAATATTACAACACTTGATACAGCAAAAGGATCTACAAATTCAGAGTCCGCCTATCACATGAAGCCCTCTGATCCAACTGCACATTAGAACCAAAAATTATCAAGTCCATTTAGGAAGACAAAAAGGAATGGATGTCTAGACCATAGTCTGATATCATCGGGGTGCAGAATGTTTAGTATTCAAATATAAAGTACTATAAGACGTGCAATCAGGTTATAATTTGCAATAGTCATGTAAAAACAAACAGAACCAATGACAAAAAAACCCAGACAAGTAGAAACAATTGATCAAAATGAATGAGCAAGACATACTCTTTAGTCCTTAGAATCCTGAGGATAAAACACTTATTCACAGAACTCCAAGGTTAGAACCTAGCTCAAAGAAATGGTTTCTCTGAGCCTTTGCCCTCTTCCCTGACATCAGCCTAACTTCCTTCACTGCTCTTTCCCTACATGTTCTCCCTTCACTTTGTCCAGTGACATTAGCATCTCCACTGTCCTCCAAAACTCATTCTACAACTTTCAAATGAGAATTTGTACGTACATATACATATATGAAATCTCCCAAGACATTAATTATAAAGAACAAAGATGAACATAATCCTTCTCTCTCTCTCTCTCTCTTTTGGGGTTGTTGTTTGGCATTTATATGCCTCAGATACTTTCCCTCAATTTAGAAGTCATGGGTGCTGGTATGAAAGCAGGTATGAAAAGCAGGTTAACTTTTGTTTCTTAATTCTTTCCATTTGCCATCTGTCAATCAACTAATTCATTGCTGATTGGCAAAAGCAAAAATATGGTGATCGATAGAAAGGTAAGAAATTATAGGGTGTCAGAAGCAGAAGCAGGTGTATTTTTTTCCATTTCCATTTGGAAATAGTAGCAAAGAGTCTGAATTTCCCTCCAGAGTACATGGGGAGAAATTCAGATGTTCCTCAGAAGGAGGGCTCAGGTAATACTTATCAAACAGGACTGCTGTTGAACCAATATCTAGGTTGCATTTGGCTCCCTTGCAGAACACTCCTTCCAGCAGGTCTCCCTGGTGTAATGACCATGTCCTTTGAAACTAGCTCCAGCCCCCTTTGGAGTTCTGGCCACAGAGGTCAGAGAGTGCTCACCATACACATTTTGTGCAAGCCAAAGATGAGACACAATAATCGCCGTCCTGTGCTTCTCCAACTGAGTGCCCTTAACCCTGTTTGCACATACTTGGAAGAGGGAGGCCTCAACCTGACTGAAAGAAACTCAACATTAGCACAGTGCGGCTCTTTGGCTATGCCTATTTCCACAAAGCAGATGATTTGGTGGGGCACAGAGCACTGGAAGATGATCCATAACAAATTATATGTAATATAATCAGCGCACAGTGTCTGGAATAACAGCATCCCTGGTTCATTTGTTCAAGGGCAACTCAACCAGGGTTGATACCACACTGAAAAGGTAAGCCTCCATTACACTGCAGCTCTAGATTCTTTTTCTAAGATTGCTAAAGAGGGCAAAGTTTATGTGACGTAGTGGGGACTGTATTCACTCTGGGTTTGTATTCACTCTGGTTGCTTTGTTGCATTGTATGTAATTCCTACTGACCTGTGCTGCTCTGTAGTGACTCTCTGTGTGTGTGTGTGTGTGCGCGCGCGTGCGCACGCATGCACGGTGCCCAGCGGGGGATAGGATCTTTGGGTGAGGACTCCTGAAGGAAGGCACATAGGGAATGGCCCAGGCCTCCTGTCACCTGATCCTAGGGGAAAATGCAACCAGTGGTAGGGTAAGTCTAAACTACATTCTATTTTCAAAAAAACACGCATAAACCTCATTTTTTAAGGAAGAGCATTTTTTTCCGAAATAGAGGTTTTTTCGAAAAACCCGTGGCCAGACTTCTTTCACTTTCGAAAGATCCACTTTCGAAAGTGAGATCAGAAGAAGAAAAGCAAATTCCTGCTGAATTTGCATCTCTTCTTTCGAAAATAGAACATAGTCTAGACATAGCCATAGAGATAACACCTTGGGCCCGGGAATCTGAACAAAGGAGAGGCCTGGCTGCCTATGCAATGAAAATATTCCCATTGATCTTAAGGGACACTAGATCAGGTCCCGGGACCTATATTTATTTTGTATTATTTATTCAGGCCTTACAGGAAAACAGGAACATGAGATGCTTAAACGTCAACTCCTGTGAGTCATCCCAGCCGTTCTAGGGACACATCAATGTTGAAGCAAGCTGAAACAAAATGCTGAAATATAATCAAATGATTTTTTAAACTTCCCATTTTCTTCCTAATGTGAGATGAAAATTGTGTAACATCAGTTTTTAACCTGGGAGGCGAAGTCCAATTTTGCTCAGTTGTACTCATTTAGCTGAAGCATCAAAAAGCATACATTATATTTCTGGTAAAAGTTTGCACTTATACTCAACAAAAGTAATATACAACACATTTTTAAAAGGCAAAATATTTTTCAGGAGAAATTAAATATTGACAATTTTGTATATTTGCAAATGGCTATTTAAAAATTTCAAGCAACTCTAATAGAGACATCTGTTTCACACGGCAAAAGCAGTCAATCAAAATTTTAATCACCATTGGTTGCACACTGAATGTTTAAAGTAAGTCTGGAGCCGTAAAATACACCAGATGTATTTTCCCTCTTTTGATTGGCATCACTCAATATATTTTATAGCTCAAAAACTTTCTTTAAGCATGCTACAGTCAATTACTGACTTGTGCTTTGTTAAGGCAGTGACAAAATGGATCCATGTCCACACCTTAAAAACTGTTGTAATAAACTTTGTACGAATTATTCCTTAAAAGATATCACCTGAAAATTCATGATTTTCTGGTCAATATTGTCCTGACAAAATGTGCATTGGTGGTTATAAGATTGCAAACTGAGGACTGCAAACTGGCCTGCCTCAAAAGAATGTTTGGGCTCTTAATTTGCATTTAAGCAGTAAGCAAGAGTCATCAAACAGGAAGGAACATAAACAAAACAAAAACCAAAAAAAAAAGGTTCCACAGGTGAGGAAAAAGCAGCAGGGAACATTGTTTCCACTGACCCATGGCCGTACACCTTCACCCTTTCCTCAGAGCTTTGTCCTGATGCAGCCCCAGAAACCAGCCAGGAACAGGTTCTTACTCCTCCCACAATGGTAGTTCCCTTACTCAGATGAGTTCCAACTAGGCTCCTCCAGCTCCAGCAAGACATTTATTTCACTTTGTTCCTGCACTTCTTGTACTAGCCTGATGGGCCCTGATTGGCTGCTCCCCATAGACCCTTCCTGCCTTCAGCAGGGTCTGATATAGTCTGCCACAGTGAGACAATGAATACTGTGAGCGCTGATAATTTGCCTAGACCTTTTGGTCTGCACTGGGGCAAAGAAAATTAAACAAATGTATTTTACAGATTTACTCTCCAAATTGGGACACACATGCACACCCTCCAAGTCTTTGTAGTATGTCTTAACATAAGCACAACATACTTGATGTCACTTGCATCTGAGTTACTGTGAATGGCACGCTCTCAACATGACTCTTGCAAAACCAATGCCAACCAAAAGGTAGTTGGCATGTCTAGGGCAGAGATGGCCAATGCATAGATTCAGATGCCTCACAGCTTAAAGTTGCCACCTCCCATTAGAACCCAGACTGGAGGTCAATAATGCAAACATCTTCCCTCAAGGATTAATCCCTTGGCCTCCTTGCAAGGCTCAGGGGCCACTGTTAGACCACAAACGCAAGTAAACTCTCCAGCACAAGTAGGCCTGAATACAGGCTTTCGGATGAGCTATTCTATCTGTCTTTGTGCTCCTAGTTACTGGGGTTATTTTTTCAACACAGGTTTGTCACATGGGTTACTTATATATTGACTTTGATTGCCCTAACTGGTATTTAACATAAATAGCACCTATGCACTGATTTTAGTACCCTGACATGGAATTGGGACCCCAACATGGGTGTTCACATTTGAAATTTGAGCAATGAGTTCAATATCATTGCATGAGAAGAGAGATAATTTGTATTCTGTGTAGCAATGTGTTTCTTCTCTCAGAGCCGAGCCTTTCTTTTCCTGTTTTATCCAAGGTATTGTACAAGGATAAGGCAGGGAAAAAAGATGGACCCCGACAGAGAAGCAGGTTCACTAACCTAGCTGGATTTATAATGAAGAAGCTAAAGAGGGATTTCTGGGTTTGAATTACAGTAAAAAATAAAAAGCCATATAATTTGGGGAAAAACAAAAAATGAGTAAGTAATGAGTAGTTCTAATGATAATGATCTAATTTTGATAATTGTAGGAAATCATTACTTCATAATTATTAATTTATACTATTATCTGCATATGTGGCTGATTTTCTATGAATGCCAACATTTATGAATTACCACTAGAACCATTCGTTATTTATCTTCTTTCAAATTTAAACATGGATATGTCATTTATTAGTTAAAGACTTCTAAAACATATACATTTAAAATGGGGATGGAAATCTGTCAGACACAATTTTCTTTAATGAGTTTGACTCAACACCTTCCCTATATAAATGAAGGGAAATAATTTTCACAGGAATAAAATCAAGCACTGTTACCTCTGATGACACATTTTGCCCACTCAGTTCCATGTGACTGGACTACTCTTTATACAGAACAAAAGGGGCCTGGAGAAATGAAGATAATTAAAATTTTAAGGTAGAGCAAAAACCGCAGGGCAGGTCTTTGTCCCCATAAAAGTACATGCTCACATTGATTTGCTCTTGTGCTAGTTAAGAAGTGCAATTTTTCAGAGGACTCCAGAATCCTACTTTTAATAATGCACTGTGTTATAACTAACACCATTCAGGAGAGGAAATGAGTCGTATTGACTAACTGATCTAGCAGCCAAACTCTATAAACAATGGGGTTTTAAAATCTCAGCAAGGTCCTTGTGGTTAAGACTGAGAAAATATTTTATTGCTTGGTACATAAAGGCCAAGTGGGATTTAAAGGAATGTGACTTTGCAGATAAAACAAGGGTGTTCCTGGTATTATATATCTAGGAGTAATATGAACTCATGTGCAGCATATTCACTCAGCATTAGGAAGGCATTTGATCATGGAATGAACATATCTAATTAAAATGTTAAAGAAACTACAAGCTCAATGAATCTTTCAGTGGTTGGGGAAAAACTGTTATTAACTGTGTTCCTCTACTCTA
This sequence comes from Rafetus swinhoei, assembly GCA_019425775.1. Lineage (NCBI taxonomy): Eukaryota > Metazoa > Chordata > Testudines > Trionychidae > Rafetus > Rafetus swinhoei. The sequence continues at coordinate 60,364,401 of CM033447.1, forward strand.
TTTCTTAATCTTAAAAGCAGAGACAAGTAAGCATTTCCCCATTTTTCAATTCTGTCTCTTTTTGTGACCAAGTCGTGGTATGCATAAGTGTAATAGCAGAGAACTGACAGGAACAAATTTATTTTGTTTTGAAGGTTATGGGAGCTGGCTATAATATTTCTATGAATACTATATGTTCTGTTTGCCTGTCATTCTGTTGTTTGCAATATAAGTTCGGGGGTTAAACTCTGGCAGAAGCTGATGACAGATAGACAGGAACGCTTCAGATAACCCCCATTTCCAGATATTTAAAGGACAGGGTGAGTGTCAGTCAATTTGAAGTTTTACCTCTGATGCTGCTGAGTTCAACAATGTGGCTTGTAACTACAGGAGCAGGTGATCTAGGCAGGAAACTGGAACAAAAGAGTTTTTGGGTGGGAAAATGGAAAGCCTTTGAATAAAAGAGCATAAACTCTGTCAAGGGTAAAAGTATAAGGCCAAACGAGACAGAATTTGAACAACTAGCCAAAGACACAAACTAACAGTATTTTATTTATGACTATTATTATTACTATTATTACCACTATTATTATTACTATTCTTTAGTATTTGAGAAGAAACCTGCCCAACAATTGTGGGGCTCCTGGATAATCAGGATGCTAAAAGAGCACTAAAGGAAGACAAGGACCTTGCAGAGAATGAATTATTTGCATCAGTCTTCACTGTGAGGATGGGGAAAAGAGCGCCATACACAAGCCATTCCTTTTAGGTGACTGATATGCGGAACTATCCCAGATTCAGGTGTCAATAAAGCAGGTTTTGGAACAAACTGATACATTTAATAGTAATAAATCACCACACCAGATGGTATTCACTCTAGAGTCATGAAGGAAATAATGAAATTACAGAATGACTGACTGTGGTATGTACCCTATTGTTTAAAACAGCCACTGTGTCTGATAACTGGAGTAGAGCTAAGGTAATACTATTTTTTAAAAGGCTCCAGAAGTGTTCCTGGCCATTACAATACTGTAAGCCTAAGCACCAGGCAATTTTGTTATGACATTAAGGATACGTCTACACTGCAAGTTTATTTCGGAAAAAGCTATTCCAGAAGATTCAAAATAGAGCATTCACACTACAGGGAAGCCTCAAAATTACTCTAAGGCAGAATCCCCTAATGTGGTTGTGATATCTTGATTTAGAGCCCCAGGAGGCCCTGGTGAGGAATAACCTTAGAATGAGATGAGGAGCTATTTCGACATAGCAACAGTGGAGCATCCACACACAGCCTCTTCTGAAAGAGCTTTTTCAGAAGAGGCATTATTCTTCTTGGAGGACATTTACTAATGTCAATTATTTTGATTTTCTTTCGAAATAATGCAATTGCTGTGTGGACGTTAGTATTGTTTATCCAGAATAATGGTCATTATTTTGGAAAAATGGTGCAGTGTAGACACACCCTAAGAAACAGAACCATCAAACACATAAACATATGTCAGGGAAGAGTCAACAGGTCTTTTCCAAAGAGAAACCATGCTTTATGAATCTACTGGAATTATTTTGAGGTGTAGAAAAGCATGGGACAAGAGTGATCCAGTGGATATAGTTTACTTAGACTTTCAGAAAGCCTTTGACAAGGTCCCTCTTAAAAAAAGTAAGTAAACATGTTAGAAGGGTAAAGTTACTCTCGTAGATCAGTAATGATTAAAAGCTAGGAAGCAAAAGGGTAGGACTAAATGATCAGTTATCACAATGAAGAAAGATAAATAGCTGGATCTCCCACGGATCTGTACTGGGACTTGTGCCATTCAACAAGTTTATAAATGATTGTAGAAAAGGAGCAAACAGCAAAAAGGCAAAATCTGCCTATGATACAAAATTACTCAGGACAGTGAAGTTGAAATATGACTATGAAGAATTACAAAGGGATCTCACTAAACTAGGTGATTGGGCAACAAATTTGTAGATGACATTCAATATTGATAAATGCAAAGTGATGAATATTAGAAAAGATAATCCCAACTATACATAAAAAATTATGGGGGTCTAAATTAGCGATTACAAGTTGGACCTCCCTGATCTGGCACCCTCAGGACTGACCAGTCTCAAATGAGGGAATTTGCCAGACCAGGGTTAGGTCCCCTGTCACCAGCCCCCCAGCCTGCCACTGGCTTTGCTTCTAGCCCATCACGTGATCATCACATCATCACGTGATCCTTCTCCTGCCATCCATTTCCAGACAAATGGAGGCTAAGGACACCATTCCTACCCAACCTGTCTAATAGCCATTGATGGACCTAACCTCCATGAATTTATCTACTTTTTTTTAAACCCTGTTAAAGCCCTAGCCTTTACAACATCCTCTGGCAAGGAGTTCCACAGGATGTGGTCAGTCCCAACACTGGCACAGAGTTCCACAGAATGTTGACAGTCCCAGCCATGCTGCCTGCCGCTGTGCCGCTTGCCCCAGCTCAGCAGGCTGCCACACCTCAACCCTGGATTCCTTGTTGGACTGCCATACCACCGCAGCCCTGGCTCCCTTGCTGGGCTGCTGTGGCCCTGGCCCCCAGCTCTGCTGCCAGGCTTCTGCTAGGTCCACCGGGCTCCCAGTTCAGCTGGACTCCCAGCTGCTGACCCTCTTCATGCCTGACTCCCAGCCACTGCGGATTTCTAGTCTGGGAACAGCTGTGGTCCTGCCAGATCACAGATGTTGCGAGATCAGAGTCTCCCAGTTTAGGGAGGTGCAACCTGTACCACTCAAGAAACATCTTACGTTCATTGTGGATAGTCTTCTGAAAACATCTGCTCAAAGTGCAGCAGCAGTCAAAAAAGTAAAAATGTTAGGTATTGCTAGAAAATTTCAGAGGGGTAGCTGACTTAATCTGTAACAGGAAAAACTTAAAACAACAAATAGTCTGGTAGCACTTTAAAGACTAACAAAACATGTAGATAGTATCATGAGCTTTCATGGGCACAGCCCTCTTCTTCAGATGTCATCTGAAGAAGTGGGCTGTGCCCACAAAGGTATTGTTAGGATAGAGATAGATAATTAAGGCAGAAAATATCATAATCCCACTCTCTAAACAGAGCATACACCCACATCTTGAAGGATGAGTGAAATTGTGTTCACCCTATCTCAAAATGGGAATATTAAAATTCGGACAAGCAGAACAAAATTAATAGGGATACAGAATAATTTCCATATCTGAAGAGGTTAAAAAGACTGAAACTGTTCCGATAAGATAGGGGACAACTGAGGACCAATGTTATAGGGGTATATTCATTTATTAATTATGAGAAAATCAAAATTTTAAATGTCTCGACTATGCATTAAATAACTATTTAGAAAATTCTAAATGATTTGAGCCCAGTTTTGTCCAGCATAAACCAGAAATCATTCCTAGGCCTGAACTCAATGTGGTTGCAGTCATGCAAAAACCATCAAGTCAGAGCAAAACAGGTCCACAATTCCTTCCTTAATTACATTTAATTTGTTCACCACAGGGTTTGTTCCTCATGTTTATAAATTCCTAATCAAATCCAAATGAGATTTGGCTATTCAATTTCAACAAAATAGGAAAAATAAGAGCACAACCATTCACTGAAAACCCATATGTGTCTATGTCTTTGAGGCTTCATGATTTACTAATCAGTACATTATACAATAGAGCTAGTATGGGTAAATGCGGTTAAAATCTAGTTTGTGTTGGCTTAATTTTTAGAACATGAAATTTATATGCCCAAAGGCTAGAGATTGTGGGCTCAGAAGCATCTCAGGTAGAAATACAATCACAGGCAGACTAGAAGACAAGACAATGAGCTAAAAGCACAGGGACAGAGACACAGGAGGGAGAAAGAAGGAACTGTTTTTAGCAAGAGCAAGAATTCTGTGTAGTCTCAGCCAGTGTATGTGCAAGTCAAATTACCAGACCAGTGTGCACATCTGGTTTCCTGCAAGCAGGGATTATAGATATGGGGTAAATAAATTACACTAGAAATTATCCAAATTTTGTGCTGTTGCTATACCTTTCAAAAACCAGACCATAGAACTATAAAGAAATTACTCTTATTAAACCTGAAAATTATTCCTGCTGTGTTAGAAATACAAATACAATCCCTGACTGGAAATAGCAAATATCTTGGATATCGTATTAAAAAAAAAAATCATTCAGCTGTAGCATCAGATTAAGTTGTGATCAGAGGTGCTGCTTCCAAACAAAAGGCCAGAAAATGCCTTTGGAAGCATAAATTAAGTATGGCCAAGTATGAGGTTTCATTAAACAAATATTAAATCAAGATTCTTCCCACTTCTCCTCATAACCCTCCTCCCCCCACTATTGAGTCTTGGTGCCCAAATCAAGACATTTAAAAAGGGGCCCAGATTTTCAGAAAGTGTTCAACTGACCATCCAAAAAGCAGACACTTTTGGATTATAAGGTGTCTCCAGTCAGTCACACACCAATAGGAAATGCAAAAGCTTAGTCTTAAACTTTAAACTCACCTTTTTATTTGGAGCTTGTTAGGTCACAAAGATTAGGCCACCAGATAACTAAAAATAAAGAAAACCTGACATATCACAAAAACGTGAGATATGATAAGAAGAAAATGGCTCCATTTCCTATACATGTGTTGGGGATCTGATCCTGATGATGCTCATTAATCTCCGAGGGTATGTCTACACAACAAAGTTATTTTGAAATAACAGCCATTATTTTGAAATAATTTTACTAGTGTTTACACAGCCAAACCACTATTTCAAAATTATTTCGAAATAGTGGAACACTTATTTCGAATTTAGTAAACCTCATTCCACGAGGAATAATGCCAAATTCGGAATAGCTATTTCGAAATAAGTGCTGTGTAGACACATATCAAAATAGGGGGCCTCCAGCCTTCCCAGGGTGCCCTGGTGGTCACTCCAACCTCAACCAAGAACACTCCTCTCCCTCCCCCCTCCCCAGAGTCCTTAAAGGGGTTGATACTGGTCACAGTGCCTGTGCCAGCTCCAAGCCTGCCAGCCCAGAGCCAGCAGTCACTGCCCCGACCCAGTGGCCCCAAAACATGAGCCAGCAAGCCACTGGCAGCCAGCCCTCCACCGCTCCCCAGGAGCAGTCTGCCAGCTCCCAGGAGCCTGACAGGGCCCAGAGAAGGGGGGCATCTTCCTGGTCCAGGGTGGAGATCATGGACCTTATTCAGGTTTGGGGGGGATTCCCCAATGTCCATGATCTCTGCACTAGAAGGAGGAACGCGGCCGTCTATGGCAGGATAGCTGCCAGCCTGGCCACCAAAGGCCACATGCAAACCCAGGAGCAGGTTTGCATGAAAATCAAGTTGGTCTGGCAAGACCCCCCAACCCTGAGCCCTGAGCTTCCCTCCCCTTCTTCCCCTTGCTTCCCCCTTCCAGCTCCCTCCTCCCAGGTTTCCCCTTCCCCACTCCCACCCTCTCTTTTCCCCTCTCTGCCTCCTTTCCCCAGTCTCACCAGAGTATTGTTAAATAAAGAGAGTTCTTGTTCATGAAAATCCATGTATTTTATTTGACATCAGGAAGGGGGGTTAGGGAGGGGTAAGTGGAACGATGTGGGGGAGGTTTGAGGCATAAGCCCCCAGTGGGGCAGACCAGGGAGGCTCTTATTGCTCCTCAGGATGGAAGCTCTCCCGCCGTGCCTCCTGGATACTGACAGCCCCCCGATGGACCTCCCGGATGGCAGCCTGCAGAAAGTGCAGCCAGGCTTGCAGCAACACATCCACGAGAAGCACCAGAGTGCCCAGGGGCACCCAGGGCAACACCTTCCTCACCTACGCTTAGCACGGGCCCTTTTAGCCAAATATATTTTGTGTTTAGAACCTATCCCTAGCCAAAACGTTCACAGCCAACCCGTCCTGAAAAGGAGGAGCCTAAAATGTCCAACACCTTTTCCTAAAGGGCTGTCAACTCTTCTTAAACAAAGGCAAAGAATCACAGTGTAACTTCAATGAAAAAAAACTGATTAAACCCTTAATAGTGTTAAACATTAGGCTTCTGAGAAAAGAATTAGACTTTCTATAATTAGCCCCAGGATATTTTGAAGCTTATCGGGTTCAGCCTCAAAAGTTGCATTAAAAACTAACTTGAAAGTCTGTTCAGTGTTACTATCTCCTTGACTTCCCTAGTCAAATTCACAGCAGCACATACGTTTCTGTAAGGATCTGATGACAAAGATCCTCTGTTTCAGGATTGTGGCAGCCATAGGTCTCCAACAACCCCTCGCTGCCACCAAGAAAGAAAGGAAGCAGCAGATCGCTGATCCTTGACTGAGAGGCCCAACAAGAAGTCCTAACAGGATGCCCAAAGCCAGAGGCTCCTCATTGACTTGAACCTACCCACTACTTAAGCCAGGAAGTGTGCATTGCCTGAGCAGCGGGGATCTTGTTGCTGTCACATCAGACCCCATTTCTTGCCCATCTCCAGTGACATGAATCCACCCCTGTTCCGAATTCCTGCTCCACTCCTGTCCAGTTTCAGGTTCCAACCTTGCTCCTAGCACCTGCCTTACTGTTCCTTCATGCCTGATCCTTGTCTTGCTTATGGCTCCGGCCCCTACTTGTCACTTCTGACCATCTGTTCTGATGCTTGGCTTGACTTCTGATTGCTTCTAGCTCTGCCCCTTGCTCAGGCTCTCGATTCCAACTCTGGCTCTGATTCTTAGCTTGACTTTTGACTTCAACTCTTGCTTTGACTGTTAGGCCACCTTAGCTTTGCCCTGGTTCCTAGCAGCTTCTCAAAAAGGCAGAAGAGCATTCAAAATTGACTCTGGCTGTTTCTTTACTAGCACAAGGAGCGCAGCTGCTGTTGAAGAGAGAAATGCCACAACAAGTGTCACAAATCTAAGATCTTGCTGCTCAGTACATGTACACACATTCCTGCAGTCAGAGGTCAGGCAGTCTTGCAACTATGAATATCTCCTAGTAAATGAGCACTAGAGGATTAAAAGCTATTTCTCACATAAGGCAAAATGATGCTGACTCCATCTTTCAAAAATAATACTAAATTGAATATTGCTGAGACAGACACCAAGAATCTAAGTCCACACAGCAACAGTTGTCTGCTGTGAATACATAAATTAAAATATAGACTTCTGCTCCTTTGACGCACTTGCGATTGCAAATGTGTCTGTTTATGAATGGATACACACAAAGAGGACTGGTAAAACATTCTGGGATTTTCAAATGAGCCCTTAAGGGCATTAGGTGCACTACACCCATGGAATTTTTGGGGCCTCTCTCAGACTTCTTTGAAAATCCCAGGCTTATTGGCTAGCTTATTAGCTTATTGCTTGGAGCTGGAAGTAGCCCTAACCTCCACTGAAGCACAGCTTTGTGTCTGAAATGGCAGGCGGACAGAAACAAAATGTTTACCACCAACATGGATTGCCCAAGAGAGGCTGGATCTCCTGGGAAGTGTGTATACAGCCCAAAAGCCAGTGGCCAAGAGCAATAAACAAACAGCTATTTTTACTTGCTTTTAAATGAGATTTAAAAAAAACTACAGAGTTCCTGGAGCTAAAACAATAAAAAATATTATATTGATTTTTGCTTTTAAATGCATCTTATCCATGTTGACCTGGAAGTTGCTTTTTGTGGGCACATCAACTGTTACATGGTTTGGGTCTCCATTTTGGAAAGGTGAGGTGGCAGACCCCAGGTGAACATATTTCTATCTTAGCCTATGTCTAAACAACAGTATCCCAGAAAAACTCAGTTGCGTCCAGGGAACGCGTCTGCTCTTCTGACATTTTTTGTGCAAGAGCAGACACGTTTTTTTGGAAGGCCTGTATTCCTCATGCAACGAGGAAGAAGGGCTTTTCTGAAAGAGGAGGTTTTTCCAAAATTTGGCCCAGTGTAGACGGGCCAAATTTCGGAAAAGCCTCTTCAGACAAAACTATCAGAAAAAGGTACGCAAATTGCGCTGCACAATTTGCGTGCCTTTTTCCGATAAAAGTGGCAGTGTAGACATAGCCTTAGAGAGCTAAACAGTAGTAGTAGTAGTAGTAGTAGTAGTAGTAGTAATTGACATTTATGTGCATTAACCACAACAGCAGATACATAAGCTTAGTACTGAATTAAACACACACTGTGTTACCAACTGCAAAGACTGTAGTAATTGAAGACATGCTTTTTCAAAACAAAGCTACCAGAATAACTGAGGGTGAGAAATTAATTTTACATTCTGTCCACAGTCCCTTTTGTAATAATTTGGTACATCCGACTTTTGTAAGGGATGATGGACAGTTTCCACTAACAATGCTTTAAATTGGTTAATAATTTTATGCAACATCATTGTATGTTTCCTGCCCGTATGTACCACTCTTTTCTTCACTGCCAGCTGAATACACATCAAAGGGAAAAACTGCTTTAGCAGGGCTTGACGGTAGATCATTAAAAAAACAATGTTGCCTTAGCTACGCTATACAAACCAATATAGCAGAAACTTTTGTGCCAAAGCAGACACAGGATGAATCTAAAGTACAATATTTCAGCATCCCTCTCCCTTCCCATTGCCCATATAATTGAGAGAGGGAAGCATGGAGACATAGAATGTGTTCATGGAGATGATATCAGATTCTCTTTGATGGGGTGAAGAGGCCAGGAAATGCACTTTCCCTGTTTACATCTTTCTAACAGTAATGCAACAACAGAGAGCTCCAAAGCCTAATGTAATCTTCCAAATGGACCGATTGAGGATTCGTTCAAGCATGGATCTCTCCTACTGCCAAACAGCTCCTATTCATTTGATATATGCATTATAGATGTCACTGGTCTTTGTTTTGATGTTCAAAGACAAGAGAGCCATGTTTCCTCCTTGAACATTACTAGTCTATCCTTTGACATGTCACCACATTAAAAAAAAAAGAGTAAAACCAACTATCATCGGCTACTTTGGTTTTTGTTCTACTTAGGAACGACTCAAGCCCCAGAACTACTTGTCATATTAGGTAGGTGTATCTGTTCCACTGCCCACTAATGGATGGAAGGCTAGTTGTAACCAAATGTCTGGCTATAATACAAGCAATAAGGTCTGGTCTCCTAGTGTTAAATTTACTACAATTGAATGGTTTCATCTGACATGCCTGCTATAGGGTTTGTAACTCTTTCATTATTGTACATTATTGGTCTCCTACAATAAAATCCTTAGTCCAAGAAGACACAGGTTTTATCACCTGCTCTCGTTGTTGTTGCCCCGGCACTTTTGATGATCTATGATTGCAAGAACCTTCCAGTTGTCAGACCAAAGAAGCATTCAGTATTCATTATGAGCTTGTGAATACTATTTAGCCAATTGAAATTAAGTCTGTGCTGGTTTTAGCAATGCTAAACATTTCCACCACAAACCCAAAACCAGGACAGTATTTTGACACCTACAGGTGACTAGCATATTTACCCAGCATTGCTCATGTCCTTAAAAATGAGCTCAGGGAAGGAGGCTGGTGGTGTTGGGGGTGCAAGAGTCAGAGTTGGGGGGTTAGGAGGGTCTCTGGGTAGTTGACTCTGTGTGTGTGTGTGTGTATAAGGGAGTGGGTGGGTGGGAAGCAAAGACCCCCCCCCCATCTGTACCAAGGCTGCTTACTCTTCCCCTTCCTTTCCCTGTCAGGGAGTGGGAGCAAAGTGCACAGCTCGTCTGCCCCTGCACTCCCCAGCTAGAGTGAGGAATGCAGCAAACTATGCACTTTCTCCTCACTCCCTAATGAAGGGGAACAGCCAGCAATGTCCCTGTATGAATCTGCAGGGGGAGCTAATAGTTTCACAGACTATACCTATGCATGGGTTGGCTCTGCACATATCTCCCCAGGTCACAGGGAGGTTGGTACTGGGGCAGAGCTAGCAAAAGGAAGCCACTTTAGGAAGCTCCCCTTGCAGCCTGCCACTGGCTTGCTAGGAGGATTTGAGGATTAGCATTGGCCTTAAGATAAATTGAGTTTGAGACTTAGGCACTAAGCTATTCATATCTTCTCTGTTGAAAAAAAAGAGCTAGTCTAATCTGAACCCTTAGATTTGGCCCTGGTTTTTGTCTAGTGTTGGTAAAAGGCTGCATAGGCTTTACGTGAAAATCTTCAGTTAATTTTCCAAAGCTGTCACACCATAACCGTGGTCAGATTTGGTCATACATTGAATTGCTTTTTATTGTTTCACATGTGTTCTAAAAATCCATTATCAACAAATTAAATACATCCTAATTCAACTGTCAGTCTCAATGTGAGACAAAATATACACTTTGCCCTCATTTTAAATTAATCTACTTTAGAAAATAACAAAAAAAAGTGTAGTTACTCCACACAGGCCATAATACTAAACCCATCACTGAAAATGAATGATGGCTAACTTAGAATAAATTGTGTAAGGAAAGCTTATTCTAACTAAAGTGGTCCCCCTTAAAAAAATTTCAGTGCCCAAATAACTGAACATGTTGGCCAAATATTAAATTCCAAATATTAAAGTGAAAGGAAATAAATGCTCAAGTAATGTAATCTAGTTCTCTAGATTGTAGTGAAACAAAACTTAAATATTTTAAAGCTAGCTATTACATTAGTTTATAAACACTAAACTGATTACAATTTTTAACAATATTTATAATCGTATTGCTTCTTAATTTACAACTAGCTTGAAGAGAAAGAGAAATAATTAAAATTAAATTGGATTTTTCTGGATAAAGAATTCACCACACAACCATTTTGCACACAGTTGAAAACGCATGCCACGCACAGTCAACTCCAGACGTACAGTATTTCTAATTTTCTCTGCAACGCTTCAGTGCTCTGAGCTACTTTAGTTAGTTGAGCTATAATTTTAGAGGGAGATTTGGGAACATAAAGAAAAGAGAAAGCCTATGTCTGGGGGGAAGGGAAATAAGAGTTATGAGCGATGAATCTGTCATTAATACTGCCATTCAGAGATACTTCTCTCAGGCAAAAATTGAGATCTAAGACCAGTAAAAATATACAACGATCAGGCATATGAGTAACTTTATTTACACAAGTAATTCTATCAATTTCAAAAAATGATAAGTACATGCATTCCATAATAATCGGTATCGGTCCCTTTTATGTCACGTATAGCTAGATGCTGAGGTTGCACAGATGTACATGTTAACAATAGGTTGGGTCTGAGAGAAAATATTTTTTCCTGTGTGGTTTACACGTCTTCCTCTCCTCCAATTAATTGTTTCAAAGGGTTTACATTTTCTGTATGGGGCAGAGAAAGAGCTACGACTCACCTTCATTTATGCTGGAGCTCACAATACTCTCAGTATAAGATTAAATAATATAATCACCAGCTAAGAAACTATGGCAGGATATTACTATAAATCTGAGAACTCCTTTAATCCTCCATTTGTAATTTTCTCATGCAGAGTTCCTGCAACTCTTTGGAGGGTCTCTCATGGTTCTGTAACTTATAGCGAATGTGTCTATCCTCCCCCCCTTGTATATTTCTGATATTATCTTGAAAGGGAATTAGTGCAAAACTGAGTTTTTTAGACCTTAGCACTTCACACCCTTCCAGTGAATAAGAACTACCCTACTTAACTCCTCCCATAGAGGCTACACAGACCTTAGCATACTTATGTATTTATTCCTTGCCTGGAACAAGAAGGGTGGTCAGAGGGAGGATAATGGATAGATTTTTGGTACTATTCGGTAGCCAAATGGGCCAAAACAGATGGTATAATACTACCAGTTCATCACTACTCCCTGGAGCAAGGAAAGAGCATGAGAGAAATTGTGTTTGTGAGTCACGGTGTCTTCTAGTTCTACCCCATGGATGGAGATCTGGTCTATGTCTTGAGTCCTATTCCAAAGGAAGTTGTGGGGTTTCCACTCACAAATATTTTCCAAAGATTGATTCACAATCCTCTACAGCTTTGAGCCACCATGAAATAAAAATCAGACACTAGGTCATTGCTCAACATGTAGGAAACTAAGTGGAGGAAAAAATCCAGGGCCCTGCTCTACAGTTTTGGGAAGAGGAATTGGTATGGCTCCACAGAAGAAATGAGTGGGCCACTCTGAGCTGCACAGAGCCATTCTCTGTGTGCCAGCACTGCGCCCCCAACTCTCACCATATTAAATGGTAGGTAAGTGTGTCACATAGGCTACTTCAGCCGCATTTGTCGCTGCAAAAGAGGCCATACATTGGGAGAGATGGAAGATTTTTTTCTCCTACTTTCCTCAGTCATCACCCAAGTACCTGCTTTTGATATTCATGCTGAACATTGGCTTTATACCTCACTAAGAGCTTGATTAAAAACCCTTTTGAGGGAAGTCATTGTGAGTCTTTCTAATCACTTTAGTTGGTTTGGATCAGCCCTAAGATTCTAGGTGAGCAAAAAAAAAAAAAAAATACTCATCATGTTAAATCAAGTAGCTAGACCAGCACTCCTAGCTATCCTCAAGATACCACCGACTTTCCGAGGAAACTACAGAACATCAGTAATCTTCCTGAAAACACCAGCCTGGCTACCATGCATGTAGAAGCTCTTCACACCAACATTCCACATGAATATGAACTACAAGCTGTCAGGAACACTATCCCTGATGATGCCACTGCACACCTGATGGCTGAGTTATGTGACTTTTTCCTCACCTACAACTATTTCCAATTTGGGGACAATTTATATCTTCAAGTCAGCGGCACTGCTATGGGTACCTACATGGCCTCATAATATGCCAACATCTTTATGGCTGACCTCAGACAATGTTTCCTTAGCTCTCATCCACTACCACCTTTCCTCTGCTTATGCTACATTGATAACATCAACATATGGACCCACAGAAAGGAGACCCTTGGAAGAATTCCATAGAGATTTCAACAACTTCCACCCCACCATCAACATTAGCCTAGACCAGTCCACACAAGAGATCCACTGCCTTGACACTACAGTACAATTAAATGATGGCCACATTTCTGCCACCTTATACCAGAAACCTACTGACCCCTATTCTTACCTACATGCCTCTAGCTTCCATCAAGGACACATCAGAGACCAGGCCCTAATATACAATCGGACTTGCTCCAATCCCACAGACAGAAGCAAACATCTACAAGATCTTGATCTGGCATTCTTAAAACTTAAATACCCACTTGGGGAAGTGAGGAAACAGACTGACAGAGCCAGATGAGTACCCAGAAGTCAACTACTTCAAGACAGGCCCAAGAAGGAAAATGACAGATCACCTACAGTCCCCCACCACATCATTGGCAATCTACAAACAATCCCTCACTCTCACAGACCTTGGGAGACAGGCCACTCCTCATCTACAGACAACCCCCAAACCTGCAGCAAATCCTTTCCAGTAGCTACACACCACACCTCAGTTACACTCACCCAGGAACCTACCCCTGCAACAAACCCCATTGCTAGTATGGATGTGTGGACAAAGTTGGCAACACAATCACAGAACCTAACCACATAAGCCACAACATCAGGGCTCATACAACTGCACATCTCCTAATGTGATATATGCCATCAAATACCAACATTTCCCCTTTGCCATGTATACTGGCCAAATCAGACTGTCTCTGTGACAAAGGATAAATGGACTCAAATCAGACATCAGAAATGATAACACATGTAAACCCGTAGGGGAACATTTTAACTTACCTGGTCACTCAATCATGAATTTAAAAGTAGCCTTCTACAAAGGCATTTCACCTCCCAATTACAGATTTGAGACACCTACAAATGTTACACTGTTACCCTGGGATTGAATAAAGACATTAACTGGTTAATGCACTACAAAGCCAATTTCCCCCATCTTTAAAATCATATTTTCACATCAAAAGCTATGAATGGGACACATCCAGCTGACTTAATTAGCTTCATTAACATGGGGCCTACAATTGACAGGTACTTCTTTTGATGTTATATATATCTCGAACAAAATATAGGACTATGTAGCACTTTAAAGACTAACAAGATGGTTTATTAGATGATGAGCTTTCGTGGGCCAGACCCACTTCCTCAGATCAAATAGTGGAAGAAAATAGTCACAACCATATATACCAAAGGATACAATTAAAAAAAAATGAACACATATGAAAAGGACAAATCACATTTCAGAGCAGAAGGGGGATGCGGGGGGAAAGGTAAATGTCTGTGAGCTAATGGTATTAGAGGTGGGAAAGGTAAATGTCTGTGAGCTAATGGTATTAGAGGTGATAATTGGGAAGCTATCTTTGTAATGGGTAAGATAGTTAGCGTCTTTGTTGAGACCGGCGTAGAGTGTCGAATTTTAGCATGAATGACAGTTCAGAGGATTCCCTTTCAAGTGCAGATTTAAAAGGCTTCTGAAGCAGGATGCAGGTAATTAAGCCGTTGAGACAGTGTCCTTTCTGGTTGAAATGGCAAGAAACTGTTTTTTCTTTGTGATCCCGTCTAATATCTGTTTTGTGGGCATTGATCCTTTGGCGAAGTGTCTGAGACGTTTGTCCAATGTACAAAGCAGACGGACACTTTCGGCACATGATAGCACATGATAGCATAAATTATATTTCTGGATGCGCAGGAATATGTACTCTTGATCTTATAACTCACTTGGTTAGGTCCAATAATGGTATCAGCAGAGTGGATATGTGGACAAAGCTGGCAACGGGGTTTGTTGCAAGGGAAGGTACCAGGGTTGGTATTAGTGCGGTATGTCCTGTGGTTGTTGGTAAGAATCATGTTGAGGTTAGGTGGTTGTCTATAGGAGACTATGGGTCTGTCTCCCAGAGCCTCTTGGAGTTTAGTATCCTGTTCCAGTATAGGCTATAGTTTATTGATAATGTGTTGGACAGGTTTAAGTTGGGGGCTGTAGGTGATGACAAGTGGTGTTCTATTGTTGGTTTTCTTGGGTCTGTCTTGAAGTAGATGGTTTCTAGGTATTCGTCTGGCTCTTTCAAAACATTTCCTCAACTCCCTTCCCCTTTTACCCCTTCTCTACTTACGCTACATCGATGACATCTTTATGATCTGGACGCATGGCCAAGAAACACTGGAGACATTCCACAGAGATTTCAACAACCTACACCCCACCATCAACCTCAGCCTGGACCATTCTATACGAGAGATCCATCTCCTGGACACCACAGTACAAATCAACAATGGAAAATTAGACACCACCCTCTACAGAAAACCCACTGACTCATACAGTTACCTACATGCTTCCAGCTCCCATCCAGCACACACCATACGATCCATCATCTATAGCCAAGCCCTTCGATACAACCGCATCTGCTCTAATCCCACTGACAGAGACCAGAAACTTCAGGATCTCTACCAAGCATTTATAAACCTCAACTACCCACCCGGAGAAATAAAAAAGCAAATTGAAAGGGAATCCTCTGAACGGTCATTCATGCTAAAATTCGACACTCTACGCGTCGGTCTCAACAAAGACGCTAACTATCTTACCCATTACAAAGATAGCTTCCCCAATTATCACCTCTAATACCATTAGCTCACAGACATTTACCTTTCCCCCCGCATCCCCCTTCTGCTCTGAAATGTGATTTGTCCTTTTCATATGTGTTCATTTTTTTAATTGTATCCTTTGGTATATATGGTTGTGACTATTTTCTTCCACTATTTGATCTGAGGAAGTGGGTCTGGCCCACGAAAGCTCATCATCTAATAAACCATCTTGTTAGTCTTTAAAGTGCTACATAGTCCCGTGTTTTGTTTCAGCTACACCAGACTAACACGGCTACATTCTATCACATATATATCTCAGACTCTGTTATTTCCACTCCAACTCATCTGATGAAGTGACTCTTACCCATGAAAGCTCATTATGCTCTATATTTTTGTTAGTCTCTAAGGTGCCACAGGACCACCCATTTTTAAAATTAAATCAAATATCTAATTTCCCAAATTAAAATAAATATGATATGTTTGACCAGGTCTTAATAAAAGAAAGTATGTGCCTAAATTCAAGCATGATGACTGACATTTGCACACGTGATTGCATACTTGCTTTTAACCCTATCCTTGGTGAAAAACAAAAGCCCTTAATTACTATTTTTATATAACACTATGTTCTTATACAGCAGCTCTCACCTTAGTGTTTCAAAGACCTTGAAGAAATTGCACTCACACCTGCAGTGCGGCTATGTTAAAATTGTTTTACTAATGTGGAAATGAAGCAAAAACTGCCAGCTTAGCCTGATTCTGAGACTTAACAAGCTCTTCCCTGCAACCAACTGAGCACTGCATAGAGCTGGGGTGTAAGTAATTTCCCCATAACCTCATGGCTCACTAGCAGAGCCAGGAAGACATTTCATATGTCTGGACTTCAAGTCCCTGTAGGTGATAAGTGTCTGATGAATATGTGATAGTTGTAAGAGATGCATCACACAGCTCTTAAGAGTATCCAGTATTTTGCAAAATGTCAGTGTGGCTATGTCTAGACTACAGAGTTTTGTCAGAAAGAGCTCTTTTGCAAAAAGGTGTGTGTGGATGGGGAAGAGGGAGGTTTTTTTTGGAAGAAGAGGGAAGAGGAAAAAGCACAGGTGCCCTGGTGGCCATTCTGTCCATAGCAATCACTGTTTACATGCAAGATAGCACCCAGGCAGTCTGGACACTATCTTTAGAAAAAGCGCATCACTTTTTCAATGCACTATTGCAGTGTGTATGCTCTCTTTCACAAGAAGCCTAGAGTCTAGACATATCCTGTGAGAAGAACATATTATATGTATGAAACAAATGCCTGTATATTTATAATATTAGATCAGTTAGAATAATCACCACATCTATATCTACTCAGAGTAGAGATCACGAACTATGACTTTCTCGACCAGTGGCAAGTTGAGATGCACATGACTCTGATAACTGAATTAATTGTATCTTTTGCCATCTCATCTTGCACATTCTGAAACCACACACACACACCAGCTTAGCATCTAACAATTTTTTGAACTGTATTTAACACCTTTTTCTTCACCCATCTTTCCCCTGCACCATTCTAACAGGTTTTAGTGATTCTTGTTACTAAAAGCAAGCTTCAGTACATCCTGTTGAAAATCAAATGCATTTTGTGAGCTGACTGCTAAACCAGAAGTTGCATTTTGCTTATATTCCCTTTCTTCCAGTGGTTTATACAGTGACATTAAACAGCTGAGATACTGAACATTTATTTCCACTTCAGAAATCTTGACAGATAGAACTAAGCAGGAAAGCTGGTAGCATTTCACATCCAGCTTTTAAACTTGTTTGTGACTTATAGCATTCTAGGAGTTTGATGCTTTAGGAAGGATTCACTCTAGGAACAATTGTAACCCATCTGCTTAAGCCTGCCAATTTAGCATCTCCTTCTTCATTGTAAGCTCTATGATAAATTTGCAGCGTTAATTTTAAACTAGGCATATTCTACTTTGTAAATGTCCAATAAACATACCACTGAATGTTTTTCTTTCATCCTAGACAGACAATAAAACAATAACGGGGAAACAATGTTAGGGAACAAAGCATGGGAATTTGTAATAAGACAACCGGAAGCATGTGCCGAATTCTCCTTATGGCATAATTAGAATCTGTCTCTGTATTTCTATGAGCTATTTAATATTTACAATTCCTGATCTCAGTCACAAGTTCCCAGTCCTCTCCTAATTTATTTAAGGAACTGCATCCCATATCAATGGAAGCCTCTAAACAATACATTGTAACTAATGGGAGGAAGGGAATTCCAAGAAAATAGGTCATAGGAAGTAAGATCACACTGCCATACACCGGACATAAGTAAAAGTGGATTTACAGTATTATTTTGTAATCTTACGATTACACAGACCCAGGCTGACAGAACATGGTATGGAGTTCCATGCTGAGGTAGTACTTATTCAGTCCTCTGCTCTACCCATCACTCACTGGGGCAAACAGGGGTGAGACAAGGACAGGCTGACAAGGAATTGTTTGCTGCTGCCCAATCCTTGGGGCAGGTGGCTGGTACAACTCCCAATCATGACTGGCTATAACAGCTTCAAGAAGGGTAGCTGCCATCCAGGGATTGCCTGAATTCAACATGGTCCTGCCATGTCCTCTGACTCATGGGACTAGAAAGGAGGCACCAAGCTCTAGCAAACCCCTGTTGGCAAATGGCACCTTAAAGATTGTCAAGACCCTATGCAATTTCTCACAGATTTCCCAGTTGGCTATTTAAAACCCCTATATGGCTTCCTTGCATTGCTCTAGCAGCAAATGCAGCTAGCACAGAGCCTGTGGGCCATTAAGAAACACGCTCACTGATTTCACTTGGGTGGCAAGAAGCTCACTGCTGGTCTTACAAGGAAGTAGTGTGTAATAAAACCGATGGCTTCTCAGGCCCAGTAATTGATTCAACAGCAGCATGTTGCAGCTGAGCTGGGCCTTGAAGAGGGTCGGTGCTCAACCTCACCAGGGATGAAGGGTTTGGGATGCAGGAGGAGGCTCCAGGCTAAGACCGAGGGATTTGGGGAGTGCAGAAGAGGGCTCCAGGCTGAGGCTCATGGCCGGGCAGCAGCAGTGTGCGGAGACCACTGGCTGCTACTACATACAGGTGTCAGAAGGAGAACAGGCTGGCTGCTTCCCAGGAGTTCACTGGGAAAGGTTAGCAGGGAGCCTGCCAGCCCCACTGCGCAGCACTGCCAATCGGACAGTCAATGGTCCAGTCAGATGTGTGTATGGGAGCTGTTAGGATCCCTTTTCAATCGGGTGTTCTAGTTTTAAAAAAAAAGTACACCTGGGCACCTACTACTATGCAGGGAGAGGGCCCTGCTGCACCATATGACAAACAGGACCAGCAAAACCTGTCAAAAATCCGGGAAGGGGCACATGATTCCACATGCTCTCCCATGCATCACCTCTGGCTTCTAGCCAGCCGGCAGGGGGATGTCTCTGCACTTGTTAGAGACTGAGGCTTCAGCAAGGGCAGGGCTCCAGCCCTGAAACCCAGCAGAGGCGCCCTCCATGGCTGAAGCCCAAGACTGCTGAATGTGGCTCAGAGAGTCAGTTAATTTGGCCATCCTTGCTCTATGCTGGCACGGAAGGGAGGATAGCCATACCCTATATACTCATGTTCACTCTGAAAGAAGTGGACTTCTGTGATTTAGCCAGAGGGATAATTCAGCCTCAATGACCTAAAAGCTTTGGAACTTCGTGGCCGACCATCTGAGAGAGAAAACTGAGTGGTGACACACAGAGAAGATGAGGCAGCAAATGGACTCAGAGCCAGAAGACCCTCCCACACTGTCCATCTGTCATTTGTTATAATGGAGAGAAGCTTTAGCTATTTTTCTGGTGATTATTAGTGCTCCAAAGAGGGAATTCTAGAGAAATAAGTAGAAGAGCTTGTTCCTGAGAGATGAGGAACCTACAATGGTCTTTTTTATGACAAGAAATAGCCCCAAAATGCTGTGGATATATGTCTTTATATAAACCAGTACTCTACAACACAATAATTCTACCTTTATCAATAGTCCTTCTCAGAAACAGTAAATGCTTCTCTCTTTGAGAGTCTCATAGAATGCGAACAGATTTATAAACTACCATATTACATTCAGTAGTGTGCTGAAATAAACAAGTAATTCTCACTCACACTGACTATAAAGTAAAAATGATGTTACATATAATCTATGTTACGGGCCATACGCTGTGTGAGATTTTAATGCACAACATCCAGTTTGACCTCTGAGATTGCTGAAGATGAGTTTAAGAGAAGGACACAGCCAGAAATACGTTAAACTTGAATTATTAGGCACCACGTGGATCAGCCAGACACTATTGGAAAGAAACGGTGACTCAAAGGACACTTAGTCCTGATCTACACTAGGGAGTTATTTCAAAATAACTCCCCTTATCTTGAAATAACAAGAGGAACATCCACACTGCCAAGCCTGTTATTTTGAAATAATGAGCTGGTTATTTTGAAATAACAACTCCTGCTTTCCACGAGGAATAATGCTTATTTCAAAATAGTTATTTTGAAATATCGGTAGTGTGGACGCGCCTTTGCTGTTATTTCAAAATAACTACTCCCCAGAGTCATTCATACTAATTACTCCACAGTGCTTCGTGGGACTCTAAGTCGAGGTAGCATGTCCATATTAACAGAGCCTGCCCCGAACTAATTTTGAGGCTTCCCTGTAGTGTAGACACGCTATTTTAAAATTATTATTTCAGGAGTTATTATTTCAAAATAAGTTATTTTGGAATACTTTCCTAGTGTAGACATGCCCTTAGAGGTGTTTCCCTGTGCACACACGTGGAATGAATGGTGTGTTTTCATCATGCTCAGAGGTGCCAAAGCCATACTTTGGACTTCAACAGTAGCTGACATTTCTACTCGTTTTGTGACTCTCTCTCTAGAGATAACTGGGATGACTGAAGACATGATAACCCACCTATACAAGAAAGTTATGATTAGCTGGTTGTTTCTAAAAGCTGGACATGGAGTGCCTGTATGGTGAGACTTCATGTATCACTGAACGGTTTACAGAGTATTCCCCACACTGGAAACAAATGATCATTAAAAAGAGAACAAGACTATTTTCATAGTATAGGCGTGTGCCTTGTTACTCACAAAGGGTGATGTTCACCTCTGTGTAGAGGGCCAGCAAAAGGACTTTGCACCACCTAACTTCCATCTGTGCCCTATTTTAATGATTTACATGGCACACACCCACACCTTGTGCTGGTCCTCTGCATAGTGATGACTTATAACCAAATGCAGTACGAGGTACTTGCTAGATTTTCATCTCTAATTTTGAATAACCTCATCAATCTCTTCAATATGTTCACACTTTGTCCTCACTATTGCTTCTCTGTAGAATATTTTTCTTAGTTTTAAGGAAAGGATAAAAGCGTGACAGGTACAGCCAATGGAAACTGAGGAGAATAATAGTTAGATCTGTGTTTTATAAATGCAAATGTATATATTTATAAGCATATAAATAGGGTGACCATATTTCCCTATGCTGAATACAGGACACCTAGTAAAATTATTCATATTCAAGCAAATTCAATCAATCAGAACTATGCAGTACAAACATTTGAATTAACATCAAGCTGACTGAGCCCCGGTTAAAAGAAATCCTGCGTAGCTGAAGTCTTTGTATTTATCTTCATATCTTTAAGGTGTGCACAGGGAGAGGTGACACACACACATTCCTACCTATAGCTCTCTCACACGGGGATGGGGGTGACTGATGGACCTGACCCAAACATCCCTGCCCCATGCTCGTCACCCTCCCTGACTGGCTGGGCCTCCAGGATGGACCTGCCTCTCCTGGTATACAGTGCTATGGATTCTTGAGGCAGTTTGTGGGGCACATGCCACAGAGGGGGGGAAAACAGAGATGACTTGTCCCACGTCTTTGCAAAAATCAACTCCTCCCTCCATCCTCCCCATGTCACCTTGTGGCCAGAAGCAGCTTGTTCCTTCCTGCCCATAGAAAGGCAGCTAACGCCTCCACACTGCTACTGGCCACTGACATATCCCAGCCACCTCCTGTCCCCTGGCTACAGTGTGGGCAGGAAGGGGTTAATCTCTAAGGATGCCTGTACACCAGGATCCAGGGAATCTGACTGCAGGGGCTTCAGCCAACCCGGCCAGAGAGGAGGCTTAGGGGGCAGGGAAGCCCAGCACCATCCAGGGGCAGGACCTAGGGCAGATGCAGTGTGTGAAGAGGGTTCTAAGCCCCTGCTGGTGAAGCTGCAGTGGATCCTGCAGGTTTCAGCACAAACAGATTGGAAGTAGCTTCCACCCCACCACCCCAGAGTTTAGCTGAGGGGAAAAGAAGCCTCCCTGTGCCAGCGCTGGGCAGGATTTTGGCACATGCAGGACCTGGCTCTTCTGGCCAGCATCCCAGGTCCAGGGAGTCTTGAGATTTCCATGGCTGCCAGCCCACCCAGAGGCAGTGGTGGGTGGAAAGAGCTGTTAGTGAGATGAAGGATCTGACTGGGGCTGGTTCTCTACCCAGCGATGGCAGCCGGCTGCGGCCTGCCGTGGAGAGGGGGGTGTGACAGGGCGCCTGCCCTACACTGGCTCTTTAAGGGCAAAACTCAGGCCCGGCGCAGGGGCTGGAAGCAAAGACCCAGCTGAGGCTGTTAGGGCTAATGAGAGCCCAGCTGGGGGAGATATAAAGAAGCACAGTTTGCTTTGGGGAGGGGGTGAAGAGCTAGCAACAGAGGAAGCAGGAGGCTCCCAGGAGGGAAGACTGTATTGGGGCAGCCAGGTAGGGCTAGGAGAGTGCCAGCTAAGGCACTCCCTGGCTGGGGGCCTGAGGCAAGGCCGGGGGCTTGGAGGGTGGTAGCAACGCAGCCCAGGTAAGCAGGGCAGCAGATATATACCCTGTGCTGGTGATGAGTGGCCCGTACAGACTGTAGCTTGCCCAGAGATGGGCTAGATGAAGACAGTCAGTGGGTCACTGAGGCACAGTGGGGAGCGCACACCCTGACAGGGGGATATAAAGGAGCCTCAGGGGCCATGCAGAGGGATGAAAGGGCACAGCAGGGAGAGGACTGCGAGAAGGGGAGCACCTAAAGGGCCAATGGGTGAGCAGCAGAGGCAACACCTCAGCAAGCAGGCAGCGCTGACTGGAAACAGGATGGGGGGGAGGAAGCACCCAGCAGTCACTGCATTGATGGACCAGCACAGGGAGTGGCTGCCACCACAAACTGCAGTTTTTTCCCCACCACCATCCTTGCTCACTCACCCCCACTGTCAGACACAAGACCCTGACTGCTCTTGGCTGCTGGATGGGCAGGCGGAGAGCCAGGCCATGACCTGCAATATGACCCACTAGTACTGATGGAAGGAGAGAGACTGAAAATACAGGGAAAATCTGCCCATTTTTAGGGAAAAAAGTAATGACACCTGCAGGAGGGCTTAAATACAGGACTGTCTAGTCACCCTCTGTATAAACCTGTATTATTCCAGACTTTTTGACTATGAACAAAGTGATGTTTAGTCACCTAGAAAAAAATGTAAATCCTTTTCTGAGTAAATAAATATTTAACTGTTTCAGGAATATAGACAAATCTTTTTTTTTTTTTTAATTTGATTGACTATGTATGTATCATCACTAAATTAGTCCACTTTAATAAGTTGAGATAAATGATCTTTTTCAGACCCAGTGTTTTCTGTACTCATTAGTTCAATCTCAATTTGCATTTGGAAGGGTCCTCAAGTTACTTGTACCCATTTGCTTAAAGGGGTAAAATAGCAAATCAGTAGAAACTAGAGCAGTACTCTTCTACCCAGTAGAACCACACAGCACTTCTAGATGTAAGGAAGTAGTATTACCCCATCACGCATCAGGAACCTGAAGCGAAGTAAGTTAATTGACAGATTCACAGAGTTTAAAGCCTAAAGGGACCATGAAAATATCTAGTCTGTTCTTATGTTTCTTGAAGTCTGATTTAGGAGCACACATAAACATGTAGGAATACACTTTAACCTCCTTGGACATTCAGTAATGGATTTTTAAAAAGTCATCCTTTTACAAAAAAACCTTCAAAACCTGATTACAAAGGGAAGCAGCTGAACTCCAATTCATTTGCAAATTCAATACAATCAAATTAGACCTGATTAAAGATTTTAACTGATTAATGCACTACAAAGGCAATTTCCCCTCTCTTGACATTCATATCTCCACATAAGCTACTGTGAATGATCCATATCCATCTTGACTTGATTAGCCTCATTAACAATGGTCCTACACTTGACAAGTAACTTTCTTTCTTTTGTTGTATTTTGCATATATACCCCGCCTCTGTAATTTCCACTCTAATTCATCTGATGAAGAAGGTTTTATGCACAAAAGCTTATACCCTAATAAATCTGTTCATCTCTAAGGGTGCATCCACACTGCACGCTTATTCCGAAATAAGCTATCCCGGAATAGTTATTCCGAAATAGGTTACTTCAAAATAGCACATCTACACTGCAGGGAAGCCTCAAAATAATCCAAGGCAGGCTTCCCTAATGTAGATGTGCTATCTCGATTTAGAGCCCCAGAAGGCACTAGGGAGAATAACTTAAAATGGCCCTGGTGAGGGGCTATTTTGAAATAGCAGCAGTGGAGCATCTACACACGCCTTATTTCAAAATAGCTATTTCAGAATAGGCGTTATTCCTCGTAGTATGTGGTTTACAGATTTCAGAATAAGCTGACCATTATTTCAAAATTATTTCAAAATAACAGAATGGCTGTGTAGACGCGCTCACATTAATGTTATTTCAAAATAACACTAGTTATCATGAAATAACGGTGCAGTATAGACACACCTTAAGGTACCACAGGACTCCTTGTTGTTTTTGCAGATACAGATTAACACAGCTACTCCTCTGAAACTAGAATTGAGTTGTTTGTCCGCTGTGCTGGTAGATCCTTTCCAGAGACATTGCTTTCCAGGATACAGTTCTGAATTCTGCAGCTCCAGGCTGCATTCACTGTACCTAGATGTATTAAAAGAACATTACATTTAAAAGGGATGGATGATTAGCCCTTGTATAATTCATATAGTAAAATTCCCCGTCCACCAGTTTAATCCATATGTCCATCTTTCCTCCTTCTAGCCTAATGCCTGAGGCTACACTGCTGCTGGGCATGAGATTTTTAGCCTTGGCAGACTGACTTATACTAGGGAGGCTCAAGGTAACAAGCTAAAAATAGTGATGTAGACACTGCAGCTATAACGGAGACTCTGACTAGCCACCGGAGATCATGAGTAAGGGGTCTGTTGAGCTTGAGCTTGTGTGGTTAGTTCCATCACACAGACAAGAGGCTGAGGGCTTTAGCTAATGAATAAGGGCATAAAATTACTCTAGAGTGCCCCTGTTTATCCAGGATAAATTCCTTTCTCAACTGCAATCTGATTAAAAAGTTTAAAAAAACTGTTCAGTTTTGAGTTGATGCATCATGGCTGTATAGTAACTACCAAATATTAACTTCATTACAATAAATTGCATCATTTTCCTATTCTTAAAATGCACATGTATACTACATATACACATCACCATAAATAATAATGCCTTTGTTAATGTTTACCACTTTATAAATTATCAGACAATCCCTATCAAGATGACAATTAAAATAACATTTTAATATAGCATTTTTTATGTTTACCAGATCAAATATCATAAGATGACAAGCTATCTATTTCTTAAGATGTTTGCACTACAATCAATTCAACACATAGTTGTAAGTCAATACCATGAAAATACAGGCATATCAGAGTTATTAGACCAAGTGACATATGATAAAGCTTAGAAGGTGTTTGTTAAAAAAAAATGTAAATATAGTCTCAAAGATTGCTGCTCTAAATGCATTGTTCCCACATAATTTGCATATTTATAAGTTCTGGGTCCATCTGATGTCTCTCTAGTGCCTGATCTGAAAGAACAAGGAAAAGAAAATTTATTATTTGAATCTTTGTGAATAAAGTTTTGTTGTTAATAATGCTCTCCAAAGAGCAGTTCTTTTGCCTTGTTTTCTTTTCTCTCTGCTGTTCTTCCTTCACCATCAGCAGCAGTCTCATAATTTTAGATTATTTGTTTAATTTTAAAAGTATGGTTCTCAGGTCAGGGACCTTTGGGTAAATTCTATTTCAGGCCAGATACAGAGTATTCATTCACTTTTTTTTTACCATGATACATTGCATCTGGATGAGGTAGGAAGGGTGTTCTTAGGACTATGTCATACCACACAGAAGAGATGCTACTGCTAACCGTTTCTACTGGACAATTATGTGTATGCTGTAAGGAAAATTTTGCTCTCATGAGGCAGAGGTAGTAAGTGTATGAATGCACACAGCAGTTGTAGTGTCAGTTTCAATAAAAAAGGATTCCCTAGCAATAAGGAAAGTCTGAGCCCATAGACAAGAAATTGGCAGGGTCACCTTAAACATGGAAAAATATGTTTTCATGTGAAAAAAGACAATGAAAGACAAATTGACCACAAAATGGGAGATTCCCCATGTAATTGTATCAAATCACCTGGAAACTAAAGAGCTGAAGAGAATAAATTCAGCTGTAGTTCTTAAGGCTATGTCTACAATACAGTCTGGCTTTGTCTATATTACGGCTTTTGCCGGAAGAGGCAATGCAAATGAAGCGCAGATTAGCATTTTCTCGTGCTTCATTTGCATAATCTCTTCCAATCCGTTTTTGTGCAAGGTGTTTTGCGCAAAAACAAACAGTGTGGCCGTGGCCGTTTTGTGAAAAAAAAACCTTTTTGTGCAAGATCCCCGGAAACATAATGATCTTGGGCAAAAAGGGGGTTGTGTGTGAAACAGACATGGCCACACTGCTTGGTTTTGCACAAAAACCCCTTGCACAAAAACGGATCAAAAGAGATTATGCAAATGAAGTGCGAGAAGATGCTAATCCACGCTTCATTTGCATTGCCTCTTCCGGCAAAAGCCGTAATGTAGACATAGCGTCTATGTTGGCAAAACCCAGATCATCAGGAGCGTGAACCTCTGGGCAACCTAAGTTTCAGTGACAAACATTCACACCCACAGTGCTGTTGGCAGGAGAGCTTCTCTCAACATAGATTATGCCTCTCACAGAGGTGAGTTTTTTATGCCAACAGGAGAGCGCTTTCCCATCATTATAGAGCACCCACAGTGGCTCAGCTGTATCAGTACAGCAGCATCATTGCAGTGCTTTACATATAGACATGGCCTAAAGCATTAACAATTTTTTTTTAAAGACCCATAACTCAGCAAGGGTTAGATAATGATGGGGCATTATCAGCCACCAGTTCAACACAACTGGGGGCTGACATGGCAGAAAGAATGTTTCCATTCTGCTAAGTAAGTGGCTTGAAAGTTACTGTTTTAGGAATTTAAGACCCCTTACTTGGTGACTTCCTGAAAACTCTCTAGCCGCTGTCCAATACCCTGCCTGAGGGAAGAGGAAACTGGTATCAAGACAAAACACGATGGAAATTTAGGCCACTGCCCCTCAAGTCTGAAGATAACAAAGTTAAATGGGCAGGTCATTGAGCTCCTGAGAGAGAGGGCGGTAGGACAAAAGAAGAGTGAGTCCCCTTTGGAAGTTCAGGTCACAGAATTTAAATGTCATGTGCACTGAGCAAAGATTGCTGAACTGCCAAGCCCTTTGTATGGAAACTATATAGAGATTCCCACGATTTGACTATCTCATGCTTCTACATATGAAGATAACTCCTGAAGGCAACCTTTTAAATCTACCTGCTCTTCATGAATTCAGAAAGGTAAAAATGATCTGAAATCAGGTTTCAGACCTCGAGAGAACTGAGACACAAAACATTTTAAGTGAGTAAAGAAAAAACAAGAATTCCTTTACACTACACACATTCAAGCAAAACTCTCAATTTCTACAATGTTAATTAGTTAGACATCATAGACATTCTCTCTCTTTGCAAGATACAGATGGCTGTGTCTACATTGGCACCCTTTTCCGGAAAACGGATGCTAATGAGACAAATCGGAATTGCAAATGCCGTGGGGATTTAAATTTTCCCCGCGGCATTTGCATGAACATATGACGCTTTTTCCAGCTCGGGCTTTGACGAAAAAGCGCCAGTCTAGCTCTTGCGGAAAATAAAGCCTTTTCTGGAAGATCCCTTATTCCTGATTTTAAGAGGAATAGGGATCTTCGGAAAAACTTTATTTTCGCAAACTCTAAACTGGCGCTTTCGTCAAAGCTCTGAGCGAGCGGCCTGTTAAATCTGCAGCGGGGCGGAAAAAAACATTCTCATTAGCATCCCTTTTCCGGAAAAGGGTGCCAATGTAGACACAGCCTAGAAGGTAGGCTTCCCATAATAATATTTAAATAAATGATGCAATTTCCACGCATTAAGCCAGCAGACTTGATGTAATCAGACAATTCCAAATACTGTAAAGTATTCCATGAAGTTAAGCAGATCAAATGGGTGAAATAATGGAAACAGAAGAGAGGTGATGAAAATAGAATATTAGTGAATTCCCAAAATGTTGCCTTATCAAATACCAAGAGCAGTTCCAGGAATGGACAGATTATCATGTGCTGAAATAATAATTTAAGATATCATAATGGTTTTTCAAATGAAGCAGAATTTATTTTATACAGGCAGCAGCATTTATCTTATAGACTCTCAAAACAACAGGCTAGGAGAGCATTGTTTTCTGTTAGTACAATCATAGAATCATAGAACTGGAAGAGACCTTAGAAGGTCATCAAGTCCAGCCCCCTGCTCTAGGCAGGACCAATTCCAACTAAATCAACCCGGCCAGGGCTTTGTCAAGCCGAGACTTAAACACCTCTAGGGATGGAGACTCCACTTGTTTTACTCTGAAGTTTTACTCTGAAGAACAAAAATATAGACACTGTTGTCAAAGTTCAGTGCTGTTCTTACAAAAATCAGTGAGAGTTTTATCACTTATTTCGGTGGTAGCAAGCCTAAACAGAGTTGAACAGCAATTCATACCAATCTCATCACCACGTTTTATAAACAGAACAGTGACTTTGTATTCTGTTTCAAATGAATGTGTTGGAGACATGGTCTCAGATTGTTAGCATCTAAAATAAATGGTGAATATGTGCACTGTTCAGGCTCAGAGCAAGTGTAGTATCCAGTTGATGGAATACTGTATAGCTTTGCTACTGTTTGGGAGGGTCCTTGAAAAGAATTTCATTTGTCTGTAAATTGATTAAGGTAAAACATTTGGTAAGAGTAAACTCTGCTGGAAGGAGAATCAGCTAATGACAATCTGGTATTTAGACATAAAATCTATCCAAAATATGAAGTTACCTTTGAGGCATTTTCTACTCAGATTCCTCTTTGGAGATGAATTCTCCTCTAAGCATGCCATTTAAAGCCAACATAAGTCCCTTACTGTTCATTTAAGTTCATTTTCCTGGCTCTCTGAAAACTGATGCATTTCACCCTATCTGCCAGGGGGAACTGTGAATAATCAGGGACAGGATTTGAAGATATTGAACACTATAGAAATAAGCATGATGGGGCATTTATCAATCCCACAGATTGTGTTGTACGCAGGAAGGGCTCTGGCAGCATTGCCAAAGGAATTGCAGATCTGCAATAGATGTGACTATAAGGCCATTTTCCTATGAGAGGAAGTGCAACTATCCTAGGGAATTCTGGAGTCCAGAGGTTACAGTAAGCACATGAGTAGTTAAAGGTAAGTGTGCACTTAAGTACGTTGCTCAACTGGAGCCACATTGATGAAGGAAGTCTACTGTCAGGTCCACAATTGCTATTCAAACTTGCACACCATTTTGCTGCTCAGTGTCTATACTATGGCCAAGTTTTGACCTCGGCCTTTGGGGCACTGAACAAGTAGAGACAAATCAATGCAGTGTCAGTGTGTAAGTAGTTTTAATACAACATAAGAAAAAAAATCTCAGAGGGGTAGTCATGTTAGTCTGTAACTTCAAAAACAACGAGTAGTCCCCTGTGGCACCTTAGAGACTATCAAAAAATATAGAATCACGAGTTTTCATGGCATAAGAAAATTTATTTTTAATGCTCCTTACAGCACCCTCTGTTAATTTGTTTGTAATATTTGTTTTCATTTTAAACTAAATCTAGAAGATACACACTAAACAAGCACACACACAAGCTATGCATCTGAATGTACTGATTAATCTCACACACACCACGTACGCATCTCAAGCTGTTGGCAGATAACAGTTTAAATATTTGACACACTAAAATGGGAAGAAAACAAAAATCTATGCCAGCATGTGTGTCAGAATACAAGGAATACTTTGTAAGTTGATAACAAAAATAAAGACAGGAGAAACGCATGGAGTTCAATATATGCATTGCAAATAGTGTGGCAAGTATTTATAGCAGGAGTGGCCAAACTGACTGACTCTCTGAGCTGCATATAACAACCTTCAGACATTCAAGAGCTGAGACACATGCATAACTTGCCCTGGGGCTGGCATTTAAAGCCCTTAAACCCTTCGTCCTGCAAAAGCAGAAGCCCCTAGTCCCATCACCCTGCCACAGGACAGAAGCCCTGAGCCCCCATCCCCAGTCTTTTAGAATGGGCTGTGAAGTGTGTGAGGGAGAACCGCAGGCTGCACTTTAACTGTAAAAGCGGTGCATGCAGTTCATAAGCCACAGCTTGGCCAAGCCAGATTTATAGGCTAGTAGTTTCAATCTAAAAAGTGAACTGTTTATTCAAATGAAAAGATTTATTTGAATCTAAGAGACATCTTGTTTCCTTAAACCCAGATGTGGGGGTGTGTTTTAGATTCTGTTTTAGTTCTAATCAATATGTTTCCCTCTCTCTTTCCATCCACCTAAATAAAGCTCAATATTTATCCAGAAAAAAATAATAATTTTTTTGCATTGATTTCCACCTATTTTTTTGTTATGGTGGTAAAAACAATAATAAATTCCCAGGAAAAATGTAAATAAAATAAAAACTGAAAACAAAGGGCCATAAATATCCATCATGATTTTTCAGATAAGAAGTTATTCTACCAGGGTTGTGGGAGGCATCAACTAGCGAGTTCCAATTGGACACCCAGTGAGCTGCTACCTGCCAAATAGAAGCTGAACTCTGACAGAGGATTCCAGTCTTGGAACCTGAGTGGTAGAACACTGGGACTGTGTCAGGACTACACCTCTCTGTCGACAGAGAGATGTAGGTTAGGCACGTCGAAATTGCTAATGAAGCAGGGATTTAAATATCCTGCGCTTCATTAGCATAAATATGGCCACCACTTTTTGAAACGGAGCTTTTTTCGAAAAAAACAGCAGTCTAGACGCGGATCTGTTGAAAATAAACACTTTTTCAACAGATCCTGTAAGCCTCATTTTTTGAGGAATACAGGATCTGTCAAAAAAGGGTTTTATTTTTGACAGATTCGCATCTAGGACTGCCTTTTTTTTTTTTTTTCGAAAAAGCTCCATTATGAAAAAAAAGCAGTGGCCATGTTTATGCTAATGAAGCATGGGATATTTAAATCCCTGCTTCACTATCAATTTCGACGTGCCTAATCTACATCTCTCTGTCGACAGAGAGGTGAGGTCTAGACATAGCCTGGGAGTCCTGACAGGTTCACAGCTTCTTCTGTTGCATGTCTCAAACTCTGGCCTCCTGGTAGCAGAGCCAGCCGGTCAAATCCTGAGCCAACCATTAGCTCAGGTCATAACACTTGAGTGTGGGGTTTAACTGAATCAAGTGGATCATTAAGTCTGTAGCCCCATAAACCAATACATTTGTTCTCAAGTGCCTAAATGGATGCCCCTTGCTATATGGTTTTTTAACACAAATAAAGGGTAAACCTTGTGAATCTAGGAATGTAACAAATGCCAGAGTGGATCAGACTCCCGGTCCACCTACCCCAGCATTTTGTCTCTCAATTACCAGACCAAATGTTTCAGAGGAAGGTGCAATAGCCTCACAATAGGCAAATGTGGGGTTTCATCCTGATTGTTAATAGAGAATAGTTTAAGTCCTTGACATTTAATATTCCTTCCACAAACCTTATAATCTTTTAAATATGTGTTTAATAAATTGTTTCTCTCAATGGAAATACATGTAAAAATAAAATATTACCATAATTATCAAATAAGATAGATCATAGGCTTCTAGGGACCTGGGTTACAAAAATAATTGTGTTTTCAATTGGCTTGATCCAAAGCCCAATGAAGCCAATGGAAAATCTTTCAGTGATATCAATAGGGTTGGATCAGTCCCTAGGAGTAGTATTGAACACTATTATAAAATGAACATTCTTATCAAATGTATAATTGACATGGAAAGAAATCAGCCTTGTGCATTTCCTCTCTTTGCTCTAATACAATGCCACCAGTTTTCAACACCAAACTTTACATTCTAAACAGTTGGAACAAGTAAAGCTGACTCAGGAACAGGTGCAGAATCAGATAATCTTTCCATCAAAGTAGCAATGAAGCACCACCACAGGGGGCCTATGAAACCATGGTATTCTTTTATTAGTTAAGTCCATAAACTGCAGAATTTGGGACAGCTCTACAGCTGTGTCCTGAAACATTCAGGATTACCATTTTCCCAAAGTACAGCATTTTTTTTCAGATAAGTTTTGACAAAAAATAAGCAAAGCAAGGAAAGAAAACGGAACAAGGTTGATCCAGAGAAGAAGTGGAATAGTTTGCTGACTAAAATCCAGCTTCTAATAAGATTTATTGGCAACTTTAGGTTTTACATAGCTATCCCTGATTTTACATTGTTATCCATCATGCATGAGGAATGAGGACTTGAACTTTGCACTTGACCTAAAACCCATGAAGTTGGGTTTAAATGAATATGTCGCATACAATCACTGCTATCGCAGACATTTCTTCTCATTCAGGAATATTCCATGGATTAACCACAGAGAGTAGGTGGTTCAGTCTACAGAGAGAGCTTGATCCTTCAAAGTGCTGAGTACCCTCAACTTCAATTCACAGCCACGGAGAGTCAGAGGCAGGAATGCTCAGCATTTTGCAGGATCGAGCACTCAAACACCACCAACTTCAGCATATATCAGTCATTTTGCAAGGCAACAATTTGTTCTTATAATGCTCTTGTTTTGGTTGTGGTTACAAGAACTTGAGTCCTAAAGCAGCTGTACCTGTCACTGCTGTACAAAAGGGATCTTTTCTTGGGACTCACTTATGCAGCCCCACTCTTTGGCGATTACAAATCTATGCAATATTTTTTTTTCTACATTTTCAGTGAGGGAGAAAATACCAGCAAAGATCATTAGCACAGTCTACTGTCCTTGGAATTTTGCACAGCTGCTAACAGTTTCCTTGGTGGATACAAGGCAATATAGAGGGAAAATGTAATAAAATTGTGGATATCTATATAGTAATGCAAATAGTATGTGGAATAAAGAGGAAGTATGTGGAATAATCACAATTATGACATACTTGGCTTCAAGTGGGATTATTCACATGGGATTATTCCCATGACTGGAATATTGGTATAAAAGAGTACAGCCTGTTCAATGAGGACAAACTAGGAAGAAAAGGAAGATGCCTTATATATCAAAAATGTTTACACTTGCACTGGAGGTGAGATAGAAGCGGGAGGCAGACCTATTGAAAGTCTCTTACGGTATTTCTAGACTACAGAGCTTTTCTGGGATACTGGAAAAGCTCTGCCACGTCCAAGGAACGCGGCCGATTTTCCCCAAAAAATGTCGGAAAAGTGGAAACCTCATTTTACGAGGAAGAAGGGATGTTCCAAAAGAGGGTATTTTCCTAAATTTGTCCTTGTGTGGATAGGCCAGATTTCGGAAAAGCCTCTTTTGGAAGTATATTGGAAAAAGATAAGCAATTTGCATACCGTTTCTTTTTCCGATTTATCTTTGTAGTGTAGACTTAGCCTTAGATAAAGGTAAAATGGGTAAATCAAAGTAGATGGTCTACCATGGATTACTTAAGCCAGGAAGAAGAGGTGGTGAGACTTTTTATAAACAACTAAAACCAAAATCACACAGAACACATGATTTGGTAGGTATGGGGGCTTCAGAACAATGCAGAAATCCCTTCGCAGCAGGGCACAGATTATCCAACAAATTCTTGGAGTGCATTGGCAGCAACTTGTTACTGCAAAAGGTGGAGAAAGCCTCTACCCTGGTCACTATCGGGATTTAATTCTGACAAACAGGGAGGAATAAGTTGAGAATATGAAGGTGCAGGGCATCTTGGGTGAATGTGATCTTGATATGACAGAGTTCATGACTGCAAGGCAAAGTAGAAGGCAACACAATGTAATAAAGACAATGATTTCGAGAAGGTAGATTTCATCAGAGAATTGGCAGGTAAAATAAAATCTCATGGGAAGAAAATGTAAGAGGGGAGAAGAGTTCAAAACAGTTGGCAGGTTTTGTAGAAGACATTATTAAGAGCAAACTACACCAATGTATAGGAAAAATAGAATGTATGGTAAGAGACCACTCTGTCTTAAAACAAGAGATCTTCAATGATCTGAAACTCAAAAGAAGAAATGGAAACCAGATCAAACAACAAAGGATGAATATAAAAATAAAACAAAACCTCATATACATACACAAATATGTAGGAAGAATTAGTACATTTGGAGTACGTCTACACTGTGGAACTATTTCAGGATACCAGAAGTATCCCAAAATAGTAATTCCATATCTATTGAGGCAGCCCATTACTTCGAAATAGATTTTGAATAAATGGGCATCTTATTTTGGTGTCCCAGTAACCCTCTTTCCACAAGGTTTAAGGGGCATTTTGGAATAGCGAGTTATTTTGAAATTTGGCGCCGTGTAGACAGTGCCAAATTTTGAAATAAGCTATTTAGAAATACACTCAAAATAAGCTAAGCAATCTGCGCAGCACAAATTGTGTAGCTTATTTTGAGCTAAGGATGCTGTGTACACGCACCCTTTACAAAGGAATAATCACACAAATACAAAATGGCAAATGATTGCCTAGGAAGGAGTACCTTAGAGAAGAATCCACAAAGTATAATGGATCACAAGCTAAAATATAGGTCAACAATGTAATACTGTTACATAAAAAGCAAACCTCATTCTGGCATGTATTAACAGCAGTGTTTAAGCAAAATAGAAGAAGTAAAGAAGTTTTCTACTCTAAACAGCATTGATAAAGTCTTGTCTGGACTACTGGGTCTAGTTCTGGGCACAAAACCCTGGGAAAGATTTTAACAAAATGGTAGAAGACCAGAAGAAAAGAAACACAAACAATTAGAGGTCCAGGAAACATGATCTACAAGGAAAGATTTAAAAAACCCTGTTTAGTCCAGAGAAGAGAAGATTGAAGGGAAACATGTCAGTTTTCAGTATGTAAAAGATTGTTATGAAGAGAAGGGTTATAAAATTGTTCTTAACTAGTGAAGACAGGATAAAAAGTAATGGGTTTAAACTGCAGCAAAGATTTAGGACCAGTATTAAGGGGAAAACATTCCTAATTGTAAGGGTGATTAAGCACTGGAATAAATTACCTAGGGAGGTCCTGGAATCTTCATCTTTGAATGTTTTTAAGAACAGGTTAGGCAAACATCTGTCAGGGATGGTCTACGTCAGTGGTCTCCAACATTTTTAAGCACAAGATCACTTTTTGAATTCAAGTGCAATCCAAGATCTTCCTCAAACCCAAATACCCTTGCCCCGACTCCTTTGTGCCCCTTCTCCGAGGCCCCATCTCTGCTCACTCCATCCTCCCTCCCACACACCCCTCTCTCACTTTCACCAGCCAGGGGCAGAGGGTTGGGGTGCAGGCTCTGGTCTTGGATTAAGGGATTTGGAGTGTGAGAGGGGCTCTGAGCTGAGCTTGGGACAGGCAGTTGGGGTGCCAGAGGAGGTTCTAGGTACAGGCTCTGGGATAGCGTTTGGATGCAGGGGTGCTCAGGGCTTGGGATGGCAGAGGTAGAGTTTGGGGTTGTGGACACTGCTTATCTCATGGTACTCCTGTGTGGTGGTGCAGTGGGGCTAAGGCAGGCTCACCCCTGCCCTCGCCCTGCACCACTCCCAAAAGCAGCCAGCAAGTCCTGTTGTGCCCCCTCTCTGCTCTGTGGAGATAGGATACAGGATGGAAGAGGGGGCACCCTGACATCAACTCCCCTCTTCTCCCTCTCCTGCCCTGCACAGCAAGCAGGAGGCTCCTGAGGGGGACAGCTCCAAGGCAAAAGGCAGGAGATGCACAACAATCCAGGAGGACGGGGAGGAGGAGGAGTGCAGCTGAAGTGCTGTGCTTGATAACACTTAGCCAAACCAGTTAGGATCACCTGTCAGAGGCTCCAATATCTACCAGCAGATCCTGATCTATTGGTTGGTGAACACCGGTCTAGGTAATACTTAGGCCTGTCTCACTGCAGGGAAGTGACCCAGATGACTTAATCAAGATCCATTCCAGTTCTACATTTCTATGACTCTATGATTCTTTGACTGTGTTTTGTCCCTGACATGGTGTTACTAAGTATATTCCCTGCATTGAGCCTAGTAAACATTGATTCTTTTCCTATCCACTTAGTGTACCTATTCTAGCTATGCTCTTTCCCCCCTTTTGTATTTTTTACCAGCTTGTGAGGGCAGATTATGAAATCAATGATTGCCACATGCCTTTGAAGACAGCATATGTATTTTGATATGTTGTGAAAAGGCTTAAAAGTAGCTTCAAATCCATCCCTCGAAATTGGCTATCAAATCACAGATGTTTGTATTCAACTTTAAACTCTAATGAGCATATAAGCTACCAAAGAAAGACCTAAAATGACTAAAATGACAGCATAATATTTTGGTCAATTAACCAGGATATTCAAAATCATTTAAGCACCTAACTCTCATTAATTCACAGAGAACAAGGTGCTTAAATACCTTCAAAATCCCAGTCTTCACCCTAAATCTGAAGGAAAAAGAGAAGTTACAATTTATTTTATTATTGTAGTCCTGGGTTAATTATAGACAGGGCTCAACAAACCGCAGTGAAATCCACTTGCCAGCCCCGCACCGTGCATGCGCCAGACCCGCACTGCGCATGCGCGCGCCACCGGTGACCGGCGTGACAGGCTGAAATCTACTTGCCACGGGCGAGTAGATACACGAATTTGTCGAGCCCTGATTATAAATGTATGAAATGCAGGTAAACTTGGATTAAGAGGTCTTCAACTAAAGTAAGAATAACATAATAATGACATGGGAGTTATGAATTTGTTATTTTTCAAAGACAGATAAAAGATACTGCATGTGTCTGCCTCTCTTCTATATTGAAGTGGAAGGAACTCTGACAGCAAACCACAGAAGATATAATTGAAGGGATTGCCACTGTCAGCATGAATGATTGTGTGATCTCTCTGAAGAACTGGCAAATACAAGTCCAGGACGTGATTGCTAATTATGGTTTGGGTACAATGAGATGAGTACACAGGAATGACAATTAAATTTGACCAGACTGGAAGACAATTAAGTAACTCTACAAATCCATGTTGTGGGGGATAATACACTGGAAGTTTTCAAAAAGTCATAGTTAAATCATAATAAACTATTCTGTGTATATTTGAATGCTGCAACTAATGTAAGAGTCTGTTCTAGTTTTAGTGCACATTATGTCTGTATTCTTACGGTTCCTGGGAGACTGTTCCTCTAGTACTGCAGACTTGTCTAAGAACCAAGGACAGTTTTCATAATACTAAATATGCAATGGGGCTAGAGCCCCTGAGAGATGCTACACTGTCTTTTCTGGAGGCGTGAGCTTCTGGAAACTGAAGGTATATGTGCTGGCAAGGAAATGAAGGGAGGGAGAAACTGCAGAGATAGGTTAGGAGACCTGGAAACTGACAAGAAATAATGGTGGATAACAGGATTGCGCTATTCTTGTACAGGGAGGCAGGCAGCAATCAGTTTGTATATTCTCATGCTAGCTGGCAGTAACAAGGCAGAAACCAGAAGAAACGTGCTAGGACATTGTATGATTTATACGTCTCTGCTAAACCAATGCATCAAACATAAAATCCAGCACTCCATGATATGATATGGGCGAGTGACACTGCCTGGAAAATGCTAAGTCCAGTGGATTCATCTTATCCATAAACATAATTGACAGCCCTGTGAAATGGCCAATATGCTTCACTGTGATATCTTTATCTCTGAAAGTTTAACTGTTCATTAATGTTTAATAACAGTTTCACACATTTCACTTATGTGTTCTGGAGCATAATGCTGAGTAACTGCTTACATACAAGTGAAAAAGATGGTATAGCACACTTGGTGCTAAACAAATGCAAACATTTAAAATATTTAAAATAAGTCAATAGGCATCAGTGTCATACTTTTCTGATGTCTCAGAAAAAGGGTTAGCCTTAAGATTTTTAAGGAAATTTCTATATTCTTTTTCCAGCAGTAGGTTTAAGTACTTTAAAATGTACTTTAAGTATTGATATCTACATATTTAAACATGTATAATGTCATTTATAGTAATGTTAAACAAAGTCAGATGGTCTCCAAATGAGAATTTTGCACTTCATGCACTTTTCTGCTGGTTCTTGGTTTCAGAACCTGTCCAGGAGTATTCTGCTTGCTACCCAGTAAAAAGGACAGGACCTCAACATTATCTGAACTGGTTCACCATGTCCATCTGGATATCCTAATACACATCCCCAATCATTTCCATGTGATTCTGCACTTGCAGGGTCCAATCAGGGCCAGAATTATTGTGTAATGTCAGGTAAGTCACTTGGGAGATGTTTTCAAAGGGGCATAGAAAAGGGATCTTGAGAAATTGGTTGGGTGTCTAATTCATTTGTGCCTTTGGAAACCTTCCCTTAACCTCTATATAGCTTAGCTTCCCCATCTGTAAAGTAGGGCAATGATACTTGGTCTGCTTGGTAGATCACTTTAAGTTTCACACACAAACAGCACCCTAAAAGGATAAATATTAGTAGTAGTATTTGTCTTACAAACTGAATGTGATCGTCAGCTTAAAACGTGATTGACATCTCTGAGAACTGGAAGTGTTCTGCATCCTTTTAGTCATTATTTTTGCTTCTAGTCAAAAAGCATTATTCTCTACTCAAACACCAGGAAGCGAGTTCTGTAGACAAAACAAACAGCAGTGTCTACCACTGGCTCTTTGTTGACACTAAAGGGAGGGGAATTCATTGGCTCGCTATCTATTTTTATAGATATCCCCCAAAATACTCAGCATCAACTATTACTACTACTAACAAAATCAATAAGCTATCAGTTAGTAATTATAAAGGTCCATTCAATATGCTATCTGACCAATTCAGTAAGAGTTGAAATGTTAATTACAGTTCAGTAGCCATGAAAAGAACTGAATTACTTTGTTGTTTTAGGCGTAGTCTACATTACCCAGTTTTGTGATCAAAACTTAGACTCAAAGTAACCAGAGGGTGTTCACATTTGCTCTCTCTGTGGACAAATCATATCCACGCTGGGAGAGCCATCATTAACAGTGTGTGTAGATATCCCACAGAGCAGCATTGTAGGAAGGCAGAACTGGTCCCTGCACATCTTGGGATTCCCTCCAGGTTCCCCCACAGCTTCCTCGGTTGCTAGAAGCAGTATCATGAATACCCTGTGAGCTCTCCATATTGAGCAATACCAAAGCAGCTCTGCAGTCTCTCAGCCCTGACCCCTGCAGCAGCTGTCTGCCTGCCCCTATGTTTCTAGTGCAAGGCAGAACAGGAGCAGTCCAGCGATTTGCTCTTTATTTGTTCCCCTATGGGAACAGGACACTCAGCTGACAGAGACTTCCAGGAGCTTTGAA
This sequence comes from Rafetus swinhoei, assembly GCA_019425775.1. Taxonomy (NCBI): domain Eukaryota; kingdom Metazoa; phylum Chordata; order Testudines; family Trionychidae; genus Rafetus; species Rafetus swinhoei. The sequence continues at coordinate 60,403,623 of CM033447.1, forward strand.
AGGGGACGGGCACATGCCTGCTGGGCAGCAGATGTCAAAACACTGAGCAGAGCCATCAGGGAAGGCATTTTAGGATACTGGCCTGTTCTGTCCACAAATCAAACACCAGAGTCTACACTGGCTCTTTGTTGACAATGAAGGGAGGGGAAAGAAAAAAGTGTGTTGGAGGGGTGGAAGATTTCTTTTCCCTGATATTAAGTGTTTTCCTCAACAAAAGTCACATTGCAGTGTGTACATTCTCACTGTTTTGCCACCAAAAGGCAGTTTTTGGTAACAAACTTGGTAGAATAGACATGCCCTTAGAAACAAAGCAAAACAAGGTAGTGATGGTTGGCAGCGTATAAGTTACCTCATTTGATTAGAGATACAGTGCTCTCAAGGATGCCCTTTCTCAGTTTAGTATAACAACATGTTCTTTAAAATTGGCAGCAGGTGGCTTCACTTAGCCTTTTAGTTCACTTGGCCTCTATCAGATGGTGGCTTTTATCTTTAAAAGCAAGATGCTCTCATTAAATGTCTAAAAGGCAGTTTGTCAACATCGGCAATATATTGCATTCAGAGGAAATATTCCTTGTATAAAGAAAAGAAGAGAGTTAATCACAACTCCCTACATTTCAAAAGCACACAGATTTATTCTTATACATAACCGAGCTTTATTTACTGGGCTTTCTCTTCTCATAAATTACATATTAGTGTGTGGTATTTTTGGACAGATTAGCTGTCCTTCCCAGTTTTAAGTTAATATTTGTATATCATATGTTTCTAACTCATCTTATCCAAGAGCAATTTATTCCTATCATTCTTTTTGACCCCAAACTTCCACTAAAAAAATGATAAACCATCCAAAATACTGTATGGTTTCACAAAACCAACCTACTGTCAATGTCTGTACATTTCTAAGTATCTGCATTGTGCTTCCTTCAATGATTTGCTTTCCATCTGAGTGGGTTTCTTCAACCTCTGTGTATTCATGTCACACAAACATTGGCACAGAGAGCATGTTGTGGGAGCTGGAAGAACTGTAGATTTACAAAGGGAACCAGCAAAAGGAAGAAAACCCACAATCCCATAACTACTTTGTCTTTATTGCTATCTTCACAGCACATTTGATACAATACTCTACTAGGTTTTCTGTGATTTAATAAAGACAACCAAAATATCACACAGTGTTTATATGGCAAGAATAACCATAATTTTGAATCTCACGGGTGTTGGTTACCACAGGAACGTAAAAGGAAAAAAAAAATCTCCCTGCAGCTACACATTGAAATCTTATTGAAAATTAATGAAGATTTTGCTATTTATTTCAATAGGACCAGAATTTCATAGCTGTAACTGAAAGGCTATAATATACGAGGCCGAATTCTACACTGTAAAAGGTAATTGATGAAATATTTTAATTCTATCTGTTTTAGATTATTTTATGTAGGTGGCCAGGTGCATAAGATTTTTTTTCTGTCAAAAGGTCCACAAACAGCCATCACACCAGATGTATAAAATGGTCACTACTGTCAAAAAGACTCTGTGTAAAGATAAAAAAGGAGGAAAGGCATGCTACTATTTTTCCATGAATGTGTATTTTTGAACACTGCAATATGGAGATAACACTCTTAGTTTTGAGTCCATTCAGCTTGACTTTTCTTTATCATGGCTAGATCAATATCTCATTGATACATGCTCTGCCAGCACAGCTGTAATGCTACATTCTTTCACTGTTCAGTAATATAAAATAATCTACTGCTCTTAGCTTGAAAGCTATTGCAACAAACACAGTGATTTATAAAACAGATAGGCCATTGTCCTAAACAAGTTAAAATTATATAGACCCTGGGAAATACAGTTAGGTAAAGTTTTAATGCCGTTTGCACTATTTTATGACTAGCAAGTCATGTGGGTACATAAGTGATCTAGAACAAAAGTAGCAGCAGGAATTTATGTCCAACATTCCCTTACATGTAATTTCCTTAACTGCATAATGATTTTTTGACTGTGTCCATATACCAAAAGTTTATCATTTAGGCACTGTGATCAGTCAAGTGTTGACAAATTTATTGGCTCAGTAAATCATTATTTTCTAGACTTATGTTGATTTCTAAACTCATTCAACCAAAAGGAACCCCTGTCCTTTGCTCTAGGTTTTCCTTCATATACTTTATTGTAAAAACAGACCAGTACCCTAAACCTGCCCTTCAACCTACAATTACAAATGGGTTTGAGTGAGAACAATCACACGGGGAAATAACACTCAAGCTGGTGTGTCCACACTGATGTTATGCTCACTTGTCTGTGGTGTTAAGACTCCTGAAGCATATCCATAGTACTTTGCATGTATGTATCCTGAGCCATGCTATTACTTCTTTCCAAGTAGCAATACTTGTCTCTTCTTTCTGGGAGGAAATGTGAGAAGGTAGTGGAGGACTAATGTAGCATGAGTGGAGCTAGCCTGCATCCTCACTACAGAGTGCTTGCATTAGCAGATGACAAGTTGTGCTAACTCAATCTTTAAACTATTCTCTCTGAGTTAAAAGCACTGCCACATGTGTGTTAAGGGTGCTTTTTTTGGATGCTATTTGTTTTGTTTGCTTTAATGGGGACAAGACTTGAGGTGGAGCCCCGGGGGAAACACTTGAATTACACTTTGAGTTATCTCTGAAGTGAAGACGGCCCCTCCCCCCCCCCCCCCATTATGTATTCCTCTTGCTCCAAACATGAGACACTTGGGATCCGATTTGCTTATGTGTTGAGCAGCTACCACAGAAGTTTCTGGAGCTGTGCTTTGAACAAATGCATTGCTATAAAAATCTTAAATACTCTGAAAAATCAGGCCCCAATTGTGACAAGATATGCACCCAGAACTAATGGACACTTAATCTGGTCTGCATGTTTGTCTCTGAGTTCCACACCTGTAAAATTTACCTTATTGGGGTGTTGTGAAGATAACTCTGTTAAAAACTGAAACATGCTCAGAGAAAATCTGTCATAGGTTTTTTTTTGCTCTTGTTTTTTGGCACTGAAATTTAGATACCGTTTCTTCTTTCACAAGACATAAGACACCATCTTCTGGCAGAAAGCAGCATTTCTGTCTTAGGATACGTCTTTCGAATCTTTCGAAAAAGCCTCTTTCGAAAGAGAGCATCTAGACTACAAGCAAAAAGGGCTACTTTTTTCGAAAAAATCCTGTAGTCTAGACATACCCTTAGAGTGGGGCATGGGCAAGAAGAGAACAATACTTCATATTACTTAACAAGTGCAAGCCATTCGGGAACTATGCCTACACTGCCTCTTTTTTGCGGAAGAGGCAATGCAAATGAAGCACTCATTAGCAACTTCTCGTGCTTCATTTGCATATTCTCTTCCAATGCTTTTTGTGGAAGAGGTTTTTGAGCAAAAAAAAGCAGTGTAGACGGGTGTGTTTTGTGCAAAAAGACCCTTTTGCACAAGAACCTGTATACCTTTTTTGAGGAAAAAAGTGTTCTTGTGCAAAAGGGGTTTTTTGCACAAAATGGACCCATCTACGCTGCTTTTTTTTTTGCACAAAAACCTCTTCTGCAAAAAGTATCGGAAGAGAATATGCAAATGAAGCACAAGAAGTTGCTAATGAGCTCTTCATTTGCATTGCTTCCTCCACAAAAAAGAGGCAGTGTAGACGTAGCCCCGCTCTTAAAACAGATGATCTCAATGCATGGGTTTATAGTCAGTGTGTAAATACACATATACATACACATGGAAGATGTAAAATCTCTGCTAAGGTATTACCATGACATGGTGACTAGTGAACATTTTTTCTCTGAAAAATCTGCAATGTTCATTTGATAATTAAGCGCAATAGAAAGCCAAAATCTCCAGTGGTATCTATCATGAATTCAACCTGCTACACACAGCTATGCACCATTTTTTCACAGAATTTTTTTGGGGGAAAAAAACCCCTTCATAATGATCACCAGAGTTCATGTATTTTCTCTATTCTTATGCTGCTGTACTTATGCAAAAAATAAAATCACCTACACCCCATTATTAATTCTCACAGATATGAACTTGTTTCACATGAGCAGCACAATATATTATATCCAAAAAGCTCAGCATTTTTCATATATTTATTTGGTTTTCCAATAACTGATGTAATAAATCAAGAACACATCCCCAATTGTCAAAAAAGTGAACTGAACTGAAATCTAATGGGATTCCATATTTATCATTGGAAACCATTAAGGCCATGTCTACACTAGGAAATTATTTCAAAATTACTAAATTCGACTTAAGTCCCAATTTAACAAAATTGAACTAGTGTGTTCACACTGAGGGGAAGTCTTGAAATTAGTCTGGGGCAGGCACAGTTAATGTGGACACACTACCTCAACTTAGTGCCCCAGGAAGCACTGGGGAGCAATTCATTCAAATTACTCTGGGGAGTAGTTATTTTGAAATAGGGGCACCAGGGCGTCCACACTACGCTATTTCTAAATAACTATTTTGAAATTAGCATTATTCCTGGAGAAAAGCAGGAGTACAGATTTCAAAATAACCAGCCTGTGATTTTGAAATAGAGGGCTTGGTAGTGTAGATGTTCTGCTTATAAATTCGACCTAAGGGGGGTTATTTTGAAATAAAGCCCTAGTGTAGACTAGGGCTAAATGTTCACACACATAAAAATGCTAATTTAGAGTTAAGTTCAGTAGATTGTGTACCCCAAAATGCAAATGGTAGAAAGTTCAATAGCTCATTGCAAACCCCTCAAAATCCTGTCTCAGTCACATCTTCTTCTTTCCCCACTCTCTATATAAAAACTATCCTTCAGCTCCAGTCACCTATGTCTACCAGTTTTAGTGACTAACAATCATTTCACAGAAAGCATGTGGACTGCAAGGAGATGAGAGAAGAAAAGGTGAGGGCTGAGGGCTGGACTTGCTGCTGAAGATGCCACAGGAATTGCAGCTAGCAACTCTGCTCCAGTTGGGCCTGTGGTTCACACAATGGGAATTACAGTCTGGTGTGAAGTCTCTGTCAGCTAGGACTAGTCTTCATACATAAAGTATGTGTGGGGTGGAAGAGGGGGGAGATGTCTGGGTGCAGGGGGAATTAGTTAAAGGAGCACGGGCAAAGGGAGATGAGAAGTTGGGAGTGGGGGTGAAAAAGCAGGGGTTCCAAATTACTCCTTGACACCAATTCCCTGCCTTCAATGGCAATTTTTATGGTCTCACTGTTTTCCCTAACTCACATAGCAAATGGGTTTCCCCTCCTTTTTATTTTCATAGCAATATGACTTTCCACTGGGAATAGGATTACAGGAGTATAGAGCAAGCAATCATTAATTCACATTGTGGACCAGACAAGGTCTTTACAGCAGTACAGGCCACCCTAAGTTCTCCAGAACTGCTCGCTAGCCACACACACCTCTTCCCTTGCCTATACCCAATCCCCATCTCTCCATCCTTGGACAGATTTATTCATCTCTCTCCAGCTGAGCCCCAGTTCTACCAAAATAGGTTCTCAGTCAGGTTGCTGTCTTATAGCAAAGCTACAAGCCTCCTAAGAATTTGGACTTCTTCCCCCACATCTCAGCTCCTGACTTCTTCTATATCCCCCTTTTTCCCCTTAATCAACAGGGCTGAGAGAAGTTATGATGGGACAAGGGGAGACAGAGCTGAAGCCCAAGTAGTCAGATGTTCAAAATTTTGTGTTCCACTATACAGAGCTGCCCCATATGTCTCAAGGACCATGCCAGTTATGGGAAATAACTCTGCTAATTATTAAAATTTCAAAATGGCCTGTATCTAAGATGTTGCAAATATTTATTTAGACATCACAGGACCTGTGGTAATTTTGCTAACATATTCTAATTAAAGTAAAATATTTTCTCCACAAAATCTAGTAAAATAATATCTTAACCAAAAAAAAAAGTTTAATTGAAAATGTAGTTGCCCCGTGAAGGGATATTGGGACAAATATGGAGACTGAATTCAAATCAACAATGCAAAATGAAGGATATTATTTCTTTAGTTGTAATTTGCCCTGTAACCTTAAGAGTGCCTCCATTACTAAACACACTTTGCTGAATTCATAAGAGAGAGGATTTCATCCACAAGACCTTCAATATAGATAACTCTATTACAAAGACATGATTTAAGTCATGCTCAATTAAAACCAAGTTAAAAATTCCACCAGCTAGAAAAGTTACCCAGTTTATATGTCAGACTTCACATAATTTATCTTGTAAAGTGCTCAGTTGCTTGTCTATTCTCATTGCAATATATCACTCTTTCAACACTGCATCTAACAGCATATTTCTCTCATGCCAGGTCAGCTGGAAATTCAGTAACCTTTCATTCCCAGAGAACAATATTTTTGCCTGATGATATTGCTACTATTTGTAGTTTGTTTGCTTTTAAATCACGTATTACTAATAGAACGGAGAACCTCAGATGACTTTTGAGAGGAAAAAGTCTTGGGGAAAAAAAGGAGTATCTTTTGTTGCTAAGGAAGCATCCTACATTAGTGTTAGTAACTGAGATAATGTCCACACACGTTCAACACGCACACAGAAAAGTAGCTAGACGACAATAAATGTATATGTCCCTAAGCTAGTGTTGCACTTCGAATATTAGTCTAACTAGCAATACTAGCTTTCACCATTTTGACCTCTAAATTAATCTTTATTACCTATATTAAATCAAACTGCAAAATTCTGCAATTTCCAGCTATTTTTGTTGGATATGTGATCCCCTACCAATTGCTAGATTGATACTTTATTGTTTGTTTGTTACCCTTTTCTATGTATTGTCCTTTTTGTGTTCTATATATAAATGCACATAGATGTATATGTTTGTTTTCTCCCCTATTCAAAAGATTAACACTCTCACTCTCTTTCTTTTTCTCAATATTTATATCTCCTATAGATAAAAAATCCAAGAAAGCTGCAAGCAAATGAGAAGCCCATTTGTAGATCAAAGGCACCTGCCTTAATCTATTCATGGAATCAAAATTCCTCTTTTGATTTGACAAAAATAATATCCCAGATTTAGAGAAATCATATTTTCAATGTACACCTGGCACCTGAAAGAATGGCATAAAACAAATACTCTACCTCACGCAGAACAAAAACATAAGACCTAAAAGCCATTTAAGTTCCACTTAAGTTTTCAAACCAAGGCGTAAGTGGGATTTTAGGAGTATATAGGCTTTCATGTGGCCCTTCTGCACTGGAAAGGTTTTTACTTTCTTACATACAATTTCCAGTGGAGTATACTGGAGTGGGGTGTGCAGGCCATTTATATAACTCGCTAATTCTGAATGAATTCCTCCTAATACTTCAGAATAAAAATTAATATGATACCTCCTTGTAAAGATACACTTCTTATTGATTTTCACTAATATCTCTGATTGGTCTTGAATAACCTTGAACAAACTAGACAAGACTAGCAAACTAATCTAGCATTAGGAATCGAAAGTCAGATACTACAGTTTGGAAATGATTTCTTCTATATCCATCAGTGTAACTTCAGTATCATGATTGGTTGGTTTTTTCCCATTTTGGATTCATGAGTTATCAGTGGTTTGTAATTCCCTCTATTATATCACAGAAAAGTATTGTAATCATCATCAATTATTTCTATTGCAATAGTGCCCAAAGATCTCAAACTTGGTGGATGTAGGGAGCAGTGTACAAACTTATCATCAGTCAAGTAATTTTAATAGAAACATAGCCCTGGTGGGTCCAGTCCCACATAGGCCAGTCCCCAGCAACTCTGACACATAATCTGTTTTATAAATGTATCAAATGTTACCTAACATTTAGTTGGACTTTTTGCCTTCTCCACTCCTATTGGAGGTTGTTCCAAAACCATAGTCCTCTAAGGGTTAAAAATCTCTCTTTAGTTTCCAGCTTAAATGTATTCATGCCTGTGAGGCAAAGCCACCTCTGGACCCGGAGTTCTCATCCAGCTGTAACACACCCTGCAACAAAGCCTGCAGGGACTCATCTCTCAGGCACGAAGAGAGGCAATTGCTGGGCAGGGCCTGGATTAGAAGTATTTCAATGAACTCTACCAGAGCCATACAAGTCAGTCTATGCAACCATACCATTGGGTTAGGAACCCTGCTGCTGGAAGGAAGGAATCTTCCAGCCTTCCCTCCTGCCCTGCTCTTGGTCCAGCCCACTTCAGCCGTGCCCATGTCCAAGTCTCACTCTGCATAAGCCTGGTTCCTGACCCACTCAAGCCCTGCATCTGCCTCCTGACCCCCAGACTCCTGGAGTGATTCTAATCCAGCTTTGACCTTCAGCATTCTTCCAGACTCTGTCTATGATTTTGTTTTGGCTTGTCTACAGATTGCGATCCCAATCCTGACCAATAGGCTGTTGTCAGACCTCAGTTCCATGCTGCATTCAGCCCCATCCTGATTCTATGTTCAGCTTTGACCCTTGGCGCTTGTTCTTGAGCACTGTTCTAATGACCTGGCCTGACTGCAGAGAACCTATAGCCTCACAATGTCTTGTTTACACCCTTTTCCTCAGATATCCAATGAAGTCTCAGAGTGAACATCTGATACTAATGTTAGAATGATGTGGTTAATGTTAATAATACCATTCCTCAGAAACCCTGCCTAGAAGCAAATAAGACCAAAGTGGTGCTTTTGGTTTTTAAACTATTTCTTCGAGCTGCAGGGAAATACAACTAAAAAGAGCATTTGGTTTACACATCAAAATGTGAGTAGTGTTTTGATGTAGCTTTTGGGAATTGGAAGTGATTTATGAAAACTGATTTATTCTACACCTTCTCCTCAATAATTGTTCTCTGTACTATTCACAAATATTAATAGCCTATCCCAAAAGGTCACTGCAGATTGAGAGCACACACAAGTTTCTTTGGGTCTAAAAATGAACCTTCCAGGGGTATTATCAGTAGCTGTCTAATATTTTGTCCTTGTGGGTACATTTCTTCTGATTTCAACACATGTCTATTGTGCATCATCAGAAATGTGCACTTTTGCCCTTTATTCTCCCTTTCAGCATCTTGGAGGGGTGAAAAGCAACCTATAAGAAAATGTGCATCCCAGGACACACTGGACAATGAAAAATAATGGTCACAAAGTGATAATTATTTGTAGTAAACGGAACACATTCCTGTGTAATTTAAATAAATCTTTTCTCCTACCAAACATAGCCTGACCTTGGCTAACATAGCTGAGCCTCAGGGTTCAATTTTCCACTGCTGTGCTTGGCTTCAAACACAAAAGTTCTCAGCTGCCTGTCTCTAGCCAATATTAATGCTATAGGGAGTTAGATTTAATGTACCCAGTGGAGAATTCTCAAGGGCATGGGTGGCGAGTAGACACTGCCTTCTGGGAGATGAGCTTCCAGGCCCCATGCCTTCTGTATGAGGCCCCTACATCAAAGGCAGAGAACGAGGCCAAAATACCCCTCCTCCCATAGCTGGAGAAGCCTCAGGTCCATTAGAACCCTGAGATACCCACCCCCTGGCTGCTGGAGGAGCCCCAGCCAGAGAAATCCAGGCTCTAGGCCAGCTTGAGCAGCCCCAAGTCCTGAGCAGGACTATACTGACCCCAGGCTGGACCCAGCTGCCCAAATAATTCCAGCCCTGTGGAGCTGTGCTGGACAAGAATGGGAAGGACGGCATGCCTCCCCAGCTCCCAGTGGAAAAATGCTGTGTCCAAGAAGACTACTAATGAACTTGGGAAGCTGAATTGCAGAGACAGCCTCCACAGCTGTCCCAGAATATGCATGGTGCCTAATAATGAGTAAAACCCCACAAGCAGCATTCCATGGTAGCTGCTGTGCTGGGGAATGCTGAGCTTTCCCTGGCCTGTTGTAGCTGCCACCCATGCTCAAGGGGGTAACCTCAGGCTGAAGTTCACTTTACACCATGTAAGTAGCTTTGGATAGCAGCCTTCAACTACCTGAAGGGGGATTCCAAAGAGGATTGGAGAGAGGCTGTTCTCAGTAGTGACAGATGGCAGAACGAGGAGCAACGGTCTCAATTACAGAGTGGGAGGACTAGGTTGGAAATGAAGAAAAACTGTTTTCCTAGGAGGGTGGTGAAGCACTGGAATGGATTACTGAGGGAGGTGGTGGAATCTCCATCCATTAAGGTTTTTTAAGTCCTGGCTTGACAAAGCCCTGGCTGGGATGATTTAATTGGGATTGGTCCTGCTTGTAGCAGTGGGGGTTGGACTCAATGACTTCCTGAGGTTTCTTCCAACCCTATGTTTCTAAGTACTTAACCACATAAGAGCTTATATCATGTTTCTCTGAGACTCTAAGAGTGAAAAACAGTCATATGGTATTGGATTTACTGTTAGGAATACTTGAAATGGTTAAAAAATTAGAATTCTTTGGAGTCTGAATGAAACCTGAAGAAAAACTTCTCCCTGAGAAGACAGATTAATGCTTCCCACATTATTTTTCACTTGTAGAGGGGTGCTTTTTTCTGTGTCTATGTTGTGATGTTACACCCCATTTCTTCATAGAAACACGGTTATAATATGAATATGACAAAACAAAGAGATACTTTGTGCCAGATGGCTCATGTGAAAGATCATTGAAAAGGTTATGATTTACTCATTGTGATTATCCAATTTGCATGCATGTATCATTTCTGTATTTCAATTTAGGAATATGGACTATGCAACAATTACCATTGCGTATTTTTGGAAGACATCCACCAGACAACAGGCTTAGACCTGATGAGCCTTTAAGGAAGAAACAACAAGACTTAAGGTTAGGGTTAACTATTTTTCACTCTCCTCCTGAGAGGATTCAGCTGGGACATTACTAGGTCAAGTAATCCTGTCACCTGCTACTAAACACCATATTGGATTTATAATAATTTTCCACTAAAACACAGGGTAAGTCAAGACTAGAAAACAAAGATGCCTGCCTTATATAAATCTTATTTAAGCCTGGTTTTATTCTTCAGATTTCCCCTCCCAGGAGAACTGTTGGAAACACCTAAGAAACAAGGTAAAAAGAAATGAGGGAGGCGTACTAAACACAGGCTGCAAATGGTATCTAGTCTGTGAATAAGATACTGTAAGTTTTAAGCTGCAAGCAGGGTAGCTTGCCTTCAAATATTTCTGCAACCTGACAAAAATCAACCTGTAATCAGTTTCTACAAGATCTTAAGCTTTCTATACCTGTTTTATTTTATTTGCTTATCTGCTTTGTTCTGTTTGCTATCCCTTATTTAAAATTCACATTTAGTAGGTAAACATATTTCTTGTTTATAACAGAATAGAACCTAGTTTGTATAATTCATATGGGGGGGGGTGGGTGGGAAGGAGGCGAGATATGCACATATCCCTCCACGTTGAGGGGAGAGATTAATTTTTATGAGCTTGCATTGTGCAGATCTCTCACACAATGCAAGCACATCACAATATTAATTTTGGATCTACTCCTCCAGAGGGAATGTGTATGTGAGCTCTGGCTGGATCCTCTCCTACAGATCTGCAGCTGAGTGTGGTCTTGCTTGGATATGGTTTTGTCTGGGTATGTGCTGGAAGGGGCTTGGCATAAATGCACCCGATACAGGGGAAACCCAGGCTGGCAAGACCATAGGGTCAAATGGGACACAGCACACATGCGGTGGCATTCCGAATGGGACTAGATCCCATTTCCAGACTGCAGTCAGATCTGTAGGAGAGAATCCAGCCAGAACTCACATGCACATTCCCTCTGGAGAAGTAGATCCAAAATTAATCTTTGTGCTTGAGAAGATCTGATGATTTCAAGGAGATTCGCTGCAAAAATAAAGTTCTGCCCTTATGGATCTGATTGTAGAATTGGGTCCTCAGACTTTCCCCTCCTACCACCCAGATAATAATGACAGTAGCCATAGAAAGGAAAGTATGAAATACAAGTCAGTTCTAGATTAAATTGTGTAGTCTTGATAGTTTATATGTTACCACCACGACGTGTTCATTTCTCTCTAAAGCATAACTAAATAGTAGTTTAAAAAGTTTAATAATCAAATTGGGATGATGTATTATATTTAATACCCAGTGGTTTCAGTAGTTCTATCAGAATATGAGTATTATTAATAAGACATTGAATTGTGATATATTCAATAAATGATTAAGTGATTATAACAGCAGCATTTTGAATCAGTTGGAATCTCACTTTCAAAGAGATTTCCTGGTATCAAGAGAAAGTAATTTAAATCACCTTGATGGTAATATTTCTTAGAGTTTTAAACACCTACACACAAAAATATTACATGAAATACCTTGGGAGGAGTCCTGAAAGGACAGGTTGATGAAAGCAAATCAAAGCTAACATGAATTTTATGAGACTACCCATTTAGACAAAAGAATCATTGATAACTTTGTAGCATGGGGAATTTTGTATATGCTTTAAATTTTAATAGGAATACAGCTTATCTTGCCATAAATTTACTTGCAGATTTTTTTCTTTTAAGAGAATGGCTCTTTCATGTGAAAAAAAAGAGCAAGGTATGGACCATGATGTCTGTCATTGGATGCCTGTGTGGTGTAAAACAGTCTGGCTATTTACTTGCGGTCCTCATTTGTAATCTGAAAAGTTCATATTTCAGTTCAGAAACATATGTTTGATGGAAATGTGTCTGCATTCACTCTATCCAGGGTCCAGATTTAAAACACAAGTAAAAGGACCTTTGTTCTGTTTTATAAATTTTCTTCTTATTAAAAAACTATAGATGTGGGATGCATGTGTTGCATCCGCCGCTTTCTAAAAACCCTGCAAAATACCTAGTATACTCTGGTAAACAAGAAAGACAGATACCTCTAAAGCAGGGGTGGGCAACAGGTGGCACATGGGCCAGACACAATTTGCCAGAGTTAGCCCCTATCAGGCCACCAGATGCTTTATTTACGTCAGCATCTAAAGTATGACTAGTCACAGCTCCCATTGGCCACAGTTTGCCATTCCCAACCAACGTGAGCTGTAGGAAGCAGCACAATCTGCTTAGTGCCCACACCTACTCTAAAGAAAAGGTCAGAAGGCAAAACATTTTCTTCCTCCACTGTTCTTTCCTTCCATCTATTTGTGGTATTTTGTATTTTAATTAATGCAAACAGACCTGGAGTCTTAACATTTTCTCTTCTCCTAAGGAAAATAAGGTGTTTTATTATTTGCTAATGTGATTGTGGGGAAGTGCGCAGCAGGATAAACTGTTCATCAAGGCAAATGGAGATTTAAAGCATCATGGTATCATCATCAAAAGATACATTTTGAAAGATATGCAAAAAATGTTTAACTTTCTCTAACTTACGGCTTCCATAGTGTTGCCTGTCATCTAATACCTTTATCACTGTAGCCCCAGGAAGCATGAATACCCTGTTTATGCTAGGCACTATAACAAATAGAGCAAAAACATGGTCCCTGCACAAAAAAAATTACAATCTAAGTATCCAACAGAAGGCAGCTAAAGGATGTAGACAGATGGGGAAATCCAAGTAAATAACACATAACACTAATTAGCATGTTAGGTAGTGGTCTTTGCACAACAACTTAACTGTTAAGTGTTTTGTAGGCATTGGAGCAGATAGGAGTTGGATTATGAGATAGTTGTGCTGTTGTTTATGAGGAATATTTCCCAACGAGGTGAGGCAGGTTGGGAGAAAGTACAAAAGTGGTTCCTGTAATAACAGTAGCTTTTATTGAATTATTTCTTTCCTGTTGCATAAAAGGTCTACATTTCGGTCAAACCGTAAACTTTTTCCTCACAGTTTTCATCAAGCAAACTGAAAATTTTCATTGGAAAACAAAAATTTCAGCCAAAAATACTTTTAAATAAAAAAATGACTCTAGAAAGATCACTGCTCTGAAGACCCCTATTAAAGTGCACAAAGAGTAGTCATATAGACACCCTACATGAACCTATCCTACATGAATGTATCTGGTTCTTTTAAAACCTGTCCCTCACATCATTTGGCCCTCACAACATCTTCTGGCCCAGCGTTTCACAGATTGACTGTGTGTTGTGTGAAGAAATACATACTTTTTTGTTTGTTTTATAGCTGCTACTTGTTAATTTAATTTGTTTACCCCTAGTTCTTGTGTTATGGGAAGGACAAAATATGTTTTCCTTCTTTAATTTCTCCAAACCAGTCATGATTTTATAGATCTCTATATTCTCCACCCTTAGTCATCTCTTTTCAAAGCAGAGGAGTCCCAGTGTTGTTATTCTCTCTTCAGATGGCTGCCATTCCATCCCCCCAATCTTTTTTTTTTTGTCCCTTTTTGAATCTTTTCTAATGTATCTTTTTTGAGTTGAAGCAACCACATCTGCATGCAGTATTCAAGATGTGGACAAGTCATGGAATTATAGGGAGGCAATATGATATTTTCTGCTTATTATGTGTCCCTTTCTTAATGAATCCCAACACTTAGATTGTTTTTGACTGCCACTACACATTGATTGGCTGTTTGCAGAGAACTATCCACAATGACTCCAAGATCTCACTCTTGATTGATACCAGCAAATTTTTCCCTATCATTCTGTTTGTAGAATTGGGATTACGTTTTCTAAAATGCTCTACTTTGCATCTATCAACACTGAATTTCATTTGCCATTTTATTTTTTTGCCCGCCCACCCAGTTTTGTGAGATCCTTTTGAAGTTCTTCATAACCAGCTGTGGACTTTACTACTTTTTTTTTTAAATGTATCATCTGCAAATTTTGCCATGTCACTGATTACCCCTTTCTCAAGAGCATTTATGGATATGTTGAATGGGATTTGTCCCAGTACAGACCACTGGCGGACACCACTAGTTATCTCTGTCCATAGACCAAAACTGACCATTTATTCCCACCCTTGGTTTCTTTTAAACTGTTACCAATCTATGAGAGGACCTTTCCTCTTATGCCTTGGTAGCTTACTTTACTTAAGAGCCTTTAGTGAGGGACTTTATCAAAGACTCTCTGGAAATCTAAGTACAGGCAAACCCCGACTTACGACTGCCCGGCTTATGACCCCCCGGCATTTATGACCATCCTGCTCCAGCCCAGCGTGGCCTCTCAAGCCTACCTGCACAGCCAGACACAGGGTCAGCCAGTTGCCCACAGCCACTGCCGGCTCTGGGAGCAGCTCGGGCTGCACTGCTGGCTCTGGGACACGTGGAGCCACCTCCACCCAGCACAGCCCCCAGCCAGCTCTGGGAGCAGTTCACACCGCACCACTGGCTCCAGGACCCAACTCGCGCACTAGGGACTACAACTCCCAGAAGGCAAAGAGGGCCAGGAACGGAAATCCCATTTATATCATTGCGCCTATAGGAAATAAGGGTTCGACTTACAATGGCTCAACTAACGGCAGTTCTCCAGGAACCAATTAGGTCATAAGTGCGGGGGTCGCCTGTATACTATATCCACTGGATCCACCTTGTTCACATGCTTGTTGATGCCCTGAAAGAACTCTAGTAGATTAGTAAGGCATGATTTCCCCTCACAAAATCTATGTTGATTCTTCCCCAACAAATTATGTTCATCTATATCTCTGACAATTCTGTTCTTTACTATATTTTCAACCAGTTTGCCTGGTACTGAAATTAAACTTACTGGCCTGTAATTGCTGTGATCACCTCTGGAGCCCTTTTAAAAAATTGGCATCACATTAGCTATCTTCCAGTCATTTGGTACAGAAGATGATTTAAATGATAGGTTACAAATCACAGGTAGTAATTCTGAAGTTTTACATTTCATTTTCTTCAGAACTTTTGGTGAATACCAGCTGATCCTGGTGACTTATTACTGTTTACTTTATCAATTTATTTCAAAAACTCCTCTAATGACACATCAATCTGGAACAGTTAGTCATAAAGAGATTGGTTCACATTTCGGAATCTCCCTCACATCCTCAGCTGTGAAGAGAAATGCTAAAAATTCATTTAGTTTCTCTGCAATGGCCTTATTGTCCTTGAGTGCTCTTTTAGCATCTCTATCACACAGCAGCCCCACTGGTTGTTTAGCAGACTTGCTGCTTCTGAAGTACTAAAAAAATATTGCTGTTACTTTCAGTCTTTGACTAGCTGTTCTTCAAATTCTTCTTTGGTCTTCCTAATTATAGTTTTACACTTCATTTGCCAGAGTTTATGCTCCTTTTCATTTTTCTCAGTAGGATTTAATTTCTACTTTGTAAACAATGCCTTTTTCTCTCATTGCTTCTTTTACTTTGTTGCGCTTTTTTTAGTTCTCTATGTTTTAAATTTGAGGCATACATTTAAGTTGAGCCTATTATGGTGTCTTTAAAAAGTTTCCTTGCACCTTGCAGGGATTTTACTTTTGACACTGTACATTTTCACTTCTGTTTAACTAGCCTCCTCATTTTTGTGTAGCCCCCCTTTCTGAAATTAAATGCTACTGTGTTGAGCTGCTATAGTGTATTCCCAACCATAGGGATATTAATTCTACTTACATTATGGTCACTATTACTGAGCAGTCCATATATATTCACCTTTTGGACCAGATCCTGTGCTCCACTTAAGATTAAATCAAGAATTGCCTCTCTTCTTGTGGGTTCTAAGACTAGCTGTTCCAAGAAGCAGTCATTTAAGGTGTTAAGAAACTTGATCTTCACATCTTGTCCTGAAGTGACATGTACCCAATCAATGTGGGGATAGTTGAAATCACCCATTATTACTGAGGTTTGTTTTTTATTAATACCAAGAAGGCTTAAGAGAATTGCCTAGCATAGTATTTGTTATTGGTGCATTTTCAAGTTCTCTTTTAGTAATAGCTCTGCTGTAGTATTATACACATGTGCAAAATAATCATCAATATGCATATATTTGAGTAAAATGGAATTTAATAAATACAAAAACAAACAATTGATAACTTTGCAGTAAGATTATAAAAATAGTTTAAATGGAAGCTTCATTCATCTTTACTGAAAAGGATTTCAAATAGAAATGGTACCATACCACAAAACGGAGATCCATGCCTAGATTGGGTCCCAGGTTTTGGTTTGGCCTGCTTTAAAGTTAGGAGCCATTTCTAGAATTCAGACCTCCAAATGTTTGGATGGCATTAAGACCGAGGAATTTTAGTTTGTTCCCATCTCAACATAGAATCCATGCAATTATCGCCCAATGAAGTCACACAATAGAGCTACAAATCTTCTTTGTTAACCAGATCATTATACTATATCTCAATCTGCGGTGCTGCCCACTTCTATGCAACCTTCTTTCCTTTTCTTCTCCCCTTCTATTTAATGTGTTTCAGGATAATTGGGGTGGGAGTGAAAGGGGGATCTTCTACATGGGGACATTCCGGAAACCTTAAGGTAAAATGACTAAAGGTGAGAAGTCAATGAGTATTAAATCTGTGTATGGATGATCTCCCTCAGGATTAAAGTAGTCTTGAAGGGTAAAGCTACTTAGTGTGACTTAGACTGACTACGGAAATTTACTGCTGAATGAAAGCATCCTCACAGGCAGAGGCAGCAAGTTTGTAGAAATGATGGTGGTGCCCAGAATGTCCTGAGCCTGCAACCCTCTCCCCACATCTACCACCTGTCTAAGGCTCCAGGGGGCAGTTTGGATGCAGGAGAAGATCTGGGGTACAGGCTCTGGTGGGAAATGTGTCCACAAGATGGGGTGCAGGGTGCAAGCTCTGGGATGGAGGTTGGGGCAGGAGGGAGTGGGGTGCAGACTCTGGAGGGAGTGAGATGCACAAGGGGAATTGGAGTGCCACACTTAACTGAGGAACCCCCCTCTAGCAATGGCTCTTAGGTGTTGGGGGTCTCCAGGTGCTACACCCAACAGCTAGAGCAGTGCACAGCTCAGAGACTCCACTCTGGGCCACAGGGATATATACAGCAGCAGCCACAGGAAGCGACCAGCAGGAAGCCACTCAAGTCCCACTGTGCTGCTGGTGGTGGCAGTGGGGGATCCTGGGGCATTTTAAGTCACCTGGGGGCAGCAGGCAATGAGGTTTGGTGGAGCCCAGCACCAGCCCAGGAATATTCCTGGTGCTGGGACACCACAGGATCATATAAACTTGCCACCTATGCCAACAGGTGGTAATGTGTTTTAATATATGTAATTGATTTGCCCTAATTCTCTTAAGTATTCCCATGTAGATAGGCTCAAAGGAGCCAACAGTCTCACTTCTTTCACTTAATGGAAAGCTCCTTCACTGAAGTCATACAAGAGCTGCTCACCTGCAACTCTGCCTTGAAATGCTCCACATCCACCATTTATCTGGAGAGACACAGCACAAGGAAGCAGGGAGAATGAAGAGAAGAGCAAAGTATTTAAAAAGTAATCTAACGGGCATTACTACTGCCAGAGTTGGGGTAAGATGACACAGATGGTGCGATCAGAAACACATTCCAATTATGCTGCCAGCTCCTGCTCCCTGTAGCTGAAGGGATGTGGATGGTAGAAGGGAGCATTCCAAAAAAATACCTTCCTTTACACTTAATCCTCTGACTTAAACCTGGCTGTAGGATGGACTTTACTGAACCTTCTAGACATGTCTTTAAATATTTGTGGGAGGAGGGATGATAACTCAATCCCAGCTTTCTTTTGAAGGGTATGAGAGAACAAGGGAGTGCTCTACAGAAAAAAGATCACTTTTGGTTCATCCCGGTCTAATGGTTTTGCTTATTGTAGCTCCAATGTAATCGTGTTCTTTGGCAAGAAGTGAAAAATAGCCATTGCCTGTAAGTGCATGGATGCAACACATAAATGAGAAGGGAAGGAGCAGCTCGGGGAAGGAGAAGAGACAAAGATTATGGTTTGTGTCTACCTTTTATGAGTGTATTTAAATAAAGGAATCATTTAAATCCTGCATCTTGTTTACTGAAATTAACTGACAAGTATACCATATATCAGTGGTTCCCAACTTGTGGTCCACAGACCCCTGGTGGTCCGCAATGGTACTGCAGGGGGTCTGTGGAAAGTTTTAATTTTTTTTTAAAGTTTTAATTTTAAAATTTTAAAGTTTTAAATCCTTACTTTTCTTTCCTTACTTTTCTTTCTTTTTCTTTCCTTACTTTTTTTTCTTTTCTTACTTTCCTTTTCTTTTCTTTTTTTGTCTCCCACAGAGGTCCATGAAATTTTAATATATTGAAAAGGGGTTCATAAACTCAAAAATGTTGGGAACCACTGCCATATACTATCATTACTCCAGGAGGAACTGATGTAGTCAGAAAAGATACTTTATTAAAGATAGTTGGGAATTTTCCAGTGCAATGTTTTTATATTATGAATAGTCTGGCTAGGGAGTCTGGACCATAAGGGGATACAAGAGCATGAGGCAGCTAAATTACAACCTCCATGAGGGATAACATATCTTAGGGTACAAAGTAAATGTTGAAGTGACTTGAAAAATGTTGCTTCAGGAATACCAAAACATTTTATTTACATTAAAATATATAACAGTTCACCATTTCCAAAATGTCATTACTTTGAACTTTCCTTTCCTTGAAAAAAAAAAAAAAAGTTATTTCACTCTTTGTCCCAAATTGGGATGAAAAGAAATATTGAAATATTGGAATTTCCCATGAGATATAAATTCTGGTTTTCACTCAGCTCTAATATGGATATTGAAATAAGCCTGGAACACAGCTAGTAACAAACCTATCCTTGCAAGAAAGGAGGTTTAACAATCAGTAATGGTCAGGATCTCAATTTTATCTCTAATAGAGAAAATGTAGCCTGGCTCGGATTTCTCTTCAAAATAAAACCAATACCATGGAATAAATTGCAGAAATATAAAGCTTATCTGAGATGTCCTTTACCTGCAGCAGCATAATGCTCCTGAGCATTAGTCAAGGGGCCACACGCTGAAATCACCACCACCATGGTACTATTCAAAGAAACTCGGCTGATCCGTATATTGCTCGTTATACGTGTAGGATCCTGTAAATAGTTCTTCTTAGTGCCAAAGGACAGCATATTTTGGTCTTCTTTGCATTTAAATAATGTCTCCACATAAATCTTACAATTCTCAGAGATCCCATAGCTTCAAGCAACAGTAATTTAGCTAAGTGACATCACAAGTCTGAACTACAAGGTAAGACACAACTTGAAACAGCAAAAATGAGAGTTTGAGACACTGCCAGCCGTTCAAATTAGGATCAACATCTATTCCCTTGCCTTACATAGGTTTTGAAGTGACTCATAGGTGTTTGGTTGAGAATCTGGAATGATTCATACTGTTGGGTCAATGTACTGTAATCCAGGGATGGGAAGTCTAAAAGAAATGCAGTTTGTAAATAAAAATCACACCCAGATCCACATGAAAACAAACATGCCTTTTCTCAACAAGCTTGAAAACATGCAAATATGTGTTTCTAAATTGTCAGCTGAACATAATTATTTGATTGCCATTATACTCCAGGTCATAAAAAAGGCACAGTAAGAATGCTTAGAAATGAGTATAGGAATTGAAGTTAAGTACCTATGTTGCTTTTCTTTATGACATCATATAGGAGGGTCTTCTGAGAATTTCACAGACATCACTTGCTGTCTTTTGCATCTAATGTTGTATCTGATTCATGTTTTAATAATGTAACTCAACATCAGACCAACACAGCGGTTCATTATCATGAGTACCTTTTGTAGCTACATGCTGAAACTTACACAACCATTTCACATGAGTAACAAGCAAGTCTTATGGTATAAAATGTTGACACCAGGTTTTCAGGAATGCACTATACTTATCCAATAGCAATCCAAGGAGTTTACAAAGGGGCAAGCTAAAGCAGAAATATAAACTGAGACACTGAAGTAACAAAGACCATTTTTGCAACTGTTCTGTGATCACTCCATCTGAGCTTCAACTACAACTACTCTACCAAGTCATCAGAGGCCACTGAAATGCTTGCTCAACAGTACACAAGCTTTTGAGGAGTTTATGACATGCTAAAACAGATCAGGCACTCATTTATCACAGATGTATAAGAGCCTGATAAAACAATGGTCAATCATCCACATGTAATCATTGACTACAACCGAGCAATGTCATTTTGTATCAGCTCATAATCTGCTTTGTTATTTTCATGGCATTGCATCTTTATAGATGAAATTACTCACTGTGAATATAGACACACACAGTCAAATAGCTGAGTGGTCAGATTATTGGTGTGGGGTGACCAGAGCTCTGACTCTGCATGTCAGTGGATCACTGCACCGATGTGTGCCCCGTTTTCTTTATTTTAAAACTCAGCAGCAAAATATTGTTTATTTTCTCTTCCAAATTAATTTCAGTGTAGGGTGTCTTCAGATGCACTTTCTGTTGGTTGTTCCATGTAGTTAATACTGGTTGTTTCTGTTTGTTTGTTTTTAGTCAGTTTGACTGGCAAGAGAGCTACATTTCATCTTCTGCTAACCTTTTATCTCTAAGGTTTCTACAATGTCTGTAGAAAAATGACTGGATTTGGCATTGCTACTGGTTTTAATGTACTTAAAATGCTGGTGAAGAGGAGAATGTAAATGAGATACTTGAAAATATCTGATTGACGCACATTTCAAAGTCCTTTTGCCTAAAGGAGATAGTAGAAAAATATAGTGGAAGAAAAGGGCTGGCCCATTCTAAGCTTATATGAAAGTGAGTCCCCCCAATGTGTTACTGACTGATCATTTGGACACACTGGGTTGAACATAGTTGTGATGTGATGTGTTTCTTATTTAGTAAAGTATATGCTTAGTATTAGTGTAAGTGTGCTTGATATTTGTAGCTGTGATTTTTTTAGGCTTTTGAAGAAATGTTTATATTTGTAGTACATAGAGGAGTCTAGACTGTGTGCTTTGCCTTTATTTTTAGGCTTGGGAAAGTATGTTTGTGAACAAGCTCTTCTGGAATGTTATGATAATCTTTGCCAGAGAAAGAAGATCTTTGGGAGTCTTTTATGTGTTATTTGTATCTTGGTAATTGCCCATCTCCACCTCTTAATTCTGTATTCATGTTACAGACAGCAACTCTGAATGGTAGTTTCTTCTTTCTTGTGTAGGTTTGTAATTATATTTGCCTTTGTGTTTGAGGGAAGGACTGCAATTGTGAGGCAAGTAGTATCTTTCATAAATAAACTGGATCTAGCTAGCCTTTCAGGAAGAAAGCTGATAAAAGATGGGTTTGATTTATCTAGACTAGTGGGCATCTGTCACTCAAACATGGTGGCTTTAGCCAACACTCAAACTTTTATTACTGGAAGATGGATTAAGAAATTTCTTCAATCCCTGCAGGTGTGGGGATAAGGTCAGAGAGTCATTCATATGAGTAGCAGCTAGTACCTGCCAATGTGAGATGAGCCAATTTTAAAGTAGTTTTCTTACTTCCTCTCCCATGAACAGATCATTAGCAATTACAGGGAAAGCATCCTTCCCCTGCTCAGTTGGCAGGTACGTCTGCCGAATGTCTCATCTGCCCTGCTGAAGAATGAGGTCAGTGGCCCACTGTTCAACCCAGATTCTGACCCACTCGTGCTGAGTTCAGTGGGAATTGGATTAAGCCCCTTCAAACATCACATGTGTCCTTGCAGGTTTCAGTCATTCTATTCAGGGACTCATTGGATTGGATTATCAATTGTCTGGAAGATAATAGTCCCCTGTGTCTGGGGAAAAATACTCTGTTTAGGTATTAAGCGTATAATGATTTCATTTGGCAACTATTATATAAACACGTGTGCTCTTATTGTGTGTTTTAATAAAATGGAGCCTTTTAAAAAATGTGTAACTCATATCACTGTCTCTGTCCACTAAAGGTGTGGTGGCTCAAATTTATAATCACTATCTCTTGTCCGGATCCCAGTAATAATGTTAGATTATTATGTATCTACAGCATTCATTTCCTCATGTATATGTTCATCAGAGCTTTGGGGAATATTAATTTGAACATTTCAAACAATAATGAATGGACTGTGACTTTTATTTCCCCTCTCTGTGGGGTACTGTTTAAAGTCAATTGAACTATCCAAATGAGTTCTACCTGAAATTAAAATATGTAGGCATCCATTTTATTTGTACAATGATGTGTGTTTGAAATAATCCTTGGAGTGCAATTTTGCACCTTCATTGGTGATTCATAAGATGAACCTTGTGTGCAAGCTTCAGCGCTTACAAAAATAGGAAGGGATTCAGAAAATTAAACAGTTTAGTAAACAAAGTTGTCCAAAGGGAAATCATTAACAAAATCTGATCTGCTGAAGGTGCTCAGTGGAAAGTAAAATTACTCCATTACATAAAGTAATAGACACTATGAATACTGAACGTACTACCTGGGGGAAGGAAATATCTTTTAATAGAAGGTAGTGATTGTATTGCTCTTTCTAAAGTGAAAATTGTTTTTGCACCCAAATACTAGTATGACTCGGGTTTTCCCTTTCAAGCAAAATTAATGTGGAAAAACTCTGTCATCACGGAAGTCAATGGGCATTTTGCCACTGATTTCAATGTAGCCCGCATCTCATTGAAGATGTAATAAGAGGAGGAGCGTGTGCATGTCTGAAGCAAACACCAGTGTAAGAAGGTATGGAGGAGGATGTAGAGGACTGTTACCACCACGTTTTAGCATCAGCAACAGTAATTATCACTGGCCACTTGGTGATGCCCATGACTCAGGAAACTGCTTAAGCACTATTCAACTTCCACCACATTGTTAAGTCCCACTAAATCATTGTGGATTACGCGTGAGTTTTTCAAATTGAAGAAAGGGCAGATAAGCACCTAACCCCCATTTATATCTTTGAACTGAATCCCCCCAATTGTTTCCTGTATTGGAGCATAAAGATGCACACACCTGGTCCTGAACTGAAGAGTGGACTTGTGGGAGTGGTGAATTTAAAGGGCCTGGGGTTCTGGGAGCCACTGCTGCGACCGTAGCAATGTGGGCCCTTTGGAGTCACCAGGCCCCGAGGGCAGTGGCTCCTTTCCTCTGCCTCCCTGCCCCTCAGCATTAGTGGGCTTGGGTGGGGCTTCAGCTTTTTGCCCTGGGCCCCAGCAAGGCCAGCCCTGCTTTACAGCCCTCCTTGAAATCTGCTCACACCACCCCAATGGGCCCCAAATACCTTGTTGAGAACTACTGGTATAGAGGCAGCTATTATGGCTTTTCTCAATTCGTGAATTCCTCGATGCAGGAGAGCTTCAAACTCCCTTTGTGCTGTCAATGACATAATGGCAGCATTTGGATAGACAGGGACCTTGCTTAAAATGTTTAAGAATTGCTGACAGAACTATTAAAGCTTGTTTCCTCAGAAACCACACTCCAGTATCGATATACACTCCCACAAAGAGTTATCCTCAGATGAACTGTTACATCGACTCATCTTTTGCGACCTGAGCCACGTGAGCCAATGACTGTGCCAATGTCACGGTCTGCAAGCTTCAGATGTTCCGCTTGCCAAACTCCCATCAAAATAAATAGTTCTACTCACGGATGAGATGCAGAATCAAACCCAAATGAGAATCTATCATAAAACTTAGTTTTCTCTCTAAATCTTCAAGATGGTGTCGAGTGGTAGAACTGAATGACTAATCTCAACGGGAGTTACATAATCCTCATCTAAAGCAGGAAAATTGCTACCTAGTTTTCTGCACCTATCATCTATGCTAATGTTACCAATGGCACATGCGCTAACCAAGTTGTGAGTTTAACTGCTCTCTCAGAGCAGAGTACTGACACTACATGGAAAATGCCCATCCCCTATCCCTACTAGTGCCTAAAGTAGTGCTCTGGTGCAGGGGAAAAAAGTATACATTTTTCTAGTTTCGTTGTGTTAGGAAAAGTGAATCCTAACCTCAGAATTTAGAGGACTCAGTAATTATTGCCCCATTCAAATAGGGAGTCACTATCTGATGCTATGTTATAAAAAATTCACAATTTATTTAGGGCAAGTATGTCAGTATCTTAACAGAGATTCGGTGAGAGATGCTGCCTTATATACTTTGGGTACCTGATAATCTTATGGAAAACTCTGATAGAATTTAGCAGAACTTGAGCCATCTTTTATGAACTATTATGAAGTATTCTATTCATGCTATGGAATCTGTTAGACGATCCAAGTGGGACCTTGTTCTTTGTTAAATTTTGTAAGTGTTAGAATAATTTCTATAGAACCCTCTTGCTGCATTTCCCTTGAACCGGCAACTTTCCCTGTCAGAAAAGCAATGCAGGAGAGGAAGTAAGGTGAAATATCACGCCCGCACAATGAGGGATAACTCAATATTCGGTCTCTCATATGTCCTAGGCAGAAGCCTCAAAGGAACAGCCAGTGATTTTTATTCCCATGAGAAATGACAACATGAAATAGTAGGGGGTTTTGGTAATGGAATAGCAATATCAGGAAAGCTGCAGTATCAGTGCCATCTCAGTATTGTGAGAACCGCCATTTAAGTGTCATTATGGCCACTCTGAATAAGCAGGAATTTGTGGAGCACAAAGTGGAAAATCTTGAAAGTAGAACAAAGAAAATAGCAAACCCTTGTCAATATTTACACCTGATGGTATTTAGTCAATAAAACTCATATACAATTGCAAAAACAGAGTGCCAAACAGCTACTGACAGAAACAAACCTTATGATCTGCCTAACAGTGACTATATTTTCTGTTGGGTATAAAAAAGTACCCATATATTGACAAGATTCCCTACACTGTAGTTTTCATACTCTCCAAATGAAGAGTACAAATTGTTTACTTGCCTTAATAAAACATTTTTTAAAATAGTTATAAAATTTTATGATGGCTTGGCGAGGAGATGTCATCATTTTCCATGCTTCATGATTCAGAATAATTAATTTAATAAGTGTGTCATATGAGGAGAGTAAATAATGGAGAGAGATAAATGATTACTGAAGCATATACAAATTGAAAGGAAAAACAAATTACCAGCCCAACATAAAATACAAAAAGCTTTGAGGGATATTTTTCTAATAATTTGATTGGTGCATTAACCTTTAATAGCCCAACTTTCAAACATGGACACTCAAAGAAGAGGAGTGAAATTTTCAAAGGCACCCTAGTTTTAGGATCTTGAAATCCTAAACTTCAGTGAAAGTCAGTGGGACTTAAGATTTTAAGTGCCTAAGTTATACTCAGGCTCTTCAATCAGTTAGGTGCTGCAGTGCTAAGTACAGCAATGCCTAAAGACCTTTTAAAATCTGAGCCTTAGCCTCCCAGTAAACTAGGTGTTTTTGAAAATTTTGCTACAGATTTTGTCTCATATATGGATGGCTCAGCTTGACATTTATGCTTGTAGGTATCCATTTTATATGCCTATTTTTTATATCAATTAAAGTGTCCAAAAAGGAGAATTTAATTGTTCAAATTATCTCATCCTGTTTCAGACAGATTCTATTTTTTTAAAATATTTGGATATTTAAAAACAAAAACAAGCACGCCTCAGCTGTCTGCATGATCTTCTCCCTTCCCCCCCTCCCTTTTTTTTCCCATTTTGAGGACAGAGTTAACAAAGGATTTTTTCTCTTCTCTCTGACTAGTACCTCTGGCTATCTTTAGTATGATGGATCACTTTTTCAGTAATCTTTAAAATAGCTTCCTACTTCTAAAATGACACACCTTTTAGGTGTTATATAGACGTTAACAGGCAAGTGTAAATGAGTCAAAATGCACATAAGCTTCATGAAAACTTCACAGACCTTTTCTCTAGTGAACAGTTACATATAACAGCTGTTAATCCTTTGGATCCAGGAATAGACCTTCTTTTTTCCTATTTGAACACTATCATCAAAATGCTGATCTGACTATGAAAAATAAATAACTAATAATTTTTTTAAAAAAACAGCAAAATAACATCTTAAATTATAGGAATAAGAATAAATGTATGTATTTGCACTGGATTATCATTTTGGAAAACATCTGGGTATTAAAGAATTATTCTCATCAATGCAGCCAAACAAAGCATTGCTTCTTTTGCCCCTATTTTATTCCTGCAAAGATAACACTTGGAAAAAACAAGCAACACAGACCCAATCAGCTGCGCTTTCTACTAATTTTTAAATGTAAATGTGATTTCCAGGCCAGTACATTTCTTTTTTCTGAAAGTTGTAGTCTTGGATATTACCAAATATTTTTGCAAGTTTTTTTTTTTTTTTTGTCAAACATTTGGTGAAGGGCCTTACCGACAGTGTTTGTGTGATCCTGTTAAAGTTTCAATCACAAAGCATTCCCCGTCATTGAGACAGTATGCAAGATCCTTGTCTTTGCATGGCTTAAAGTGCTCAGATCGCTCAGTGGAATATGTTGTGGTATCTGTGGAGAAAACATATTGAGAGAAATGCCATTAGACTACCATTAAAACGTAGAATATCATTACAAATTACATTAAGGTCTTTTAAAATCAATGGGTTCAAAGCCATTGGGTTGACTAAGACAATCCAAATTATTAACTTCATTTCAAAGTAGGTTTAAACATGTGACTTGCCTACTTTTGCCTGCTACTTTTACAGAAACAGGTTATCCTTAAAAGGACATCTGGTCTTTTTCCTAGACTAACATACACATATTACATCTATCCACTGCATAGATGAGTCTGAATGAAACCCTTAGTAATTTTCCTTTTGTTGGTACACTTTCAGAAATCTGTCATGCTTGGGCTGTGCCTGCCGTAGCACAGTATCACAGGAACAGCAACCTGTTTCATCTTTAAACCCGCCACATGTATGGGGAGAGTAAGAGGGACAATTTATTTCCAGTCAGAGCTGGTTAAATTTTTTGAATTAAATTTACTAAATTTATTTTCTTTTGAACAATGGTTTTCTTTTAAAAGAATCTTAACTTTTTTTTATTTAAAATAAATTATAGTATAAGTTAAGCAGCTTCAACCACAAAGAAGAGGTCAGGAAGAGAAGGTGAAAAGAGCCTGCTGAAGATTCTCTTTCCTAAAGGGCACTGATTTCAGAGACCTTTTACCTAAGCTGAGTCGCTCGCTTAGGAGATATAGTCTTCCTAATGTCTGGGAAACATGTAATAATGATATTTCCAAGGAACACAAAACTTAGGTTAGCTATAAAAGGTACAACATGGCAGTAGACAGTAGTGCAGTCTTAAATTTTGGACCTCCCTTTCTGCTGCCTGTTCCATTTTTCCCTCAGAATAGAGTGTTTATTGGTATAATCACTTGAAAAAATGTGAACACATTTATGGGAATGCATTACAATATTTCTGCTGCTAAGCCAAAAAAAGTCCCTTGCAATTCATAAATATTTTGCATCCCTTCCACTAAACCTCCCCCACCCATCACCCAGACTGGCTATGTTTAAAAAAATCGTTAAATGATAACGTTCTACAGCTGGCAGCAAATTGCTTCATTAGCTTCCTTTGTTTTCTCCCTTTGTATGAGAAAACAGACAGTCTGAAGCATTTATTCATGTTGATTCAACTGCTCAAAAGGACAGAAGGCACAAAAAAGAAAGGAAGAAGAGTCATTTGACTTACTCTGGTCTTGAGTACGGTCTAGAAAAGTAATGAGAAATGCCACTATGGGGAAGTACTGTCTAAATGTAAGTACACTATGCAGTCCATTTGTATTTTAATGCAGTTACTGTACACAGAAGTCAGTTTTAACCTTATGGCCCTGTATTAGAAATATTTTATACCACTACACAAACCCATCCCCAAAGGGAATATGGTGAAGCTGTGCAAACATATAAAATCATACATCCTGCTCTAATCCTGCTCCCTCTCCGTTTGTCAAACAAGTGAGAACAGTGCTCATTTTCACTGCAAAGGCAGCATTTTCATGTTGAGGCGGTGTTTCAAAGGGGCAGCGCTGTGGAAGCCTGGAATCAGCTGGAGTCCTCAGCTGATCCCAGGCTCAGTGCAGCTGCCCCTTGGAAACGCAGCCACGGCGTTTCAAAGGGGCAGCACCACAGGAGCCCGGGATCAGCTGGCATTCCCTGCTGACCCTAGGCTCCATGCAGCACTGCCCCTTTGAAGCGCTGTGGCGGCGCTTCAAAGGGGCAGCGCATTAGGAGCCTCAGATCAGCTGGTGATGCTAGCTGATCCCCGGCTCCATGTAGCACTGCTCCTTTAAAACACCAAAACGGCACTTCAAAGGGGCAGCACAAGCGGAATGTCCAGCTGATCCCCAGCTTTGCAACGCAAAGCCCCTTTGAAGGGCTGCTCCGTTTTGGAGCTTTAAAGGGGAAACGCATTAGGAGCCTGGGATCAGCTGGGCACTCCAGCTGATCCCCGGCTCTGCTTGCACTGTGCCTTTGAAGTTCCAGAGCGGATTAACACGTTAATCCTGTCCTGCGTTAATCGCAGGCATTAACGCAGGTCAATTGATGGCCCTAGTTTTTGAAATTGGAAATCATGTCCCTTGAGTTTTCCATGAAAAGCTTTCAGCTTTGGATGTGAAGGATTTTCTAAGAGAAAGGTTAAAATTTTAGTTATTCTTGTTACTTTTTCTCCCCATGATGATTCTTTATATATGTAAAGTATGTAATTGCAACAAAAAGCAAATGTATAAAATGAGTTGTTCTGAATAGGACCCCAGTCACGAATTTAGGGGAAAACATGGGAAAGTATTAAAGGGCTACTATCCATATGTTTGAACTGAGTAGTCATTTCTTTAAGATGATTACATTGAAGGATCCTTCTTTTACAACTGACATCTACCATTCTCCAGCCTACTGTCAAATACTGAAGTTCCCTTCCCCTACATGAATTGTCACTGATGTTACCCGTTTTTGGTTTAGCTTAAATTCTTGTGGGCGGCAGAACCATTCAAACATATTTCTCTGTTGTAAAGGCTCTCATGTGGGCCCAGATGTTCTCAAATAGAGGCTATATAAATGCCACTAACCCATGCTTTGGTCTCTCTTTTTCTGAGCTTCCATCCCCCAGAGTCACTTATAAAATTAGTAAATGTAGTTGTTCTTCCCTATAGCTCCGTTTTCCTATTCCCCTTTGAACTTTATTCAAAACTACTTTTTATTGAAGTAAATTAAATCTAGGGGTGGGTAAGATGAGCTCCTGGTGTTAAGGCCAGAAAGCGGCCTCTGGAACAAATCACTGGGAAGTAGACTCAATCTCCAACACAACAATTTTCTTTAGAGATTGTCAAATGCCAGGGATCATGGATTTCTGCTGGAATCCATCCTTCTAAATTAGGATGTAGAATTTCTAGGTTCTTTTTTCCCTTTCCTTTGTTGGCTCGTGTTCTTTACAAAGCATATTAAGGAGCAGCATGAATGATTCTAGTGGGCCGAGCTCAGACTTGTTACCTGACCTTGATTTGGCAAGAGAACAAGAATTTGATTTAATGGAAAGAGCTTTACATCCTTCATTTAGCAATGGGAACTTTAGGATTTTAATTTCCAAACAACTTAGGTTCTGAAGTGAAAATGAGAGAAAATTTTAATAGATTTTTTAACTGAAATATTTTATATAATGTTTGGGTCCCAAAGTATTAATTTTATTTCTCTTATTGCGTCTTCTCTCGCCCAAACCCTGGATTAGCCAATCATCTCCTTTGTCACCTGCCAGCACCGGATGGTTCCTGACAGCTCGACTGCTTTTGCCATAGTCAGTTTGAAAGGCAGATCAGTTTTGTTTTCCTGGAAAAGGAAAATATTTACCGGGTCCATATCAACAGTACAGGCTTGGTAACTAAGCCTGTTTTAAAATGAATGAAATGCAAGGTGTTCTGCATTTGCTGTGGAAAACTAATTCACAGAGAGCGCTCATCATTAGGAATGTTTTCCAGACATACAGCTTTACATATAGGTAAATGTAAGGGAAAAAACAATACTCTAGGATAGGGGTAGGAAAATACTGGTCCATGGTCTGGATCCGGTCCCTCAGGGTTAGTCCCTGGTGGGTTCCCACCTCTATGTTTACCCGCACCTCCACAGGTATCAGGTGATCGCAGCTCCTCTTGGCCACTTTTTTACTGCCCACCCTTGCTCCAGGAATTCCCTTTGTACTGCACCAGTTTTGAAAAATCACTCACCCTCCTGGAGTCTGCCACTGCCCAAATTGTTTAACCTTTCAGACACATGGCAAAGCCTATGTTTTTTTCTCTTTTCTCTAAGGCTATGGAGAAGGAGGCCTAAGCTGCACTAAGTACATTGGGAACTTCATAAAACACTGTTCATATTTGATGAAGACAGTAGACAAGTAAAAAAAGAAGAGAAAACTCTCCAAAAACAACATATTTCACCCAGAATGCCCAATAGGAAGCTTGGAAGTTTATCGAACACATTTTTTTAAATACGAAAATTAGTAGTGAAACATTAAGATTGACAAACAAGCATACGGTAACTAACTGGAAATTACTAGAAAACACAAAAATTAAAGTTAAGTTAAAGTTAAGAGGACAGCAAGCTGGGAGGGGTTGCAAGTGGTTTGTAGGATAGGGTCATAATTCAAAATGGACTGGACAAACTGGAGAAATGGTCTGAGGTAAATAGTACAAAATTCAAGAAGTTCAAATGCAAAATATTCCACTTCGGAAGGAACAATCAGTTCAACACATACAAAATGGGAAATGACTGGCTAGGAAGGAGTACTGCAGAAAGGGATCTAGGGTTCATAATGGACCACAGGCTAAATATGAGTCAAAAGTATCACAAAAAAGCAAACATCGTTTTGGGATGTATTAACACAAAATGAACACAACGAGAAGTCATTCTTCCTCTCTAGTCTGCAATAACTAGACCTGAACTGGAATCCTGTGCCCAGTTCTGGGCACCACATTTCAGGAAAGATGTGGACTAATCAGAGAAGGCCCAGAGAAGTACAACATGACCTATGAGGCAAGATTGAAAGAATTATGTTTGTTTAGTCTTGAAAAGAGAAGACTGAGAGGGCACATGAAAACAGCTTTCAAGTTTGCAAAAGGTGTTACAAGGAAGGCTATGTCTAGACTGCAGGATTCTTTCAGAAGAAGCTTTTCTGGAAGAGGTCTTCTGGAAAAAGTTATTCTGAAAGAGAGCGTCCACACAGCAAAAGCACATCGAAAAAGCGATCTGCGATTACTATGGATGGAGTGGCCACCAGTGCTTTTTCCCTCTTTCCTCTTCTTTCAAATGAAGTCCCTCTTCCCCGTCCACACATGCCTTTTTCTGAAAGAGCTCTTTTGGAAAAAGGCTTCTTCCTCGTAGAATGTGGATTACCAATGTTAGAAATACCCCTCTGTTCTTTCGATTTTCTTTCAGAAGAACGCAATTGCAATGTGTACGTAATTGAAGTTGTTTTCAGAAAAACTAATGTTTTTCCGAAAAAACTCTGTAGTGTAGAAATACTCAGAGAGAGAGAAAAATTATTCTCCTTAACCTCTAAGGATAGGACAAGAAGCAATGGGCTTAAATTGCAGCAAGGGAGGTTTAGGTTGGACATTAGGAGTAACTTCCTATCTGTCAGGGTGGTTAAACACTGGAATAAATTGCCTAAGAATGTTGTGGAATCTCCATCACTGGAGATTTTTAATGAGAGGTTAGACAAAAACCTGTCGGGGATGGTCTAGATGGGGGTTGGCCCTGCCATGAGTGCAGGGGACTGCACTTGATGGCTTCTAGAATACCTCCCAGTCTGTGATTCTATGAAAACTCAGTTAAATCCTGGGTCCATTGAAGCCATTGGCAAAACTTCTATTGACATAAGGGGATTAGAATTTCACTTTTATGGCTTGTACTTTTGTGGGGAGTAGCAGCACATAACTACCCCAATAGTATAATCATTTCCTGGGGATTAGACACTCTTTCTGTGGTCTCCATTGCATGCAAGAGAAATTTAACAGCATACATATTATTCTGTGTATTCACATGTATGTGAAATAAAAAAGTATGAATACTTCTATAATAGCCAGATTAGTGTCATCTAGGGAAAAATAATACCAAACACCGTAGCATAGCATTTTTCTTTCTTTAAGAAAATGTAACAAGTTTAAGTGCCTTTTAAGTACCAATGTTTGTTAAGATTTAGCCTCATGCTACTGAATGAGGATGAGTGTTTAATAAATAATCAGATACTATGAAAAAAAATGTTCAAAACTAAAGTGATTTTGATGCAGTTATCACAGGCCAGGGAAAAAATGCCATGAAATGGAGAGGTTCTGTCTTTGGCAACACATGCTGTGGTGGCATTAGCAGAGAAAAACAGCTCTGTTAATTAAAAATATCCCCCAAAGCTGCAATGATAAATTACAGATAAAAGCTAAGCACAGCATTCTACAAATTAAGCTTCTGCTGGAAAACAGGAGTTTTATTTGGTTTAATTAGCTTCTTTGAGCTAAGTTTCCTAATACCTGTCTCAAAAATGGAAAACATCACTCATATTTTAATAACAATATTTTTTAAAATGTGTGTCTAAAAAGGCAGCATTGTATTAACTAGCAATAAAACCATGAAAGTTGGAGATTCCAACACACATCTCCTAGACATGTGGTCTCAGACAAATGATCACATTTCAATTTAATAGTATTAAACTCTATTAAATTCAGATATGCCATGAAACCTTGCAAAAGGAATAGAAAGTCTAGTTTGTGTGGCTGATAGACTTTATTATACCATATTTATTCTTTTAATAATGGGAGAGAGGATGTATGACTTATGCACCTGTCTTTAATTTTGTCTTAAACAAAAAGGAGGCTCCCATGATAGTTTCACTCAACACACTCATACTGAAATGCAGAAAATGAAAGAGCAATCACAACAATGCTTGAGCAGAATACATTTCTCTCATCCTTCTAGCACAGAAGCACCTTGCCACCAATTACTTGCCTGGAAATAACAGCCACTGCATTTTTTGCAGGAAATCAAAGAGAGGCTCCGTCATGTTGATAAATTTGAATCAGCTCCTTAAATCAGCCCATTTTCCCTCATGCTCCCTAGAGTCCAAGTGCAGAATCAAATACAGATTGTACCTCCCTGGTTTGACATCTTTGATATCTGACCGGTCCCAAACCAGGGAATCTGCTGAACCAGGGGAAGTCATTGTTGGCCCCTCGGCTGCTCTTCACCACAGAGCTCCACTGCCACCCTGCCTCTCTCCCCGAGCATCCTCCCTATCCCCAGTCCTCTTCCTCACTCCCTGAGCTTGAGAGCTGCAAATAATATTTCACTGTATGTGAAAGATCATGTAGAATCAAATGAAATAAAAATATTAAATGAATCAACATGTTCAATAGAATCGCTATGGATAGTAATTCCATGCTCCAAAAATAAGAAATTAGCAGTAGGGATATATTACCGACCACCTGACCAGGACAGGGATACTGACATTGAAATGCTGAGGGAGATTAGAGAGGCTACCAAAACAAAGAACTCTATAATAATGGGGAATTTTAATTACCGCCATATTGACTGGATACATGTCACCTCAGGAAGAGAAGCGGAGATAAAATTTCTCAATGGCTTAAATGACTGCTTCTTGGAGCAGCTGGTGCAGGAACCCACAAGGGGAGAGGCAATTCTCGATTTAGTCCTGAGCGGAGCGCAGGATCAGGTCCAGGAAATAACCGTTACAGGACCGCTTGGGAATAGTGACCATAATATAATAACATTCAACATTCCTGTGGTGGGAAGAACACCTCAGCAGACCAGCACCCTGGCATTTAATTTCAAAAGGAATTACACAAAAATGAGGCGGTTAGTTAAACAGAAATTAAAAGGCACAGTGACTAGAGCCAAATCCTGCAAGCTGCATGGAAACTTTTAAAGACACCATAATAGAGGCCCAACTTAAATGTATACCCCAAATTAAAAAACATAGCAAGAGACCTAAAAAAGTGTCACCGTGGCTTAACCACCATGTAAAAGAAGCAGTGAGGGACAAAAAGGCATCTTTTAAGAAGTAGAAGTCCAATCCTAGTGAGATAAATAGAAAGGAACATAAACACTGTCAAATCAAGTGTAAAAATGTAATAAGAAAAGCAAAAAGATTTTGAGGAACAGCTAGCCAAAAACTCAAAAGAAATAACAAAATGTTTTTTAAGTACATTAGAAGCGGGAAGCCTGCTAAAAAACCTGTGGGTCCCCTAGACAATCGAACTATAAAAGGCGCAATCAAGGACGATAAAGCCATTGTGGAGAAACTAAATGATTTCTTTGCTTCAGTCTTCATGGCTGAGGACATTGGGGAGATTCCCAAATCTGCACCGTCCTTTGTGGGTAATGAATCTGAGGAACTGTCCCGGATTGAAGTGTCATTAGAAGAGGTTTTGGAACAAATAGAAAAACTTAATGTTAACAAATCTCCGGGACCGGATGGCATTCATCCAAGGGTTCTAAAAGAACTCAAATGGGAAATTGCTGAACTATTACCTGTGGTTTGTAACCTATCCCTTAAATCGGCTTCCGTACCTAATGACTGGAAGGTAGCCAACGTGACACCAATATTTAAAAAGGGCTCTAGAGGCGATCCGGGCAATTACAGACCGGTAAGTCTAACTTCAGTACCTGGCAAATTAGTCGAAACAATAGTAAAGAATAAAATTGTGAAGCATGTAGAAGAACATAATTTGTTGGACAAAAGTCAACATGGTTTCTGTAAAGGAAATCCTGTCTTACTAATCTATTAGAGTTCTTTGAAGGGGTTAACAAACATGCGGACAAGGGGATCCAGTAGATATAGTATACTTAGATTTCCAGAAAGCCTTTGACAAGGTCCCTCACCAAAGGCTCTTGTGTAAATTACATGGCCATGGGATAAGAGGAAGGTCCTTTCTTGGATTGAGAACTGGTTAAAAGACAGGAAACAAAGGGTAGGAATAAATGGTAAATTTTCAGAATGGAGAGGGTAACTAGTGGTGTCCCCCAAGGGTCAGTCCTAGGACCAATCCTGTTCAACTTATTCATAAATGATCTGGAGAAAGGGGTAAGCAGTGAGGTGGTAAAGTTTGCGGATGATACCAAACTGTTTAGGATAGTCAAGACAGAAGCAGACTGTGAGGACTCCAAGAAGATCTCACCAAACTGAGTGATTGGGCAACAAAATGGCAAATGAAATTTAATGTGGATAAGTGTAAAGTAATGCACATCGGGAAGAATAACCCCAACTATCGTACAGTATGATGGGGGCTAATTTACGACAAATCAGGAAAGAGATCTTGGAGTTATCGTGGACAGTTCTCTGAAAACTTCCACACAGTGTGCAGCGGCGGTCAAAAAGGCAAATAGGATGCTAGGTATTATTAAGAAAGGGATAGAAAATAAGACCCAGAATATCTTACTGCCCCTGTATAAAACTATGGTACGCCCACATCTTGAATACTGTGTACAGATGTGGTCTCCTCACCTCAGAAAAGATATTTTGGCCTTGGAAAGGGTTCAGAAAAGGGCAACTAAAATGATTAGGGGTTTGGAACGGGTCCCATATGAGGAGAGGTTAAAGCGACTGGGACTTTTCAGTTTAGAAAAGAGGAGACTGAGGGGATATGATAGAGGTGTATAAAATCATGAGTGGTGTGGAGAGGGCCGATAAAGAAAAGTTATTTATTAGTTCCTAAATAGAAGAACTAGAGGACACCAAATGAAATTAATGGGTAGCAGGTTTAAAACTAATAAAAGAAAGTTCTTCTTCACACAGCGTGTAGTCAGCATGTGGAACTCCTTGCCAGAGGAGGCTGTGAAGGCTAGGACTATAACAGAGTTTAAAGAGAAGCTAGATAATTTCATGGAGGTTAGGTCCATAAAAGGCTATTAGCCAGGGGATAAAATGGTGTCCTTGGCCTCTGTTTGACAGGGGATGGCAGGAGACAAATCGCTTGATCATTGTCTTTGGTCCACCCCCTCTGGGGCACCTGGTGCTGGCCACTGTCGGCAGACAGGATACTGGGCTAGATGGACCTTTGGTCTGACCCGGTACGGCCGTTCTTATGTTCTTATGCAATGTTCCAGAAACTTGAGGAGGGAAGAAGATGAGTTGCTGAGCGTGGGGTCCAGCTTTTCCCCATAAGTGCTCCAGCCCAGGAGCACCCACAGGGATGCCAGTGCACAGATGTTGCTGGACAATAGAAGCCCAGAGTATAAAGGCTGAATCTGTACTTGAAATAGAATGTGACCTTGTTCCCGGAAAAAAAGAGAGAGGGGTTAATGAAGTTTTCATAACAGTTTCCCAGTTTGGCATCACAACATAGTCACATGGAGTAGAGTGATTCAAATCAATGAGACATATTAATGAAGTCTCAAACCAGTTCCACATTGTCTGTATGTGTGCAAACGACCGCATGAAGTCAGAACAGGCTGTCTGAGATTAAATTACAGGCCCATTAACACATTTCTAGACTAGACACAGGCCGTCAAAATACTGTTTTCCTATTTTGAAAATACAAGTTAATACATACAAAATATCTGTTCAACAATGTCTGACAACATAAAAATGTCAGGAAAGAGTTAGAAAAGAAAACTCTTCATAATGATTTATGACATAGGATATTTACATATAGCAACTTCTTGATGATTTGTTAGGCTATGTTCTTGCCTGTATCTTTGCATAGAACTCCCACGGATACCAACAGAAATTTCATGAGTAGGAGATAGTTAGGAAAAGGCCCCCAGTGGACACAAATGACGAGACTATTGAAAGAGTTCATCACCTGTAATTAGGGTCTGAATGTTAGAAGAGCTCAGTTCTGATGAATGCAACAAAATAAGCAGTTAAAAATCCAGAAATACTGAGCACCCAATGTGCTACATTATTTTGAAAATCCGGCCATGAAAGAGACAATGGGACCTGCAAATTCCTGAGTAATTTGGACAATCAACCACTAATTTAGGTGGCTGCTTAGTTGGGTGCTGACAACTTGAAAAACTGGCCTTGAACTCTTCAGAAAATCTGGCTTAAAATATTCGTCAAAATTCATGATTGTTTGCCAACGTATGTATGTCTGTTGCCTGACGCTATAACAGCATCCATTTTGTCAGAAAAAAATATATAAATGTGATTATAAATACATTTACATAGACCAGAAGAAAGGTATGAAAATATATTTAAGAGGCAATATATTCATGACAGTACATTCTGTGTTCTCTCCTGCGCAGCTACTTAAGAACAGACAGTCTGTACTCTTCTGTTATGGGAGAAACAGTCTCCTACAGAGCATTTGAAAATTCAATTGTGTCAGATAACTGTTATGAGAATTGAAGGATTTTACTGAATCTCACAGCAATCAATTTGTGCAGTACAGCTGCTGGTTTTAAAATTGGTAGTACATGCCTATTGTGGGAGCAAACCAACTAACCTATTAATGATGCATAACTTAAGAGGCATTGCAACTGTAATCAAGACAATCCACAGGTATTAAAGAAATGTTAATTAGGCTATCAATCCCCAACTCATTCACTTTGTATTGATAAGAATCATAAAATAGTTGCTAAGTGTGTTTCACCTATATCCTATTAGAAGTTTACCAATGTAACCAAATTAGCTTTTAGACGCTTACTATTTTTCATGTCTTAATTGCCTTCACTTTATGTATGTGACTGTGTTAGGTTAACCTTAAGATCAAATATGTGAGACACATGGGAAATTAATAATATTAATTATACTGTCTTCAGCTTATCTATCCCTGTTATAATGAAGGACTGGCAAATTGCCTTATGTAAATGATTAACTAGTTTACCTGTGTATGCATAAGAAATACATGATTAATTTTTAACTGTTCAATAAAGATGAATTAACAAAAGAAAATAAGCTTTTCAGTTTGCTAAAGTAAGATCGGAGAGACATATTGATCTGGGAGTTAAGCGTCTAATAGAACCTCATGGTGAATTGGATTTTCAGGAACCTCTCATTATATTAGACCTATTTGCCTAGAGAAGAGCCAAGGGCTGGAATCGCTAAAGAGGACTATGGCTTCTTGTTAACCAGGGTGGTACTACAGAAGCTCTTTTCACACTGGTTTGGTGACTAAATATAAAACAAAACACTTGTGAAGGGGCATAGCTGCCCTTTTTCTTGCAGTCTGTCTTTGTGGCATTCTCAGTGTGCCTTTTTCCAGGCACCTTGTCACATCTGTGTCAGTAACATTTGGCTCATTCTGCTCTAAGAACATATTTTTCCGTACATAAACAATTCTCCTCACACCTAAATAAAATGGCCACCTCCACTGTGTTGCTTTAACAATAAAAAACATGTTAACAGATACATTTTAGTTATCCGAATATATATACATGCACGCAGCTTAATTCCCAAAAGTAACTCCAGTGAAGTGCACACTAATCAGAATAATCTTGGGAAATGTTAGTTCCCCAGATTTTAGTTTCATGACCACATACTTTGTCACAGAAGAATCAAGTATGGTGGAAACTGATTTACACAGTTTATAACACTGAAACTAGACAGTAGCAATTACAAAGACCTTTTTGTATTTTTTCGTCAGTAGATCTCAAAACACATAAGAGATCCCATTTTACAAATGGGGAAACTGAGGCACAGACTGATGACATGACTTGCACGTCAGTGGCAGAGCCACTTCCATTGCCCACAAAGTCCCATATGCTCTATCCTCTAGACCAGTGTTTCTCAACCTTTTTTTGCTCATGGCCCCCTTCTGAGCCTCGTTTACCTCTGTGGCCCCCCTCATAGCTGCTGTTAGTTGGAAAAAAAGGTACATAATTTACCTAATGTTCCATTTTTTCCATGTGGCCCCCTAGAGGTAGGGCATGGCCTCTGGGGAGCCATATGGCCACGGTTGAGAACTATTGCTCTAGACCATACTTCTTCCCAGAGGGCTATGGTAGACACCTTAGCATTTTACATACCAAAGTGATATTCAGCAGACAGAGTAGTATTTTGCTCATTGCAATCAACGTAATTTGTGACCCAAAACTGCCTATGTTTGGATTGAGTCCAGAGATAGCTAAAATATGGTTACCAATGTTCGAGCTTTTGTGGGAATACAAAAAAGTAGGACTGTGGTAAATTTTTCCAAAGGGAAGGGCTCAGAGGTCACAAAAAGAACCTCACTAAGCAGGGGCTGGACTTTCAGACCTCTATAAGACTAGAAGGGGTGAGGGAAAGTGATCCTCCTTAGGAAGCTGCATACCCTCCCTTGACTGGGCTGGTTTGACTAGTTTCCCCCTCTCCCTCTCTCTCTGCCCCCACCCCTACCACTCCCTCAGTTGTTCAAAAAACAGAGCTATATAAGCACCATTAAGAGCCTCTTTTTGTGTTGAAGTTGTGTTTCTTCTACCCTGCTTGCTAAGAGTGAAATCACTGGGAGTTGCATCAGTCACAACCAAGAGGTAGATGGCATCAAATGGTGACTGACAGCCAGCAGGGCAGCACCAGAGCAATGAAATAAGCAGCCAGCAAGGTAGCAGCAGCACAAGAAGTGGCCAGTAAGGATGTGGCAGAGGCACATGACAAGCAGCCAACAGAGAAGTGATGGAGAGGTGTGACAACCAGCCAGCAGAGCAGAGACGGAGAGCGGTAAACAGGTAGATGGTGAGTAACCAGTGAAGCGAGTAAGATGCCTCTTTACCTCCCTCTCTCCCCCCGGGATTGAAGTAAACTCTGCAGATACACCTCTGATAATAT
Organism: Rafetus swinhoei; assembly: GCA_019425775.1. NCBI lineage: Eukaryota > Metazoa > Chordata > Testudines > Trionychidae > Rafetus > Rafetus swinhoei. Next base: position 60,444,065 of record CM033447.1, read on the forward strand.
ATATAGTATCATGAGCTTTCATGGGCAAAACCCACTGTCTCAGGAAAAAATTGGATTTTGCCCACGAAAGCTCAGAGAAGTTTAAAAAGGTAAAGAAATTGCTTTGCCCTCCTTTAATCTGGTGGGTCTTAGGCTGGCTTGTTTTTACCATTCCATCACTATAGTAAGTTAATATATGCATGGCCTATAGTAAAGTTATTACAGAGTTGTACTAGCAACCCATTAAAGTAATGTAATTGGATAGCGATATGATATTCTTTATGCCTGTTTCACATCCTTATGTGGCTGGATTTATACTTTAAAAAATTAAAAAGGAAAAGTTCAAGCTAAAAATACAGTTTTGCTATTAAATCAAAACACACAAAGCTAGAGTATTACAACTACCAACGCCATTATGGTATACCCTACGTAAGTAGCATTAAAACTGATTATACATGGTAGAAATAACAAGGCAAAGGCACGAATTTAAGCATTTACGCAAACCCCTACTGTACCAGAACAGAGACAGTGGGCAGAGTAAACTGCCATGTATTTCTTCATATGCCGATACATTAGACCTTGGAAACTCTCGACAGTGCCTTCAAAATACAGCATGCTAGAGGTCTTTGTCTTTTTCCCCAAAAGGTGATATATAGCTAAGACACATCAAAATGCAGTGCTATTTTGCTCTTATAATCTATAGAATCCAATTTACCTCTGACTACAGCTGGCTTCCTGGATTAACTATTCATTATCAATTGGAGAGGCCTGTTTTCTTCCAAGCGCTATACGTTTGTTAGCACAAGCCATAACGAAGTTGAATGAGTCCATGTCTGGTTCAAATGAGAGTAATTTCTTTGGGTATCATACCTAGCAGACCAAGCGCTGATTGTATGTGAATTACAAAGGACAGTTCCTCCTTCATAATGTAAATATGTGATTTACTAAAGCTCCAGAAATTACACAAGGTTGTATTTTCACATACATAACTGACCTAAATTGTAAGTGTAAGTCTTACCTGTTCTAATTTAAGCGGAATATAGCCTAGGCCATGGGTTGTCAGCCTTGTAGTTATGATCCTTAAGGGGTCACAAAAAGGCAAAGGGTATGTCTAGACTGCATCCCTCTGTCGGCAGAGTGATGCAGATTAGGCAGGTCGACTTTGCAAATGAGGCAGGGATTTAAATATCCCGTGCCTAATTTGCATAAAATGGCCACCACGTTTGCAGGAGGCATAAGGGATCTGTCGAAAAAGGCTTTCTTTCTCAACAGATCCCTCTCTAGACTGCCGCTTTTTGCCAACAAAGTGCTGAGTCCGCAAAACGCGGTGGCCATTTTTATGCAAATTAGGTGCGGGATATTTAAATCCCTGCCTCATTTGCAATTTGACCTGCCTAATCTGCATCCCTCTGCCGACAGTGGGATGCAGTCTAGACATATCCAAAGAGTGTCCTCTTTTTATAACTAGATGAAAGGGAGGAGTCCTAAAAATTTCCTGCTCTGCCCCCATCCCCATTGTAACCCTGGGTTGTACACTGTGGGAAAAGGTGAGAATTACTTTCATGGGCAGTAGCACTGCTACACTGTATAGCAGTGTGCTAGATAGTACTTGATGGGTAAAATACTGTTTTAAAGAGAGATTGGATTTGTTTCTCTTTTCCCACCTCTTTGCCTTCCTCCCCCCGCTCCCCTTGCAAAGGCGAGCTTTATAAGCTTTATACCCAATTCTGTCTCTCAAAGGAGAGGGAAAATTTCATTAGATTTTTCTCAAATGAGTAATTAAAAGGCAAGAAGTCACCAAATACTTGATGCTTAGCAGGGTTATTGGAATAAGGGAACTTTAAGAAGGTTCTATGCTTCCTGAAATGAAGTCTTTACAAACAGTGAATATTTCATATAAACTGATTTCATTAATTGAAGTGTTAGGGATCGGAATTTAAAATAATTATACATGCCATTTTATACCCAATTTGCTCCCCAAAATAGTAGACTTTAGATTTTTAACATTTTATTTTCCTGGTACTAAAACTGACCCACCTCACAAAGGGCGCCCCCCCTCCCCACACACACACACTTGTGCTTCAGCCTTTTAAATGTATGCCACAGCTTATCGACTAATCAAATAATTGATGGAAACTCCATCGATTAGTCAATTAGTTGATTAAATTAAATTAAATTTAACATCCCTAGTGTAAATCACTACTTGTTTATGTTACCTTCTTCCTGGCAGGAGATATAGGCAACTTAAAATTTGTGCTCATCAGTTTAAAAATAATGGAGTTTTTGCTCCATCTTGGAATTTTGCTTTTCAAAGCAACAAAATGAATAAACACTTTATGATTCTTTACCATTGTGTATAAATGCTAGGACGGGACCGCTGCCATATTTCCATATAATTATTAACATTCCTAATATTTTACAATAAGAGTAGCAATGTAATTGTCTGTGGGTGTATGGCACTATTTACAGTAAAAATTGTTGACAGTTACCATGCTGAACATTAAGGGTATGTCTAGACTACATGGCTCCATCGACGGAGCCATGTAGATGAGTTTACTAGACATAGGAAAATGAAGCAGCAATTTAAATAATCACCGCTTCATTTACATAAAAATGGCCGCCACGCTGTGCCAATCAGCTGTTTGGTGGCACAGCGGGGCAGTCTGGATGCGCCGCGGTCGACAAGGGAAGCCTTTGTCGACTGCTCCGGTATGCCTCGTGAAATGAGGTTTACAGGAGCGGTCAACAAAGGCTTCCCTTGTCGACGGCGGCACGTCCAGACTGCCCTGCTGTGCCACCAAATAGCTGATCGGCACAGCGCGGCGGCCATTTTGATATAAACGAAAGGGCGATTATTTAAATCAACGCTTCATTTTCCTATGTCTAGTAAACTCATATACATGGCTCCGTTGACGGAGCCATGTAGTCTAGACATACCCTAAGATGTAATGACAGATCCAAAAAGTACACTGAAGCAACCTCAGTTCAGTTATTCAACTGGGATAGAAAAGAAAGAAATGATCTATTTAAGCTCAAATACAAATAAAGCCAGGATAATATTCAAAACTCTAATCCTGAAACCCATGTTGTGTGACTGTTTGTTTAAGAAATTGGTAGTTTCCATTCACCACTTTCTAAACCATTGTCAAATGGCAAAATGGTTTTTGCAAACAAGATGGCAGAAGAAGGAGGAGCAATTTGAAGAGTCTGAAGGAGCAATTTGAAGAAGCACAAAGTCTTGACTTTATGAATTTTGACAGGGTGCTTGTGGAATAAGATGGACAGCTGCCTTGTTTTGAGATGTAAAGCAAAACAAAAATATTCCAATGAAAAAGTTTCTCCAGTTGTTGAGCACAATCCTGACTTTATGATCTCTATCCCCAAGATGAAAATGGATCTAATTCAACCTAATTTCACTCCCTGGAAAGTCAATCCAAAAGAAATTGTGATGGTTGAGAGAAGCTACTGCTGCTGAGTATTCTACCGAAGTAGCACCTACTTTTCTTTGGGTCCTCTCAACTGCTGATCTTCCTAACAATTAATGTTGTGGTACCTATACAAAGAACACTTTTAATATGTATGTTATTTCATCTCTGAAGTGAAATCAATGTTCTGTTTGTGTCAGAGAATACAACTGCAACTCACTCATCTGCAAGGGACATACAATGAACACGGCTTTCAAAGTAAATGGGACAATCATATTCAGTAAATAATAACCATTTCCAAAGATATCTTACATGAGCCATCTTGCATAAAGTATATCTCAGTGATGTCATATTCATATCATATGCATATTTTCATAAAGAATATAGAAATATCACAGGAGAAGGAGGAGCTGTCTGCTTGTGGGTGCTGAGCCAATTGGTCAGCTCCAATGGCGGAATATCTTCTCCTATATTTACTTCCACCTCTGGTTTAATAGAGAACCATACCTCTAGGGAACGAGTACCTGCACTAAACATCTGCCCCGCCCCCCCAATGCTCTTCATTTATGTGGTCCAAAGATACTTTTTTTTTCATTTTTGCTTCTAATACCAGCTTGCGAACAGGAATTGCTAACAGGGAGTTTGGAGAGGGAGTTCTCCAGGTGAAAGAGGAGTAAAACCGGGACCCTTGTGGTAAGTGGCTGTCTGGAGTGTGTGTTTGTGTGTGGGGGAGTTATTTGCTGTGTGCTGAGCTTGTGTTTATCTGGTTGGTTGGTTGGTTTGATTGTTTGATTGCTTGAAGGAGCTTCTAAAAGGTTTGAAATCTAGAAGCCTCTGTAAATTGGCTAAGCCTCAGTCAGGGGAGGCTACCAGAGCTATATAAGCCTGTGACTCAGCGACCAGGGAGCTTGCGACCAGGAATTGCTAACAGGGAGTTTGGAGAGGGAGTTTAGAGGGGGAGGTTAGAGGGCACTAGTGACTTCTGGCCTTCTTTAAAACATAACTCTTATCATAATCTATATTCCAGAGGTTTAAAAAGAATCCCAGTTTATACTTAAACTTGTTCATTAGAAAAATGGAGACAGAAGCCCAGCAGCAGAGTGGGGCTATCCTGTTTATTGCGTCGAGTGTAACATGTATGATTACCTGCCCTGTGGGCGGGTGGCGATGTGTGCACCTTGTAAGGAGCCCTGACCTCAGAGACCGAGTTCGGGCTTTGGAGGCCAGGGTGGCTGAACTGGAGGAGCCAAGGGAGGTAGAGAGATTTGTGGATGAGACTTTCTGGGACACTGTAGTACTGTCCCACCTCCAGTCTGAGAGCCCCAGTGCTCTAAGGAGGATGAAAGTCTCAAGGGAACAGAGCATTCAATGGGAGCAGAGGGAAACCATCCCGTAGTTGGGACCCTCCTCCCAGAGGATGTTGCGTATCCTCTCGCACTGAGGATACCTCTGAGGGGAGGGAATGCCAGTTCGGAAGAGGCAGGTGTTAGTAGTGGTGATTCTGATCGTTAGAAACATAGATAGTTGGGTTTGTGATGACCGGGAGAACCGATGGTCACTTGCCTGCCTGGTGCGAAGGTTGCGGATCTCTCGAGGCATCTAGATAGACTTATGTGTAGTGCTGGGGAGGAGCCGTGGTCGTGGTACATGTAGGTACCAATGACGTAGAAGGGTAGGAGAGATGTCCTGGAGGCCAAATTTAGGCTGCTAGGAAAGAGACTGAAATCCAGGACCTCTATGGTGGCGTTCTCAGAAATGCTTCCAGTTCCACGCGCAGGGCCAGGTAGGCAGGCAGAGATTCAGAATCTCAATGCGTGGATGAGACGATGGTGTAGGGAAGAGGGGTTTGGATTTATTAGGAACTGGGGACACTTTTGGGAGAGGGGAGCCTATACAGGAAGGATGGGCTCCACCTAAACCAGGGTGGAACCAGACTGCTGGCACTAAACATTAAAAAGGCAGAGAGCAGTTTTTAAACTGAGAGATGGGGAAAGCCGATTGGTGTGAGATGCACGTAATCGGAGGGAGACTACTCTTAGAGGAGAATCCATTGATAGAGATTCTCTAAGCTGTAGTCAGAAAGAGAGGAGGGAGAGGGCAAACCATGGGCCAGAGCAGACAAACAACCGTGTACAAAGGAATCCAATGCATCAGGAAGGGCAGACAAATAAGCAGTGGCAAATTTTTAAAGTGCTTCTACACAAATGCTAGGAGTCTGACTAATAAGATGGGTGAACTAGAGTACCTAGTATTAAATGAGGAGGTTGACATAATAGGCATCACTGAAACCTGGTGGAATGAGGAAAATCTGTGGGACACAATCATACCGGGATATAAAATATATCGAAAGGATAGAGCAGGCCGGGTGGGTGGCGGAGTGGCACTGTATGTGAAAGATAATGTAGAATCAAATGAAATAAAAATATTAAATGAATCAACATGTTCAATAGAATCGCTATGGATAGTAATTCCATGCTCCAAAAATAAGAAATTAGCAGTAGGGATATATTACCGACCACCTGACCAGGACAGGGATACTGACATTGAAATGCTGAGGGAGATTAGAGAGGCTACCAAAACAAAGAACTCTATAATAATGGGGATTTTAATTACCCCCATATTGACTGGATACATGTCACCTCAGGAAGAGAAGCGGAGATAAAATTTCTCAATGGCTTAAATGACTGCTTCTTGGAGCAGCTAGTGCAGGAACCCACAAGGAGAGGCAATTCTCGATTTAGTCCTGAGTGGAGCGCAGGATCAGGTCCAGGAAATAACCGTTACAGGACCGCTTGGGAATAGTGACCATAATATAATAACATTCAACATTCCTGTGGTGGGAAGAACACCTCAGCAGACCAGCACCCTGGCATTTAATTTCAAAAAGGGAATTACACAAAAATGAGGAGGTTAGTTAAACAGAAATTAAAAGGCACAGTGACTAGAGCCAAATCCCTGCAAGCTGCATGGAAACTTCTTAAAGACACCATAATAGAGGCCCAACTTAAATGTATACCCCAAATTAAAAACATAGCAAGAGACCTAAAAAGAGTCACTGGCTTAACCACCATGTAAAAGAAGCAGTGAGGGACAAAAGGCATCTTTTAAGAAGTGGAAGTCCAATCCTAGTGAGATAAATAGAAAGGAACATAAACACTGTCAAATCAAGTGTAAAATGTAATAAGAAAAGCAAAAAAGATTTTGAGGAACAGCTAGCCAAAAACTCAAAAAGAAATAACAAAATGTTTTTTAAGTACGTTAGAAGCAGGAAGCCTGCTAAAAAACCTGTGGGTCCCCTAGACGATCGAACTATAAAAGGCGCAATCAAGGACGATAAAGCCATTGCGGAGAAACTAAATGATTTCTTTGCTTCAGTCTTCACGGCTGAGGACGTTGGGGAGATTCCCAAATCTGCACCGTCCTTTGTGGGTAATGAATCTGAGGAACTGTCCCGGATTGAAGTGTCATTAGAGGAGGTTTTGGAACAAATAGAAAACTTAATGTTAACAAATCTCCGGGACCGGATGGCATTCATCCAAGGGTTCTAAAAGAACTCAAATGGGAAATTGCTGAACTATTATCTGTGGTTTGTAACCTATCCCTTAAATCGGCTTCCGTACCTAATGACTGGAAGGTAGCCAACGTGACACCAATATTTAAAAAGGGCTCTAGAGGCGATCCGGCAATTACAGACCGGTAAGTCTAACTTCAGTACCGGGCAAATTAGTCGAAACAATAGTAAAGAATAAAATTGTGAAGCATGTAGAAGAACATAATTTGTTGGACAAAAGTCAACATGGGTTTGTAAAGGGAAATCCTGTCTTACTAATCTATTAGAGTTCTTTGAAGGGGTTAACAAACATGCGGACAAGGGGGATCCAGTAGATATAGTATACTTAGATTTCCAGAAAGCCTTTGACAAGGTCCTCACCAAAGGCTCTTGTGTAAATTACATGGCCATGGGATAAGAGGGAAGGTCCTTTCTTGGATTGAGAACTGGTTAAAAGACAGGAAACAAAGGGTAGGAATAAATGGTAAATTTTCAGAATGGAGAGGGGTAACTAGTGGTGTCCCCAAGGGTCAGTCCTAGGACCAATCCTGTTCAACTTATTCATAAATGATCTGGAGAAAGGGGTAAGCAGTGAGGTGGTAAAGTTTATGGATGATACCAAACTGTTTAGGATAGTCAAGACAGAAGCAGACTGTAAGGGACTCCAAGAAGATCTCACCAAACTGAGTGATTGGGCAACAAAATGGCAAATGAAATTTAATGTGGATAAGTGTAAAGTAATGCACATCGGGAAAAATAACCCCAACTATACGTACAGTATGATGGGGCTAATTTGGCTACGACAAATCAGGAAAGAGATCTTGGAGTTATCGTGGACAGTTCTCTGAAAACTTCCACACAGTGTGCAGCAGGTCAAAAAGGCAAATAGGATGCTAGGTATTATTAAGAAAGGGATAGAAAATAAGACCCGGAATATCTTACTGCCCCTGTATAAAACTATGGTACGCCCACATCTTGAATACTGTGTACAGATGTGGTCTCCTCACCTCAAAAAAGATATTTTGGCCTTGGAAAGGGTTCAGAAAAGGGCAACTAAAATGATTAAGGGTTTGGAACGGGTCCCATATGAGGAGAGGTTAAAGCGACTGGGACTTTTCAGTTTAGAAAAGAGGAGACTGAGGGGGGATATGATAGAGGTGTATAAAATCATGAGTGGTATGGAGATGATAAAGAAAAGTTATTTATTAGTTCCTAAATAGAAGAACTAGAGGACACCAAATGAAATTAATGGGTAGCAGGTTTAAAACTAATAAAAGAAAGTTCTTCTTCACACAGCGTGTAGTCAGCATGTGGAACTCCTTGCCAGAGGAGGCTGTGAAGGCTAGGACTATAACAGAGTTTAAAGAGAAGCTAGATAATTTCATGGAGGTTAGGTCCATAAAGGCTATTAGGGGATAAAATGGTGTCCTTGGCCTCTGTTTGACAGGGGCTGGAGAGGGATGGCAGGAGACAAAGCGCTTGATCATTGTCTTTGGTCCACCCCCTCTGGGGCACCTGGTGCTGGCCACTGTCGGCAGACAGGATACTGGGCTAGATGGACCTTTGGTCTGACCCGCTACGGCCGTTCTTATGTTCACTATATTTTTTAACCTTACCCTTCGTACTCAGTTTGCTTTAATTTCCTCAAAGAGATGGTTTTGTTAAAATTACATTGATAGACTCCTGATCAGAGAGTCACCTTTATCAATGCTACTTCTGACTGCTCAAGCATCTCCAGTTCTTTTGTTTTTCCACTGCATTCAAACTATGGGTGGCAGCTAACTGAACAATTATGCCTATTTATGGACTATCACAACTCGTTAATATACCGTTGGGGTACGAGGAGCTTACAGAGTTATCATATAACCAATTATCCATGTTTGTCCTAAGAAATTACAGTTGACAACAAGGCATTTTACTTATGAAATGCTGGGCTTATGACATGTTAGGAAGATTAACTGTAGATAGATTTCTCTCTCAATTTATATACCTAGCTGTAACATTGAAAAGCCTTAATTCTGGTAAAATTATTTTTCCTGAAGAACTGGTGTCCAGACCATTAAGAAAACCAAACCTCATTAAACCTCGCTCGTTTGTATTCCTCCTACCCTCTGTGCAATGTTAGCTATCCAAGGGCACGTCTAAACTACGTTTTTTTCGAAAGAGGATATGCAAATTCCACAGAAATGTGCATATCTTCTTCTGATCTCACTTTCGAATGAGAATATTTCAAAAGTGAAAGTAGTCTGGACATGGTTTCTTTGGGGAAAAAACCCTTTTTCGAAAAAACTGCATAAACCTCATTTTTTAAGGAAGAATGTTTTTGGGGTGGGTTTTTTTTTTTCCGAAAAAAGGTTTTTTTTCCCTCCGAAAAAACCATGTCCAGACTACTTTCACTTTCGAAAGATCTCTTTCAAAAGCGAGATCGGAAGAAGATATGCAAATTCCTGCGGAACGTAGTCTAGACATAGCGCAAGACTGCAATTAGGTTTTTCTTTATCATTCTGAGCCCCCTTCTATGCTATAAAAAGTCCACAACCCACTTGTGCCACAAAACCTGGTTTGCTTCACATAAAAGCCTGAGCAGCATTAGGAGATAGCTATCAGGGCAACTGCCTGGGGTCTCATGGCACAGGGGCTCCCATGAAGCTACATTGCTCAGGATTTCACTGCAGCCCCAGGTGGCATGGTTCAGGGCTTGGCCTTCAACCCCATGTGGCAGGGCTTTGGGTTTTTGCCCTGGGTACCAGTGAGTCTAAAGCTGGTTCTGCTTGGCACTACCCCCCTCTCCCTTCGCTCCTCCTCCCACCATGAAACCTGCTCACAATTCCGCACACTGCCTCAGAACCCTGACTGAGAACTACCTAGGCTCTTCTAGTACAAACCATCCCTAGCATTCCTGAAGTGCCTGGACATTATTCCAGAAGTTTCTGTGTTATGATCTTAAAATACTTGCACTAAGATCTCCCAGGACTCAGGAAACATATCCTCCCAAGATCTGCAACTAGAAATCATTGCTGGAAAACGTTCAGCACAAAAATCTGTCCAGTATCACCTCCAAAGACTGCGGGGCTTATCTACTTTAGTTTAATTAGCCTATTTTTGTGGAAAATTCTAAATCTGATGCCAACCATGGACTTATCTTCAGTGGTAGCTGACAGGCCTACAAGCAAGGCAGCTTAATCTCAGTCATATAACTGGACTAATCTACGTGTTCAAAATTGCAAATATCATCTCATAAGAAAGCTCAAGTGGAAACAGTACAAAGACGGTCTTTTAAAGTTATAATTAAGGACCATTTGGTAAATACACTAAAATTCCTTCAAGTGTAGGTGGAAATTAAATGATACATGTATACATTTTAGTGCCTTTATTAACAAATTATTCTTCAGTCTTGAAGACAAAGGGATTTGTCTGGTCAGTGGAGAAAAAAAAATGGTCATGGCTCCTTTAAGGGTTCCCAAAAATACCCTTCTGTGAGGAGGAATGTCATTAGTGAGCTACAGGCTGACCAGAAAGAGTTCAGCTGAGTCACCGGATATGCTTACCTGGAGGAGTCTATATATACTCTATTCCTCCTCACAGAGTTCTCTCTTCTTGTTTGAATCAATAACTCCTCCCATTGGATTGGCAAAGGACAGGGGTTTATGCTTTGCTATGGGCATTGTGCTAGTTGCCTAATTGGGTACTGGGAATTTTTTTTTCCCAACAGCCATAAGCCAGGAGATCAGGATCCAGCTGAGTGGGTGGGAGGTTAGGTTCAAGCTGTCAACTTGGCAAACAACAGATGTTCAGTGCAGGTCCCCATTCCATAGAGATATGGTTTCCTGATAATCCAGAGCTGGAAGCAGACTTAGGCGAAGATATCCCTCCATAGGGGCTGTCTCAGCACCCACTGGCAGCCGGCTCCCCTTTCCCTCTGTGATACTTCCATATTCTTTAGGAAAATATGCTTATGATCGAACATGACATTACAAAGATATACTTTATGCTCACGTAAGATATCTTTGGAAATGTTATGATTTACTCAATAGGATTACCCCATTCATATGCATGTATCCTTTTTGTATTTGTAGTGAATCTGTATATCTGTATTTCATATTTGATACTTTGGGACACTTCTACTGCTGACACTTTAGAGGCTACCCAGGGAAAAAAACCCAGGCAGGACTGATGGCCCATCAGCAAGGACAGCAGACTATGAATAGGTTGGACCTTTGTGTGGCTGCTCCATACTGCTGATGACTCATAGACACTGAGATACTACAGAGTCAGGTGGCCTGATCACCTGATACTAACCTGCATCTTGGACCACTGAACTGTTCCACTGGTAGGTCGGGAAATCAACAAAGGACTCCCGCCTTATGGAAATTCTATATAAGGTGGGCAAGAAAAGCAATGATTGCCTTTAGTTTCCTTTTTTTTCTGATGTCCCACCCAAAGAGATACTTAAAACACATGGAAACAAAAGGACTTGAGCTGTGTGGGAACTATGGGGGGGTGGGGGTGGAGAAGCAGTAAATCCAGGATAAAAAAAAAGTATCTGGCCTGTGAAGGACTCAGCCTGAAACAATGTCCAGGTGAGGAATTACTATTTGTAACCAGTTTCTTCGGTGAATCTAGCTTAGTTTGTATGCTTTATACAATTTTTTAAAAATCTGCTTTGTTCTGTTTGCTACACCTTTGACCACTTAAATACACCTTTTATGGTTAAGAAACTTATTTGTGGTTTAAGTAGAACACAGTTTATAGACTTTCTATCTCAGAAAGCTGGAATCTGTGCATACCTTTCTCCACATTGAGGGAGGAGGCAAATTTCATATAACTTTGGTTTTGTACCCCACAGAGAGGATGAACACCTGGGTTCTGGGGCATGTCCCTTAAGCCAAGTCATTCCAGAGCTGATCTCAGTGTGTGTATCACCTGTGCTTGGTGTGGCCCTGTCTGTGGGCTCTGTTGGAGGAGGCTTTGGTGCCCAGAGGGCTCAACAAGACCATGGAAAAGGAATCCATGGGGGTTGGGGGGGAAGGTGGCATTTCAGCATCTCAGTTGTCATCTCAGGAGGTTCAAATCATCAGTTCCCCCAGCACCTGCCACCTGCTAGCAATATTACAGATCAATATCTCCTCCTCCCTCCCAGCATTTCCTGACAACTACAATCAGCTGTTTTGCTGTATGCAGGAAGCTCTGGGAGGAAGAGAGAGGAACAAGGGTGGGGTATGCTTGGGGAAGGGGATAGGAAATTATGTGAGTCAGAAATTGGGGGAAGGAGAGGGGGCAGGAATAGGCAGAATGGGGGTGGGGCCTGGCACAGAGAGAGGGATCGAGCACCCTAAAGGTGCTGGGGGAAGCCAGCACCTTTGTATCCCCCTAAAGAAGCTGAGACATGGGGCTCTTATTGCCTAGTATAGTGGGGAAACAATCCCTTTCTCCAGCCCCTTAGCACTCATACAAAGGGAAAACAGGATCCCCGCAATTGTCCAGGACCAGGTTTGGCGGGAAGAAAGCAGCCTTCAACTAAGGGGAAATGATTAAGGAAGGAGCCATGGCCTGCACTGTCGGAGTTATTGCCAAATAGTTTCCAGGTGAGTTAAAGGAATTGAAACCTAATTAAACCACCGCTCTTGCATCTTGTCATTCTGTCTATGATGCTGGGACAAATCTCTGAGGAGAAAAGACACGGTAAGATGGGAAATAAGAGTGCTGTACATACAAACTAACACCAAAGATGTAGACATGCATTGTCAAAGGGCTGTTGCTAGTTTCTCTCTTGTTCCAAAGAGCTAGGAAGTCCTGAATAAAAATGCAGGAAATAAATAATGTAATTTTAACCCTAAACTGGTACATGCTTCCAAGGCAGACAATCTAAAAGTTATTATTCACTATAGCATCTATCATTTTGACACTTTCATGGTCAGGGGATATACAATCAGGCTATGAAACATTTACATTATTCTCAGAATCCCTTCACATAAAGAGACCCATATATCATTCATTGTATTTTATTTTTTAAATCTCATTTTCTCTCCTTTAATCTTCTTACTGGATGCTTAGGTCTTTTACTTCAATATCCCCCCAAAAAGAGAGGGTGAGGGTCTAAGGCATTTCTATCACAGCTCACTCACCCTTTTCCTTTCTCCATTCTACTGCCCTGTTAAATGTTTATTTCTGTCCTTGTAACATGAATTGGTTATGAGAGCATTTCTCTGCCTGACCCCAACCAGCATGGTGCTATCAGACATTCACTGCTGAAACTGTCATGGCCTTACTGTCAGCGCACAACACTAAACTGCAATTTGCTCTAGCAGAGCAGACTAATGTATCCCCATTACATCCTATTCATGAAATTCAACCTGGTAGAATGTTATTAAACTTTATTAGAGATCAACCATGTTAACAATATCGCAGATTTAGATTAGGAGCCTGGTTTCTGAATGTCTGTCCGAACTGAAGGAGGACTGGAGTCTGGGAATAAAAAAAATTGGGCAAGATGTTATCGGGAGATATTGATCTCTAACGGCAGAAAATACCTATGATAATTTTGTAAGATTTCTATACATCAAATAGAAATGTCATCTCAGCCACTTCCACAAGATTTCCACGTTTGGATCACATGCAAATTGGATTCACTTGCATCAATCCTTTCTAGTTATGCAAACTAGTGAATCAAACTCACAGGGGTGGGTTTAAACTCTAGGATTCAAATAAATCCACCTCCATTCTACCTCCTGTCATAAGTGTGCAACAGTTCATTTAAACCTTTAACAATTTTACTCACTTAAATAGAAGTAGGCATCTTGTCATCTAGAAGTATCAGTATATAATTTTCAACTTTGTATAAAAAATAAAGATGTGAAAAAATTAGCCAACCATACCACACCACCCCATGCTGTCTGCTACTGATTCATAGTGCATGCCTCATTTAAAAGTCTCCCCCTGTCCCCAGGCAATAAAAAGATTTTAAAATGTTGATGATATGGACAGAAAAGCTTACAGTGCACTTTATCATATGTGCCTCACATTATTGAGAAAAATTTCTCAGATGTCTGCTTCAGAATAATTATTCTGAGACTGGTTTTCTCTCTACAATTCCACTGACAAGCAATGAATGCCTACATAAAACTACTCTAATAATCATTTATATTGCTACATTCATCCCTCTTTGTTTACCGCACAGCTAGAACATTGTACTCCAGCATTTATGTTCCATTTAATAGTTTGATACAGGCCTACTGTAAATTTTACCTAATACATAGGTAAAATCATCATTTCCCTTATAGGTGAACACTTTTCACAAAACAATCATTTCATATTTGACCTCTCTGTCCAGAGCCTCAAAGGAAATCTGCGGAACACCATCAAAAAGATGAGCCTGCAAGCTTAAACCGTAACTTTGCGAGACACTAAAAATCATGGTCTTAATAAAGAGACTGCATTGGTGGCTTATTACAACAATCTGTAATCCACTGCTTCCCCTCTCTGCATTTTTTTTGCCTTATGACTGCAGTAGTGTTAATGGAATACTTCAGCATGAATAGTCCCTCAGAATAAGTGTTAAATGCTTATGCTAATCAATTTGTATCTTGTATTTAGCTATGACAGTTTGAATGGCTTTCCCAGAAACCAAGAAAAGTTCTGTGGAACTCAAAAGCTTCTCTCTGGGTGACGCCTCTATTGCAGATGCCCTTTTGAAAGCCTGGGCCCCAGGGCAGTTGTGCCCTTTCCCTGTGACTGGGTGGAATCACAGAAATCCCCCTGGGGCAGGAATGGTGCCCCTTAGCGTCTATCAGAAGCGGGGAAGAGTGACAAGGGACGGATGACTTGATGATTACCTGTTCTAGTCATTCCTTCTGGGACACCTGGAATTAGCCATTGTTGGAAGACTGGATATTGGGCTAGATGGACCTTTGGTCTGACCCAGTATGGCCATTCTTATGTTTCCCAATGTGCTGATCATGCTACTGACACCCGCCGCCTTGCTCTCTGGGGCTCTCTATCACTCTGTCCTGCTGGGCCAGATCCTCTGGTCTCTCCCATCCAAAGTTAGGGTTACTGACCCATTGTAGAACAATGCAGACACTGAATCACTTCGGCTTTGGGAGGACTCAGTTCTAGGACTCAGCACTCAGGAAACCAACCCTCAAAAGGGATCAATCCTCCCCCCTCCCCCAAAAAATCAGTCTATGTAAAAATGTGTACACAACGAAAGCTCATGAGGTCAGCTCTCTTTATCAATGAAAGAGAGATATGCAGTGGTTGCTTTCCCCAGGTAACAATTATTTACACTCGGCTTAATGACAAACAAAGGAGTTTTTATTAAGTATAAAAAGTAGGATTTAAGTGGTTGCAAGTGAAAACAGTCAGATCAAAGTAAGTTACTAAATTAAAATGAACAGAAAATGCATAGCTAAATCTTACCCTAAACAGCGGTCCTTATTTCAGATACAAGCTTCAAACCAAAGTTGTACTTTTACTGATTTGGGTCTACAGCCTTCTTCAAAGTTCCTTTCTATCCTCTTAGGGTGAACAAAGCAGTTTCCAAAGCCAGCTGAAGACAAAAGATTGACTGCTTCCCATTGCTTAAGTAGATTTTTCCCCAGGACAGGAATCCTTAGTTTGGCACCCCCCCATTCCCATAAAAAACAACAGGTTCAAAATGGATTCCAGTATCAGATGGTAGGGACACATGTCTTTCTAGGACCAACCACTGTTTGGGCTTTCAGGACAAATAAGGCTGTTTACAAGTCTTTGAGCTGACCTCTGAGTCATTACTTTTCTGGGGCACCAACAATGGCCCTTACCAACTTATTTAGAACTATAAACAGATCCATACTTTATATTTCTTATTTCACATACAAAAATCACATGCACAAAAATAGAATATACAGATCTAGCAGATTGCCTCTGCCCCAGCAGCAGCCCTGACCAAAAGGAGTTGGTCCAATAAAACACATTACCTCAGCCACCATATCTCTTAATATCCTGGAACCAACAAAGCTGCAACATTGAAAATAACAATGGAAGATATCTAATACATGGAATTAAATGTTTGGCTTCATATTCTATAATGTGCACCATGCCAGACAGGCAATGATAAGGCAAGGCTTCGATTCACCGATCGACTCACCTTACTCCCATAGCCAAAACAAAAATATTTGGAAACAGATATATAAGGCAGGAAGGACTCTGTTCCAGCAGCGCCTGCAATGTTCTGTAAACACAAGAAATTGACCTACCTGAGCCCAACAGAGGATCCCTGTTCAATGATCCATATCTTACACTTTCACAGCAGGCACTGTGAATTGTTTGTGAATAATTTAGATGCAAATAGATACCATGATAAACAATATCCTTATTCAATTATATCCTTATGGTAACGAGCCTTTCAGCAGTTTTGATATGAAAACTAGTCAACCATTTTCAAAGATTGCTTCTACTGACAGTCTAGATCTGCACTGCATGTTTCCATAGGCAAATGCCTTTCCCCCCAAAAAGATAATTTTTTTGTATAAAATATTTATATTCTTACTTAATCACTACTCTCCAAAAGTGATTTCTAGCTGCAGCATTTCCTGAATCTTGGATTTCCAATTCCCCATGACTTTTACAATGACCAATATGCATAATTTTGGAAAGAACTACCAAAATTATTCCTTAACATTTCTACATGTACCACAGTTTAGAAGAACAGTTGCATTTACCATTTTTCCAAGACTGTACCTTGTGCAAAGAATACATTGCCCATACCTTACTCCATTAGTAACTAATCTAACCACCAGGGAAGAAAGTGCTATCCAATATAAGATTAACAGAATCTGATCAAAAAGGTTTTCTGTTTGGGTGTGTGTGTTTTTTCAAAAACAGGAGAAAAAAAGAAATGTATAGGAACAAAAATGGCTATAAATGAAAGCATAAGAATACCAAAAATATATAAGTTACGAGGAACATGGATGTTTATTTTTATAGTGCCAACATATTTTGTAGGTTTCTATGCCTAACATAAACCATGGCATGTCATACAGCCTATACACATATTTAGGTTCATAATTCACCAGTTTTTATGTTTGTGAAGGATTTTAAAAAATCCTTATTTTTACAATTGTATTTGTTATCCCTATCTTTTCACTGGATACTTTGTGTAATCTCACCAAAATGAAATGTGATAAACTTTCCTATGAAAGTTAACACAACATAGATCAGACTCTCAAGAGTCTCTGGCAAAACCTCAACAACAGAAATGATCATTCTTCATTTTATATCCTGGTATCTTTTAATTACGCCCATGGGTAAATACAGTCTAAGGCCAGGTCTATACTAGGCACAGGTTGGCTTAAGGTACACAACTCCAGATATGTAAATAAAGTTGCTGGAGTCAACATACCTTAAGCCGAGCTTGGGACCATCTTCAGAGCGGTAGGTTGATGGGAGCAAATGCTCCTGTCAGCTTCCCTTACTCCCTTACTCCTCATGAATCAAGGAGTATTGGCGCCAACTGGCGCCAATTGACCCTGTAAGATCAATCTCTGGTGTGGTAAGAATAGACATGGCCTTACATTTCATCTGGGGTCAGGATGTCAGTTCTTCAGTGTTCATCCATCTTTTGTTTGTCCAAACTGTGCTGAATATTTGTAACTTGCAGGTTCTTCTGAAACTTGTCAATTTAACTATTTGCAGGATTCATAGTTAGTCACCTACAGTGCATATTATTATTTCTATTGCCTCGTAGGATGAATGAAACTTAAGCCAGTGAGTGATTTTCAGACAGGAAATGTATCTTCTTTTGTGCACAAATATCCCTATTCTATTCCCTAAAAAAAATGTTGTAACAAACTCATTCATAAAAATGTTCACAAAAGTAATACTCAGGACACAGAGAACAGAATTTAAATGTTTGCTCATTGTAGTATTGGTAAGTGTATAGATAGATGTACAGATAATTTTACCAAATTTGAAATTATACACTGAAACAGCATTGAGTCTTTTGGAAATATCGGTTGCTTTATGAACACAACAGCAGATGATGACATTTTATTAGGGATAGCACCTAGAGGCCAAACAGATTGAGGAATCTTTATGGTATTCATTCTAAGGATGTTAAAATGCAATTAATTGACTAGTCGATGGAATTTCCATTGACTAGTCAACAGGCACTTCCGCGTTTTTCATTTGAAATGTACAAAGGAGGGGCTCTTGTATATTTCAAAGGAGGAATGCACAACGCTGATTACATCCCGGGGCCATTGGGAAGTCCCACTGACTCCGGGCTGCATGAGGGTGCCTGCTTTGAAATGGACAAGAGGCTCAGCGGGGGCTCTTGTGCTTTTCAAAGCCATGGAGGCTGGGGTCAGCGGGGGACTCACAGTCTCCCGCTGACCCCGGGCTCCATGCTATGGGCTCCCCTGACCCTTTGAATCGTGCAGAGGCAGCAGTTTCAAAGGGCCAGTGGCCTCAAAGCTGATCAGCTGTCCGGTGGCTGCCCTTTGAAACTGCCACTTCTGCACGATTCAGAGGGGAGGCAGAGGCACCTGGGGCACTTCCCTGGAACCTGGAGAGGCAGGGGAGCCACACAACACTTCCCTGGAACCTGGGGTCAATTGGAGAGTCCCCAACTGGCCCCGGGCTCAATGATAGCTGCCCCTTTGAGTTGGGCGGAGGTGGTGTTTTAAAGGGGCAGCCCACCGCACAGCTGATCCTGGGATCAGCTGTGCGGTGGGCTGCCCTTTGAAACTGCCACCTCTGTGCAATTCAAAGGGGCAGGAGGGGAAGCCAGGGTCAGCTGGGAACTCCCCAGCTGACCCCAGGCTCTCCGCGGCATTTCCCCAGGACTCAGGATAAGCTGGGGATTCCCCAGCTGACCCCGGGCTCCAGGGCTGCCCCTTTGAATCTCCGCAGAGGTGGCATTTTAAAGGGGCAGCCCCCTGCACAGCTGCCGCTTTGGGGTTTCAAAGTGCCCCTCCCTCCCCCTCTATTTCATAGAGGCAGCAAGAGTGGGGGATTGACTAGTCAAGTAGTTTTTAACATCCTGAATTCATACCTCAGAAAGTAAATGACAGTCCAAAGCACTTACAGTCTGAAAGACAAACAGGTGGAATGGAGGGAATGCATAACAAAATTACAAGGATATCTGCAATTCTCAGGAGTAATATTGTAATCATCTGTAGCAAAAATTGCAACTCTTACAAGAAAAAAGTGCACTGTGAAATGCTGATTAGAGGAAGGAAAATAAATCTACCAATCAGATAAGTCCCATCTATTGCCATTGATTTTTGGAAAAGTCACAATCTTGGCCTTTATTTCTCTACCTGAAAATGGGTTATTGTAGTATTTGTTATCTACACTTGCTCAAGGAAGTTGTATGGAAAAATTAATTTTGAAAAGTGTTTTGAAGAGATATAACTTTAAGTATTATTCAATTCTATTATTTCTGATCTCAAACTGATGTCAGAAAGCCACTCAAAAGTGTTGAGGAACTACAACATGATGGAATTGTCATGAAGGTCTCTGTCAAAACTGTATTCTGCATACCTGAAGAGTTTCTGAGGCAATACTATGGTAGAATTCCAATAGCAACCGCAACTGATACAGAGCTCACATCTCTCATCTAACCACCCTTTCCAAAACCTGACCACCCTCTCTGTTGGTCAAGGCACAATACTATTCCATACAACTAATATTGCTGCCAGCACCTCTTGTGAGGTTATTAAGTATTGATGCTAGCTATTCATCCATGAATCCTTCCATTGACTTCTATGTCTTTAGATTGGCCGGTCACACTATTTTGTGCTTGGCAAATTCACTGATATTCTCTATTGGCTTTTGAAACTTAATTTAACTTTCTGTATATGAGCTAAGATTTTTTTAGTTTTTATATGCCCCAATCTGCCTCTTAACAGTGTGACCCTTTAATAAAATAATTGTAAAAATCTTAATTAACAGTATCCAAGTAATTATTTACCACAGCTATAGTTCATGAAAAAATCCCTTAAGAATTATAGTTGTTAGTAAGAACTACTGTTTAAAAATCTTAATGAACCATAAGGCCTTGAAGAGTTAATCAGATACTAATGAATACAAAATTAACTCAAGTATTTATCTTTTTGCAATTAGTGTGGTTTTTTAAAAATGTTTCTACATCACGGTGCCCTTCAAGAGAGCACCTTCATTATGGTAGTCTAGAAAAAACATGAAGTGCGCTAAAACAAAACGAGAACAAAAAGAGACAACAACAAAAAAGAAAAACCACAACATAGAAAGAGTCACTCCCACCCAACCTTATCCCTTCAACTTTATCAGTCTCTGGAAATACATTAGGATTTTTATCATTTTTATTATTCACTCTTCCTCACTTCTGTGATGTTAGTTTTATCATTCACTCTTCTTCACATCTGTGTTACTGAGAAGAGATAATAGCATAAGGTCACTATTGCTTGCATGGCACTTTTTTTTTAAATCAACCCAGTAATATCACTGAATTAATAAGGAAAGAGCCTGAAAGATAGAAAAGAAATCCATAAAATTCTGAACATAAGCAACTTTCAAAAATTGAACAGGTTCTCTGAAGCTAGCAACTAATAGAATAAAATAGTGTCAGTAACATTAAAATTAATTAACATATATTTGCTCCCCCCCTCAAAAAAAATGCAGCCAATTGCTTTTCTTCTTATATTCTGTCACGATCATTAACTATACATTTCTTAGTAGGGGGGAAGAATAATGGAATCTCCTCAGCTTCTTGTTTTAGTATGAGAGTATGCTAGTCTCAGTATTCATACTGTTTGAGTTTAAGTCCTCACCAGTATTGGTGTTTTATAGATGTGGACCTAGTAATACAAGGATTTTCTTCAGTAGCAAACAAGCCCTTTTTTCTTAATAGTTATTTCCAAGTGAACCCAGGATATATATATCATGTTCATCAACCAATATTTTCTTTTTTACATTATTTTAGTACTGTAATTAAAATCAAAATTATATCTCCTACTTTTACTCGTGAGAAATTCAGTCTATCATATATATCTTTCATGTCAATATGACTATTTCACTTTCAAGAGCTGGACAAAATATCTTAAGTTCAACAAGTCAGCACATTTGGCTTGTGATATACATAAAATAAGGTGCAGGAGGTTTTTGGGAGACAATACTAACAACTTAATTCCACTTCTTGTCATCCAAATAATGGGCAGGAGACATTAATTACTGTAGATACAAGATTTAGGATAGTAAATGCAAAGATGGATAAAAGGTAGAGAGAAGTACATGTACAAAGGAAGAATATTTACTTTAACTTACAAAAGTGCTGTGACTAACGTTCATAAAATCATAGACCTTACAATGGACAATTTCTAACAAGTAATACATAGCACCACCATCAACAGAGCTTTTTCATTTGACACATAAAAATCCTTAAACTGTCCGATGAACCGCATGCAGAACAATTTAATACAAGAGCAATTAATCACTAGGCAGATACAGCACATAGAACCCACAAATCTGATATTCACATCCACCGAAATTGCAAGTTATGTCCTGAAAATGCATCATTCATACTTTTATGAATATACTGGCACTCCCCAAGTTACAAACATACAATTTACAAACATCCGCACATACAGACTGCAGCCCTGGGGAGCAGGCAAGCAAGGGTGCCATTTTGCGAGAGTAGGGGGGCAGCAGCTGTGTGCTCCGGGACACGGCTTGCTTTTCATCCCTTTCCCCAGATTCTAAGGGAGTGAGGTGAAAGTATGTGCATTCCATGCATGCCTCTCACACCTGGCTGGTGTGATTGCATGCACTTTCCCCTCACTCCCTTAGTGCCTGGGGAATGGAATGAGAAGCAAGCCTCATCCCAAAGCACACGGCTGCTGCCCCCTGCTCCCATTTCGAAATGGTACTCTTGCAAGCAAGAGGCATAAGTGGTGGCGAGCAGTGCAAGTCTTGGCTGGAGGACTCAGGAGGGACAGGAGTCATTGCACAGCCAGCAGCTGAAGAGAAGCATCACTTTAAAGGGGCAACCACCACTTTTCTCCAGTTGCACAGCCACCTCCTGCTCCTCCGAGGTCCTCCAGCCCATGCTCATGCCACTCATCACCTCCTGGTGAGCAGGAGCTAGGTGCAGCCCACAGGAAGGCTGGGGCAGTAGAGAGGCCAGGGATGCAGCCAAGGAATGTCCAGAAGTCACTTCAGAATCTCTGCCTATCTCCTCATCCTCCTCTAATTAAACCTGCCTTTCCCCAAGCACTAGCATTCAAAGTTACATGAAAAAACCTACTACTTTCATTGCAAATATATGGTATTTCAGATACATTGTGGGTTAAAAAGGCTTTTGTGAGCTAGTCTAGGAACCTAACAACCATTTGCAACATTGTTTCTATGGGAAAATGCATTCTGAGTTCTAAACAACTGCCTTACAAATGAACTTTTGGAACACAACCCTTTTATAAGTTGGGGACTTCCTGTACTTGTGAACTGTTAAAATCCCGACAAAGTCATTACTACTAATTACACTTTTAAGCCTGCATAGCAATACACTGCACAGCCCACAAACTGCTCTAACTTGCATTTATTATCAGCTCTTTTCTCTAGTTCTGACACAGGGAGGATGAAGTTAATATCCCCCATCTCCTATTATGTTAGGCTATTCATTAGTGGGACTTTATAAGAAACCGGTGATTCTTAATTCCAAAATTGCTCAAAGACCTGCCAACATATCACTGCTGCAGCTGTCAGGGACCTTGTTGTATCATTAGACTATGACTCAGATAGTGAATCTCTGCCCGAGGATTTTTGGCAGTAGAATAAAAAAATTTAGTGATACCACCACTGCGAAAACAATTGCCAGTTTTGGTGCTATGAAAAAATGGAGTGAACTTTGTAATATAGCTGGCTCCAGAAGATGTTAACATTGACCGACAGGAATTCATGGGACTTCTTGTTTTTGAATTCCCCCAATAATGCCCCAGTCAGATCGTGACTAGCCCCTTTACAGGCAGTACTACCTGTGGCGTAATTAATGATGTGCTTTCCAGATTGAGGGGGCAGTACTAAGGATGGGTCCAGTGATAGTTAATGGACACCCAGGTCTCCTTAAAGAAAGCCTGAATGAGCTCTATCTGAGGCACACACACAAGCAGGCCAGGTTCTGAGGAAGGCTGTGAGCTAGGGTCTCTAAAAAGCCATACAATCAAGATAGGGGAGGGGAACACACACACACACACACACACACACACACACACACTCTCTCACACACACCCCTACACACACTATAACACAAAATCAACAAAATAAAATATAATTAGAAATCAACTGTCAGTTCTGTAAGTTTATGGCTTTGGTTGGAGGTTAGTGATATTACTTTTGGAAATTTTCACACAAAAGGAATGTGATGTTGCAGCTAAGCTAGTAGAGAAATGGTGGTAATGCACCATGGCCAAAGAAAGTGCACTGTTCAGGAAAGCAAGTAAGAGGTTTCATTTCAGGAAGGGACATTCATAATTTTATATTGCTCAAAGACTGCAGAACAGTGTATTTATTTTCCCTGACTCTATGTGTGTGTTCATTTTTCCTGACTTGTGTGTGTGTGTGTGTGTGTGGTGGATGTCTAAGTTCTTCACCCCTCATTTGCTTTGAGTTTCGGAAATAATATGCTGTGCATTATGCTCTTATGTTGGCAACACAGGAGAGAAAAAAGACAGCCATTTGGTAAACATCACCCATTCCTCCCGCAGCCCCAGCATATGAGGTGTAGCAATGCTTCTCTGAGACACTGATAATGATAATAATGCCTCCCTCAGAGATTTTTTTTTAATTAAATTTTGTTTTGGTTAATCATGCCGGGTCCCAGCCTTGGTCAGCCCCAGAAACAACACACAAGGAGGTAATTTTGTTTTATATTAGTATCATTCCTCTTAATTCAAGCAAAATTATAGGTGATTTGTATTTGCGTTAGGATGCACTGGTGTTCAGCTTCTGTTTGGCAACGATAAATCCCAAGTAACACAGTCAGCAGCATCTGACAGATGATTTGATAGGTGGGCTTAAATTAAAGCCTCCACAGAACTAGGAAAACACAAAAAGAATGCCTGGTTAACAAGCTTATTTAACTACACTAAGCTCACAAGTACAGTGGGTCCGACTGGCTTTAGCAGCACAGCCAACCTCATTAGCCAGCAGCAGAGGATTCTTCTAGGAGACAATGATTTGTTAGCACACAGTCAGCATAGCTGCTCTAGTAGCGCTGTTGTACTCGGCCTAACTGTGGCTAAAGCAGTTCTCAGGTTATATCAATACCTGTCTTGAAGATTGAAGAGCTGAAAGAGTAAAATTAATGCACGTATTGCATCCACTTTTGGACTTGCTCTGATGTCAGAGCAGTGGATGTGGTCCAAAATCTTTTTGGAAGCAGATTCTGGGGGGGGAAAAAAAAACCACCTGAAAATCCATACTAATTAATGGGATGAGTGTGGGGAGTTTTGTCTTTAATGTACTTCATTAGTTATGACTTCTTAGAAGCCTGAAACTGTTCAACCCCAGGCATCTTGTCTCTTTCTATTTGCCAGTTGCTACATTTTCTCCTGTGTTTCTAGTGCAGCACATACCTTTGGTTTGTTTGCTATTTTATCTGCACTGTTAGCACATTGTGCATAAATATTTTCAGTGATGGGCTGTGCTAAATAATTTGCATTTCTCCTACTGGGTTACTAAGTTTTCAAAAGAAAAGTCGCCACAGTAGTTTTCCTTTCTATCCAAGTTCTCCCACTCTGCACACATGGCACATGAGATTTGTACAAGTTGGCAAGTTGGCAACACAAAGGGTAACTACTTGGCCACAGAACAGGTAAATGTCAGTGCAAACTTCCTTGCTTGCCAATGTGACTGAGTCCAATTTTGGAAGATCTGTTTTGCTGTGTGAGGCAGCAGATAAACCTCCATGCCCACACACTCCTTGGCTGTTTTGCTCAGACGATCAGAAAAACTATCAATTAGTGCTGAGCCTGCATGGACATGACAGGTGAATGGACATCACTAGGAATTTGACACCAAATAGTAGCACAACAAGCCACTAAGAAGCAAACAGGTGGTGACAGTTTTTCCATGACAATGACCTTTGCCAAATCTGAACTTGTAGTCTAGAGATGAACAACTGTGAGGTCAGTGAATTAAGCTCTCAGAATCCTCCCCCTTTTTTTGATTATGAGTAATAAAGAAAAATCCGTAATGTGAAGCACATCCATGGTGAGTGGGCTGCTCCCCAGTAGTATCTAGTCCCATAGTCCAGTCTGTGCACACACTGACTATTCTGTGGAACTTAGGAAGACCAAAGAATACCCACGCATAAACCATTCCAATATTCTGGTCGGAAGCAAGGAGAGGATGTTTTGAGGACATTTTAAAAGGCTTCATACTGCATAATCAACCCCCCTGGGCCATCGGTTTCATTAATGCTTTTTTTGGAAATATCTGAGAGATGCATTAGAAGAGAAAAATATTTAAAAGATCTTTAGCGTACAAGGAACATTATCCTCTCAGAGACCTTAAAAAGCAATTACCGGTGAACAAGCATATTTTCATGGGATCCAAACCAAAACTCAGAGTAAAAATTGGAATAAGCCAGGGTTGTCCCTGCCAGGCTACAAATATCCCTGTCCTTGCTCCATCTTACATCCTTGGCATAGTAAAGAGTCTACCCTGAGGCTTCATTCACCCACACATAAAACTAAAATACCACATCCAGAATAAGACCCTGGTTCAGGGGAAATCTCTGGGTCATAACCACTATGACCCAGACTCAGTTATAACTGACATTGTGTTATGTGTTTGAAATGCTAAGGGTATGTCTACACTTGCAGCCTATTTCAGAATAGGGCTGCAAATGTAGGCATTCGGAATTGCAAATCAAGCCCGGGATTTAAATATCCCGCGTTTGATTTGCATCTTCCCGTCCGGGCGCCATTTTTGAAATTTACAAGCCCAGAATAACTGCCCGCGTCTACACGCAGCAGTGAAACTGGCGTTCGAAATAAAGCCCTATTTCAAACTACCTGTTAAACCTTATTGCAGGAGGAATAACAGGTAGTTCGAAATAGGGCTTTATTTCGAACGCCCGTTTCACTGCCGCGTGTAGACGCAGGAAGTTATTCCGGGCTTGTAAATTTCAAAAAATGTCGCCCGGCCGGGAAGATGCAAATCAAGCGCGGGATATTTAAATCCCAGGCTTGATTTGCAATTCCGAATGCCTACATTTGCAGCCCTATTCCAAAATAGGCTGCAAGTGTAGACATACCCTAAAAGTGTTGCCAAAATGTAGACAGGTGCATGATCTTGCCTGTACTTGACTGCTGATAGCACCCTATAGTACTATTAGTTATGCCTATTGATGGCTGAAAGCAATTTGCAGGATTTGTGTTTGATAAACTAAGGTTATAAATCTAATCATCAAAGCAGCATCTACATGATTGTTAATCATTTTAGTCACTCACTCACTCACAGAGTTGTTTACTAATAAATAAATTACATAGTGAAGATCAGATTCTCCTACCAGGTCTGTGGGGCAGATCTCAGATAAACAGCTTAACTAAGTATTTAGGGTGTATGTTTGGGTTAGGGAAAATTGCTGAAAACTGAAAAAGATTATTCCGTTCTTCAGACAATGGTTTATGTCCAACCTTGTTATTTTAATTTTGTTGTTAAGGAAGCCCCAAGCGGAAGAATGTATAGGAATTTTTAGCATGGCTAAACTGGTTTTAAGGTTGGTTCACGTAAAAAAAAAAAAAAAACAACCAAAACAATTGATTCTTTCAGATGGAGAAATAGAATACATGACACATCTACTAATATGAGTGTTTCAAAAAAACTGCCTCCTTTTGCACATTTCTACACTACAAAATATTACAATATCTCCATCTTTGCTAAATAGACAATAATAATTGATTTTATATTCTGTGAATCATCCCACCAGATTTCAGTGATTCCAGCTAAACTGAAATTATGCTAATAAACAAGCAAATCCAATTCCTCTTCTCTGTTACTCAGGCTCTTAGCATCGGCATACATAGGCAGACATGAACCAACAGTTCTTTCTCTGTCGACTTTAGAGGCCGATTTAATCCTACAGTGATGTTTCATGGTCTAGGATACAGCAAGGCAGCATGCCATCCTGCTATCCACCTATCCCTTGCAAAGTGTTCTTATGATTCTTTGTTAGTATCTCCAACAAGTATTTTCTGCCTGTCTTGGATGGTTGGAGAACTCTTTGCAAGCAAGCTTATTTTTCTTAACAGTTGAGCCAATTTCTTAACAGTTGAGCCGCATGTGTGAGAGTTATGTTCCGTAGTTCCCATTTTGAGAACCTGGCACCGATTTGAAACTTTTAGCTGTTCCTCCTGGTTTTCTTCTCCCTGGTGAAACATTGTCCAATTCTCCTCATCTGTCTCCAAATGGGTAGAACACCAGTGTGACATCTTCCTTTGTGGCCAGGTCCATTCTTCCTTGAACATGGGATACTTCTCTCTCCCAAACATGGTTCTCTATTAACTCTCCAGCTCTTCTGATTCTTTGGAGCATCTCAGGGTGCTCACTCAAACCAAGGAGCTCTTAATCTAGCACGGCCAACAACTTCTACTTCACATACAGGATTTCTGGCTTCAGGTAGGGAAGAGAACATGGCACATCTGTTGCAGGCCACAATACCATTTTTGCTCAGTTTTCAAGGTGTAGCTGGAGTATTAGATCTTAGAGAGGTACACAAAGCCCATGGGAATTAGGCATTGAGGTGTCATTGGTTTCTTTGAAAAAACATTTAACTATAGAAATTCCTTTAACTACCTAAGTATTTTTGCATAGGCCTCAGGAGGTATTTATGAATTCCAATTTCAATTAAGTGCAAAGTAAATGAGTAAACGTGGGAAGTAAACTTTAAGGTATCCTTAATGAATAGCTCATTAGAAATGTGACCTTCAAACAGTTCCATAG
The DNA here is from genome assembly GCA_019425775.1 of Rafetus swinhoei. Taxonomy (NCBI): domain Eukaryota; kingdom Metazoa; phylum Chordata; order Testudines; family Trionychidae; genus Rafetus; species Rafetus swinhoei. Next base: position 60,471,983 of record CM033447.1, read on the forward strand.
TTGGTCACCCATGGCAAACAATAATACAACATCTCCAAAGACCCAGTCAGAAAGACAGCTGATGAACATATGTATGGCACTACCTAATATTAAAATAATTATGGGGTACTGCCTTTTTTAACTAATGTCTTGTTAAAACAATTGGCTCATCTATATGGCAAATGAGGAAAAGAGAAGCCCTCAGAACATCCAGGTTTCAGTTGGCTTTACAGTTGAGGCTACACTTTCTAATGATACATTTCATATACAAGAAATATTTACCACACTGTTTTCAGAGAGAGAACTGAAGACAAAATGCAGATTTCCCCCCCAAACAACTATGTTATCAAATCCACATCACTAACAACCTTGTTCCATCTGTGGAAAACTTTCCGGATGCTCATACTGGAAGGATAACAGCTAATTGAGTAGCTGAAATAATGATTACCAGGCCTACAGCAGAGTACAGAATGACTGGGGCCTATTTTTTTTTAAATTTAAGATTCATTATTCCAGGTGTGTAGAGCTGGTTTATATTACAAAGGGTTGTTTCTGTAACAATATTTGAAAGTGTTTTCCTCCTGAATGGTGTGCATTCCCGCCCGCCTCTCCCCCCACCGCCTTTGCTATTTTATTCTCCCCAGACTAGGAAAGAAAAGTTCCTGCTGAAATTTTTTCACAAGAACAAAATATTACCATTATGCAACAAGCTTCCCCTCTGAGGAGAATGTGCACCAGACAAATGAGCATAATTGTGGTGGTTTTCAGTGAATTTTTAAATATGCATCTATTGTGGAGCACTCTCCTTAGAAATCTTTGTAGTTTCTGCATCTTAGATTTCTGTGCATTATATCTAAAAAGTAACACGCTACCCTCACCAGTGTATTCAGTATTCTGTTTAAGTTCTAGTGGAGTTGGCTTTCAGGCAGAACCTATAAATTACCACTTGTTGTCAAGCATAACAGCCTACAGTCAGCTGGTTCAGATCTGGGAGCCGGTCTGCTGCTCACGCATTCTAGCCACATCAGTGAAGGTATTGAAAGAACCAGAGAATGTCTGTTTACTAGATGAATCCAAGTCAGAATTCTGAGTCCAGGGCAAGCAGCCAGTAACTCTTAAAAGGGTACATTGTCAAGTATTTTTAAGCTTACTTATGCTTTCACTGTTACAAATAATCTCTCACCTACCACATATTCCTGCTCGGTAACATAGATGAGACCAATCTGCTTCTCAAAAAGCATTCCAACTAAGTGAAAGATTTGAAGTCTCTGACATAAGCAACAGTGCAAGTTCTAAATCTCTTTGTTTCATAATGCTATAATATGATTCAGATTGGTTATAGTATTTAGATGTTCTTTGCTGTGGCATAGTACAGCGTATTAGCGATGAAATGTGTATAGCTACATACACGCACAAATAAGCATGGTGAAAATAATCCTAGTCATGCAATTTCTGACTGTTCCAATTGCAGGTTGTCCCTCCCTAGTTCTGGACCCTTGGGACCTGACCAGTCCTGAACCAGGGAATTTGCCAGACCAGGGGAGGTCAATGCTGGCCCCTCTGCTGCCACTGGTTGCAGGGCTCTGCTCTGGTGGCAGCAGTGAGGCTGACATGGATTGAGCAGAAATGGGGGAAGAGAAGGGGCACTCAGAGGAAGAGGCAGACAGCCTAGGAGGACAGAAACACAGCCCCACCGGAGCACACTGAGCTCCATTGCCACTGGTCTACACTCTTAGCCCCTGCTGTCAGATGTGGTGCTCTGCTCCTGGCTCCCAGCCACGGGGCTCCACACCTGCCCTTTCCCTGAGCACCTCCCTGTTCCTGCTTCTCCCCCTCTCTCCCTGAGCTTGAATGCCGAAAAATCAGCTATTCTGGCACTCTGGAAGCCCTGGGAGGATGGGGGAGGAGCTGCTGAGTGCGGGGCCCTTGGCTCTTCCCTGTGAGCACTCCAACCTGGGGGCACCACAGGGATGACAGACCACAGATGGTGCCAGACAAGGAAAGTCCAGACTGTAGAAAGTCTAAACTGTAGTAAACAAATTTTCCTCCCCTTCCCTCCTGATCCCAAATGTACGGAATTAAGTAGGAAATATTTTTTATTAATATAGGGAGCTTGGTTGTGTGTCACAGGATATTTGGGTACTCTAATTTAAAGTATTCAGAAGGAAGGGGGGAAAAGAAAGTAATTCATTATTGATCACATGGCTCTCAAATCCTAGATTCTTCATAGTCTTTACTGAAGTGCCACTCCTACAGACTCGTTTATCTGCATGTAAAGTCCCTTTGACTACAATGGGACTATTCACATGCTTGAAGTTAAAAATCTGTGCTTACAGATCTTCACCAGCCAATACAAGTGGCTGCAGTAATCAGTTCATAATTCAACTCACACATAGCAGCCTCACGGGGTAGCCATGTTAGTCTGTTTCTACAAAAACACCAAGGAGTCCTGTGGCACCTTAAAGACTAACAGATTTATTTGTCCATAACTTTTTTTTTTTTTTGGGAGACACTTCCTGCATCTGACAAAGTGTTTTTACCCATAAAGCTTGTACCCAAATAAATTTGTTAGTCTTTAAAGTGCTACAGGACTCCTCGGTGTTTTTACACATCCTAGTATGATCAGAAATATATATCATCATTGGCTCTTACAAAAATGCTTCGCCACCACATACACACACTGTCACTGCCAAGAAATTTCGAAAGCTGAAGTATTACAAAGAATCACTACTGAGTTCCAAATAACTCCTACCTCTCTGAAATTCTGACAGAAAAGCAATGCAATATAGACACCCTTTTTTCTCTTAAGTTGTCTGCCATTGGTTAAGCATAGGAGACATTGTCAGTATGGAGGAAAACTGGAATATCATACAAAAAAGATCTGGACGGCCTTGAAAACTGGAACACTAGAAATGGGATGAAATTTTATAGTGCAAAGTCATACACCTAGGAGCTAACAGCAAAAACTTTTGCTATAAGTTGGAGACATATTAGTGACAGTGGTAAAGCAAATGCCAGCTCTGGCCAAGGTTGTTTGCATTAGCTAAGAACTGACAAGTTCATAAGCTGGAGACCAGACCTGTTCATTTGTGTGTTATCAGAATGAGTCTTACCAGAATGTGTTTAGTGTTTATAGACTCTACAGAATGACTGTAAGTTGCTGCATGCATTAATCTTATTTGTAACACCTGGATGTCCTGCCATGAGGAGATTTATAAGTTTTGCGTTATAACTTTGAGGACATTTCCCCTAAAATTGTGAGCTCAGATGGGAAAAGTCCTGCCTTCTCGCCACCCCACCTCGCTACAGAAGAACTATCAACATGGACCAACAAGGAGAAGTGCACTTCCAAAGATTGATAATTGGGCCTATTACATTATTATTGCCTATTATGTGCAAGTAATCTTCTCCTATGGACTTGAAGGCTAAATAAAGGAAATAAAAAAGGCAGGAATATTTCCCATCTCTTTGCCGTTTGAACTTTCACTCTGTCAGAAACACTAACTTAATGCCAGAGATCCTCAAAGGTGACCCCTGGTTCTGCCCTGAAAGACATTTTCAATTGATACATCATAAAAAACAACACTGTCACTCTTAGGATTTAAATTGATTTGTGGGTATGTGTTTACTTGCTTTAATGGGTAAATAACTCATTTCTTTTCCCAAGCTAATAAAACTTTAACTCATTTATTATAGGACTGGCTATAGGGATGATCTTCAGTGAACGGTCTCATGTACTAATTAATCTGGGATAGGCAACTATTCTCTTGAGACTTGGAAGCGACCTAAACGTGATGTGAGTTTTTATGTAAGGCACCATTTATCAATAAATCCACCTTGCTGAAGTGGCAGGATAGACTGGAGAGTCTAAGGGGCTCTCTGTGACTCCATGGTAAGACTGTTACAGCGATCCAGGAGTTCACATTTGTCACCGGGTTGGTGAAATCTAGTTATAGAACACAGCATCGCTTTGGGGGGGCCTGCTGTTTTTGACAGTCTTCCCTGAGGTAGGCACCTAAAGTCACTAGCCTCTTCAAACCATGTGACAACATCAAGGAGAAAGGACAGAAAAGACCTGGGTGGACTAGTTGATAACAGGATGATTAAATATCAGGAAATATTTCCTAATGGTAAGAAGAATAGGCTATTGGAACAGACTGCTTAGGGAAGTTGTGGAATCTTCTTCACTGGAGCTTTTCAAAAAGAGGATGGCTAGCCATCTATCTTAGGCAGTTTAGATACAAGTCCTACATCTTAGCAGGGATGTTAGAGTTGATGACTCTTGCTGTCCCGTCCAATCATAAGGTTCTATGACTATGAACCATTGTGAAAACCGTATTACTGTGAAAAAAGGCAAATGGAAAAGTAAGATAAGATATTTCCAACAGAGAAAGGAAAGAAACCTCATGTGAAATGTGTGCAGTTGTGGTACCCCCCCCCCTTTTAAAAAAAGATTAAATCAAACTAAAACAGAAAAGGGTGCAGAGAAGGGCTGCTAAGATGATAAAAGGAATGGATAACCTAACTTGAGAAAGGTGATTCAAGGTCCTTGGCTTTTTGAGCCCAACTAAACAAATGCAGGGGGAAAATATGATTGCTCTTTAAAATACATTAGGGCAGTGGTTCTCAAACTTCAGTTACTAGAGAAGCCAGATAAGTGTCCCCCCCCACATTCCCCTCATGCTCAAAACTCACCCCCCAATCCCATTCATGCACCCTCCCCCCGCACTGAGACCTCACATCCCCATCCTGCTCCTGCACCCTCTCTTGCTCCTGTACCCTCCCTCCTAGCCAGACTCTGCACCCACCCTTGCTCCTGCACTTCTCCCCCTGGCCAGACACCCTTCTCCCAGCCTGTTCCTGCACCTGCCTTGCTCCTACACACTCCCTCCTGGCCAGACCCCTACCCCACCCCTAACCTACTCCTGCACCCATCCTCCCAGACAGGCACTTCCACCCCCTCCTGCACCCATTTTGTCATCATGGGTGGTTGGCTGGTGGTCTGCAGAAAGATTTGCATACAGATGGTATGATAAGTGCTTGCACTGCCATATAGCTCATCTGCAACTACTAACAACAAATATTCCCAATACCTGGTGATGGACACTAGACAGAGAGGGATCTGAGTTACTACAGGAATTTTCTGTAAGATGTCAAGCTAGTGGGTCTGCCAATGTGCTCTGGATCCAACTTGCTATTTGGGGGTCGTGAAGGAATTTTCCTTTGAGTCAGAATGGCAGAGACCATGCTGTGGGGGGGGTGGGGGCTGCCTTCCTCTGTAGCATGGGCCATGGGTCACTTGCAGGCTTAAACTAGTATTATAAATGGTGGCTTCTCTCTTGATATGAGGACTTCAATCAATCAGCCAGAAGTTATGGGTCTTATACAGGAGTGAGTGAGTGGGTGATGTTCTGTAGCCTGCAATGTGCAGGAGGTTAGAGCAGATAATCAGAATGGTCCCTTCTGTCTTTAATGTCTAGTAGCTTAAGAAAGTGCCAATGCAACACAAGAACAAATAGGTATTAACTGGTTATCAAGAAGTTTAGACTTGAAATTAGATGAAGGCTTCTAATTATCAGATGAGGGAAGGTCTGGAACAGCCTTCCAAAGGGGGGAGCAGTGGGGCAAAATTCCCCTAACTAGCTTCAAAGACTGAGCTTGACAAGCTTATGGAGGTGATGGTGTGAGGTGATGAGCCATATGCCATTATAGACAATCTGCGACTGCTACTAGCAAACATCCCCAACAGCTGGCGATGGGCACTAGGTGGGGAGGAGTTAGAGTTACTGCAGAGAATTCTTTCCAGATGTCTGGCTGGTGGACCTTGCGGATTCACTCAGCGCCCCACTGATCTCCACATTTGAGACTGGGAAGGAGTTTTGATTCATGTCTGATTAGCAGAGGTGCAGGAGGATTGGAATTACTTTCCTCTGCCTCATGGGGCATTGCTGGTTCATACTAGAAGACATGGTGGACTTCTTTTACCCAGTAATCCAATTGAAAATGTTTCTCTTAAACTCCACCAATACAAGCAGCAGCACCTCCTCCTTTTATACAATATCATCAGTATTTTCAAATTTGAATGCTTAAAAACTTGCATGTACCCCTAATTACATCTGTACAGTGGTAGAGTAAGTGAGCAATCACTCATCCAATCTGTTGTTTTCCAACTTACTTTGGTTTGCTACGGGCCTGCAGACAGAGGCATGACTTAGGCTGTGCGATTTACTGGATGCTTTTCTCACAATTTCAGTGAGGTAACCTATGATTCCTTACAACGTGAATTATTTCTGCTTTGTATGGTCAGAAGGCTGCCACCCTAGCAAGCAATGTTTGGGAGAGGTCCTGAGCTAGCATGAATTCACGTAAACCTCACAAGGAGGATCTTTGCCCCAGCTTCACAGGCTTTGGTGCTACAACTTTTTTTGGTTTTTTTCCTCCCCACAGAGACTGGGGAAACTCCCCAAAAGATCAATGTGCATAGGAGTGGGCCTATGCACACCCCATATAGAGGCGATTGTAGAAGAGCTGTGTGTCTTAGTACTTATCACCTCTGAATCCTTCCCTTGTTGGATACATGGAGATGTTAACCTGTTCTTACTATTTTTAATTTTGCATTATGGTAACACCTCGTGGCTGCAACTGAGATTAAGGACCTATTGTTTTTCGGACTGTAAGAACACATCATATATATAATAGCCCAATGTCTGTGACTCTGTAATGCTGTAATGCTTGGTGTTGCCTCTGGGCGGCGCTGTTGCCTCTGTCACGTCCTTCGCCTCCTGCTGTGGCGCTTGGCTGACTTCTGCGCTGCTCAGCCGGGCTGCCACGTGGGAACAAGTGGCGCAAATGGCCGTTTGGGCTCCGCGCTCCCCCAGCACAGGAGTACTGCATGGGGAGTGGTGCAGCAGTCAGCCGACCGCCACGGCGGGAGGTGAAGGGGGACGGGGCGCTGACGTACACGGCCGGGGGTGGGGCCTGGACGAGCGTGAATCCCAAACGGAGACAGAGGAGAGCGGAGGAGAGCAGAGAAAGAGTGAGAAGCAGGAGGGGGAGAAGAGAAAGAGAGAGATGGAGAGAGAGGCAGGAGGCAGAGGAGAGCTGAGAGAGAGAGGGGGCGAGGCAGTAGGAGGAGGAGGCAGAGCGAGAGACTGGAGGCTCAGGAGAGAAGACCGAGATAGAAAGGGAATAGGATGTGGAGGAGAGACCCGAAAATCCCGTCTTATAACGGGCTAATTGGCTAGTTATTAAAGAATAGTCACTCCCACAACGTGCTTCCAGTGTAATTAGACAACACAGACAAACGGAGGGAGGACAAACAGCAATAATTTGAACAAAGATGCACAGCACAGCAGTAAAAAAGCCAGAAATAGAACTCAGGCCTTCCAACCTGTCATAGTATTTACCAGCCCATGTTGTCTCTCGCCCTATCAATTTACAGTTGTCAGAGTTAAGAATATGTGAGGCTCTGTGATCTTCAGTTATTTGGTTTATTTCTTACACATATATGGCTGCACTGGGAATGTTAGTCTCTTAGGGCACTACTGGAAAAATCAGCGCTGCCACGGTTAATCTTCTGAGGGACTAGTGAAGACCAGTGTTCCCTCTAAACACCGCAGCAGCACAACTTCACAGGTAATTAATCAGCCCCTTCCCTGAAGGGAGCTGACTGACTGGGTGGGGCTGATTAATCACCTGTGAAGCTGGGCAGCCCCGCAGCTTAGACGGAACGCTGGCGAAGATGCAATAAATCGAACTCAGAGGGTGTCCCTGTTCATGCTGACACTCCGGCTCCTCACGAGGAGTAAAGGAAGCCAAGGGGAAAGTTTGTGTTGATGTGGCTGGGTATCATGGCAGCAGAGGCCAATGCCTGGCTATTGCTAACAGGTGGGGAATGATTATTGCCTTACCTTGTGGTTTGTTATTTCTGTTTTTAAAATGATTGAGTAAAGTGAGCACAACATTAATGACTATTTTGGGGGGATATGCAGTAGTGGGGACAATAAAAAGTTTAAATGTCAGCATATGAAAATGAGATACTCTTGGCTTCCAGGAACTCAGAAGTTACGTGGTATTTACTGCTCCCAAACCACTGAAATAGCAGACTGGCATATATATGTTTTAATATTGTTTACAGTTTAAACTGGTACTATTAAGAGTGTGCATAACAGTGTGGTATATAACATACTATTGTTCCAAATTTTACTTATATCACATATATTACTTCTATGTGGCTCAGTATGTACTGCAGTTTAAGGTCTGCAACACATTTTAGTGCCAGGAATACTTATGTGGCAATTTCACTGGAGTGTGAGAAAAATGATTCGCAGTTTAAATAGTGGGACTTGCCTTTAATTTTATTAAATAAATAGCTCTCTCATAGCTTCAACTACCACTAGAAGAAAACTGCTGTGACTAATGGCTTCTTGAATGGCAAATGACAGCATTTACTCATCTTTTTTGTAAGAACCCACAGAAATTAAACTTATCCTATCAACATCTAATTAAATTGGTGTTAGCTGAGTTTTAATAGCATTCAAGACAATCTATACTAGAATAGGGATGTGAAGGGCTAGTTGACAGGATAGTTGACTAGTCGTTTCCCCCCCACCTCCCGCTGCCTCTATGAAATAGAGGCAGCGGGGGGAGAAGAAGGGGGTAATTCAAAGCGGCAGCGCCACACAGAACCCGGCATGAGGCTCCTAGCGGCATTTCAGAGCAGCAGCACCGTGCAGAGCCTAGGATCAGCTGGGGACTCCCCCACTGACCCCGGGCTCTGTGGGCGCTGCTGCCTTGAAACACCACCACAGCATTTCACAGTGGCAGCGCCTCACTGAGCCCTGGGTCGGGGGTGTGGGGAGGAGTTCCCAGTTGACTCCAGGCTTCGGCGCTTTCACCCCCTAGGGCTGTTGCTACACTTCAAAGGCAGAGGCGCCCTATCGACTAATCGAATTCTCAATGCAAAAATGCACTGACTATTTGATTAGTCAATCACCTGATACTTAACATCCTTATACTAGAACAGCAGTTCTCAAACCTTTTTGGGCTCCAGAGACCTTTACACACATAAAAAATTATGCGGAGCCCACTGGAGATGCGGTCCACTGATTGTATATGTTGTACTTATGCGGAGCCCCAGTGGTCCACTGATTGTATGTGTTGTACCTATTGATGTTTCCAGTTTGTCAACCTCGCGGAGCCCCGGGGCTCCGCAGAGCACAGTTTGAGAAACACCGTACTAGAATATGTCTATATTACTAAGTTTTGCTGACAAAACTTATGTCAACACTCAAAAGTCAACAAAACAAAATTGCCAAAGGGGTTTTGCACTTGTTCTCTCTGTCAGCAGATCAAGTCCACCATCATCGACAGCGTGAGCAGTGCACTGTAGGTATGTATCCCACAGTGCAGTGTTGTGGGAAGGCAGAACTTATCCCTGCACTTCTTGGGATTCCCTCTGAGGTCTCTCACAGCAGTCTCAGCTGCGGGGAGCTGTATCATGAGCAGTTCTGTGAGTTCTTTGTGCTGAGGAATGTCAAAGCAACACAGCATCTGTCCCCCTCCCCCTTCAGTAGCAGTCTGCCTGTTGCTGTGATCCTAATGCAGGGCAGGACAGGAGCACTCCACTGATTTGTTCTTTGTTTGTTCCCCAAGTGGAGCTGCTCACTCAGCTGTCAGAAACTTCCCAGAGCTTTGAAAGGGGAGGAGTGCATCCCTGCAGGGCAGCAGAGATCAAAACACTGAGCATAGCCATAAGGGCAGGCCTTGTGGGATACTGGCAGAAGCCAAAACAAACAGCAAAATCTACACTGTCTCTTTGTTGCTGATAAAAGTCGCATTGTAGTGTGAATGCTCCTACTGTTTTGTCAACAAAAAGCAGTTTTTGGCAACAAAACTTGGTAGTGTAGACAAAGCCCTAGTCATAAATGGAACCGTACATCACAGAAGACTGATATTTGATATATACTGAATTATGGTAAGACTGTAACCAAGAAGCCACAGATTACATGTGCTAATATGATTTTAAATCTCTTTTCTGTGACTTCAAATTTCTTTCCTTTATTTCTACCCAAAATCCTAGATTAAAAAATATAGCTAGTATCATACTAGTGTTTCATTATTGCACATCATCATGTAAATTGATACAAAGTTGTTTGAATTGATAGGCTGCCCTCATGTATGTTAGGAGTGGTGTGACAGTTTGATTGTGTGGATAATTGCATGAGAAATGGTATTTTTTTCCTACAGTAGCTCAGCAAAAGCATCTGTGATATGGAAACATGACCTAGTTTCCATAAGGAAACATGACCTAGGATCAGAAGAGATGTATTCTTTAAAGCAGATAGAAACATTAACTTTGCATATGGTGGGGCTATGTCAGTCAACACACAAAGGGGAGGATTTTTAAAAGTACTCAGCATTGGCCAAAACTTTCCATTGACATCAGTGGAAATAAACAGAACTAATTGCAACAGTGGTGTTAGGTCCACACACAGAGCTTTGTAAATCCAAGCCCAAATCTTTAAAAGACTTATTGTGAAAAATAAATACAGGAAAATTGCTTTTAAAAGGTGTGCTGGGTTATGGAATTATTTGTAAACGGCTTTTGGTAGCCTACATCTTGTTTCAGAAAAGCATTTAAGTGAAGCATTCAGGCATGGACTGAAGTACTGGCTTGAAAGTTATTTGGTAAAGCAATTGAGAACAGACTTGAGCTAAGGACAATTGTAACATCTTAATGTGACATTCAGAAAAGATCACTTGTTAATTTCCCAATGCACCCTAATACAAGATATCATATTTACATAGTGGAGACAATTTTCCCCAGTAGAGTAGTGCAGTGGTGTGCAACCCATGGGTCTTCTTGGGGGGCTCGCTGCGACAAGCCAGCTGCCATTTTGTTTTCCTGGCTCAGCGCCCAATGTACGCACGGCAGGAGTGGAAGGGTGCTTTAAATTAAAGGGGTCGCAACAAAATGTTCCTGGCGTTTCCCCCCCGCCCCCCAAGAAAAATTTTCCCGGCCTTGGGGGTTGCGAATTAAAAAAGGTTGAGCACCACTGGACTAGTGTACTGGACTAGGAATCAGAAGACCTAATTTCTACCCTCACCCTTGCCAACCTTTCTGATTCAGATTCAATTGGTAAAGTAGGAAAGCCTCAGCCATGGTCTCTTTGACAACTGCTTTAAAATCCATGGGTTAGACATGCTACGCACATGCCAAACACTCCTAGCACCATTGTGACGAATTGGGTTATGTGCAGGTCATACCTGCTCAGTTGCCCGTTCTGGGATGTCATGTGACCCTGCAGCTTGTCATTCCTACTGACTGAGCTAGCAGAGCTTTTGTGTAGGGACCCAAACGTCATTAGTTCCATTCCCCATACTGACAAAACACAGTTGGCTGACAGTGGTGTGTGTGTATGGATGTAAGCATAGATCATTGCACACCAAAACCACTCCTTTGAAACCATTATAAGATCAATGTTGTGCCGCTTCAAAGGTACCATTAGGTATTTTGGCAGAATTTGTACAGAACTTCAGTATGCTTTGGTAAATGAAGCAAAGCTATATGGATTGAAGTGGGAAACATGGAATCAAAAGCACGAAGTGAGAAAACCTCTGGCCTTTTCAAGTCTGTCTTTTCATGCTGCTCTGAACATATAAAATATTACACATGCTGGCCTGCCCTATGGAACAACACACAGTCGTCTTTAGTGTCCAAATTCCCAAGAAACAGAAAGAAGCCCTTTTTTTAAAACCCACTTTTAACATCCTAAAGCAAATGGCTTATTGCAGAACCAACTTCTCAGATACAAAGTTCACACAGGAAATTAGGCTCACTAGAGACCATTTAAAAAAAACTATTTGTTGGAGTGTTGACATGAGTAATTAAGCATGGGTCAGGCCTTAATTATTGGGAGATTGATTTACCTCCCTGAGGGTATGTCTACACTACAAAGTTAATTCGAAATAACAGCAGTTATTTCAAATTAACTTTAATAGCATCTACACAGGCAAACCGCTATTTTGAAATAAATTCGAATAGTGGAGGCCTTATTTCGAATTTGGTAAACTCATTCTACGAGGAGTAACTCCAAATTCGAAATAGCTATTTCAAATTAAGTGCTGTGTAGACACTCAATTCGAAATAGGGGGCCTCCAGCCCTTCCCAGGGAGCCCTGGTGGCCACTCTGGGCACAACCAGGAAAACTTACTCTCCTCTCCCCCAGCCCCGGAGACATTAAAGGGGTAGACCCTGGCCACAGTGCCTGTGCCAGCTCCAAGCCTGCCAGCCCAGAGCCAGCAGTGGTCACCGGGGCCCCTGAGCCAGAGGCCCCAAAACAAGAGCCAGCCCTCCACCACTCCCTAGGAGCAGTCTGCCAGCTCTCAGGAGCCTGACAGGGGCTGGAGAAGGCGGGCGCCTTCCTGGTCCAGGGTGGAGATCATGGACCTTATTCAGGTTTTGGGGGGGATGCCCCCAACTTCCATGATCTCAGCCCTAGATGGAGGAACACGGCCGTCTATGGTAGGATAGCTGCCACCCTGGCCACCAAAGGCCACATGCGAACCCAGGAGCAGGTTTGCATGAAAGTCAGGTTGGTCCGGTGAGACCCCCAACCCTGAGCCCTGAGCTTCCCTCCCCTTCTTCCCTTGCTTCCCTTCCAGCTCCCACCTCCCAGGTTTCTCCCCTCTCCCACCCTCTCTCTTCCCCTCTCCCACCTCCTTTTCCCAGTCTCCCCAGAGGTCTATCCTCCCCCCCGTTTTGTTCAATAAACCCAGTTTCTATTTTTGAACATACGTGTCTTTTATTTGACATCAGGAAGGGGGGCTAGGGAGGGGTAAGTGGAAGGACGTGAGGGAGGAATGGGGCACCGGTGAGGAGGACCGGGAAGGCTCTGAGGGATCCTCGGGGTGGACGATCTCCCTCAGGGCCTTCTGGATCCTGACAGCCCCCCAATGGACCTCCCGGATGGCAGCCTGCAGCAAGTGCAGCCGGGCTGATGGCAACGACCCCACGAGACACACCGGCGTGCCCAGGGGCAGCTCTGGCTCCATGTGGCCGAGTGCTGTGGTGTCCCGAGTGTGGGCACTCAGGGCACTCTAAGATAGGACTGCTTTGCTGTCCCTCATCGAGGTAGACAAGCAAGCGGGGAACCCTGAGAACTGTCTGTCCGGGGTGGGGGTAGGGTCCCTTTAAGCATGGAGCTCAGTTAGCCTCAGGCAGCAGCCCCACACACTAAGTCCCAACCTGATGCCCTGCCGGCACTGGTTCCGGCCAGCCTTAACTTTGCTTCAGGGTCCACTCAGTGTGGACACGCTATTTTGAAATAGCAAAACGCTATTTCGAAATAGTTTTTGTGTATAGATGTGTTATTTCAAATTAGCTTAATTTGAATTAAGTTAATTCAAAATAATGCTGTAGTGTAGACATACCCTGATCCTATCACAAAGCTAGACAGGGAATATCTATACTAGCTTAGGTAAGAGAGAATACCCAGGGAGCCTTTACAGGGGACAGGATAACAATAGGTTAGAGAAACCTGGAACCTAATGTGACAAAGAGTAAGCCCTGCATGGACCCTGGGTGCTACACAAGACTGTTTCCTACCCAATGACAAAGCCAATGTATAAATGTATTTAAAGGAAGAGGTTTGCTATGTAACTTTGGGTGCTTGCTATGCCTTGTACCCCCCTACCCACCCTCTGCTCTTTAGCCTGGCTTTGCTGTATGCCACAAAGAAACCTCAGATATGTGAGAGGAGTCTGAATTCTTGGGGAACTGTGTGGAAGAGATCTCAAGGTATCATTTCTAATGCTAAAGGTGTGGGTTGGAACCTGTTCTTTTGGCTGGTTGGTTGTTTTTTTGTTTTTCTGTGTAATGGATATTTACCTTTTATGTAAAACAGTGAATTAAACCAAACATATTTTCTTTATATATATTCTCAACCAAATGTATATATAATGTGGGGAGGAGTGACTGACATCTCTATCTTCAAACAAACATCTCAAAAATAACTAATACACTACACTTTTTAATGCTGGCATATAAATATGCAAAAGAAAACATATTCTGGATAAAGAGCTTCATTCTTACATGGTACTAAGATCATTCTCTTGTGATTAGGTATTTTGGAACTCACGGCAGAGATCAGCTGCATGACCCTGGCTTTGCAATAAACAGTGCATCCCATTGTAAGGCAATGTACAATACAATGTAAGGCTTTTGTTGTTCTTAGTGTATAGCTTTGAGTTCTTTCGTATGTACTGACTGAATTTCACTCATTCTGTTATGGAAAAAAATAAAGGGAGGGAAAAGGAGGAGGAAAGAGGTCCTAGAACCCTGCAGGATAAAAGAAAGGAATTGACCCAGACAATTAACTTCTACAAAACTATTTCATTCTTGCATATATACTTAAATAAATGTTAAAACTTTCATTATTATGTTTTGCAGACCTGTAAGACAAAAAAGTGTGTTCCAAAGAGCTTACAGCCTATGGCGCTGTTCCACCCGCATTTGCATATGCCTGAGCTACGTGAGTAGTTCTCTGGAAGCCAATGGGATTATTTATGTACTTAAAATTAAGCATGTGTTTAAGGGCTTTGGAAGATTAGGCTCTATATGACAATTTCTTTAACCCTTACATTAGGAGTCACATCATCGCACAAATAATTTCATTGATTTGATGGGATTATTCACCTAATCACTGTTCAGTGTGACTAAGATGTGTAAAAATCAGTTCATAAATAAGCATTCTGATTCTATCCAACAGCACAGAATACAGAATACTTGCAAGATGTATGCACTTGCTACTGCCGAAATAGCTCCAGGCAAATTTAAGGTTCAATGGCTAGATCTTCAGTTGAAATAAGCCATTGTAGTTCCACTGAAACAACCCAGGAAAGCACCTGCATTCAGTATGGACATAGATATATATTACTCTTAGGGTATGTCTAGACAGCAAAGTTATTTCGAAATAACAGCCATTATTTCGAAATAACTTTACCAGCGTCTACACAACCAAACTTCTATTTCAAAATTAATTCGAAATAGCAGAGGGATTATTTTGAAATTGGTAATCCTCATTCCACGAGGAATAGCACCAATTTCAAAATTGCTATTTCGAAATAAGGGTTGTGTAGACGCTTATTTCGAAATAGGGGGCCTCCAGCCCTTCCTAGAGTGCCCTGGTGGCCACTTTGGGCACAACCAAGAAAACTCCTCTCTCCCCCCTGCCCCCAGGAGCTCTTAAAGGGGTAGACTCTGGCCACAGTGCCTGTGCCAGCTCCAAGCCTGCCAGCCCAGATCCAGCAGTCGCTGCACCTGACCCAGTGGCCCCAGCATGAGCCAGGCAGCCAGAGCCAGCCAGCCCTCCACCACTCCCCAGGACCAGTCTGCCAGCTCCCAGGAGCCTGCCAGGGGCCAGAAAATGTGGGCGCCTGCCTGGTCCAGTGCGGAGATCAGGGACCTAATTCAGGTTTGGGGGGATGCCTCCAATGTCCATGATCTCCGCACTAAATGGAGGAATGCAACCATGTACAGGCGGATTGCTGCAAGCCTGGCCACCAAAGGCATCATGTGAACCCAGGAGCAGGTTCGCATGAAAATAAAGGCGCTGTGGAGGCATATGTCAGGGCCACAGGGGGCAGCTCCCAACCAGGAGCAGACCCAGACCCATGTACCTATTTTGATGCCGTGGACCACATCCTGGGGGGGCAGGACAGTCCATGCCCCCCAGGTGGTCATCGACCCTGGGGCAGAGCTTGCTGCCTTCTGCTGCTCCAGCCCCTGCTGCCTCCCCAGCTACCGCTCCTCCTCCTACTCTTTCTCCCTCACCCACTTCTTCCTCCTCACTCTCCCCACACTCCCAGGGATGCCGAGGCCCCAGCACCCATGGTGCTGGGAGACAGTTGGGCCGGTGAGACCCCCAACCCTAAGCCCTGAGCTTCTCCTCCCCCTTCCTCCCCTTGCCAGCTCCCTCCTCCCAGGTTTCTCCCACCCCTCTCCCACCTTCTTTCCCCAGTCTCACCTCAGTTTCATTCCCCCCCACACCCCAGTTTTGTTCAATAAAGAGGTTTTGTTGTAATGAACACATGTGTCTTTTAGTGTACAGCAGGAAGGGCGGTTCGGGAGGGGTAAGTGGAAGGATGTGAGGGAGGAATGAGGCACAAGCCCCCAGTGGGGCACGCCAGGGAGACTGTTACTGCCTGCAGAACGTGCTGCCAGGTTCGCAGCAACACATTCAGGAGACGCAGCAGAGTGCCCAGGAGCAGCTCCAGCTCCATGCTGCAGAGTGCTGTGGTGTCCTGAGTGAGGGCAACCAAAGCACGCAGAGACAAAATGCTTTGCTGTCCCTCAGCAAGGTAGGCAAGCAAGCAGGGATACCTTAGAACCGGCTGTCCGGAGGAAGGGGGAGGGTCCCTTTAAGCACAGGTCTCAGATAGCCTCAGGCAGCAGCCACACAAGGTAACTCCTGACCTGATGCCCTGGCAGAACCTGTTCCAGCCGGCCTTAAGTGCGATTCAGAGTCCTATCAGTGTGCATGTGCTATTTCGAAATAGCAAAACGCTATTTTGAAATGCATTTTGTGTCTAGACACGTTATTTCGAAATAAGCTATTTCGAAATAACGCTGTAGTGTAGGCATACCCTTATTCTTTATAACCTTTGTAAAACAAAATGTAAGCAAGAAGGAATAATAGCTACTCAATTCACAGAATGATACATAAAAAGCCTATGAATCTGCATGCATCCTCTAGTAGATTGTGAAAGAGCAGCAATATTTATTTACATTTACTAAGGTCAGAGAAAAATAAGTATAGTTTTATGAAGATTTTTACCTTCTTACTGAAAGCTGAAGAGGTATTTGTGGTTAGAAATCAAATTACATAAAATACAACTAAGACTTCATAAAAGAAAACGACAAATTTAAAAATCAAATTTAAGCTTTGTGAAAGATTCTGTCTATTGACAACGGACCAAATAAGACTTAGACAAAGGTTGTCCAGACAGTAAGCACAGTTTAAAAGAGAGGAAGTCAAGCTTAATACATCTGATTAAATTATTTACATGACAATTAGGGCTGAAATAGCAGCAGGCATTCTTGCTTTGCATTCCAAATACGGATTTCTTTTCACCTACCACAACATATTATAGGCTAAGGAGCTTGGTAAGAAATGACATAAAAATGGAGGCATCTGAAACTTGAGCTAATAAATCTGGTTGTGAGTTTTTGGTTGAAGGTTGTTTTTTTTTAAGTTTACAATGTTTGTTCTGCAAAAATCACAATCTTCCCTGGGAAATTTTCAAATCTTGCTTTTATTCAGTTTTCCATTGGGAAAATCTAAATGAAATAGTTTGTTTCAAGTCTTTGACCTAAAAAAATCAGTTTGTTGAGCCAAATCAAAAAAGTTTTCATTAGTTCAACATTAATCTGTCTGCTTAAGCTGCCATTTTATCTCAAGGGAGTTGTAGTTCAGGTGCTTCATTACCCCATTGATCCCTATAGGCCAAGCTCCCTACCTGGAATACATCTCCCATAATGCAGTTTTTGGCAAAGCTTACTGTGCATCGAAAAGGGAAATATTTTTTGATTTTGTCATGATTTGCACCAAAAGCAAATATTTCCAACGGAATTTCCTAAAGAATGAATATGTTTGGTTTGTAACCAACTTTGTTAATTTTACACTGTAAATCAATGGCATGGAAGAGGAAATAAAAAAACCCATGTAAATCCACTGATGACATTACATAAGAACATAAGTGATCCATCCCCTGTTGCCCATTCCCAGCTTCTGACAAACAGAGGCTAGAGACACCATTCCTGCCCATCCTGGCTAGTAGCCATTGATGGACCTATCCTCCATGAATTTATCTAGCTCTTTTTTTAACCCAGTTAAAGAACCTGGCCTTCATGCCATCCTCTGGCAAGGAGTTACACGGGTTGACTGTGTGCTGTGTGAAGAAATACATTCTTTTATTTGTTTTAAACCTGCTACCTATTAATTTCATTTGGTGACTCCTAATTCTTATGTTATGGGTGCAAGTAAATAACTTTTCCTTATTCACTTTCTCCAAATCAGCCATGATTTTATAGACCTATATCATATCTCCCCTCTTAGAATTCTCTTTTCTAAACTGAAAAGTCCCAGTCTTTTTAATCTCTCCTCATATGATAGCTATTCCATAATCCTAACAATTTTTGTTTCTCTTTTCTGAATTTTTCTAATGCCAAGATATCTTTTTTTGAGATGAGGTGACTACATCTGTACATAGTATTCAAGATGTGAGGGTATCATGGATATATAGAGAGGGAATAAGATATTCTCTGTCTTATACTCCATTCCTTTTTAAATAATAACTAACGTCCTGTTTGCTTTTTTAACTGTTGCTGCATATTGAGTGGATGTTTTCAGAGAACTATCCACAATGACTCCAAGATCTCTCTCGAGCGGTAACAGCTAAATTAGTCCCCATCATTTTATATGTATAATTAATCTGTAATTAGCCAATATCATGGAACTGAATCTTCCTTGATCTAGATCATTATGAATTTAATACTCTCCATGTGCTCAGTGCTATAAAAAAGAGAGGAAAACCAACTTTCCCAAATGCCATGCATCCAAATTAAATTTGTTACAGAGCCTGACAGTCTATATGCAGTTTCATAAGATACATGAGAAGCAAGGATAAGTGCCACTTTTAGTCATATGCACACAGCATGGTGGGGCGTGTGTGTAGGAAAACACTGAAAAGTACAAATGTGAATAAGAAATCAGACGAGATGCATAAATAGATGGTAAGATTGCAACTTGACAATTGTCATAGTTTTATATGACATTATGTAGAGATAATGAAAAACAGGAAAAAGAATTAGAATTGAAAAACAATTCATGCTCTTCCTATATGTGGGAGTTAAGGAAACAAGATTTATATAACCTGAGATTAAGAAAAGGAATACATGCTATTTCTAATGGGCATTGCAAAGTCATATCACTAGGGGAACGCTTGATACTACACTTTTGACATCAATGGGAATTAAATGGAACACACCAAGACCCTAGGAATATGTCATAACAAAAGCAACAGTCCACTCCTATAATAAGCACTTTCCACTTCTACAGATGACCCCCCAAATTACAACCGCCCAACCTATGACCCCCTGCACTTACGACCGCCTTGCTCCGGCAACTGCCTGCCCCCGGCACAGCTCCCAGCCAGCCCTGGGAGCACTCGCGCCACCCCACATTCCCCTTGCACATCCCCCAGCCGGTCCTGGGCGCAGCTCACACTGTGACTTACGACGGTTCTCCAGGAACCAATTAGGTCATAAGTGCGGGGGTCACCTGTATTGACTAATGGCATTTGAGGGGCCACAGGAAACATTTAACACCACAGAAAAATGGGCCAAAGAGAAGAAAGAGCTGGACCTTAAAGGAATTATTGTCAGCCACATTAAAAATACTACAGCTTGTTTCTGTGGGTCTTATAGGGAAGCAAAATGGGACGTTGTTCAAGATGTTTATGATGCAGAGTTTGGAGACCATCACACTCGGAAATTACAAGGAATCTTTTGCCAAAGCTGTGATGAAACAAGCTTGTGAACAAGTCACCAGTAAGCAGGTGGTAACAATTTTTTACCATCTTCCAGCTTTTCCATTGCTTAGAAAAGATTAGCACATGAGTGGAGAACATCTGGCAGAAACTGAACTCAGGAGAGACAGAAGCAGTACCTCCGGTAGGAAGAAAGCAGCACTGTGAGAAACTGATCTCCTCCTTTACATTCTGACTGACCCAAGACATCCACCCACCAATCATAAATTGACTATGCATCTTTGGATTCTTTTTGAATTTCCTCAATGCTTTGGAATGCTCCAAATGCCACAGCTGCAAAGAACAACACACCTCTGCCGATAACTAGACAAAATGTTCTCTGATAAAGATCTTTCCCCTGTGTACGTGTGTAAAGAATGAGTGTGGGGAAGCTATCTGTTGCTATTGTTGCAAGAAGAGAAAAATCTTTGTTATCCTTTTCTTTAATTGATAAGGAAATATGGAGGCACCTAAACAGATACAAATTCATCTATTTCTGGAATGCAAGAAATGGAGAATATGAACGCTGAAGAATTCAAAAGAGAAAAATAACGGGGAAAAAAAGCAGCTTTAAGAGAGTTGCTAAGATTGCATTAGGAACATATCAATAAGAAGAGTGTTATGTCTTGCGGAGTCACTAACTGATATTTATCTATATAAAATAGCAAAAGCCAAACAATATAATTCCCCATAAATTGTTCCTACTCAAAGCAGCTATAAAGAAAGAAGAAACTAGAGCTCAGGAATAAGCAGCACTTAGTACTGACTCTATATAGCGACTGACATTTCACAGAATACTAGTTGAATAGAAGATTCCTCCCCCTGCAAAAGTAGCGAGGACACCCTGGATGGAGGGAGAGGAGAGAAATCACTTAAGCTTGGAGCAGCTGAGGCAGAGTACAACACAGTCTTTCCTTTCCCCCCGCTACCCATCTCCTCCAAGATGGCGGAGTTCTGATGCTTTGCTTTCCCTTTCCTCAAGCGGCACAAATGAATGGGGGTGCCACACATTGCATTCAGATCCAGGCTCTAAGGCTTGTCCTGCCCAGGAGCACGGTCATTGGTCTCTGGAAGGGCAGGGGATTGGGGACTGTTTTATATTTACCAGCAGTGGTGGTGAGGGAGGCGCTTTCCAACCCCGCCCTTATCATCCTGTAGCTTTTTCCTCACCCAGTTCTGAGAGGATGGCTGATCATCAGCTTAGGGGCCTGGAAGGAATTTTCACAAAACTGGCAAACTGTTGAGTGATTTTTTTTCACCTTCTACTAGGCCTGAAGGAATTTGGTTCCAACAAGAGATAAATTTCAATTGTAGCCACTTTGTCAGGTTCAAACAGAATTGATGGGTGCGAGGGAGTGAGGAGAGAAGGGCCTGGCATCACAGGAGTTAAACAAAGCCTTTTGGCCCAGCTAGCCCCGTCCCCGCTTTACCTGTAGCCACCTCCAGGCCTAGAAGGAGGATAAAAGGAAGGAGCCTGGCTCAGGTAGGGTTCATCTACACTGCACTCTAAAATAAAAATAAGGTACTTCTGGTATCCCGAAATAGCCTTGAAGTGTAGACATGCCCTTAGATGATGACCATCAAGGAGACAGGAGCTTGGTTCTGCTGTCTGCAGGACAGGAACGAAAGCCCATCCACTTGGCCAGCCACAGGAGCAAGTTAGCCTCCAATCTTGCCTCAAATTTGCTAGAACCTTCGCTAAGGGGTAAATCTGGACTCGGAGCCAGGCCCCAAACTCAAGGACTATACTCATATATTGGGCTGGAGTTTCTAGGTGCCAGCGGCAGGGTTCTGCACCCCTTTTCTGCCAGCTAATTCTAGGACCTAACCACCAAGCCACCCCATTGCCAGGGAGACTCAGCCACAATGGGTTTGGAAGGGTTCACATGAGAACCCTGAAACCCTGTGGGCTGCTTGCACATTGTTTCTGGGCACACGCATGTCATGGCGAGGAGGTTTGTCTCTGTCTCCTGCAGCTTGTGATTCTATCTCCATCTTTTACTTTCAGCATAGATGACAGACCTTTACAGCCTTTCAGAGAACTGTCAGAAGCACTAACTTGATCCTTCCTAGCATTCTCAGAAAGCAGACTGAAGTTTTATGATCCAGTCTAGAAACTATTTTCTCTCTCCCTGTCAGTTGCAAGACACATGTTGGAGAGGTAAAAATGTATTTTATTACTGAATCACTGCCAGTTTCCCCTTCATAATTTACATCAGACAAGTCCCCAATCCTAGAAGAAGTGATCTGAGAAAGATTAGTTACTCTGGCTTTTCAAGGTGGTAAAAACTGAAAATACTAATAATCAGAAAGGCATCATCTTGCTTCACTTTCCAAGGGACGCTGGGCAAAGCAAGCAAGAAAAAAAAATCTGTAGCCGACAACATTGCTATTAAAGTAGAAATACAACTGATTGAGTGCTGCTCAATCTTTGGCTGCTCAGAACGGCAGACAAACAGGTTGTGTGGAGTACACCATCTGGAAAAAAATCTCTCAGTGATTCCCTTCGAAAGCTCGAGTTGATTAACGTACAAGACCTCCAACGCAGATCTTCCACCAGTTTTCCTTGATGAGTAGGAGAACAGATGATGGGAATATTTTGGTTTGAACACACCATTCCTGCTGACACTCTCCATCTGGCAAATATGTTTAAGTTTTGAGTTGATTCAGGTCAGCTTAACTGGGTTAATAAACTTTAGAATCTGATCTGAAGAGTTATTTAGAAGTGATTTATTTATTTATTCTGCCTTGTTCCAGTCTCTCTGATACTCCAAGACAATCTTCATCCCCATCTTTAATTTGATTTTTGTTTGTTTTCCCCTCCACCTGTATTTAGGCAAAATTTATTTCAACATACATAGAAAACATAGCAAAAGTTTGAAGGACAGGCTAAAAATAGCAGTTTGCATATGAAAGAATGATTAATGTTCAGCCAGAAATGTCATGCTATATGTTACAATAATTGTCAAAAATCCTCTGGCACTAATTCAGACAGGTCATTTGCAGTTGTGTAGCAGTAACATGCATACACTGCACCACAGAAAATACAGGCAATCACTATTTGGGCTGGATCCTATTATTTATAGTGGGACATGCTTCTAAAGCTCTGGTGAAAAGCTGAGTTTTACAAAATGCATTTTGCATGAACATCTGCTGCACACAAACCAAGTAACTGCATGTGCAAGTACTTTTTACATGTGCATCTATCCCATTTGGAAGTGCAAAGCTCCAGTGGATTGCATGTGTAACAAGCTGCAACATATTTGATATAGACCACTTGTTCCAAGTGGCAATGAAAAACTAGCTGTGAGGGTTATATAGGTTGAACCTCTCTAGTCCAGAAACATCCATCATCCAGAATGATTTTAGTTAACCGGATGTCCACTTTTCATCAGCATAGCCAAGTTTTTCACAGTCCCATAAAATTTGTTTACAGCCACCAGTCCTAGTTCTCAGTGTTCTGTGTTGCTCTTCAGCTCTAATTCACCCTTAAATGTCCTCTAACAACCCAGTAAGTACTGTAAGTGTTGGTGATGCTGCTAGACAATATTGACCTCCCATGGTCCAGAAAATTCTCTGGTTTGGAACCAGTCAGGTCCCAAGGGCACCAGACTAGAGAGGTTCAACCTGTACTGCTTTATACCTAGCCGAGCATGAATCTGGCCCTTCGTGTCAGTTAGGTTCAAATTATTTAATATATATACACATGAGAATTTTAGGTGAGAAAGATTAAGCTGATATTATACAGGAATATTACATAAAAATACATGTGTTGTCCACAGGATCTTTTGTTCCTTGTGCTTTTATGGCTTATTGAATTCCATTTACAATGCACTAGTCTATAGTCTGTTCAATCCTAATTCATCTCACTGATGGAGTTCACAAAGTAAACAGGTTCCTGGCTGTACTGACACTTTTTGTTCCTTGTTATATAAGTAATATATACTGCATATCCCCCAAAGTGTGTGTCTGATTTACCGGGAGCATTGGGCAGCTTTTCCAACAACGACAAATAATCATCTCAGTCTGACACAGATCACACCATTTCATTAAATGTTATAATCACTGGCCTTCTGTTAACTAGAATGATGGGCTCACAGCTGGCCACAGTTGGTGTGGCCACATGTTCTGGTCCACTATGATCTCTATATGTAGCAAAGCAACCAGCTGCTTTAAGAAGCATTAACAAATGCCTGTGGCTAAAATAACTACATCCAATTTTTAATTATAATATTTGATCAGTGATAGAGAGTGAAATGTTTCTACAAAAAATCACCTGTGACAGAGTAAAATAAATGTTCTTCTTTCAAGAACAGGGGACACATTTAGGGAATCAAGAGAGGCATATGGCGGATAAGCATAAATCCCATTGCTCATCTAATAATACTCATCCTTTTATATTATAAAAACTCTGAAAACAGGGATTCTTACTGGCTTTCTGACACAGTGCATTTTCCCCCCAAGAGCCTTTGCTTCTCAATCTTATCACACAAGCAGAGCCCCTCTGCTAATAAACTATATAATTGGAAATTTTATATCATTTCTAAAATTAAAAGGAAAAAAAATCCTGTTAGTTGAGCTTCAGCTACAATTAGGCCAGATAACACTAGGTCTGACATTGGATTAATTAAAACAAAATTTCTGGAAATTCTATGTTTACCAGAAAGTGGCCTTACCATCAGGGCTAGATAATTCCTAGGATTGGTAATAGAGACAGACTTTAATCTCCAGACCACCAGTTCACATCTGACCGCATCTAATTCAGTGACCAAGCCACCACAGAAATGGTGAAATTCAGTGAGCTGATGCTTTCACTCCACCCTCTAGTGGGTAGATCACCACATCAGATAACACTCTCACAAACAGCAGTCTCAACAAAAAGACCCAGGAATAAGATGACTGACCTGTAAAGCAGTTTATTCTGGAGGTTATCAGTTCAAAGGTGGGATCTGCCACTGATTCACTGAGTGGTCTTGCATCAGCCAGTTTGCTTTGTCAACTCAGTTCCCCTATCCACATGGGCAAGAATTGCCAGTACTTATGTGGGGCAATTTTATCAAGAACCACCAGTAGAGCTGGATGTTGTAAAAGCCAAAGAAAGGTGCCAGTGGTGATACCTATAAATTCTTGGAAAAGACATTCACTGACAGCGTAGAATGTAGGTCACAGATATTTGACTAGATACATTATTCTGTAAACCCAGCTGCTATATTGGCCCTGGTCAGTAGAAACAGCTGAGAGGGGGTGGGATATGAAATCACAAAAACCTGAAACTCAGCTTGATTTCACTTTTTATTTGTCTAAAGGCTCGTAGAAGATGCTTAACTTTTCATGATTGTATGTCTGGTTGGAAGTGATCCTGCACCCTCCTGAAGTCAGATGAAACCTGGAGTTTTACATAGTTTTGATGTTAAAAAAACCCAACAACAACCCAAGTGAAATACAACAATTTCACTTCACTTCTACATGACCCCCCAGTCTCATAGAAAAATCAAAACTAATTGTAAATCCACACAGACAGAAATCGGCATTAGTCACTTAGGGCATGTCTACACAGAGAAATAATTTCAAAATAAGTGAAGTTGAATTAACAATTCCCAAAACAACAAAATTGAAATAGTGCGTCCCCGCTACAGGGGAGCATCAAAATGGCTCAGAATTATTTCAGAATAGCGCGTCCACACTGATTGGTTCCTGCCTCAGATTTAGAGCCCTCAGAAGCATACCAGAAGGGCAGATACTTGCTGTGGCTGCTTGGCCCCTGTTGCTGTGACACATGCTTTCAGGAGCTCCTCTTTATGGCTGCATCTCACACACCACTCCTACACTGCCTCGCCCCTTGTGGGACACAAAACGAATGCAGCATGCTCTGGTTGCCCTTGAAGACACCACAGCACTCACACTATGGAGCCAGAGCTGCTGCAAATCGGTGCCAGGTGCATGGGCCTTGTTCTGTGCCTCATGGCACATTTAGTCCAGACTGCCCACATGCTGCTCCAGCAGTAAATCAACCAGTCCGAACTGGAGGACCTCTTCTCCCAGAACCTGGTGCTCCTGCTGCTGCAAATGCCCCTCAATCCCCTGGACACTATTGAACATCCCTTCTGATGTAGAAAGACCATTTCAGATTGGTGGGAGTGCATCATCATGCAGAACATCGGCTCCAGAACTTCCGCATACAGAAGGCCACCTTCCTCGAGCTCTGAGATTGGCTCTCACCTGCCCTCAGGTGACAGGACACCTGACTGTGACTCACCATCCCCATGCAGAAGCGTGTCGCCATCACCCTGTGGAAGTTTGCCACGCCGGACAGGCACCACTCCATCAGGAACAAGTTCGAGTTAGGGAAATCCACAGTCAGGGCCAGGCTCCTGCAAGTAGCCAAGGCAACCAACCAGGTGCTGCTACAGAGAGACATCACTCTGGGCCACATGGACACTATCGTGGATGGCTTTGCTGCCATGGGCTTTCCCAAGGGCAGGAGGTTCATAGATTGCACTCTCATCTCCATCCTGGCCCCCGACCAATGTGCCTCGGACTATATAAATAGGAAAAGGTACTTTTCCACGGTGCTGCAGGCCCTCATGTCCCACAAGGGACGCTTAACCTACATCAGTGTCGGCTGGTTGGGGAAGGCGCACAGCTCCCGCACCTTCTGGAACTCATGCCTATTCCAAAAGATGCACACCGGCACATTTTTTCCCCTCAACTGCACCATCAGGGTGATGCATCAGGATGATGCAGCTTATACCTTGCTCCCCAGCTTATGAAGCCTTTCACAAGGGGACCCCACCAAGGGGAACTTCAATGCCAGGCTGAGCAAGCGCCGCATGGCAGGGAGTGTGCATTCAACCACTTAAAGTGGAGGTTCAGGAGACTCCTCGCCCACCTGGACCTCAACGAGCATGACATTCCCTTTGTGATGGCAGCCTGCTATGCGCTCCACAACCTCTGAGAGACTTTCCTGCCAGGGTGGGGGGGCAGAGACTGAACGGCTGGCCAAGGAATCTGAGCAGTTGGACACCAGCACCATTTGATGAGCACATCAAGGGGCTGTGCTCATCAGGGAGGCTTTGAGGGACAGTTTTAGCCAAGACCACCTGTGAGACCCTCCCCCATGCCTCTCCACAAGGGGCCCCGTGTGCCTTTCCTTCCCCACCCCTCCTTTTCTCTTCCCTCCCTTCTCCTCCTCCACCCCTCGCAGAGCAAATAAAAACCATCCCCCCCTTTTTTTTGGCAAAAAACAAGTCTGTTTATTTGGGGATATACAACAGGGGAGGGACTGGGGAAACAACCTGGTATGGGGGAAAAAGGAGAGGGGGACTCAAGGATGGGGAGTGGCACCTGACTTGGTCAGCTTGGGAGGCTTCGGCTGCCCTTGAGGTTCCACCACCCTGTGTTCTGGGGCCCTGGTGACCCTTGTGGGGCTAGGAGGGGAAGCCTTGGGGTGGGGAGGGGGGTGAGGAGGTGGCTGGTGGCATGCTCCATACATGAGGCCATGCACTCCATCACCAAAGTGAAGGAGGATCATATGGCCTCATGCTAGCATGCTTCTGCTGCTCTGGGTCAGCCCAGCACTCCTCCCAGGCAGTGGCCCACTCCCTGCACTTCTCATTGAGCCCCCAGATGAGGGACTAGAGGCAGGCCATCTGCTCACGCATCAGATTTTCCTGGATGTGTTTCTTCCAGTGGATCCTGCGGAGTCAGGAAGTTAGCATGGGAGGTGGTGGATGTGCCACACTCACAGCTGGCTCAGCTGTTAAGAAAAGTTACAAGGGCAGGCATCCCAGGAGACACTGTGTATGAAGTTTACCCTAATCTCAAGCTGACACCAAAGGTCTCAGTTCAGACTATGATGATATGCTTCGAGCAAGGCCATACATTGCTTAGACAGTGGGCACTTTCCTGTAGGGGCACAGATGTCTAAGGGGAGCATCACTACACCCATGGCCTGGGGACAAGCAGACATGGGAAGGTGCTGGACAGGCCAGGAGCATGCAGGTGGGAGGGAAGGACGGGGTGGCTTGGCTTCCTTCCGAGTCCTGCACACGCCGGGTCCAACACTGGTGGTATCCTTCAGAGAACATCTATCCTTGCCGGCTAGAGGAGGGTGCGCTGGGATAGGAGATATGTGTGAGAAACAGAGGTTGGTGGCCATCTGGCCATAGACATTGGTGTTGTGCTTTCTGGTGCAGAGATCTTGGAGGTTGGTCTCTTCCCCCCCGACCATGAAGAGGTCCAGGATCACGGCATGAGTTCAGGCCGGCGCTCTCTTGCATCTCTGCCCAGTGGCAGCTGAGGGTGCTGCACAAGTGCTGGCAGTTGTGGGGGGCTCAGAGGGAGCACTGAAGTCTACCACAGCTCCATCTACCAAAAGCCAATTCTCCTGCAGCCTGTTGCTTTAATCTCTGCAGGAGAAGGGGAGCAGTGGAGATGCCAGGTGTGGCCAGAGTGGCCACAAGTGCAGCTGTGAGAGGCCTCTGGAGGCTAATTATTTAGAATTAGCAGCACCGAATCGTCCACATTAATGCTATTTCAAAATAATTTCTAAATAAGCATTATTCCCCGGGAATGCAGGAGTACAGATTTCAAAATAACCAGCTCAATATTTTGAAATAATGGGCTTGGTAATGTGGACGCTCCGCTTGTTATTTTGAAATGAGGGGGTTATTCCAAAATAACTTCCTAGTGTAGATAAGGGCTTAGAGTGACGGCCATTATACTGTAAGTGTCCCTCCAAGAACTACCAAATAATCTGACATAACTCTCCATACAACAGAGGCAGTACGTAATGTTCCACTTTGCTTTGGTAAAGGAAATACATTGCATATTGAAGAAAGCTAATTGCAAATCACAGTTAACAAAACAATTAACAGGGTTCTAAATACCAAAACTGATTACATTAGTAGATAGATGTGGTAACTGTGTGGTAATGATTAAGAAAGGTTGACTTTTTAGTCAATGACCACAGAATACATGCCATGATTTAAAGAGGTATTATAAAAATCTACATAGCAAAACTGAAACCAGAAATATTCACTGAAGACACTGAATTACAGATGAACTTAAACTGACTTTCCTTGCTCAGCAAAAATTCACTGGTTGGTCGTTTACATATGACAAATCCTGTATTAAGTCTAAATGAGTAATTTTTAGAATGAACATATTGTTCCTTTATTGTTTGTCAATCTTCCGAATAGTCCGAGGCAGCATCTGCATTTATGCACTAATGTGAGTCTCAGAAAAATAAATCACATCTTGAGTTTGGTATGAAATTATTTTCATGGTGCATGAATTGCTACAGATAGATACCTTGGACTGGACAGTGATTTCAGCGTCTAAAGACTTTTCTTGTTTACTTACAACTGTATTACACATTGATGCTGGTACTAAATGGCAGAGTTAGGGGAGCTATAAAACAGCTTTATCAAGAAGCTGTGCAAGCAGAAGACACACCTCTTCATATCCACCCATTTCTTCTTTCTGTCTTCTTTGATGAAATATTGTCCAGGTTGTGCATCCTTTATCACTCATCCCCATTGTGACATCCTACTCACCCATGCAATCCTAGGGTGTGTCTAGACTACGGGAGTTTTTTCGAAAAAAGGAAGTTTTTTCGAAAAAACTTCACCTGCATCTAGACTGCTGTCATGTTCTTTCAAAATTAAATCGAAAGGATGCAGCGGTTTTTTCGATATTGGTAAACCTACTTTTACGAGGAAGAACGCCTTTTTCAAGAGCTCTTTCGAAAAAAAGGTGTTGAATGCAAACAGGGCTTTTTCAAAAGAGAGCATCCAGATTGCCTGGGTGCTCTCTTTCGAAAAAGTGGATCAATTTTTTGAAAGTCTTGTGGCTGTCTAGATGATCGCTTTTAAAAGAGGCTTGTAGTCTAGACGTACCCTAGCTACAGAGAAACTGCCTCCCAATCCTGTATCCCCACTGGATTTCAGCGAAGTTGTGACAAATGATGAAATATGAAACTCACAGTGCGGCCTCCAACTTGTCATGAGGAAGGCAGAAAGCCATTCTGTTCAGGCCAAGCAACAGGGTGAGAAAATGCCATCCACACCCTAACAAGCTTTTTGGAAGTGCCCATAGCAGACCTAGAGACACAGTAACCACTAACTCAGTAACTGCTGCCCACGGAAAGGGGGGTGGGAGAGATAGGGCTAATATGCCAGAAGTGACAGGAAATGGTCCATCCCATTCTCGGCATGTGCTTCATCCTACTTGCCGATAGTCACTGCAATGGAGTCAGATGCCTCCTACCATCACAAATCCCACTTCCTTGATACCCTGGGCAAGGACCTGCTGTTGTGAGATAAGGGAGCATTAGAGAAAGGGGATGCCTCTAGATTGAAATTAAAGCAGAAAAGACTGTAAGGAATACAGGTTGTATCCAGAGGCAGGCCTGAATGACTTTGGACAAACATAACAAAAGTACTAAGAGATACCTCCAGCAGCTTTTTGTATCTAGACAAACATACTGCCTCTACCTCACTGCACAGATGCCAGTACCCCACCCACCCTCTCTTTCCCCCACCTACTCTATACAGTCAGTCCCTTATCTCCCTCATCCCAGGAGGAGAGAGAGGCAGAAACTCAGCACTCTCAAGCCTCCTGGGAAGGGAGAGATAAGGGGCTGACTGCATGGAGTAGGTGGGGGAAAGAGAGGGTGGGTGGGTGCTGGCATCTGTGCAGTGAGGTAGAGGCAGGGGGCAGTGTGTTTGGGGTGTCCTGACTAGCTGCAGTCCTCTGTGTTTGACTGGGTTGAGGAAGGCTGCAAAGGAAGTGTGTGTGTCAGGACATTTGCATGATTGCATTTCAAACAAAGTTTGCATAAGGGGTTAATAGCTTAAGAAATAAAAAGATTCTTTTAAGAGAATGTTTTTGGAGGGTGTCAGAGATCTAAAACTCTGAACTTAGTGATTTTTTTAAAATCTTTGTTACTAATCAATACATGGTAAGTTGTATTGCATTGAGACCAGATCTTTACTATTTGGTAGAGTTCTGGCTTTTGCGTCAGGCGTAGCAAGTACTAGCTTGAGCTGTTCGAAAGTTGATACATGTGCTCTCCAAGGGTAGTGTTAATTTTCTTTTTTATTTGATTTCATATAAAATATTTTATATCTTGCTCCTTGTTAAATACATATTTATAATATATTTTCTTCCGCACATATGTGCGGCTTAAAATTATGTCTGCGTATTTTGTTTGTGTGGGTGGTGTACATCCACCCACAAACACAGTACCTCAATATTGGTGGTGCACATACAAAATTTCAACCCGCCCCCCCAAAAAATTCAAGCCACCCAAGGATAGAAAATGTTAGCGGAGACGCTGGTTACAAAATGCCCATGGTAGCCTGGATCCTTCAATGTAACTTGGCCCCTGAAGACATACCAACATAGTAGGACCCCCAACTGATGACCTCACAAAAGATGGCAACCATGTGAGAGAGAGCAGGGGTCTCTCATACCAACAAGACACCTGAAGCTCTATTCTGCTCCATTCTTCGGATGAAATGAAGAACTGAAAAATGCTGCCATCAACTATGTCATGCCTGAGCTGTAACCAAGTAGATAGAAAACCAAAGCTCCATGGAATGCAAAAGTCCATATTTATAATCTCTTATTATTGACAAAATACTAATAAATATTCAACTTAAATCTAAACTGGGACCAATCATATGCATTAGAGAGTCTGAAGAGAAGGTGGTATGAAGATCCCTCTATACAGCAATTTGAGGGATACGGATTTCTCCAGTGCTGGGCTGTGTGCGTTATTAATTGTTCCCCAAAGACAACAATACATCTTACTGAAAAACTAAGCATCCTGGGGGGTTAAACCTGTGTCATTCTAAAGCTGCTGTAAGTCTGGAGTTTTAGAAATCAATGTGTTTGCACCAGAGTGCCAGAAAACTCTAGGCATTGTGTAACATGGACAGGGAAATATATTTAGCAAACCAAGCTTGATATAATCTTTGAAAGCAGCAAAGCTTAATGAGAGAGGTAGCCAAAAGGGAAGCTACAGGGAAACTGTTTTGAGAGTTTACTTCCTCAAAAATCAAGATGGAATAACAGCTGCTGCTTTCAGATGACTGAGTTTAATTAAATTTAAGGAACCATCAAACTCTCTTTAAAACCTGTAAGAAGGATTCTTTTTCTTAACTTACTCTGTATGATTTACTTACTAATTGTGTAAGTGGCAGGCAGAAAGATCAACCCACTGGCTGATCAGTGATGGAATTCACTGACTTATCAGTTGTATTCAAACTGTAATATCAGTTTGACCATAGCCATGAATTACTTGTAATTAGGTTAGGAGAATTAAGCGCACTTAGGTAGCATCATAGTCTGCTTAAACCTATATATATTTTATAACTGCCTGCTTAATCTTTTAATAAATGAATACAAGACACAATGAAATGGTTGATTTCCCAAATCTCTAATGCAGCTGAAGTAATGTGTAACAGAAAAAGATGAAAGCCTGAGCCCACTCTTTCAATTAATATAACCCTGTTATTCCTACCAGATTCACAAATAAGTCTTTTTTCTCCTATAATAAATAAATACCTGGAAATTTTAGTGTACTTCCAAATTAAAAATGTTCACAGAACTTCACATATGGCTCTAGTTAGTCATTTGGGCATGTGGGAGTTAGTTTGTTTTTAATTAAGAGCCAGGTATCAGTTATATTTTCAGGTACCAACCATTTTATATGTTGCATGATGACTTTCTTTCCAAGCTATATACAGTAGAAACTGATGTGGTGTTAGGTTTACCAGGCCTAAAACTGATTATTAGAGCTAGTTGAAAAAAGGAATTCCCATACCAAGGGAAACAGATTTTGAAGTCTCGTGTTCCCCCAGATTGGGACAAAACAAAAATCTCTGAATTTTTCAGAAAACACAGTATTCTAAATGTTATATTCTCATGAAGTTGGAATGGCTTATTTTTTAGTTCACCATTTTGATTTTCATAACATATTGTAAATATCGAATTGTAAGCATGGCAGTGAAAAACTAAGTATCACTAATATAATTTTAATAAAAACAGAGTCTCAGCACACAAAAAATAGCCTGAGTTACACTGGTAGCCATGAAATGTATTACACGGATTAATTTTGAAAAAAAAATTGCTAGTAAGAAAACACCCGATCCCAAAAATGTTTTTGGGAGATTTTCCAAGTCCCCCCCCCCAAAGTAAATACCCTCTCAGCCAACCAGCACCGGTCAGGGGCGGGGTCTCCTCCCGGATGCGGAAGAGCACTTTACTGCATGGCGGGACGGCCATGCAGAGCCTGGCATGGCAGACTTAAAGCAGCCACGACCTTGGCAGCAGTGCTCAGCTGGGAGGCAGCACAGGGCTGGGTGAGGGGGCAGGCAATGGAGGTGGAGGGCTCTAAGAGGTGGGGGTTGACATTGGGAGGCACTGGGGGATCAGGGTTGGGGAGTTGGCACTTGTTGGCCTCTGGGGGCAGGATTAGTACTGGGGTGCTATGAGGCAAGGCTGGCACTGGGGGGCTTTGGGATGGGGCTAATATTGGAGACAGGTGGCTGGCACTGGGGGGGAATCTGGGGGGGTGCAGTGGAGCTCTGGAAGCTGGCACTGTGAGGTCTGGTGGTGGGGTCTTTAAGGGATGGGGGACTGGCACTGAGGGAGGCTGTATGCAGGGGACTCTGGGGTCAGTGACTGGTGCTGGGGGCAGAAAATAGAGGGGTGTTGGGCTCTAGATGTTAGGGCTGACACTGGCGGGGGCAGAGGGGAGGTTGGTGACCAGGGCTTTGGTGGACCGGTAACATTTGATATGCATATTTGCATAGTTATTATTTGCAGAATAAATATGCAAAAATGCAGAGAAAATGTTAGCAATCTGCCACAGGTTTATGAATGCGTTTGCCAGTCCCTGGTATGAAAAAGGTTGGGAACCACTGGTCTACACATTGCCATCCCAAGGCCTTGTTGCTGCTGTTTGGTCAACATTAGAATCAGTAAATGACACAATTTTCCACTTAATTAGCATAAAAGTGTTGTTTACTTGTATATAATCATGGCAGAAGGCCTGGGGTGAAATCCTGTTTCCATTTATTTTAATGGCAAAAACATCCATTGACTTCCATGGCACCACAATTTCTCTCGAGGTTTAAGTAGTTAGAATTTTTCAGAATTATTTAAAAAAGTTACATTATTGTAAATTTAAAAAAAAATACTTATCTGCACTGAATGGATTACTACTTGTATTACAACAGCCCTTAGGAATCTACTCATTGACTAGACTGCTTTATGGTAGGCACTGTACAGCTAATGAACAAAAGACAATGCCTGCCCCCAAAAAGTTTACCATCTAAGAGAAGACATAATGGTATTCCAATCAATCTGTTTCACTCTGATTTTTTCAGTGTTCTACATTTACACTTGTCAGCCCAGCTTGATGAAAATTGTTAGTGTCTATGAATTAGATCTGCTACAAAATGAAGTAACTATCTCTGCCTTTCAGTGGAACAAATGTTAGTTTTATAACCAAGTAGTAAAATATGTCAATGTTAATTAGAACTTAAATCAACTTCTTCCAGCTTCCAGAAACAAATAAAACACATCCACATTTTAATGTACTAATTCTCCTTAATTATTTACACATTGGTTTGATTTAAATAGGAAGCTGTCCGTTTATTATTTTTTTTCCATTTGATTTATATATTTTATTTATTTTTGTAACGTGAGGGGGTTTCTGGTGGTTTGCTTTTTTAAAAGCAATTAGAAAAGGAAAAGCCATCAGGCAAATACTCAGAGCTAAAAAAGGGGAAAATGTTTTGATTTTTCATTGGGCAGATCAAAATCAAGTATACTTGACCTCAAGCACATTTTTTTTTTAAAACTGACCCAAACTATTTTGCTTTGAGCCAGTTCAACAAGAAATTAAACTGTTTTTCTATCATTGCCTTATTAGTATTGTATTTCAGGTCCACATTTCTCCTATTGTTCAGGTTCTAAGGAGAATTACATTTTTGATGAAGTAATGCAGGTTTTCCTCTGATTTACCTATGTGGTGAATAACAGGAGGGGTCACATAACTAGTTGCATCACAGGCGCTGACTTCTTCTCTACCCAGAGGGTGCTCAATACCATTTCCACCTCAAGCCCTATTCCCACTCCACCTCTTCCCCCAAACTCCCATCCCTGCCCTGCCTCTTCCCATCCCCTCTCCAGAACGTGGACTCTCCCCAACTCCTCCATCTCTTCCCCTCCCCCACCCTAGCGCTTATTGTGTGTCTCAGAACAGTTGACTGTGGCGGGCAGGAGGCACTGGGAGGGAGGGGCTCCGGCAAGCAAGAGGCACTGCGGGAAGGAGGAGGAGAGAACTTGGCTTCCATGGATGGTAAGAAACTGCTAGATTTTTTTTTCCATGAGTGCTCCAGCCCTGGAACTCCCACAGAGTTAGCATCTGTGAGGTGCATTACAATATGGGAGTGTATCTGGCCAGGAAACCTCACTCGTATTGGAGAATTAAACTCCTGCAGGAGGCAGTGAACACAATGGACACAAATCAGACAACAGAAATGATAACACTAATAGGGGGACATTTTAACCTGACTGGTCACTCAATCATGGATTTAAAAGTAGCCATTCTTCTACAAAGGCATTTCACCACCCAATTAGGGAAAGAGTCTACAGAACTGGAATTTATCTTCAGATTTGACACCATTTCCCTGGCTGTAAGCAAAGACATTAAACTAGTTGGTGCATTACAAAGCCAATTTCTCCTGCCATTAATATCTGCATTTCCACATCAAAAGCTATGTATGGAACACATCCAACCCACTTAATGAGCCTCATTAACACAGGTCCTACAATTGACAGGCACTTCTTCTGCTGTTATTTATATATATCTACATAGGTTTCTGTTATTGGCACTCCAATTCATGTGATGAAGTGAGTTTTGTCCACAAAAGCTCATGATTCTATATATTTTGGTAAATCTCTAAGGTGCAGCAGTTTAAAAACTCATTGTTTTTAAAGTTACAGACTAACACGGCTACCCCTTTGACATTTCTGATTAGTACAATAGACCAAAAACTCACAAAACATTTTCATGTCAGAAATGTTTGTGTTTCACTTTGACCAAACACGTTGAAATACAGTGTTTTGACATTTCAAATTTTAAGAGTTTAGGATTTCCATTCCGTGAAATACTTGAAAATTTCAACTCTTCATCCCAATCTGGGAGAAAAACAAAATGTTAAAATGTTCATGTTTTCTGACAATTAGAAATTCTGAATTTCCCTTGTCTTAAGGAAATGGTACCTCTAGATGTAGCAAGCAAATGTGTCAAAATCCAGAAATTTCAGTGTGTGTTCAAGGAGAAGCTTCAGAAGAGATATATGGGCCAAACACTGCCCCATCTCTGTGGGCTGTTCAAAACTAAAACGATAGAACTTCAAAATGGAGGCTTTCATATTATTTGTGGGTCTGTTTAATGTAACATAATATTTCTCATTTGCAGTGTAGTGAAACTGGCAGCATTTCAGTGGCTATTGATCAGTGTGCATTTCTTGCAGATGCCTTTACAGCTCTGCAATAGCAGGTGAATTGTATGATGCCGGAGGCCTGCTGAGCATGCTATTTAGGGTCTAAAGAATAATTGGACACACTGAAATGGACATCCCCCCTCCTGATTTATAAATAATGATAGCGTGAGAGCCTTCAATAGGAAAGTGTTAGAGAAGTGCAAAATATTTTACAAACATCAATGAACTAACCATCCCAGTGAGCTCATGAAATACTATTATCCTCATCCAATATATGGGATAACTGAGTTAGGGAGAAAATATATTACCTGCTTAGTGGCTTATAACAAGTCTGCCTCAAAGATGAGAATGATACCCATATCTTCCAACTTGCAGCCTGCACGTTAACCACTCAGCAAGGACCATTTCTCCTCTCCATTTCTCCCAGAAACAGACTAGCAATTCATGCCCAAATGAGAGAATAAGAGCTTGTTTATACTGCTGTAAAGCTGGGAGCCTCTTTACTCTCTCTGTGGAGGTGCCTCACCTACAGTGCTGGGAGACCTCTCCTCCCAGTGCTACTGCTGTGACCATATTGCTGCGATAAAGTGCTGCCGCAGCTGCACTTTAAACTTAGCAGTATGGACAAAGTATAGGAGGCTGATTTGTACTCTCCTTTCTCTACTCCTCTCTACAAGAGCAGCTTCCACAAAGAGATGACGGCAGAAACTACTACAACTCTTTATAAGTCATAAAATATGTTTCCACCAATGAGAAGCAAGTGACAGAGTACACACCCATGCCTCTGTAAACAGCAGCAGAAAGCAAAAGTAGTACCTCTGCGTTCTCTGCCCAAAACAAACTCAGCACCGTAGCTGAAATTCCTTGGGATTTCTGAAACTTTGACCTAGAAAGAAGCATGTCATGCTCTCCACATCCTACATACATACATAAACCTGTAGGTGAACACTTTAACCTCCCTGGACATTCAGTAATAGGATTTAAAAGTATTCATCCTTTTACAAAAGAATTGAAAACCCAATTACAACGGGAGACAGTTGAACTGGAATTAATTTCTATCAGCAAATTCAATACTATCAACTTAGGATCGAATAAGGATCTTAACTGGTTAACTCATTACAAAGGCAATTGCCCCTTTGTTAATATCCACATTGCCATATAAACCGCTGTGAATGAGCCACTTTCAGCCTGACTTGATTAGCCTCATTTACAAAAGTATCCTCTTTCTTTTGCTGTCCTTATAAATACTCATGCCTCTGTAAACTCCACTCCAACTCATCTGATGAGGTGGGTTTTACCCAAGAAATCTTAGGCCATAATAAAGCTGTTTGTCTCTAAGGTGTCACAGCACTCTTCATTGTTTTTGTAGATAGGGGCTAACATAGCTACCCCTCTTAAATGTCTCTACAACCTACTGTCCACTGCTTTGTAGTCAAATTCCTCAACAAAAGCAAAATGGCCAAGATGTTAAGTACTATACAAATCATAACTAACACACAACACTTCCCCTTTGTCAAGTCTTACCTGGCAAGTACATGAATAGGGAGCACACAGGGAAAAAAAGCTCATAATCTATACATCAATTTACTGAAAACTATACATTAAGCAAACCCCTGTAAGTCTGAAAAATGCAAATACACACTATTTCAACAATATTTCATCTGGAGTACTTCTTGGCCCCCTGTCATGCTATCTGGAATGGCCCACTAACCTCTGTCAAAAAAGCAGAGACCCGCCCCCCCCATCAAACTTATTGCACATTGTATAGTTAGTTTTCACCAACCCAGTAACAAGTGTGAACTTCAAAAACATTAGAACAGATTTGTCATGGAGTCACAGTCGACTTGGATATTCCAGTCTATCTGGCCACCCAAGGAACATGGTCACTTTACACTAGGGGTCTCAAACTCACAGCCCTCTGGCCATCCATGGTCAGAGCTATTGTGCAATCTCCCTTAGGAGTCCTGGCAGGTGGGAGGAGGCCTGCCCATTCCCAAAGCCCTGCTCCTTCCTGCCAACACCCTGCCTTCTCCTTCCCCTCACCATAGCACTCTGTCCCCAAGTGTGGCTTCAGGGATTACCAGGGGGCCTGGTGTGACACAACAGCAGCACTCAGCCTCCCCTCCCTCTCTACCCTTGGTGGGCAGCAGGGAAGTGGAGTGTGATGGCAGGAAGGGGCAGGGTTTGGGGAAATGGACTAGACAGCCCTCACACCCCAGGGATTCTATGGAAATGTTCCCTCTAAGCTGTGTGGCAGCACAGCCCCGCAGCTGCTTAATGAGCCTTGCCCAGCCAGGGGCTCAGGGCACCACGCACAGAGGTGGGACGGGGCAATTCTCCCTCAGCAACAGCAGAAAGCTGTTGCTGAGGGAAAGTATCTCTGTCCCAGCCAGGCAGCTCTGTGCCTGAGTCCTGAGCCCCTGGCTGGGTGGGGCTCATTAAGCAGCTGTGGGGCTGGGCTGCTGCGCAGCTTAGAGGGAACACTACTCCTGGGCAGTAGCAATTGCGCAATTTGAGACCTCTGCTGTACACCCAAAATTATAATATTCAAGTGACTCCCAGTCCCAACTGCTAGATTAATCGTATTCAGATCTCAAATCAAAGACAACACTTGTAACTAAAAATTATTTCCAAGGTTAAATCAGAGCACACACAAATGAGTTATAGTCCTAAATGTACATAGATCAGTTCCTATGGCAAGCAGCACTATATCCCTTAGGGCTGATCCAGGCCAAGCAACCTGGGGATCTCTTGCTTACATTTAGGAACCTTTACCCTTCAGAGTCCAGAAGACAGCCCAGTCCAGACAGACCTATTTTCTCCTTGTCAAGGATTTTTTAGCACCTTCACCCTAGAATTCAAGCTGATGGGATAAATTCATGCACAGGTCTCCCATTAGCAGAGGAATCAAATCAATAATGTCTCTTCCCTTTGATGATACTCGATGCCTTGTTTACCGTCACTGGGCATCTTGTGTGCAGGATGAGCACTTTCCCTGAATTAATGCTTCTCTTCCTGTTTGCTGAGTTACACAGGGTTAGAATGCCAACGCTCCAGTATAACTAGATAGGATACAGATATCAGAGGTAGGATTAATACATGCCACAGCTTACAAGCCTTCCACAGAATCTAAACACTGAGCACATTCTTATAACACTGCTATCTATGTTAGCTATTCTAATCCACATCTCAGCAAGACTGGTTTCCAGCTCTCCATGTCAGTGTTCAGTGAAGACCTGGGCCCCAGCATGAGCTGGCACCTGCTTTACCTTCCCCACAGGAAATCTGTGGCAGTGCAGAGGCTTGAACGCATGGCACCCAAGTTCTATGCTCCAAGCACTGGACCATTCTCCTATTTCTGAAGTTTTTACCACTATCCCATAGAGCACATGTGGGAACACTGTAACTACTTACAAGTTACCTCCTTAAGATTATCCAGAGACGTAATATGCCACTTAGAAGCATCTCCTGAACAATATAATTGTATGGTATAAAAACAGTCTGGTTTGGCGAGAGGTTGATATTCATTGAATATGGTATGCGTACCATTAAAGGAACTACAGAGAGAACTGTCTATTAGTCATCTCTTCACACTGCTTCCAGAAAAAAAAAATTCCTTAAGCCTCCAGTAGATTTTCCTCCAACGACAACTTAATCTCCATAAATTGAGAGTTAGAGTTGCATCAAATCTGGCTGTCATCAATCCCAGTTGTCTGCACCATAATAGGAAAAAATATGCACTGTGCTTCTCTGGAGGCAAATTACTTTTAAAATCAAATCGATCGTGTGAAACAGGGGAATTTATAACAACCTTATATGCAGATCTGCAGAAGTTGATAATAGAAATACTCATAATACTGCATCAATAGCCTGCCAACATACTTGGAACATAGTTTAAAAACAAAATTCAAAAACAAAACCCTCAGCAATATTTGACCTTCATTTTTATGGGGCAGAAATCTTAAATCTACTGTTATTGCTGTGATAAAACTATGGCAATACATTTCAGAAAACAAGATTCCTTCTCTCTCTTTCTCTTTTTTAAATTGAGTGCTGTGGAAAGTTGACGGATTTCAGATTTGAGAACACGGAAATTGAAGTCCTCCATTTATCCACAAAACAATATGCCACAGGTACTGTAGTAGATAATCAAGAAAGTGCCCTCATACAAGTAAGTATTTAGATATGTAAGCAATCACAGAGGGAAAAGGTAAGTGGACTTTCAGCATAAGCCTTGGCTCTGAATACATGTACTTGATGTTATATATATATGTTGCACACACATGCACAGTACAGATTCATAGCACACTGAAACCTCTGCAGTTCTGAGTACACGAGAATATAGAAACACAGGAATTACCATATTATCACATCAGTGATCCCATTAATTCAGTATCCTATTTCAGACATTGGAAACTCCTAGATGGTTCAGATGCAAGCACAATAAATAAATCCTATAATGGATAATTATAGTTCAGCTAACCAGTATATTTTTTTCTTATCCCCATCTATTAGTGGTTAGCTTATACCCACCAAGCATGAAAGTTCATACATTGATGAAACAAATGTTTTAAACCACACAAACCTTCATTTTAGATTGTTATACTGGAAAGCATTAATAGCAGCCATCAGACACAGACCTGGTAAACATTAATGGGTTTACTAAACACTCTTAAATCAGGAAAAACGAGGGAGCAATTAAATGCCCCTTTGTTAGTGATAGCCGAAATAATGGATACCATCACCCAAGGCTTGGGACAATATGAAGAGGCCTTTTCAGAAACTAAGCCATGTGTCCCAAGGGATTTCTCTGGAGACTGATTGAAAAGGCAAGGGCTGAAGCACTGACTGGGAGCAGCCACAGCTTTCTGTGTGCCCGTGGAAGGGACTCAGAAAGCAAGGAAAAAGCCAGCAGAGGGGAGAAGCAGTGTATACCATCGTGGGAGGAAGCCAAGAAACCAAGCTTCTTTTTGGTTAGAGGATTTGCTGAAAAGGCAGACATGGATTTCTGAACAAGGAAACTGACTCCTATTTGTTTATTTTTACTGTGTTCAGAGAACACTCTTTGTAAATAAACTGGAATACGCCAAATTAATATTTAACTTCTATCAGCAATTTCTTCTCCTAATGGAGCTGGAAGGCTGCAAATATTGCAATATAGGTAACAAATGTAATGTACATGTGAATGTCCTTATGCGTATAAAGGTCATGTTTAATTTTCAATCATATTCAGATTTTGGCATCATTAATCTCTTGAAGTGAGAACACCTTTTTTTAACCAGCACAGATTTCAAACAAGTATCAGAACTTGCCTTTATGTGGTCTTATTTAAAGTTTTAACTGAAAAAGAGACATTGTAATAGGACAAATATACAGGGAACTTGTGCTAGTGGCCGACTGCTAATCATGGACCTCAAAGATGGACATACACCATTTATGTTTTACTTTCTGCATTTCAGCCACTTGGATGCTGAAAACTGACTAGTCATTACCACTATGTTGTTATTTCTAGTCAGTTTCCTTTTCCAGGTCTCCTGCCCATATACATAAGTCTTAGGGCTGCAAACACTGCAGAGGAATATTTAAATAAATCCTCCCCATATGTGCACACACTGCACTTAGCACCTGAACGATCACAGAGAGATACTTGATTTTCACAATAATCTTGTTTCCCAGGTCCAGCTGACCACCTTGGACTGGGATCAGAATTGGGGTCTTCCAGCATCCTTCCTATCCGGTGCTGAAACACTGAGCTTCTGCATAGTCAGCTACTTTGCTTTACTCACTCTGTTCCCTCTTGCCCAAATGACCTGACTCTCCCCCTTTTGTCTTCCTCCTCTGAGACTATTATAACCTTCCAATCCTTTTATCCATGTACCCCAGATTGCCTGTTAAGATAATCTGACCTAGACTTTTATTGGGTGACTCCTTTACTAGGTGACCTCTCCCTGGTGAAAACAAGTTCTCCTGGGTCCTTTTATTTAGAACTGACTCCACTTTAGTAAGTGGTCACTATTGACATCCCTGTATTACTACACCTTGGAATCTCAGAGGGATAGCCGCAAGGGTGGCCCGTGGCTATAGGCCGATTCAGCCGTCGCCTAGGGCACCGCCTTCAATGGTGCCCGATGACAACGTCACGGGGCACCTGGGGTCCCTGATGATGATGTCACCCCATTGATGGCCATGCAGGCGGGGGTGCTGATTGCACCTTCCGCCTGGGGTGCCAGCTGCCGCAGCCCGCCTTGGGCTGCTCCTGGGTTGCTGTGTTAGTGTGGAACTTTAAAAACATGTGGTCCTGTGGCCCTGTGGTCCTTAGGGACTGACAAAATATAAAGGACCATGGCTTTCATGGGTAAGACCGACTTCATCAGATGAGACTTGGAATTGTGAACCACCATGGGGGAAGAAGGCAACTAGACACCCTTCAAAATTCAGTTTTCAGCTTGGTAAAAACAGAGTTCATGTGTCACAGAAATCGTATATGGTAAATACAGAATCCCCAAATCACCACACTTTGTATGGTAAACAGATAAATATCTCTATTGTACATACAGATGATTAAACTAA
This sequence comes from Rafetus swinhoei, assembly GCA_019425775.1. Lineage (NCBI taxonomy): Eukaryota > Metazoa > Chordata > Testudines > Trionychidae > Rafetus > Rafetus swinhoei. The sequence continues at coordinate 60,514,648 of CM033447.1, forward strand.
GACAGAGGTAGATTTTCAAAGGCTCATTGGGAATTTAGGCATCCAGCTCCCTCTGAAAGTGCATGGTGGGTGCATATCTCCCTACTCTAATCACTAAGTCTTCCTCACAGAAATTATAGTGGGATGGCAGAAACAGATAGGAAAAGGATCTTGTGATTTTCAGGACATAAGTCACATGAGTAGTTTAAAATATCTAAGATTTAAAATGGAAGTTGTATTTTATGTTCCTTTCATATAGCAGCATTTAATCTAATTAGTCTAAAATGTAATATTTGAGCAGCTTCTATTTTCTAGAATCCTACCTGAACCAGCACAGGAGGGGAATCAGACCCATATAAAGGCCTGATCTAAATCTCATGTAAGTCTGTTAAAATACTTCCACTGCCTTTGGATCAGGCTCCATATCACACCTACTGGCATAGAAGCATTTCCTGAGGGAGGCGCCAAGTAAATCCAGCGTTCCCTAGTAAGCAGCCCTCCCCACTTGGAACCATGGTGCATGGGCAGGGTGATGGCGGGTTGCTTAGACTATGATCCTTCAAGATGCACTGCCGAGTGCTTCCAACAGATGCCCATTACACTGTTAATAATAGGAGTTAAGAGCACTAAGTATTTCTTACAGCAGCTTTCAGGACTAGACCCTTAAAGCTTTTTTTAAGAGAGACCATGTCTTTTTGTCTGCTTTTCTGTGAACCCCCTCAGCTGCACAGGGTAGAGTTAGCGGTGTGCTTTAATACGGTTAGCTATGCTTCTTTAAATATTCACACATTGACGAACAGCAAAATCTTATTTAATCTCATTTGCTTGTGCATTGTTGGTTCAGACAACATTATGCCATTAGCACTTGTACAAACGGAGGCTCTTAGACCATGGAAGATCCTCTCTTGGGCTCCGTAACACTTGCTATGGCTCTGAGAACACTATAAGTATAGCAGTCAGAGACAACTGCCAGAATGCAAAGAGGGACTTCATTCAGTCTACAGATAAACACTTTCTCTCAAGCAGGCTTCTAATCTAGAAATATTTCGCTATTTTTTTTCAACTGGACATGCACATCTGGAGAAAGTGGCATTTAATTTAAATGAAAAGTAGGAGAAATTTAAATAAATTTGGTCATGATATTAGGGGGCATGACCAGTGCACCCATTCACAATATTTAAACACTTCTCTAAAGATGGTATGTGTGTTTAAATACACACACCAGAATACGATATGGATTTTTTTACCCCAAAACCATCATATTTAAATTTGCTTGTCATATTGGAAAATGGTGCTTCAGTGACAAAGAGAACAAAAACATTTTAAAGGCAAAAAAGTACTATACCGCTTTCATTGGTATTCAGACAGTTCTGAGCTGCCAGAAATTCTGTAAATTCCCAAACCATTGTAGGTTGTAAATAATTTCTTCCTACAATTTTCACCTCTATTAGGACATATGCAGCTCACAGTCAACCTGGTTTTTAAGTCTCAACTTGACAAAGCCCTGGTTGGATTGATTTAGTTGGGATTGGTCCTGCTTGGGCAGAGGGCTGGACTTGATGACCTCCTGAGGTCTCTTCCAGCAATATGATTCTATGATTCTAATCTGGAAGGGCATATTGAGTGGGGTCCCCCAGGAATCAGTTTTGGATGTGGTTCAATTCCATACCGTCAGTGATTTAGATAATGGCATAGAAGGTCTACTATGTATTTTAGAGAGTTTATCTAGAACTCTTCCTAAATGGTAAGAGCCAGAACCACGAAATTCAGTATAAAGCTTCCTCTTATAACTTAAAGCAACATAAGGCTTTGGTTGTTGCAGGAAAATAGAATGAGCCTGGAATGGGATTGCTGCTCATAAGACCAAACAGAAATGAGACAGAATCACACTCCTCAAAATTGACAGAATTGAGCAAATATTGAAAGACTGAACCAAGATGAGCCAGAAAAATAGGATGAACATGGAATCAAATTGCTTCTCAATACACCTTACAGAAAAAGGTTAAGCAGAGAAATTTGGAGTAATGTTCTGTTTTGGCACAACTAAATCAATGCTTAAGGTTTGAAAACTAGAAGAAAATATTATTGGAAGCCAAATTGACTATAGCCCCCTTTTTTTGTTAAAATATAGTGAATGATATGAGTTTAGAGGGATGAAGAAACAAAGTACACTCGATGGAATTTCCAAATTACCGACCCAAGCAATGTCAGGTAAATCTGCTACTATGCTTATAAAGCTTGCAGGTGAAACCAACCTGGGAGAGGTTGCATATGCTTTGGAAGACAGGATTAAAATTCAAAATTATCCGAACAAACTGTAGAAACTATCTGAAGTAAATAGGAGGAAATTCAATAAGGAAAAATGCAATGTACTCCAGTAAGGAAGGAACAATCAGTAGCACACATACTAAATGGGAAATGGCTGACTTGGGAGGGGTACTGCAGAAAAGGATCAAGGGGACAGAGTGGATCACAAGCTAAATATGCATCAAGAATAACTGTTGCAAAAAATTCAAACATCCTGGAATGTATGAGCAAGAGTGTTGTAAGCAAGACATGAGAATTAATTCTTCTGCTCTACTCCACGCTGGTTAAGCCTCAGCTGGAGGCTCATCATGAAATAATGTGGACAAATTGGAGAAAGTCCAGACAGAGCGAAGAAAATGATTAAAGCTCTAGAAAACATGACCTATGAGGGAAGATAGAAAACATGGGGTTTGTTTATTTTGGAGAAAAGGAGATTGAAGGCTGGACATGATAATGGTTTTCATGTACATAAAGGTTGTTACAAGAAGGAAGGGTGGGGGGGGAAACTATTCTCCTTAAAAACTGAGAATAGGACAGGAAGAAATGAGCTTAAATTGCAGCATTGGCAGTTTAGGTTGGGTATTAAGAAGTTTTTCTTCTCAGGGTAGTTCAGCACTGGAATAAATTGCAGCTGGAGGTAGTGGAATCTCCCTCACTAGAAATTTTAAGAGCAGGTTACACAAAAATCTGTCAGGCTAAGATGACTTCTCGAGGTCCTTTCAGTCCTACAATTGTGTAAGTTGTATACAAGCATAGAACCTGATATTGTCAATACTAAGATATGCAAGGAATTTTTTTTGTAAAGAAAAACAGATTTCTATTATAACTATGAAGGCAATTTTTTAAATTTGCCTTCTCTTTAGTATATCGGCACATGTTGTATGATGGATCCCAGACTTCGATGTCACAATGTTTCTGGTACCAGGGACTCAAAATCAGAAGCAACCAAGTTCTGCAATAACAATGAGGCATGGACACATGGGTGATAAAATATATCAGTCTTCAAATAAAAATATGGTCCTGACTTCAACCCAGAAAAAAAAAATCAAAGACACATGTCTTAAGGCTGAAGCCCCATCTTCCTCTCATCCCTTTACATCAGGCTATACTCTGAGCATATTCACTATTGTTTTGAAGTACAACACACAATATTGGGTTTTTGGTTTTTGTTTGTTTGCAATATCCTTTGACAATTTTGCAGATAACAAATCCTTCTCGGAGCTGAGGGTATGTCTACGCTACAGAGTTGTGTCGGGAAACCAGCCATTTTTCTGAAAAAACCTGAGTTACGTTCACACTGCAATCGCATTCTTCCAAAAGTAAATCAAAAGAACAGAGGGGTTTTTCCAGCGTTAGTAATCCTCTTTCTACGAGGAAGAAGCCTTTTTCCAAAAGAGATCTTTTGGAAAAAGGTGTGTGTGGACAGGAAAGAGGGAGTTTTTTCAAAAGAAAAGGAAAGAGGAAAAAGCACAGGTGCCCTGGTGTCCACTCCGTCCATAGTAATCACAGCTTAAATGCGAGATTAGCGTCCACACTGAATGGATGCTATCTTTCAAAAAAGCAGACCGCTTTTGTGCATGGATGCTCTCTTTTAGAAGAAGTTTTTCCGGAATATCTCTTCCGAAAAAAGGTTCTTCCAAAAGAAGCCTGCAATCTAGACATAGCCTTAGATACTAGGAGAAATAGCTTATTGGGAGAGAAGGGATTCTGTAAATTATTTAGTTTACATGAATGGAAGCTCTCCATTTTGCAACCTGCAAGCCTTCTGCTGAGTTTCAAAATTCCACATTGTATGGGCAGTCTATGTTTTAGTGTCATTTTATAAGGTACACCGCATATCACATCATGATTTGTGCAAACTGTCTTTGTCATACTAACTTCCATCATCCACCAGGTAATCCAAAATACTGTTGCACAAATCAAAGCTCTCTACTGTCATGTTGACCATGCAATTTCCCTCTTAAGACTGAAGGTTGTTGTGAAGCATCAGCATCATCTCAATATGTTTGAAGTTGCCTATTACCTTCCTTGCTGACTTGGGGAAGATACCTATTTTTTACTGAGTTCATGTCATGCTGAACTTCCAAGTTCCTATTTCTTCTCCTTGATTTTAAGGGTCTGTACTACATAGACCCCACCCACAGTTTTCACCAGGACCCTTCCATATTTTCCCTTCCTATTCTTTTCACCAGCCTCTATATCATATTCATCTATTTCTCTCTCCTATTTCTTTCTGTGTTCCCCTTATGCTTGGCATTAGAAAATATAGCTGAATCTCCATTTCCATTTGTCAAGAATGAACTACTTCAACACCACCTAAAAACCTGAGGGGGTTGTGTACTTCCTGTTTTTTTTTTAAGAGCCTCCAAAATGCTAAACTCAGTAACTGTATGATTGTAAATCTACAATCAAAAGCCCTCTTCATTATCTCCTTACGGGTGAAAGGAATATTCTAACCTTGCTGTTACCACCACCAGACAGTAGGCTCTCTTGGGTAAGTACCTCTCTTTTGTGTATTTTCCAGAAATCAACTAGCATGCTTGTCAGAGCTACCCAATACAATACTATCAACATCAATTCATTTGAGCACGTATTTTACGAAAAAGGAGCAAAATCCCTGTCTTTACCTAGGTACGTTTTACTTTCGTTGGAGTACAACAGGAGCTGCATTCATGTGTAACCAAGGACACATTCTGTGTTAGGTATCTGAGCTTAAAGTTTTAAAGCTTTTTAGAAAATATCTAAAAATAATGATGAGTTCTGCTTAGCCCCAAGCTTTCACTTCTGCTGTTGAGTGATAACTGCTCTGTTCTGCTAGTTTAATGCAACTGTAGTTCTGAGCCTTCCTAGAAATCTTCAATCTTGCTGTTGTATTTTCTTTTTGCACATTATAAGGACACTGCAGTCAAAAAATACATATGAACTTAATGGTGATCATAGCTACACACAGCACAAAGTATTTTATGCTGTTTTTTATTGATTTGAATTCAGTTCTTTGCCAATCACGAAACCATCGATCTTTGTTAAATTATCTATGCAATAGAAAATGAATTGCTAACAAAAACAGCATAAACCTATTCAAGATAACAAATGGAGTTATGCAGGTATAAAGCTACAGCATGAAGGAAGTATTAGGCCCTATGCACTGCTGAAAATAAGTGTGATTTGTTTTCCTCTTCCAAAAAGGAACTTGGTGACTTTCTAGCCATGTGGTAAAACTGGAAATTGTAAATTTCTGTTTATAGAGAATGTTTTGCCACCTTCCATGTGGAGCAAAGAAAGAGACAAAACATTAGGAGATATTAAATTGAAACCATTGGAAGACTTTCACAGTCAAAGAGGAGAAACAGCAACAGCAAGTGAGACACAATTAAATGGGTTCTGTAGAGAATAAAGAAAATACCATCAAACTGAGGGAAAATATTTTGCATGCCCTGGTGACACACATTTGTTTTTCCAAGTATGATGCAATTTACATGCTTGACAACATCCTCTGAACAAAAAAGATAGTAGAATATAAATATGCATGAACTGTCACACATTTAGACAAGCAATGAGAAGCATGAGCTTTAGAATCATGTCTTCAGAAAAGCATCTAAGGAATCTGAATTATGAGAACTTAGCCACAAGAGACATCCCTTGGGTAGGGCAAATTGGGTTGACCACTCTGAGCCCCACGCTTCAACATCCCAATGACAACACCTTTCTGTCTTGAACAGGGCAGGCAGAGTCAGACAGAAAGCAGGAAGCAAGGTGGCATGTCTGGCCCTGCCTCCCACCAGCAGCTCATATCATTTGACATAGCAGGCGGGGACATGGCAGGCACAGACAGTGGGGCCAAAAGATACTCTAGGCCTCTGGGTCAGGCAGGGTAGCCCAGCTCTGTGCCCCTGAAAGGGGCAGGGTCTTGGGCAGAAGCAACGCTGCACAGAGCGCACTACACAAGACTCCGGCGGTGATTTAAAGGACCCAGGGCTCCAGCTGCTGGTGCTGCTGCAGCAACACTGTCCGGGACCCCCAGGCCTTTTTGAATCACCAGGGCCTGGGGGATTTGCCCCCTTTTTCCCCATCAGAGGGCCTAGGCCCAGGTCAAGGGTTACTAGCTGTTGTGCAGAAAGTGGGGTTCCCCTGTGGCACCTGAGCCCAGATTGCACCATTTCTACCTCTTTTGTGGGCTCTTGGGCCCCTGCCAGGCCCAGGGATGCATTGGCAGGAGGATGCTGCACATGCATCTCCCCTGCCAGCATGTGCGCACCTCAGTTCCATCATTATTCAAAGGCAAAGGGCAGGGAGTCCCAGCCCAGGCTCAGCAGGGGGGAGCACAGGAACCCAGCAGACAGGCACCCCTGACCAACAGTGGGTACACCATGCTCCAGGTGAGCCTCCTCAGCCCATGCTCCAGAGAGACCTAGTGCACCTACTACTCAATGAAGGGGCTGTACAGGCTGATGCACTTCACAAGGGTTGGCCTTGTTAGTAAGACAAGGTGTGTTTTTTTTTTTTAATTTTTGTCTTCACCGTCAATAAATCCACATAAGCATTTATATTATTTGCTTGTTCCAGCTTTTGGAATGTGAAAGTACAAGCAAAACAAATCCACACCCCCTCTTCCTCCACAGACATCAGAACCAATGGAATAACTTTTAGGTTTACATAACAAGTTCCACAGGGGTCTGTTTTGGGACCGGTTCTGTTCAATACCTTCATCAATGATTTAGATATTGGCATAGAGAGAGTACACTTATTAAGTTTGCAGATGATACCAAGCTGGGAGGGGCTGCAAGTGCTTTAGTGGATAGGGTCATAATTCAAAATGATCTGGACAAACTGGACAAATGGTCTGACGTAAATAGGATGAAGTTTAATAAAGACAAATGTAAAGTACTCCACTTAGGAAGGAACAATCAGTTTCACACATACAGAATGGGAAGTGACTGTCTAGGAAGGAGTACTGCAGAAAAGGATCTAGGGGTCATAGTGGCCCACAAACTAAATATGAGTCAACAATGTAACACTGTTGTAAAAAAGCAAACATGATTCTGGGATGCATTAACAGGAGTGTTGTGAGCAAGACACGAGAAGTCATTCTTTCACTTTACCCTGCACTGATTAGGCCTCAGTTGGAGTACTGTGTCCAGTTCCGGGCACCACATTTCAAGAAAGATGTGGAGAAATTGGAGAAGGTCTAGAGAAGAGCAACAAAAATTATTAAAGGTCTAGAAAACATGAGCTATGAAGCAAGGCTGAAGGAATTGGGCTTGTTTAGTTTGGAAAAGAGAAGACTGAGAGGGGACATGACAGCAGTTTTCAGGTATCTAAAAGGGTGTCACAGGGAAGAGGGGGAAAATTGTTCTCCTTGGCCTCTGAGAATAGGGCAAAATGCAATGGACTTTAAACTGTAGCAAGGGAGGTTTACGTTGGACATTAGGAAAACCTTCCTAATTGTCAGGGTGGTTAAACACTGGAATAAGTTGCCTAGGGAGGTTGTTGAACATCCATCACTGGAGATATTTAAGAGCAGGTTGGACAGACATCTATCAGGGATGATATAAACCATGCTTGGTCCTGCCATGAGGCCAGGGGACTGGACTTGATCTCTCGAGGTCCCTTTCAGTTCTAGTATCCTATGATCTCGGACTTTCATTATTTATATTTCATTTACAAAAGGCTGATTTCCATTAATGGAAAGTTCTCTCCAAGCTTCCTTGAAGAAGAGCCAAGTAAGATGATGCAAAACCTACTCAGTCAATCTGAAAATCTTAGTGAAACACATTCATTGTGGACCAATTTGAGAATCTAAGGTTGATCCGATTTTGCATATAAATAAAATCCCTTGCTAGAATCAACACACTTTCCCTTTAAAGAACAGATTTCGTGTTGGTTTCTTAGTCTGCTGAAGGATGTTGTTCTGGGATTCTGATGGGCATTATTTATTTATGTATTGAAATTAAATAGTTTTCATTAGCAATGTACAAATCTACTCAGCTAAAATAAGAACCTCTCCCCTCCTCCTGCCACAGTACGCATAATTACACAAAACACACTGTAAGTTATATTCCTTGCTCTAAGGAATTTACAGAGGCTAAACAGACAAAATAAACAAAATGAGGGAGAATAGTAGTAGTACTAGCTCCGTGTTAGAGATAGAGAAGCGAGGGCACAGTGAGATTAATAACTTATGGAGTCACACATAAATGGGGTGACTACATGACACAGCACAGCAGACTAGACTGGTGTGACTTTTAGACTGCTCGACTGTGTTGCACTAATTACCCCACATAGACGTGGCTGGCATGCTCTTCAGCATACCCAGTATGCATTTGCATAGCGGAAATGGGACACCAGTGCAAACTAGATACCTTTTCAACATGCCAGCACACAGGGCTGATGACAGAACTGCCATGCCCCTGGGCAAGAGGGGTGGTTCCAGGACTCTGGAAGGGGCTCGGTCTCAGATGGAAGGGGCAGGCCTGGGTGCTTTAGCGCGGCCAAGACCATGCTGACTGGGGCTACAGTGGAGATTTCAAGGGCCTAGGGCTCTCGTCACTGCTGCAGCAGCACCAGCCAGGAGCCCTAGGCCCTTTCAAATTACTGGACCCCAGGGCAGCTGCCCCTTTTGCCCTCCCGCCCCCAGTTGACAGTCCTGCCAACAGGACCGAGCACAGCACATCAGTGTGCCTTACAAATCACACCCCTCTGGTGCACACTTCCCTTTCCCATGCCCACAACCCCAAGCTTGTTGTGGAGCCAGGAATGGAGGCTCTGAGGCAATTTTAGCAACTGAGCTACACAACCACCTCCCCCACTCCAGGAACCGGCTTGCCTCCTATTATTAGTGTTGCTACATATCAGCTAGCGCCACGTGACCTCTCTGCCCCTTCAGACCCCTATTGCCACATTCCTTCAACTCTCCTCCATCAGCGCTGGCCTCCTCTCTGCCCTTGCCTTGCAACTCTTCATAGCTGAATGGCCACACTTACTAGAGCTCCAGAAACTGGAACTCCTTCCTCCACACCTCACAACTTTTTCCACACACGGTCTCACTGAAAACCTTAATTATTTCCTAGCTTTTTTCCCCCGTTAAAGCGCTGTTTGCGACACGGCGTAGGAAGGACGCTATAACAAAGGCTAGTGTATTATGTAAGCCTGAGTTCAAAGCTAACCTTTCAAAAACTGAATAGGTTTTCCTAAACTGAAGCTGGCCCACTGGTTCAAACCTGTTCCCAGTGTGAGAAACTCTGTACTGAAAACAAAACACATACAAAGGCAGATAACACACTCATAAGAAAAGGTGTAACACAGGAAAAAGTGGTATAAAGAGATGCTCTCCTGACATAATTGCCAGAGAAGGGGGGGAAAGTGTTTCTATATGGAGTTTTTAAAAACATTTTTGTATTGTGTTATTGACTGCGAGGATGCCTCCAGCCAAAAATTGGTGTTGCTTAAATTTTAAATAAATAAGTGGACTAAAAAGATCTCTCAGCATGCTATGGGACCAGTATAAAATTTATGATGGATTAATACAGTGTGGTATCATATAGTTACTTTAAAACCTTGGCCTGGCATCTTCAGTATTGACAAAGAATAAACTTAAGGACCAATTAACAGCTCACTCCTTCATTCTCTGCCCATCTGTTTCTAATTGGTTTCCATGATATATTACATTCTAAGGAACAAACACAGAAAATTGTGTATTTTATGTGTAAAAGTCACTTTTATTAATCATGAAAGGGTTAATTAATTTATGGTAATCTACTGGACTGCCTAATGCTAACTATATAAATCTTTAATCTGACGAATAAAATGAAACAAGTATTTCTGCAGTAGTTAATTATTAATACCCTCCAATCATCACTGAAATTATAGTAATTAGAGAAAATGAGACAGGAGTGAATCCATTAAAACAATCTATTTTATACAGTTAACTCAATTTGTTTACAGTGAAGGCATCCCAGCAATACAGGAACAAACTCAGTCTTGACAATGTATCTGAAATAAATTATTTTTCTCCCTCCAATATTTAAATGGATTTTTTTTTATGTATTAGATATGAACATGTTTTTGCTTCTGCCTTATTTAGAATGTGAAAGCACACCTAGGCATTTTCTGCAACCTTTAAAATTCTAGACCAAAACCAGTGGTGGTTCTCAGCTTTTTTGCCGACAATCCCACACAATGCTTTTTTTGTAAATTCTTTAAATATGCAAAGGAGTCAATTTACCTGAGTTCTTGTTGAAGACACTGTCATGATGTCGTGAATGCATGATTTCTCTATACAGCAGTTTCCTAACCAACCACCCCAGTAAGAAGTAAAATATATAAAATAATTACAAATTACAATGTATCAGTTCCCAAAGAGCAGTACAAAAATATGTCATTTACATTTTATATGTGGATTTGTTAGTAAATATTGACTTAATTGAAGCTATTGTGATGCGACTGATACAATAATAGATTTTCAGTTAAAGCGTGAGAAAATGAGTAGGTAAACACCACGTGCAATTTGGAACTGTTAGTTTATTCCATAGTAAAACACCGATTCTCTTTTTTTCAGCTTGCCCCCTGAGCATATGCTGTGGTTGAAACAAATGTTTCCATCAGAGTATAGCTGAGTTCAACCTTTCGGAATTTCACCCCCTGTGGTACGCATGACAATCTTGAAATATGAAGGGTGATGATTTACAGTGTGTGTGCAGAGAAAAAAAAAGGGAATTTGATAAACTTCAGTAAATCAGATTGGTAAAGTCCCATTCTTGAAAAGATCCATGAAACTCAAAATTGAGTGATCAACTTCACCACAGTCGTTTTTCTTCCATGAGGAAGTCTGACTGTGTACATTGAAGAAAAAGATTGGAAGTACTGGATCAAATCTTTGTATTGTGCATATCATACTTGAATAAAAAGTAGAGTACGGTTATGCATGTGAAAAATAACCAGGATTTAAACCTATGGAATGCACTGGTCCAGTAACTTTGCCCATTTTGGAGGAGGGGGATGTCTAATTAAGGGAAACGGTGACACAGAAATTTGAACCTCTTAGTTTTACAGCAGGGTCAAGGCAAAAAGGCATCATTATTATTCTGGAATGATAGAAGGTAGAACAAAAACTTCTAAGTGTACCAATTATTTAAATCACTCTGGTGTCTGACGGTTTATCTCAGCTCATGGACCTTGTTGTGCTAGTAAAACTGTATTCCAAGTGCCAGTTCTACGCTTGTAGATTTCATAGTCTAAAAGTTTGGATCCCCCAAACACTAAAGTACGTGTTTAACTTTACTCACTAACAGGAATTTAGTCACACCAAGTCTTACCTTCAAGTAGGGGCCAGTGGATTGTTTTTTATTGGGAGCGTGTGGGGGGTTCAGATGAATATTGTGTAATACAACTTAACTCAAGGGAAGAAATCAACTGGTATGTGCTGCCTAATCTACTTAGATCTTAAAAGTTCCTATATAATACACTTATCTTAGTAAAAACCTGTTGTTGCATAACTATCAGTCATCACAGCCATAAGCTTCTGATAAACTATATTCCTCAAGTGTTTTTACAAGGCTCATATCATTAATTTATATACTTATTCTTTGTTTACAAATTATAAGAGATTGGCTTCTCAGCATTAATTGTGCGTTTCCTTAGAGCCAATTACCTCTGGCAGTGGTAGAACGGCAAGGACTGTAGTTAACTGAAGCACTCTCTGACCCAGAGATAGCATTGTAAAATGTTTCCTGGTGCATGGTCATTTTCCTATATCCTCAGATGTTTGCTATCAAAAATAACAAGAGTGTGTACATTATATACACCACAGTATTATATGTTCCTCGATCCTCACAGAGCTTATTAAATAACTTTCGTAGCACCACCTCATCTTTCTACACAAACCTGTTGCAAATAGTGTGGTCTCTGAGGGTGCGACTACACAGCGGCGCTAGCTTGAATTAAGCTACGCAACTTGATCTATGCAAATTGCAGAGTTTATTTCCAGATAGTCTATTTCAAAATTTAGCACTATCTACACAGTGCCAAATTTTGAAATAACCCACTATTCCAAAATGTCCCTTACTCCTCATGGAATGAAGTTTATGGGGACATGTGAATAGCAAGCCCGTTATATTTTGAAATAACCGGCTTGCTGTGAAGACACAGAATTGCTATTTTGGGAAACTCCAGTATTCTGAAATAGTGTTGTAGTGTAGATGTAGCCTGAGTGTCCTGCACTGCCCAACGGTGGGCCAATGGAGACAGCCATAATTATGCCTCTCCTTGCAGGGATCAGGAATTATTTCACCAATCCATCTTGAGCTAGAAAGCACTCTTGTTGCAAGTATAGATACCCTAATATTTCAAATAACTATGGCCTTAGTGTCACTTCATGTATAAACATCCCAATTTAAAGTCAATAAGCTCTTTCTTCTCTACTCCCTTCTCTTAGACACAAGCCCTCGGCATTCCTGTTCAGCTTCTTTAAACTTTGAATAGCTTCCCAGCCTCTTTGGCCTTCATTCCAGGGCAATCACTTCCAGAGCTCACTCCCCTCCTGAAACTCTTTTCTAAGGCCCCTCTCCTAGCCCCTTTCCTCAGCTTCCTCCCCTTTGGGTTACCTCTCTACTGCTGTCTTTTTACTTTCTAATTCAGGTGTTATCCCACCAGGTCCATCCTTAGGATTTATGGGGCCCTATGCCCGATGGCCACCAGGGCACATGATGACTTTAGAGATGTGATTGTCTAATCTTCAGCAACATTTTGAAACATTTTTAAAACAAATTTTAAACTAAGATCTTGTCAGCTCACACAATCAATTCAGAAACTGGCAGAGATACCTGGGGTTGGCAACTGCCCGTTAAATGTCTTCACTATCACTTGAATAGCTCTTTCATTGCTTCCATGTTCTGCCAATAGGGTCTGGCAGGCTCTCTCATTTTTTAGTTAACTACATCCTCTCCTGAGGAAGCAGAGCCACAGAACAGGGATAGAAAGAGGCAGCACTTTAAGACCCAGTGGTGCCCCAAATTTTTGGGTATCCTACACAACTGCATATTCTGTGCATGGGTAAGGACAGCTTTGCATCCCACCCCTCATTAGTCCCAACTTGGGCATTCCTGGCTAGTCATCAAGATAGTTGGATATACTTCACTTAGAAGGGGCCAGCCAATCAGTAATGTAGCCCCATAAAATTGGGTGAATGCCATGTCATATTTTATACTGTATAGTACACAGAGAGAGACAGAGACAGAGGCAAGAGAACTGTGAAACGTAGCATAATGCATTTTCTTTGCAAAAACTTCAAGAATGCTTAATTGGCTTTTTTTTTTTTAAATTCATAGTCCTAACAGTATTGTCAAAAAACTAAATATGCAAAACAGATGTCCTTAATATTGACAGACCCATAAATTAGATAGAACTTATATATTCAGACAGATACTGAAGTTTATAAAAACTCTCAGGGTATGAAGTGGAAGATAATCGGATAGCGTGTGCAGCAAAATGCATGCTACACTGCTGTTTAATTTGGCCGCAGCATGCAGGTGCCCTAATTGTCCATCCTGAGTCATTTCTTCTCTAACTGGATAGGCATCTGAGCATGTAGGCTAATGGGTTGTTATGCAGCAAAGTGCGTTCTGCGTCTGCTAAATGTTTAAGCAGGTAAATAATCCCATTGGGCTACTCATGTGCTTAAAATTAGTTTTTTTTGCTTAAGTGTGTTGCTGAATTAGGGCTTCACAGAGGCAAGACAAGGCTTGGGCCAATCAACTATAACCATTTTTAATTCATATAGTAGGCCCAATATTTTCCACAAATGTTTCTTTGATTTTGGACAAAATGTGGCTCTACCCCTGCACCTTAGCAGAAATTCATCATTTCACTGGACCTTAGGGAAATAATTCTCTTGCTGCCTTTGGTTCCATCTCTGGTTTAAGTGACAAGCCAAGCCATGCAGAATTTTAGTTTTGAAGACTGGGTACTAGATTTTGTGTATACCACCTAGACAGGCAGCTGTATCTGCTAAAAGTGGAGTGCACCATCTATTGAAATAACCTTTCAAACTTTCCTCAGAAAAGCTTCCTCAACTTTGGATATTATGCTATATTGAAAGGTTGTATAGAGTAAACAGAACATCATGATTTGACCACCTTTAATGGCAATGATTGTGTGTGGAAATGATTGTGCATTAGAAGTGTAATCCAAGATAAACCCATCAACTATTCTGGTTGGTATAATTGTAACCACAATTTAAATAGTTAAAAAGATAAACAATTAGACTAAGAAAAAGAAACACGTGCAGTTTTTAATAAAAAATAAATTATGAACAACCCTGTTTTGAAAGCTGTCCATTATTAGACATTTCTGTAGAAAATGTAGACATTGATAGAAAAAATAAAATAGAAGATGGACATAGATTGTGTAGAAAAAAGATCACATTCAAATCTATCTATGTATTTTAGAAATGTGCATCTGTCTCTCTGTCTGAGAGACTGCTTGTTCAAGAACTCCTAAACGGTAAGAGCTAGGACCAACACATTTTGGATGTAGCTTCCTCTTATCCTAATTTAAAACAAGGGCAGGGTTTGGTTGTGTCAGAAAAATGGGAAGTGCCAGGAATGGGACTGTTCTTCATAACATGAAAAGGGAGGGGCACAGAGAGGAGGGGTGTGATACTGAGAGTAGCCAGTGGGGGCAGTGAGTGCAGGGGAGAACTATAGTGCAGATAGCCTACTGGGGGCAGTTACACCACCAAGAGAGTAGCCAGCAGGGCTGGGGCTCACCATTTTGCCTGACACCAGACGGGTTGAGGTAATGCCCCCCTATCTCAAACCCTCTCACATTCCTGGCATTTGGCTGCAGCACCGGGGGACTGGGGGAGGCCCCTGCCAGCCAGAGGGACTGAGAGGAGAGAGAAGGCCCCCAGTGTCTGGGGGTGGGGAGAGAAAGCTCTGCCGGATGGAACCCACCCCCAGCCTGAACCCCTCCTCACCTCCAACCCTCTCTCTCTCACACGCACACACACACACCCCACACATTTCAAGCCCCCTGCCCTGCAACCCCTCCTTAACTCCCCACCCTGACTCCTGGATCCCTCACGCCACCAGTCTCCTGCCCTGAAGGACCTGAGCAATGCTGGGTAAGTTTACTAGTAATAAATATATAAAGTTATGAAGACTACTCAGATCAAGGAAACACAGAAAACAAGTTAACAACTCCTCTCTGTTAAGAGTTGATCTATAATTTCTTTTTAGAGGAGGCATACTTGTATCTTTGATTTAATGAAGTGACACTGAAGTGCAACAGATAGGGAGAAGTAAGGAGAATGGTTTAGCCAACTTTAAGCATGTGCTTCACCCAACTGAAATGAATGTGTGGTAAGCACAAACATAAGTGCTTTCCCAGCTTGGAGGTATAATCTACAAAAATTGCCCAGCAGAATAATTCATAAATTGCTAAATAGAGTGAAACTACTGTATCTTTTGTCAGCAGACACGCAGCAGTGATGTCTCCCAGAAATAGTTGCACTCCTGTTAATTGTGCTGTATAGACACGTTTTTGACAAGATTCCACTTCCCTTGGTGTATGAGGGAAGGAGTATATTTCTTTGAAGTGAGAACAATAAGTGAAACCATTGAAATCCTTGCCACAAAAACCCTGATTCCACATTTTAATTCATATTAACATAATGGAGATTCACATGCTAGCCATAAGAAGTCTTCTTATAACCTTCCCAAAGCATGTTCATAACAGAAGTCTACATGAAGTTTTCTAAGGTGAGTTTTTTATTCCAAGAAGTTGTTCCTCTGATCCTAAACTACTATTGCAAACAATTTTCCTATAGGAATAGTTGTGCTTTCTGTAACATAGGGTTTACCTTTTTATTGCATGACAGTCTTATTTAATACCTTTTAGCATTCAGCAAGGAATTTTACCCCCAGATTTCCATACCTGTATAAAAATTATTTGGTGCATGACTCCCCATTTTCTTTAACAGGAGCTCAACAACTAAAATGTTTGTACTACTTTGAATGCACAGATTTTTTTTAATACAGATTGTGCAGTGTTATATATTGTTGCAACTGACTACAGTCAAACAAAAGACGTAACTAATTTCCCTCTGAAGGGGACACATCACAGTATCTTCTCTCTCTGGGTAGAACACAGAGTGTATAACGAACCATAAATATAAGACTAGAAGTATGATTCTAGCATATCCCAATCTACTGAAAAATTAGATACATGATACTGCTATTACACAGTAGGTGCAATAATCTAATCTCAAGTGGCCACGACAATTTATTCCAAAATACTTTAAAAATGTATGGAATTTGAATAAAGCTCATCGTTGATATGTATCATAGCACTGTACCTGCCTGAATTAAAGCTTACACTGAATCCTAAGGAGTTGGATACCAATACAGATTTTGGAAAAAACAAAACAAAACTCATTTTAACTTTCACAGCTAGGTAACTGTTACCTGAATGGAAACAATTCAGATATTCACTCGTGTGTACAAAAAGAAATAAGCTTTCCATGGAACTAAAGGTATACTGATTTACTAGTGTTTTAAGAATGACAACTGACACAAGGGCTACGTCTAGAATACAAAGAACCACAATTTGCGTATCTTTTTCTGCTTTTCTTTCCAAAGAGGGCTTTCCAAAGTTTGGTGCATATACACAGCACCAAATTTCAGAAAAACCTGCTCTTTTGACATATCCTGTATGGCTCATAGAATAAGGTTTACAGGAATGGCGAAAGAGCATGTCCACTTTTCTGAAAATGTTGGGGGCAAAGCGGAGATGAGGAAGGGGTCTCCAAACAAGTTTTAGACTATACTTAATGTTGCTATTGGTTTGAGTCACAACCAATACCACTAATACTATGAACTAATCTACTATCTGAATTCCCAACCTAATAGAAGCAAGAAACTACTAAAAATTCAGACAGCTGGATCCACTGCTTTACAGTATCTTTAGTGTTATTTCTTAGCCTAAGAGATTTGAATAATATGTAGACAACTACAGTATCTGAATTATTTTAAATGAATACCCGAATCTGTAACCATGTATTCAGACCTTTAGGGCCCACTTCTGCCAGAGGCTAGAGATTCTGCCAGAGATTTTAGGTGCTCAGCATCTTGCATAGTGGGGCTCTTAGGCCCCAATTTATCAAGGTATTTAAGCACATGAGTAGTTTTAAATGTAGGAAGCAAATCTCATTGACCTTCTAGCAGCTTGGCCTGAGCAACAATTAAATGATGGAGGAATGGGACTTAGACATTTTTCCCCGACATTGATAATTGCTGTGGGGACTGTCAAAACAAAAACCCCCGGGACATTTCAGTGATTCTCAGAGAAAATAGGGAAACTTGATTTGAAGAACACTGATTGATACAGAAAAAAAAATATTCCTAGCGCTTACGGAAAAGTGAATTAATCAGCAATCCCCAGAGATTTCAAATAGGAAAGTGAGTTTAGTTTTCATATAGTACTGCTTACAGGAGCTTGAAGTCCTCACTCACTGAGTGGCTTCTTCCCCTGGAGCCACCTATTCCTCAGCTCCGAGGATGAGGATGGGATGGGATGGGAGGAGGGAAAAATATCATTCATCCAGCAGATATCACATCTTTGTGGTTCCAGCAGTGTGCATTTTGAACAGTTTTTGTCTATTGACTTTATATTATAGGGTAGTCTCTGTCATGACAATGGTTTATCAGAATAATAAAGTAGAAGTATGGATTTCAAAATAAAGCAAGGTCAGTGTCATTTATAAGTATCTTTCCCCTTTCCTCAATGGAAGATAACTTTTTTTTATTTTAACTCTACCTGTTGACACTGCTACCAAATACAGTCCCAAAAAGCTTTCCTAGAGAAAATATAATTCATTTTGGCTGCATTTAAACTTATTTAAATACATATGGGTGTATCTATACAGCAGTGTTATTACAGCAAAATA
This sequence comes from Rafetus swinhoei, assembly GCA_019425775.1. Classification (NCBI taxonomy): domain Eukaryota; kingdom Metazoa; phylum Chordata; order Testudines; family Trionychidae; genus Rafetus; species Rafetus swinhoei. The sequence goes on from CM033447.1 coordinate 60,532,874, forward strand.
ACAAAGAGCGAGTCTATACAACAAGCCTTTATTTCGACATAATGTCGAGCTGGAGGACTTCTTACTCTGACTCCTGTAACCCTCATTTCATGAGGAGTAAAGGAAGTCACAGGAAGTGTGTTCTTCCTTCGACTTCCTGCTGCGTAGACAGCGCCAAAGCCGAATTAAGCTATTTCAACTTCAACTAAGCAATTGACGTAGCTGAAGTTGTGTATTTTAACTCGATTTTTGCCCTGCTGCATAGATGTGCCCTATGATTGCATCCTGTGAGAGAGGAGATTAGACTAAGGCTCTGATTCTGGAAGTATTTAGGCACATGCTTAATTTAACTGATATGGATAATCCCAATCCACAGGAACCAGTCCCATAAATTACATTAAACATAAGCCTGAGCATATGCAGACTGAGGCCCTGAGTCTACATCTCTCCTCACAATGCCAGCCCCTTAGTATTTATAACAGCACAACAGCAAGAATGAATGCCTATGCTTCACTGCAAAGCCATTCATTAATGCAGAGTTCTAAGGATGCTGAAGCTTCTTCTGGACATTTTACATGTCTCTTGGGCCATAAAGGCCAACATCTATGCCAAAAACTCCTCATGTATTCAAACCGGAAGAAAATGTAGATCTGGAAAGGTGGTGAAAACAAGAGCCACATCCTGCTCAGCAATCTCAATTAGAAAAATCCCAACTCTGAGATCTCAATTTCAGATCCATGAGATTAATTCTGCTCACCTTTGTAAATTGAGGGTAACTACAAGGAAGTGATTTACACTTATGTAAATTACAAGAGGATTTGCCCCCATACATTTATAATCAGGCAGAACCAAAATCACAGATTTGAATAATCCCATCCACCTCTGAGGATGCCAAATCTGGATTAAACTCTGCACTAAGATTCAGGAGGTCTGAGTCTCCTCTCTGTAATATTGGTTTTCAACTAGTGCTACTCCATGGGATTTACACTAGTATAGCATGATACAAATCGCCCCATTTGGTCAGATAACAGCTCAACAGAGAACTGAATTCAAGGTGCAAACTGACACCAAAATCCTAAACAAAATTTATAGCTGTGGTTCAAGCTCATCTCCTGTTACCTCAGTCATTCTCCGGGATCATGTTTTGGTGGGCAACAATTTGTTTTACTGATTGTATAAATCAATCAAACTTTAGGTTGTGGAAAAGGGGAAAAAAGGTTTTTGCAACAATTTAGCCATGCAGTTAGAAATCCAGACACTGCTACAGCCATCCAGGCTCATAAGAAGAGATTTATTTCTTCAAAAGATAGATTATGTAGATTTCAAACTGAGTATCTGTATTGTTTCTGGGAAAAGTTCTTATTCTCTCAGAGGAGCCTACATTTTGTAGTTTATAGTTATGATGATACAAAGCAATTTTTGAATGCCTGCAGGAGAGAACTGGAACAGTTAAGTGCAGAGGATGTGAATGATTTAATAGATTCAGAGGAGAATTTAATATAGAATGCTATTTCTTGTGCCTTTCTCAATCTGTACATATAGTAAATAGTCAAGATTCTATCTTGAGTTTCTCTAACATTGTAACCTGCGGTATTAAGAATCATAACATTGTTTGAACTGAGCACTGCTGTCCAGTATTTGGTGGGAGGTAGCAATAATCCTAAATCTATTATAATTTAATATTATGAATAAATGGTTACCTTTCCTTCTTGTTTAAAATGATCATACATTTGAAATTAATCCATGCATTTTCTAGGGAAATTTACAATATTCTTTGCCCATGGAATGCTCTTTGTGGTTCCAGTTCAGGAAGGTGCTAAAGGACAATGCTATGGGTAATCACTTTTCCTACTGAGTCCCAATGAAGTCAGGATGAAATGGGGACCTGCTCTGTCATTTTGGCCTGGTTCTGTTTACCTATTTTTAGGACCCAATTCTGTGAGTGAAGCCCTGGTCTTATCAACAGCCAGGGAGTTGTGTCGTTAACTTCAGAGCCGTCAGGATTTCACCCTCTTGAGATGACAATATGTAAGACTGTCAGTGATTCAAAAAGCAGATTATAGAATCATAGAATCCTAGGGTTGGAAGAGAGCTCAGGAGGTCATTGAGTCCGACCCCTTGCTAACAGAAGGGCCAAACTAAATCATCCCAGCCTTTGTCAAGCTGGGATTTAAAAACCTCTAGCAATGGAGATTCCACCACCTCCCTAGGGAACCCATTCCAGTGCTTCACCACCCTCGTAGGGAAACAGTTTTTCCTAATATCCAACCTAGACCTCCCCCACTGCAATTTGATGAAGAGCTCAGTACAGAGATTGGCAAACTATGGCCCATGTGCTCCATTGGGCCCATCAAGGCTTTTAATTCTGCCTTTAGGATTTCTAGTCTGGCAGTGCAGAAGGGCTAAGGTAGGCTCCCTGCCTGCTGTGGCCTGGTGCTACTCCCAGAAGCAGCTGGCATGTCCCTGCAGTTCCCCGAGGTGGGGGGGGCACAGAGTGTTCTGCATGCTGACCTCACCAGCAGGTGCCATCTCCAGCACTCCCAGTGACCAGGAATGGAGAACCAGAGACAAAGTAAGCTATGGGGGCAGTGTCTGCAGGCAAGTGCAGCACACGGAGCCCTCTGCCTCTCCCCAGGGATTGCTGCCTGATGTGCCAGCTGCTTCCAGGAGCAGCACAGGGCCAGGGTAGGCAGGGGAGCCTGCCTTAGCCCCACTGTTCTGTCAGCCAGGAGCTGCTCATGGTAATTGGCACCTGGCCGGAGTCTGCACCCTGAACACCTCCCCACACTCAGATCCCAGCCTTGAATCCCTTTCTACACCTCCCTTCCTACACCCCTCTCTTGCCCCCCCACTTGAACCCCCTCTAGCATCCCATCCCCCCTGCCACAGTCCTACATTAATGGCCCAGTATAGAATATCTCCACCCAGATGTGGCCTTTGGGCCAAAAAAATTGCCCATCCCTGGTTTAGCAGATGAGACCCTTTGTCTGTTTCTTTATATATCGGATTCTGTTTTACTAGTTTATTTTAATTCCTGACGTATCTTCATACCACGCTGTTTAGCCTCTAGCACACTTGCTGGCACTAGATTCAGAATACATTTTTAATAATTGTAACAATTTTGATCATGAAGATAAATAGTCATAATTAAGAAAGCTAGAATAGGTACAGATTTGGGATGCTGAGTGGTTTTCATGCCAGAAACCAATGAAAAGGAAAATAGGATGTTCATGTATTGTACAGTTTGTGATACTATGAACTCAGATAGCTTGCATGAACCTATTTAGACACTATCCAGCTCAACAAAAAAATCCAGCAGAAGGCTGCTAGTTAGAAAAAGTTCTCACTCTAGCCTAGATTGGGTGACAGGGTAATAAAAAGACTCAATGTCATAACTCCTAGAAATGAAATCACAGGTTATCTAACAACTATAATTTCAGTTACATTAGACTATGGTCTTCATTTTGAGATGAATGGCATTTTCTATAAACAGCTGAAAACAACTGCAGAGGGTCACAAAAGGAACAATTGCCAAATGCATTTTGGGATGATTGAAAAATGGAATATTTGTACAGGCAAACCTATTCAAAGTTATGCACAGGCTTAAGTACTTTGCAGACAGAACTGGAGCTTACATATGTTGTATATATGTTGTACTTCTAGTCAGACAAGGAGCTTGAGAAGGTTAATTACATATTTTGTAAAACACTTAATGATTCCTGATGAATGGCATATTCAAGTTCAAGCTAATTAACTGTTTTTTCTTTAAATGCACAGACAGGTCTCAAAAGAGCCAAAGCATCTTTGTTACTGTTTTTAGAGTGAATTTAACCAATTTTTCTGGTTTATTGAAACACGCTATATTCCTTCTCCCTACCCTGCTGCCATTTTCTCTGTCAAAAAATTGTCAAGCTAGCATGCACAAAAACCCACCAAAACTACCCAAAGCAAAAACCTATTTCCTTAAATTCCCAAAGACAATCTGATATCAAAGTGCAATGTAATACTGTAAGTCCAATAAGCACCCCAGAGACATCGCATCTTGCCCTCCGAGCTGTTTGTTTTATGAAAAAGAAAAATAACTGCAGTATAAATAAGAATTAGAATACAAGGAGAGGGTCTGATGATGTCTGCGTTTACATCAAACCATCTTCAGTGAGAATCCATTTCTACAGGCCTGTCAAAAAGGGAACAGAAGATAAAAATGACACAATGTTGGAAAGGAGTGTAGAGCCCAGACATGGCATGCCCCGTCCCCCCCCGCCACCACTAACCGGGGTACAAATGGCAGTATAAACAATGAGGCGCTGCTTAGGCATATAAACACGCCTGAACCCTGCAGGGCTCTCCATATGACCAAGCACTACCACATCTACACAGATATTTTTAGCAGTGTAGTGTCCCACAGCCTGAGTCTTTCCTTGCACAGGGAAAGGCTCTGGCAGCTCCATGTTCCTGCCAGAGCAGCCCACTATCCCTGTCCTTTGTTCTGGGCCTGAAGCCCCTGCAATCCTTTTGCACGTGGGCCTGCCCCAGACACCTGAGGCAGCTGGAGTGTGGTTCACTATCTGCTGTTGGCTTGTGCCATGATGCTTGAAAACGAGGGCTGAGGCATATCCCGGTGCCAGGGAAGCACTAGCCCTGCTTAGCGGGGTCTGCTACTAACCCACTGAAACAAACTCTAGAAAAGAAGTATTTACAGGTAAAAGACCATTGAAAGAGGCTCTTAAAGAAAAACACAAGGACGAGTGACAGTTCCAGTAGCAATCACAGGCTAGAAGAAACAACTGAAGGGGCAGCAGGACCCTGCATACTGGGGCTATGAGAGGGCAGCCGCAGGGGGCAACACAGCCAACCAGAAGGATACCACTGAGGGACACTTTCTGGCAGTGGTACTTGGGGCAAGCACACACCTCCAATGGAATGGATAAGGGCAAGCACTTGAACAAGTATCAGCTACATTTGCAATACTATGTACATGCGGTAGAGAGAGTATAATCGGCAAGGAATGAGCTCAAGGCTTAGTGAAGAAGTCCTAACTTCAGATCCCACCCTGACTTGCTCCAGCCGTTGGACCAATTCCTTCATTTCTCTGCCTCAGTTTCCTTCACCGTACAATGAAATATATGTGAAATGTGACACAGTCAATCAAATACCAAAGTTGCTCTAAAGAACAGGTGTGTGCATTGTGTGTAATTTACTATTGGCTAGCCACTGACATTCAGCTGTTCACCTGACTCCCCTACTGTGTTACAACAGTGCACATTCAGGGGATTTCACTAGCAATGTATGTAAAGGACTCTGAAATCTGTATTTACACAGCAAAACCAACAAGAGATGGCTAGCCTGTGGATTGGTAATGCAATAAAAGCACCCAGGTAGTGTTTGTGTGCACACAACACTTCCACACGTATTTTAGTGGAGATTTTTAAAAAAATAGGAGACTGAAGTTAGGTTCCAAAATCCTAATCTACACAAACAGAGAAGTACTGTGTATAGCAGCATTCCAGTTCAAGTGGCTCACACAAGCTGATCCAGGAGATACAGAACCAAAGCCTTTTCCTTTCCAGACAGACAACAATGATAGCAAAGCTCCCTCCCAGATTTGGATTTTAAGACCTGATCACAAAATGCAAACCATTACTTCTGCACAGAGTTCTGCTAAAGTCAATTAAAGATTTGTTCTGGCATATTCCTTTGCTATATAAGGCACTAAATTTGTAATCTCAACCTTGTATCACTATGAGGACTAATTTTTTTTTTCCAGCACAAATCTGGAGGAGTTGATCTCTGAGTCTTGCTAACTTGACCAGCCGTGTTTAATACACACCACAATTCTCTCCTGCATACCTGCGATAAACAGCAGGATGTCTTTCTAGCCTTTGATGCTGATAAGTTCCAAACAGACTAATTTGTTGTGCTTTTCATGATTAAAGAAAAATGGAGCTGTGATTAAACAAATTTGCTTTGTGGGGAAAAAGATTTAATGTCCTAAAACTTCTCAATTCCTTGTGTCCCTGATCCTCTAACTTCACAAATGGCTCATCATCTCCTGAGAGAAACAAAGATTCAGTGAACTGATTGTATCCTCCTCTCCATTTGTTACCGTTATGCTTATCCAATCAAGGAACAGAAAAGAATATAATGGGGCTAAAATGATCCAACTTATAGAAAGCAAAAGGAAATTAACAGTTCATGTACACTCCATAGGAAGAAATAGATCTGTACAGTCTCTTGAAAGAACCATAACAAATGACCTAATGTATACAGGAAAAAAAAAAACAAAATTAGTGCACAGAAAAAACCCAAAAAACTAAAAACAAAAATCAGCCAGATACCCAATACACAATTTGTTCAAAACAGTTCACTTAACGCTGGGTATCACTGGTGCATGCTTGAAAACTGAGTTACTAAAACTGAGTTAGACCTCAGTCACACATATATTTTTGCAAATAAGCCAAGTGTCTATACTTAAATGCAGTTTTTCACATGTTCACATTTTTCAGTTTTGGGAACACAATCCATCCATCAATTGGATAACTCACTGCTAGCTAACACAAATTGCTCAAATTTCCCCACCTCGTCTACCCTCCCATCTCCCCTACAAAAGAGAAAGAATCACTACCATTGTGCTTCAAAAATGTTCTCTTTGCTGAAGGCTGCAGAAATCTCATCTCTGTGGGATTCAAAAAATAAAGATGAAAAAGATGCAAATGACAATGTGGTTATAATAAAAGCCCTGAAGTAACCTGAACTGTAGCAGACATGGCTTAGCAACCGCTACAAGCTAATATATTTCCCCATTCTCTGTGCTCTTAATTTTGTCTCATGCTTGTTTCAGGTATTGTGGAGGGAGCAGTTTGGTTTTAGCTCTTGCTACTCATTAAAAACCAAAAAAAACCAAAACAACCTTCAAGCCCTGAGAGCTATGTTGAATACTGATGAAGCAATACCCTGCGTACTCCATGCTACCAGTATTTTGAGCACTGTGTATAGATTGTGCACTCATGTTTATCTGGGATACCATTTAATTTCAGGAAAGGTAACAAAGATTTCCCCGATTCCCCCATCTTTTTATTTACTTCTATTGTTGTTTGGATTCACAGTGGTCACCTTATTGAGTATGACATCTAAGCACAGTACAAAGTACATGCCTGAAGAGGTGATGTTACAGCAGCAGCACAAGGCAGAGATGTGTTGAGGCAGAGATTTAGAACACTAGCAGTTTGCCTTTAGTGACCTAGAATAAAGTGTGTCGTGCAGAAAGTGACAAATGAAATTAGTTTAGCACTGCCAACGCAATCCCAACTGGACATCTGTTCATGGCACAAAATACAGCATTCTGTGAAAGAGGCCGAATGGTTAAACACAAGGCTGATTGGGACTAAGGTTTATTGGCAGTGCAAGGTACCTTTCCATCGCTGGCCACTGAATATTAGGGTTTAACTAGAGCTATCAAATGACATTGTGTGAGTTCAGATAGCATGATAGGAAGACTGATTCATCAAGGCCATTCATTAAAAGTCTTATCCTTCACTTCAAGCGATTGCCGTGAATTTGTTATTTCTGTGCCACCGAGATGCAATGCAGCAAAAGTGTCTGCAATCACAGTAAACGTTTTGTGACCCAACAAGCTAAAATCTTTATATATTTAAACCCTGATTATTTTTAAATAATGTTTGTTACAGTTATGCTTATTCTTTCTACTCCCTGATCGGCTACCATGGGACTAAAATGATCAAACTCTTAGAAAGAAAAGTGGAATTAACAGTTCTACAACACACAGGCAGAAATATATCTGCACTGCCTCTTTAAAGAGCTGTAACAAATAACCTAATGTATTCAAGGGGAAAAAAAGTGTGTGCCCAGAAAAAACAAACCAACCAGACACCAAAACACACAATTTATTAGTTTTAAATAATCTGAGTTTAAACATATAAAAGATCACCAATTTTCAAACAAATACAAAAAAAGTCCTCTTTTTGGATAGCTATAGGAATTGCCAACATGGGAGACACTATTTTCCAATGAAGAGCTACCATATGTGAATTCAGACCTAATTGCCAGTGAAAACTCTGAAAGTTTAATTAAAGAAATCTCAGTAAGTGTGTGAAGAGAATGAACACTGATACTTCACGTAAGATTACTTTTGTATTTAAGTATGTGCTAACATAAAATTTTATTAAAATCCGATAATATTATTAAACGGCTATCCCTGAACAACTGAGAAATCTACATAGCAGTATTGCTGAGTGTAAGATGTAACCACAAAAGTATTTTCTTTGCTGCTGCACATCTGCCTGTCGTGATAAGCAGCAAGGGCTCAGAACCATGGACTATATATACATATATAGAGGGGGTGCTTTTTTAATGAAAATATATAAGCTTCTTGTGTTCAAAGACACGATTAAGTTCCTTTTCTAGAACCGTCTTCTCAGTGCAATTGCTGCATGCACGGCACTGGCCAAACCCAATCATTTAGAAGTCATGAGTGATTCTCATGCGTGCCTCTCTCAATCATTTAAATTTATTAATGATTTAGATTCTTTTAATTTGCCTTCAGATGTTTGAGTCTTATTGAACAGCTAACGGGAATTTTTGGCAAGGGAGTTCTCCGGGTGAAGGAGGAGTGACTTTCTAACCCTGGAGGTGAGTTTGTTGGGTGCTTGCTGTGTGCCTACTTGATTGAAGTTTGGGTGAAAAGCCAGAACAGTCTGTCTAGAAGACTGCTAGACAGAGCTGAGAGCTTCTTCATCCCTTAATGAGCCCTTAACGAGGGGGAAGGGCTACTGAGGGAGCTAGCAAAGAACACCACTAAACAGGGGAGTTTAGCGAGGGAGTCAAACATACATAACACTCTCTAAATTTAGGCCAAACACACATTTGCCCCTCCTTCCACAAAACAAAGAGTAAAATAAATCAAGGCAGACGACCAGAAGCATAATGGGAGCTATCCAGTTTATTGCACTGAATTCGCCATGTATTACCTGCCTCATGGGCAAGTGGCATGGAGCTCATCACATACCGGCTCTGGAGGCCAGTGAGGCTGAACTGGAGGAGGTAAAAGGAACAGAGAGGTACATAGACAAGACTGTCCGGAACACAGTAGAGCAGTCCTATATCCCCACACTGACATACTGTGTGTGGGTGAGGAGAGTGAAAATCTCAGGGAAGGCAAATATTGAATTGGAGAGCAAAAGGGAAACAATATACTATAGTTGGGACCTTCCATCCAGATATCATGGTATCTTCTCACACTGAAGACGCCCATCCAGGGGAGAAGACTCCAGTTATGTGGAAGGGACAGGTAATAGTAGTGAAGGATTTGAGTATTAGAAATACAGATAATTGGGTTTGTCATGACTGAAAGAACCACATGATGAATTGTCTGCTGGGGGCAAAGATTATGGATCTCAAAACAGGTGGTCAGACTTAGGTATAGCATCAGGAGTGGCACGTGTAGATACCAATGACAGTGAAAGACAGGAGAGGTGTCCTGGAACCAAATTTAGGCTACTAGGTAGGAGATTAAAGTCCAGGATGTCCATGATCGTATTCTCTGAAGTACTCCCAGTTCCATACGCAGGGCCGGGTACATAGGGAGAACAGCAGGGTTTCAAAGCACAGACAAGACTATTATTATAAGGAGGAGAGGTTTAGGTTTTAGGGAATCCTTTGGGACTGGAGAAGCCCATGAAGAAAGATGGACTCCACCTAAACTAAGCAGAACCAGATTGCTAGCATGTAAGCAGTTGCTAGAGGCATTTTTTAAGTAAGAGCTGGGGAAAGCACACATGTAAGGAGGAGCATCCAGTTAGAACATGGACAGTCTTTGGGGGAAGAGCCATTAATACGGATTCTGCAAACTGAAAGGGAACATCATAACAGTTTAAGTACAAAAAAGGTTGTTGCAAGGAGGAAGGAGAAAATTGTTCTTCTTATCTCAGGATAGGCCATGAAGCAATGAGCTTAAACTGCAGCAAGGGAGATTTAGGTTGGACATTAGAAAAACTTCCTAACTGTCAACATGGTTAAACACTAGAATAAACTACCCAGGGAGGTTGTGGAATCTCCGTCATTGGAAATTTTTAAGAGCAGGTCGCACACACGTTTGTCAGGGGTGGTGTAGGTAATAGTCCTGCCATGAGTGCAGGAGATTAGACAGGATAACCTGCTAAGGCCCTTCCAGTCCTATGATTCTTTATCCTAGTAAAGAAGAGAGGAGAGAAGTTGATAAAGTACAGGGTATGGAACTGAAGAGAAACAGTCAAATGAAAAATGTCCCATTCTATTACATCACATGTAGGCAGAAAAATAAAAGTGACACATTTTAGAATTGCTTGTATACAAATGCAAGATGACTAAATACTTAGCTGACTGAACTTGTGTACCTGATACAACAGGCATCACCGAAATTTGATGGCGCTCTCCCCCCAAGATTCATCCTTTGTCCCAGCTGCCTACTAGGCCCACATGTAGTCCAGTCCTCTTTAACTCCGGTCCAGAGGCACTGGGCTTTATCCATCCTCGGGACCAGCTACCCGGTGACAAAGCCCAATTGTCAGAAGAGAGTACAATGACTATGAGGAACACACATGTATTTGTGTTACGCCTACAAAAATCTGCAACGGGACAGATATGTTAGGTATCTACAAATGGATGATTAGGTTTTTGTGACTTATAATTAGTAAATACATTATCTATTTGCAAATATTAATGACCATTTGCTTATGTAATGGTTTGGCCCTCCGGGTACACTTTTGCTTTGAAATGAGACTATTTAAATAAAATAGTGAACCTTTAAAAAGCACTGACAATTTGTAGTATGCTTCCAAAACATTTACTAAGCAAATTTATATGTGCTGTAATACTGCTCTGTTGGCTCCACAAGTAAGGTCTGTGGATCATAAATCTGGTGGGAAAAAAAGCACATCACCACACAGTTCACAATGCAAGAGAAAAATATACAAAGAAAAATTAATATCTTGGGCCATACTGTCAGCTAATCAGTGGAAATCAAAGTCAATGAATCAGGGCCATTTTGCATCCTCCTAAGAATCTGGTCCTTTTTTTTGTAACCTTGAGAGTTTAATATTACTTCATCATCATTAGTGCTTAAAAATTGGTAGCAAGGCCGATAGTTTGATCAAAGCCTTTACCCAAATGTCTCTTGAACAAAATCAGACAAGCAAAGGGTCAGATTCTGCTTCCCCTGTTCGTTGGGATTTCACCCAAAATGACATAAAAAGAGAGAGAGAGGCAATCACACATCTGCTACAAAGACACTAGCCATTAAAGGAAATTTGCCAGCAACCAACAATTGTTAACAATGAGTTAAAAAAAAAAAAACCACACCCACTAGCCCCAAAATGTACACCTATGCTTAACTTTACACATTGACTTTACATACGCTTTATATACGTGCAGCAGATGTGAAAGGCTGTCTGAAGAAAAAGGCCATGAAGACCTACAAGGTGTCAGAACTTGTGGCTTTGTCCCTTTAATCCCTATTTCCCATCTTCTCCCAACCCAGTATACCACCATAGAGGATCCAGACATTCTATTAACCCATATCCAGCCTCCATCACTGCCTATCAGAACCAGGGCCATGGACATCTGGATCACATTGGCCCTTAAACTAACATCATCTATAACATTTAGCCTTTCCCACCTAGAACAAATCTGAAACTCACATCCTATACCTCTGCAACTTACATCACCAGCCCAGTCCTTTAACAAAAATCTTACATCTCCCCTGGCCTTCAATATAAGGAAGCTATTCTTCCCAAACAGGCCACTGTGATCTGAATGAATTTCTATTAGCATTCAACCCAGGCTGCTTTCCTTGTCCCTTCAGCCAGTGCTTTGTCACGTGCTGAATCAACCCCCTTTGCTATGCTCCTCTGTACCATCACCAGATTGGAACATTAATTAAATCTCCACCATTTGTTGGTTTTATAACTATCTAGATGAGTATCTTCCTTTTCATGCCTCTCTGCTCAACCAATCAGGCATTGATCCTTCAAAATATTTTGTATCTTATTTGAAGGGTATACACCAATTTTCACTCTTATGTTAAACTTTCTTCAACTATCTTTTTATTGTTCAACTCATTATCCACAATGTAAGGCATACAGTGAAGCCTTATTGTTCAAGGCAAAATCCCATGAAGATTACTTCTTTTGATTCAATTGTGATTCACTATGACTTTGATCAAATTTACATAGATTCCTGGATCAACTGTTTAGGGATAAATTAAAGCTAAATAACAGCTTTAATAACAGAACAGTGAGAGTTAGGACTAGTAGCTGTAAGCAAACTTTAAGGAATCACAGGAAACTTGGCCATACCCGTGAAAAGTGGGCATCTGGCTAACTAAAATCATTCTGGATGACGGATGTTTCTGGATGAGAGTGTTCTGGATTTGAGAGGTTCAATCTATACAAGTAATAACAAAGATAACAGTATTATAGGTGTCTCAGGAAACTGAAATGTTCAAGGGACCACAGTGCTACTTATATCTTTAGATTTAATTTCTCTTATACACATTGGGTAAATAATAAATTATTACAAACAAAGGTGGCCATTCTCCCATACCAGTAAAGATCAGGGCTGGAACTAAAGGAGAAAGAAACATGTGTTTTCTTTGTTTAATCATTTTAATATACATATTTAGGAGGCAGAGGAAACCTGCTCAAGTCCTTCTCTCTTGCATATCCATGATAGTACCAGCTGCAACAATGCTATATATAAATCTCTGGTTGGTTTGTGCCCCATCTTCGCAAACAACTAGTTTTCTGGTGAAATAAGTACTTCCTGCCAGCAAGACTGGCATTTATCAAGTGGGGGGAAAGCTTGTGATGGAGGTCCTAGTCCTCCACCATCACAGTTGTTTGACAGCAGGATCTGACATGATTTATTATTTTCTGAGCTCGGTTTACTTATTTCATTTTTTTCTAAGTCTAACTGCAATTTCTTCTTTTGGAGAAAAAAAAAAAAAAAAAAAAAAAGAAGGGCTATTTGCTAAGTATGTAAGTAGCAACAGCAACTATAGCCCAAACAACTTCAGGCACATCCAAGCTGAAACATTTTCAGTCACATTTCACCCTCTTGAACACTGGACAAACAAGGCTGAGGTTTCTGTAGCTATACTATATAGCTATACCTTTGTTCTAGCTTTGCTCTGTGGGTCAAATTCAGATATTGCACATCACCATGACTAAGGGTATCTTCCTTCACATGTTAATGTCGTTGCACTAAACCATCTTGTGCCCTATCTGTAAATCAAGGATTGAATTTAGGAACTTAACATAAGTGTTCAATTTGCTTTGTCAGCTTTCTTCTTTATTCTCTATTAATTTCAAATTGCACAAACAGATGCATACAAAAATTAAAAGATAACTGCCCCATGTTTTCTTTCCAGAAATTAGACACATTCATTTGGTTTTTCCATTTGGAAGAGACCTACTTTGATTTAAACATTGCATTTATCCTTTAATTTATCCTTTAATTCAATTCAATTTCTTCCTCTTTATCTGTTTCTGGTTTTTCCCTGCAGGAGTTTACACTTAGCTATCAATATTTGTCTATTTGTGACTTCTGATGAGTAAGAAGTATTGACAAATAATCCAACCGCTCTGACTTCCTCTCTGGGTTACCCCCACCTCAGTTGCCACGCCTGATACCTAGTAGACTTGGCACCTTTCAGGACCTTGTAACAGAATAACTTTGCAGTGACAAACACCGTTTTCCAAACACAGGTATGATTTCTTTGACAAAAATGTCCACAGCACTTGGAAAAATGGATTTAAAATGAGAAAGCTCTGTGTGTGGAAACTGCCTTCCTATGCTTGGCATGTCCCTTGGCTTAGCCAGAATGCCCTCTGTTCTATTGGAGAGCTAGTTACAGGTTAGTTACTGCAGACGCTGACTCTCAGTGTCACTTGTCTGCTCCGACTAACATTCCCTGGACAGTGTCTGCCATCTCAATCTGCTTCCCTTTCCTAGGACCAGGATACTCTAATGGTTTGTTATCCTTCTTTCATCACAGGCTTAGCCTTGGGAAGAGTAAACCATTCTGGCCTGGGGGGAGCCAGGTGTGAGGAAATTGCCAAAACAACAACTTCCTCAAAGACTCATCTCTGTCATGATTTTGCCTTCTGCTTTGTTGGTGTGACAAACTGAGAATTTTTATTTTATGGAAGCACTTTGACTGTGCATGAAGGTGTAAGATCAAAAGGGGTTGTTAAAAGAACTATTTCCAAAGCCCTCGCTCTCCCCAAACACACACACACACTTCTAGGGACTTGTCTATATCTACAAGACACAACAGTTCACAAAACAAGCATGCGCTCTGTACAGTGCTCTAAGTATTACACATTAACTACCTCATGTAGACCTGATGGTGTAATGTCAAAACTGACCCTTGACTACACTCACAAACCAAAAGGTACCTAGTTTGCATTAGCAAAAACTAGATACAGGTTGAACCGCTCTAGGCCAGCACCTCTGGGACCTGACCGGTGCTGAACCAGAGAATTTGATGAACCACAGGAGGCCAATATTGTGTAGCTGCATTATCAACGCTTTCACTGCTTCTAGGCTCTTAGAAGACATTTAGGGGTAAATTAGAGCTAGGTAACAGCACAGAACACTGAGAGCCAGGACTGGTGGCTGAAAACAAACTTTATGGGACCACAGGAAACTTGGCCACAGTCATGATAAGCGGACATTTAGCTAACTGAAGTCATGCCAGACCATGAATGTTGCCGGACTAGAGAGAGCTGGACTAGAGAGGTTCAAACTGTGCCTTTTAATTGATACCAGCAGGGTGTACTTGGAACAGTTAGGCTATGTCTACACTGCAAGCTTTGCCAGCAGAGAGTATGCAAATGAAGCACTGATTAGCATTTTGTCATGCTTCATTTGCATAATCTATTTGAGCCATTTTTGCACAAGGGGTTTTTGTGCAAAAACGAGCAGTGTGGACATTTCCTTTTTGTGCAAAAGCCCCCTGGAAAGAAGCAACAGAAGTATCAAGCATCCAAAAAGGAAAGATGTAAGATCTTAGGAACTGTCCCATAGCTTATCGGACTTCAAAGCTCAGAAAAATAATGAAAGAATTCAAAGAAAACATCTTTCAGCATTTGGGGATCAGTTGCAACTTTACAGCCCCAAGTCAGCCTGTGCCAGGGAGATGAGGGAGAACTCCTCTTCCCTGGGACAAAGTAGAAGATCACCTGCTACCATGTTTACTCGGCTGTATCACTGGACATCACTTCCGGCAGATGCATAAGAGAAGGCAAAGTGAAAGCTCCACTTTCCCTCCGCAGGGCCTGCTCAATGCCTAGGGCCCAAATTCTTGGAGCGGGGTAGGACAGAATGGTGCCGCAACCCCAAGCACAAGTTTGTGCCACTGCTCAGTCAGATTTGACACAGCATCCCCTTTGCTGTGACCATATGTGAGTGGGCTTTGGGTCAGCCAGCACTGCTTCTCTTTGCTGTGGTGGTGCAGCTCCCATAGGGAGCCTGCCCTGTCTTGTCCCACATCTAACACCCGGTGTCCCTTCTGCTTTGCCGATAGGGTAGGCCAGCAGAAGCCTTTAGATGTGCTACAAGTTTGGGGAGCTGCAGTGAGTACCCACAGGGGGAACCAGCCAAAAGAGAGGCTGTGGAGAGTCTAGGGAGGCTGACACAAAGGGGCTAATACGGTAGCATCCATGCACCAGAACCAGGGTTAATGAACCAATATCTGTGCTGGGGAAACAGAGTCGCTTGGGTTAGTAAATCACGAGTGCAGAAGTATGTTTGCTAAGGACCAGTGATGGCTTATTCCTGCCATGTCTCCCTGCAGGTTGCTCCTGGGTACACAGGGAAATAATCACAACACTGCAGGGAGTTTAGTGGTAGCAATCATGCCACATCATTGCAAAGGGGTATAACGCCTTGGGGACTGCATTAGGTCCAAGCCTATCTTCATTAGGGATGCAGAAGAGTTAATAAATGTTAATAAGTTTCACACATGATACAACATTGGAAGTAGAGCTGTGTGGGAAACTGCTTTTCCATCCCATGAATTTCGAGATTCAATCCCCCACCCCTACCCTACATTTCACATCAGACAAAACCAACCTTCCGAATTATTTCAGAGAACAAGCACATGCGCATCAACCCCCACCTATGAATAGCCAATTCCCTGGTGATTAAGGTGCCCCCAGGATGTGAGAGTTCAAGTCTTTGACTGAGGCAAAACAGGGACATGAACTCTGATCTCTCCCCTTTCTATAAGTGCCCCCACCCACCTGGCTCTTCTGGGTGGAGTCTCTTACTTTTTTCCAAAAATGGAAAGGGATTTCTGGAGAGTTGTCAAAACTGACCCTTTCAAAGTTGACAAAAATCAGCATTTCCTGACCATAAAGTTCAGCTGAAAAATACCCAGCGTGATGTAATTGAAAGCAGTTGCCAACATTGGGGAGGACAGGTACATAGGAAAGGTAGTTAGAGACTACAAAGTAAATTAGATTTACCTTGGCAACAATTAAGCTAATGGATACAGAGAAAGCAAATCAAAACAGGCACACTCACTGGGAGGTAGAAACCTAGGAAGAAATAATGCTGAAGAGACCTATTGGTATGGATACAGGATATAGCAGTGAAAAAGGGCAGTGAAGGGAGGTTTTGTTACAGTCCCTCCTTATCTGCTTACTTAGGTGTTTGCATTCAGAATACACCATTCTAGTCTGGACATCTAAAAATGGAAAGGTCTGGATGAAACAAACCAGAGGGAACTTACTAAAACAAGGGTGCAGGATAACTTCCAAAGAAAGCTTTAAAAGTACATCTAGCCAAAGAGGAATGTTACTGCAATTTAGAAATATACGAAGCATTTATTCACCAAAGACAAAGGGGCTATAGAGTGAAGTAAGAGGTGATAGATAAATACAGGATTGAATTAAGAATGATATTTGTGATGAGGTGGAGTAGGCCCCGATGCCCCCTGCTGGAGGCCTTGTGGTCCTGCCACACCCTGTCCCAGAAAGGTGTGTGGGGAGAACTCCTCCAAGCAGACAAAAGCAGTCAATCAAGGGCAAGGAAGACCCTATAAAAAAAAGCCACAGGACCAGAGTCAATCCGTTCCTCTGGAGACTGCAAGATGTGCAGGCTGGGTGGCTGATTGGCAGAGCAGCAGCACAGTGGATAGCTCTGCGTGGTGAGCTTAATGAAGACTGAACTATGATGGGATTCTAAGATAAAGCCTAAGGCAAGACGCTGTCTCCAAGAAAAGAAGCTCTAGGGGTACCACTCTCTGCCAGGATGGGAAATGGAGGGCACTCGGAGGGATACTACAGAGGGCACCGAGATGGGTCCCTGTTAGATGTTACCCCCAAAGGGGTTTGTTGATTCGCACACAAAGTGTGGGACTTGGCCGGAGTGCTGAGTCACTGAAGTGGCTTCAAAAGAAGAGAGTGCAGGCACATGCACTCGGCCACAGTGGGTGCTTGCTAGAGGTGAATGCCACCCCATTGCAGGATCATTTACCCAGAATATAAGAATCATCATCCAACAGCGATGGCTACTAGTCAGTGGTAGAAGCAGATACTTCATTGAATGATATACTTAAATCTATAGTGGACTAAATACAATGATATATGCTCCAAGAAATAACATAAGTGGAGAAATGCATTAGATGACCTAGAAGTTCTTTATCTTCTCCTGAATCCTTTAACTTTCTATATTTCTTTCAATCCTCTATATGACCAAAATACACTTACTTGTAATTCAGATATTTTCCACAGATATTTCTGGAAACCATTCAGTATGCAACACAGTTCTTTAGTATTAAAAGGAATATACAAATCTTCTTAAAGGGACTTGAGGAAATTAACTATTAAGATAATTAGTTGACACTACACATAATTAGCTAACTACAGCCTGAGCAAAGTTTGCAAGATTACTTTAAATAATCACAAGCATCATAGCAAACAGTTGACTAAGGCACAGAGTCCCACCCCTTCAATAAAATCTTTAAAAAAAAATCAAGGGGTCAGTAATTATTGTGGTCAGTAATATTGTGGTCAGTAATATTGAAATATTGAATATTATTGTCTTTCAATATTATTTGTCTTCATCCCTCAGACTGTGTTCTCTCTCCTTAATTACAGCAGATTCTACTAATACTCAGTGTAACAGAATCTGATCATTAATGCATGTATCCACTGCAAGCTACTTGTCTCGACTGTGACTTTGAATTTAAAGCCACAGCTGAACAAAGACAAAACTTGCAGCAGACATTACCACCCCATGCAGTATTTTTGGGGTGGGTTGGGAGGGGAGGGGGAAGGCAACTATTGTATTAAATGTGTGAATAGTTTATTTATGATTGTGTTCTACTCCATGGGGACGGTTATCACAGCTCTTGCAGCTATGACACTAGGGGATGATCACCCAGAGATGGTAAACACCAAAGACTTTTCACTTCCATGGGTGGCTGGTGTATAGTCATTCCGGCTGTTTTCTTCTAGATACCAGGAAACAAAGGGCTGGAACTGACCAGAAATTTTCCTTTGGAGTCCACAAACTGATAGGACTTTGGGTCTCAGGTCCCACCTCTCTACTCCCACCACTTGCTGAAGAGTTGGAAAGCATGACACCTACAAGAGTCCTATTTTGGAGTTGGGATAATCTCTGAAAAGTTACAGTAAGCAAGTAGGAAATTTTGTACATGGGTTTCTTTCTCGTAGTGTGTTTGCTATGATAAATACACTGCTGAGAGCACTATGCATTTCCTTGTAGCTGATGAAAATACACTGAGCATAGGTCAAGAGTATGTCACAAGTGTCCCTACCCCAAGACAGGTGTCAGCTGGAGACCTGACTCTGTACTCCTAGAGTGGACAGAGGGAGAGAAGAGTGGAGCAATGACCCAGGAACAGCTTTTTTCAGAGACAAATTAAGATTTGCTGATATCCAAATGTTTTGTGAACGTCAACTTTCAACCCGTTTCAGTTAAAAAAATAACCCTGAAAAATAATCAATAATCAAAATATTTAAAAAAAAAAAACAAACATTCAAAATAACTCTTTAATTTTATTTTGACCACATTGATTTTTAAAATAAGTTTCAATTTTGTGGAAATGTTTCATTGCACCCAAAATAATTTTCTTCTCTTGCAACTTTTAAAGAAAATTTTAAATACAAACCTTGTTTTTGTTCTGTTCAATTTTTTCAGAATTGCCAGTGAACCAGAAAGTCTCATTAATAACAGCTCTACTTATAGAAGAGGCTGGGGAAGAAATAATTATTATTCCACTGGTGAAATCCAGGCTCCAGTAAAATAAATGGAAGTTTTGCGATTGACTTCAGGCAAGCCGGGATTTCACTTTTGCCTTTCCTATGGAAGACAAGAGACAACCTACCTATTTTAAATCCATGTGCTAATGGTTGTGATTTTTCAAACACAAGTCTTAAAGTATAGGTTTAGGCATTTATCTTTAATCCAAGTATCAAAAGGATTGCTTTCCAAAGGTTGAACACCTATAGCCCTCATTGACTTCAATCAGAGTTGCTGGTACTCAGCGCCTAAATAATTAGCCCTCTCATTTAACCGTCTAAATAGATTTAGGTGCCTAATTTTTGGTGATCAAGTTGGAAAATTATGTCCACTCCAATAGCCCCTTGACACACAAATTCACAAAAACAATTGCAAATAACCAAACCAATGCAATGAAAAGGATAGTGTTTGAGTCCTATAAGGCCACGTTTCTCAAACTGTGGGACCCGACCCCCACAGGGGGTCACGAGCAACTTAGAGGGGGGTCGCGGTATCACAAAGTTTGAGAACCCCTGCTATAAGGCAATGAAATTAATGTAGTAAATACACAACAAATTTCTACTTTATGCAGAGGAAATAACATTTACAGGAGTCTGAGTATGTAAATAATGCAAGACACTACCACCTTACCCCAAAAACCTTGTCAGAGGCTTTTTAAAATATTTATTCAGGTACAAATTTCAAGGATACTTATATTATATACACAAGTCAGATTTGGGCTTTTAATACATCTGCAATGCAGTAGCCCCATAAAAATGATTGCAAAGTAGATCGCTCTCCATAATGCATGTGTTAGCAAATTTCTATGTTTTACCAGATATCTTGAAGCATTTTTTGTATTATACACATACGGGTGAATCTCAAAGGGTATGTCTACACAGCAAAGGTATTTCGAAATAACGGCTGTTATTTCAAAATAACTTTACCAGTATCTACACAGCCAAACCGCTATTTCAAAATTAATTGGAAATAGCAGAGGGCTTATTTTAAATTGGTAAACCTCATTCCACAAGGAATAGCATCAATTTCGAAACTGCTATTTCAAAATAAGCGCTGTGTAGATGCTTATTTCGAAATAGGGGGCCTCCAGCCCTTCCCAGGGTGCCCTGATGGCCACTCTGGGCACAACCAAGAAAACTCCTCTCCCTCCCCGGAGTCCTTAAAGGGGTAGACTCTGGCCACAGTGCCTGTGCCAGCTCCAAGCCTGCCAGCCCAGAGCCAGCAGTTGCTGCACCTGACCCAGTGGCCCCAGCATGAGCCAGGCAGCCAGTGCCAACCAGCCCTCCACCACTGCCCAGGACCAGTCTGCCAGCTCCCAGGAGCCTGCCAGGAGCCAGAAAAGGTGGGCACCTGCCTGGTCCAGTGTGGAGATCAGGGACCTAATTCAGGTTTGGGGGGATGCCTCCAACGTCCACGATCTCTGCACTAAACAGAGGAACGCAACCATCTACAGGCGGCTGGCTACCAGCCCGGCCACCAAAGGCCACATGTGAACCCAGGAGCAGGTCTGCACAAAAATAAAGGAGCTGCAGCAGGCGTATGCCAGGGCCAGAGGGGGCAGCTCCCAACCAGGGGCAGACCCAGACCCCTGCCCCTATTTTGATGCTGTGGACAGCATCCTGAAGGGCAGGACAGTCCATGGCCCCCAGGTGGTCATCAACCCTAGGGCAGAGCTTGCTGCCTCCTGCTGCTCCAGCCCCTGCTGCCTCCCCAGCTACCGCTCCTCCTCCCACTCCTTCTCCCCCCCCACCCCCAGGGATGCCAGGGCCCTCTCACCTGCGGTGCTGGGAGACAGTTGGGCCGGTGAGACCCCCAACCCTGAGCTTCCCCTCCCTCCCCTTGCCTCCCCTACCAGCTCCCAGGTTTCCCCCTCCCCACCCTCCCTCCTCCCCTCTCCCACCTTCTTTCCCTAGTCTCACCTCAGTTTCATTCCAACCCCAGTTTTGTTCAATAAAGAGGCTTTGTTGTAAAGAACACGTGTCTTTTATTGTACAGCAGGAAGGGGGGTTAGGGAGGGGTAAGTGGAAGGACATGAGAGAGGAATGAGGCACAAGCCCCCAGTGGGGCACACCAGGGAGACTGTTACTGCCTGCAGAACGTGCTGCCAGGCTCGCAGCAACACGTCCAGGAGAAGCACCAGAATGCCCAGGGGCAGCTCCAGCTCCATGCTGCAGAGTGCTGTGGTGTCCTGAGAGAAGGCAACCAAAGCACGCAGAGAAAAAAATGCTTTGCTGTCCCTCAGCGAGGTAGGCAAGCAAGCAGAGAAATCTTAGAAGTGACTGCCCGGGGGGTGGGGGGAGGGTTCCTTTAAGCACACGTTTCAGATAACCTCAGGCAGCAGCCACACAAGGTAACTCCTGACCTGATGCCCTGCCAGAATCAGTTCTGGCCGGCCTTACATGCGATTCAGTGTCCTATCAGTGTGGACGCGCTATTTCGAAATAGCAAAACGCTATTTCGAAATGGATTTTATGACTAGACGCGTTATTTCGAAATAAGCTATTTCGAAATAACGCTGTAGTGTAGACATACCCAAAGAGCTTAAAGTTTGGGGAATTTTGTGCATTACTACTTTTTTGTAATTAGAAGTGTTTGCAGAATTCAAATATATCATGTCAATTCAATTTAAACTAAATGCTGTCCAAACCAAAAGGGAAGCCTGTAGCAATAGGCAATAAGAAATAGGCCTATCAAAGGCTTGGCTGGCAGGAGTCAGTATCCCAATCTGGAATATAGGCTATATTTTCTTCCTCCCTTAGAGTTGTTCCTCCATTCTCTCCCCATCCTCAGCACGTGCGTGTCTGGAATTGTTTAATACTCTACAATGAAGTTAGATTTTCTGTTCTGTGTTTTCTTTTTAATCTTGTTTTAGTTTGTCCTTCCTCTTCCCCCAACTGTATCCTGAAAACAATATATATGCCTTCTGATATTAATACTTGAGTTACATTTTCAAAACCTACAATGTTGACATGGGTCCCACAGAAGATAAATTAAGTTTTCATATCCATAATAGGCTGTGCCGCTAGGGACAAATTGAATAAGTGAGTAGGGTTCCACCTGTAACTTCTATGGATCTGACAGTCTGTGCGGCCAGGAATACTGTTTGATAAACAAAAACAAAACAATACAAAACAAAGACGCCTCACAACATAACATGTCTCTGTATCCCGTGACCAGTTTGGTCATAGAGGGGTCATTCCATAATGTTTTGTTAGAGAAAAGAAACTGCTCCCCCAGTAAAAAAGTTTGGCCAGGCCGCTCTTGCTATAGTGGGCTGCAGTACTCTTGAGAGAAACCGGCCGCACCCTTCCTGCATACCATTGCCTTTAGAAAAAGGGAAGGTGTGAAAAGGGGAAAATAGCCTCAGACTCTCCCACCCGCCACCTTGGCGTGAGAACTGCGGGGCTTACCTGGTCGCATGAAACCTGCACAGTTTCGGCCCAACCCTGGGACACAGACCCCACTTGGTGACCATTGGGCCATATATGGTAATATGCAAGCGCAGGAAAGCGATGTGCAGATTTGGGGATAAATACCCATGGCACAGTTCGCCTAAGAGGTCTTCGCAACACACGTACCACCGCGCGTGTGCCTTCTCGTATACTTCAAAGCGCTGCCGCCTGATCAACCGACCAGCCACCTCCTCGACTCTCGGGCGTAACAAGGCCTTCGCAACCGAACTGATATCTGTGAAATGTTCCGTGCTGTGTAAGTTGGTATGTATGATTTGATTTTTTCCTGTTGTATAAGCTTAGTGTTGTAGTTGTTTTTGGGTAGTACATAAGAGTTTGTAGTTATCACTGTTATTTTATTACTGTAGCTGGATATTTTAAGATTAGAGACTATTCCCCTTGCCATTCCCATCCTTATATCTCTGACACGTTTTACTAGAAACCATAGAATAAATATAATAAATACTGTAAATTCATTATTAACACGGTCTATTAAAAATCTTAGAATAAATACTATAAATTCACCACTGTCATAAATACATAATTTTTATCTGATAAAACTGTCCACCTGGTTCTGTCCTTCCCCCCTTGGGTATTCATCATCGGACCTGTGATTCTCGCGACATGTTTCATTCAGGCTCTTGGTAGCCTAGGTGTGCTTGTCTCCTCTCTTGGACTGCTCTGAGACAGGGAAGCATTATCATCTCTATTTTACAGACAGGGAACTGAGGAAGAGAGGCTAAGTCACTGCCCAAGGTTACACAGGAAGTCCGTGACAAAGAATGGAGCCAAAATCTCCCAGGTCAATGCTCCCCTCACCAAGCCCTCCTTCCTCCTCACTCCTTGAAATACACTTTCATGGTAAGAGATGCTACTATCAATGTTCTTGGTCCACACTGACAGGTCATTTATGACCTGAGTTCCACAAGGCCTCAGATAAGCCCAAACCAACCATCCATCACCACCCACATCCCAGACGTGTTTTTGTGAAGCTAGCTGTGGTCTCTACTCATGTGAAGCGTTTAAGACTTGCAGGATTTTTCACTGCTCACCCATCAAAACCCCTAGTAACTTCAATGGGAGAGCTGTCTTAAGAGCCACAAGATTTCCCCCAATAGCAGTTGTGCCAGAATCTTCTTGTACTCCCAAATATACCTGCAGATAGTTGCACACCTTTGCTTGAATTATTCCCCCTCGCCCCACCTTAGCTTCCAAAAGAGGAAGCAGTCATCTACCATTACTCAAAGGCATGGAGTGGATCCATAACAGTCTGGAGTTCCTCAGGTCAATGAAGTGAGAAATGACCACCACTTACCACACATCCAGTAGATAAGTTCTCAGTCACGACAGATCTAATCAAATAGGCTAAATCTTGAGCCTCTTACTCACTCTATAGACAAGTAAAACCATCTATCCAGTTGACAGACTTCAGGATTTGGCCAAATCATGATGTTTACCTTCAAAGCTCTGTACTAATAGTAATAAATTGTTCTTCTCAACAGCCTCCCAGAGGTACATTATTTCCTGTTTATGGAGTAAATGTGAAGTAGAGAGGTTAAGCACCAATCCTTTCCACTATGGTTCATAGTCTAGCAGACACCAGCTCACCCAGACATATCAGAAGAAAGGAAGCACTTTACAACTGAATACTATCCTGAGATACCATGGTGATGGATCTGTTAATAACAGACATCTTGGGGGAGAAGGATTCAAGAGTACAGATCTAAACCTAAGGATGGAATGGTAAGTTATTTTTACAGCATACAAAGGAAATGTGTTCTATAAGCATTTGGAAAGCCAGTATAAGGATATTCTAACTACACTTTCACAAAACAGGGATATGGAGTTATATACGGGGAATAACTTATTTTATTGAAATGTTTCAACTTTTTCAGATTTCTTCAAGGCAGAGACTAAAGTTCCTTAATGAATAAAAATCTCTTAATAACGTAAAGAAATGCCACCCATTTGTGTTGTTTTAATGAGAATATTGTAAAATACTTCAAAATTCAGAGAACAAGTATTGGCTCTCAGTTGGCCAGAGGGGAGGGAAAGGCTATTTCTCAAAGAAGAAAACACACCAGACCAAAAATAATTGTTATTACTAGGGAACATAGATCCTCCAAACATGAAAAACAAAATACTTTTAGCAGACCACTTTAATGTTTCTGATCATGTCTGAGAACTAACTGGTGTGCAAAGCCTTCACAATTCATTTCACTAAACCTCTTAATTACACCAATAAGTCCTCAGACCAGTTCTGCAATCTACTCCCTCTTCAACAGCACATATAAAAGCTTTCTATTGTTTTCTTCCCCTTATCCACTGAATTCAGAATGCTAAGCACCAAATCGAAGCAGCACCTATAAAAAACTCAGGAGTGCTCCAGTGACTTTTAACACTGCTGATACTCAGAACCCCAATCACTTACAGAGTCAAGAGTTTATAAAAATGGGAAGCACTCCAATCATTTTACAAATGCTATGGGCAATGTAGAATAATTTAAAATAACTGAAAAGCTTCATATTTTAATCATAACCACTTCAATTCGAAAAGGGAGTCAGCATATTGAGCCAATTAAAAAATGTAACAGCAAAAAAATTGAAAATCAACACTTTGCATCCCCAGATTATTAGAAAAAAGATCGGTATCCCCAGTATATGTTTTTGGAATAATGGCAATATAAATATTTCCTCTTTAAACAAGGCTTTTATCTTTCCGGAGGGCAGGAGTTGTTTTATTTTTGGCCCATTTTGTTGGTTTCTATTTTTTCTGTCTTGTGGGTTTTTTCTACTCCCCTCCTAAATACAAAGTTAAGCCCTGATCCCACATTTAGTTGCTTATGAGAAGACAGCAACACTTGTGCAGAGTTGTGTAGATTTCAGTTCTATCTTGCCCAGCGGTTTCCCCGCCACACACTTGCCCAGCAAAATACCAAGGGGACAGATGTTCAGAAAACACTGCCTGCGTATTGAGTTCAGTCAGATTTGTAGGTGCACTGCATTTAAATAAAAGCAGCCTGAATTTTCTGAGTGCATCTCCCTCCAAATGTAGGTGGCAAATTTTAGACATCCAGGTAAGAGAAAAATATTTTATTCAGATGTGATTAATGAAAGTGTGTATGCAGGTAGACCTGCTGGCAGAGGCAATCAGGCACAGATGGGTGAGATTTGCTCAGCTGCAGCTATGCTGCTGCACAAGCAAAATAGGTCACATGGCAGCTTTTTTGTAATAAAAAATTGGTTTGCTCAAAAAGAATCCAAAAACCAATCTTTTCCCTGCTTTCCTTATATCTTCTCTGTCTCTCGGGGCTTTTTCTTAAAACTTTCTCTTTTCATTCTAATTTTTATCTCACTTTTATTCTTCCATAGACTTTAATTAAGCACATTCTCGGCTTTTGAGGTTTTCTATTAAATAAAATAGTGTGCTTGCTCACCAGGTGGGCAACTCCAAGCACTTACTGCTCTGTTCACATGGTGAATTTTTCTTATTAGTGTGTCTGGCTGTTGCTCTGCAGGGGTGGGAACACATCATTAAAGGACATTTGAATTCAAAGGCTGCATTAGGAGAAGCAAGACAGCTGCAGTTTACTGATTATTTTTGAGGTGTAAACAACATTGATGATATAGCCACTGCAATTTGTTGAATGACAAAGAAAAGGGAGGCAAATACCAACAAAAATACATGGACTGCATGCAGATTTTTGACTCTTACATTTAAAGATCTAATTACCCACCCCCAACCCCCTATTTTCTGCCAAGATTATTTTGGCAGTGATAGAGTCATTTCAATCAAATTTGAGGCCTACTAAAATTCCAATTGATATATAAACTGAACGCAATGATTACCCAATGATTCTGTCCAATGGACAAATATTAAGTCAGACTGGATATTAATCTAAATATTACTTAGCCCCAATAGATCACAAGAGGCTAATATGCAGAGGAGACATTCAGCAAAATAAATTCCTGCTTGAATGGGATTAGAGGATCAGACATAACGTGTCTTTTGCCTACAAAACCTGTTATCAAAACAATGGATGCCGGTATCTTGATTGGCATCATTCCCAGATGTACTGCCTTACAATTGCCATGACATTCCTGATATGTCATTAAAAGGTAGCAGATTCCTCCAAATTTAGAGCATTTCAGGTGACTCAGCAAGCCTCACCCATCCATGGATTATACAAAATGTGAAATGAAGAATAATGCCTAAAAACAAATAGTGTCTTCAAAATACTGGCCTAATTTTTCAAGCCTAGGGACATGTCTACACTGCAGCAAACATCCGAGCTTGGGAGGACAGAAAGCTGTTAGCAGGGCTCAAGCTAGCACGCAAAAAATAGCAACGTGGACATTCTGGCCTAGGCTTTAAAGCATACATGACCCTGTGGGTTTCAGCTCAAGATGGAACATCCACACTGGAGAAAACCAGGGTGGGGGGAGGGGGGAGAAGAGAGAAATCTCTTCCTAAGTCTGCAGGTGACTGACTGAACCTCTGAAGCATGCCACTGTAGGAACATAAAAGACAAGAACCAAGGCTGTGAGCCCTGTCCTCCCTCCCCCAAAATCACAAGCAACCCTATCACACAATCCCCCTCATAAATATGTCCAGCTTTCTTTTAAACAAATTACATTGTTTGCCCCTACAACTCCTATGGATCACCACCATGTGCTTAAGTCTCATTACCATCCTGAATTTGTTCACAGCCAATTTATACCCATTTGTTCTTCTTACAACACTGTTCTTTAGCCTAAATTGCTCTTTATTCTCCCAGCTATTTACCCACTGCCGTATTTACAGAAAGCAAATACCTCTCTGCCTTCATTTGGCTAGGCTGCCCAAGCCACGCTGTTCTAGGTTCCTCTCACAAAACAGACATGCCATTCCCCCAATCATCTTAGTAGCTCATTTGTACACCTGTTCCAATCTGTATTCATCTTCTTCCCTGACTATGTGTGAGTAGTCCCACTGAAGATACAATGTAACACTCTGCATTGTGTGAAACAGGAGATAGGAGATGCTCTCAGTAAACAGATAAAGAAATTCTCAGACTTTTAGAAGTACAATAAAAATAAAATTGAACAAATCTTTCTAATTACATATTTACTTGCAAAAAACCAAAAGCCAGATATGAACAGAGACATAACTTACAGAGGTAAGAAATAGAGGCAGGAAACAACAAAATTTAAGCCTCGGGGAGGAAAAAGAAAGTCAGGTAGGCACAGGGGAAAAGAAATCTGAAGCACAGATTGCCCAGGAGAAGAAAGTAAAATTTATTGAGCTAGTATTGGCAAATTATATTAATAAATTAGATATAAGCTTTGGAATGTAATTAGGGCGCAAAAAAATGACTGTGATTTAAGGCTGCACAAACTGTCCCAAAGTTCAAAAACTGGAGGGAATGCAGACAAAAATGAAGTGATCAGGAGTTTAAAGGGAAGGCTGTGGGGGAGAGGGGAGGAGGGGAGATTTAAAAACCAAAATACATATTTTGGCCAAATGGCTATGACACCCATCTCACAGAATGTGTGGCAATGTCTAGGGAGGAGCAGGCACTGTGAGGTGTAAACAGAAATTATGTAATGAAATTAAGCACAGAAAAATTTAAAATGTCTAATAAGACTGGCTAAGTGCAGCTTATTACATAAAAGCAGTGGAAGCTACATAATTTGAGTCATATAAAATTTGGACTGTGAAAAAGCATATGAAATACAATAGTTGGATACTGCACCCACTGAAATTGATGGTAAATCTCCCATTCATTTCAGTGGGGAAGGATCAAGTACCTTAAGAGGAATATTCTGGACTGGCTAAAGTTTAGATGAGGAGGAGATCTACTATGCCTCTACCATGTTTTTATTCCATAAAACACTGTGACCTCACTCTCACATTGAAAGAGATGAATGGGAGCTTTAGATCATGATTGGTATAGTTATTCAGAGGTAAGTGTAAATGGCTCCATTCACCTCCAAAGCTTCCCTTGTTGACATTGCTGGGGTCTTATTTGGCATTGTGATGGCCTGTCTACCGGGGCGGCAGCTTTGCAGAAATTTTGGTGGTGCCCAGAACGTCCAGAGTCTGAACCCCTCCCTTCCTCAAACTACTCCCTCCCCCCCACACACACACACAGCCACCTTCCTAAGGGTCTGAGAGAAAGTTTGGGGGGGGGGGCGTGAGGTTTCTGGGAAGGAATCAGAGGATTTTGGTGTGGGGTGCAGGATGGGTGAGGGGTACATGCTCTGGCAGGGAGTTTGGGTACAGGAGAGGTGAGGATGTGGCAGGCTTGGGTGCAGGAGGGAGTCTGGGGTGGAGTCAGGGGGGTTGGGGTGCAAGGCCTAAGCTCTGGGAGGGAGTTGGATTCAGGAGAGTATCTGAGGGGTAGGTTCTGGAAAGGAATGTGGATGCAGGAGGGAGCAGGCTCTGGGATAGAGAGTCTGGGTGCTGGCTCTGACCTGGGGCAGGGAATGGGGGGGCCTGGCTATAGGCTCTGGGAGAGAGGCTGGAGGAAGGAGGAAGTTTGGGGACTGAAAGGGTGGAGTTTGAGGGTGCAGGCTCTGGAGGGAGTGGGGTGCACAAGAACATGTGGGGGGAGTATATGGGATGTTACACTTACCTGGGGGCATCCCTCCACATGAAGGGTCAGAGTTCTCCAGGGGGGCTTGAGCTCAGTAGCAGGGGCTAAGCTGAGAGCTGACAGACAACATGGCCCCCTCCTTATAATAATTCTGATTGTGCCCTTGACTAACAGGCTGAATCTCAAGGCCTCCCCTAGGGGTCGCTATGCTACTCCCTCTGGTTCTCTAGACTCTCTCTACCAAAGAAGGCATTCCCCAGTTTCTCTTCCCTGGGTCTCCATCCCTCAATGAGGTCTCTTCCTTCTCCATGCAACTGTCCCTCACCCTTCCACAGCTGGGATCACTAAGGCTAATTGAGCCAGTATCAACTGTGAGGTAACTGGTAGGTCATGGGCAAGGCTGAACCAGATTCCCTCTTAAAAGGCCAGGCAGTCTGATAGCATTCTCAGCACCTGTGTCATAGCCTCAGCTATTTTTCAGTCCTTGTGCACCATTAGCAGCCAAGTTTAGTGACTGTGGTGTTTAGGCTGTCCCAAATGATGCCATGGGAACATCACAGGGGGAATAGCCCAAAGCACATAAAGATGAGTTTCATGTCACTTATGCACCTTCCTTCAGCCCTCATCTCAACTTCTTGTTATGCGGAGATCTGCCACACCCAAGATCTGGCCCCAGAACAGGACAAAATACAAGAATGTATGTATACCAAAGTTTGATATTTTTGACAGTACCTTTATCAGTCTACTACTTAACTAACTGCTAATTAACATACCACAAAGCTGTTTTCTGCATGTTAAAATAGGAATATTAGCATCTTTGTACATCTGATAACTGTTCTTCAGCTTCTTTTTTCATATCTACTCTAATAGGTATGGGGGAGTCAAAAGAGTTAAAAAGATTGAATATATTCATATATTAAAATCCCATTTTCCCCCTTCTCAAGATTGGGTGCCCAAATACATGTTATACTCCATTTTGTGTCACTCATCTTTAGAGCAATTAGCTTGCTAATTTTGGAACAGATTCTGCAATCGTTATTTACGTTGCTATTGGAGCAAAGGGGACTGGCAGTGTATACTGCAAATTTTCAGTACAAAACTCTAAATTATTTGATATGGCAGAATAACTACTTTATTCATCAATAATTTATATTCTATATCATGGACACGCAAATCATTTCATAGGACTTTTTTTTCACAATAAGTATGAATAGTCTATGACCTTGGAAAACGAAGTTACAACTCAGAGCAGTTCTATCTGTAAAGTTAGCAATGGTACTTTACAGTGCAAGAGCTCTAGAACATATTGCTGTAATTATAAATACCTTGCACTGTGAACAAATTTACTCACCAATACTTGGAAAGCAGTTCTCTAATTCTCCAAAATAGATCACTCTAAATTAGATGGTTGTTCATGCAGCTCAATTCATTAATCAAGAGAAAAGGACTATCTTATGATTTATAATCAAAACCGAAACTAATTTTCTCTCAAAGGCCAAAACCATTCACTCGAGCATCTTTACAGAGAATTTACAAGTGAAGCAGTTTATAATTGTATGAACAACGCTCAGAAGGTTAGAGGTTGATTTGGGATCCCATAACCACTGAAAGACTTGGCTTTTTAGTCACATTTCTCCGCACTGCAAAACTAGCCCATAAATCTTGCAAGAGCCAGGTTTATTCCAGAAAGCTGTGGACTTTTTGCCAGGGTACTAATTGTGAGCATTACAAGTTGGGTATTGCTTTGCTCTTTTTTGTAGAAGGAATGCAATGTATTACTGGTCTATACTAGTAAATAGCTATTTTTCCCTCCATGCTGTCCTGACTGAATGATTATAAGGATAGGACAGAGTCCTTCACTATTCCCTACTCCTGCTGGCTGGTAATAGCCCTAAGGTGGCTGATCTCTGTGCTTTTAATGCAGGACATATAGCTCACACAGTGGAGAAGGACGATGCTTTATGCCTCCTTAGTCTTTTGCTTAGGTGTCTTGCAATGGCAGCAGCATTCTAGGATGATATCCAGATAGGAATACACAGGAACATCTACACTTGGAGCTGGGTTAGGATTCTCACCTTGATGGAGATATGCTCATGAATTAAAAACAGAATGTAGCCATGGTCGCAGAAGCTGCTGGATGAGCCAGATGGCCTATGTCCTTAGGGTCTCTGACAGGGTGGATAGCACTGCTACAGCTACCTGCTATTTCGTGCGCTTGACAGCTAGCTCAAGAATATCCCCTCAAGCAGAGAATCAGACCCCTAGGTCCACGTGTAGACATGACCTATGGGGAGACTTGGCATTGCAAGGATGAGGGAGAGGGAGAGGCTGAGCATCCTGTTTGGGGGTGGGGACAAAGAGGCTCAGTATGCATAGGGCCCACTGTGTCTTCAGGACCCATGGGCAGAGGCTGAGCTTGGAACTTGCTGCAGTTGCCAATCTTGGCAGTTGTGGGAGCTACTTTTCATATGCAATCAGCAAAAAATGGAAGCTTTAAGGCTGGCAGCACTGAACAGCACTACGTTAGCATGTACTAGGAACTTGTCATGCCAGCCAGCAGTGTCCATGTTGGCTAGTTAGTGTACAAGCTGCCAGGGGGAACTAAAATTTAAACTCCTCTCAAGTCAACTAAAGCCCCGTATAGACAAGCCCTTAATACACAGTCTGTTCCCAGGAATTTGAGTTGCATCCTTATGGCTTAGTTTGTCTCTCTGTGCCACTGTTTATTATTCACTGTTGTCACAATTGGCCTGCAGGTAGTGCTTGTTAGGTATCTTTTGATACCCAAAGTGGTCTTGGCAGTTTCCCAGTCACTCATCATGGGTTATGTTCTGATCCTTGTTCGGCATGATTGGGATTTCCAGGTTTCATTTTTCATAAAAATTCAGGGAAAAAATTGCTAACTTTACTATTGCTAAGCAGATCACTGAAATACACATACAGTTCATGTCCATGGCAAACCATGTAAAGATAGTCCAAACAGATTGTGCATTATGAAGTGTCACACATCCCCTTCAAGAAGTGTATGTTCAAGCTTCAGCACAGCATAGCAAAACACATAATAAAACAAATCCAATTCCCAAGCACTATAGTGATGGTGAATAGATACGGTATTGCCCATTCCTACTTTCCCACTAATTACTATAGAATTCTCTTGATACATGCACATGAGGAGAAATCCAAATGGCATTAGTGGGGACTACAAAAGGCCATCGATTCTAAAACATAGGTATGTGAATGAATGGCTGAATAGATATTTTAAAAGATGAAATATGCCAAAAATTGAATTAGCCACTGTCCGATCCTCAAAGGCAACATATTAGGAAAGATTCTTCCTCAGTTTAGAGGTGGATTTAAAAAAAGAAAAAGAAAAGGAAAGACCATACTACGTTACTGAAGTCAATCATAGAAGGAATAAAGTGATACTTAATTTAATAGAGACAATGTCCTTTCTTTGTGCCTGCATTTTAATAATATCTCATATGTATCTTAATATGCTTTCAAAGAAAGTTATGAAATGCAAAGACTTACAGCAGAGCTAACAAAATAAAGTTACCAATTAACACTTTATAAGACTTTGTTGCACCCATTAAATTGTAGGTGGATAATTCCATGTATGCTATCAACAAGCCGTAATACATGTAATTTGCTTGTGTATAACATGATTATGGTCCAGATTTTTAAGGGTAGTCAGTAGATTTTGTGGTCAGTGCAGCAACACCTTACTGTTTTATGAGCCAAAGTCTCACTTTTAAAATGAATTAGGCACTTAGTACTCAATGTCGTTGACAGATGGTGGCGTTTTGGCTCCTACGTGCCTAAATCACTTTTAAAAGAGTGCTGCTAAATCAGGTGTTGCAAGATTGGCCACAGCATCACACCATCTTTAACAATCTGGGCCTAATTTTTTAGTCCCCCACCTCAAATTTACTCAGAAATACCAATAGTTACTAACATTGTAGTAAAGCTTTGCATAATAAAATCTCTCAAAATTCCAAGAGTTGTAGCAAGCCTAGTTTACATATTTTAAAATGAAAGATATCGTAACCAAGCAAGGCTGTGACTGTATTTTAAATAGACTAAATGGTTAGGAGATATTTTGTAAACTAATCAATTTCTAATACTGTACTTATTTGGTTGACAATCACATTTAAAGTATTATGCAGTTTAATTGCATCTCCCCATCTCCCACCTCCTCCTGCTCTAAGTTTATCCTCTGATGGTGGCCCACACTTCAATTATGGACACTGTGACAAAGCAATTTCCTCTAAAGTCAGAATTAGTGCTGCATCATGAATCATTGAATCAGAGGTCGGTCGCCTAGTGATATGCAGCATACACTCTTCTGTATCAAAAGACTGGATACATTCTCTTCTACAATATCCTCATTTTCCCATGTGGAACACAGTATGCTGGTATCTGATTGGCTGCATGTTATTTTTACAGGACTACCAATGCCCACTTGTTTAACGGGAGAAATTAATTGTGAGAAGAGAACTGCTTCTAAATTAAGTGTCTTATTTAGTCATTTCCTTTTGAGGCAACAGATGTTTTCAAAAACAAGAACTGAGTATTAGACACTCAAATAGGCTTTTATTTTTGGTCCAGGGTCCCTCCCTGCAGATGTAAATTGTGCTTGTAAACTGGGTCCATGACTGCAAAACGGAATTGATGATGCTCACTTACCCACAACTGAACTGCAGGTGCAAACATCCAGGTATGCATTGTATGAGTGGAATTTGCACTAGACAGGGAGCCTGCTTCTTAATAAATTCAGCAATACAAAAATCATGGTCCCTTATGTTCCTGGTCTGTTTTTTACACTAGACATGCTCTTTGTGGTAAGAGATTTGTTTCCTTCTTATCAATTCGAATCTCTCCTGGGGCCTGATCCTGCACCACTAGCAGTTCTGCTATGGACATGAATGAGCGTAGAAGCAAGCCCTTTGTTTGCAGATCCCTCCATGGATTTGCTATATGCTCTCTGTTCTTTTAACCATGCACTGCCACTCAGTCTGTATCCTTCTGCCCATGTGAAACATTCAAGATATATCTCTCACTTACACCTCTAAGCATTCCTCTCTGTTCAGCTTTTTGATTTACATTCCCTGTGTCCTTGCAAGGATGGTTGCATGAACCTCTCTTGCTAGTCTAATCAAGAACCATCTTTGGATGCAGATGAACTGGGCCCATGTAT
Source organism: Rafetus swinhoei (assembly GCA_019425775.1). Lineage (NCBI taxonomy): Eukaryota > Metazoa > Chordata > Testudines > Trionychidae > Rafetus > Rafetus swinhoei. The sequence goes on from CM033447.1 coordinate 60,567,408, forward strand.
CTGACACATTAAAATGTGAAAAGTACTGTGGAATTTTCCTCCAGATATGAATGGCTATGCCAGGATATCATGACATACAAACATGTTAACCTCACTCCACAAGAGCTGCTGGTCTCACAAGCTCTCTCAAAACTTGGTTGTCCCTAAGGGACCACAAAACCTAGACTAACACATTTTAAAGTGGGAATTCAGTGGTACAGGTAGAGAGACTAGAGGGTTCCAGTGCATCGGAGAGGGGGATTGGTCTCTGTACCACTGGAAGCAGGCACCGAAGAGAGAGAGAATGGGATTCTTGAATTTGTGAGAGGGCTATTCAGTTATTACAATTGCAATCCCAGATAGCCCCCTACTAAGTGCCCACTTCTGGTCAGAGGTCAGTCTGTAGCACCCTGACTCTGTGCTAACTATCTCCAACTTGAAGAACTCCTTCTCCACAGGCCTTTCCAAGTAAGCTTTTTGCAGTGTCTCCTCTGTTACTTGGGCATGCTGTCTCCCAGGCCTCCCTGCCCGAACAGCTCCCTTCATTCACTCCTGCATCTTGCACCTTTCCAGACTTTTCCAGACCCTTCTTGCTCCCTATGGAGTTGGACATAGTTGCAGTTTTCTGGGCTTCTGCAGCTTCCTATAAAGCTTCCCATCTCTTGCAATAATCTCAACTCCCCCCCTCCCCATCTGCTGCTTTTATATTGGGATCAATTGATTCAACCCAGATGTGGCTCATAATGTAATCAGGACTGACAAGCCACCCTATAACAAGGGCATAAAGCAAGTGAATAGACTTCTAGCTTCCTCCTCACTCTATGCCCACTCTGCACCAAAGACAGTATGAAAGGAGGTAAGAACCAGAGATGTGGGCAACTCAGAGTTTCAGATCAAAATATACAAACTTTTGACAGCATAGGCAAACCATCTGAAGTTTCCCCATCACCAACTGTGGTGCACACGATTCAGTGTGCATGTTTAGAATTTATACAAGGAAACAAAAACCAGGAGCAGATTAAACTTTCAAAAAAATAAGGCTCCTGTTCCCAGCCAACGAAGAAGAGAAGAGAAAACAAAGAAAATGTGATGCAGAAAGCAAATTATTTCCAAAAGGACTGATTGTCTAAGACTTCTGTAGAGCATTAAATATTATCGATCACTCTGGTCAATCTGACACGGAGTATCCATTTATCACAGGCACCCTTTGCTTCACAGAGCATATTTAAAGCCCTATCTCTTTTGCAAATATGTTTAACAGAAAATAAAACTTGCTTCACAGCATCAGCTGCTGCCTCTTCTGTCCTGCAGGGCTAAGCGTAAGTACGTGCTCTAGGCACTGTGACCTCCTGCATGGGGTCACCGCAACACTCAAGTTTGGCGTGGCCACCCCGCCTTCATGATGGGAGCAGGGAGAATGGGCAAGTTGAAGTAAGTGGTGATGCAACCCAGGGCATGGCGTCATAGCGCCACTCAGTCATACATAGCCCAGCCACACTTCTGTCATAACAACTGGAGCAGGAAACTGGGCCCAGAGCCACAGGCCTGGACCCACCACTGTGGGCTCACCCTGCAACCTGCCTTTGCCCCACCCACATGGGGGAGAAAAAGAGAATAAAGAGTAAGTAATCTACCACATAGTGGACCCGGGTTCACCTGAGGTTTGATGTATTGAGTTTACGTTTTGGCTTTGTGACAAGCCTCCAAACCACATGGGCATCATTTGCTTACGTGCTTATCTGTTGTATGAAGCTCTGCACAGCTCTGTTGAGATACATGGACTGCTCTTCCCTCAATGCACATGACATTCATAGGAAATGTTCCCATCAAATAGTCAGTGGAATACCTAATATAAAGCCTACAAACAACTGCAGTGGAGTAATATGATCAAATCTTGATTTGACCTAGAATAAATGGCTGATTAACTAACTAGATTTCATTTCAAAATGAGGCTTCAGTTCATTATATTAAAACACCTGAGAAGCAGTCACCTTATGTACAAGGAAGGCAACGCATAAGTATTCTGTACTGAGTTGTATCACATTTCTCTCTTTCTGAACCCATAGAATGATTTAGTTTATTACTTATTTTAATTTACATTTGATTTATCTTCTTTGGGCCACCAGTTGGGAAACAGAAGAATGTATGCACATATTGAAAAAAAATCTACAGGCAAGATGTGTCTTTAGGACACACAAAATTAATGATTAATGCACTATTGGATAGATTATCTTGTATATGTGTGGACACCATAGATATGCACCTGCTCAACAGCTCCTGGATTTATCCAAGGAAAATCACTTGATAATGGTTAAGTACAGAATTAATATGAGTAACTAATTTATGTTTTAAAAAAGAAACCAAAATACAGTGATAACCTTCAGAAAAAAAAATACTAGTGAGAATTATGTATAGCTATATTTTACTGGTACTAAAAAGTGTCAATTGTGTTTGAGTTCTGTAAGTGCAGGACATTTGTCTTGGGAAATCAGCAAGGAGAACTGCAAGTACCTACAACGATATTACAAGACTAATGGTTTAGGCAGCCTGGGGAAGAACAGTGTTTTAGTAGGTCAATCTGTGGTGTATTTTTTTCCCTAACCATTTTAGCTTTGTGGTCGTCACCTTACTGTTCCATCTATTACTTGCTTGTTTGTGTGGTCAACCTTCCTACCTCACAAATCTTTCCTTCCATCTCTTTTCAATGTCATGTAGTTGTAAAATGAGAGATTTTGGTGCAGTCCCCTGGGGTTAGCTGATGAGAGCACACCATATGTTTCTTGCCTTCTTCAGAGATTATTGTGTGTTATATCTACTGACTGACTCCCCCAAAACAATTTCAGATTTCTTTAAATTATACTGGCAGATTGCTAATGAGCCATTGTGGCAACTGCCACATTTTAGTGATATTTATTAAATTGTTATGAGGCATGAAATGGTGCATCTTTTTCTCTCTCTCAAATAAGGAACGGAAGGTTAGATAGTTTAGCTCTTCTGTGCAAATATCTTGTTACAGTGTATTTTGTGTGTGTGTGTGTGTGTGTGTGTGTGTGTGTGTGTGTGTGTGTGTAAAATATCTGAAATTCTACATCTATAGCGTTATTTAACATGACACAAGAAATGTCTTGCAGTGACTTTTTAAGCAGCGTCATTTCTGACTCTAGATTGATTTTAAGACCAGAACAGACAATTATGATCATCTGTTTGACCACTAGCATAACATAGACCATAGATTCTAGAGTTCAAGCCATTACAAATCAAAATTTAATAAGAGTTGTCAAACTGGCTATTCTAATTTCATGTGGGGACAGGGGCATTAAGAAAAATGTCTTAACAAAATGTCCACTTTGACTATACAGTTATCATGCAATAGAAGTGATTGAAATCCTGTCCCTGGAGTTATTGGGCAAATTCTGAGCTCAATTATGCCATTTTAAATCTAGACTAACTCCTTTGTAGTTTTCTGGTTTTAAAATGCTGTAAGAGAGAACAAATTATCAAATTGTATTCAAAAGCAAACTGAACACGGTCCTCATTAACATGCAGTAGAAATCAATCCAGCAGTAGCAGGGAGATCTATAAGTTGGATTTGTATGTGTAGGAGTGTATGAAAACTCAGCTAATATTAATTTTACATGTGGTCCACTGGCAAAAGATTTTCATCTTAATATCTATTATGTCTGTGATTTTTAAACTAAGCATGAATTGAACAAAATAATCTGTTTTTTCCATAGTAATCTGCTTCTTTCAACCAATTCGCCCATCGATCCCTCAACTGGAGATCTCAGTAATCTCTACCTCAGATTTACATGTGCATCCTGAGAGGACTCAGGAATCTAATCCTGAAACTACAGATCCAGACATGGTAGGTACAAACATTTCTTGGCAAGTCAGCTGCCTGCTGGGAGAAAGTTCTCTCTTTTCCCTTCCGTTCCTCTCTTTTCAACTTTGAGGGCAAGGCACTCCACTGAAGGATGTGGTGCCAATGTCCCAGCCCAGTGCAGTTTGTGCATGAGGATTATTGCCTCTGTGCTGGGACGGATCTTATAAAAGCATAATTAGTGGTACCTCTCTAGACTCCTGAGGTGCTGTTGATAGGTCACACAGATTTCACATCCATAAAGGAGTACAGGAATAACATCTCTATAGCTTGGAGGTTAGGGCAGTCACTTTGGAGATCCAGATTTAAGCTCCTGTTTTGAATCAGACAGATTGGAAGCCTGAACCAGACTTTCCACATCCCAGATGTGTGCCCTAAGTACTGGGCTATTCGCTAGTTTGGGGTAGAGTGCTCCCTCCTCTCCATTTTCCTCTCCAATGTGGAACAACAAAATTCAAAATCTTTTGTTCCCGACAAAAAATGGAGTTTGTGCTCCTAGACACGTATGACCTGATTTTCAGAAGATAAGTACCCAAAGTCAGTGGATACCGTGAATGTTCTGTACCTCTCAAAAACAGGTCATTAGATTTGAGTTGAAATGAGTTTCTTACCTGAAAGTTTGAGGTAAAATTAAAAGCACATGGGATATTGGAACTGAGCAGGCAATTGGAACTGGATCCTGGAACTATTGTTATAAAAGTCTAGATCAGGGATAATCAATAGGCAAACTGTGGACATATCTGGACCACCAAATGCTTTTGAACAGACCTTAACCATAATTTGGCCAAGAAATTTGACAAAAACGAAGGATTAAAAAGCCCAGTGCTGCAAACATATTTATTTAAGTAGTCTCATCATTATTGATGTTCCTTTGGTCAGTTTCTGTATGATAGTTGTTTGTCCCTTTATGTTCCTAAATTTATTAATATATGTATTTGCTGCTATTTAAACTACAAATACACTGTGATGTTCATCTTTCCCTTTGGCAGGGTTTTCTGACCACTTCTGATATGAGTATCTTTGTGTACAAGGACTACATTGCATCTAATTTCGGCAACTGATATCCACAACATGGGTAATTTTAGCACTTGTGAATAGTTCACAAAGTAGTGATTTCACTTCCCACACATCTCTGCTCAGAGAATGATTAAAAAAAAAAGATTCTCTGTTCTAGTTACTGCATTAAAACTTAACTGAGAAAAAATATTAAACTGAGTGAGAAGGACACTTCCATTCTACTAGAAACTGTTTCTTTAAAATGTAATTACAGTATATAGAGGATTACATAAATATTTCAGTAAATACCAGATACACTTTAACAAATACAAAGAAAATAATATGACAATCCACCTTTTAAGAAGCTGAAAGAATACTTCCACAATAATAATGCTCAGTACTTTTCAACTTCAAACCTATTTATAAATTAATTCTTACACAACCCCTGTGAGGCAGGGAAATAAGTCTTATTCCTCTTGACATCCAAGTTCAACTTACCATTATCAACCAAACTGGAAAGTAACTTTAAAAAAAAAAAAAAGCATTTCTAATCCAATTGAAGTGCTTGTTATGAAAAGTTATTTTGTCATTTTCAGTCCACTGAGCTACTGCTGCTAGACTTTGGATCAAATTATCTCTAAGTCACTTGCCCTGTGTGCTCTACTGAATTTTTTTAATTCCTGGGCTCAGTGCTTCTGATGTAAATAATGTAAATTGTCACAGAGTGAGCCTTATGCAATTAAGGTACATGCTGAACTTCCTCCTTCTTCTAACTGTTGGTGAAATTCAGGACTATGTGAAGCACAGCACAAGATCTGTGCACTAATTAAGTGCCTCATAAATCCTTACAATAAGGTTTAAGCATGATTCAAGTGAGGCACGGTCATTATGCTGACCCTTGGCACAGGGCTGAATTTCATCCAACATTACCATGTACTAACAAGCAAATATTAGGTCTTTAGTACTGCATGAATGTTGAGACATTTGACTTCTGAACAAGAGAGTTAGAAGATCTTAATAAAAAGAAAACCCCTGTATATTTACAAAATATTCAACAGGAGTTAGCCATACAATGCCTAGTAAAGATAATGTGATCCTGAGAGGTGTCAAGCACTGATAATTCAGAATGAAACTACCGTAATTGGAGGTACAGCCTTGCGCAATTTGGATTTCAACTGTGCTTTGTGTAGAGGAATGTCCCCCCTCCCCAAAAAAGAGAGAGAATTAAAAAAGAAAGACTAAAGTTATCAGAAATATGATTCATCACTAATTACACTGACCTTCAAACCAGTTTCATAAGGTGGATAAAATGTATGTCCTTAATATTTTTCTTGTACTAAGTTTCTCAGTTCTCCTTTTAATAAACTTGGAACACTAAATTAATTGTTTTACGGTCTCTTTTGAATCTTTAATGTATCACTATATTTTCTGATGGCACTGGTCAAGATAACCGTATCCTGTTGTTATATTCCTGTTTCTCATTTTGAGAATACAGCAGGATAACAAATGTTTCTTTCCATACTGCATTTTTAAAACAATTCTCTGTTTATTGCAGTAAGTTATTTTTTACATTGTTTTCTTTATGAGATTAGCCATCAATTATGAAGTAATATGTAACTTATATTTCGTTCACATTTTTTGTTTTAAAAGCTCTGGTCTTTCATTACAAAGACTAAAAGGGATTATTTTTCCTCCATAATTAACACTTACTATTATGCCTCAAATATTTTGAGATACAAATATACAAATCATACAAGAGTTATATATATATATATATATATATATATATATATATATGTTAAAATCCTACCCATTATCTTTTAATACTCTAAATGCAATATCTTGTGATAGCCTACATGTTAGAAAAACCGTTTAAGCAAAATATCTGGAATCATCAATCAGAATGAACAGTTATGCTCAAGCAAGTGTATTCTATTCCTTTCTATTCACAGGTACTATGCATTTCTTGGAGGAAGAGGGCATCGGAGATGTATGCATTTGAAAAAGAAAAAGAACCTACAGAAAAATGAAGGGTTTCCCCCTTCCCCCAGCTCCCCATAGGTGATCACAGATCCTCTGATTTAGGTAGTGAGCAGTGTTCCCTCTAAGCTGTGCAGCAGCACAGCTCTGCAGTTGCTAAATGACTCCCGCCCAGGAAGGGGGTCAGGACTCGCGCAGAGCTGCCCGTCTGGGAGAGGGGCACTTCTCCCTCAGCAACAGCAGCAGCTCCCTGCTGAGGCCAGAGCAGCAAGTCTCTCCCAGGTGAGTCTGGAATATCTCTAGAGAACTCAGAGTTACTGTAAAAGAGACCTTATGAGCATCGCAAGTACACTCTAAGCATTTACATAGCTCATGCTGTTGGACATAACAGAAATGACCCGGGTAAGATCTCATGATAGTTGCTACCAGAAGGATAAGCACTTAGGGCATGTCTACACTTACAAGAAGATTGACACTCTGGAAGCTGACCTTCTAGCTTTCAATTAGGCAGGTCCACTATAGCGTTCAATTTAGCAGATCTATATACTAATATTCCTAAATAGAACATTGAAGGCAGTCTCCACGGGCATAGAATCAAAAAATACTAGGACTGGAAGGGACCTCGAGAGGTCATCGAGTCCAGTCCTCTGTCCTCATGGCAGGACCAAGTACTATCTAGACCATCCCCGATAGACATTTATCTAACCTAACTCCAGAGATGGAGATTCCACAATCACCCTAGGCTATTTATTCCAGCATTTAACCACCCTGACAGTTAGGAACCCAAACCTCCCTTACTGCAGTTTAAGCCCATTGCTTCTTATTCTATCCTCTGAGGCCAGGAAGAACAAGTTTTCTCCTTCCTCCTTGTTACACCCTTTTAGATACCTGAAAACCACTATCATGTCCACTCTCAATCTTCTCTTTTCCAAACTAAACAAGCCCAATTCTTTCAGTCTTCCTTCATAGGTCATGTTCTGTAGACCTTTAATCATTCTTTTTGTTCTTCTCTGGACCTTCTCCAATTTCTCTACATCTTTCTTGAAATGTGGTGCCCACAATGGGACACGATACTCCAACTGAGGCCTAATCAGTGCAGAGTAGAGCAGAAGAACGACTTCTCATGTCTTACTTACAACACAACTATTAATGCATCCTAGAATCATGTTGGCTTTTTTTCCAACAGCGTCACACTGTTGACTCATATTTAGCTTGTGGTCCACTATAACCCCTAGATCCCTTTCTTCTATACTCCTTCCTAGACAGTCGCTTCCCATTCTCTATGTGTGAAACTGATTGTTCCTTCCTAAGTAGAGCACTTTGCATTTGTCCTTATTAAACTTCATCCTATTTACCTCAGACCATTTCTCCAATTTGTCCAGATCATTTTGAATTATGACCCTATCCTCCAAAGCAGTTGCAACCCCTCCCAGCTTGGTATCATCTGCAAACTTAATAAGCGTACTCTGTATGTCAATATCTAAATCGTTGATGAAGTTATTGAACAGAACCGGTCCCAAAACAGACCCCTGCGGAACCCCACTTGTTATTCCTTTCCAGAAGGATTGTGAGCCGTTAATAACTACTCTCTGGGAACGATTATCCAGCCAGATATGCACCCACCTTATAGTACTCCCATCTATGTTGTATTTGCCTAGTTTATTGATAAGAATATCATGCGAAACCATATCAAATGCATTACTAAAGTCTAGGTATACCAGATCCACCGCTTCTCCCTTATCCACAAGATTCGTTATCCTATCAAAGAAAGGTATCAGAGTGGTTTGACATGATTTGTTCTTTACAAATCCATGCTGGCTGTTCCCTATCACCTTATTATCTTCCAAGTGTTTGCAGATGATTTCCTTAATTACTTGCTCCATTATCTTTCCTGGAACAGAAGTTAAACTGACTCGTCTGTAGTTTCCTGGGTTGTTTTTATTTCCCTTTTTATAGATGGGCACTATATTTCCCCTCTTCCAATCTTCTGGAATCTCTCCTGTCTTCCATGATTTTCCAAAGATGATAGCTAAAGGCTCAGATACCTCCTCTATCAGCTCCTTAAGTATTCTAGGATGCATTTCATCAGGCCCTGGTGACTTGCAGACATCTAACTTTTCTAAGTGATTTTTAGCTTGTTTTTTTTTTTTTTTTTTATCTTCTAAACCTACCCCCTTCCCACTAGCATTCACTATGTCAGGCATTCCTTCATCAGACTTCTCAGTGAAGACTGAAACAAAGAAGTCATTAAGCATCTCTGCCATTTCCAAGTTTCCTGTTACTGTTTCCCCCTCCTCACTGAGCAATGGGTCTACCCTGTCCTTGGTCTTCCTCTTGCTTCTAATGTATTTATAGAATGTCTTCTTGTTTCCCTTTATGCCTGTAGCTATTTTGAGCTCATTTTGTGCCTTTGCCTTTCTAATCCTGCCCCTGCATTCCTGTGTTGTTTGCCTATATTCATCCTTTGTAATTTGTCCTAGTTTCCATTTTTTATATGACTCCTTTTTTATTTTTAGATCATGTAAATAATCCAAGGTTGATCCAAGGCGGTCTTTTGCTATATTTTCTATCTTTCCTACGCAGTGGAATAGCTTGCTTTTGAGCCCTTAACAATGTCCCTTTGAAAAACTGCCAACTCTCTTCGGTTGTTTTTCGCCTCAGTCTTGCTTCCCATGGAACCTTACCTACCAGCTCTCTGAGCTGACCAAAATTTGCCTTCCTCAAATCCATTGGCTCTAATTTGCCATTCTCCCTTCTACCATACCTTAGAATCATGAACTCTATGATTTCATGATCACTTTCACCCAAGCTGCCTTCCACTTTCAAATTCTCAACCAGTTCCTCCCTATTTTTTAAAATCAAGTCTAGAACATCTCCCCCCAGTAGCTTTTTCAACCTTCTTAAATAAAAAGTTGTCTTCAATGCAGTCCAAGAACTTAGTCTGTGCCCTGCTGTGTTAGTTTCCCAACATATATCTGGATAGTTGAAGTCCCCCATCACCACCAAATCCTGCGCTTTGGATGTTTTTGTTAGTTGTTTAAAAAAAGCCTCATCCACCACTTCCGCCTGGGTAGGTGGCCTGTAGTAGACCCCTAGCATGACATCACCCTTGTTTTTTACCCCTTTTAGCCTAACCCAGAGACTCTCAACATGCACGTCTCCTATGTCCATCTCCACCTCAGTCCAAGTGTGTACATTTTTAATATATAAGGCAACACCTCCTCCCTTTTTCCCCACCTGTCCTTCCTGAGTAAGCTGTACCCTTCTATACCAATATTCCAATTGTGTGTATTATCCCACCAAGTCTCTGTGATGCCAACGATGTCATAGTTGTATTTATTTATTAGCACTTCCAGTTCTTCCTGCCTATTACCCATACTTCCTGCATTTGTATATAGGCATCTAAGATACTGATTTGATCTTGCCTCCCAGTTCTGCCTTGTCCCTCCTTTCTCTCTGCAATTATAGCCCTCTTTCCCTCCCATTTCTGACCCATCTCCCAGGTCTCTATGTTCTTCACTTACCCGTGGGCTTTGGTCACTTGTCCCCGTTGAACCTTGCAGAAAGAGGCATTTGGTGGTACTCCTCCTTCTGCAAGGAGCAAGGGAAGCCAACGGGAGTGTGTGCTCCGGTTAATCTCCTGCTCTGGGGACGCCACAACAGCTCGGCTTAAGTTAAGCTGACTTCACCTACACATTCTGCATAGGCTGACCTGCCTAGTCTAGTATAGTGCTGACAGAAAAAAAACCCACATACAGAACTGGCCCAAAATGAAGAGGGAAATGTTCATATACATCATTTCCCCCCCAGATATTTAACTTTTAAGCTTAAATAGATATATGTTTGATGAGCTCTCCCTACAGTGCTGCTACTTTACCAGTTTAATGCACTAATTCCAATCAGTTTTTTTCTGTTAGAACATAAGAACGGCCATAATGGGTCAGACCCAAGGCCCATCTAGCCCAGGATCCTGTCTTCTGACAGTGACCAATGCCAGGTACCCCAATGAACCTTTTCCAATGAATTCAAAACTTGTTCTCAGTTTACATGGGCATTATTTATAAAATATGAACTACTTTTTTAGGCTGCAATCCCACCAAAGATTTTTGCACATGCATATCTTTAAAATCATAAACAGTCCCACTAAACATAGGATCTGGTCTTAGTCATCTCGTTGGAGTAGAGATCATATCTACTTGTAGAGTGGCTAGCACAATAAGTCCCTAATATATTAGGATTATTGGCCCTATTGTAGTATAAATACTAATGGCTAATAATGCTACCATCTTTTTGTTTATTCTGCCAAGATTAATTTATTTGTTTCCAGCATTCACTCAAGCTATGCTATGCTCAGATGATAAATTGCAATCTTAAAGATAACATAGATTAAAAATAAGGTTTAGGAGAATTTTATTATTCACCTTAAAGACAAAGTTCACGGATATTTTCACAGCTGATTTTCTGTCTCGGTATACTCCATTGTTCTGTGCATAGAGAAGGTATTTACACAAATTCAACAAGATATTTCATTTCACTCTAAGGTGGTAGAGTTGCTACATAATCCAACATGGAGAAGAGTCAAACAGTTTTAAAGCAGTTATTACTAAATCATAGGCTGCGTCTAGACTGGCAAGTTTTTCTGCAAAAACAGCCGCTTTTGCGGAAAAACTTGCCAGCTGTCTACACTGGCCGCTTGAATTTGTGCAAGAACACTGACGATCTGATGTAAGATTGTCAGTGTTCTTGCGCAAATAGTATGCTGCTCCCGTTCGGGAAAAAGCCCTTTTGCGCAAATGTATTTGCGCAAGAGGGCCAGTGTAGACAGCTCATAAGAACATAAGAACATAAGAACGGCCGTACCGGGTCAGACCAAAGGTCCATCTAGCCCAGTATCCTGTCTGCCGACGGTGGCCAGCACCAGGTGCCCCAGAGAAGTGGACCGAAGACAATGATCAAGCGCTGTCTCCTGCCATCCCCTCCAGCCTCTGTCAAACAGAGGCCAAGGACACCATTTTATCCCCTGGCTAATAGCCTTTTATGGACCTAACCTCCATGAAATTATCTAGCTTCTCTTTAAACTCTGTTATAGTCCTAGCCTTCACAGCCTCCTCTGGCAGAGTTCCACATGCTGACTACACGCTGTGTGAAGAAGAACTTTCTTTTATTAGTTTTAAACCTGCTACCCATTAATTTCATTTGGTGTCCTCTAGTTCTTCTATTTAGGGAACTAATAAATAACTTTTCTTTATCCGCCCTCTCCACACCACTCATGATTTTATACACCTCTATCATATCCCCCCTCAGTCTCCTCTTTTCTAAACTGAAAAGTCCCAGTCGCTTTAACCTCTCCTCATATGGGACCCGTTCCAAACCCCTAATCATTTTAGTTGCCCTTTTCTAGAACCCTTTCCAAGGCCAAAATATCTTTTTGAGGTGAGGAGACCACATCTGTACACAGTATTCAAGATGTGGGCGTACCATAGTTTTATACAGGGCAGTAAGATATTCGGGTCTTATTTTCTATCCCTTTCTTAATAATACCTAGCATCCTATTTGCCTTTTTGACCGCGCTGGCATGTGTGGAAGTTTTCAGAGAACTGTCACGATAACTCCAAGATCTCTTTCCTGATTTGTAAGTAGCCAAATTAGCCCCCATCATACTGTCGTATAGTTGGGGTTATTTTCCCAATGTGCATTACTTTACACTTATCCACATTAAATTTCATTTGCCATTTTGTTGCCCAATCACTCAGTTTGGTGAGATCTTCTTGGAGTCCCTTACAGTCTGCTTCTGTCTTGACTATCCTAAACAGTTTGGTATCATCCATAAACTTTACCACCTCACTGCTTACCCCTTTCTCCAGATCATTTATGAATAAGTTGAACAGGATTGGTCCTAGGACTGACCCTTGGGGACACCACTAGTTACCCCTCTCCATTCTGAAAATTTACCATTTATTCCTACCCTTTGTTTCCTGTCTTTTAACCAGTTCTCAATCCAAGAAAGGACCTTCCCTCTTATCCCATGGCCATGTAATTTACACAAGAGCCTTTGGTGAGGACCTTGTCAAAACTTTCTGGAAATCTAAGTATACTATATCTACTGGATCCCCCTTGTCCGCATGTTTGTTAACCCCTTCAAAGAACTCTAATAGATTAGTAAGACAGGATTTCCCTTTACAGAACCCATGTTGACTTTTGTCAACAAATTATGTTCTTCTACATGCTTCACAATTTTATTCTTTACTATTGTTTGACTAATTTGCCGGTACTGAAGTTAGACTTACCGGTCTGTAATTGCCGGATCGCCTCTAGAGCCCTTTTTAAATATTGGTGTCACGTTGGCTACCTTCCAGTCATTAGGTACGGAAGCCGATTTAAGGGATAGGTTACAAACCACAGATAATAGTTCAGCAATTTCCCATTTGAGTTCTTTTAGAACCCTTGGATGAATGCCATCCGGTCCCGGAGATTTGTTAACATTAAGTTTTTCTATTTGTTCCAAAACCTCCTCTAATGACACTTCAATCCGGGACAGTTCCTCAGATTCATTACCCACAAAGGCGGTGCAGATTTGGGAATCTCCCCAACGTCCTCAGCCGTGAAGACTGAAGCAAAGAAATCATTTAGTTTCTCATAATGGCTTTATCGTCCTTGATTGCGCCTTTTATAGTTCGATCGTCTAGGACCCACAGGTTTTTAGCAGGCTTCCTGCTTCTAATGTACTTAAAAACATTTTGTTATTTCTTTTTGAGTTTTTGGCTAGCTGTTCCTCAAAATCTTTTTGCTTTTCTTATTACATTTTTACACTTGATTTGACAGTGTTTATGTTCCTTTCTATTTATCTCACTAGGATTGGACTTCCACTTCTTAAAGATACCTTTTGTCCCTCACTGCTTCTTTTACATGGTGGTTAAGCCAGTGACTCTTTTTAGGTCTCTTGCTATGTTTTTAATTTGGGGTATACATTTAAGTTGGGCCTCTATTATGGTGTCTTTAAAAGTTTCCATGCAGCTTGCAGGGATTTGGCTCTAGTCACTGTGCCTTTTAATTTCTGTTTAACTAACCTCCTCATTTTTGTGTAATTCCCTTTTTGAAATTAAATGCCAGGGTGCTGGTCTGCTGAGGTGTTCTTCCCACCACAGGAATGTTGAATGTTATTATATTATGGTCACTATTCCCAAGCGGTCCTGTAACGGTTATTTCCTGGACCTGATCCTGCGCTCCACTCAGGACTAGATCGAGAATTGCCTCTCCTTGTGGGTTCCTGCCAGCTGCTCCAAGAAGCAGTCATTTAAGCCATTGAGAAATTTTATCTCCTTCTCTTCCTGAGGTGACATGTATCCAGTCAATATGGGGGTAATTAAAATCCCCCATTATTATAGAGTTCTTTGTTTTGGTAGCCTCTCTAATCTCCCTCAGCATTTCAATGTCAGTATCCCTGTCCTGGTCAGGTGGTCGGTAATATATCCCTACTGCTAATTTCTTATTTTTGGAGCATGGAATTACTATCTATAGCGATTCTATTGAACATGTTGATTCATTTAATATTTTTATTTCATTTGATTCTACATTATCTTTCACATACAGTGCCACTCCGCCACCCACCCGGCCTGCTCTATCCTTTGATATATTTTATATCCCGGTATGATTGTGTCCCTAGATTTTCCTCATTCCACCAGGTTTCAGTGATGCCTATTATGTCAATCTCCTCATTTAATACTAGGTACTCTAGTTCACCCATCTTATTAGTCAGACTCCTAGCATTTGTGTAGAAGCACTTTAAAAATTTGCCACTGCTTATTTGTCTGCCCTTCCTGATGCATTGGATTCCTTTGTGCGGTTGTTTGTCTGCTCTGGCCCATGGTTTGCCCTCTCCCCTCCTCTCTTTCTGACTACAGCTTAGAGAATCTCTATCAATGGATTCTCCTCTAAGACAAGTCTCCCTCCGATTTACGTGCATCTCCACACCAATCGGCTTTCCCCATCTCTCAGTTTAAAAACTGCTCTGGCCTTTTAATGTTTAGTGCCAGCAGTCTGGTTCCACCCTGGTTTAGGTGGAGCCCATCCTTCCTGTATAGGCTCCCCCTCTCCCAAAAGTGTCCCCAGTTCCTAATAAATCCAAACCCCTCTTCCCTACACCATCGTCTCATCCACGCATTGAGATTCTGAGATTCTGAACAGCTCAGGACTGTTTTGCGCAAAAAAGCCCTGATGGCGAAAATGGCGATCGGGGCTTTCTTGCGCAAAACCGCGTCTAGACTGGCACGGACGCTTTTCCGCAAAAAGTGCTTTTGCGCAAAAGCATCTGTGCCAATCTAGATGCTCTTTTCCTCAAATGCTTTTAACGGAAAAACTTTTCTGTTAAAAGCATTTGCGGAAAATCATGCCAGTCTAGACGTAGCCATAGAATTTTTTTTGCAACACTCTGTTTCTCTTTTGAGTACAGACAAATGAGGGCTTCCCATGGACTGGGCTTGCCAGTGGCCCTGCTTCTGCCCGGCCTGGCCAGGGCTTCCCACAGCTGCCAGCCCAGGCTGGGGCTCCCGGACACTTGACTCCTGGCAGGCTCTCACTCCCACCACTGGGGCTCCAGCAACATCCATGGTCCATTAACTTCAGCAGGCTTTGAGTGAGGTCCTATACCACTTCAGTTAACCAGCTCACATTTAACTCCCATTTCATGGAGACGAGATGGAGCACAAGTAATTATTTAACTGGAATTTATTGTTTCCTCTTTTTCCTCAAATTTGCCTGTGTCTATCGAGCTCGATCTAGGGGGAGTATTGTTACACTGAACCATGTCCTTATTTTTAGAGTAGGTTCTATCAGATCAGCTTGGCATTGTTTTAGTTCATAGAGCCATACATTAGTGGATATAGTGTACTTAGATTTCCAGAAACCTTTGACAAGGTCACTCACCAAAGGCTCTTAAGTAAAGTAAGCTGTCATGAGGTAAGAGGGAAGATCTTCTCATGGATTGATAACTGGTTAAAAGATAGGAAACAAAGAATGGGAATAAATGGTCCGTTTTCAGAATGGAAACTAGTAGTGTCCCACAGGGGTCTGCATTGGGACCAATTCTATACAACATATTCATAAATGATCTGAAAAAAGGGTAAACAGTGAGGTGGCAAAATTTGCAGATGATACCAAACTGCTCAAGGTAGTTAAGAACAAAGCAGGCTGTGAAGAGCTTCAAAAGGGTCTCACAAAAGAAGGTGACTGGGCAACAAAATGGCAAATGAATTTTAATGTTGATAATTACAAAGTAATTCATATTGGAAAACATAATCCCAAATATATATATAAAATGATGGGGACTAATTTAGCTATTACCACTTAGAAGAGAGATCTTAAGAGTCATTATGGATAGTTCTCTGAAATCAACCACTCAATGTGCAGCAGCAGTCAAAAAAACAAACAATGTTAAGAATCATTTAAAAAGGGATAGAGAATAAGATAAAGAATACCTTATTGCCTCTGTATAAATCCATGGTATGTATGTCCACTCCACATTTTGAATACTGCATACAGATGTGATTGCCTCATCTCAAAAAAAGATATCAGCATTGGAAAAAGTTCAGAAAAGGGCAACAAAAATGATTAGGGGTTTGGAACTGCTGCCATATGAGAAGAGGTTAAAAATACTGGGACTTTTGATCTTAGAGAAAGGAGACTAAGGGGGAATATGATAGATAAAATCATGGCTGATGTGAAGAAAATGAATAAGGAAAAGTTATATACTTGTTCCCATAAAGTAAAAAGTAGGAGTCCCAAAATGAAACTAATAGATAGCAGGTTTAAAACAAACAAAAGAAAGTAACACCCAGTTAATCTGTAGAACTCCTTGCCAGAGGATGTTGTGAAGTCCAGGACTTTAACAGGGTTCAAAAAAGAGCTAGATAAATTCATGGAGAATTGGTCCATCAGTGGTTATTAGCCAGGATGGGCAGGAATGGTGTCCCTCCTGCCTCTGTTTGTCAGAAGCTGGGAATGGGTGACGGGGTGAGATCACTTGATGATTGCCTGTTCTGTTCATTCTTTCTGGAGGAACCTGTGATTGGCCATTGTCAGAAGACAGGATACTGGGCTAAACGGATCTTTGGTATGCCCCAATATGCTCTTTCTTGTGTTCTTATTAAGTCATTGTTTTGTCATTGCTACAATTCCCCACTCCTGGGTTGCCAACATCTAGATTTCTGCTTTAGATTTATTTTGGTTCCATTTTTCTGTAACCAACTTGTAATTCAGTCCTATACAGAGGCTTCTGCAGAACAAGGAAAGATGCTGCAGCCTATTTAGAATTATACATGCAACAATTAAAAGTACCTTCTCTTGCTCTTCATGCAACTTGACAATTCTTCAATATACAATCTTGAAACTGAATATTTCTGCAACACCCCTACAATCACTAGTGAATTTATCCACAATAACCCAGCAACAACAAATCAAGAGCTTACATTTCTCCCACCAGAATCTTCCCCTTCAACTGAAACTAGAGAAACCCAGGGAGCCTGATAACATGCCCTGAAGAATCTCAATAAAACTACTATTGCCCAGAAGGTGATTTAAGATGTAGCTTCATGTAGACTACATGGCCATAGTCTCATTTGAAGGTGATAAAAGCAACAGCTGACCTCTGCAAAGCCAAAATCCATAACAGTCAAAATCTCTTTGTCCCCAATGATATCCCTAGAGGTGATCTCCTTTGCAAAAGCTTAAGGCCGCTGAGTGGCAGTGCTCCAGAATATCTGGCCCATGGTGTTTTGTTGAAGTTATGTTTAGCATACATCTTACTTCTTAAAATCATCACCAGGCTGTTTTTATGTAACAAACTAAAATTATGCAGGATTCTTTTTTCCTGAAAAAAGTGAGCTGGAGTCATCTCAAAAAGGAAGACCAAAAGAAAAAAAAACCCCAAAACCCAACATCACTTGCACAGAAAAAGACATTTCTGAGTAAATCAGACCCCTCTGCAGGTGATTAAATGTTCCTCCAATTTTAGATGAAACAGAACACAGGGATCACTGTTTCTCAGCATCTAGTCAATAATTCTAAGACTTAAAATATTTAGTGCTGCTTTTATTTGGTATATGACATGAGCATTCTATACAGCTCACCTCTTCAGGTGACACTAACTGCTATGCTTGAAGGAAAGGTGGTCTGGATGAAAATCAATTTTTTTTTTTGCTTGCAGCCAAATTTATGATAGCGAATAAAGCCAGCACATATTGACATTTCTGGCAGACAGTTTAACAAAAAGAGAGCTCAGAAAAAGACTTTTCATACTAGGCTGAGCTGAACTGCTGAGTACAGCACAGACAGTAGCAAGCAATCATTATCAGAATGAAACAGTGTAAGCAACTTGGCGATATTAATTCTGCATCAGAATGATGTTTTCAATGTAAGCTGTCTATGAACACTTGTCTGTTGCTGCACTCAAATACATGTAAATGAAAAGTAACTCATAGAAATCAATGTCATTACTCCTGCTGGAAACAGGTGTGAGATCAGAATAAGACCTTGTGTCTTTTAGTTATCTTTGCATCAAAGAAAGATCTGTTATAACTGTGTGGAGATAAAATGGTTATAAACGTGCCTTCAGGAAGCAACATTGTTCATTGTTTCACACATTTCTTGAAAGGAGTGTGTACTTAAGGTAAATATGTTTTGATTTAATAAAGTCTTTCAAAATATACTTTTAACTCTCTCCCACTTTAGACTACATTGATGTACAGAGATTGGTTATGCACTGAAGATGCAGCATCTGTTGGTAACGTTACTAAAACTGAAAATCCAGCATCACCCGCTACACTTGAGTAATACTTGGCCATTATCACTGTACATATTGGTCTCTGTATTACATCTACAGCGGAGAATATTTTTAGATCGCAAAACAAATTAAACAAAATGAAAATGAATTATCCAATTTAAAAAAAAACAATTTATACACTTTTTATTACATCAAAGGCCTTTTAATGTTTTACTTATTAAAAGCAATTAAAAACTTTCAAGCCATATCACAGAAAACTTAGTAAGACAAGTTTTACTTGCCTAAGAATCTCCTCACAGAGTAATAGCCCAGCATATGGTATTAGGGAAGTAGTTTGGCAAAACATTGGAGAAGAGATTATAGGGCTAGTCTGCTGCCTGACCATCTGCATTACAAGTATTTTTCTTGGGCAAAGAAGAGTCCTATGACTGAGGCCAAGAGATGTTTTCGTCGGTGCAAAGGTTGTTATTTTCAGCTATAGAAGCTGCTTTGTCATATGCTTTGGTTACCTTACCCTTACTCACCCCCTGCAGAAAAATCAGCTCTTTTTTGGGTAATAATGAGTCATGATCTGCATAGCTCAGACATGAACTCTCCCCTTTAATAGTTTCTTCAACTGAGTGTTGTGGTGTGTTCATGTTTTTCATAGATCAGGTAAAACAAGTCTAGGTTGGTCTCTGAACATGGCATTTGCGCAGCCAGCAGTTCACAATGCCCTGTTGGCTTGTGGACAGATTCGACTTGGTTTCTGTTAGGATGTCAAATGGCTTTTCCGGTTTCCCTGATACCAGTCAGAGATATATCACTTGCCTTCAGCAGGATGGGCAAGGGCTGGAGCCACAGGAAGTGGCTTGGATATGGCACCATTATCAGTGTCTCAGAGAAGGCCCTACCCAGCTCTCACTGAAATCAGTGGAAAGATATTCGCACATAGTATCTGTAAATCTCCTGATGTTTTTTTCCAAGGAGGATGTCAAATACAATATGTCTATGTCTACGCTGCAGGCTTCTTGCACAAGAACTGTTTTTCGCAAGAGTTTCTGCGCAAAAATTATTGCGCAAGAGCGCGTCCACACTGCCATGTGCTTTTGCGCAAGAGCATCCATGGCAGTGTGGATTCTCTCTTGCACAAGAAAGCACTGATGGCCATTTTCGCCATGGGGGTTTCCTTGCACAAGAACCTCCTGTTGCCCGTCCACACTGCCTTCTTGCGCAATAGCTCTTGCGCAATAGGGCTTATTCCTCATGGGGAGAGGAATAACTCTTGCGCAAGAAGCCCTATTTTCTGACGCTTTACTGTAAATTTACTTGTGCAAGAATACGCGTGCAGTGTAGACCCTCTGCAAGTTTTTGTGCAAGAATGGGAGTTCTCGTGCAAAAAGCCTGCAGTGTAGACGTAGCCTATAAGTCATCCTGGCCAGAGATGACAACAGCAATATAGTAATTTGTATACTCATATCTTCCACCACATGATCTCATTGCATTTTATAAACATTACCTTGATAGTCCAAATTCAGTATTTGGGAAGTACATGAGAAAATTTATTTCCTCTCTCCCAATTTTTTAAAACCACAGATGAAGAAAGTGAACTACAGCTATATTAAATGGTATGTCCAGGACCATGTAGCAGGGCTACATGATATCAAATGTTAAATGTGGAGTTAAGCAGATGTACAATAATAAATCAGTTTAAAAGAACACTCTCAGTAAACATCTACAACGTATTATTGGACGCCACGACACAGAGCAAAGTGCTGATAAAATGTCTAAGCAAAAATGATATTGGAATCTTCCAGTATAAGTTTTCATTAAATAATTTATTGTACACCATTTAAGAAAAGCAAAAAGGATGGATTTTGATTGGAAAAAAAGTACAAAACACCAAACCACAGGTTCAACTGTAAAAAAAAAATTATCCTCAAGATAAGACTACAAAAAGCTACAGATTTCCTGCTTTTTCCTATTTGTAATTGATTATGTGTGTGTGTGTGTGTGTGTGTGTATACTACATGTAACAAACCACGAGCCAACAACGAGATTTGAACCTGAATTGTTCAAGCAAGAAAAAAAAAACATGACTCCATTGCTTCAACTGGTAACTGCAGGAGACTTGTTAACTCATTAACTGGAGAGAGACAGCAGCCCACATTTTCTTAGGATGAGTTACAGACACACAAAGCTTGGAGAAATACAAAGCTCCGTGGAGATGCAAATCCAGCAGCATGCATTTTACTGTTAGCAGTTAAAGCATATTAGCAGAAAATCCATGTCTGCATGTGAAAGGAAAATGAAAGAACCAGTGCCAGGCCCGGTGGGTCTATTGTTTCTCTGATCTCTCTTGCTCTTCTTTTAAGTGTGCATATTTTGTTACAATGTTAGGAAAGAATTTATCTTACATTTGAGTTTTTTTCATCAGTCTAGCACATGCTGTGGATATGGCAAGAAGGAAAATGGAGGAGTTTCCTTTTTGTTGAATATTTTCAGTAGCCAATCAGAAAGAACTCCAACTACAAACAGTTTTGCCAGCTTCATAGGTGTCTTCTATTTTATTTTTAAATGACTTCACTAAACCAATTCTACCAATTCTCAATCACAGAGTGTTTTTAGAAAATTAAAGATTTATTTTCCAGCTGAGAATTATTTACACTTATTTTGTCCTAGCAGGTGTTATAGACACTTAAAATCATGTTTATTTATTTATTTTAGCAAAATATATGAATGCAAGCAGCATTCTGAAGAAAAATGCAAAGAACGTGGAAACAGAAAAATTGACACGCTGTTCACTCCCATCTTAACACCAGGTTCTGTGTTGGCAGATCTGGGTAGCCAGTGGGTCTGCGCTATAATGTTCCTATTTGCTGTCTCATAAATAATTCTGTATCTCTCTGCTCCTTCACTTGGCAGCACTGGTATTCAGATGCAATAAATGGGCTACTAGGCCCTGAATTACTTGTCCTGTGTGTGCAAATACACACTACAGGTGCACACAGCAGTCATACAGTCTACAATAAACTGGATTGCTCCCACCTTGATTCATCTGCCCCTGCTCTCACTCTAACACTTGATTTTAGTTCTCCCAAAATATCTTTTTTCAGAAATGTTGCATTTGACATTCCATTCCAAAAACTTACTTAGCCACTTACTCCCCTGAATTCCAAACTCCCATGTAGACATTGCATCTCCAGCATGCACTCTGCTGTGTCTCTCTCAGTTTGAAACTGTGTCCTTGGGTAGATACCTCCATTACTGCACTCCAGCACAAAATACTAGAATTTTGTCCCTTTCTCTGATTCCCTGTCAATCAAATCATTTTACTTGTGATTCTTTCACATCAATAAATCCTCAAGAGACTAATTCAAAGTATTTAGACTTATTTACATTAAGGATCCTAGTTCAAAGATTTTAGCTCTTGAAGAAATATTTCATTGGATCTTACATGGCATTTTCCATGATACATATTGCCAGTCTGAACAATGCACTGAAAATAATTCATGGATGGAGGAGAGGGAATAAAGTAACTTTAATGTATCTTCTCTCAAAAATGCACACACCATAGCAGTTAGGATAAAGATGATTACACTGAAGGACTGAAAGAATTTTTAAAATGAAGATAATGCTACTAGTATCTAGGCAGTGAAAAAAAATGCTCAACAACTTAGCGTTGGTAGATAAACATTTATGACATCTTTCTACAGGCTGATCTTGCCGCCTCTTGCAAGGGAGCAAAGGATCAGAGACCTGGGGAAATAGTATGAGGATGGAAAGATGGAGAATTGGCTCTGCTGTGTGTTCCCAATTCAACCCTGAGCTTGCCCAAGCATCTCTCTCAAGATGCTTGATTGAGGGGCAGCATACGATGAGGGAGCAATACAGGTGGCACTACCTCTCTCCATGGCATGCTCATTTCTTATTCTGAAAGATACCAAGAATTACATTAACCACTATCCTTTTCCAACACTCTTTGGGTGCGTCTAGACTACATTCCTCTTTCGAAAGAGGAATCATAGAATACTAGGACTAGAAGGGACCTCGAGAGGTCATCGAGTCCACTCCCCTGCCCTCATGGCAGGACCCTGTACTGTCTAGACCATCCCTGATAGACATTTATCTAATCTACTCTTAAATATCTTCAGAGATGGAGATTCCACAACCACCCTAGGCAATTTATTCCAGTGTTTAACCACCCTGTCAGTTAGGAACTTTTTCCTAATGTCCAACCTAAACCCCCCTTGCTGCAGTTTAAGCCCATTGCTTCTTGTTCTATCTTCAGAGGCCAGGAAGAACAAGTTTTCTCTCTCCTCCTTGTGACATCCTTTTAGATACCTGAAAACCACTATCATGTCCCCTCTCAATCTTCTCTTTTCCAAACTAAACAAGCCCAATTCTTTCAGTCTTCCTTCATAGGTCATGTTCTCTAGACCTTTAATCATTCTTGTTGCTCTTCTCTGGATCTTCTCCAATTTCTCCACATCTTTCTTGAAATGTGGCGCCAAAAACTGGACACAATACCCCAACTGAGGCCTAGTCAGTGCAGAGTACAGCGGAAGAATGACTTCTCGTGTCTTACTCACAACACACCTATTAATGCATCCTAGAATCATGTTGGCTTTTTTTCCAACAGCATCACACTGTTGACTTATATTTAGCTTGTGGTCCACTATAACCTCTAGATCCCTTTCTGCCGTACTCCTTCCTAGACAGTGACCTCCCATTCTGTATGTGTGAAACTGATTGTTCCTTCCTAAGTGGAGCACTTTGCATTTGTCCTTATTAAACTTCATCCTGTTTACCTGAGACCATTTCTCCAATTTGTCCAGATCATTTTGAATTATGATCCTATCCTCCAAAGCAGGTGCAACCCCTCCAAGCGTGGTATCATCTGCAAACTTAATAAGGTACTCTGTATGCAGATATCTAAATCATTGATAGATATCAAAAAATCAAAAAAGCAAATGAAGCGCTGATTTACAAATCTTGCGCTTCATTTAAATAATCTAATCCGATCGCTTTTTCGGAAGAGTTTTTTTGGAAAAAAATACAGTCTAGACGGGGTTCTTTAAAAAAAACACCTCTTTTTTTCAAAAGAACTCTTATTCCTGAAAAAATGAGGTTTATGAAAAAATGAGGTTTTTCCTGAAAAAGGGGTTTTTTTCCCTGAAAGAACCCCATCTAGACTGCTTTTTTTTTCCAAAAAATCTCTTCCAAAAAAAGCGGTCGGATGAGATTATGTAAATGAAGTGTGAGATTTGTAAATCAGCACTTCATTTGCATTTTCAATTTCCCTCATTTGCATTCCTCTTTCAAAAGAGGAATGTAGTCTAGACGCACCCCTTGCAACAAACCAATGTCCTCTAAGGAAAGGAAACCCACCCCTCTGGGAAGAAAAGGTTTATGCTGGATTTCTGTACCTCTTTGTTATTAAAACCAGATTCTAGAAGGAGTTTCTTTCATTCTATAGGTATAGCCGTATTCCAAAACTGTGTGTGAAATCTTGTAGTTACTTTGTACGCTTAGGACTCCAGGCTTCTTATTTCCCACTGTTCTGATTCAGCTATTATTGTTAGAATTTATTTGTAGTATGGTAACACCTGGAGACCTCAAACATAATTGCTGCTGTTTTGAGCTACATACCATAAATGCAATGGTACGAGGCAGGCCCTACCTCAAAGAACTTACAGTCTAAAGAGGCAAGGCAGAAAAAGGATAGGAGTGAAACAGAGCCACAGAGAGGTAACATGACTTACCCAAGGTTACACAGCCAATCAGTGGAAAAGCTGGGAATACAAACCATGACTCCAGACTTCCATTCCAGTATGCTGTCCACTGGACAATACTGTCTCTCATTGAATCTGTTTGTAATGCATATACATAAAGATGGTAGTCCTTTCATAGTCTTTCCTACTTTCTGATTTGCCAGTTGATTAAGATATTTATTTTTACTGAAATGATCCTTGATCCAACATATTCCATCTGTTGCCATTGGACAATTAATCCGGTATTTCACAGACGTTAGGGGATGAGTGAGGTAGCTGGATGAATCTCAGCACCACAGTCCAAAAGACAGCACTTTTGAAATAAGAGAAAAATCTGTATGTGGATTTATCACTAGTCAATGCTTTTTTCCTGTTTAACAAAATATTTTTAAAACATATATATACTGTTTGAGAGATACAAGCTTTATGTGCATTAGCTTCTTTGGTATGTTCGATTGTTTCATGTGTCTTGGGGGGTTTTAAGCTTGGGGATTCAGAATTCTACAAAAGTAAGCTCCACTTTAAGCAAAAAGAATCACATGCTGTACAACTTGAGTGCAAAGTGAACTATCAGTAATAAGTTAAAAATTGTATGTAGAATCTTCAGGATTCATATTTATACTATATATCCCCTAATTATTGGATATAGGATTCAGAAAAAATCTAGTGGTGCTTAATGTACAAGGAAGTGATATAAACTCTCTGTTTGTCACAGTGGGAGAGAGATATGACCAAATGATAAAATCTGTTTAATAGTCCTAGGGTTTGGCTAGACTACTACAAGTTTTTGTTAGAGAAAGGTATGCAAAATGCACGCCGCATTTTGCATACCTTTTTCCGATACTTTTGTCGGAAGAGGCTTTCACTGTTTTGTGACTCAGTCCACTCCTGGGGCTTCTCTATCAGAGAAGACATTCATCTGTAGTTGTAAAATTATACATTAAAGGGTACAGAAAATCATATTGACTGACAAAGAGCAACTAAACTGAGGATCATAAAACACTTTCTGTCCACTAGGAGCTCATCTAGCTGAACAGTTCCATTGATAATCAGTAGCTTCCAGGGGTAGCCAAGTTAGTCTGCACAGGATAAACTTAAAAAACAACAAATGGTCTGGTAGCACTTTGTAGACTAACAAAATATGTAGATGTATCATGAGCTTTCGTGGGCACAGCCCACTTCTTCAGATGACCGGAGTTTTGAGTTTAGGATGTGCAGACCCAAAATAAATAGGGCCAGTAGACAGTCCCGGGTTTAACATTTCTTCTACAGGGCTCTTCATTTTGGTTTTGTCCACTGCATGAGTACATGTAATGTGAACTAGTGATCACAGTACTCACAGGTTCTAAACATACAGCAGATGATGCTATCAGACTGTTCTCTGAAGAAACATTAAATGCTGAAGTGTTTGTGCCTCAGCAAACCAGAATTACTGTATATGAACCCAGTTATTCAAAAAGCCTGCAGTTTAATTCCTGTTAGGTGATGGTCAGATACAGGAAAGACAGCAGTATTTAGGGATCCTAAGAATATATGAATGGCCATATTGGGTCAGATCAAAGATCCATATAGCCCAGTAACTTTCTGACAGTGGCCAATGCTAGGTCCCCCCAGAAGGAATGAACAGAACAGCGAATCATCAAGTGATCCATCCCCTATCACCCATTCCCAGTTTCTGAAAAACAGAGGCTTGGGACACCATCCCTGCCCATAGCGGCTAATAGTCATTGAAGGACCCATGAACTTCTCTTGTTCTTTTTTGAACCCTGTTAGGATACGTCTACACTACATAGAAAATCAACATTTCCATGGTCGATCTTTCAGGGTTCAATATAATGAGTGTAAAAAGCTGCTAGATCGAACTCAAAGGGCGGCCCCATTGGCACTGGTACTCCTTTCTCACAAGACGTAAGGGAAGTTAATGGGAGCATTTGCTCCCATCAGCCTCCTGATGTCTGGATGGTGCGGAACTGCGGTGTAAGATTTGTTGACAGCAGCCAGATCCCCATGAGCACCGGATCTGCCTGCCCCCCCTCCCTGCCTCTCTAGCAAAGGGTGAGAGGACAGGTCCGGAGCCGATACATGTAGGAAGCTGGCTTCAAGCAGGCTCCCTGCACATGCTGGCTCTGCGGACCCTCCTGCCAACCCCTGCTGTCTCCTACAAAGGCAGCGGGGGAAGGGGGGGAGGGAGGGGGGACGCAGGCAGGAGCCAGTGCTGGGGGGAGCCAACTTAAAAGCCACTTACTTTTAAGTTGTGGCTGCTTCCATGGTGCTGCTTCCCCCTCCTGCACTGCTTCATTTCTTTCAGATGCAGCAGTGCAGGGGACACGGGTGGCTGCCACAAAGCAGCCTCTGTCCACGACAGGTCACCAGGGAGAGGCTACCCTGTGGCAGCAGCCCCTGTCCGCGGGGGGTCCAAGCTCCCAGTAGACAGAGGCTGCTCTGGCATCCCACGACAGCTTTTCCTAATATCTAACCTAAATCTTCCATGCTGCCAGATAAAGCTGATTACTTCTTGTTGTGCCCTTACCGGACATGGAGACAATTCAACACCGTACATTATAAAAGCCCTTAACATTTCAAAGAACACAAGTCCTTTCTCGTTCTTCTTTTCTTAAGACTGAGAATTCCTTGTCTATGAAACCTTTACACATAGGCCAGGTTTATCATTTTTGTTGCTCTCCAATTTATCTACATCTTTCTTTCTTAAAGCGTGGTACCCAGAATTAGGCACAACACTCCAGCTGAGGCCTAACCAATGCAACCCAAGTGCAGAGTAGGTTGGACAGACATCTATCAGGGATGGTCTAGACGGTGCTTGGTTGTGCCATCAGGACAGGGGACTGGACTCGATGACCTCTCCAGGTCCCTTCCAGTTTTAAGATTCTGTGATTCTATGATATGCAGCATTCAACCACACAACATTAATTTCTTTCAAATGAGCACAAACCTCATACAATGGCTCTTTTCCAGCTCTTCCTGATTCCCTATCCCACCACAAGTAATGCCCTTATTTTACAAGCTACCAAAACTTTGTGAAGAAGGCACCAGACGGGTACTGGTAATGAGGCAATGTCATCAGAACACAGAGTATTGCTCTCTCTCCATTCAGTTCACTTCCTTTTGCCACAGTCCCATACTGTTATAATTTATGGAAAGTTGCTCCCTTGCAATTGCTGAGCAATGGGAATTTCTGAATCAAAATGATTAAACTTCCTACTTTCTCCAGCCTCTTAATAAAGAAGTACTCTGAAGGAAGGAGGCATTAATCAGTTATAATTATTAAGAACATGTGAAAATTAACCCCCTGACTTGGTTTAATATACAGTAATCATATAGGGACTATGGAGAATTTCAGGTTTCCTTTGCTTTCAGTGTTAATTTACAAGTACTGTTGCATTGCATATAATATTCTAGCTACTGAACCAGTCTTGAAAATCAATGCTTATTTTTGACAAAGTTAAAGCTAACACATAATTTCAGAAGTCAACTGAAATGAGGATTGATCTGTGCAACTCAAATCAATGCTTGTCTTCAAAAATCCATATTCGTTAGAGAAAGTATCATTTTTAGTTAAAAAAAATAGCACTTAGCATTTTAAGCAAGTTGTCTTTCAAGTGTTCCTGATGTGTAGGTGTGCTACATGCTCCTAAATTATTAGTAACCCAGTTCATTCTTGCCTACAGAATTCGAAAGCTTAAATAGACATTTCTATATACAAGTTAAAGGTTCAAAGTCAGCTACAATTATTGGGAAAGAAAATCAACCAAAACACCAAACACTGCAAAACAGCTGCAATCACAGTTAAAATTTCCTCCATTGAAACAGTGTCAAGATCTAACCTACTTATTAAAAAGAGAATTTTTGTATATTTGAACCAAATCCTGCTTGCCTTATCCATATGATCAACTCAGGAAATCACTGGTGCTACTAGGTATGATATGACCCATTGTCGAATTATGTACCAAACTGTAAGAATAACACTTTCTCATGTTCGGATCACTATTACATGGGTAAGTGGTGTTATTTTGAAAACAACTACTGATCTTCCTATATCATAGCCAGCAGAATGTATTTTTTACCAATTAAAGAAAGCAAAACCCAAAACCCCTGTGATAAGTTGCTGAGGACTAAGTGATCTACACCTGACCTCCAACGCCTGGCTTGCCTGTCAGGGTGTGGTAGCAGTGTCTTGTTCCTAACCCCAGGCTGGGAGTGTTTGGGCCTTCCCCCTGCATCAAGGCCTTGGCCCTTACTAGGGATGTGAATGACTAGTCAACTATTCAATATGCAAATGCTTATAGGATAGTCGACACACTAGTCAACTAGTCACTTCCCCCCCTCCTTGCTGCCTCTGTCAAAAAAAGGCAGCAAGGGGCGGGAAAAGAGGAGGTGGTGCTTCAAAGTGGCAGAGCTGCATGGAGCCCAGGGTCTGCCACTGTGAAATGCCACATACAGCTCAAGATCAGCTGGGGAATTCTCCCGCTGACCCTGGGCTCCATGTGGCGCTGCCGCTTTGAAATACCATGTGGAGGCTGACACCGGGCTCCTCGAGTCATTTCAAAGCGGCAGTGCTGCATGGAGCCCAAGGTCAGTGGGGGAGTCCCCAGCTGACACCAGGCTCCACACGGTGCTGCCACTTTGAAACGCCACGTGCAGCCTGAAGCCAGCAAGGGACTGCTTGAGTCCCCTGCTGGCTGTGCTCCTGGCAGTGCTTTTGCCTTTCAAATGTAGCAACAGCCCTAGGGTTGCTGCTATACTTTACAGGTGGAAGTGACCTTATTGACTAATTCAATAGTCCATGCAAATTGTCTTGACTATTCGATTACCCAATTAATCTAAATGTAACATCCTGAGCTCTTACATGGGACATGGTCCTTCACCCGGCCCCTCCCTCTCTACCATGTCCCAGACCAGGCCCTGTGTAAGTAACATCAGCAGATTCCTATAGGCTGTCCATCACCCTTTGCCTGGGCTGCTGAGCTCCTTTTAACCTTTTTCAGCTGGAGCAAGCTCAGCAGGCCCAGACAGGCAGGGCTACCTGGACCCAGTATTGCTTTATAACCCATGTAGCCTAATGTGGGGTTTGTAGACACTATCATGCGCCCATGGGTCCATAATTTGTTGGTTTTACCTGTGTGATTGGCTACTGTTTGGATCCTCTTTATTTGTGTGACACTGAGTTGTAACCGTAGTATATTAATTATGTTCCTTGTTGTCTAACCACTGGAGATAAGGTGTATAGAAGACAGAGAGAATTGCATTGTAGTAATTCAAAATATAATAAATATTAAGATCCTACCACAAACAAAGGCAAATTGAATTAAAGTCATTTATCCAAATCTGTTTGTTCATTATTCAACAAGTTCCAGCACAGAATATAAAGGGGGGGAAACCTGTTACTGAATAGAATGATACTCAAAATTCAAATTTGTGTCTTTAATTTAAGTTCTGCAGGTTCTTCTTTCATTCCCTGTTCAGGCTTTTTAGCTGTTCTTAAATCTTGTTAGCAATCCAATTGAAAAAAAAAACAAAAACTTTTTTTATGTTTCCTTATTCACCATGCCTGGGTTTGTAGAGTTTCCCCTGTGTTTGTTGTTAGGTAACATTGCATAACTCTTGGGGAAACATTCATTATGCAGTAATGAGGGAGACATATGGCCTTTGTTGATTATTAATGAATGGATGAGGGAATTGATGGCCCAAGATATAAGGGCGCAGTCATTAACCCTGGCTTTTCATTATTCCCCAGGAAATGTCTTGGGACAATATTGCTACTATAAAATCAAACCAAACCAGACTTCTGCAAGATTAAGGATATTTTGAGCCACGCCGACGGGGGGAGGAAGAGTCAACTGCACCGGAGGTTGGTGTTTCAAAAGGACCTGGAGCTCTCAGCCACCGCCACTGTTACTGTGGCAGCGACAGCGGCTGGAACCCTGGCCCCTTTGAATTAGCGCCAGAGCGCCGGGACACTCCATTCAGCGTTGAGTGCTGGAGGAGGGCTGCACCACACTCCAGGCAGCACTGAGGGCTGGCTGCCATTGGCCCTGCCCCTTACACCAAAGTCCTCCCCCTTCCAGGGTCACAGAGCTGCCCCCACAACTTGCCCCTAGGCCTGCAGTGGCTGTCGGCCCCACTGGATATTTGTAAGGATTTTACTAAACATAAGTTTCGGGTACCATTTTAATTCTAGCTGAAAATTAAACTGTCTCATATCTCCAATCATGCTCCAGAGGTCAGGATGCTAGCTTAGGATTCAGAAGACCAATAGTGTAGTCTAATACAGACTTCCTGTGTCATGGCAATGGGGCAATTGAATTACTAATCTTATTCCAGTAGTAACCCAGATCTAACTCCAAAACAACAATTATAAATAATAATTGATTAATTAGAATTAACACGCCTTTACTTAACAACTTAAAGAAACAGGGTTTAACAGACTAAAAGTGAATAGAATCAATTAGCAAAGTACACAGAAAGAAAGGAAACTTACCTAACTGGTATTTACACTGCTACCATTTATCCCACCCCAGAGCGTACACTCCCCTGGATCTCAGAGTCCCAGACACTTGCTTGCATGGATGCTCTTGAAGACCTGCAGCTGAAGTGAAGACAGCACTGTGCAGGTTGTGTATGTGTGTGTGTCTGTCCAGGCAAGCAACAGCTGCAAAATCCCTCTGCCACTGGATCTGGACCCACCAAATGCCTGCAGCTCTGGTTCGTTGGGCAGATCACTCTGCCTCTCTTTGGACTCAGAGTCAGTCTGTCTTCTGTGCTCCGTCCCAGGCAGCACTTTTCCAAACAGCCCAGTTCCTTACAGTTACTGCTATGCAGGCTCTTCTCAGTCACAGCTACAGCCGGAGTCTCTCCCCTCCAGGGACAATCACCAACTGCCCCCAAAGCCTGCTAGCTCAAAGCCCCAACAGGCTCTCAGCAGCAGGCTCTAGCTTCCAGCAGCAGCTCGTGGACTGGAAAAAGGCTCTACACCAATAATCTAGCTCCTCTCTCCAAACTGGAGCTCACCAAGTCTCTTCCTGCACTGCCTGGAAGACAGCAATAGTTTCCCTCCTTTTTCCCAAGGCATCATGGGAGTTGTAGGCTAGGTTTCAGCACCAAGGATCCTCATATTAAAAGTCAGTGGTTCCTTTAGTAAAGGGAGCCTACACTAGTGCCTTTCATGTTATGGTATCTCAGCTTAACATCAGCATGTGCATTTAAACATAAAGGAGAAACAGAGAGCCAAATTTAAAAATCACACATTTAAACCCTGAAGGAACTAATACTAACAGTAAACAGTAATTGTGTGTATTCATTTTTAAAAAAATAGCAACCACCATTTTAAATTCTACGTATTTCCCAGACAGTGGCCCTGTCTGCTTTTGAAAAAAAAAAAAACCCACCCCCCCCACACACCCCACATCATATTCCTTCCAGATGTTTTCAGTGCAGAAGCACTACAATTGTGACAGCAAATTTTTTTAGACTTTGAATCCTTCAGAAGAGGAATATCCTAAAAATATGTACTCAATCTTATTTAATGATAGTAATAGTAGGAAACACAGCAGAGAAAGAAAAAAGAAAGTCTCTCAAGTCAGAACACATCCAGCAGTTCTGTTCGAGGTGGGAGACAAGGAAACCCTTCTTCCCACACATATACATCCTCACATGAAATCCAGCAGTAGGCAGCAATGTTCTCTTTGTTCTCTGGAGCTCAGTGACACTTACTCTGTCAAGCCACTGACACCCCAAATGGGAACAACTAAGGACAGGCAGTTCATTAGAATCATTTAGCACGCCTTGCTCTCATCACAGTCCCAGTGGTCAGAGCTCATGGGAATAGGGAGGGAGTGGTGTCTAGCAATCTCCAGAACATCGAGGTATCAGCCAGCCAGATACTTAAAGGAAGTCAGGAAAGAGAAGGGAGACCTTACCTTAAAGCCAGGCAGAATCACACCGTTAGCTACCTAGGTGACTTTTCCAAAGTACCGAGTCATGTATTTTTATATATCAGTGCCTGCCTCACAATTCATACCAATGCTAATACCACATTAAAGGGACCACATTACAAAGGTGTGAGATGCTGCAAGGAATTGGGAGGGAGGAATAGCAGGGATGCAGGAATTGGGAGGGATGCTTACTGGTATGCTTACTGCTTAACCAGCCCTTGTGGGTGAACTCCGATGGCAGCGAGCCTTCCTTAGCCAGAGCAGACTTGGGTGCAGAGGGCCTGGTGGGACAGGTGGTCATGGCAGGACCCCACAGCCGTAACCATGGTGGGGCTGGGTGAGAGGCCCTAAGTTAAAACGGTTAACTGGTTATGTTCTATTGTTTAACCAGTTAATCATTTTAACACCCCTATTTCCAATCCGTTAGCCTCTCTGCTCACAAACAAAATATATAAAGAAAAGATACAGGTCCATAAAACTCTAATCGGGCTTCGTTTTCCTAAAACTGATTGGCTGTGGTCAGTCACTATTCCAACAGACAAGCACTCCAGTGTGGGTCAGCCTTCCCACTCCTAAGGCGTGTTCACTCACTCTCCTGCCCTCTGCTGTAGCAGAGCGCCTAAACTCTTGTCAACTGCCTTAGAGAATTAAATATGTATTTGATGTCTGACAGCATCAGTATCTGCAGCATTCAGGAAGAATTCTGAAAATATTGATGCACCTTCATCTAGTCTCTTTCAGTAAAATTGGCAAGTTGGTAAGGGTCATCCCTATGCCCCCTCATTTGCTAATGACTTCCAAATCTCTCGCTATACTCCCACGCTCACCTTCTGTCCAGTCCCACATGTCTGCCTGCTTCTCTGAGAGTTTCTTCGTGTTTTCTCATCATTTGATCCTCAATGGGGAAAATTCTATGCTCAGTTACTCTCCTGCAACCCCTCTCATTTTCTTTTTTTCATAGGGTACAAGTAAGCACAAAAGTTGGCCCCTCCTGTCTAAAAAATGGAACTTTCTAAAGATAAGATTCTCATGCTTTCATCTGTTCCTGCTCCTCCTTTACTGTCAGCTTCATCCTTTCATTACCCACACTTGTAATCTTCCATCCTCTCAGCAACTAAAGATCAGCCTCTGTTTTCTTTCCCACACATATCTTAGTATTCTCCAGACCTTGCTGTCTCCAGTTTTAAAGTGCCCCAAAATTCATCTCTTCCTCTCAAGCCTTATTGTTAACACACTAATACATTCCAGCCCCACACTCAGCATTCTCTTCCTGTCTCATCGCTGATTCACCCAGTCCATTCAGATGCATGCCACCGTCATCGTACTCTCTTACCATGCTGGCCAGACTCCACCTTGTCTTGAATCCCCACACTGACTCTCTAGTTCTGTATGCTGCCCCCGTTCACGGAACATCCTCCCTCCAGATGCCAACCTTTCCTCTCAAAAACTATTTAAAGGACCTTGTTTCTAGGACACATTCAACCTTCCTCTTCTTTTCTCATGCATAATGTCCTTCATCATACTTAAATGTGCACTACAGCCTCAGTTGTGCAAATACTTTTTTTATAAACTCATTCTTCATTTTGCCCACTGAGTCACATCCAGAGCATGACAACACTACAGGGCAAAAGTCGAATTCAGATACATAACTTCAGCTACATCAATTGCATAGCTGAAGTCGAAATAGCTTAATTTGGCACTTGGCACTGTCTACACAGCAGGAGGTCGAAGGGAGAACACTGTTCCTTTGACTTCCCTTACTCCTCGTGAAATGAGGGTTATAGGAGTCAGAGTAAGAAGTCCTCAATATTGACATCATTTTGAAATAATGGCTTGCTGCGTAGATGTGCACTACGTTATTTTGAAATAGTGCTGCTGTGTAGGTGTACCCCACTGAGCTCACATACTTAGTATTGAATAAAGATTTCTTATGGGCAAAGAACATTTTTGGCACAGTTCTCCCTTATTTAGACTTCTGAAAAAAAGAGTCAGCCAAAGGTAAAATATACTTTCTTCTTGTATGTAGGTAGACATAACAAAGGTCTTAGATGTTACCCTGATATAACCCTGAATAACATTCATGAAACACAGTCAGACTGTGTCTATATTTAACATAACACTGCCTTATTGGTATAAACTTGGAAGACAGACAAGTGAAACGTGGATAGAATAAAATTCATTTACATTTCTTAACAAGATAGCAATTTCTAACTTCATTTGGAAAAATCTAACTTCTATTAAATTAGGATTTTCTATCAAAAAACAATTTGGGCAGTCCTAGCTAAATATGACTATTAGTCAGATGGCTCATAGACTACATTGACCTCAGTTTTTGAAAGTTCACCAACGGTGCATCAAACTATGGATACAGGAATGAGGAGATTCCTTCTTTATACACTTCTATCCACTAATTTGAAACATACTCGTAGGAAATTAACTAAACAAGACTATAAAAAAAGAATACATTAATGTATTTCCAGCAAAATATTGGACTGCCTCAAAATCAACTGCAGATCATCAAAGCATTACAGATTCACTCAACAGTTGCTACATAGTGACCAAAAGAGAGTTTAAACAAAATTAAGAGACAAACATTTCAAGAAAGATGGATTTCATTGTTGCCATGGCTACCTGAGTATGCTAGGAAGCTGTACTTAGAAGTTCTGAATATTTTCCCCATATGGAATGATTATGACCTTAATTCAAGTCGTAGAAGTATGACAGAAGTACATTCTTTAAAGCATTTAATTAACGTCTGAAGCTAGTGCCTGGCCCACCTTTTCATTTAAGACTATGTCTACACAGCTGCGTTGGGCAGGGCACATCTCCAGGATGGAGGATCATCGCCTGCCCAAGATTGTGCTGTATGGCGAACTCACCACTGGCCACCGCGACAGAGGAGCACTGAAGAAGAGGTACAAGGACTCTCTGAAGAAATCCCTTGGCGTCTGTCATATTGACTACCGCCATTGGTCTGCTTTAGCCTTGGAACGAGAGGCCTGGAGACGCACCATTCACCAGGCTGTCTCCTCCTTCGAGAATACACTTAGGGCTGGTCTTGAGGACAAAAGGACATGGAGGAAGAATCGTGACACCGCAGCACTAAACTCAGAACAGAATTTCCCTTGCTGCCACTGTGGCCGAATCTGCCTGTCCCGCATTGGACTCGTCAGTCACCAGCGAGATTGCATCAGACGTGGACAAACCCCTTCCTAAATCTTCGTTTGCGAAGTTAAGCCATGATGATGATGTCTACACTATGAGCCAGGGACATGATTCCCTCACTTACATACACATACTCATTGAGCTAGCAAAAATATAAGTATAGCCAGAAGAGCTTAGGTGCGCTAAGTACAAACCCACCCATCTCAGGTGGGTTTGTACTCTGCACAACTGAGCCATGCTGTTTCTACCACCACCTATGCTACCGTAGCTACACTGCTATTTATGCTTTTACTAGTTGGATGTGTGATAGTGAGGGTGTGTGTAGGCAAAGAAGGGGGGATCACACCCATAGTTTGCAGTGTAGACATAGCCTGAAATGCGATAGAAGATAAATGCAACAAACACTTTGAGTCCTTATAACTATCTTTGTCATCACTGGTGCTCTCACAGGAAGTCATGGAAACAACACAGCAATTTCAACTATGACAGCAAAAGCAATTGAAAGAATAACCGTAGCAACAGCAGGACAGCCCAGCAATTTCCTATTGTAAACCTTTAAGGTGAACCCCTGGCTCTATATGATTTCCATGACTAATATGGTTTGTTTGTATTACAATAGTAGCTAAGACAAGTCATAGAGGACCATGATCTGCTAGGTACAACCTCCCCCAAAAGAGTCCCTGCCCCAAAGAGCTTACAGTCTAATGAAGCCAATGGTAACACTCTTGTTGACTTCAATGGAGCCTTTATTGTTTAGCAGAAATCATCCCAGTCAACACCAGAGTACAAACTGAATTTACCTGTGCTGAGTACATCTGCTGTTTTGGTGCTGTCCATTTCTATCATGCAATAACTGTAAAATATATATAGTTAGATAGGACTACAAACCATTGAACAAATATTAAGTTTGAACTTCAACACTCTATCTCAAAAACCTTTACAGCCATTACTACATTCAGCAGCTGGTAGTTATTGTTATCCCTGTTTTACACAAAACAAAGAAACAGGCACAAGAGTGTAAGTGACTTCCTCAAAGTGAGAGTCAAAGCCTATATTTGACTTCTAGTTATATGCATCAAGGCAAGGCCATCTTTCCTCTCTCATTTCGTGATTTTTGTTAGTCTGTGTTATAAGCATTTCACTCTATATCTCATATACACATTTTAAACTGTAACTATAATTAACATAATTATTCATATAACCACCAGCTGTATGCATGGCATGTTACCATGGACAAAATATGCATGGATCAGCTTGCAAACTCTCCCTGATGGTGCAAACTGATCCAAATGTGCAGGCTCCTGTGTGGAGATGCAATGAAATCAAAATAAGACAATATAGCAGCAAACAGGGAATGAGCATGGGAAGGTTGCAAAAAACTAATTGCATTAGAGTTTTTGAGAGAGGCTGTGGGAGGATTTTCATCATTAATGTACAAACTGTTCAGTTGTAAGTATATTTTTCTGAACACAGGGCACGGAAAATGATAGTAAAGAGCATAAATACAACATTATCCTCATCAAACTTATTTCCTTTTTAACGACTCTGTATCTGGAAGTATTGTAATTTCACTTTAGATATTTATCAGTTGTGGATGAAATCATGCTGTAATATTTTAATATGTGATTACACATAATTATTTGAATTGGTTTCTTTTAACCAGTTGGTCAATGATGATTCAGAGTTTTGAAGTGTCTTTATAAATGAATAAATACAAGCAGCAGAAACACTTCTATTATGGATCTACATACATACAAAGTGGATAGAGAGAATTTTTTTGTCTGGGAACGTTAGCTCTGTGAGACAGGAATGGTGGGTTTTTTCGCATATGTACAGCACCGACCACAATGGGCTAGCAACTTTGTGTCAAGGTATTAAATGGGACAATATCAGTTATTCCGGAAGGTCAAAGAGAACAAAGCTTGAGACGGTCAGTAGGAGAAGGGGCAGAGAGAAGCATGCTGGAGTTTGAGACACATCTTTTTGCAGGTCAACAAAATGGAGCTTTGGGAATATGAAATCATACTTATCTGATTATTATAAAAGTTTCAGATTCACTTTGATTTGCATAACATGCTGAGTTTTGAACTGGTTTGGTTTTAACAGCTAGTTTGCATATCCTGACATATCATTTTTGGAGATTACTCTGAAAGGGCCTCCAGAAAACAGGACAGCGACAAATAAAATAATCTTACTCCATATGGAAGGCTTTAACTGAGCAGCTTTCATAAAATATTAGCTATCATAATGGAAAAATGTAGGAAAGAGGAGGGACTCAGCTAACATTCAAAAGAAAAAAAGAACACACACATGGCCTCACCCAGGGGAAAATTAGAATCCTCACAGGAAACAAAAGGAGTACAAGATGTGATAGCATTTGAAAAGTCTTGGAGACAACATAAAAATGTGAACCTAGAAGTAGAGCTGGGCACAAAATTTAAGTTTTAAAAAGTTTCAGTGAAAAAAAAGGCAAGGGCACTTTTTGCTATGCATAAAAGTGAACTCATATGGTCTTCATTCCTCTCAGTAAATCACCTTATGGTGACTCTCAAACATCTAGTATCATAGCGCCTACAAGCCCCAGTCATGGACCAGTATTGTGCTAGGTGCTGTACAAATATAGAGCAAAAAAAAGTTCCTGCTGACTCTACCGCTTTAGAAGACTCAGTACTTGAATGCTTCAAAATAAACATCACAGGCATAAACACTGTTTCAGTCTTGATATTCAATCCTCCATGATTGCAGCTACATATACTTAATCTCATTGAGAGAAAAGGAGAAAGTTAACTTCTCTGGTATCAGTTTCAATAACATTGCATATGCAAATATGAGCGTTAACTGCTCATTTCTCATACCTCTAATCTATAAAATACAGGGATGCCCCCTGCTGGATGTGTTCAACAGTTTAGACATTACATTAGATTCTGATTCAAGCAACTCCACCATAAACAAGAAGCAAAATTAACAGGTACTTATTAGCACTGAGTCATGTCTCTTTTTATTGCAATATATTTTTAATTAGAGTTTACAAGACAAGCTTATGAGATGTAGTGAAGCGTGGGGCATGGTAGATGGTTTCTTATAGCATTCACTTCTGTCTATTTAATAATTACAGTGATATATTATGAACAAAGCAGGATATTAGAGACATTTATTAGGATATTATCTTCACTTTCCAGGAGGGATTTTATTTTTGTGCATTGCTTAAAACTATGCAAAAATATTAACTGGTTTTGAGGATTCATAGAAGCTGACAGAAAGATTAAATTCATTCAGGGATTGCATTTTGCAAGCTTAAATTGCTTAAGAACTCCAAACTTCAGATAAATAACCCACATTTTTCAATTCATGCAAAGTGTCCTTGTTTGATCCTTGAGACTTCATGCTCCAACCTTAGACTCTCAAACTGCAGGACACTACATTTCATAAACTAACCTGTGACTTGCATTATATATTCAAGTAGGAAGAACTCTTCCTACACCGCAGTGCAAAACTACACAGATTTTGAATCCAGAGGTACAGAAAGAAGTGATTAGGCTCTATCTGGCATGGAAGAAGAAGAGAAAGAGCATTTCTTAGTCAGAATTTTTCATGTGGCTACTTCTGGTTTGATGCTGTCCGCATAGCACCTTGCCTCCAGGTCATACTTTACATGAGGAGTGGGCAATAAAAAAAATCTACGGCCTGCCAGGGTTAGTCCCTGGGGGGCCTCAGCCACTATATTTACCTGCACCTCCACAGGTATTGCGTGATCATGGCTCTCTTTGGCCGTGGATTGCCGTTTGTGTCCAATGGGAGCGGCGGGAAGTGGAGCGGATTGAGACACTACTTCCCACAGCTCCCATTGGTTGTGAACAGCCAACAAGAGCTGCAATCACCTGATACCTGTAGAGGTGCAGGTAAATATAGAGGTAGGGGCCCACCATGGGCTAACCTTGCAGACCAGATCCAGCCTGCAGGCTAGAAGTTGCCCACTCATGCTTAAGTCAAGCTAAGCCTTAAGGTATAGGACTGATTCTTTAGCCTTTTCAAATATGAACACTTGTATTAGCTTTTAGATCATTTCCATGTAAACAAAGTTAGATAGGGCTAAACAAAAGAATGATAATATACAGTGATTTGGCTTGAGAAGTTTCTCGTCACAAAACATATATTAACAACTAATTCAATCCATGAGTCACTGAATTCTAGGATTACCATCTCTAGATTACTATACTGGTTTCTCACACCTGAGGGTGAACAATATAGAGGCTTCTCTCTAGAAGGAAACATCAGAACTGGTCCTTCCTAACCTGTGTGAACTCAATGATGGTCAGAATGCTTAACCCTTGCAAGAGGAATAAAGCCCTTTTTACCATTCTGCTAACTCTGTCTTTAATAATTAGAGGCAATATACTAACAATCTAGACAGAAGTTCTCTCATGGCACCTCAGGCAGTCGAATAAAAAACACCGTGAATTTGTAAAAATCCATAATGACGCAGCAATTAGGTCAACTGGTATATGACCAGCTTGAGATCCAGATCCTCAGGCATAGCTAGGGACTCCTAATCCAGTCATGCACTTGGGCACATGCTTAACTGTAATCATGTGACAAACTCAATTTAAATCAACAGGGCTATCATATGCTGAAAAGAGGGTGCACGAAGATAGACACCACCTTAGGATGGTTCCCTGCTGCATATTTGGATGATCAATTAAAGAACTGGTCTTGTGCCTATACTGAGTTATAAGCTTTCCATAAACGATAGATTTGGAGTGGTTCCTATGGCTGCCCATCAGAAACATGCAGGAAGAATAACAAAGAGGCTCTTACACTGGAACAACCTTAAGAAGAGGTGTGAGTCCTTAAAATGTTACAGCAAATAGAATAGCATTCTGGCAGTCACATGGCTCCCTCCAGTGCTTTTTTTTTTTTTTTTTTTTTAAAGGTGCCGGTACTCCAGGGGAAAAGTTGTTGAGCGGGGTGGGGCCACCATTGCCCTTTTAAGACATGCAGCCCAGCCGACTGTCGGACGTTTGCATACAGAGGTGCTAGTATGCTCCGTTCTTTCCAGGTAAGCTCTGACTGGAGGTGCAGTACTGTCACAAAAAAAGCACTGCCCCCCTCTACTGCAAATATCAATCAGGGAAAAGCAGCAGGAGAAGCTCGATATGGATTTTCACACATGCACCCTGGTATGTCACCTTCAGGGCATCTTACAAGACTCACTTCCTCTTTCTTTTCTTAATGTTTGGGCATTGTGACAGGGCAGGAGAGAGAGGCAGCTCTGAAAAAAAACCCAGCAAGGGCCCTGGTTAATCAGGAACAGCTGGGACAGGGCTGATAGAAATCAGTTAAGGGCCAGATGGGCTGACTTCAGGCTGCCATGGGACCTCTTTGAAAGCCTCCCCTGTGAGGAGTGCGAAGAGGAAAGTGTAAGAGGAGTTTGGAGGAGGTGGAGGGAAGTGAGCGCTGATAGAGAAGCTGATAAACAGACCGTCAGCACTGCCAGAATAGATGAGGAAGGTAAGGGACTCTGACAGGGACTGTTTGGGTTCCCTTCCCCAAGCGGCCTGAGAGCCCAGGCGGTGACTGAGGAGGACTGGTTACTTAGCCCAGGCTGACCAGGGTGTCTGCCCAGCGCCCTTTTAGCCAAGGGACAGAAGCCCACAACACTGGAAAGGGCAAGTGAGACTGCAGGGTTGTGGTCAGAGTAGGGGTCCCGGATGCAGGAGTAGGTCTGACCCTGCCACAGCACAGATTTGACAATTTAAGGTGAGATAATGACAGAACGGTGTTCCTGGGACTATTCACAAACAAAAATCACTCATTTATTTTAGCTTTCAATCACACTCATACGATGAGTATGCATTTACAGCATACAATCATCTCTGCCTTTGTTTTCGATGTTTCAATGTTACTGAAGCTGCAGGCAAAGAGTCGTACTTTCGGTTCTAGTGACAAGGCATAGTGATGAAAGAATTCCTTTAACCTAAGTGTTAGAACCAATCAAAGAAGCTGTATTTTATTCTAATGTATCGAGATTTAAAATTGATAGATTTATAATTTAAAATACAGATTCTGTTCCTCACTGCCATTAGCATAATACCAAAATAATCACATGACTCGGTCTTCAAAATCAGAATCCCTATTTCTAACTTCTGAAGAGCTATTCATTCATATGTATCTAGAGACATTTTAGTGAATCTGTGTGGCAGAAATGAGATATGCCAATACTGTACATATTGCCAGGAATAAGCTCATTAAAATATATATCTTCATGGATTTAATGGACCTGATGCTCCATCTTTTAAACAAAAATATAGAAATGATAGAAAATTTGAGCTTGAAACAGATTTCTTAATAATGTGATGTAGAAGAATAAATCTATGTATGACGTCTCAGAAGCATGTGAATCAAATACAATGTCCTTGAAACATTTAGCATTTGTAAGTTCTGTTTGTGATCTCGGCACTTTTAACTGGTCTTGCAGGAAGCATTATCAATACAGAAAATTTTCTCTGTATTCTGTGTCCTGTCTGTCTCACTGTGAGATTTCCCCCACCACCACTGAGACATCTTTGGACATTCTTCCCATTACACAAAACAAATTAAATCCTCAACTAACCAAGAAATTACCTACACAACTGATTCCTGCAAAATTAGTAACAGTAACAATAAATGTAGGGTAATGAGGCTCCTTACATTTATGTATTAAACTGTACATGTCATGAAAAAGTTTGTCTCCTGAATGAGCGTGTCAATTAGCACTTCCATTCAACAACTTTAGATAAACAATAAGGCTACGTCTACACTGGCGGCTTCTTGCGCAAGAACTCTTTTGTGGAAGAGTTCTTGTGCAAAAAATCTTCCACAAGAGCACGTCCACACCACCATGTGCTTTTACGCAAGAGATGTGCTTTTGCGCAAGAGCATCCATGGCAGTGCGAACGCTCTCTTATGCAAGAAAGCTCTGATGGCCATTTTAACCATAGGGGCTTCTTGCACAAGAAATTCATGTTTCCTGTCTACACTGCCCTCTTATGAAAGAGCTCTTGTGCAAGAGGGCTTATTCCTCATGGGGAGAGGAATAACTCTTCCGGAAGAAGCCCTGTTTTACAACGCTATACTGTAAATTTACTTGCGCAAGAACGCTCGTGCAGTGTAGACAGCAGGAAAGTTTTTGCGCAAGAACAGCTGTTCTTGTGCAAGAAGCTGCCAGTGTAGACATAGCCTAACTGAAACTAAACAAAAGAATGTAAGGAACTGGCAGATATCTAGCCATTCTATCCCATTATCAATAGCCACAACAGAAACACAAATCCTCATTAAAAGTAAAGGCAAATAATTTTGTTACCCCTTCCTCTCCATGCTTTCCTTTGTAGCTGATCACTTAGGGTATGTCTAGACTACATGCCTCTGCTGACAGAGGCATGTAAAATAGGCTACCCGACATAGTTAATGAAGCAGGGATTTAAATATCCCACGCGTCATTAAAATAAAAATGGCCGCCGTGCTGTGCCAGATCAGCTGATTGTCAGCACAGCACGCGAGTCAAGACGCGGCTCGGTCGACAGGGGAAGCCTTTGTCGACCGCTCCCTTATGCCTCATGGAACGAGGCTCCCCTGTTGACCGATCTGTGTCTTGACTCGTGCGCTGTGCTGACAATCAGCTGATCCGACACAGCGCGGCGGCCATTTTCATTTTAATGAAGCCAGGGATATTTAAATCCCTGCTTCGTTGACTATGACGGGTAGCTTATTTTACATGCCTCTGTCGGCAGAGGCATGTAGTCTAGATATACCCTTAGGGTACGTTTACACTTGCTCCTTAAAAAATGAGGAGTAACATTAGTTCGAATCAAGGGGTTTGATTCGAACTAACGCGTTCCGGAGTGCACTTCCTTGTTCGAATTGGCTGGCAAGCGGAATAGTACGCGGGTGAGATTATGCTAATGAAGCATGGGTTATTTAAATCCCCGCTTCATTAGCAATTTTGGTCGGCTACGTTTGCGTCCCTAGCTCGAACTAGGGAGCAAGTGTAGAC
Organism: Rafetus swinhoei; assembly: GCA_019425775.1. Lineage (NCBI taxonomy): Eukaryota > Metazoa > Chordata > Testudines > Trionychidae > Rafetus > Rafetus swinhoei. The sequence goes on from CM033447.1 coordinate 60,610,915, forward strand.
GTATCCTTACTAAATAAACCTACTGCCTTTTCCTCCTCCGGCACCCCCAACAAATTGTGAAACTAAACTCATCACATTGTTCACTCTGCTTGTGCGTACCCCTTTCCTCATCTTGTCTGAATTGTCCTCTAAACAATATTAGACCACTGTTTCCTTGTACACCCTGTCTGTTGTCTCTTGTGCAACATTTAGGTTACATCTAGACTGCAGGCTTCTTTTGGAAGAAGCTTTTCTGGAACAGATCTTCTGGGAAAACTTCTTTCGAAAGAGAGAGTCCGCACAGCAAAAGCGCATCGAAAAAGAAGTCTGCTTTTTGGAAAGATAGCGTCCACATTGATTGGAAACTATATCGCATTTAAGTTGTGATTACTATGGATGGAGTGCCACTAGGGCACCTGTGCTTTTTCCTGGAGGCCTCTTCTTTCTAAAAAAACCCTCTCTTCCCCGTCCACACACGCCTTTTTCTGAAAGAGCTCTTTTGGGAAAAGACTTCTTCCTCGTAGAAAAAGGTTTACCGCTGTCAGAAAAAACCCTTCATTCTTCCGACTTTCTGTTGAAAGAACACAATTGCATTGTGGATGTAAGTGTTGTTTTTCTGGAAAAACGGCCATTTTTCTGGAAAAATTCTGCAGTGTAGACATACCCTGAGGCTATGTCTACACTCGCGGTTTCTTGTCCGAGTAATATGCAAATGAGGCTAAGCGCAGAATATCGCCAAGCCTCATTTGCATACCTAATGAGCCACCGTTTTTTTCAGAAGAGGCTCTTGCGCAAGAAGGAGTGTCTACACTGCCCCTTCTTGCGCAAGAAAAACCCTCTTGCGCAATGCCGTTCTTCCTGAAAAGTAATCGGTGTAACGGCATTGCGCAAGAGGGTTTTTCATTGTGCAAGAGGGTTTTTCTTGCGCAAGAAGGGGCAGTGTAGACTCTCCTTCTTGCGCAAGAGCCTCTTCTGAAAAAAATGGTGGCTCATTAGGTATGCAAATGAGGCTCGGCGATATTCCATGCTTAGCCTCATTTGAATATTACTCGCGCAAGAAGCAGCGAGTGTAGACATAGCCTGAGAGTGTAAGCTCCCATGAGCAGGAACTATTGCCCTAGGCCACAGAGGATCTTTGTGGCACAGCCAGGAATAGGGCCTAGAATTTCTGATTTCTGATCTCATTTTAATCACCAGACCATACCCCTTCCCTATACAAGGTTAAAAAGTAGTCTGAGAACTAGACTAGTGCTAAGTGAATATGTGAGGGACTTGGTGGTTTCAGTGGGCAAAGTACTTGGTAGACTTGGTAAATGCTCACGCCAAAAAAACAAAAACAAAACAAAACAGAAAAAACCCACACACCACCACACCTTTGGGAAAAATACTCGCCCCACAGAAATTCTGCAATAGGTTGAAATAGGATCAGGATTTTACTCAACTCTTCCCTTTACCACGACATTAGTTAAAAATGACACTTTGCTCGCCCATCATACAAACAAGCACAAGTAAATAAATTCTTGTAATACACAATGATCACACAGATAGGAGAAGTAGGGGGGAAAAACCAAGCAACATCAAATGAATTATTACTAGATGGGAAGGTATGATTGTCATTTGGAGTTAATTTATTTGTATATCCTAATTTACTGATGTTGCAATAGAGTTCCACAAAACTAAATTTAAAAAACAAATACATCAAATGTCTTCACATTAGGAATAATCAAAACAAAATCAGGTATTATTAATGTCCAATATATTTCAATATACATACTTGTAATTATATAGATAGACATAGCTATAAACTATCGAACATAATGAGTTTGCACTTCACAGCCGTATTAACATTGGGTTAATTGCCGTTGTTCAGATTTACCTGGGTAAATAATTTTGAACTGAGTTTATGTGGTTCATTGTCATTGTTATTTACACTGCCAATTCAAATTTATCAAGTATGCTACAATTAATGCTTCAAATATTTCTATTGACTTAACATTTCCAATATAATCAGTTACAAAGCATGCAAAGAATTCACTTTCATCTGTTATAATACCATTAAACAGCACTACACTGAGATTTGATGGTAGCACTTATATACAAAAAACTCTTTTCAACTATACTTTCTCATGTCTCATGAATTAATGACTTCTGAGGAATTTAAAATGTAAATGAATATTTAGATACAAAAAGGTCCTGCTGCAAATGCAATAATACTTTTAAATGGATATTTTGTTTCCTGATCATTCAAATTTTAAATCTGCTGATTAGCATGAGTTCAGGCAACATATTTCCTTTGCTTCCATCAGAGTCAGCACAACTAGGGACCTTCAAAAAAATTTGAAAATATTTCCTGGAATCTGAGGCTAAGTCATTGTATTGCCTCATACAATAATGATAATCAGAAGATCTCAATATAGAACAGAAGAGGAAGAACAACCAAGCAACTTGTGTTATATGTCAGTATGAGCTAGTTTCTAACCACAATTCTGTCACCCCAAATGAAGAAGTAGGCCTTTTTGTAGAATAAAGTAAGATCAATTTAAAACTCAATATATAGTTCTGAATTGTTGCGCCATTATATTTTCTATTTTAATGAGAACTACATATCATGAATACCCATGTACCTGCCAGTCTAAACGTTTTTTATTGATGCTGTCTGTGTTAAAAATCTAGAAATAAAATGAGAAAAATATATTTCCTAATCTGAGATCAGAATATTTCTAACCAGGTGAAAAACCCCACACCCTCACAAACAAACTATATACATAAAATTGACACTATTTGAAAAAAGCAAAGTAAGGTAGAGTTAAGCTTAATTATGTATGGATGCACTGTTGTTTAGGAGAAATTAACCACATTTATCAACATGTATTAAAGCACATGATGAAATGTAGAATGTAGAAATGTAGAATAAATTAAGCAAGGAAGTTCTTGTCAACAGTAAAGGGTGGAAAATGACTTCTAGGTTAATAATATTCACCTCTCACTTACATATTAATTCTATGTGCTATACTTTCTCAGGTGAAATTTGTGTAAGCACCGAAAATATTTTCAATTGATATTCTATAGAAGATTAAGAATTATAGATATACTAAAACATTTTGCAATGATAGGACTTAAATATTTTTTCTGCATACTTAGCAAGGATCACATTCCTCCCTGTGGACTATGAATATATATATTTTGACATTCTCAGAATTAACCACTTTGGGGTTATTGGGGTTAAATACATTTTAGAAACTTTGTGTGTCCGTCTGTCTGTGAGTCCATTTGTTCAAGAACTCTTCCTAAACAGTAAGAGTTAGGACCACCAAATTTGGTATGCAGTTTCCTCTTATCATAACGTAAAGCAGGGTAAGGACAATGGGATGTGCCTGGAATTCATAATATGAAAAGGGAGGGGTCTGGTAGGAGGGAAAATGATACTGTAGAATGACCACTGTGGGGGAGCAAGGGGACGGAGATGGGGATCAGTACAGCTATAACTCTACTCAGTTAGCAGGGGGCAAGGGTGGAGAAGGGGACAGCTATCAACTATATATTTCAGAGAGTGTGTCTGTCTGTCCCCCACAACCCAACCCCCAGCTGCGCCTGCTGCAGCAGCCATTGAAATGTGCTTCTTATTTGGCCCTAAGCTGCTGCCATGAGAGAGGGCTGGAGAGCTGGGGTTTCCCTTTCTCCCTGGGGCAGCCTCCATACCAAACCCCTCATCTCCAGCCCCACCTCACAACAATGATTTAAATGAAGAAAAACAAACTTCAATCTAAAGAGGAACAAGCAGGTTATTTAGACTGCTGTGTTTGTGTCAACCATCTTCTCGTCCAGCTATGCTAGAAGGACAGGAGACTCTGGATGTGGTTCACTTGGACCTCAACTTTATTCTTAAATGCCTGGGAATACCTAGCAGATAAGAGTGTACAGTGCAGGTAATTTCATAATCATTTCACTATATACCTGGGAGGCTTCCATGAGCTCTCCCATTTATCCATCCTTGTCCTCAGCCAACCCACTGCTGGGTAAATGAGAGGACCACTTGCTCCTCTTTACATTGAAGTTCTCTTTCTTGGTACATTCCAGGATGATGATGTGCATGATTTTCCCAAGCACTGAGAGTAATGTGATTCCCCATAAGTTACTGCAATTGGTAAGGTTACCTTTCTGTGGCAATTTACTATAAATGCCCCTCTTCCATGGGGTTGGGTTCCTTTCTTCATTGCATATTCTATCCAAAAAACAGGAGAAAAGTTTGGAGAGCTATTTCACCACTTGCTTTAATCACCTCGCCAGTAATGTCGTCTTTTCCATCTGCCCATAAACCCTTATTATAAATTAAGTGGATATGATTAGGAGCATGTGAATCAAATTTTCAGTGTCAGAATATGAAATTTTATTTAAAAGGTGCAAGCAGAGGAATTTCATTTCTGCCTTTTAATTTTAAAAGACTCTTGACAGTCTCTGTAAATACAAGAATAGAGCTCAGTTACATCACCTACTTGTAGCTAGTGTTTTGTCATGTGTTTATATCACATATAAACAGTCCTGAAATAAAAGGTTATCACAGGTTTCAAATTCAGCAATGAAACAGCGTCACTCAGCTAGAAAACTGGGATTTTTTTTAAATGCCAGGATGCTACTAGGTAGTCGTATGTCAATTTGTCATCATGCTACATGAAGGAGGATCTGTCCCAAAAATTCACTAAGAGATTTCTCACCTCATACTGTACATACAATAGAGGTTCTTTAGGTCCATCTATGATGCAAAAAAGTGTGTTCTTAATCAGATTATCTAACCCACATTAACTAACTCATATTAGAATTGCAATGAAGAAGTAACAGCCCAAGTTAAAGCCTATGGGGAAAACAAATGTGCACCAGAGTCTCCCACAGGAATCAGGGAAGGTACAGGAACCTCAGGACGACTCTAGGAGCTGTTGATTAGACTTACTGTTACTTCATGACTTTGGAGAAGATTCCTTTCCCTGTCCCCCAAATCCCTAGCACCTTTCTTTATCTGAGCTGTATATTTGGGAAAAGGATTGCCCTTTAGGAATCACAAGGATAAGGAGAGTTCAAAGAAAACAGCGTGCACTGGGCTCTCTCCATCGATACAATCTCCATTTGAATTTCCCAACAATACAATTATTTCTTGAAGCTGAGTCATTTGTAGCATCATTAAAATTTCAAAACTCAAGATAAGATGACGATAAAAATCTAGATTTCCACAGTAGATCATTAGCTCCGGGAAACGGCCGCGCTCAATTATCCATACTCAGGAATTCTAGATACAGCAGAAAAAGGATCTCTGTATCCCTGACAGTGTATAAACATACAATAGGACCTTAAAATGCATTATTGATGTGTAAATCAATTGTGACTTTGCCACAAGCTCTGTGAATTAGTGCACAGCCCATGGAGAAGCCCAAGAAGCATTTAGCCACAAGCTACCTCCTAGATTCCCCCTCTTCTAAAGCAGGGGTGCTCCCTGAATCACCCTCCATCACCCCTAGTGCACCGTTTGTTCCCCAGTGCACGAGCAGAGCAACAATGGCTAGCATGTTGTCAGAATGGAGCCAACACCCTTCCAATTCCCTGTCCTTTCTTATACACTGCCCATCTACATTGGCATGGGAGAGAGAAGTGTGCCCCAGAGATGCTGTTTTATCCTCCATGGTGCTACCCACAGTAGAGGTAACTTCAAGGAATGAAAACATTGCACTCAACAAGCCAGTAACTAGGTAAGTAAAAGACCCTATTTAAAATTACATATATTAGTCAATATAAAATAATTCAAGTTGATTGTGTGTCTTTCATTTCTCCCTCTGCTTCACAAACTCCTTCCCTCCCGCCCTTCCCCCCCCCACAGGAGAGGTACCACACATAGCCATGAGCAGGAGATGGTACCAACAGAGCCATGCTATTCAAAAAGGAGGTATCAGTGTGGGGATAAAGGATCTCTCTTTATACATAGTCTTGGCTTCTGGCAAATGCTGGAAGATCTGCTAGTCCAAATGTTTGTTCATTCTGTACAGACATGGGGAATCATCTGGGGAAGTTCTGGAGGTTTTTTTTATTATACTCAAGGCTTGGTTTAGTTCTTGATTTTTTTTCCCCTCAGAAAGAGAGCAGTTTTTCCAACATTGCTATCAGAGAGATGGTTAAGCAGCAAAATGTAGATTATGTGTTACCTAAAATCTGGAGCTAGAATTAAGATTCAACCCTTAAAGGAAATTCAGTTCCAAATTCCAAAGAGTCGTAGAGTTTTGCTTCTCCAGATCCATGGTTTGAGACTGAATCCATCTTCCACAACTAGCAAGCAAGCACCCTGTAGAATAATTTGCGTCCTTCTCAAGATCAGAAAATACTTCACTTCTTGAATTTTCCACACACTCAGAATTCTTCCTCAGTTTAGGCCAATTAAACTTCTGTGACTTATAAATACTGGAGATGTGACAACATACTAACTAAAAGGAAGGGAAAAAAAGTTTAAAGGTCAGCTGGATACCACAGAAAACTTCAAGGAGCGAAAACACTGCACTCAACAAGCCAGTTACTAGCCTGCCTTTAAAACAAGTTTTCTAATTGTGTGACAAGAACATTTTGAAGATTCCAAAAAGTGAAAGTTCCTAGCAATTGGAAAGTGGATCTGATTACTAGTACCTATTGCTACAGAAAATACTTGCTGAGATTTGAAGTGCACCATATGGTCCTTCAAAAATAAAGCACCCAAAGGTGAGATCATCACTGTGCTTGTCTCCTGTAACAAAATACAGGACTATGTAGCACTTTAAAGACTAACAAGAATAAACCATCTTGTTAGTCTTTAAAGTGCTACATAGTCCTGTATTTTGTTTCGGCTACACCAGACTAACACGGCTACATTTCTATCACTTGTCTCCTGTGTGACAGGTAAAAGCAGCCATGGCATGACTCTGATAGGAAGTCAGCCATCCCCCTTGAAAGCTAAGTTGTCGGTGGTTTACCAAGGATGGGAAAATGGGATCGCCTACAAAGGTGGTGCTATGAAGGACCCAGACAATGATGCAGCCTCTAGCTGTTATAACCTGGAGTAACGCAAAAAGCAACAACAGAAGCAAAGACACTGATAAAAAGAACAAACATGCTATTTCAATGTTAAGCTTTCACATAGATATTTAGTAAGGAAGATGAAACAGATAAGCTCTTACATAATTTTTGACTCAGTGGTAGTCTATATGTCTTGTTCGCATTGAAATATAAACAAAAATACATTAGAACGTGTTTTCATGAAACCTACAGGATGGGAAATATAGCTGAGTTAAGTTTGATGAAGGAAACTTGAATTCTTTACTCCAGAACTTGAAATGTAATGTTAAAGCGGCACAATTAAAATAATCATCTTGTTTTGGATAGTTTTAGTACTTTTAAAAGGATAAGAAGAATGGAAAACAATGGCTCTGCTTAATTAAGTTTTATATTGAAATAAATATGGTTCATGGTGATAGAGTAAGTTCACATCTTTTGCTCTGCTTTAGTTTGTCTGGAAGGAAATAATGAGGAGAAAAGTTATTTGATGAAGATTCAGACATTCCTGCTCTTTCACAAAAAGGGATAAGAAAGCTTCTACTGCAATTTTCTAATCCTCAAAGGAAGTCATCCAGGCAGGAAGATGTAATAATCATAATATTCAACAAAAACAACACATACATTTAACAAAAAAGGTCAAAATCTGTGAAATATTGCTACATAAAAGCAAAACAATCTGCTTGACCACGAACTGTGTGATCTGCAGTTTTGCACAAGCAGAGATTTCTCCTTTTGCTGATGTCAGAGCAGCCATTTCTAGAGGAATGCACCATGTGTGGCTTAACGAACCATTTACAATAATTTCATGCAATTTATCCTATTAACAGCTGCCAGGCCGTAGATTCGTAGGGAATGTTTATGCATAAAAAGCAGCACAACCCTATAGGAAGAAACCTCAGATCATGAGTAGCGGATACCAGAGATAGGGGAAGGCAATGCCTTCTCAAACTGCCAGCCTCATCCCACCCACACTCCACCCCCAGCCCATGCCTCCCTTCAGCATGTCGCCTCCAGTATCCCTGGGCTGTCTGGGTGCTTGGGGCTAGTAGGGACGCCGGTGGTACAGCCTTCCGATCTGGGGGATTGCGTGCTCTCTGGGAATGGGGGTCCCCTGTGCTCCAGGAAGAGCCAAGGAAAGCCGAGGCAGCGCACCACTCATTCTCCTTACCCCATGCTCTGTCTGGGAGAGGCTGGGGCTGTACACCACCCACTGGGGGAGGGGTGACCTGCCCTTCCAGTGGGGGAGGTGTTTGAGTGAAAGAGGCAGGGCTGAGGAAAGCAAGCCCCTGCTCTTTACCTCCCCCAGACCTAGGTTCACCCACCGCCCATGCTTCAGATCCTGGCTCTGAAGGGCTAAAAACAGTAGTGATCCCTTCTCTCAGGATCTCAGCGGCTGGGCCAAACCCTGAATGGCAATGTCAACACTGCTATTTGTAACACCGTTGTGCAAGCCTCACAAGCACAAGCCAGTTGCCCTGGGTTCTGAGGTTTGCTTCTGCAGGGTTTCCCTTGCAATGCAGACACACTCTCCACCAGGCAGACTGGGCCAGGAGAACATGCACAGCAGTGCGAAAGCATGGGTGAGGCTTCAGTAAGCAATAAATGCTTTTCTAAACAACATGGGATTACAGGTTTGACCTCTACCCTTTCTGGACTTCTGGGGTCCGGCGTCCCCGTGGGTGCTCCTGGCCTGCACCCCTCAAGGGGAAAAGCCGTGCCCCATGCTCAGCAACTGCTCCCCTTCCCTCCCAGAGCTTGCAGGGCACCACAAATACCTCACTTGCAGCACTCAAGCTCCAGGAGGGAGGGAGAAGAATGGGAGTGGGAGAATGCTGGGGGAGAAAAGGCAGGGAGGATGCAGAGCCCCACAGTAGGGGGTGGGGCAGGAGTGCATCCCTGCGGCCGGCAGTAGCAGAGGGGCCAGCACTGATGCAGTAAGGACTGGGGGGAGGGCTCTCAGGGGAAGAGGTAGTGTGGCTACAGAGCCCCGCGCCTCAGGGTTGGGAGTGTGGCCAGATTCCACAGCCACCCTGCCTCTTCCCTAGAGTCCTCCCTTCCGTCTCTGCTGCTGCTGGAGTGGAGCCCCACAGACGGAGGCAGCAGACGGGCTGGCACTGACCTCCCTTAGTCCAGCAGATTCCTGAGGGCACCGGACCAGGGAGGTCCAACCTGTACCGGCATATTTAAGAGGACACATGCGCTTCAGTGATTTGCTGAATAGGCACCTCCATATGGGCTAAACGGCTAAGTCACTCCTAGCTCCATCAGCCCTGAGCAAGGAGCAGCACCTTGTTGTGCGCCCCAGGAACAGCCCAAAAAGGAAAACTGTGCGCAGAAACCTGCAATCTGCATTGGGGTTTCTGCCTGTTCTGGGCACAAAAGTAATTTGCACACAGTTATACCCAATGACACACAAGCACACTGGAGTAGGCAGCAACAAGGTTCTGCTTAGCCTGCCCTGGGGGGAAAAAGCCATTCTGTTTCCCATCACGTCTGTCACCTGCACGTAGGCAGCCTGCGCAACACTGTGCAGGGGTGCCTCATGTCCTCTCGCTGTCTTACGTGGCCACATAGGCTGGCAATGGTCTAGCCCTGTAGAAGAGCAGCTAGTCATTGGAGCCCCAATTTATATCCATTGCCAATGACGAGCAGCACCCTTCTCACAGATGTATCCCAGACTGCAATCCATGCAAATGCTAACTTGAGGAAGGTACTACACATCGTGAGCGAGAGTGGCCGACTGGCCCTGTTAGACATCAAACTTATTTTTCATAGAGTCCAAACTACTGCTAAAGGAGGATACAACAGAAATATGAATGGAAATCCAGCCTTTATATTAATTATCCTATAGCTAACTAATTACATCCTCCCCGATCACTGTAATGGCTGAGTGCTTTCCAAGAGTTGGGTTTTTTTTCCTGTTAAAGCAAGGAGAATAAACAGGGCTCACCACTGCATGACAAAAAGCCAGCCCCCGGGAACAATAAACAACAAGTATTAAATAAGTCACACTTCTCAGGATAACAATGGCAATACAAAAGGACAAAGCATTTCTTTTAAGCCACCTTTGTTTTTATATTCAATCTTGTCAAATTGTTTAATAAATACAAAGGCTACTAAGCTCCATAGGGATAAACTGGCAAGAGCATGATGTTGAGAGTAAAATGGTGTCTGTATAACCAACTGGGTTCAAAGGAACAAAACAGATGTTTTGCTTGCTAGCCACTTGCAGTACACCCTGCCTAAGTGTGTAACCCACTTGTTATAGCTGTTCAGATACCTACCCAAGCACACATTTAAATTGGATTGGTGATTTGCTGTAATGCAATCCTTTGCATTACGATGTTTGGCAGTTGCACAACTACACAGCCTTGCAACCACCAGGTATGAAAGGAAACAATGTCACTTTTCTTGAGAACTCTGTAGTATGCCTGTCACCCAACAGAGACCAATTATCTCCTGCCTTTGACAGTTATACCATTATTATTTACTGGGCAAGATCAACTACTTTGTATACTGTACTCTTAGCACCTTTCCTCTGATGATCTCAGTGCAGCCTAGTATGCCAAGCAGTATTGCCACAACAAATCATCTGTCTCCAAACTGTCATAAATCAATGCACATTCTAAATGTCCACCTTTAAAAGGTAAATAATTGCTTCAAACAGTAATTTGTTATTAAGCTGAAAGTATTTGTGTGGCACCTACACAAAACAATGGCTTGAAAAGCCCTCTGTTTGGGTGATATATGACATTTTGCTCACATACAGGACTTGTTAACTATGTACTACGTCAAGAGCTGTGATGCTGGGCCACAAAACAAGGGTGCACTCCAAAATGCTGTGTTATTTTCAAAACAAAAGGAAAAAAATTAGGAAAAAAATTATGTAGCACTTTAAAGACCAACAAGATAGTTTATTAGGTGATGAGCTTTCATGGGGCAGACCCATTTCTTCAGCTCATATTCTGAAAGTGAATTGGCATGACCATATATAACAAAGGAATACAATGAAGAAATACAATTTTCAGAATTGCTCATTGAAAATAAAATAAGCAAAATATGCACAACCTAATTCTAAATAAGCAAGGATTCACCCTAACCCCTTAACTGTGCCCTTTATCAATTTGAATTCTAACTATAGTTATAATTAAAGAAGAAAAGAATTATCACCTTTTCAGGAATGTATTTACTTCAGGACTAACTCTCAACATAATCCTTTATGAGAAATTTAATGGAAAGAATTAAATGGCTTAGAGGACTTAAATTGAAGGAAGAGGTTTAGGTTGGACATTAGGAAAAACTTTTTAACTGTCAGGATGGTAAAGAGTGTAATGTATTGCCTAAGGACGCTGTGGAATCTACATGCCGTCAGCTGGCCCCAGATTCTTTGTTTCCTGTGCCTCTGAAGGTATGGGTGATCGGAGCTCCCATTGGCTATGGATTGCTGTTCCCGACCAGTGGGAGCTGTGATCACCTGTAGCTGCAGAGGTGCAAGTAAACAAAGTGCCTCACGGCCAGCTAGCTTGCCCAAACAAGCCATGACTCAAAGTTTGAAAACCCCTTGTTTAGATGGTGCTTGGTCCTGCCATGAACGCAGGACATGAGTGCTGGGCTTGATGGCCCCTCCAGGTTCCCTCCAATTCTATGGTCTTTTCATTTTGAGCAAGTAAACCAAACTAATTCATGAGGGAGAAAAAACTACAGTACAGGGTGAAGATGATGACAAAAATCAATAAAAGGCCACATGTATGAAGTTAAGCCTGACACTTCATTCCTAAAGTGCATTGTATGGAAACAACAAGCTGTCAGTCTTACTTTTAAAAGAGCAGGCCACTTTCACTGTGAGTCACAACATTTCTGCTTTGTTTATTTAAAGCTGCTACAATGGTCTGTGGAAGACATCCTTGTTGGCAATCTCAACAGAGAGATCAAGCACTGAATAAACCAGGAAACTAAATTATCTGTTCAGACCGAGCATTCATCTGTCTAAAACGAGCTGTCAATACTGTCCAGGAAACCCTGAGTTGCCTTTAGCTTCACAGCAGGTTGGAATTCTGTGAACAGAGATAGGTCCTCAGGACTGGATGATTTGGATTAGATGCTAAACATAAAGGAAGAACCGACATTGACTGAGGAAATGGGGATCATACACTGCCATTGCTCCTTTGAGAGATGGGTGACAGGGGTAAAATGTGTGAATTACAATAAAAAGTCATGGTAAAACCCTGCTAGAAGGTGGTAAGTCACTAGGAAAGGAATGCAATTATCTGAGAGAAATACTGAACACAATTAGGAGTTCTGCATGTGGCTGACGTGAGAACAGAATGCAACACAGCATACAGCAGCACGCAAGGCAGAACAGGGTGGGATCATGACACAGCATGTTCTCACGCAATGGAGGTTGTGAATATTGTCAGCAACCACCCAGGCTGTATCTAGACTACACTTCTCTGTTGACAGAGAGATGTAGATTAGGCACATCGAAATTGCTAATGAAGCAGGGATTTAAATATCCCACACTTCATTAGCATAAACATGGCCACCGCTTTTTTTCGAAACGGAGCTTTTTTTTAAAAAAAAAGGCAGTCTAGACGCGTACCTGTCGAAAATAAACCCTTTTTCGACAGATCCTGTAAACCTCATTTTTTGAGGAATACAGGATCTGTCGAAAAAGGGTTTATTTTTGACAGCTCTGCATCTAGACTGCCGGGGTTTTTTTCGAAAAAACTCCGTTTCGAAAAAAAGCGGGTGGCCATGTTTATGCTAATGAAGTGCGAGATATTTAAATCCCTGCTTCATTAGCAATTTCAACGTGTTTGATTTGCATCCCTCTGTCAACAGAGGGATGCAGTCTAGATGTAGCCCCAGAGACAGACAAAAGAAAGGAATTGGAACTGGGAGATCAAGTACAGATGATTTAGCTTGTGCATGTAACACAAAAATCATGAAAGTACATGCCACTCTAGTCATAACTGCCAAGTGAACAACTCAGAGCGCTTTGTTAAAATAACGGAAAGACTTGTAAACAAACACTCCTGTGATGCTTTAGGACAAACTTAGAATCCAGCCTTTGTAACAGATTGCACCAAAGGTAAATAAAGCTCCTAAAATTCCTTAGGGTGCATTATTTTTGGAAAAAGAGTCCTGCCTCATATCAAAGTTCAGTGCATATCATTTTAGGAATAAGTAAGTTCAGATGTTATTTCATTGTAAACAATCCACAATTACCTTTCCTGAAATAATTATAACCTTGGTTTTTGTTTTTAAAATGTGACCAACAAATTAATTGTTACCACAGAAAATTGTTACCTAAAAAAACCAGAAGAGCACATAAACGTCAATACATGATCTAGCTCAACCGCATATTTTCAATTATACGCGAGCCAAGATTTTCTAAGTTGGTTAGCAACTTTGGTTGCTTAGTTTGGGACACCTTGAAAGGATCTGCAATTTCTGATAATCAAGCACCTATAAAAGTCCCACATTGGGATTCAAAATCAATAGTACCTTTTGAAAATCTTAGCTGTTTAAAAGAACCCAAACACTCATACTGCAGATCATTAATGTCCAGTGAAGTTTATGGGAGCCTTTTCATTGAATTCAATGGGCATCAGATCCGATCCTAAAAGAAGTGGGTTGGAAGTACAGATCTAAGAGCCATGAACTGCTAAATTCTAACCTTAGCTGCAATTTTCACTCTTCTGTGACTTTGAGGCAGTTTCTTCCTCTGAGCAATGGAAGCTAACTGGAAGTTTCAGGTAAGTAATAAATGCAAGATTGAAGTTGAGAAGTTGTCAATAGAGTTGGATAACATTTTTCAGCTGATTTTTTTCCAGCAAAAAAGCAGATGTAGCAACATGAAAATATTCTGCAAATTCATGGCAGTTTTACTGAATTGTTTCAGTCCAAGTCTCCTCAAAATCTGAAAAAATTGAACCACTTTGTCTCAAAATGTTCAATATAAAATATCTCATTAGTTGAAATGACTTTGTTTAGAAATGCCCTTCAATTTAACTTAAAAAAAATCCAAAAACAGAAATTCAGATTCTAAACAATTACTTGTAAGCTTTTTTGATTTGCCAAAGATTATGATGGCTTTGGTTTTCAAGTTGACCTGAGAACAATTGACAAATATTTTTGGAACTGCTAGCAAATCAAATTCCATTATTTTAACAGTTTTGTTTTTGAGGATTAGCTAGGTAATGGCTGCAAACTGTTCTGAAAATGGACAGTGTTAACTACATGGGTATATGCAATGTAAGCTCAAAAGTTTGTCTCTCACCAGCAAAAGTTGATGCAATGAAATATCTCATCACATCCACCTTGTCTCTCAAATATGTCGACAGACTTTTATATTATTCTCTAGCTCTTCAATCTAGCAGAAAAAAGGGAAAACACAATTCAACAACTGGAAGTTGAAGCTAGACAAATCCAGATTTGAAATAAGATTGTAATTTTTTTAAACAGAGATAGCAATTAATCATTGAAGCAATTTACCAAAGGCCTTGGAGGATTCTCCATCACTGTCAATTTTTCAATAACTAATGGATGTTTTTCTAGAAAATATGCAGTAGGAATAATATTGGGATAGTTTTATGGCCTGCATTATACTGGAGGCCAGACCAGATTATCACAGTCGTAGAACTATAGAATTGTAGGAATGACAGGGACTTTGAGAAGTCCTCTAGTCCAGTCTCCTACACTCAAGGCAGGAGTAAATATTATCTACATCATTCCTGACTGGTGTTTATCTTACCTGTTCTTAAGATCCTCCAAAGATGGAGATTACATATCCTTCCGAGGCAATTTGTTCTGGTGCTTAATTACCCTTGAAAATTAGGAAGTTTTCCTTAATGTTCAGTGTAAACCTCCCTACTTCAATTAAGCCCATTGCTTCTTGTCCTATCCTCAGAGGTTAACAAAAACAATGTTCCATCCATCTCCTTGTAACAAACTTTTATGTGCAGGTTGAACCTCTCTAGTCTAGCACCCTCAGGACCTGACCAGTGTTGAAACAGAGAATTTACCAAGCCGTAGGAAGTCAATATTGTCTAGCAGTATTACCAACACTTCTACTCCGAACTATGCTCTTAGAAGATATTTAGGGCGTAGATTAGAGCTAAATAACAGCACAGAACACTGCGAGCCAGGACTGGTGGCTGCAAACAAACTTTATGGGACAGTGGGAAACATGGCCATACCCATGATAAGTGGACATCAAGCTAATGAAAATCATGCTGAACCACAGATGTCAGACCAGAGAGTACTCATGAGAAAGATTCAACCTCTACTTAAAAACTGTTCTCATTTCAGTCTTTTGTTCTGCAGACTAACCAAACCCAAGCTTTTTAAATCTATACTCATGAGTCGTGTTTTCTACACCTTTAATCATTTTTGTTGCACTCTTTATGGTTTTCTCCAATTTGTCCTCATCAATCTTGAACTGTGGTACTTAGACCTGGACAGAACAATCCAGTTTAGGCCTTATCAGTGTGGAGTGGAGTGGAAGAATTACTTCTCTTGTCTTGCTTACAACATTCCTGCTAACATAGCCCAGAACGATCGCTTTTTTGCAAGTGTTAGCCTTTTGGGTCAGAGTTAGTTTGTGATCCGTTATGACCCCCCAGATTCCTTTCTGCAGCATTCCTTCCTTGGCAGTCATTTCCCATTATATATCTGTGCAATTGATTTGTTCCTTCCTCAGAGAAGTACGCTGAATTTATCCTAATTGAATTTCAACCTAGTTACTTCAAACCATTTCAAGTTTTAATCCTATCCTCCAAAGCACTTGCAACCTCTGCCAGCTTGGTATGTATAAGGGTATTCTCTATGCCATTAGCTAAATAATTTATTCAGATGTTGAAAAGAACCAGACCCAGAGGACTGATCCCTGCAGTACCCCTCTTCCCCCTCAATATTTCCTTCCAGCTAGACTGTGAATCACTGATAACTTTCGAGGAATGATTTATCAATCGGTTATGCATCTACTTTATAGTAGCTCAGACTATGCAAAATTTCCCTAGTTTATTTATGAGAAGGTCATGCAAGACACTATGAAAAGCCAATAGCCCCTTCTAGCCTTGGAATCCATGAATATGTACTGCCTATTCTGCATAAGCATATATGATATTTAATCTCACACATGAAGAAAAGACAAAAGAACAGAAACCTATGACTGCAGAACAGAATCTGTGATGTGGAGGTTGTTTTTTGAAATGTGAATGTTCCCACATGTTGGGGTAGTGGGGAGAAAAATATTGCATGAAAAAAAAAACCTAGATATCAAACTAAAAGGGTAAACCTTGTAAAGAAGCAATAGTCCCAATTGTTTTTCAAACCATTTATGTAGCTTGTTAATAAGATGCTCAGATCTACATGGCTACTACTTATAAGAATGGTATATTCTTGCTCTTCACAAGGAAAATTATCCATAGTCTGTGGCTTTCTTAGTTTTCTCCCTTGCCACGTATTCAGTTTTAGCAGGCTGGTCTTTCCATGACATCTTGTACATTATTTTCAACAGAGCACATGGATTTTTATGGAGTACTGATAGCACTTGTTGTGCAGATCTTGTTAAAGATGGAAGGAGTTCTCTGGTTCTGAGTAATATTACACATTCCTGGTGATAGCACAATACTTCTGTTGCTCATGTTTCTAATAGTTAAAGCAGCAAGTGAAGATGTAGCATTCCTGTCTTTCAGACATCCCCTTTGAAACCAAGGGGTATCAATGGACAGCAAAGTGGGTGTTTATTAGTGAAGACAATTCACATTGATTAAAGCTCCTGGATCACTTAGGTGCTTATGCAGTTCTTTTCCCAGTTACCCTAGTCTGTGATAATGGGCTAAATATGTCCTGAGGACAGGCTCTTTTGATATATGTTTGACTATTTCTGCTTAGAGTGGGCCCACTAATACAATAAGAACAAGTCCTCTTACAATGTCTCAGTACTTCCAGGAAAGTAACCAGGAAGGCAAGGGGGACATGAAACACTTAGTAATCCAAAAATAATTAACAGTTTAACTCTGTCTGACATTACAAACAAGCAGCAATCAGTATTTTAGGTAAGGTGGGGATCATTTTCTTGAGTTTCATTCTTTTAAAAATAATTATTGCTTATCTGGCCATAGGGGTGGGCAATCAGCTTCGACAATCGCAGAACCATTGGTATCACATGTAAAATTAATTGATAAGTCAGGCGGAAACTATGGGAGATACTCACCACTTAAGGACTCACCATGTACCTCCTTATGATTATTATTTCTACAGTAGAAGTGCCTAAAGACCACAAATAGAGTCTCATTGCACTGTAAAAGCAACATAGTTAATATCATTGGCCATTTTGGGGGCCAAGGCTATAAAGAGAAATTAGCATTTGGTGTTCAAGTGCTGCCAGAGGTTGATATGTATGTGAAAGAGCTGAAAACTTTTCACACTGCCCTTTATTGCAACAGAAACATGTCTCCATTAAAATATCCAGTTGGGCCCAGATCATCAAGTACATCAAATACGGCACATACTCAGACACTGAAATGCATGTTCAGTCCTCAAGGTTGGATAGGAGGAGTACTGGTCAGCATTTGGTGACTAACGGGTTAAACTCAGGCAGCTCTGGGATGTTGGCAGGGAGTCCGGAGAGCCAATGGGAGAAGGTGTTGAAATTTGAATTGGAAGATATACCGGCCTGTTTTTCTGTGTGTGAGTTTTAGCCAGGAGTTGGGGGAACAAGATGAATTGAACCAGGCAGAACTGCCATGCCTACAAAGAATACTGGGGATGGAAATGGAGTGGACCTTAAAGCATGAATCTGTGAGCAGATAGGGAATTAAATGTCTATTTAGACACAATCAGGTTAGTATCTTTGTTTTGTGGTTTGGTTAAATTTCTCTGTGTTAAGTTCTGCCCCCCAATACATTGTATTAAGATGAATCCCAGGGATACAATTCTCTGTGTTTTAATCTGTTTTTTGCTCAGTTGCTTTATAACACTTCACAACCTAGTATGCTTTACCAAGTATGCCTTTGTTTTGTTAATAAAATCACCTTTTTTTTAGGCTCTGTGTGACGGGCTGCCGCCGGCCCGCACTGGGAAGGGCCAAGCCGGCAGGGAGGTAAGCGGGGCGGCGGGCAGAGCGCCCCTGCGCCGCAGACGCGGCCCCGGCGGCTGGCGGGGCGGAAGCCCGCCGCACTCCGCGCCCGGCGGGTGGAGGGTAATCCTCCCGAGGAACGAGGAGGAGGCCACGCACCCGAGCCGTGCCCGAGAAGCGGCCGGCACGCCTCCCGCATCACGGGGGGGGCAGGGCCTCCCGCCCACGTCACGTCCGGCGGGCCACTTGAAAACGGCCCGCCGGCTGGAAGAAAGGGGCGAACCTCCCACCGGGGAGGAGGAGACGGGAGTAGTAGCGGCCCGGTCATCAGGACGGACCGGGGATGCACTCGAGCCCGGCCGATGGCCCACCCCCGCCGCCGGGGCTCTCAGGACAGCCCCCACAGCTGGCGAGCAGCCAGTCCCGGATCGGGAGACGACCCGGACGAGGGCCGGCGCACGCGAAGAGCGGCCCAGCTGGGACAGGAGGCTCAGCAGATGGCTGGCACTCCGGTTTCCTCGGATCGACTCGACCCGACCCGGAGACACGGTGAGCCAGGCGAGACGGCGACGCGTCCCGGGAGACCGGGGGGAGGGGGAAAGCAGCCCGGGGTGGAAGCCTTCTGGCGGCCGTGGGTAGACGGGTTACGGGCGGAATAACCCCCGTCTGCCACGCCGGGGCTCGAGCAAGCCCCGACGCTTAGGGCCCGGGGCTGGGACCCGGAGAGAGGGCGGGACCGGGTCCCCTTCCCTCCCCCGAAGGAGCCGTCAGCTCTGAGCAACACCGGCCAGGGTGCGCCACAGGACTGGGGCACTCCCTGAGCAGGTGGAGATTGGATAGAGGGGCCCAGGCCCCATCCCGCAGGGACGGGCGACACTCCCTGGGTCCGCTGACCCCCCCTTCCTCCCAGGGAGGGGGTGATCGCACCAAATTGCCCGGACTCCCGGGCAGGGACCAGGACAGGCGCAGACGAAGCGAGGCCAAAGGGGTCCGCCGAACCCCCCTCTCGCCTCGGGAGGGGGTGATCGCACCCCTCACACTCTGATTTGATTCTTGTGTTCTGGAAGGTACCAGGAGGTATGTGTATGCACACCTAGGACTGAGAGGTCAGCTATCAGAGATTGCAAATTGTTTTCTCTCTCTTTATGTATAAGCTCTCTTGGAGTAAAAGAGCTTGGGGGATACCCCTCTGGAAGAAGTCCAAGTGCTTTCTTCCTGGGTTCAAGAAGAAAGGGGTTTTCACTTGGTGGTGGCAGCCTATCTTCTAAGGCCAGGGAATCTGTGACCTTGGGGAGATTTTAAGCAGAACCCTATAGAGACAGGATATTTTTAAGGTCTCTTACAGGCCCCTGTCTTCTGCACTTGGAGAACCAGCGTGGGGAACATCCTTGACACTTCCTAGCTTTAACAGTCAGCTCTGCCTCCCTTATGCGCTGGAAGACAGCTTGGAAGTGTTCTAGGTGTTCTGCCTATGAATCAGAGAATACAGCCACATAATCCAGATAGGCTACTGCAAATTCTCCAAATCCAGCTAGCAGATTATCTACAAGTCTTCAGAAGGTTGCAAGTGCATTGCTTAGACTGAAAGGGAGAATCTGAATTTAACCCTTTAGTCACCGAATGCTGGCCAACACTCCTCCTATCACTATCCGAATCAATAGTCCTCCCTCACTGCTTCACCTTTAAGGAGAGTAGTATTGCCATTTAAACTTCTTCGCAAATACCAGAGGATGTAATGTGGAATGGCAGCAATCCAGAAATTAATAAGCCTGACACATATGTTCTCTCTTGAATTTCCTCCCTATTATCTTCCAATCCTCATTCTAAAGACCTTACCCCGAGAACGAAGTATCATAATTTTTCATTTTTCACCACCAGCAATATTCAATAAAGCCTCACCAAAAAATCTGCAAAGCATTTCAGTTATAACCACAAAGCACCTGTCAACTAAGTTCCGGAATGTGCCGTAAATTACCATAAGGAGGAGGCCACAGGAGTCTCTGTCATGAAAACACTGGACAGGAATTTAGTCTCTGTTTCCCATGAAGCAAGGGACTATGTTGTCCTTCTTTGCCTATGAATCATGGAGTGTTAAGGAGAGGGGCTATGACTCTCATCTATCTGTACTTGCTAATGAAACTAGCCATCTATGAGGGAATGAGACAGCTGCATTCTGCTAGAGGCAAACAGAGCTATGCACCTTGAACAGGAGTGGGCAATAATTTTAGAAGGGAGGCCACTTCACAAGTTTTTGAAGTGGCCCTGGGGCCTCAGGTGGAAAGGGCATGGACAGGGCACTTCAATGCTCCCCTCGCCCACAGAACCTGATTGGCCTGGGGGTGCGGGAGCATGTGAAGTCTTTGCCCCCCACTCTCCAGGGCCTAGAGAGAACCGCCAGCTGTTCTGAACAGCTGGCAGTTCACTCTAAGCACCGCATGCCCCTTTCAGGGTGGGAGAAGAGTTTGTGCATTCCTCCTGCCCCCAGGTCAATGAGAGCCTGAGGGTGTGGGAGCATATAGTCTCTCGCCCCTTGCTCCCTGCCCCAAATTGCACACGGCACCTTGAGTGAACAGCTGGCAGTTCACTCTAGGCACTGAGTGCCCCTGGAGGGGGAGGAGACTTCACACGCTCCCTCCTAACCCAGGTCTCAATTGGCCTGGGAGGAGGTGGGATGGGTGGAGTGGCATGATGGCTGCAGGCTGGATCAACTGGCTTGCCAGGCTGGATCTGACCCGTGGAGGCTTTCTTGCACACCCCTGACCTAGAAGCTGCAGGAGATTTTTCTGCCTGCCCAAGGCAGAATTCTTCACAATATTCCTGCTGGGGCATTACTCCCTTTTATAACTGTTAGATTATCAAAATGATACACCTGATGATGTCATATTACTTTGAAAACAAAAGGTTTTGAAAATCTGATCCCAAATATAATCCCTGACACATTCTTTTGCAAAGAAAGAAAATTCATCATGAGATACATTTTTCCTTACATTAACCACAGACAATTACACACAAAACGTATGCATGCATAAGACATGCATAGTCATGCACAAATATACATCAGTACCTAATTTCGCATTCATGCATCCAATATTTGTGCACATAAATTTTAGGTGCACATAAAAAGATGCGATGGTATACGCGTCACTATGAAAACCTGGCCCTTAATTTCTCATTTTCATTCCAAACCGGTTAATGTTCCTGTCCTTTGGGTTACTTAAATCTTTTTTTTGGAGCCTATTACACACATTCCTTACATTTTTTCCAGGTGTGTGGTTTAATATTTTCAAATTAAATATCACCTGCTGACCTATTGAGTACTTGCTCTCATTGTTGCCTACATCTAATGAGATACCTTGTTCTACAGCATATAAATAGACCTTACAAGATGAGGTTCCTTTTATATGCTAAGAATAAAAAGAGAGACTCTGACCTTCAATCTTTCAGTCGGAATCATCTGACCAAGTTTGCATAGGTAGCAATTACTCAGAAGCAGATGGCTGCAAGTTCTGTTACTTTTCTAAATTAAGTAGAGCTTCCAGAAATAACAATTACCAACTGGTAAACAATGAATAGACACTAACCATTTTCACTGAATTACTTGAAGTTTGTAGTTTAAACATGCTCATGTGGAATGTAACTAAATTATCAACTACAGATGCAGACTATAGAATTTGGAAGTCCAATATTAATACTCACATTATTCATCTTTTTGGAGTTCTTGATTTTTCAAAGAGATGAGAAAGATTTAATATTTTATGTGAAATGTTTTTACTGTCTTAGCTACCTCTTAACAACTTTTCTTTTAAAACTCAAAAAATAAAAGAGGCTATCGAACCCAAAAGATAAAAGGGCCTATTTAATTGCTTAACCTTAACAGATTTAAATTGTTTCCACTTGGTACAGTTAAAGTAAAGACTGGAAGAACAGAATTAGATGGATAACTTATTTTACCTAAAAACAAAAGTTTTGCAAGCTATGGGTCAGACTTTTCAACCTTTCACAGATGGAATAATGATTTGAGGTCAATGTAACTAATAGGAATGAAAGCGACTAGTTGATTAGTAGGAGTAGGAGCCGGTGATAGGGGGAGCCCACTTAAAAGCCTGTCAGCTCTTAATACATTTAAAAGACTGGTGCACTGCCCGGGGGACTCGGCACGAGCCAGGAATCAACTGTCTCGGCTCACACTGGGTCCCTCCTGCTGTGTTTTAGCTTTTTAAATGTATTAAGAGCTCTTAATACATTTTAAAAGCCAGAGCATAGTGGGGGTAGCTCCCGGGCTGGGAATTTACCCCGCTGCAGCTCCCCCACTTATCGACTAATCCACTAATCGATGGAAAATCCATCGACTAGTCGATTACTTGATTAAACTACATTTAACATCCCTAGTAATTAATAGCAGAATACAATGCTATTCAATATAAATAAAACGGGGGGGTGTAGTGAGGAGAGGAAAAGAATATGAACGTAAACAGTTATATTGAGTGTACAATTTACTTACAGCATAGATGATGCATAATTATCCCCAAACTTAAGATAAATTTTAAGATAAGAGTAACAGAAAATACTCCCATAATGAAACAAAATGGAACAGTGCAACACAAGGTTTGAATTGGATGCAAGATGTGATCTGACTGGCTAAATAGACTTTCACTCATTTAACTACTTCATGCTGTATTCTAGGATAGCTATACACCAACCACGTCTGTGTAGAACTTCAGACCATCACTCAGTGAACAATAATTCATGCGAAACAATTATAATTATTCTGATCTGTTTTCATTTTTTCAAATTCCAAACAACCTTAAGAAGGCAAGCAGCTGGCATGCTCTTTCTTCACAATGATGGGGTAAGGGACTGCTGCCAAAAATTAAAAGGTCTTAATCCAATTTCTCCTTTGGTCAATTCTTCCAGGTTTATCACAACCACCTGCTCCATCCAGTTAATCAGCAGCATCAGGCCTTCATCCCACGAACATCTGTGTCACCGAAATGTTTCTCTAATTACTGCTCAGGCAGTTACTGCCAACGAAGAAATGATGCAATTTTTCATGGTCTCAATGGTCTCAAGGTTTCAGTATAAATCCATAAAACAGCCCAGACTCAACAAGAGGTCCTGGTCCACTGTGAAGTTCTACACATGTAAAGATTAATCTCATTGGATTTGGAGTCTGCAACAACACATGGAACCTAGTAAGTCATGTTCAATATGTCACACTTGCCACCAGGGAGCAGGAAGTCACAACTGAATACACAGTAGGTGTGACATTCCATCCAGCCAAGGTATACTAGGTAGGCGTAGGTCTCTGGGGCACATGGCTCCATATCTGCAGCTATCACAACACAGGAGTTCTTCATCAGATATAAAATCTCCCACATCATGCCTTAAACCAACCTCTATCTATTAGGAATTAGATCAAGACCATTAGGGGAGATGATCCCACATCTGCTTATTGTGGCATTTATTTTACCTTGCTAAGAAGCATCTACTGCCGCCGGCTATTGAAGACTAAAGTACTGGACTGATCAGACCCTGCCTCCAATCCAGTAAGGTATTTCCTATTTTCCTATGCTCCCAGCGTCCTTGAGCATGGACTCTGAGCAGGAATCCAACATCCTGTATCTGCCTCTCATGCAGAACCATAGCTACAGAGCTCTCTGGAGCTTTGATTTAGTAGTGCATGCTTTTAATCACATTTTTAAAGGTACTAATGAACAAAATGAGAGCAAATTGTGCAATTTAGATGTAGGTACAAAAATTGTTTCACTTGGTTTCATAGAGCGTTGGCAGCTTTTTGAGATAAAAATTATAAACATTCCATACGCATTGTACTCTCAGGTGGAGAAAGAGGGCACATAATTAAGTGTGACAGAAACATCACAAATCCCATAAAAAGCACATCATCCTTACTAATCCCATGATTCCAATTTGTAGATCTTTTGAATACAGACACAGACTTTTCAGCCCTGCCTGACAAGTTACTGAATTATGGGAAGAGAATGTTATGTGAAACTATCATGCCAACTACATTTTGAAAATACTTTGTCTCTTAGCATTCAGTAGGTTGTTACTGATATAAAGTTTTATTTTATTTTGGAATTAGTTGGTTACAGCATAATTAGCTTCACTTGCATTATCTTGGGTACTACATGATACTAGATGAGCAGTAATATTGTACATCATCATTTCAATATTAAAAATGTGAGAGAGACTCAGTTTTTCATAAAAAATAGCTATTTCGGCTCAGTTGATTGGGGCAGGAATGATGCATTCTGTCACTTTATTGTACTAAGTACTCCTCCTTTCGCCAATGTCAGCATTACTGCAGTTTTACTGGATTCCTATTCCTTTTGTATGTAAATCTCAGGAATAACAAATAGCACCTATCACATTATTTGGGGAGAACCTCCAATGGACATGAAATGTGTCTTCAATGGCCTGATGTGCTTTATCAAGCATTGCAGTGTGGTGACACTACCAGTCTCACCTTGCGTTGTAATTTTGACCAGAGACACAGGGTTTTCTAGTCCCAAACAAGTCAGTGAGGGGCGTGTAACAGATACTGTGGAGGATGCCAGAAACAACCCTCTTCCCCATAATATACAATACTATATCAGGAGAAAGAGGGATAACTTCTAATGAAGGTCGCACATTTCTATTCCTACCTGACCGGATAGAGGCTAGTAAAAGAGAATTGGAGAGAGCTGTGCTTACGTACAAACAATCAATGTTTCCCCCCCTCCAAGCAGGTTTATTTTTCCCTTTTGCAGTTTCCCAAGCTTTTTAAGCCACTGGCCTTCTTCTGAAGTAAGAATATTTTCTGAACCTCCTTCCCAAAGACCTCTAGCTCTCACCACAAGCAAGTGAAGTTTTGTCAGAACATGAGGTTGACATAAGAAAATATACAGTTGCAGGCCAATTTTGATTGACAAGCAGTAGGGATACTTCCTTTTTTTACTGCTGTCAAAGAGAAACCAGACCTTCAGACTTTTAAATCTGGCATTTTAATTTCTCTTTTAAACACTGTCATGACAACATAGATCTTACATTGTCCTCCCCCAAAGACTGTTGTAGCACCCACAACTACACTGCAGAAATATGATAGATTGGATACATTCCCAAACACTCGCAACACATATGCATAGGAATCGCTTCACCTACCACCGAAATGCAGAGATCTCTCAAGTAAAGACTCAACAATGACTGAAGAGCTTCCAATGACTTATATTTATCAAAGCTAATTATTTGAGATATTAACTGATGCTTCATAAACTAATCCATAACTTTGTAAGAGAGGCAATTAAAACTATAGCTGTGAGGGGAGCTAGGATATCAAGGCATTTTCCTGTCCTCTGACACACTCTCCTTAGAGAGGTAAAATGGCATATTTAAATGCACCCAACACACAATCTTTATTTAATATCTTTTCTGAAAGTTTGATCGATAAAGTGTTGAATCAGTTTGTAGCCAGTCTGTCTTAAAGACAAGTAGATACTCTTTTTTTTTAAACCACTGATTTTCAGCTTGTTTATTTAAGCACTGAAGGAGGTCACTTCTAGGAGGGTTCCCATAGCAACCAGCGCTGGCGTAGACAAAGGAGAAAGGTGTTGGTCGATCTCCTTTTCCTAATAAAGAGGGATCAGTCACACTATTCTGCCCTCCCGCCCCCATTTCCAGCGAAAGATTGCTCAGACCTTCATTCCTAATGCATATGACTAAATCTTGCCCGACACTGAATCTCAGAACAAAAGTGCTACCTTGTGAGCACGCACAAACAAAACCAAATCTTGAATATGCTAAGATGATATTAGCTTTAATATGGAGTGACAGGAAGGAGTGAGTGTAAAGCAATCAACAAAAAGGGCTCGTCATTCCTAGAACGCTGATCTTCTCTCTCACACAATATTATTTTACCAAAGAAAAACAAAAATAAGCACTTTGTTTAATGTTACCCAGCTGGGCTGGGGTCTTTTATCAATATTAGCTTATTTCCTTTGAGACTACTAAAGCCTCTTGGGCACAATAATATTCCCAAGCTGTCATGTGTGGGTTTGAACCTTGGTCCCTGAAAATAAAAGGACAACTCACTGATACTCTGCAGCATGTTCTCATCACCTGGC
The DNA here is from genome assembly GCA_019425775.1 of Rafetus swinhoei. Classification (NCBI taxonomy): domain Eukaryota; kingdom Metazoa; phylum Chordata; order Testudines; family Trionychidae; genus Rafetus; species Rafetus swinhoei. The sequence continues at coordinate 60,637,162 of CM033447.1, forward strand.
AGGTTTATATTCATACTTTATTGATTCTTGCCCAAGAAATATTCTCTGCTGATTTTTAAATTACATACATACTAGAAATGGTTCAACGTTATCTCTGCCTTCGGCTGGGTACAGCAAAGCTATAAAGATTTTTTTTTAAGGATGAGAGTACAAAGCAGCATGCTGACAATGTGATTTAGATCTGCTTCAAACCGATGAGTAAATCCAGTTTATGATAAAGTTGAAAGAATAAGTCCAACTTATCTGCTAGCATATGCAGAGAGAACAGCAGTGTTCCTGGAAGAATGTGGTTTAGAGAATGACACAGTGTCTTATTTCAGATATTATCTTTATTGAAAAAACATACCTTGGTGTCCTCCTCTCCTGAACAAAACATATTTAAAAATATATCAGCTTGGCCCAGTTTCTCTCACCACTTATACACTCAGGTAAATCAGAAATAATTCCACTGAATCCACAGGACTAGTACTACTGTGAAGCTGATATAACAGAGAGGAGAAGTGGCCCCTATATTAGTTTAACCATGAAAGCACAAAGGGAAAACCAGAATCCTTTTCTACATGAAATTTAGCTCCCGGTCCTGCCCCTCGAGGGGCAGGCTATCTTCAGTTCCTACTGGTGTCAATGAGAACTGGTTCCAAACCATTTGAATAGCCACCCACAAGAGCCCAGCTCCCATTTAGACAGCAAAATGAAATCTCCAGATTTTCAAAAGCACCCAGAATGCAAAATGCTCCCATTCAGAACAATGAGAACTGCTAGGTACAAAGTTCCTTTGTACATTTAGTCTAACGCAACTTAAAATGAAAATCAGATAATTCTTAAAGCTCTGTTTCCCCCCACATTCTTTTTCATTTACTCTTCTCACAGTAACAAATAGTGCAACATTTCCAGGACACAGAAAAAAGTTTTCAGAACTGTTAAAGGCTTCACACTTGTCAACCTCGCTCTGCAATTAAATTATAAACCTCTTCTTTTATTTTCACTATTCTGCAGATATCAATCACACCGAGAACTACCCTTTGACTGTATGTCATACATTAATATCTGGGGCTTGACCTAATTACTATGCTTGTGATTGAATGGATCTCTCATAGTTTGAGGGAATGAAGAAGTCTTATAAATGCACCCTCTATCTCTGGAACCACTGTTCTGGTGGCTCTTTCAATTTGTGTTTTATCAAGGATTAGAGAAGTTCAGAGACAAATCAATAAAGAAGTATGTCCTGCTTCCATGCTTGCGAAATCAAGTCCAGGCTAAAGCTGCAACACACAAGAAATCAATTTCCTTTTCCTTTCTTGCATGGGCTTTGCAGTGAGCAAGATTGGACATCTTTGTATTGAATTGAGCTCTTATTTTTGTTATTTCAAACACCGACCATCTAGAGATTTGATATTTATAAAAAGGGCTGGCTTGTCACCACTTCTGAGTCAGTCTTTGAAGGACCATGAAAAGGTACTCAGCTTTAACTGCCTACAGGAAGATGGAGAAAATACTAACCCTAAACATCCACATTTAGAGACCTTTTCCCTTGGAAAGCCCACCGATTTCCAACTTTGTTATTGTAGCATTTCATTGACTGTTATAACAAGCTAAATACAAAGCTTCTGGTATTTAAGCATTGTTTATTGAAGACAACAGCAGCTGATATTTTCCCACTCTCTAACCATTACACTGATGAGTTATGTTACAGCCCTACTGTTATGAACTCTGGTAATAAAAGTGAAATTTAAAGGACTGCACAAAATAAAAAATATATATTGTCTGGCACTGTCAGAACACATTATGTGTAGGCAAAGAAAATGCTTTTTCGTGAAGGAAGGCTAAAAGGTATACTCACTGCCAAAACTAGAGCATTCCAGTGGAGACAAGCACTTAAGTTGTATTTCTTCAGTGAGTTTAAAGACCACAGCCTGTGACCCAGGAAGCCTCAGGGGAGGTATTCAGTCCCTTCTCTCACAAAGTATATTATTTACACAACTATATTTTTAGTCATATATATTCATGGCATAGCTTAATGTACTTGCGATGCAGGGACATACCAAAGAGCACTATGAGCCAAATTCTCTCCTCTCGTATAACCACGCAATTTCACTTACGTCTCCGGCAGGACATAAGAAGCTCAGAATCAGGCCAGGGAGTACATTATCCAATTATCTCTTTAATAGGATCCGGCCTAAATTTTGTACTAGAAAGATCACACAACAGTTCTTTTCCTTCCTCTTCTTTTTAAGAGGGAAATTGAGGCATAGTTCTAAAGTACTGTAATAATATAATCTTTGTGCTGCGCTGAATGGGGCTTCGCACAGAGGTTGTTACACAGTTCAGTTTTATTTAATGTGTTATTAGAGCGAGTCTCAGAGTTCAAAAAGAAACTAGTGTGTTAGATGGGTGCATGTGGTGCCTCAAAAATGAACAAATGAATGAAAGAAAGAAATGAAGTGAAATGCCTGGGGAGCACCCAGTCTGAGCGCTCAGCCTACCATGACGAGACTCCACTGTCTTCAAAGGTTCCTGCTATGGTGAAAACAAGGTTTAGTTTCTCAGCAAAGGAAGGGTGCAATTGTTCCTTTGCTCTGCATCTGGTTGAGTCATGTAGGACTGGGGGAAATGGATGCAAAACCTTTGTCTTTCAATTTTCTTATATAAAAATGACAATTACCAGAAAATACTCATTTCCTGAAAAATGTTTATGTTCTCATTGAAAATGTCAAAGCCCTCCAAGAATGCTGGAGTTTGCTGGGGTTTTGTTTGTTTTACAGAAAGCACAACAATTCTGAGGAAATTACATTGCTCATTATTGTGAAAATTTATTGAGAAAAAAGGTTTTTCAAGATGAACACAACAAACATTATTCTAATTTGGTAGTATTCTGTGCCCACTTTACACAAGATGTAGTGCAATGAAGAATCAGGTCCTACAGCCCTGAGTTTATGATTAGCATATGATCTATATGATTAATATTGAGTATGTAAATAATAGTATTAACATGCTTAAATGTATGGATCTTTGTCGGTCACACAGATATATTTCTTAAATGGTTATATTTAAACATACATCATATAAAGGGAATGTGTATTTGTTTTGTTGTATTCCTCCTTAGGAAAAAGGTGCTTTTGTTTCTAAAGAGCTGTGGTAAAAGCAGTGGGGAGGAAATGTCTACTTTGCTACAGTTTTCTAATCACATTAACTTGTTATTATTTACTAGGAAATTGAAGAAGAAAGGTCAATATCTATACAACATGATATGTAGGCTTTCAAGTAAAGGATCACAAAAAGGATCACTGTAAGATTGTAAATCATGCTACAGAAAAGGGAACAGTGGTCAAGAAATATTTCTGTTCTATATCTGGAAAGAAGTAGGTTGTGTTCATATCTTCAGTGACAATTACTCTTCAGATGCACTATAAAGCCAATTCACTAGATCTGCATTGCACTGCAAGAGATGCAGTCCTCCATGGTGCTTGATCTATAAATTATAGCTCCCAAAAATCAAAAGAAATGCAGTTTAATGTTGATGTGACTTTAAGGAAATATTTCCAGTCAATTTTACTAAATAAAACTAAATATTTAAATTACAGGAATGTCAAAATTCTTTGATGGGGAACATGTAAATAAAAATGTTTAAACATTTCAGGATTGAAATTTCTAGGAATTTCTGTTCTACAAAATGTTTTGAAATGTTGGTCCTGCTTTAGAATGAAAACCAATATTGAAATATCAGAATTTGGTCTGAAATTCCACAGTTAGCTCAGCTCAACTCCTCATATAGAAAAAACTGTATGAGACCGAGTCATTCCGCCATCTTCCTTCTTGTTATTACAGTAACCATTCTGTTATTCAGTTATAGGAATACCTGATTATCATACAGTCAAAGATATAATATTTCTTGCTGGGTTTGATCCTTGTCATGTGCACAAACCTTTTCTCACAACTTGTTTATTTCACTGACACGTTAAAGTGGTGCTTCGAGGATGACAAAATGATTGCCCCAAATTTAAGGATGACTTAGAAGAAATGTTTATATTTTCCAACTGGCCTTATTCGAAAGTGAAGAATTATTATTCCAAATCATGGGATGTTTTGAAACACGTGAGTAGAATGTTCCTACAGTTTCCATAATGGGAACTCTTCATGAAGAGATAGAACACTATATAATGATATTTCTGGACTAGATGGCTGATGGCCCAAATACTAAAAGGGTCACCAGCTTCCAGATTAGTTAAGTTAAAAGCATTCCTTCTTGGTCAAATGAGAGATCACAGATTGCACTTGTAGATCGGTGTGTTACCTAACTTTTTAAAATACAATAGCAGAATTTTGGTATGTTATTTTGGCTGAGCTGTTTTTTAACCATTTTTTTTTATATTTGTGTCCTATATTTTTATAAGCATGCACAAAACAAGTGTTCACCAGTAGTGTGAAAGGAAAATATTAATTTAAACATTTCTAATAGGGTGATATATTTTTCTGTTAATTGAATGTTGATGCATATAAACTATTATTTTATTATTTAATTGATATTTATTTAGATGAAATTATACCTTTTGTCTGTATAAATCTATGCTAATTTATTATGCATATTTAGGCAATCAAACATCATTGTATAATGTGCTGTTTTCATAAATTAGATAAACTCTTAAATATAATTAATTATCATCTGGATTTTATTGCCAATACTGCATTGCCAGTCCAAAAAAAAAAATTAGTTTGCACCTTCTATCATTACACCATTATTTAATTAAACTCCTATAGATATATTAATTTATTTAAATGATTTATGTGAAAATATCTCAAACCTTACTAAAGGAAAGGTTCTGGACATCCAACACTCCGGTCATCTGAAGAAGTGGGCTGTGCCCACAAAAGCTCATGATACCATCTACATGTTTTGTTAGTCTTTAAGTGCAACCAGACTATTTGTTGTTTTTTAAGTTTTTCCTGTTACAGACTAACTCGGCTACACCTCTGAAACTAAAGGAAATATATTTCTCTTCAAGAACTTCACCACCACTTTTCATTCTCTTACCGTCTAATGTACTGTGGATAGCATATGTGGATAATGATTACATAAATTGTACTTTACTGCATGACTCATCTCGACTATGTGGTGCCGCTGCTAACGTATTCTCAACTGAGTGCAGAAGGGATAAACATCCCCATCTCAAGCGAAAATATTTGTGGCGTCCAACTCTATGGGAATATTTTCTGTATGTCATACTGTTTGGGGAAAACAGTCGTATGTTTATAAAACTGCCTGGATGAATAGAGATGAAGTGATTTTCCACCTATGCAATTATCTCAAAAACTGTACGCATTTGGATTGAAAAGCCTCTTCACCAGCCAGATTGCCTTTCCACTTTATGAGCTTTTCAAAACTAAATATGCTATTCATAAGCAATAACATTTTCAAAATTGACTTTTCTTAAAGAAACATTAAGTATAATAGTGTTAGTTGCTAAATGGTGGAGGAATGGCTCACTCTCATTATTTCTTTAGCTGGCAGAAAGTTCATAGATTTTAAGGCTAGAAGGGATTATTGTGATCATCTAGCCTTACCTCCTTGCAGGCCGAAAAATTTCACCTAGTATTTTCTTCCTCCGACCCATAGCCTTCAATTAAGGACCAGTATATCTTTTAGAACAACATCTAGTCCTAATTTTAGAAACTGAAAACGATAGCAGTACCTTCACTTAAAGATATTGCACTTTATTTGTCAGTTGAATTTGGTTGGCTTAATATTTCAACCACTGGATCTCATTATTCCTTTACATCTCCCACAATGCAATGCAAACTGAAGCTGCATCATGTATCAAGAGAGACTTGCTTATACAAGATTGAATAACGACTCCCATAAAGCAATGCACTAAAAGGTGAGTTGTTTCTTTGAACTGTCTTGAAATAATATATTTCAGGTCAATTTAATAAAGCAAAATATTGTGATCCAAACTGAACTGAGTCAAAATAAAACATTTGATTATGTTTAATTTTTCCAATGGAAAAATGAAAATGAAAATGCAAACCTCGAAATTCTGATATTTCAAAAACTGCATTTTCCATCAGAAAATTATTCGGACAAAAGATTCCCCAAGAGCACTAGTAAGAAACAAGCTGTCCATGAACCAAATGACCAACTGTAGTCATTCTCAAGGAGATCTCTGTGATTGCATTCATCACAAATACTGTGCATTCAAACCAGCATCTAACTCTATGCTGTGTACTCTATGCGTACAATGCACTAGCAGCATACAAAACATGCTATAAGATACTTTTGTTGCTGTCTGTTTACATCAAGAAATGTACTTCAGCATGTAGATTCTGTGGTATTTTCCATATAGCAACATTTTTGTCAATATTCAGTACAATATACCCTGGGTAAAATCCCCAGAGAATGTTAATGAGCAAAGCTTCATAGAGCAATATTGAATTAAACACCCCAAGGACTCCATAAACTTAAAATTATAGTACAAGAGCTACAATGAAATAAAAAAAAATTAAATTAAATTTTAAGACATCAGGAACAACCTTGCAAGATGATAGAGTTTATAAATGAGTAAAGCTCCTTCTATGGAAACATCAATAGGATTTTCAGCAATGGTAAATATAAAGAATTAATTATTCCTGTGCCCTTTCTCAGAGAGACAAAAATGTTTGTCCAGAGAAGTCACATGTTGGCATCTTATCTTTGGCTTGTTCCATATTTGATCGGGGCACTATCCATTTTAAATGGGAGCTAGGTATTATAATAACCGTAAACTACTCTTTCAGAATACGTCATTAGAATTAGATCAAGTATCACAGTATAGTCCCCAGAGCACAGTTTTTACCAAGGAATTCATATACCATGAAATTTTAGCTTTGCCAGAATTTAAAAGGAGAATCAATAGGGTTTTACATTCTCCTCTTCTCAATATTTCATATTTAGTGCAGAAACATTTGTGTATTAAAACAAAGCAAAAATAGAGTTCTCCTTACTGAGCCCCATTCACAATACCCCTCAAATAAGAGTCACTGTAGCATCCATATTTCATGTCATGAAACAGAATACACAGTTATAAAATACCCACCACTTCATGACTCACTCTTAGGACATCCAAAATTAAGGCACAGAGAAAGATGTAATGTATGGTTTAATGTCAGAAAAATTGGCACTAACATTACCTGATGTTGAAGAGTAACTGTTCTATGAGTAGCTTAATTTTTATCTTTGGCAATCACAGTTCAGTCTTGGTTGAGAGTCACAAATAAAAAATAGTCTAGTTGCTGCATCTTAATCTTGATAGGCAGTGGTCCTCTATTTCCTCAAATCAACACACACTTTTGTACAACTCAGCATGATAGGTATTTCTCCCTGCTGCGGCGAGGTAAGACTAGTTCAGGTCAAAACTGAGTTGAACTATCAGAATTATTAGGAGAAGCTTTCACAGTAACTGCCCATGTTGTATCAGCATCTAGTGATTGCTCTTATCCCTTTGGGAATCCAGCCCTGCAGTAAATTAAGGGTCTCTCTACTGAAAATACTCTAAATCAATCATGGTAATGGGCAGTGAGTAGCATTACGCTGCACCTGGTAAATTTTCAAGACAATTTTACAAGGCTGTCTCAACTGTTGCTATGGGCATATAGCGAGAGGTGGTTTCTTAGGTAACTGGCTCCCCAACTAATTAAAGTTTTAAAAGTTAAATGCACATTGCACTAAATATTTATATTTAAATCATAACTGTTCACTTTTTAAAAATTATATTTGCATTTTAAAATTAGTGATCACAGAGCATACAAGGAACCATACAAGGTTCTGCTTATATTACAGAGATTGGTACAGGCTGAACCTCACAAATACAGGACTCTCTGATCCGGCAACATCTGTGGTCCAGCAGGGCCATGGATGTTGCTGGACCAAAGAGCCCTGGAGGCAGAGAGTGGGCCAGCCAGAAGAACGCAGGGATGGTGAGCCCTGGCTGGGCTGGGGAGCCCTGGCATCAGCGGGGCCAGGAGGGGGTGAGGAGCCCTGCCCCAGCTGGAGAATGCCCAGCATCAGCAGGACCAGGCAGCAAACAGGAAGTCCCTGACCCACCCGGGGAACCCTTTGCAGTAGCAGGGTCAGGCAGCCCCAGCGGGAACAGGACAGGCCCCGGCAGTGGGGTCAATGGCAGCCAGGCGGCCCCAGCCGGGGACCCTGGGAAACCCCCAGCAGCAGCAGACTGGGTGGCAAGGCAGCCCTGACTGGGGAACTCCTCTTATCAGGGCCAGGGAATCCCCAGCATCAACAGGGCCAGGCAGTCAGGGAGCCCCGCCAGGGAACCCCTGGGATACCCAGTGGCAGTGGGGCTGAAGGTGGCTGGGTGACCCCCACCAGAGAATCCCCAATGGTAGCAGGGCCTAGTGGAAGCAGGTGAGCCTTGGCCGGGAAGCCTGGGAATCCACACTGGCAGCAGGCTGGCAGCATCCAAGCAGGGCTGGCAGTGTCCAGGTGGCCTCAGCAGAGGAACCCCAAGGAGCATCGAGTGGGAGCCCCAGCCTTGGGAGCATGGGAGTACAGCAGCCTGCAGGGTAGCATTGACCTCCCTTGGTCCAGCAACCTCCCTGGTCCGGGACTGCTCAAGTCCCAATGGAGCCGTATCAGGGAGGTCCAACCTGTACTTGTGTCAGTGTGTATGGACCCTGGCCAGGAGACCAAAGGAAGAAAGTGGCGTTAGAGAGTAATGCTACAGCTGCACCTAAACAGAAGAACTGTCATCATGAAAGAGGAGTATTACTTGGATTTAGGAAAGCTAATCTGGATACAAACTAGGGGCTCAATTCTGAGCCCTGCAGACATCCAGAACACTGGCAGGTCTCCTTAGCTGGAGATTTCCAGGATGGCATTCAGCCAGCATTGCCGACTCCCATGCCATAGGCACAGGAACTATTTCCTTCAGAGCAAGGCAGCAGAGTTGCAGCACAAAAATAATGCACTGATCACTATCTGGTGGGCACTGTCGTGAAGGCCAGAGCCCAGGTGTTGACACACAGAGATCAGTGTGTGACAGTCTGGGTGTGGGTGTGTGACGCAGTGAGTGTGTGAGCTGGCTGCTGCTGGGTAAGTTTCTGAGACCCCACACTCTTTAAGACAGGGGGAGCTCACCTGCTCTTGTCATTTCTCCCCTCTTCCTTGCTCTGCAGAGATGGGGTATACGTGTGGGGGCAAGGGGACATGTGTGTGAGAGAGAGCACTGGCTGCTGGAGAAATCTTAGCAACAGTGCACTGCTTCTTACGACAGGCACCAACCTCAGTCACTCGTCATCCAGACTTCAGACAAGCGCAGCTCCGCCGTGTCTGTTCCTCTCCCTAATCTGTACTCTGCACGAATGGATTACTAGGCACAGCAAAACCCTGGCTTCAGCATGCCTCTCTCCCCTCTCCCACCTTCACCCCGCGCAGCTCGCAGGAGGGTTTTCAGACAGAGCAAGCTGAGGGAGGGCAGCTGAACACATGCCACTAGCTGTCAGTATCCACGCTCTGCAAATCAGCTAGGCAGGTTGGATCTGACCCATGAGCCATATTTTGCCCACCCCTGCTGTAGTCAGCAGAACATATTTTAGAACAATCTTAAAACTGACTAACTGCTGGCAGGGCCGAAACAGGGCCCCAGTTTGCTCTAGGATGGGAAAGCTGCTTCCTACCTCTTCCACAGCTATGCCTGATCAACAGCAGGCATGTAATGTCATCTGAGTCAAGTCAACCCAACAGTGCAACTAGCACACCACCTCTAAACCCTGATGCTTTTCCATTCTTTCCTGGGGGAGATACTGCCGGAGAGGGCGTAGATATGTCCCATAATCCTCTGGGGTCTTCCAGTGAGGGGGAAGAGGTTACTGCAGATGTTGATCCTTCTGTAATGGGTATTTCTGCAGTGGATGCCGAATCTGAAGGGGTTAAATTGACACCTCCTGTAGAGGAGGAAGAAGGGATAGCACAGACCTTAAGGAGGTCCCAGAGAGAAACCAGGCCTCCTCAGAGGTTAACGTATGATATGGTTGGAGTCAGCAGTGAGGTGTCCATTCTCACAATACACCGTGGAGTGGTTGTGTTAAAAGATGTTAAAGCACCTGGAGACATCCAACCCAGATGATGTATCCTCTAAGCATAAACTCAGGTGTTCAACATGGTAGTGCTCACCTCATGCTAGATGCCTAAATTGTACCTATTCTAATGGGCCTATACTTTACCCTCTATTGGCTGTTACCACAACCAATAGTAGGAAATAGTGTACGTATTGTATTGTAATCAGTTTTTCTTCTTGTTACTGGTTACTTAATGGGGACATTAAGGCTTTTTCTGGTGGGGGGAGAATGTAGTCCCCTTACTAAACGTGCCTCTGTTTTTTCTGGAACGACCCTGTGTGCTGCAATCCAGACTACAATTCCCATGAGCCCTTGGGAAAAACAGGAAGGAAGGACTCCTGTGTGGGAGATCAAGGCTCTCATAAGAACATAAGAACGGCCGTACTGTGTCAGACCAAAGGTCCATCTAGCCCAGTAGCCTGTCTGCCAACAGTGGCCAGCACCAGGTGCCCCAGAGAGGGTGGACCGAAGACAGTGATCAAGCGATTTGCCTCCTGCCATCCCTCTCCAGCCTCTGACAAACAGAGGCCAAGGACACCATTTATCCCCTGGCTAATAGCCTTTTATGGACCTAACCTCCATGAAATTATCTAGCTTCTCTTTAAACTCTGTTATAGTCCTAGCCTTCACAGCCTCCTGTGGCAAGGAGTTCCACAGGTTGACTACACGCTGTGTGAAGAAGAACTTTCTTTTATTAGTTTTAAACCTGCTACCCATTAATTTCATTTGGTGTCCTCTAGTTCTTCTATTATGGGAACTAATAAATAACTTTTCTTTATCCGCCCTCTCCACACCACTCATGATTTTATATACCTCTATCATATCCCCCCTCAGTCTCCTCTTTTCTAAACTGTGCATGAAAAGAGAGGCCTAGCAGTCTGGGACTTTGCCCTTGGAGTTTGGAACTGAAGGGGAGCCAGGCTGCTCTGGAGGAGTCTGATCCAGTCCAGGGGCTGTTAGAGTGCAGCTACAGACTGGGACTAGATGCCTTTTGGAACTGGGATCTAGCAGGCTGCTTCTGATAGGCACAGCATGAGGCAGTAAGTAATTGGGCCTTGCTGGGAAAGTGCTGCCTGGGATGGAGCTGCTGCCTAGCTTGAACCGAATCTCCACTGCAGCTGCAGTTCTTCAAGCGTGCCCACTCAAGCAAGAGTCTGGGACTGTGAGTCCAGGGGCGTGCACACTCTGGGGTGGGATCAATACTGGCAGTACAAATGCTAGATATATAAGCTCCAATTATTGTTGTGCACTTTGTTAATGCTATTCATTGTTAATGTGTTAACTCCTGTTTATTTAAGTTAAGTAAAGATTGTTTATTTTAATGTAATCTATTAGATGTATATGATTTGTAATGTTGTTCTGGAATTAGATCCAGATTATAGCTGGAATGAGTATATTCCTGGAGGCTCTCAAGGCACACCAGTAAGTGTATACAAGGCCAGCCACATGGAGGCACCGCCATTGTACATTCATTACGAGCAAGGGACTGCAGCAAGGGGGTGGATAGGGCTTTCCCCAACTAAACACCATCACCACTGGGGTTCTCAGGATCTCCTTTTGGGTTAAAACCATCAGGCGCCGAGGCACACCTGTGAGTGTGACCTGCTCCGGAGTAACCCGGGGAGGAAAAAGGGGGTTACATTCACAATCAAAAATATCACTCCAGAGTAGTTCAAAAGACTTTCCTAAATGAACACTTGTCTTCTTAAGAGGATATAGGGTTGCCAACCCTTCAAGATCAATCTGGAGTCTCAAGGAATTAAAAATTAATAATAGAATCACAGAACACTAGAACTGAAAGGGACCCCAAGAGATCATCAAGTCCAGTCTCCTGCCCTCACGGCAAGACCAAACACCATCTGATCATCTCTGATAGATGTCTATCCTACCTGCTCTTACATATCTCCAGTGATGGAGATTCCACAACCTCCCTAGGTAATTTATTCCAGTGTTTAACCACCCTGACAGTTTGGAAGTTTTCCCAAAAGTTCAGTCTACACCTCCCTTCCTGCAATTTAAGCCCATTGCTTCTCATCCTATTGTCAGAGGCCAAGGAGAACAATTTTTCTCCCTCCTCCTTGCAACACCCTTTTAGATACTTGAAAACTGCTATCATGTCCCTTCTCAGTCTTCTCCTTTCCAAACTAAACAAGCCCAGTTCTTTCAGTCTTCCCTCCTAGCTCATGTTCTCTAGACCTTTAATCACTTTGTTGCTCTTCTCTGGACCTTCTCCAATTTCTCCACATCTTCAATATTTAGTTAAGTAAAGTGATGGAACTTCCTGGAATATGTCCAACCAAAATTGGCAGCCCCAGTTAGCACTTTTCCCTGAATGCCATCTATCAGGACCCATCCCACTCCAGAAAATGAAAGTTAACCGACCTACACATTTTTTCCACACATTTATAGAGAAAGATTTTCCATATTAGTCAAAATAAAATCTAAAAGATGAGTACATGCTATGTCTTAAACTTTCTGAACATGATTAATTGTGTCATTTCTTGTCTAACAAATTGTATTTAACAAATAGCTAATCAAAATGGGCTTAATTTGGGTGACTAACTGTTTCTAAATATGGATTTTTTTCCTATGTTTAATTGAGGATCTGTGGGAGAAAACATTTTACACTGATATGTTAATATCTACCAAAAAGGCCCTGATCTATGCTTGGAAGGTTCATAGAAGCTGCAGATATTTTAACATGATTGAGGCAGCTGCACTGTCGGGTTCCCTTGAGGCACTGATTGAATGCAATGACAGAAGGCTCTTGTGTTGCCTAGTGAGCCAAAATGCCTAAGTTGCCCTGCTGGAGTGGCACAATCGCATCGGGTATGTCTACACTGAAAAGTTATTTCGAAATAACAGCAATTATTTTGAAATAACTTTCCTAGCGTCTACACAGCCATTCCGTTATTTCGAAATTAATTCGAAATAGTGGAGGGCTTATTTCAAAATTGGTAAACCTCATTCCACGAGGAATAGTGCCAATTTCAAAATTGCTATTTCGAAATAAGCACTGTTTAGACACTTATTTCGAAATAGGGGGCCTCCAGCCCTTCCCAGGGTGCCCTGCTGGCCACCCTGGCCACAAGGCAACTTCTGACCTGATGCCCTGCCGGAACTGGTTCCAACCAGCCTTAAATACGATTCAACATCCACTCAGTGTGGACATGCTATTTTGAAATAGAAAAACGCTATTTCGAAATGCATTTTGAGTGTAGACGCGTTATTTCAAAACAAGCTATTTCGAATTAACTATTTCGAAATAGCTTATTTCGAAATAACGCTGTAGTATAGACATACCCACCAGGTTCTTAGTGGGGGCAGATGGCAGAACAAGGAGCAATGGTCTCAAGTTACAGTGGGGGAGGTCTAGGTTGGATATTAGGAAAAACTATTTCACTAGGAGGGTGGCGAAGTACTGGAAAGGGTTACCCAGGGAGGTGGTGGAATCTCCATCCCTAGAGGTTTTTAAGGCCGAGTTTGACAAAGCGCTAGCTGGGTTGATTTAGTTGGAGTTGGTCCTGCTTTGGGCAGGGGGCTGGACTGGATGACTCCTGAGGTCTCCAGAGGATCTAGGCACCACTGGCATGGCAGCCCTTTCAGTGCTAATGCCTTGGTAGACAAGGCAGAGGCAGGACTCCTCGCCTATCCCAAGCATCCTGTCTAGCTGCACATCCCCTCTCCCACCCAGCCCTCAACACCTCCACATAAGCATCTTTCTTCCCTAGCAATCCCTCCATTTTCCCCCAAGTCCCATTCCATCAGATATACCTGAATGACCCAGTCTGCCTTCCCTCTATATCCTACCCCCTGTGACATCCCATAGCATCATCCTGCCTCCAGAATTAATCCTTCATTGCAAGTCTCTCACCATGCCTCCACAGAAGAGGTCGTTCGTTAATGTAAGATACTTGTCCTAGGAGACAAATACCTTTTGTGTTCATGCCAAACAGAGACAGAGCAGAAGAAGGAAATTTGCCCCAAACATCTGTTTTGGAATTTGATAAACACAGGGATGTCAGTGTGCTGATATTTAAAATACAAGCTAGCAGGAGAAAGTCATATCACTCATGGATTTTGAAATTCCTGTAACTTAATAATACTTGAAAGATCTAAGGTCATGATAAAGTACATTCTCACATTACTATGTTTTCACCATGCTTGCATAACATTACCACACTCTTAAAACATCTTTGAAGCCATTGAAATGGTACTGTGGAGCTGCTGCAGATATCAGCATGATTATCTATGCTGGCAGAAACCGCTGTATGTATAATATATCTGCTGAATCCAAATACACAGTTCTCATTCCTTTTATACCAATTATACATGTGGAACTTTAGAAACTGCTGATGGAATTCCTCCTCAGCTCTACTGCTGAGAGAGGAAAAATGTCCAAGTTCTGTGTGGCAGACTTGAAAGGTTTAAGGTCCAATTACTGTTCACTGGGTTTTCTCAGCTACAACTTTTATCAACATTTCACTTGGCACAGACAAAAAAATGCAATATTAAAGATGCAGTTGTTTTTGCTGGTGATGAGAATCTAATCAGATGGTCACATAATCCAATATATTCACTTAACTAATAGAAAAGCTTTCCATCTACAAGTTCATTTTTCATAACAGCAACATATTTATTAACATAAAAACTGCTTACTTTCATAATGTCAAATATTGTACAATTTCTTTCTTGTTTTCCAGGTAGGGTTCACCTGGCTAGCTCTCTTTACAATTTATGATTTGTAGTGTATGAGAAATATTATCCTTTCTTTCTTGGAAGGTCTGTATTTCTATCTAGAAGATTCCAGTTATGGCAACCCCAAACATATGGTTGGACATTACCTTTTGATGGAAATACTCCAGATGGACCTGTTCAGGCAGGCAGGCAGGCAGGTAAATTCATCCAAAAGTGAACTAATCTGTCACACCAGCATCAAACACTGGTTGATGGTCAGACACTGGAGAGCTTACAAAAGTAATAGTCTGGAAACAGAATTTATAAGGTTGAAAGACGGAGGCAACTGCAGACAAAGGACTTGGTCTGTTCAGACAAAAAAGCTGTGCTTTGTCAGGAATGGCAGACGAGCCTTTTCTATTTGAATCCTGCCTTTCTGATTAGAGAATGTTAGTGACACAAAGAACCTTTAGTTGTTCCTCTGTCACTTGCTCTCTTCTCTTTTGAAATACAATACTGAAGACCTGTCGAAGTCTACACAAAGTGACATAGTTTTAAGTATAGTTTAGACCCCAGGCCCTGGCATCACCCATGCTCCGCCCTCCACTGGAGTTGGACAAGGTTCATCTCCAACTGGTGGCCCAGGTGACTCAGGTGCGTGAGGAGGCTGGGGCTCCTCTGGCTGGGGACAGAAAGGGTGTCTCTTGGGAGCTCCAGATCAGGAGTCTGGCAAACTAGATTCCCCCAAATGTGACAGGGTAGGTGAACCTATGTCTAGGTTCCTGCATTGAGTCAGCATTCTGGGGCTTCAAACACAATTGAGTACCCTGGTCAGAGCAAAGAGAAGGGGCCTTCACAAGTTGGAGAAATCTGCCTCTGATTTTCCTCAGAGGAAATAACAGTCTCAACACTGAGGAGAACAAAAGTGGGGAGAGCCCCTCTCCCCCATTCTTCTCCTTTCTCCTCTTCCCCTCCAAAATAAAATAGTTGAAGACCAATTCCTCATGGGGAATTGCATACTCACTGTAGACCTCTTGGGTGGTAGAAGGGAAGCAAACATGTTGAATAATTCCCAACAACTTTGGAGAGTTTAAATAATTAGATCAATTATACTCTGTAAATTAATGCAGATTCTGTGTTTGTTGAAAGCTAACATTTCTATGTTAAAGAGGGACAATGCCAGTATTAACTCATATAGCAGTGCAAGTCTAGAGCAACTACATTTGAACCCAGGGAAGTTAAGCCAATGTAAAACGGGTTTCAAGAAGAAGAGTATCAGCCCTAGGGTGTTTCAGTGAGGGTAATTACAGTAATATTTCTATAACTGGAGGGACAGGTACAATGGTATCCTTTAGGTAATAGTATGATTATGCTTCTTGACTTCAGGCTGTGAAAAGTTGCCATTTTAAACACTTACGTTTTGTGGGTTTTACACTTTGGAGTTAACTGCAGCCTAAACCTTGTGATACACATATCTCAGTTCTATACCTATCTTGTTTTAAGTTTAAATTAACAAATACACAAGCTTGTTTATTCACAATGGATTTTGTTACTCATATAGACCTCAGGACCACCATATTAGTTCCCTAGTTTTTCAAGTATAAGTCAAGAGCATGTCTGCTTTATTGGACTGTCAATCCAGTGATGAATTAGGAAACATAAAATGTATCAAGGGTTCTATGTACATTCTTATATCATCTCTGTTGGTAGAGGGACTAATTCTGCTCCCAGCTAGACTGCTGCTCCTTAGACTTCAGTGGACCATCAATGTCAGTATTCAAAAGAAAGTCAGATTTGATCTTTTATGTTTTGTAAAGATAGAAATCACGTGTCCTATAAAATGGCTGACAAAAAAAAACATAATAAAAGGACTTGCAGGTTAAAAAGAAAAAAAAATCAAGTGCTTTATACTGTCAATTATTTAGGAAAAAAAACCAAGCCCCCAACGGATGGATTTCCTTATTGATTCAGCTAATGTAAACTATAGTAGACAGATAGGGACAAGCAACATGGTTTGGACTCTTTATTCCAGCCCCAAAAGGCATAGCACACAAAATAAAATTAATGCTCTCTTTAACTGTGTCAGTGCGTTTCATGTCATTTTTCAGAAAAGTGTAAGAGACATTAAAGAGAAATTTACTTACTTGCCTATTGTGATAAGTTAATGTTAAACAAATTCACAACAATGATCTAGAATGGAAATATGATTTTATTTTATTCTGAATATCAATACTGCCTGTTTGTAGCAAACCTAGCTCCCTAAATCCCCTGCCATATGTCAAGTGAAATTCACAAAGAGATAGTCAAAGAAAAGCACAAGGGTTGAATGTTGGCAGGCTTAAAACAAGAAATCCAACTTCATAATAGTCCTCTGCATCACATTGTATTAAATGAAATTTTAATTCAGTTCCAACAGTTCTGATCTATTGCCACCAACAGTATGTACTCGCTTTAAAGCAGAGACCTCAAAATAAAGTAATTTTCTGGCTGAATACCAGATCTGCTTTGGGATGTTTTCAACCAACATTAAATAAAAATGAAGCAAGACAGCAAAAACAAACAAAAAAAACCCAGAAAACCCCACATCAGAACAAGGAAGCCTGCTAAACAACCAGTCAACCCAATGTATGACCAAGATGCTAACAGAGCACTCAAAAACGATAGTGCCATCATAGACAAACTAAATGAATTTTTCACATCAGTCTTCATGGCTGAGGATGTGAACGAGATTTCTAAACATGAGCCAATCTTTGTAGGTGACCAATCTGAGGAAATGTACCAGTTTGAGGTGTATCTGGAAGTTTGGGAACAAATTGATGAATTAAATTAAAAAGTCATCAGGATCAGATGGTGTTCACCTAAGAGTTCTGAAAGAACTCAAATAAGAAATTGCAGAACTATTAACTAGGTTGCAAGCTATCATTTAAATCAGCTTCTATACCAGATGACTGATGAATAGATAATCTTATACCAAGGCTCCAGAAGCACTCCTTGCAAGTAAATCTAACTTCAGTAACAGGCAAACTGTTTGAAATTAAAGTAAAGAAAAGAATTATTAAACACTAAAGAGGGGAATCTTGGCATCGTTTTCTCTGAAAACATCCACTCAATGTGCAGTGGTAGTCAAAAAAGCTAAGAGAATGTTAGGAATCATTGAGAAAGGTATAGACAATGAGAGAGAAAATATCATATTGCCTCTGTGTAAATCTGTTGCACACCCATATCTTGAATACTGCCTGCAGATTTAATCACCCAATTCACCCAGCTGAAAAAGGGCATTTTGGAATTGGAAAAAATACAGAAAAGAGCAAGAAAAATGATTAGGGATATGGCACAGCTTCCGTATGAGGAGTGTGACGGGGCAGGACGCGAGACCACGCTGCCCGACGGTAGAGGCGGCTCCGAACCGGGAGCGGGCAAGCAAGTGGGGGGGTCCGGGTTACGGCGAGCAGACGGCGGCCGGCCACGGGGCCGAAGGGGCTGCGCTAGAGACTGCCGGCGGCGCCGCGACCGCGGAATGCCGGGCAGACAGGTCGCAACCCGAGGATGTCATCAGTGACGTCACGCGGACGCCCCGGAGGGGCGGGGCAGGGGGCGCAGAGGCGGGGCCGGGAGGAGACGCCGAGGTGGGCAGAGTGAAAAGGGCATGGAGCCCGAGCAGGAGGGGGGCGAGACGGAGCGAGAGGGCGCCCAACCCCAGGGAGAGAGTGACGGTAAGCCTGGCACCGCACTGGACAACATAAAAGGTTCGTCAGGGAAGAAGCGGCCCAGGGCAGGACCGTGGACCCCCGTGAGTGGAGGGTTTAGGGGCTCCAGCCCCCTCCACTGAGTAGGGACGAGTGTCCCTGCCTTAGGGCCCTGGGCCAGGGTTCGGAGAGAGGGAGGGCCCGAGCCCCCTTTCCTGACCCAAGAGGTCACCTGCGCCACAGCTTTAGATGCTCTCTCTTACCCTGACCTGGCACGGGGAAGGGTCGGGCCGACAGGACCACAACTAAAACTCACCGGGGTATTGTAGACACTATTCAGCTCGCACGAGCCCATATGGGACGGGTTAGGGGGAATCGGTAACAAGGAGAGATTAATAAGACTAGGACTTTTTTGCTTAGAAAAGAAAGAAGAGCATATGATTGAGGTCCATAAAATCATGACTGGTGTGGAGAAAGTACGTGAGGAAGTGTGATTTACTCTTCATAACAGAAGAACTAGAGGTCACCAAGTGAAATTAATAGGGAGCAGATTTTAAACAAACAAAAGGAAGTATTGCTTCACAGAGCGCATAGTTAGCCTTTGCCAGAGGATGTTGTGAAGGCTAGGATGAGAGCACTGTTCAAAAAAGAAGTAGATACATTTATGGAAGATAAGGCTTGTGCCAGGATTAGCACAGATGCAAAACCATGTTTGGAAAGGTCCGTAGTCTTTGTTTGCCAGAAAGTGAGAATGAACTACAGGGGATCAATCGCTTTGTTGATTACTTGTTTTGTTCATTCCCTGGGTAGCACCTGCCACTGGCCACTGTCAGAAGACAGGATGCTGTGATAGATGGACCATTGGTCAGAGCCAGTGTGGACATTTTTATGCTCTAATAAAATAATTCTAAGATGATCCAACAAGCTGAAACCAATTCTCCCATTCATGATCTGCTTCCCAGTTTAATATTTACAGCCTTAAAGGATGAGGCTGAATGTTGAAAGGTAATCACAGTTGCATGCAGACAATAAGGTGATTTCCCCTCTCTGAACACCCTGAATTATTTTACAGCCAAGGGTTATAGAGCTTCACTTTTTCTTGGTTATACTTTGAAAATATCTGTTTACTAAATAAAGAGGAGAACATGTATACTCTACTATCCTGTTTTGTGCCGTGTTGTCATTTTGTCACTTGCATGCACATATAAGCACTATTGCATTTCTGAGAACTAAATACCCATAACTGCTTCTTTGATCTTGGGTTTTTCTAATTGTACTCTCCTAATAATCCTTTCACATGCCAGTATTCACCTATATTTGACATTTTTCCTTCATGAGTCAGGTGAAGCACGTATTGCAGTTAGTAAAGTACTAGTTGCTACTCTGCACTATCGAACAAGTAACATTTTTCTCTACTACGAAGCATACAGCAAAGTGCCGGAAGATTGGGCATGTGGTATAAGAGGACAAACAGCAGTAGTGACTTTGCTTATCACATTTTCATAAATGTTGGAGTTGGAAAGGGCATTAAATGATACAGGTTGTCTCCATATCTCTTCAGGATTATTTCCTGTAGAAAATGATTTGTATTTTATGTCTTAAGAGAACACAAGAGGTACATCACTATCCTTGGGAGACTATTCAACAACTTAATGCACCTCCCTCTCCGGAAGCATTTCTTGATATTCAGTCTAATCGTCCCCCTCTCAACTCGCAGTTATACTGCCGTACTCCCTGGGCATCACATCCTTCTTCTATTTAGCTATTTATGTCCTATCCTTCCCTTAACAATCTGATTATCTTTGTTGTTTCTTTGTCATTATGCTCTTATTGTTATTATTTACACTGTGGTAGAATCTAGCAGCTCCACTTATGGACCAGGAGCTTATGGTATTAGGTGTTGTAAAAACACATAACAAAGAGCTAGTCCTTGGCCGAAACATTTTAAAATTTCTCTCATATTAAATAGATTTAGTTTTGGTTGTTTGTCGTCAGTCTCCCTCCCCGTACTTCTGTTCCTTTCGTTGCTCTTAACACCTTCCAAATTGTCAATATCTTTCTGTTGGTGCAATGCCTAGAAATTAATACAATGTTCCAAGTGCAGTTGACTCAGTGGTATGCAAGCAGGACCATTATCTCTGCTCTGGAATGAGGTAGACCCAAATTATACTGGCCTTTAATGCTGCCTTTTTGCACTGTACACTCACGTGTAATATGCTGTCCAATCATATCATTCAGCTTTATATTCAGCTTTATATTCCTCCCTACCAGGGAGTATGTGTTTTAGTTTATTTCCCCCCAGATGTATCAGCTTTCAGGTTTTAAAGTTGATGCTTATTATGTTAGGTTACACAACGTTTCTAATCTCCCTAGCTCTCTATATTCTTCTCTTGGGCTGAATGGAGTTGAAAGAAAAATAGGGCTCAATGTTAAGTTATTGAAATACAGAATTGAACCAAAAATGATTATTAAGGATTTTACCTTTTTCTCTTTGGGCATGTCTACACTGTGTGGCTATTTCAGGATATAGGAAGTATCCCGAAATAGCTCCCTCACATCTTTACACGCCCGTTATTTCAAAATATTTTTCAAAATAATGGGCGAGCTATTTCAGCATCCATGTAACCCTTGTTCCATGAGGGTTAAGGGATGTCTCAAAATAGTGCATTATTTTGAAATTTGGCACTGTGTGGATGCACCAAATTTCAAAATAAGCTATTTCAAAATAGAATAAAAATAAGATACACAATTTGCGGTCTCTTCCAGTTCTAATGTTCTATGATTCTATGAAAGTGTGCATCTTATTTCGAGTTCGGGGTGCTGTGTAGACGCACACTTTGTGCCAAAGACTTGGGAAATAAACCAGTTCAGTGTGGGGGTTTTAATACACATTTAAAAGATTAAGCAAGATTAAAAGATTAGTTATAAATCAAATTGAACTATAAGTGAAAGATGCCACTGTCTAGGAGAATTTAGTTCTTCTGACTTCATTTACAGGAAATACATTATAATGGTCAAATTGATATTAGAGTAGGAATACGAGTAAGTCAATGGTTTGATTTTTCTGGCTTGCCACTTACTAGAAGTAGTAATTAAATCATACTGAGTAAGTTAAGAAAAACAATACTTCTTACGGTTTTACAGAACGGTTGATGGGAGAATTGATTTTACTTTAACTTGATTAATTTAACTCAAAGTCTGCTGAAAACAGCAGTTTTCACTAGTTCTTGATTTTAAGGAAGTACAATTCACAAAATGATTTCCCGGTAGCTTCTTTTTGGTAGTAAGCTTGATTTCCTGATAATTTTTTCCAATAAGCTTTGCTGTACATGAAAATTATAGTAAACCTGGTTTATCTAAAACATTTCCCTTCCCATGTTACACAATGCCTACATTTTTCTGACAGTCACTTTAGAATATTGACATTATCCAGGGAATCTCTCACTGTTTCAATAACACACTTGAGGCTTCACATCTACTTTGGGAATAGTTAGCAATACACAAAGAGAGGGAGGCAGAGATACCTATGGGTGCACATAAACTCTGGTGGGCATTGGAAAGTTTCACACATTTCAGACTGCACTATACAAGGATCTTAGTATAAAGACCTTCTTGCCTTTAAAGCCTCTCATTCAACTGACAGTTCCGTCTTAGACTTATAGCTGATATTTACTTCTGTCTTCCTTGGTAAGGTATGATCTGTGGTTTCTTGTTCAGTAGGGCTTTGACCTAAATATCTCTCTTAGTTAAACCTGAGGCTTGGCTTAATTGGAATGGAGCAAGGTACATGTTGGCAATAGAGTCCACACCTCATCCCCACCACTTTTTTCCACAAGATAGGCATCTTTTGTAGCATTCCTCTACCCAGCCCCAAGGACGCCCTTGTTCAGTTAGAGGTTCCAGCATATTGGTACAGGTCATCAGGAACCAATGACTTGACACCTGTGTCTTGGGGATACATTGAAGGTTCTAGGCTAGGATGGCTGTATTGCAACCTGATTTATTACAAACTGTAAACATATATCTCTTAGAAACAGGACACAAGAAGTTGTGGTATGAAATGTAAGGCAAGTTTCTGATTAGGCTCCACACTCAAATGTCTTGCTGAGTCAAACAGAATTCAGCACTTACTCCAAATTGTACGTTCACTCACTTCTCCACATATTTTCATGATACTGAGTTCATGCAACACTGGGAAAATAGCCTCAGAAGCAGAGTAGCTGCTAGGACAAGCATATTGTCTTTAACCTACTAACCCTTTCCCTTGCATTGCTGGCTCATTCCGTGAAGGATGCACAGGAGCTTTTTGATCACTTTGCTACTTCTGCTCACCATTTTGGACTCACAGTGAGCCTCAAGAAGACAGAAGTTATGCCTCAGCCTGTCTGAAAAGAGTCCAGCACTCCAGTTATCACTGCTGCTGGTACAGTCCTCAAGGCTGTTGACAAGTTCTGCTACCTGGGAAGTGTACTGTCCTCTAGCATAAATGTGGATTATGATGTATCTGCCCGACTAGCCAAAGCCAGCTCTGCCTTTGGAAAATTGACCAAACGCCTATGGAATGACCATGGTATTAAACTCCATACCAAGATAGCGGTTTATCAGGCAGTTGTCCTGAATGTCCTGCTGTATGGCTCAGAGTCATGGACAATATATCATCGCCAAGTTTTGAAGCTCAATCAGTTCCATATGCATTGTCTGAGGAAGATTGCCCACGTGAATTGGTGGGACAAAATTCCTAATACGGAGGTTCTTAAGCTGTGTGGTGTCATGGGCATGGAAGCAATGCTCATGAACAAACAGTTTAGCTGGATTGGTCATGTTATGAGGATGGATGATACACAGATTCCAAAGATGGTCTTCTATGGCCAGCTTGCTCATGGAAAGCTCTCTATCGGTGGTCAGTATAAGCACTATAAAGATATCTTAAAGGCCAATATGAAGTCATGCGGCATATCTCCCAATGATCTGGAAACTCTAGTTCAGGACAGATTGTCCTGGTGACAAACCATTGTGCAGGCTCTTAATTGCTTTGAGAGTCAGCGTATCCAGGCATTGCAGGAAAAGCGCAGGATCCAAAAAGAACAGTTGGCGGCTTTTTATGTGACATCTACAATTGGCTCTGCCAATCAAGGATTGGTTTAGTCGCTCACCAATGGCATCATAGAAGATGAGATCCGTCGATTGATGGCTTAATCCAAGACTAACCCTTTGCCTACACAAAAAAAGATTCTTTAACCACATCTCTTAGAAATGCTAACTCTTGCTACATATGTGGCCAACCAAAGTCATTCAGACCTAAATCCAGTTAGACTGTCTTCCTTACAGTACTCAAAAATTTTTGTTATTAATTATTATTGAGAAAAAAATGACTCCATTGAGTTAGCTTCATAGATTAAAAGGAGATGACAGGTAAAACAGCAGCATCCAAATGTATTGTATTTGGATTGTATTTTCTCCCCCTCCAGCTATCACCTATCTTCTAAAATATGCTGGCTCAGCATCCTATCTCTAAGTCCCATTCAGAATTTACATTGTGAGTTCTGTCAAGATGAGGTGATGTCTACCCACCTATCTATAGCATGTCATGCTCTTTGAACATCCTTATTTACAACAATAAACAAGTAGGCTACAAGTAAGTAGTGCTAATTACTCAACAACTGCTGCATGTGTAAGTGGGAGCTGCTGGGTGTCCAGCATGTTTGAAATGCAGGCCATTGATCTAGCATCCTAACTCAGGATTTGGAGTTTAGCTTTATAAAAAAAACACTCTCAAAAAGAGGATGAGAGCTATCACTGATATTGAAGTTGCATGACTATGTAGTAAGCCAAATCACCATTTTGTCCTTAGGATTTAGTGGTCTTCAGAAATAAACGACAGTCATTCCAAATATAGATTAGTCTAACGTAGTAAAATTTTTGTTTGCAGCATGTTTACGCTAGGGATGTAAAATCCCATTAAATGAATTAACTGGTTTAAGTTTGATACGTTAACTGATTAAACAAGGGCGGGCAGGAGGATGGTGGGCTGGAGTGGCAGTCACGCCACAAGCAGGGTTCGCTCCATGTAGCCTGGCTACTCCCAACCTTGTGCTAGGCTGCTGGCCCCCAGCCTATGTAGGCTGGTAGTCAGCAGCCTTGCACAGGGTTGGAAGAGGCATCCCTTCCACAAATTAAGCTCTGTTTAAGGGTATTTCCATCATCCTCTTGTAGTATTCTTTAAGGGAACTGTTAATTTATAAACTATGTATCCATTTCACTCCATATGTAGTGGTAACCTTTAAAAATAACACATATATTTTTATGGTATTTGCATGAATTTCTGATTGTAAGTAGACTGCATTCATCACAGTAATCACTGTCATGGTAAAATGTGGCAAATGTTAAGTCTATGAAGCCCACAGCACCAGAGAGGTCCAGATCAATATGATATCAATAATCAAAGCAAAAGGACATGTTAGCCTTATTTACTGCTGCATTTACAGTTTTCAGCACTGCATTTCCAGACCATTCTTAGCCATTCAGGTTTAGTATTCATAAGGAGAGAAGATTCATTATATTAAACAATGCTGTACATTCAAAGTGGTAACATTCATTAGCAATGTATAGGATACGTTGCAGACTTCTTTAGATCCAGCTCTGATTTTCCTATTAGGACTCATATAATCCAAATAGTACTATATTTCCCTGTCATGAACACATCATCCTTAGGAAAAAGTAATTTAAATATAATAACAGAAGTATTCTGCATTTTCAGAGGGTGAAAATAGAATACTGTGTCATAAGGAAAGTGGTAACATTCATTAGCAATGTATAGGATACATTGCAGACTTCTTTAGATCCAGCTCTGATTTTCCCATTAGGACTTATATAATCCAAATAGTACTATATTTCCCTGTCATGAACACATCATCCTTAGGAAAAAGTAATTTAAATATAATAACAGAAGTATTCTGCATTTTCAGAGGGTGAAAATAGAATACTATGTCATAAGGAATAATATACTTTAAATCACATTCACACCAGCAGTAACTCCACTAACCGTTCAGCGAGTTTCTACTAAGAGAAATTAATTGTCATCATGTGTTCTAGTCATCCCAAATCTTTAATGGATTCAGTCTTATGTATAGTTAATATGGTGATACATGATTATAGGGTAAAGTGCAGCAAAGGCAATATCTAACATTCCATAGGGGCTTGCATTCTAACCCAGTCTTTTCAGTGGCTCATAACTTTCTGAATCTTCAGCTTTCTAACCAAAACTTTCCAGGCTTAAAGATGAATTGCAAGCTTTGAAGAAAGCCATTTAACCACCACCACCACCACCACCTTTCTATGAACAAAATGAAGGGGAATCTAAAGTGAAATATTGCATGGAATTAGTCATGTCAGGGGGAGTTTGAGCTTTTCTGGAGAAGATTGGGTTTGACTTAATTAACATATGAAAGTCAGAGAATTGCAAACTGAAAATGCACAGGAGATTTTCAATTAATTATTTGCTATGGCTCTGATTCAGCAAGGTATTTTGGTATGTGTAGTCCTATGGAAATCACTGACTTCTTTGACACCATTCATGTTAAAGTTAAGTCTACTTTTAAATGCTTTTTGAATCATGACCTAAACTTAAAGTGAAATCCATTCCACCTCCAGAGAACTTTGTATTTAGGCTTTCTGAGTGTGACCGAGAGTTCACTGAAGTCAATGGAAAAGACAACTATTGGCTTCACATCAGATGGAGGTGACAAGCAAGCACTCAAAGCTGGAAAAGAGATTAAAGCCAACTCAGGGCAAGGGACTGTTCCACAGCTCCCTATTGCCACTACTGGAGTCCTTCTGAATCAGTTGCATAGTGATGGGATCACTACAAATGTCTCAACAAGGACCTAAGATCCTATCTCTTGCTCAACCAAGAGCTAATGTCAACAAGATAACAGACTTTTTCTATAATACAAACACCGAGGTAGCAGCATAGCCTCTTGATATCTCCATCACACAGCCTCATATTGTGACCTCACAACACATTAATTTAATTATAATGAACAAAACTAAGGACTGGACAAATAGCTGCATTCTTCATAAAAAAAACTGTTAATGAAATGTAATATTGAAAAATAAAACATACAGTAGGTAGGGAAGGATTACATAACATATACCTTATATGCAGTAGAACTACATAAACATATATCTTATATGCAGTAGAACTGTCTCCAAGTAGAATGTTTCTCAACAGTTGTCATTAGGCATCAGTGGGCATTCATGAATGTAATTACCATACAAGATGATTTTTTTCTTGTCTGTAATTTTATTCAACATATTCTTTTGACCTGGAATCCTCTCTCCCTTGATACTTAAAACAAAGCAAAGATGAAAAATCAGAAGAGATGTCTAGTTCTCAAGGCTCCTCCTTAATTACTCTAATAAGCTAGCCGTGGAAAACAAAATGAAAGGCATTCACCCAGAAAGAAGGCAGGCTACATTCCCCATGCAAACTGTGCTCCAGTTAAGAAATTCCTGTCTTGCACTTAAGGCACCAAGCTGCAGTATTTTTTCTTTGTCAATAAAAACAGCAAACTACCACTTCTGAATTGTTGGTCCTGCATCTCTAGAGCAAGCCTCCTTTCTCTAAGCAAGCAAGCATTAAACATGATGCAGATGCTATACATCATGTAGGAATCTTTGAAGCAGGGAGCAATGTGAAAGAAGGATGTAAAAATGGTGATAGTAAAGGAATTTCTCCACCCAAAAGATATTTACCAACAAAAAGCAGCAAGGAGAAAACTTGGATACCATCAAAGAGCTCATAACAAGCGTGTTTCCTTTGTCTCTAAGGGTATGTCTACACTACAAAGTTAATTCGAACTAACAGCCGTTAGTTCGAATTAACTTTCATAGGCGCTATACATGCAAACCGCTAGTTCGAATTTAAATCGAACTAGTGGAGCGCTTAATTCGAACTAGGTAAACCTCATTCTACGAGGACTAACGCCTAGTTCGAATTAAGTAGTTCGAATTAAGGTTTGTGTAGCCACTTAATTCGAACTAGTTGGAGGCTAGTCCTTCCCAGCTTGCCCTGGTGGCCACTCTGGGCCAAGCCAGGGAAACTCTTCTGCCCCCCTCCCGGCCCCGGAGCCCTTAAAGGGCCACGGTCTGGCTACGGTGCCCGTGCCAGGTGCAAGCCTGCCAGCACCCAGCCAGCAGACCCTGCACCTGGCACGCATGAGCCAGCCACCCGCTGCCACCCAGCCCTCCGCCTCTTCCCAGGACCAGGCTGGCGGCTCCTAGGAGCCTGCCCGGGGCTGCAAGAGGCGGGCGCCCGCCTGGTCTAGTGCGGAGATCGTGGACCTCATCGAGGTTTGGGGGGAGGCCTCTAAAGTCCACAACCTCCGCACTAGGCACAGGAAAGTGGCCATCTAGGGCAGGATAGCTGCCAGCCTGGCCACCAAAGGCCACATGTGAACCCAGGAGCAGGTTTGCATGAAAATCAAGTTGGTCCAGTGAGACCCCCGACCCTGAGCTTAGAACAGAAGAACAGAAGAACAGCTGTACTGGGTCAGAACAAAGGTCCATCTAGCCCAGTAGCCTGTCTGCTGACAGCGGCCAACACCAGGTACCCTGAAGGGGATGGACCGAAGACAATGACCAAGCCATTTGTCTCATGCCATCCATTTCCAGCCTTCCACAAACAGAGGCCAGGGACACCATTCCTACCCCCTGGCTAATAGCACTCCATGGACCCAACCTCCATGACTTTATCTAACTTCTCTTTAAACTCTGTTATAGTTCTAGCCTTCACAGCCTCCTGTGGCAAGGAGTTCCACAGGTTGACTATTTGCTTTGTGAAGAAGAACTTTCTTTTATTAGTTTGAAGCCTGCTACCCATTCATTTCATTTGGTGTCCTCTAGTCCTTATATTATGGGAACTAATGAAGAACTTTTCTTTATGCACCCTCTCCACACCACTCATGATTTTATATACCTCTATCATATCCCCCCTCAGTCTCCTCTTTTCTAAGCTGAAAAGTCCCAGTCTCTTTAGCCTCTCTTCATATAGGACCTGTTCCAAACCCTTAATCATTTTAGTTGCCCTTTTCTGAACCCTTTCCAAGGCCAAAACATCTTTTTTGAGGTGAGGAGACCACCTCTGTACACAGTACTGAAGATATGGCGTATCATAGTTTTATACTTCCCCTCCTCCTTCTTCCCCTGGCTTTCCCCTTCCAGCTCCCTCCTCCCAAGTTTCCCCCTCCCCTCTCCCACCCTCTCTCTTCCCCTCTCCCACCTCCTTTTCCCAGTCTTCCCAGAGGTTAATCCCCCCAGTTTTGTTAAATAAAGAGAGTTTCTATTTTTGAACACACGTGTCCTTTATTTTTTACATCAGGAAGGGGGGCTAGGGAGGGGTAAGTGGAAGGAGGTGAAGGAGGAATGGGGCACGGGCCCCCGATGGGGAGAACTAGGGTGGCTGTGCGGGCTCCTCGGGGTGGAAGCTCTCCTGCAGGGCCTCATGGATCCTGACAGCCCCCCGATTGACCCCCCGCGGATGGCAACCTGCGGCAAGTGCAGCCGGGCTGATGGCCGAGTGCTGTGATGTGCCGAGTGTGGGCACTCAGGGCACTCCAAGACAGGACTGCTTTGCTGTCCGTCATCGAGGTAGACAAGCAAGCGGGGAACCCTGAGAACTGTCTGTCCGGGGTGGGGGTCAGGTCCCTTTAAGCACAGCCCTCGACTAGTCTGAGGCAGCAGCTCCATACTTTAAGTCCTAACCTGACGCCCTGCTGGCACTGGTTCCGGCAAGCCTTAACTTCGGTTCAGGGTCCACTCAATGAGGACATGCTAGTTCGAATTAGCAAAACACTAATTCGAATTAGTTTTTAGGTCTAGATGCACTAGTTCGAATTAGCTTAGTTCGAATTAACTAATTCAAATTAAGTTAGTTCGAATTAGTGCTGTAGTGTAGACATACCCTAACATGCCGATTTTTACTTTTTACCTGGGAAAGGGATTTTTCTCTCCATATAAATGCAAAATACATAGGAAACAAATCTTAACAGACACAAGATACATGCACCACACTGGAAAACAATGGGCCTGATTTTCCATTACTATGAGGTGGAAGGAAGTGTCCAAAGTAGATTTAAACACCTTCAGATTATTTATATTTTTCAGGCTATCTAGGCCTGTGGTTGAACCTTAGGAGAAGTTAGGACAATTTTGAGGCTCTAACCCATGTTCTGACTACATTCTCATGACTGAGAAAAATTAGGAGTGCAGCATGCAATCCATCTCCTATACTAGGAGTGGTGCTTAGGACGAGGTGGATGGAGATTTATTTGTTTTGTTTTCTGTTGCATTCTGAAGTTTTTCTGCAAAAGAATCTTGAAAATATAAATACATATGGCTCTACTGTGTACTGTAGAATATACTGCAATCAAAGGAAAAATTGTTAACACTATTATTTTCAGTTGTGCCCATAATATGCTAGGTGCTTTCTAATGAGAAAAGAAGGTAGATGCCTTTCTTAAGAAGTTCACCATCTAAAGACAAAACAGATACAGTAGAGAGGAAGAGTGCATTAGGTCATTAGAAGCATGAATGAAAGTGGTTCAGTGATATGAGAATGTGGAAGCCATTTTGGAGGAGAGGCACGTGAGACAACAGTTATTTATCATGTTAATTCAGTTCAGAGTTGAGGAGAATAGTGGAGCTGGGGTAATAGTTAAAGGGAAAGCTTATGTGGCAGGGAAGCTTTTTGAGAACAGGGAGTCTGGAGAATGCTTGCGTTCCATATTTAAAAAGCCAGTGGTCAGTGTAATTAGACCTGGAATTAGCAGAAATGGGAAAGAGTGAGTCCAATGTCTAACCACTGTCCTTTGGGAACAATTTGAGATGTGACTCACATAATAATGAAAAGCCACTATAATTCTGGATGGCTGCAGAAGCTCTGTAGAACAGGGAGATCCTGAGTTCTGTAAGTGATAGGAAAAGGAGTTGAACATGTGGACATAGCAAAAAGCAGCAGAAAGCAAAAATCTTTGGAGTGAAGAGTCACATTTCTACCTAGTCCCAATGTATGGAATTAATGGGATGGGAGATAGTGGGAGTGAAAGAGGCGGTTTCTCACCTTAGCAGTAAATAGGTGCAGTCTCTTACTATCTCTGTCGGCCAGGGTGGAGCGAGATTCCTGTAGCTTATTCCTCTGGTGGGCCACCTCCACCACCAAGGAGTTGGGAGGTGGACGGGTAAAGAGGAATTTGGAGCCTTTGGAGACATGTAATACTTTCTATCTGCCTTGTTACTTGTAGACGGAATAGTTGCTGGTCTCTGCCATATTGTCACTGCAGGGTTCATTATTGCCTGCTTAATAGGCAGAGCCACTTTTGCCAACAGGGTGGTTTGGAGGATGTTGGTGATTTCATGTTGACTCTCTGTGACCTCCTCCATGGCAATGTTAAGGTTGGCTGCCACTCTTTTAGAAAAGGTCTTGAAACATGATAAAGCTGTCTGCTGTGGTTGGTGGTGGTGGCATCACTGCCTCATCGGGGGATGATGATGAGTTTGTATCAGGAGATGTGTCCGGTCCTGCTTGCCAATATTGTGGCGCCTGTGCCTCCTCTTCCATTTGTTGTGGTGATGGAGATTGTGGTGGTGCAGAGGGAGCAAGTTGGATGGTACGCTGCTTAGTGTGGTTCCTCCTTATAGTTGTAAGCCCATGGGCTCCAGCATTGCCAGTGTGTGGCATATATGGCATCAGTGATGGCATCCACAGATGGTGGTCCCCGTGATGGGATATCCCTGCCTGATGGGAGTCTCAAACTGGCATGATCGGATGAGAAAGTTATGTTCCCACCATCGTCTTCAGCGCTAGATAGTTCAGGAGGTGACATACAGTCTTTCGGTGTCACTGTACCGGGTGAAGTATTGTTGCTGAGGAAAGGTGAATTGAATGTGGAGGAGACAAGTAAGCCCCTCTGATGCAGGTACCTCAGCATCGGAATAGATGTTGCCGTGTTTGTCTGCATCAATGCCGGCGTCAGCATCGGTGACAAGGTTTCCGACAGTGCTGTGATGTGTACAGTGCTGACATGCTACAATGGTGCTGGTATCTGGTGTAGATGGTTGTTACAGTGACTTGGTAGTAGTTCTCTGCACCAACGTGGTGACATCATGACAGCTCGGTACTGTGTTGGACACTGAGCTACGTGAGGCAGGCATAGCTGGACCAATTGCCTTGGCAGGAGTTCTGTGCACACTATGCTTGTTAATACTGCGGTCGGTGCCAGAGACACCCAGCGTATTATATGTACTCAGACATGGTGCCATTTCAGCCCTTGGTGCTGATTTCATTATTTCGCACCGTTTGGGTGACTGAGCCTTATGAGGCACCGATGAGGTGTGCTTTCTGGGTGGCTTCTTTCCTTTATCTGTCTGGGGATTTTCGGCCTCCTCGAGGCCTGGGTCAGAAACTGGGTGTTGAGATTTCTCCAGCATGATCAATTTGAGGTGGAGGTCTCTATTTCTGTGGGTTCAAGCTTTCTGTTTGGCACAATGGTGGCAATCCTGCTGGATATGAGATTCCCCCAGGCCTTTAATGCATTTAGAGAGCCCGTCAAATACAGGCATTGGTGCAGATAGTGTAATGTTTTAAAACAGGTGAACCCCAGTGTAATTAACAAACTTAGGTAGGTTCAACAGCAAATGGGAAAAAAAGGAAAGGAAGATTTGGGGGTTTTTTGAAAGGAGAGAGAATTTGGATGGAACAAATAATAAGCAACAAAACTAGAACAAGCTACTTATCTACAGGATGTAATGACGGTAAGTGAAAAGCACTGCTGAGCTCCGTCTCAAGCCGGGAACGATAAGAAGGAACTGAAGGGAGGGGGCTGTGCATGCACTGTCACAATACGTGGGACCAGTGTGCCGTGCACACTATGCATGCACGGCCCCTCCACGCACTGCTGTAAAGATTCCAGTCGATGACGCTGGGACACACTGACACCTGCTGTGGAGCACCCACAGGGACATCTCTCTTGAAGAAGGGATCGTTAGTACAAACAAACAAAGTGAGAGGACTACCACGATTGCCGGAAACATCACCACCAGCAA
Source organism: Rafetus swinhoei (assembly GCA_019425775.1). Taxonomy (NCBI): domain Eukaryota; kingdom Metazoa; phylum Chordata; order Testudines; family Trionychidae; genus Rafetus; species Rafetus swinhoei. The sequence goes on from CM033447.1 coordinate 60,669,729, forward strand.
GCAGGGGAGCCAACAGAATTGCCGGGACTTTGGGCAAGATGGGCGTGGGCTTGGCTCCACACTCCCAGAAAGAAGTGGGGCCCGGGCAGAAGGGGTGATGCTGGGGCAGCCAGCCTGCAGTCCTGGCTGGACCACACAGTCACCAGCCCTTTGAGCCACCTGGAGTGCGCCACCCAGGTCTCGAGTGGTGATTTAAAGGGCTCAATCTCCAGCCACCGCTGCTGCTGCTGTATCAGCGGTGATGACCAAGAACCCCAAGCCCTTTAGAATCACTGGGTCCTGGGGCAGTTGCCCCCTTTACCCCTCCTCCCCCCGTTGGCAGGTGTGTAGGCAAGGAGATGGCAAAAGAAAACATGGAGGCAGGGTGTGGACTGGAACAAGAAGTGTAAGAGGTGGAAGTGAAGGAGAACAGAAAGTAAAGGGAAATATGCTGAGGTAGAAGGAGAAAAGAAACCAGTGGATAAGCGTGGTTTGCAAAGGGAGTCAGAAAAGCATAGCGTTAATAAATGCATAAATAAATAAATTAAAGCATAGAGTTAATAAATAATTAAATGAGTAAATTACCTGTCTGGTTACAACAAATGAGGGTGAGATGCAAACAACAAAATTAACAAAGAAAACCAAGAAAGTGGCAAAGCAACGCTCTTGTGTAGAGCAACAAGCAGTAAAAAAAAAAAAAAAAAAAAAGGCCAAAGAAGTTAGTCAGGTGGGGAGGAAGCAGTCACTACAAAATGAAGGTTGCAATAACTAGAAGCTGGAGTGACATCAATTGCCATAGTATGGGACTTTGCAGAGGTTGAGGGTGTAACTGCAGCTTCTCTTAACGCCTGCTCTGACTGACTAGGTGAATATAAACATTTCCACTGAATGCAATGGGAATAGGATGAGACCCAGAGTTGCTCAACCATAGATGTGCCTCAGGCCATACGTCTCTATTAACCAATGGAAGGGCTTTATATCAACCCACTAATGCCCAAGACTCCTCTATTTCATGTCTGAAACATTTAAGAATCATGTAAAACATTACAGCAGAAACTCAAAGATCTAAAAAGGAATACTTGTGGTTCTCATGAGGGTAACTCTGCCATCAGAGTTCTGTGTTTCAATTAGATCGTGCAGTGATTCTGAGGAGGACTATAATATGTACCTCCTTAACTTGCAGATTTGTTGGGTTTGCAGAAAGCCAAAATAAACTAGAAGTATTAGTGTATAAGCTGCAATTATACAAACCAACATATATCTTCTCAATAACCTTCTGGCTCCATGAAAAGTCACATTATTGATTTCCATTTGCTAATGAACAGAACAGCCAATTATTAATGACTTTCAAAGTATTGTTAACATTCTCTGAACATTCTCTGAAATGTAGTTTTCCTGTTAATAAAACTACCAGGAGATTAAAGGATTCCAACTAGAGGAGAAGAAAGTTCATTGCTAGTGAGGATCAGCTGATGTGACTCATAAGACAGTGTCCATCCAGTTTTCATTTAAGCATCAGATTGTTGACACAAAGGGACAGAAGTATGAGCTACTTCTTCTTGATAGCCATTTAACAACCTTTGCAGAAATATAAATGCTACACTTTCCCTGAACTACACAAACACTGCAATAGTATTTTAAAACTGTACACAACATTAGACTGCAAATGATATGCACATTCATTTCTGCCTCCATTTGATAAGTGAACAGTCCATGATAAGGGAATCAAATTTCATGGCTAATAGGTTCACTGATTACTAGGAATTGTTGGTATTTAATTAAAAATATTTTACTCGGCCAAGAAGGTCATTATTTTGTAATGGAAGTTGGAACATTTCACTGTACCCTCTCACTTGTCACTGCTTTTTTTTTTTTCCACGCTAATTATCTCTCTCATATCAACAGCACTTGCACTGGAATATTGCTATGCATGTAAAAATCATTAGAACTTTTCCTCAAATATTAAACCTCATGATTTGGTTCTGCTCTTCAAATCCAGTAAACTTCAGATTTTGGAAAATAAACTACCCCTTTAAAAAAAATTAGGATCACATAACATTAAAGGATTAAAGAGACAATACAACTAAATGACCCTTCTCTACCAAAGAAGCCTCCTATCTGGGATAGGAGGTAAAATCAAATAGTATAACTGAACATGTAAACAAAACGCCCATTAATTTCAATAGGAATTAAATGTATCCGGGAACGAGGGGGTGATAGGGTGATTAACTCAATTAATGGTAAAGGGATAAAGATTTTCCCCCATAGTTTGTATAAGCATAGTTCCTAGAATACTGTATACACATCTAGCCACTTAAACTGATGGCAATAACAACAGTATCTGAGCATGTAGATCAGATTGACAACTGGGTCTCAGCTTTTCAAAGCTGCCTAAGAGATCTGGACACCTAGCTCCCTGAAGTCAGTAGGAATTTAATATCCATATAACCTAAGTGTCCTGAATGTCTCAGCCATAAATTACTGGTGCTTTCTGTAGGCAGCTCTATTTGTCATGGACTTTTCTTACATGTTGCATAGTAGGTCTCTCACTTTGCTCTGAACCAGCAGAAAATTTAAGCACAAGCATCACTAGAAATTAATGGCATTTTTCACATTCTTAAACATGTTCTTAAATGCTTTTTCTAGATTGTGGTGTATGTATAATAAAATTAAATGAATCACTTGTACCCTTGTTAACAGCATCCACATAATCACTTTACAATAGGTCATACATATGCAGCGCAAGCTGATGGTGCAGAAAATTATGGAATGAGTTAAAAACTCTCCAGTCAGTCCTATAACATTTCTGTCTCAAATATCTTATATCTAATGTTGAACAGTAATTCATTATATATTATTTCTCAATATATACAATACCGGTTGCCAGATTTCTCAGATATGTTTGAAATGAATAAACATATCAAATTAGTACATATACTTAACAAAAACATTCACAGTTATACCAATCACATTAAAATAAAACCCGGTAAATGAATAAAGAATTAGCTAGATTGGAATGTGCAACCCTCATACTGCTTATCACATGGAAATGGTGAAGAAAACTACTACTACATAGAAAATATCATGTTAGCCCAATAAACAAAGATAATTAAATAGGTTAATATAGTTAGCCAAAAAAGACAATTCTTTTTAGCACATTCTGTTGCCAAACAGCATCAACTGAGAAGTTTTAATGCTTTGTAATATGGGAATAATTAAGAGTTGACAGAAGCAAGGCAAAGTTGTACAATATTAACCTTGACAAGAGCTTTCCAGAGAGTACCCACTATACAGCCATGCAAATATTCAATTAAAATCTCCTGTCCAGCTAACACTGGGCCGAAAATGACTATGCTTTCTTCTCCTATATGATTTAACACTAATAAAGGTGGGCACTGGAGTGAGAAAGATATATTAAAAGAATGTGTTGTATAACAGGGATGCAGAAATGCCAGCTTTAATAAGACTACAGAAAATCAGTTTTTTGCCATCCCAGCCTCTATGACGATAATTTATCTGAGCTGTTTGCTAACCAGCACTGTTGAATCAGACCCATCTTAATTGTGTGTTCACAGTGGTTGAGCTACTATGGCATGATAGGACGTATGAGGTGGAGGACAAAACAACATTCTTTCATTGATAAGAGCACGGGAGTGGCACCTGTCCCCATTGATGTGAACTCAATACAAGAACACAGTAATTTACAGTAAACACCCCGGTCACTAATTTTATTTGAAAAGACATTAAACTGGAATCTGAATTCAGCATTTCATACTGTTAACAAGTTGACTGCATAACCTGGGCAGAGATGGAGCCCTTGGGTCTGAGAAATGCTAAAACATAGCTTGGGATGTTAGCTATTGGTTAATTGAATAGTCGATTAATCGCATGAATTTGTATCGGTTACTCACTATTCTATAGTTCCCTGGGGTGGAGTCGGCAGTCAGTGGGCTCCAGCCCCACTCCTGAGGAGCCCCCTGTCACTCCGTGTTACTGTGTCTGTATCAGAGGCAGCAGCGTGGGGTGCCAGGCGGGAGCTGGTCCACGAGGGGAGCCAGTTTAAAAACCAGCTCCCCTCACGGACCGGCTGCCTATCGCCCCATGGTGCTGCCTCTGATATAGAGGCAGCAGCAGCATGGGAGTGGCAGCAGTCCCTGTTGGGTGTGGGGACGTCTAAGCTCCCAGACCCAGTGTGAGCCAAGACTGAGCAGGGCTGCCTGCCCACCCGGCTGCTACTACACTTTAAATATAGAGCTGCAGCAGGGGTAGGGGCATTGGCAGGGGTAGGGGCATGAGCCAGGACTAAGCTGGGCGGCTGGCCAGCCTGCTACAAAAATTAAGTGGCTGGGGGCGTGGGGGAGGATGCATGTAGTCTACAGCATTAATCTATAAGCTTTTGCTTATCGGTTAATCAGTCAATCAACTACACAATTACATCCCTAAACATAGCACAGTACTCTCATTCCCTTCCTGTCAGAGTCCACACAGGGGAACCTCTGTGGTGTCATAAGATCATGCCAAATTAATAGTTTCCCCATTGCAAGGTCTTTCTGGCAAAGTCTGATGTGCATTCTCCACCGTTAGTGTTAATCAAGGAGTGTATCTGGCCTCATGTCTATGGACTCCCTTTGTTCAGAGTGCTTAGTTCCATAATTTGGTCACCTCTCCAGCCATTATCCAAACACTTATATAATTACAATGTTCCATAAATAGAACAAAATATTGGCCTGGGATGGGTTATTTAAACAAGTTACGCTATGGTTTCAGAGAGATTTGGTCATTTATGGTAGTACACACTCACTAGAAAACTGTAATGTACAGAAAAAGTAAAACGCTATAGTGCTATTTACTGTACTGTACAGCGCATGAGAAATGCCCTTTAAATTTGTGCTGGACAATGTTTAGGTCGTATTACCTCTCAAAGGTCAGGAACTCAAAAAAATGTTCAAAATGTACCTTTTAGGATATAGATTTTTGGCAGATGACAGGGACTGCAAAAAGCATTTGTTCTGACACATGTTTTAAAAATAACCAGTATTTTCACTGGTATGTTATTGACACTGCATTTGTCTGCTTGGTATATTAAATTTGAAATTATTTATTGTGTATTCACCAAACCCAGAAAGGACCCTAGTCAGCATGTAACAGCTCTTTTGATTAGTATTGTATTACAGGAAACAAAAATCATTCTGTCAATGAGTAGACAAGTTCCCATTACCAAGCCATTTCAGGAGATAACAGTGATTGTTAATGAATTAACATATGGAAAAATAAGTTAACCAAGAAAATACTGTAATAAATTTCCCCTTTTACAAAGTGTGTTGCTATAATAAATGAACTTCAGTTTATTCCCCCTACAATGTTGTGTGTGCTGACTATTCACTAACACAGCAAAAGGAAGCAGAATTATTATTTTGGCTTTCATCAGATCTGGTTACTTCACTAACATTACAGTCAAATGCTGGTTATTTTCATCTGTTTCTTATTAAGCAATGCAGAATGATTCCAGCTTTCTTTCACACAAGAAGAAGTATGTTTCACAGGGTGATAATGCAAGCATCGTCTCAACCCACAGAACTCATCTGCAACGAGATGGGATGATGAAGTTATTGTGATCAACTCCTTGGGATTTGAAACCTTCTAATACCTCTGTCTCTTTGTTTAATCATAGGTGGCTGAATCGTGGCACTGCTGTCAAATCTTACTGCCACAGCAGATCATCAAACATGTCCAGTGTGAAAGAAGCACAGTGCCTTCCAGAGATGATCTGTTGCAGGCAGAGGAGGGGAATGGGACAGCTGTTTAGTGATTGCTGCATATTCTATTCCTGCCCCCCTTCAACTGCACTCCTAGCTTCAATCAATCAGGTTTGCTCCCCAGAGCATGGTAGGATGAAGATATAGTTCCTTGTAAATCCCTGGTATGAGCAGTTCAACAGCAGTCCCTGTACTTTTTGACCACATGGTCTTCTAAATTGGGAAGTCATTAAACAGAATGCACAAGGAAACTGGGTTTCTCTATCCCCTTGTGACATTGCATGGCCATATCAGACAGACACGTGATTTAGAGTACTGATCTCTGCAGAATTGGAGCTTTTGCCATTTATTCTGGAAAAAAGGTGTCCTTTAGGAACAAAATCTACAAATCTATCAATTACCTTATGGTCAGAAGCGATCACTATGAATATCTAGTCTAACTTCTTATACAACACAGGCCACAAAACTTCAAAATAATTCCTGTAGCATATTATTTAGAAAAACATCCATTATTGATTTAAAAATGAGAAATCCACCAGGACCCATAGTGACTTGTTCCCATGATTAATTGCCCTCACTGCTAAAAATTTATGCATTATTTACAATCTGAATTTGTCTAGCTTCAAATTCCAGCCATTGGATCATGTTTTACTTTTCTATGATATGCTAAGGACTCCTCATTAAATATGTGTTCCCCATTTAGATACTCCTTAACCTTCCCTTGTTAAGCTAAATAGACTGAGTTCCTTCAGTCTGCCACTATTTATAAGCCAGGTTTTCTAATCCTTTAATCATTCTCACAGATCTTCTCTGAAGCTTCTCCACTCAATCAACATCCTGCTTGGATTGTGAACACCAGAATTAGACACAGTATTCCAGCAGAAGTCACAACAGTGCCAAATACAGAGGAGTTGATGGATCCCAGGATCACATGAGAACTTTCCATCACAGATCACACAGGGACCTCATATTCATCTGATTATCCACTCTTCTCCCCATAAAAAACTCTATTAGGGTATGTCTACACTGCAAAGTAACTGCAAATAACAGCCGTTATTTCGAATTAACTTCAGTAGCATCTATACATGCATACATTCGAATTTAATTCGAAATAGTGGAGTGCTTAATTCGAATTTGGTAAACATCATTCTACGAGGAGTAACGCCAAATTCGAAATAGCTAATTCAAAATAAGTGCTGTGTAGACACTTAATTCGAATTAGCTGGCCTCCAGCCCTTCCCAGTTTCCCCTGGTGGCCACTCTGGGCCAAACAAGGAAAACTCTTTTCCTCTCCCCCAGCCCTGGAGCCCTTAAAGGGGTAGACTCTGGCCAGATGGCACATGCCAGAGCCAGACCTGCCAGCAGTCTCTGCCCCTGACCCAGTGGCCCCATAATGAGCCAGGCAGCCAGTGCCAGCCAGCTGTCCCCCACCCAGTCCCCCAGCACACACGGGCCAGCCAGGGGCCGTAAACAGCACGCGCCCACCTGGACTGGTGCGGAGATCATGGACCTCATAGAGGTTTGGGGGGAGGCCCCCAATGTCCATGATCTCAGCACCAGGAGGAGGAACGCATAGCGGCCACCATGGCCCAGAAAGGCCACAGGCACACCCAGGAGCAGGTGCGCCTGAAAATTAAAGAGCTGCAGCAGGGATTCACCAGGGTCACCAGGGGCGGCGCCACAGGAGGGGCTGACACCTGCCCCTACTTCCCCGCCCTCGACTGCATCCTGGGGGGCAGGACGGTCCGCGCCACCTCGGGGGGCAGTGAGCCCTGACACAGGTGCGGCAGAGGGGCCAGCATGGAGGATGCCATGCCAGCGGGACCCCCAAGCTGTCCCGGCACCGGAGTCAGCAGGGTCGTCAGGGGAGGCCACACCAGGTAAATGCCATCACTGTCCCCTACCCGGGGTGGGGGCAGGGAGGGAGACCAGGGACCGCGTGTGTGGGCCATGCCTCCCGCGGATCACGCAGCCAACTGTGCATGTGCAGGCACATGCCGTGCCACCCTTGGGCAGGTGGCTCCAGCTGCGTGCCACACAGGGGCCGCGGCCTGATAGCCACACGTGTGTGTGAAGAGACCTGACATGCTCCTGACCCCGGGGCAGTACCCAGCAGGACGCCCTCCTTTCACACGCCCCCTCTACGCAGAGGCAGGGGACATCTCCCCCCCGCCTCGGCCGCACTATACACAGTACAGGGGCATGGGTGCAGTCTTGGGGCAGCTCCCACTCCTGGGGAGAGCCAGACATCCTGACCATGGCCTCTGTGCAAGCACGTCGGCTCTGATGGTGCAGGGCACGGTCGTCCTCACCTCACAGGGGGCGTTGGGCATCATCCACTGTGTCTCCAGGGAGAACTGACCACTCCCCTTCTTTCTCCACAGCTGCACCAGCTGCACGTGCAGGGCGCACCACCCCGCCTGGGACATGCTCCCGCACCCGAGGGCTCCTCCGGACCACCAGCACGCGGCAGGGGGACTGGGACCAGCACAAGGGGGCCCTGCGAGCCGTGCACCGCACCATCCAGGGCTGGGTGCAGAAGGACCTGCAGCTCCGTTGGGAGCAGCCTGCCCAGGACTATGCCATGTGCTCACACCTGCAGGCCCTGCTGCAGAGCATGCTGCCCTGTGCCACCCCAGCGCCTGCTGCCCCCCCAGCTACTGTTTCTCTTCCCACTCCTGCCCCCCCAACTCTCCCTCCTCAACCTCCTTACCCTCCTCCCCATCCCCTTGGGGACGCCGAGGCCCCAGCACCCGCCGTGCTGGGAGACTTGTGGCCCGACGAGACCCCCACCCTGAGCGATGAGATTCCCTCCCCTTCCTCCCTTGCTTCCCCTTCCAGCTCCCTCCTCCCAGTTTTCCCCTCCTCTCCCACCCTCTCCTCCCGTCTCCTGCCTCCTTTCCCCAGTCTCCCCAGACTTTCATTCCCCCTCCCCAGTTTTGTTAAATAAAGACAGTTCGTGTTTATGAAAAAACGTGTCTTTTATTAGACATCAGGAAGGGGGGCTAGAGAGGGGTGAGTGGAAGGATGTGAGGGAGGAATGGAGCACAAGCCCCCGGTGGGGAGGACCGGGGAGGCTCTGAGGGCTCCTTGGGGTGGACGCTCTCCCGCAGGGCCTCCTGGATCCTGAGAGCCCCCCAATGGACTTCCCGGATGGCAGCCTGCAGCAAGTGCAGCCGGGCTGATGGCAACGACTCCACGAGACGCACCGGCATGCCCAGGGGCAGCTCTGGCTCCATGTGGCTGAGTGCTGTGGTGTCCCGAGTGCGGGCACTCCAAGACAGGACTGCTTTGCTGTCCCTCATCAAAGTAGACAAGCAAGTGGGGAACCCTGAGAACTGTCTGTCCAGGGTGGGGGTAGGGTCCCTTTAAGCACGGAGCTCAGTTAGCCTCAGGCAGCAGCCCCACACACTAAGTCCTAACCTGATGCCCTGCCGGCACTGATTCCGGCCAGCCTTAACTTTGGTTCAGGGTCCACTCAGTGTGGACGTGCTATTTTGAAATAGCAAAATGCTATTTCGAAATAGTTTTTGTGTATAGATGCGTTATTTCGAATTAGCTTAATTCAAAGTAACTATTTCGAATTAACGCTGTAGTGTAGACATACCCTTAGACAGTCGCTGCTTCCCAGGATATAGTCCCTTTAACTGGGTGTGACTCACCACCACAGCACCTCCTGCTAACTGTTCTGCAAATTAGCTTTTGATTTCTCGGGGCACATGCCTGCAGTGGCATCACTTTCACCTGCACTTTTAGGACCTGTGTTTCTTGCCAGACCACAGTGTCCTCTTCTGGATGCAGCCCTCTGGCTGGTCCCCACTCAGTTCTCTTCCCTCTTCAGTGGGACTTGACAGTCCTCAGTCCAGCCACTTGTCTCAGTGGCAACTTGCAGTCCATGCATGGACACTCTGCTTTGTGGCAAATGGAGGTAAGAGAGGGAGACCCAGGTCCATCCACTACTCTGGGGCCCAAACCAGGAACCCTGTAGCCAGTCGTAATGCATTGCATCACCTCCAACCCAAACCATCTGTTTCCCTGGGCTATGCTCTGTCATGGTGCTCTCTCTCCCCTCAAACCTCCGACAGAACAGCAAGTCCTCCTCCCTTGACCTTCGGGGAGAGACTTACTCTGCTCTGTTGAGATGAGTGGAGCAAGAGGCACATAGGGGCACAGAAACCCTGAAAATGTAAAGCAGAAAAAGAGGGCAGAGGGGGAGGAGAAAGAAAAACACCTGTCAATTAAAGTATCTGTGCTAAATGAAGCCAATAGAGTGGGCTGTAAGTGTTTGATACTTAGCTTTTGAAGTCATTTGGGTGCTGAATATAATGGCCCATCCAGATCATGTCTTTGTTCAGTCCCTGGTTTTAAAACATGAGTTCAGGGTCCGGGACAACCCCCGCCCCTTCACCTCAGGATGCATCTCTTCCCCCCATTTCTCTGTACCACTCCACCTCTTCCCTCAACTTCCTAACCCTGCCCCATTTCTTCCTTCTTCTGCCTAGCCTCTGCCTGTCCCCACTCCATCCCTTTGCTCAACCTCCTCCCGCCAAGCAATCCCAGGAGGGATTAATTCCCAGGAAGATTAGTGGTGAGTAGAGGGGACACACTGACACTTGGAGCAGGGTGAGGCCTGCCCTCATGCTCCCTGGCAGCAGTGGAATGGGAAAGACCTGTCCCCATCCCACTCTACTGGCTCCCAGACACATCACTCCACTTCCTGCTGCTGGTGAGTGCAGGGGATGTGTCTACCTCTTCCCCCAAGCGAGAAGACTGGGAGTCAGCAGAGTGGGCTGGGGTTGATTTGCTCTGCTTCCTTTCATCTCTGATGAGTGAGGGGGAGGGACCAACCCTTGCTGCTGGTGGCAACCCCCACCCACCCTCACTAGTCCCCAAGGCAGTTGCCTCAAACCATCCTTATTAGACTATACTTTGCACTCGTGTCCCACTTCAGTTATTTCATAAACTGCCGCAGTGCACTGCCATAAGAATTCTGCCTTTTTTAAGATGGTTTGATTTAGTCATATTGATTTGAGACTGTTAACAATGCTGGCATTGTCCCATTCATGCAAATGATATTGAAGGTGCTTATTGTCAGATATAGGTTTCCATCCCACTGCAAGAGTCTTTCGATATTTTTAAGGCATAAAGTGAAAGGCCAATTTTCTACAATGATCAACTCTGGCTCAAAGCTAATCTTGACAAAACACCTAATGCACTAATGGGGGTTTTCTTTTACTAAATGAACATGTCAGGCATCTCATTACCTGAAACAAAACCTCCATGCCAGTAGTGCCACAAGAGTCCTTAACAGCCAAAGTGAAGCAGTGCATGTCAGATGTATGCAAAACTATAGAATCTCCCCGTTTGTACATACTAACTGCAATCCAATCAGTTGGGTCAATAATCGGATACGATACTGAAAGGACAAAAAGGAACACTGTTACAAGGTAATTCAGTCTGAGAATGGATGCAGTAGGTTATTACTGAAAAACACAAAGTCCTGTCCCTGACAAGGACTCTATTGTAACTTATTGGTTACAAGAAGTTTTTATGGTTTCACATTTAGGCACTCCCCAAATATCCAACAATTTACAACAGCAACAAAAAAATAATACACACATTCATAGCTGTGATCTTCAGTAGCAGGCTACAGTGTCTGAAATATGCATTTCTTGCCACACATTTTGTTAATCATTTATGAGAGTGAATGTCTTTTCATTGCAAAGTTATTGTACAGCTTTATCAAATGATTCTATTGTTTCTGTATCTCTGTGCTTTCTGCAGGCCCTGTAGAAGATTATTGCATTTGGACACTATGAAGAAAATTACAGGAAAAAACCCCATAAAACTGAATAAGATACAAAGATGAAACCAAAATGAAATATGTATATTGCCTGTATTTTTATCATGACTGACTAATTTTTAGAACTAAAAGAAATAATAAAATTTAACTGAGCACCCATGATTGGTATAGTAGAGTCTTTTATAAGATGACCCCTTGATACCTGGACAGCCTTTCCCATCTCCCAGTATGCTTATGATGAACGGGACAGGGGCAGCTAAACTTTTAAGTCACCATTCTGTGCTTTGAACCTTGGTGCATTTACTCATCCTCATTACTGTCAATTAAACATCTCTTTTCCTGTAAGGTGAACTGAGATTGCTCAGCAGGTCAGGCTCTAAGACTAACAAAAATCCAGAGGCGAGAAGGTAGCTGTGAGCATATCATGCATAAAGCAAGTTCCAGGTACATAACATCCTATAATCCCTTGTTTTTGCATACTGCAACACTGGTTCTACAACAATCAATTTACTTTAAATGTTTATTCAACTAGCATGAATGCAAAGTTACTGGATTTTGAAATTGCATCATGTATAAGCAATTTCACACAAAGTCATCTTTTTGAAGTACCCTCCAAAGCAACTGAATAGCAAAGCCCTAAAACTGAGACACCCCTCACAATGCATTCATAGGAAAATGTGTAATGAGGTTTCTTTGTAATGATTCACAAACAAAACTGGTCTTTGAATGCAAAACCAAAAACAAACATGCCCTCCCCCCAAAAAACCCTCCATGTTTAGGAATGTTGATATTAAAGAACCATGATGTTTTTCATAACTCCCTCTCCCATTTTAATAGGGAACAGTACAGAATAACATACCCTGATTTACAACATCTCTCTATCTATTTTAGAGTGTGTCTATCTGTGTGTCTGTTTTTCCATTTGTTCAAGAACTCCTCATAAACTATAAGAGCTAGGACCATAAAATGTGGTAGGCAGCTTCCTCTTACCCTAACTTAAACCAAGGTGGGTTTGGTTGTGCCTGGAAAATGTGAAGTGCCGGGAATGGGACTATTTCCCCATAACATGGAAAGGGAGGGGGCAGAGAGAGGAGGCAGGTGAAAGAAGCTATGTCTAGACTATGGAGTTTTTATGGGATACTGGAGGTATCCTGGAAAAACTCCACTGCATCCAGGGAACACGTCTATTCTTCCGAAATTTTTTTTGGAAGAGCAGACGCGGTCTTTCGGGAAGCCCTGTAAACCTCGGTTCATGTAAACCTCGTTTCATGGGCTCTTCTGAAAGAGGAGGATTTTCAAAGTGTGGAGGACAATTTGTATACCTTTTTTCCGAAAAAGAAGTGTAGTGTAGACATAGCCATAGCAGGGAGAGATAGAGATGGGATAGATGCATTTCTGAGGCTATGTCTAAACTACATCCTCTTTCAAAAGAGAGATGTAAATTAGGCAGATCGAAAGTGCAAATGAAGCAGTGATTTAAATATCCCTCACTTCATTTGCATAATCATGTCACAGCATTCTTTCGAAAAAGGGTATTTTGAAAGTGAAACCGCCATCTAGACATGGTTCTTTCAAAAAAAAAAAAAAAAAAAAGAAAGTTCTTCTTCCAATCGCTTTTTCAAAAGCGGGTCATTCAAAAGTGAAAGTAGTCTGGACACATTTTTTTCAGAAAAAAACTCCTTTTTTGAAAAACCATGTAAACCTCCTTTTTTTTAGGAAGAGTGTTTTTTTCGAAAAAGGGTTTTTTTCCAAAAAAAAACCATGTCCAGACTACTTTCACTTTCGAATGACCCATTTTTGAAAAAGTGATCAGAAGAAGATATGCAAATTCCCACAGAATTTGCATATCCTCTTTCGAAAAAAAATGTAGTTTAGACTTCCACTTAGGGTACATCTAGACTACAGGCTTTTGTCGACAGAGACTTTGTTGACAGATACTGTCGACAAAGCCTCTGTCGACAAAGAACGTCTAGACTACAGCTCGTTCTGTCGACAAAGCAAGCCGCTTTTTCGACAGAGAGTCTAGGTGCTCTCTTTTGAAAAAGCACAGTGTGGATGCAATAGCGTCTTTTGTCGACAGAACAAGGTCGACAAAAGGCGTTATTCCTTATAGAATGAGGTTTACTGCCGTCGACAAAACTGCCGCGTTCTGTCGACTGACTGTCGACAGAACTCGGCGGTAGTGTAGACGCAGGTATAGTTTTGTTGACAAAAGTCCACTTTTGTCGATGAAACCCTGTAGTCTAGACACACCCTAAGTGTAAAACTCTCATATTTCTATAGGTTGAACCTCTCTAGTTGGGCACTCTATTTAGTGGATGTCCACTTATCATGGATGTGGCTAAGTTTCCTGCAGTCCCATAAAGTTTGTGTACAGCCACATGAGTCCTAACTGTCAATTTTGTGCTGTTATTTAGCTCTAAATTATCCCTAAATGTCTTCTAAGAGCCCAGTGGAAGTGTTGCTCGACAATATTGATCTGCCGTGGTTTGGCATCGTCAGATCCTGAGGGTGCCAGACTAGCACCCTTGGAACAAAGGAAGGCTAAGGGTCATTTGGACTAGCAATGAAGTGGCGGTCTGTGGAGGATACACTGCATCCATTGCATGCACTTATGAAGAATGAGTTACAAGAGTCTAGAAGGACAATCAGTCTCCCTCATAGAATACTGGATATTGTCAGGAGGCGGCAAATTGGGATTAGAGACACATTCATATCTCCAGTTGCTAGAGTTAGGGGAGGAGGGAACCATGCATTGATCACTATAGGTGTATAGCACATAGAAAAGTATCAATTTTGGGAAGCAGTTGTTCTGGGAAACAAGAGTGGAAGGGGTATCCATATTCTGTGTGTGTATGTGTGTGTGTGTACGTACGTACGTGTACAGGGTAGCCATATTCAGTGTGCCTGAACCTGGAAGCGCACAGCAGTAGCAATGACTCTGCCAAGCTGGGTAAACTTCTCAACCCCTTCTTTACAATTCACAACATCAGAAGGGTTGTGTCAAGAAGGCATAGAGATCATTAAGGAGCAGGGAGAGCTGGTAGTGGCTTGGATGTTGTATCCCCTCAGAAATGATTTAACAAGATACACTAATCAACATATTTTCAACTGTCAGATTTAGAGCAGCTTAGAAATGGGGAATTGCCAGGACTGTTGTAAACATATCTAGGGAAACAGACCTAATAATTACATATCTTACTTATTGCAAGAGAGGTCAAAACTGAAATTAGCATAATTGGGTGTTTGTTTGAAGAGCACTCAGGCAGGATCTTTTAGCCTCTTTAGTAGGTAAATGAAATCTGTTCTGATTTATTAGGAGGTAACAAGATGTCTAGGTTTCATAAGAACGGTATTATTTTCTAATGTAATGCCTCAAACTTCCTCACAGAAATAGCAGGAATACATTCATTTGTCCCAATTGTCTTCTTGCTGTGATTTCCAGCAGTACTGGTGAAGGAAGGTACTACTTTAAATCATTAGAGGGCCAGTTCCCTCCTCTGTAATTATATCAGCATGAATCGCACAACAAACAATATAAAGTGGAAATTGTTACCATGAGCAATGATTTCAGATTTAATAACTGGAGAAAAATGAAATAGGCAGCACATTGTGAAACAACTGTGGGAAAAGACAGTAGGTAGTAGCAACCTGCATAGAAGATAAGACATCGGAAGTTTTTGAAATGACTCTTATGACTAGAATCAATGTAAAAATGTAATTTGTACCTATCATCTAAATACACCCAACCACAACAAACAGAAATGTATCTAGGGAAACAGACCTAATAATTACATTTCTTATTTATTCAGTGAAAAATCCTGGAGAGCCCATGAAATGTTTATCTCTTTATAGAACACTGCAAGATTTAGCTGGTGCTGCTCAGGTCCTTCACTCAATTAATTTCTGTGTTTTTTTGGAAAATAAAATGAAAATATACACAGTTCATTGGAACCATTGCTCTGGGGTGTGGCTGGGGATGAGGGGTTCAGTATGTAGGCTGCCCTAGGGAGAGAGGACAACACCAGTTCTCTCTCACCGCAGCGCCTTGGGGCAAGATGAGAAGCTGCTCTCCATGGCTGCTGCAGGCAGGGGAAGGTGCATGTCCTCTAGCTGGGGCAGGTCTAGGTTCATCTGTCCCCTGCACTCCCCCGCCAGAGTGAGGAATTCAGCAAACTGTGCACTTGCCCCTCGCTCCCTGACAAAGGGGAACAGCCAGCGATGTTCTCACATGAATTGGGATGGGGAAGCTTCAGCCCCCCCCGCCCTACCTAAAGGCACCTGAGGGGGTGGCAGGCTCAGGGCTCTGGTAGTCCCAGACAGGATGGGGGGGCTTGCCTCCAGCCAATCCCTTTCATCTGCCTAGTGATTCTCTCTCTTTTCTGTATGGGTTTATGAGAAGCAATCCCATTCCAGGCACATCCCAATTTCCTGGCACATCCCAACACTTACCTGGCTTTAAGTTATGATAAAAATCCGGTGGTCCTAGCTCTTATCATTTAGGAGGAGAACAAACAGAGAGAGGGAGAGAGAGAAGCAGATGCACCGACAGATATACTCTCTCAAATTTATAGTAGATTAGGTAGGGAAATAAATGGATAACGACCTTGCTAAAAATCTGAGCTATAACGAACATTAATTTCTGATTTGACAGGCCCTATAATGTTTATTCTTTTGGTTTGTTTGAATTCTAAAAAGCTTTTCAACATCCCTCCAGTCCTCTAGGTGCTCATTCAAAAGTAAGTTATCAACATAAAATTAGCAGACAAGGATACCTACATCTATTGTATTATAGGTTGGGTCTCTGTGGTCCAGTACCCTCAGCACCTGACTGGTCCCGGGATGAGGTATTTTGCCACATCATGGAGGTCCTGTCTGACCCTCCTGCCCCTGGCCCCACTGCCAGCCGGCCCCGCCAAGCAGCCCCACTGTCATGCACTGGGCGCCCAGCCACACTGGGCATCCCTGCTGCTGGTAGCCCATTTCCCTGTCAGACACAATTCCTCCACCAGGACTCCCTGGTCCTGGAACATCCGTGGCCCTGCCAGACCATGGATGTTGCTGGACCAGAGAGTCCTGGTTTTGGGAGGTTCAACCTGTATATTTAGGTTCTTACATAGCTCTCATCACTGTAGCATCCACAAGTCTCAATCAGAAAGTGTAGAGCACGTATCTCCTCAGAGCAGTGCTTCTCTTCCAAGAACACTGCCTTTTTTATATAGGAATTGGATGACTAGATATGGCTTTCTTCCCTTGAATTCCTGAGAGAACTCATTTGATTCTTAGCCTTCTGCCTCCCCACAAAGTTGTTCCTTCCTTCTATCAAGAAACTGGTGGAGAAACTGTAATCATCTTGGGATCTTGAATGGTCTGTCCTACACTTATGGGTTAGTGCTTTGGGGTGTGTTAGATTTTCGCTTCATGTTTCCCCTTTGTTTTGAGGTAACCAGAGCATGGTCAAAAACATGGGTCTTTCAGCTAGTAGCATCTTTTTAGTTTTCAGAATTATGTCGCTAAATGGAATGCTTCACTATCATTATCATTGCACTATTAAGAGTTAATAGATTCCATAGTAACTGAGTAGATTTACTATAGGAAATTCAACTTTTCTTTCATGTCTTGGGGCTGTTTTCATATAGCAGCTTGTTTGTTGGCAACGAACACATAAAATTCTAGCACCACAGTTCTGAATCTCTTTGTAAATAATGACAAAGATAAAAAACAACGGCATTTAGCTTCAGCCAAAAGGAAAGCTTTTGCTTATCATACTGTGAAACATAATCAGAGCTTTTGTTCCACACACTGCACACCAAAATTGATTATAAAACTATACAACCAAAAGTTCAGATTAGATTGTGCAAATACAAAGACAATTTCATTAATTTCCTTACATCCTTCACCACAGGAATTAATATGGTCATTTAGAAAATGCCAATTTGTGTCTTTCAATAGATGATTGCAAATAATCTACATGGTTCCTGCCTGTTGTATTGGATTTCTGTAACCTTCCTGAAGCAACACAAGCAAATACCCTTGAATTGTCTAGGGGAAGACAAGGTATTTATCAGATTTATTTGTTAACACTAACTTCCACCTTTTCATAGTGTTGCACAGTTTAAAAGTACAAAGCTTTCCTTAATGATAACAAGCATGGCTATGCTCTTATAAAACTATTTAAAAGGTCACCTTTAAATGTTGAAAATGACCCAAGACTTTAAAGGCAAATAGATGCTAAGATTCTGACAACCAAAAAGAGACTCAGTAGATGAATTGCTGGCTCTGCTGTGCCCACTCCATTTGATAGCTTGCTCACTGCATATTGATAAGTTGAAAATAATTTCTGAATGAGATCTGAAGTTGAGTATGCACAGACAGGAACAATGAGCAATGTTATTTAAATATGATGCCTGCTCATAAAGTAATAAATATGTGGATTATTAATTACCAGTTAAATGAGTTCAAGCAAATGAACTTGATAATTATTAATAACAAATATAATACTTACTAAAGATCAATGTTCATATTTTTAAAACAGATTGCCATGCGTCTCTGCACACGTCCATGGTAGTACCATTTATAAAAGATGTTGGGCCTCATTCCTAGAGAAACCTACACATGTGCTTAGCTTTATTCACATTATCTATACATCTAACTAAAGTTAAACATATGAAAAGTCTTTGCAAGACTGGGACTTAATCTTTAATTTTCATGGATCTGTTTGTGGGTCTAGGCTGTAGGTGGGGTCTCTGTGCTTCTGCAAAATACGGTCAAAGATCAATCAATTTATTTGCCCATACAGTTCTTATATATCTGGTGGGGGAAAAAATTCTCATTTAGAACTGCAAAACTCAGTGAAGCCAATACAATTACATGGGTGGAAAAGAGCATAAAACTTCCCTCTTTTAGCCACATCCAAGCCTTTTTTGACTCTCCCATCTAAACTGATCTGCCTCTTCCTTTCATTTCCACTCTTGGTAATAACTGGAATTGGTTTAATGCGAGAAAATTAAATATTCCTCAGACCAAAAACAAACCCAGGCAATACATGTGTGACCCCACAGATAGCATATGATGCATAAAAGCAGCTTCCATTTATAGTTTTATCTCAGCTCTGACAAATACCAATGTTGATCTAAAATTCACCAATACAACAATTATAATGTTTTGCAAAGATGCTTATGGGGTATGCCTGTTAGTGAAATTCAAGATATATGGAAAGCTAATATTTTGATTATGCCATGAATGCTGCAGTCCTCACACTCGCATTGTGGAGCTAATTTGTATTCTCCCAAAGTGACATAAGGAGATCAATAGAATATTTGTCAGAGATGAAAAAACCCTTCAGTTATGAAGTATAATCCCATCATTGATTTCCAAACCTGAAATCCTCTGCAAAGTGTTACAAATCCACATGGAGTCCTTCAGTGATATATTTAGCATTCAGATTTCTGATTTAACAGAGATGAGTAAAAGCTCCTATTGGCACACACAGTAGCTTGACGACACAACTGAGAGACTCAAACACTGACTTATATCCTTCCACAAAGGGAATAAACTTACTACATGCTGTCTGGTAAGATTTGCCCTAACCTGTAGAAATGCTTTCAACAATGCCAACAGAAATGAGTGTGTTATTTGGCTCAGAAACTGTGTTATTTGGCTCAGAAACTAAATTAGTTTCACATTCATCTGTTTTGTTTTTTCCTAAAAAAATACTCTGTCTGTCTGTCTGTCTGTGTGTGAGAGAGAGAGAGAGTGAGTTACCTATATTCCCCTACAATCCAGTCCAGCACCCAGTGAAATCACAGGGAATTTTCCCATTTACTTGAATAGACTTGGGATTACATTGCTAATGAATAGAAATGAATCAGCATAGGAAGGGGAGCACATACCCCTACGGTGCACTGGACTGGAGGAGCCCAGCATCTCCTTTGCTATGAAAAGCTAATGGTGGTAACATTATGGACAGGGGAAGGCTTGTAAATGCGACACATGCCTGGGGATTTTGGGCTCCAACACTTGGCTTTGCAAAAGAGTTTTACATCTAACCAGAGCAACAGCTTACCATTGTGTTAGCTCTGGTCAGCAGCCTGCAGCTGCACTCTATAATGCCTCTGACGGGGCTCAAAGGATGCAGCGGTATACTTAATACTCCTTTGGACAGCATGGGTTATTCTGTGATGTATGTATGTGTGCATGTGGCTCAGGAGGGGGAATATGACAGACAAAGCATCTCTTGCTGGTTTCATGACCCTCATCTCACTTGCTTCATCCACCCTAATTTCTGAGAGCTCAGACTATTTGCAGAGAGGGATGCAAGCAGCTATGCAGAAAGGGAGTGTGCTACTGTCTGTCCTCGCTATAAGTCCAAGATATATTCCAAAAAACTTGGATTTACAGCAAAACAACTTAAAATGGGGAATTTCTTTCCCTTTGCTGACTTCCATTTGCACAAATTGGGCTGGGGAAGTGCCCGACTTAAGAATGGGAAATGGGAGGACTAATAATGCATCAGTTCCTACAAGCTTCAACAACTTTAGTGTGGAACGGATGTCTACCAGGGTGACTTATAGCAGGGATGCCCTGTACACAGTCACCTAGGTACGCTACAGGTATTTACCATGCTTTCCTCCGCAATATACTGCAGTTAGGGAGCAGCATAGAAATTATTTACACTTTTGAGAAAATGTAACTATTTTTGGCTGCATCACACACCTCCATTTTCTCCACCAAAAGTGGAAATGATATGAAACTCTAAAAGTACTGAAGAATACTCATAGGCATGGTCTTAAAGTTACAAAATTAATACTACTAATGCTACTTGTCAAGGTGTCAGGTGAAGAAGGAAAATGAACGTTGATTTCCTTCTCATATATCAGGAGACTGCTCCAGTGTGGGAGGAAGAACCACAGAGAATATACACCAGTAATGGTCTGTATATTGAGTAGGATAATCCATGAAGTAAATGTTGGTTGCATTCACTACTCTGTGATAGTGGTATTGCAAGTCGGACAAGTAGCAAGTGAAGGTATATACTTGTCTTCCTTTATTGCACAATGTCTTATTTCTACTTGATACATATGGCGGTACTTTAGGGTCCCTCTTAGTTATTTTACAATTTTGGCTTAGCTAACTAATCTTAGTATCTGCAGTATTCATACTTAGTACCAAGAGTATCTAGGGAATATTGTAACTATTAAGGTAACAAAAGCAAATACTGAGGTTATATCAAAACCAAAACTAAATATGTTGTTTAAAGGGTAACAATAGTTGGTGTTCTATAAGAAGCAGATCACATAAGCAACACAAGGAAGTTAGAGAAGAAAGTCCGACAAAAGCATTTGGGGTAGAGGAAACCTGACATAGATAAGATTACAACAAAAATGTTTCATGAATCCCTCCCATTGACTCATAGTCCTATAATTCATTCATTACCTACATTTTGAAGCTTCAGGGGGTAGCCGAGTTAATCTGTACAGGATAAACTTAAAAAACAACAAATGGTCTGGTAGCACTTTGTAGACTAACAAAACATGTAGATGGTATCATGAGCTTTCGTGGGCACAGCCCTCTTCTTCAGATGACTGGAGTTCTTCTACATGTTTTGTTAGTCTATAAAGTACTACCAGACCATTTGTTGTTTTTTAAGTTTTACCTACGTTTTGTTAAGGTTCATCCAAATGGACCTAAGCCAGAAACAGAACGCTGTCATCTCTGTCACAGAAGATGTTCTGACCCTAGTGGGATTCAAGTGTGTAGGATACTAAGTGCTATTCAAGTAGTGATGGTCTGGTGAGGACACTCACTTTTTTATACTTGTGCCAGTAGATCAGAAAATTCAGTGAAGCTGATGTAAGAAAATTTGCACAGATGCTG
Organism: Rafetus swinhoei; assembly: GCA_019425775.1. Classification (NCBI taxonomy): domain Eukaryota; kingdom Metazoa; phylum Chordata; order Testudines; family Trionychidae; genus Rafetus; species Rafetus swinhoei. The sequence goes on from CM033447.1 coordinate 60,691,143, forward strand.
GACATTCCCCCACATTCTTAACTTACTGCAGTGTTTCTCAAATTGAGGCCTCTATGGAGTGCTATCAGGTGATCCACAACACTGATTCTATCACAACTGTGAAACCTCTGTCTGTTCAGACACAATTAAATTCCCTGCTCTGTTTTAACCCAGACTAGGATTTCTTTCTCATTTTTGTAGTTGGCCAGAAAAAAAATATCTCTTGTGCTGTTTGAAGAATTACTTCATATCTGTGCTAGTTGTTTCTTTAGTTCTGCACCTTTAATCATGATAAAATTTAAAATTTACACCAAAATCGGGAGCTTGGAATCCACTCTAGCATTCTCCATTCTAGAGCTGGTTGGGAATTTTTCAGTTTTTGGGTGGAGTGGTCACAAAATGCCAATGCATCAATACCTAAACTGTTAGTGGAAGAGAGTTGGCCTAGATACATTTCCTGTTCTGTAAAAATTGGGACAATATGTTTAATGACATTGTCAAAACATCCCAATTTGACATTTTCAGAATGAAAAAGTGAGGGTTTTTTTATTCAAAATAACTTTTCACTTAGAAATAACATTAATGTAGAATAAAAAAAGCTAAAATATTAAAAGGGAAACATTTCATCTCAGTTTTGACAAGTTATTGAAACAAACTGTTTTGGAATGGCCCAGTTACCCTCCCCCCAACTTTGCATGCACTTTTCAGATTTTGACTTTTCATTCTATTTGCAAAGGAAAACTAATTGACATCTCAAAAATTCTCATGGATGGGGAAAAAACATTTTCCACCCTGCTCTACTCCATTCATCTCAATAGGTTATTAACACAAACACAATCATCATTGCCATTTAAATGCCACCATTAACCTTTTCACTTCCGATTCCAGTAATTGACAGCTTCAGATAACACTCAGATCTATTGTACTTAATTTTAAGTGGTATTGCAAAGGAATAGACTTTAACATATTTAACATGCAAATAGAATAGTCAACTCCCTGATATCCTTCTAAATTATTTAAGTAATTGAAACACTTGTTTCTGAGCTAGTTACAGCTGTTCACTTTAATGAAATGACATCCGTTGTGTCTTACAGTATTCATGATTATAACAATAGAAGTATATGACCAAACAGAATAGAAAATGCTTCCTAAAATCATAGCTAAGTGTCACAGGACCTTTTGCATTTAATATTGCACAACATACTGGGAACCTGCTATCTAATGAAGTATGGGAATGACAGTTGCTCAGCATTGCTCAGGCTATGTCTTTGCTGCCAATTTTTTTTTGTATGAAAAAAAAAAACCCTCCTGCAAGAGAACTAATGTGAGTCTCAGTTAGGAATGCACAGCCAGATACCTAACTCACATTGCTTGTCTTGCATTAAAAACACGCCAGCTATTTGGAAGTGAAGGCATAGTATCAGAATCAGGCCCTCGTCGGAATCAAAGGTACTTTAGCAGCTTGTAGAATCAGGCCCTGAATGATTCCATGTAGTCAGAATCGCGGATTTAAGTCTAATCTGAGAATAGTATTTCCAGTGACAAAGCATCCCTGAACCCAGTTGTTCTCATACTGTAGAATGATTCAGCTGTGGTCCAGAGAATTAATTTTATGACAAACAAGGAGAAATACTGGCAGGGCAACAAGATGATCATTCTCTTCCCCCAGGGCGCCATCAAATGAAGGCTCCCCCCCCTCCCCACACACACACTTTTCTTCTCTTAGTAAAAAAATCCATTATACAGATCAAAAATGGAATGCTGGTGTAAAGGTCAATGTTTATTGGCATTCTTGGCTATCATGGCAACAGTCATTTTCAAAACAATTTTCAAGTGCAACAAATAAGACATAAGACTGTGAAACAACAATCTGCCCTGAATAAAGAACCAGCCTGGGCAGGAAAGTCATATTTGCCTTCATAATTCCCCCACTCATCCCGAGGAGTAAACTGCACTGGGTCTATACTGCTGCAAGGCTGGGATGTGTTTGGGGATGGGAAGGGAGGAGAGGAAAGGTAAGGCTACGCCCTCATCCCCTCACACCCACCTGCACCAGGGCAAAATCACTTGTCTGTGGAGCCTGCATACACTTATGCATTGCTATCAAGGTTTCAGATCTCTGGCATATGGTGTAACAGGGCTCCATGCATTCCCTTATACCCCGATGCTGCCTGTACAAAGTGAGCCACAGTTTGTCCCATACATTGAAATGTAATTAGTTGTGTCTTTGGGAGTTACAGAGCATGATTCCACTTCTAGGGCACGTCTAGACTACATGGCTCCGTTGACGGAGCCATGTAGATTAGGGTTGTAGGCAAAGGGAAATGAAGCGGTGATTTAAATAATCGCCGCTTAATTTAAAATGGCTGCGCTGTGCCGATCAGCTGTTTGGTGGCACAGCGCTGTAGTCTGGATGCTCATGTCGACATCAAAGGCATTTGTCGACCTCCCGTTATGCCTCGTGGGATGAGGTTTACCGGGAGGTTGACAAATGCCTTTGATGTTGACCGCGGAGCGTCCAGACTACAGCGCTGTGCCGCCAAACAGCTGATCAGCACAGCGCGGCAGCCATTTTAATTTAAATTAGGCGGCGATTATTTAAATCGCCGCTTCATTTCCCTTTGCCTACAACCCTAATCTACATGGCTCCGTCGACGGAGCCATGTAGCCTAGACGTGCCACTACTCTACTTCATATCAGTTCAGATTCACACCACCACTGTGAGGTGATAGCCATAGCTTTTTACATATAGGTATTAAAAAATTACAGGTTGAACCTCTCTAAGTCCAGCTCCCTTGGGATCTGACAGATGCTGAACCACAGAATTTGCCGAACCACAGGAAGTCAATATTGTCTAGCTGCATTACCAACACTTCCACTGCTTGCTCTTAGAACATGTTTAAGGGTAAATTAGAGCTAAATAACAGCACAGAACACTGAGAGCCAGGACTGGTGGCTGTAAACAAACTTTATAGTTCTGCAGGAAACTTGGCCACACCCATGATAAGTGGGCATCCCACTAACTAAAATCATGCCAGACCATGGATGTTGCTGAACCAGAGTGTTCCAGACCAGAGAAGTTCAATCTGTAGAATATTTCTACCAGAATAATATGGGGGGGGAAATAAGGCAAATTTTGGAAATATTTATTTCAAGTGATCTTTAACAAAAAAGATGTGTATCCCTTATCCAGAAAACCAAATGCAAATCCCCCCCCCCCCCCCCCCCCCCACCAACCAATCCAAAAACAATGCAGACAAAACATGGCCAAACCCATACACAAAGGAACAGCTCCACTAGAATTCAAAATAAAATTATGAGAATAGTAATTGTATCCTAGTGTCTGGCACCAGAGCATTCTTACCTCAAAACAGCAGGAACAGTGGCCATGTGGTAATAAGAAATAAACACACAAGATCTTACCACCTGCCTCAGTATATGGGAAATCAGTCCCAACCTTCCACCAAGGACATTCCTGAACGCACCATCAAGATATGAGGGACCACAAGTGATATTTCCAAGAGCAAGCTGGGATAAGCCTATATTGCCCATACATGTGAGAGACAATTACAGCTCCACCGTTTAATCATTAAGGCCTCAAAATACTTACATATGTGCTTAACCTGAGGCACATGAATAGTCCCAATATTTTTCAGCTGTCAATGGAATTGTTCTCATGCTTCATATTAGAAACCTTACTGAATATCAAAATCTTGCCAAATCATGGCCTATAAAATTGCTGACATTAATCAACTAACAAACCAGGCAAAGAATATACAAATCAAACACATTTATAGCTATGCTGTGATACTGCAAAATAACAGCATCTTTTTGGATACTTTCTTCAATGAAATATAACTACATTTCTTTAAGGCATATACACTGGAAATGCTGTGGTGCATAACGGAATTTTAAATGATATTATTGCATGGCTCTTACCAAGGCTTACATAACCCTGAAGCCCATAGTCATTGGCATATCAAACAAAAGTTATCTTCTTCCAAATTAAAGCGCTTTTTAATTCATATTTGTCGAAAATGTATTTTGCACCAAAATATGTCTCAAAACTAAATTTCTGGGCCTGCTTTGTGCCCCAACACTTCTCTTGGTCTATAGTTGGTAAAGCCATTGAAAATATAGGTACGATATCAGGAAAACTAAGCTTTGATCTAATATTAATGTCTAAGCCCTTTATGTTCTTAGAGCCTTTACTTCATAATTGCATTCTGCTAATAATGGTCTTATGAAGACCCCAAGACATTTTTTTCAGCAAATTTTTGTTAATGAGCTAAAGTTTAAAATATAGTTAGCTGACAGTTTCCTATCAAACACACACAGACACACTTTTTGATGGAATTCTCTCACTGCCACCTTATTCCCACCTTTGGCTTTCAAGATCTTACTGGTTTCTTCATTGACTGCCTTCAAGGCTTTTTACAAGTGCCTACACAAAATGAAAGATGTGGCAGGAAATTAATAAAGCACTATATCGCAAACAGTGGGAAACCTAGTTCTGAAACATTTTAGAACAGCATTTACAGCACTCTGTCTGCCATCCAGAAATGAGAACTATTCTCTTTCACCAAAGAATATCAAAGAACATGACCTGAAGCCTGACAAAAATGGGCATCTCAAGTTTATGCCACAATATTTTTCCTCCTCTAATAATTTAATATATATACATTGCCAAACTATTAGAAAGGCATTCATTATATATGGCAGCATAAAAAGAATTCCTAAATAAAAGTTATTAATTTCCATTCACATATGTTTCTTCAATGGTACTGTATCATCATTATTTGCTGACAAAGTCACTGGAATGAAGTAACAGAGGTAATGCAAGATTTCAAAAGGAGAGAAGAAATGTTATTAACTATATCTGAAGGGAATTCTTTCTAAATAGATGGATATTAGCATAATGAAAAGAAGGGATCTGTATCCTTTGAATAATTAAGGTGTATCCATGTTAGTCTGTAACTTTAAAAACAATGAGTAGTCCTGTGGCACTTAAGAGACTATAACAAAAAAAATATAGAATCGTGAGTGCTATATATTTTTGTTAGTTTTTAAGGTGCCATTGGACTACTCATTGTTTTCATTATACAGGTCACTTATAGAGAGATTGCTTGGGAGTGAGGGAATTTGACCACTAGTCCAAAAAAAGAGGAAAGCCATATGAAAATATGTTTGAAACTGCATTTGCCCATGAATCTTCATGTCAGTTTTGGATTTTAAAACCACATTTTACACATTTGTCTCCCTCTTGTCCTATGGGAAAGGCCCCCACAAACAGGGCAAAATGACTGCACAAATATTGACAATTACTGGACATAAATGCTGTCAAGTGGATAAAATAAAACTGAAAAATCTGTTTTTATCTATCTCCAATTTCTTTCAGTAATAATAATCTTCACATTTTACTTGCAATAACAACAGCTAAAAATATAAACATTTCAGACAGAAGTATGTTTCTGAAATTAATTATGCCCTTTTAAGATCATGGAAAATATCGAAGGGGAATGGTTAATTACCACATCTGGAAATCAACGTTTGATTTGGTAGAAATAAAACCTTACAAATAAATTCAGTAAGAATAAATAGATTTTTAGCACTATTCTACATATATTGTGCTTTCAGTGGCCTGTATTCACCTGTCTTTTCAGAAGCAGAAATACAGTGGTACAAGGTCTAGGCATAGCATTTTTATCCCAAAAGTTTTTATTTTAGCATATGAAAGTATGACTAATGTACAAAACTATGAACAAATCTGCCAAAATATTTTCAGAATTACGACTGCTGAATTGGACTATATAACTATATCTGATTTTAAAAAAGGAGAAAATATATATGTAATACAACTATATAATTATCTGATAGCATACAACATACAAGCATGAATTCACATTTTATTTATATTTAAAAAATATATATCAAGTAGCACTGTTTGTGCTCCATTTCAAGATGCTTAGAGGGAAGGAAAATTTTGCATGACAAATATGTTCCTTGTTTTGCAATATATATATATATATATTATATTCAATTTTCTTTAAACATCTGTACCTGGCTTCAGTGTCAAAATGAAGAGGAAAATACTTATTGGACATCATTATATTTCAGTGATAGCAAAAGTTTCAGGAATGAATCATGATTGATACCAAATGGTATCACCACCAGTGACATTAAATTTGTTCAAAAGTCCCATCTTTAGATTCATATTTCCCACTGGATACCAAGTTCCACTATTTCCCAATAGATGCAATTTATTTCTACTAGTCAGGAGGGGGGCAGGGGAGGGAAACCCCTGTTAGTTATTTTTTTAAAAGGGAGATTTAATTGTTTCAGAGCTTGCAAATCTTGATTACCCAATCTCTGACATAATGACTGGACATGTGTGAGGATTTGCCATCAATCCTTATGGAACACAAAACTAACTAAAGCTGCTTAGACGAGATCCCTTATTTGATGGCACAGAACTAATCTAGCATGCAATACAAGGTGTACAGCCTCATATTACTGTGGTAAGTGATTTCATCACCCAATTCTTTTTTTATGATTTAGACCTCATACACTGTCAGACTAACTGAAAATATTTATTTTTGCTACAACATCCATTCAATTTAAAATGCTAACAGCTAAATTCTATGATCTGTGAGACATATGGGTAGACCTCTCAGTTCTCTCTCTCTCTTTAGCCTCCAAACAAGGCTGTGGAAATCACACATCTAAATCCTCCCTGATCTCCTTGTAAAGATCAAGCTTCCATATGGTCAGTATTCAGTGAATAGCTAGACTCACATTTATGGCTAGAAACCTTTTAGGGTGGTTTACGTGCTTTGTTCTGCTTTAATTTGGATGAATATGAATATAATTCCCAATTGGGAATTGCTTTATTGGTGTGTGTAAGCTGGTAGAACAGCATCACAACAAAACATTTGAAAGACTGTTCTAAGGTGCATTATCCCAGATGGTTTTCAGAAATGTCACAAATTACAGAAAGGCCAAAGATCATGTAAACTCATGTTCCGTCCACTTTATCGAATAATGTTTACGATCATCAGTATGCTAGACACTGAAAAAAGGGGAGGGAATTGCTATGCTGTTTTATCGCATTTTCAGCTGTAACTGAGATTGTGGAATGCCAAGACTAATTTCACAAAGCTTCAAAAATTTAAGTTATTTATTGAACTGATTTTTTGAAAGAACGTTCACCAGTATAAAGGCCATACATTGCCCTAGCCAAAGACAAATGTAAAACAAGTTACTTTGAAACAAAGGATGTTTGTAAAAGGTCCATTAAAGGCACAATGACATCTCCAAGTAATTTAAGATAATTTTGTCAACAGGGAAGAATTGTTTTGTTTGTGGTTTGGTGACTCTTAGAAACAGTAAATGTTGTTATACAAAAGTTATTTCTGTATGCATATAGGCAATACCCATGCCTATTAAATTAAAGCAATTTTTACTTTTATTTGGGCACACAACCTGCAGTTCAATTGACTTCAGTGGATTTTAGATCAGAGTTTTGTTACCGGTAAATGTACTATAGACATAATGGAAGATCTCAGATTCTAATAAACCTGTCACAGTACCTTTATTTTAGCATAGTGTTAAGAATGCACGTATACTTCCAGAGACCTGCTTAGGAGAAGAGGTGGCCTTGGGGAAGGGAGGGGGGTAAGAAGGGAATGCTCAATTATGTATTTTCTCTGAAAGTCTAAATAATTGTAGCATAACCACATTGTTCAGGCTGCTCCCCACTCTGGCACTCTGAGTGAAGAAGGTGGGGGCCCACAAAGACTTTAAAATACCTTGTCTCTATAGGCTCTGGTTACAAAAACTCTCCCAGAGTCACAGAATCACTGACTTGGGGGGGGGGGGGAAGGAGAAGTAGCTGCCACCATCAAGTGATTTTATCCCTAAAAGCAGGGACAAAAACTTGAATTCTCCCCCAAGGGTACGACAAGCTCTTTTACCCCAAAAGAGCTTGAAAAAAAAGAAAAGATTAAAACAAGCTATGGTCTCTGGTAGCTGACTATCCAGTCTCAGGCAGGCCCCTCCAGGACAGAAGACACAAGACTCTCCAGGACACAAGAATCAAATCATCATCGGAAAAAAAGTGATTTTATTACAAAACAAAAGATAAACAAATTAAAACACAAAGAAAATCTCTGGGAACAATTCTTAGATGGCAAATGGGGAGGGGAGGCATAGATTCCCTCAGAGCAGTTCAACCCAAACTACAAAATAAAGAAAAATACCGTAATCATGACTAGATTCCTTTTTTCCCCCCTTTATTTACTCACAATCTTCTCTTTGTTTAGTCCACTTCCATGCCCCAAATTCTTGGGAGGCATGATAGCCTTGCCTGGGTTTAAATCATTCTGTGTCTCTCAACTCCTGGTTTAACTCTTGCAGGCAAGGTATCTACATCCTATTCAAATTTCAGCACTCTATCTTGATTAGTTCTTCTGGCCTCTTGCCAACACCCTACCCGAGTTTACCCTGAGTCACCAGGTGCTGGTTAGCACTCCTATCCATTACACACATATTTTCAGAATTTTTAAAAAGAATTCATTTTTTATTCCCTCACCCAACATTGCTCCATTATGAACTAACTCAAAGAACAAATAGCAAGTGAAGTGATTTGCTGGAATCACTGGTTTGAAAATGGGGTTCTGGAAAATAATGGGATTATTACAAAGTCATTTTTCAGATTATGAAATGCAAAATGATATGCTCATGTGTTAATATGTCAACACACCTATGACCTTTTCAATTAGTTAATGAAAAAAGGACAATAGAATAACTATTATCCAGATTTAGCATCAATTTTTAGAAGAGTAGAAACAACACTGTACTGCCAACTACTATAAATGACAATAAGGATAAAAATAGTTCAGACAGAATTAGGATGAGTTAGGACATGCACTCAAAAAATTGACAAGAATAACTGACATCCCAGATTAAAACAAAGAAGTAGAATACAACAAGAAAAGGCTTTATGAGTATTGTCGGGTTTAAATTAAAAGAGAAGGGGAAAAGGTAAGACAAACATGCACTGCGAAAGAAATGTAATGTCTGGTTACAGCCAACATATATTGTCCCATGTTTGTTTCTTTTTAGTGATTGATATTTGAGAAACTGGGCTGAAGGACTGACCATACTGTGCTTAGATGTAGCTGTTTTGATTCTCAAACAATGCCAGCTCAAGCCACAGCACCAGTGGTTAATTTGGGGGTAGCACTGAAAAAAATTAAGATGCTAAGTTGAAGGAATGGAGGGTTGGTGGAACAGCTGTCCAGACACAAGGGACTGGGGATAGGGTTCCATACTTAATGGCCCAATGCCACCAGATGATTGACGATCTGCAAGAAACTGAATACTAGCTGGAATTTATGAAATTTTCCTCAGGAACAATTCTGTGCCATGGGATCCAGTCTGTGAAAGGCCCCAGAAGTAACTGCCTGTGGCTCTAGGGAAGCTCTGCCACACACTTCCCTGTGCAACCTTTGGCAAGTGATTGATTTTCCACCATTTTCCCCATCGTAAAGTGCAGATAATAATACTACTGATCAAATTCCTCAACCTTAACCTTCATCATTGGTTCCACTTACTGCACATAATTATCATGTGGGAACTGTGCATGGACATGCTTTCCCAGTGAAAGTTAATAATAAGCTTGTCTTTTATTATTTAAATAGTATTGGGAGAGCATGCCATATGAGGAGAATGAAATTAATTAGAAACTGAAGTGAACTGAAACTAACCAGGCTAGTGTTATGTTCTTAGCTAGTTGAAATGCCCAAAATAAAATTCAAATGAAATATGTGGCAAAATAAAATTATTCGATTGTTGTAATGCATGTGGGACTGTACAGAAATAAGGGGTAGACACAAATTTCATGACTGCATGGTGCAGTGTAACAGCTGCATGGGCTACCTGGGTTGAGGTATACAAAGATAAAATGTGGTATTAATTCATTTACACCCTGCCCATAAGTCAGGGAATAGGCAGTGATAGACAGGACTCTATCCCCACGAGTGTGCCAGCCAGCACAGCTAATCAGTGTAATCATGTAACTACGTCAGCTACTTTGTTTTGTTTCTAGCCATCTCGGTTACAAAGAAAAGATTTAAAATCAGAAAACAAATGAAAGGAACCCAAGTTTATTTGTTTTTAAATCTTATGGCGTTTTAAGCCAATCACATGATTTTTGAACATTTAAGGGTTGGCATTACCGAACTCAAACTGTATCATTTACTATGACCAAGATTATTATAATAAGCTTTGCAGAACAAAATCTATTCACTTGTCTTTAGAGGTACTAAACACAAGAACTAATATGAGCTCTCATGTTTGAATTTCTGAGGAAGATAAAATGTTGGAGTTTTGATTTTGTTTTGCACAGCTTGATGGGGGAATTCAGTGTTATAACTAAACCTTTGCAGCTGCAAAGTATAAAGGTTCAAAGAATGCACACCACCAACGGAATATTCTAGACAAACAAGGAAGAGTCTGTAAAATAAATGTTTTCCCTCTGGCTACATAGAAAGAGCATACACACTATGTCCTATACATCTGCTCAAATTCTACTGAAATCACTTGGATATAACAAGAAAACTGATTATAATAGTTTTCCTAATATATGTAAAAATTTGGAATGAAATTCTGGCCCTACTGAAGTCAGTGAAAAAAAATCCCATTGACTTCAACATGGCTAGTGTTCTTCTAAGGCAATACAAATTGGTTGTGACACTGAAAGATCAAACATAGTGGGACGATCTTAGTGCCAGACTTGCATAAATAATAATTTGCTGAACCTTGGGATTAGTAAAAATGCCTAGGATGAAGTTCTGCCCACAGTGAAGTCGACAAGAGTGTTACTATTGGCATGCAAACCTTAAAACAGGTCAGCTCTAGCTCTAGAGAGAGAAAAGAGTAAGGGTACGTCTACACTAGCCCCCTAGATTGATCTAGGGAGGCTAATGAGGGCGACCAGAATTGCAAATCAAGCCCGGGATTTAAATATTCCGCGCTGATTTGCATGTTCAGCCAGTCGCCATTTTAGAAATTGACTAGCCGGTAACTGCCGCATCTACGCCGGCAGTGAAACAGGATTCTGGAATAAAGCCTAAATTGAATTAGGTGGTATTCCTCGTGGAATGAGGTTTACCACCCAATTCGATTTAGGGCTTTATTCTGAATCGTTTCACTGCGTGTAAACGCGGCAGTTACTTCGGCTAGTCAATTTCTAAAATGGCGATCGTTGGAACATGCAAATCAAGCGGGATATTTAAATCCCAGGCTTGATTTGCAATTCCGGTCACCCTCATTAGCCTCCCTAGATCGATCTAGGGGACTAGTGTAGATGTACCCTAACATAGTTGCTTTCTGGTGCATCTTCCACCAAAGGAAATTTAGTGACAAGTTGTTACAAGGTGGAGGTTTGGGGTAATCTTAGCTGCCCCTCCAGATAACATATGTGTGGCAGATGTCTATTAAATTGACTGTGACTTCTTTGGGAAGTGCATATCCTGGTATGTTTTGCTAAGTGTTCTTCTTAGCATTAGGAAGGGATAGCTTCAAAAGTGTTGATATTTTTGCCTCTTTTTTTTTTTTTTTTGACAAATAGCAAGTTAGAGCTCCTACAGCTGTCGGGGAAAGATGGAAAAAGATTCCAACAATGTACAGATTTAAAAATATAAGCTTTCTCCAATTAAAGTAGCAAAATGTGAAAAAGGTGGATTGTCTGTACTGATTTGTGGATGATTTTGAACGATAATCAGTTGGATTCAGTAAACAAAAAGAAGCTGGTCTGAGTAGAATTGCAAATTCTATGTAAACCTTGTTGTCTAAATACAAAAGATTCAAAGGGGTAGCAGAGTTAGTCTGTGATAGGAAAAACTTAAAAAACAACCAATAGTCTAGTAGCACCTTAAAGAGTAACAAAACATGTAGATGGTATCATGGCAACTTGGGTGTTGTAGAGCAGGCTTTTTCTGACCACGGCCTTCGCGTATAGCCCATCCTGCCACACAAGGCCCCTCACTGAAACCCAGACCGTGAGATACTCAGAGGAGCATGGGAAGCACAATGTGAACGGAATTTAACCTTACAGGCATCCTGGGACTCACAGGCTCCGAAAAACAGGGAGGTGAGCATGACTAGATAGTGCCCAGCTGCAGTTATAGATAAGGCTCGTTTGACCGTGGCTTGACCGGTCCTTGAGGCAAGGGAAATACACTGACCATGCCCCATGTGGTCCTGTCCACGAGGGGATCACGCATGCATCACGAAAACTCCTATAGGGCAGTATTGTCATATTACCTCATTACCAGCCTATCAGGCCCGGCCAGGGAACAGACCCTAATAAGGTACCGGATATCAGGTTATGTTATAAAACTCCCTCGACCCCTTTGTTCGAGGAGGTTCCAAGTGTTGAGGGCACATGTCTTTTTTGCCCGGCTGAAGGATTGATCACCCTGAGGCTGCCTCCCCACCCTTCGAGTCAAATATAGGGGTGCGCGAGTCCTGAGCATGCTCCGAGTTCTAGTGTGTCTTTACATTGTTATTGTTGCTGGATTTGTAAGTATTGCTTAAATATATTAGTTATTGGTTTAGTTAACAGTTGAATCGTGTTAATTTCACTGTGTAATTCTGTAGAGTGTAACTGAGTTCTATTAACCTCACTGTGTAAATTGTATAATCTTGTGTTGTGTAGTGGTGTTGTATTTAGGCCAAGTATAAGTGTTAGAAATAGAAACCTAGGAGTTGTTAAGTTGTAGAGGTAGTTTAATGACTAACTCCACCAGCTGCCTAAAATAACCATAGAGGGGCTGGCTGTGGACCGAGTTTTTATTATCATTATATTGGCTTTGTTTTTGTATTTTTTGCTTGCATGCTGCGCTGCCTTAAGCAAATTAGAGATAGTGATTTAATATAATCGAATTATAATCACAAAGTTTGTAATCAGTTATGTGCAGTTTGGTTCAGTTTTCCCCCCTCCTGTAAAAGCACTAGGTAATTGCTTGTTTTAAAATTCATTTAAAAGTCACTTGATTTTTGATAAGAGAACCATTCTGTTTAATAAAAAAATCATTTGTTTCACCATCATCCAGTAGTTTTCAGTGGGTAGTCGGCTTTAACCCTTGAGGCTTCCACCACATCACCGAACCAAGGTATAACATTGGGTTGCGCCCACGAAAGCTCATGATACCATCTACATGTTTTGTTACTCTTTAAGGTGCTACTAGACTATTTCTTGTTTTTAAGTTTGTCTAAATACAGCTCTGATGCGTCAGTGACAGTGGATTGTATCCAGGAATACTGCATAGGTTATTAAAATTTTAGTGAAAGGTAATACAGTCTATTTAGTAAAAAGAAACAAGCAAAAATCAATCATAACCTTTTGGGTTACAAAGCTTCACATTTTTAACACATTGAAGGTGAAACCACTTTAAGCCATCTAAAGTAACCAATAAGATATTTTGCTCATGTTCAAGACCACTTTAATAATTCAAAAATATGTTATTGTACTTCAGTCAAATTTATGATAGCTATTTAATATTTCTATTTGAAGTATAAGGACAGTATAATGGACGATTTGTACATTTTACAGTTCATTCATTCGCCTTCAAAGTTGTCCTTCTAGGAGGAAGAAGAGGCTATTTTAACAGACCCCAGTCAGTCAGTCCTGCAGTGTACTGAGCGCCCTTGATGCCAAGAAATTTTAATGAGAGTCTAGGCTGCTCTGCACCTTATAGGATCAAACCTTTATAAACCAATGCATGTACACAAGGGCTCTGAATCTTATGAGCTTCCATGCTTGTAGACCCAAGTGGCTGTGTCAAAAGTGCTAATTGCAGGCTCAGGGAAATCACTCATGTGTAAAACTCCAGGGTTAGGATCTGCTCACCATTGCACATGTGTAACTTTAAGCATATGAAGAGTCCCTTTCAAGTCATAGAGTGAAATATTAGCTACACCAAGATTCCCATTGACTTCACTGGAGCCAGGTTTTTATCCAATGTGTTAATTCTCATGAGCATGATTAATATGTAATTGTTTTCAATAGTGTGGCCTTAGTGCAATTAATTATGGAAGGTAGAAGGTTTTCTTTGTTTAGTCAAAGTATGTAATGTAATTAGCACTGACATTTCTTGCTCAAATCAGTATTTTTTTACAAAGTCAGAAAAGGTAAAAGCTCACTGTTATTCAAAGAAAAGATTTCAGTATCTGTAAATTCAACATATTTCAAGAAATCACTACATTTCTATTACTGACCTTTTTATGAAATACAAATAATGACTTCACAAAATATCAACCTTAGAACTCAATTTATTCACTGCATACAGCTGAGCACCTATATTGCTGTTACTCAGCACTTTAAAGTAGATTTAACCATCAGAATCATTCATTTTATTTATGAGAAAAAGAGAACCACTGTGATATTGTAAAGCCTGTATATTATGCAGGACAGCTGCTACAAATATCTCAGCAAATGCATAATTCATCTGATGGTTAAAAATGGACCAAGTCCTTTGCTTAGTTACAATGGCAGAAATGAAAGAACTGTTCTGCTTAGGAGGATGGAAAACAAAAAGCAGATTTTGTCATCTTTACTTAAACTGAAAAGTTCCTTGAAGTGAATGGAACTACTCAGATTAAGAAACTACTCATGGTGAGTAAGGGCAAGAGACATAATTTAACATATTACATATAGTACACTGAGATAGTGAAATCTGTAGCCTGAGCTATAGATTATGTATTAATTGTGGCAGTCAGACATCACTGGTGTGGTGTCCTAACAAGTCTGTTCTGTCAATGATGATAACCACTCAGCTACACACATATGCTCCTCTGTATGTTGTGCTGGCTTACACAAATCGTGACCACAGTGGACTCAGAGAGCCCCAAAGACCACAAAATCAGATAAGGATCAAAGGCACGAGGCCAGGTTTACTGTAAAAAAAGTACAGTAATAGCATGCCTGGATCAGATGGCTACAGGTAGGCTAAGAATGTGTGCCCGTGAAAATGGGATCAACTCAGTCGGTAGCATGGGATCTGCCCTTACCCCCTAGGTCGGACAAAAACAACTCCCTTGGGGTATACTTTTATACACAGGTACAAAACAGTTATACATTATCAGGTTGCCAACTTCTGTTGATTAGTTACCACCCATTACTTTGTACATGGGGTGTGTGTGTGTGGGGGGGGGGGGGTGTCAATCACTATCTATCATGCTGTCAGTTTAGACTCTCTCCTGTACCTGGGTCAGTATGTCTGTTACTTATGGGGAGTGAGTTGGTACCAAGATATTTCCTCACAAGGAGTTCTGTTACAACCCTAGCCTCTGCCCGGCACCACTTAGTATTTTACATCATTAACCCTGTTTGCTCCAGATTCTGTTAGTAAAGCCTGCTTCTTGCTCACATCTTAACTTTGCTTTATATTAACTAAGTCTTGACCATTGATTCTAGGCCTCAGGACTTATACTAAAACTGCAAAAACCTTATATTGCAGGCTCAAATTTTATTACATCACTTATATTGATTACTTAAGAATTCTAAGTTATCACTCTGAGGGTTGGGAGATCAGGCCCAGTATTATTAAAAGGATTCTATAGTTTGGATCTCTGATGTGAATAGTTGCAACACTCAGACTATCGGATTTCTCCTATTCATATCACACATTAGGGACCATATTAAAACAAAACAAAAACAGTATAGCAATATTGAATGTGAATGGGGAGGGATATTAAATTATGTGACAAAGTCATGTGCCATTTTGTTTCACACTTTCAACTGCATGCCAATTTTATAAGGGTGACATAAACCTAACATTAATTTTTGTCTACATAAATTCCCCAACTCTTAGATATACACTGAAAGCACCCTCATCTGTATGCTGCACACATTTTTAAGTGGATGGTTCAGCTTCATGGTATCAGCAACACACAGCTGTCCAGGGGCCAAATCCTTGACATGTCTCTCCAGTAAGAAAAGGTCAGCTATTGTTGACACCTAAAGACAACATTAGCAGATAGCACACACTAGGATAAACAGAAGACTTCAAACTCTATTCACTCCAGTCAGGATGAGGGGGTGCAGGAAATTATATCCAGAAGATATTTGAGGAAAAATAAGTAAAGCCAAATATAAAAATGCAGATTGGAGACACTGGAACATTGTTCTACTTCCCTTGATTGTGATTTTATACCAATAACGGTCATCAGTGAACGAAATATCTGCAAACAGGTTTTAAATTAATCTATAAATTACTGCCTTAACAAAAGAAACACTTCAGTCTGTGTTACTATCCAAACGTGTCTCTTCTATTTCTCTTAATTTGATTAGAATATGTTTTGCCGGAACTTTTCATATATCATAAATAGAACGTTATGCATAAAGTAAGCTAAGACAATGATAAAGCTGAAAGAAATGGATTCTTTTGATGTGTGCATATAACATGAATGTAAATGGAAGTTATCCTTATATTTGTTTGGGAGACTAGACTCTGGAAGATATTATTGTATTTAATGTCTTCAATATATTTGTGCAGCCAGGAGCAGTGACAGTTGAAGTCCACTGTTTGTGCTTGTGTGTCTATCAGTGACCAGATATAGTAATCTACAGTCTTCCTGTCACAGTATCTGCTTTCCTTTTGCACATTTCATTGCTTGACAAAGATATATTGGTAAATTTCTTTGTAGAAAGATGTATAGAGAGTTTGGCTCTATCCCAGATTTAATACACTGAAAACCTTTTTCCACTGGGAAAAAAAATGGCTTCTACTTTTTGAACTATAATTACATCCAAAGGGTAGCTTAGAGAAAAATTCTCTCTTATGATCATCTAGAAGTTAGCAATGAAACTTTAATTTTTATTTTTATTAGAATTGCTTTATTATGAAGGTAGGGTAAGAACTTCTTGGAGTGTTGGCATAGAAATCCATAGCTTAAGCAAAGTGTCACATACTGTTACTTGCTGAATATGCATTAATGTCTCCATTAGCATATCCTAATCTATTTTTTGCTTGCAGAAGGATCCATAGACAGATAAAATCCTAAACATTATTTCTATACTTTTTTTTCAATTTTAAAGGTCCAAGATATAGTTTATGCAATAATGATGACTGATTTGATAACTTTATTTAAAATTTATGCTCAACCTCACCATATAGTCTCAGAGAGGTAGCTGTGTTAGTCTGTAACTTTAAGAAAACAATGGAAGTCCTGTAGCACCTTATGGCACATCTACACTAGGAAATTACTTCAAAATAATTACTCCCGAAATAACTATTTCAAAATAGCATGTCCACACTACAGGGAAGCCTCAAAATTAGTCCAAGGCTCTCTTAATGTGGACACGCTACCTCAACTTAGAGCACCAGGAAGCACCAGGGAGTAATTACTTTGAATGACTCTGGGGAGTAGTTATTTTGAAATAGCAGCAGTGGAGCATCCACACTACCGCTATTTCAAAATAATTATTTCAGAATAAGCTTGTGGAAAGAAGGAGCTATTATTTCAAAATAGCCAGCCCCTTATTTCGAAATAATGGGCATGGTAGTGTGGACTCTCTGCTTCTTATTTCAAAGTAAGGGGAGTCATTTTGAAATAATTCCTTAGGTCTCAGAGACTAACAATATATATATATATATATATATATATATACACACTGTCGTGAGCTTTCGTGGGAAAAAAAGGGGAAACCTCCCAATCTATGACAGAAAAAGAAGAGAAAGGGGGGGAGAAAAAAAACACCAGTTAATTGTAGTGACGGTGCTGAGTGGACTGTAATTGTCCCATACATAGCTTTTTATTTCATTTAGGCATTGAATATAGTGGTCCATTCAGTTTATGTCTTTGTTTAAGCCAAGAGAGATAGTGTCATATGTCAAATTTGCATATGAAGGCCAGTTCTGCAGCATCTCCCTGTAGTTGGTTTCTGAAATTTCTTTGTAGAAGAATGGCTCCTTTTAAATCCATGAATGAGTGCCCAGATAGGTTAAATGGACACAAGTTGGATATCAGTAATGGTAATACACAAAACCCAGGAGAAGCACATTTTAACCTTTGGCACAAAGTCTATCCTGTTTGGCCAATATACATGGCAGAGGGGCATTGCTGGCCCTTGATGGCATATATTACATTAGAAGATGTGCAGTTGCATGAATCTGTGATGATGTCGCTTATGTAGATGTGTGGATAGAGTTGACAATGGGGTTTATTGCGGATGTGAGTTCCTGGGTGAGTATGATGGAGATATGATATGTGGTTGCTGGAAAGAATTTGCTTCAGGTTAAGGGGTTGTGTGTAAGCGAGGACTGGCCTGACCCCCCAAGGGCTGGGAGAGTGAAGGATTGTTTTCCAGGATAGGTTGTAGATTCCTCAAAAAATTAGGTTTACAGGATCTTTCAAAAAAGGGTTTATTTTTCAAAAGATCCACGTCTAGACTGCCATTTTTTTTTAAAAAAGCTCCGTTTTGAAAAAAAGTGGCGGCCATGTTTATGCTAATGAAGCATGGGATATTTAAATCCCTGCTTCATTAGCAATTTCAACGTGCCTAATCTACATCTCTCTGTTGACAGAGAGGTGTCATCTAGACGTACCCCAGGTGTGCAGTGGCATCATCAAGGATAGTGTTCCTGACAACTAATGATCCATCATTGTGTGGAATGGTGACCAGGATGGTGTTTTCAGGAAGATGTTCTGTAGTTTCCTCAGGAAGTTAGTGGGTCTCAAAGGTGGCTAGGTGTGCTGGTGGCATAAGGTCTGAAAAGAGTGTCAACATAACCATATAATAATGCTGTAAGTGTGCTGCTGCCAGAGATGATGGGATGTCTGGGATTTCCAGGTCTATGGATCTTGGGTAGCAGATAGAATACTCCTGGTTGGGGATTTGGGGATGTGTTTGTGTAGATTTGGTCCCGAGCTGTAGCAAGGAGTTTCACGAGCAGATGATGTAGTTTCTTTTGGTATTCTCCAGTGGGATCAGAGGAAAGAGGCCTGTAGTATGTGGTATTGGTGAGTTGTGGGCAGCCTCCTGTTCATAATCTGCCCTGTTCATGATGACTACAGCACCCTCTTTGGTCAGCCTCTTCGATTATAATGTTAGAATTATTGTTGAGGCTATGGATAGTCTTGTGTTCTGAATGGCTGAGGTTATATGTCACAAGTTGTTTGTTCATAATGTCAGCCTGTGCACGTTTGCAGAAGCAATCAATGTAGAAGTCCAGACTCTTGTTATGACCATCAGGAGGGGTCACACAGAGGTGCAGCTGGTTGGCTCTTGTGGGGCTGGCTTCAGTGCGATGTTCAGTGGTGTGCTGGAAATATTCCTTCAGATGGAGATGGAGAAAATAGGTTTCCAGATCACCACAAATCTGAATCTCATGTGTGGGGGTGGTGGGGCAGAAAGAGAGTCCCTGAGATAGGACTACTCATTGTTTTTCTAAACTTCACCATATGTGCTGTTTGAACATACACGTATACAATAAATAAGGCAGCTAAATTTCAAACTTGAGCACTATTTGAATTCAGTTGACTAGATGCCTCCAAGCCTATACAAAGACTTGTGAGTAGGTTATTGAAACTCTTACTCACCGATGCTGTCCTCACTCATGCAAGTTGTCCCACTAAGCCAAAAGATTCAAGTATTATATAAATGGGCTTTGTGACCATTCACTTAAGTGCGGAAAACAAGCAGGCACACAATACTTTCAGGACCCAATGGCTAGGTAGCACTCATAAGCAAGGTTTTACTCAATTGCATAAGCACTTTATAAGTTTTAGCTCACATAGTCATCTTATGTTCCTGATTTTTTACATAAGGACACATTTAAATCCCTCAGAGTTAGATTTAGAAAAAAACAAAACAAACTAACAAAAAAACATAGCGCTCCAAAATTCAGTTCTTGGTAAAAAATTGGAACACTGAATCATTTCCTATTAAAAAATCCACAATTAATACATTTTCATAGCATTTGAAATGGTATGTTGAATACAATATACTGTTTATGCAAAAGCACACTATACAGAAAGCTCTTTTTACTTTAAGTAGGTGTATTATGCATACATAATACACCTACTTGTCGACAGCAGATCTCAGATGCTGTTGACAAGTCTCTGAGGAAAGAACAAGCCGGATTTCACAAGGGAAGAGGATGTATAGACCAGATTTTCACCCTGAAAAACATCATAGAGCAGTACACAGAGTGGCAGAGACAGTTGTACATAAACTTTGTTGACTTTGAGAAGGCTCTTGACAGCATACACAGAGAAAGCCTTTGGCACATTCTGAGAGCCTACAGAATTCCTCTACAAGTGGTCCAGCTCATTAAGGGTACGTCTACACTTGCTCCCTAGTTCGAACTAGGGGTGCAAATGTAGGCAACTGAAATTGCTAATGAAGCGGGGATTTAAATATCCCACGCTTCATTAGCATGATCTCGCCGGCGCGTTACTCTGCTCAACAACTGATTCGAACCAGGAAGTGCGTACCAGGACACGTTAGTTCGAACCAAACCCCTTGGTTCGAACTAACGTTACTCAAAAAATGAGGAGTAATGTTATTTCGAACCAAGGGGTTTGGTAGGAACTAACGTGTCCCGGCGCGCACTTCCTGGTTCGAATCAGCTGTTGAGCGGAGTAACACACCGGCGAGATCATGCTAATGAAGCATGGGATATTTAAATCCCCGCTTCATTAGCAATTTCAGTCGCCTACATTTGCATCCCTAGTTCGAACTCGGGAGCAAGTGTAAATGTACCCTAAGAGTTTTTACAGCAACTTCACATGTAGCGTGGGATACTGAGATCTGTCTTTCGAAGTCAAGACTGGGGTCAAACAGGGATGCGTCATGTCTGCACTACTCTTCAACATGGTGATCGACTGGCTGATGTGGAGAACAACAGCAGATGTGTCAAGGGGTATCAGATGGACACCTTTTTCCGTATTAGAAGAGCTTGACTTTGCGGACAACCTTGCATTGCTTTCCCATACCCATCAACAGATGCAGGAAAAGACACGCCTATGCACCTTTGGACACCAGGTTGGACTAAGAGTTAGCCAGAAGAAAACAGAGATTATGATTCTCAATATAGATTCACCAGCACCAATCAAGATAGATGATGCAGACTTACCCAGCACAGACAGCTTTATGTACTTAGGCAGCATCATCTGCCATGATGGAGGCACCAAGAACGACATCCAGAGCAGACTAAGTAAGGCCAGAAATGTCCTCAGGAGTATGAACAATGTATCGAGATCTACACAGTACAGTGTCCACATCAAGCTTAAGCTGTACCAAAGTTGTGTCATATCAACACTACTATACGGCTCAGAGTGCTGGTGGATGACAGAGTGTGACCGAGCCAAGCTCTCATCCTTTCACACTACCAGCCTTCGTAAGATACTTTGCATCTTTTGGCCGAAAACAATCTCCAACCACGACCTGCTCCTGCGACGCCACCAGGAGGACATGACCACTATCATTATGAGAAGACACTGGAGATGGATAGGGCACGTGATGAGAAGGGAGGCAGATGCCATTGTAAAGATAGCACTTCACTGGACGCCTGAAGGACGATGGAAACGTGGGATGCCCAAGACAACATGGCAGCATACTGTTGAGGCAGATATGAAGAGAATGAACTACAACTGGGACACACTGGAGAAAATGGCCAAAGACAAACAAAAATGGAGAACCTTCATTGCTGCCCTACACGCCAGCTGGCATAATAGGCATTAACTAACTATTATGCATACATATTATAAACACACAACTGCCTTTCAGAAAGGAGGCTCATATCAGCAGGAAGGAAGATAAGGTTTCAGTGATAATACATTGATATTAACTCCTGGAACGCCCAAGATTTCAATGCTGCCACAACATTTTATATTATGACTTTAAAAGGATGTCTACTTATAGAAATATTTTTAATTCCTAGTGACATGATTTCTTCCTACTTACTGAAATGCAATAAGACTAAAGTGATCCAATATTAAATGAAAAGTACCAAAAGTTTATAAAAATATTTAAAATTATTGTTTCAGCTTTGTACAAGAAATCAATACATTGCAATAAACACTGCATAAAAGATTAGCGAATCTTTAGGGCCTGATAGAACATCACAAATAAGCTCCATGAAATGCTACATTCTATCAGACTCTTATAATCTAGGACTCAATTTTCAAAAGTGAATTGTGATTTTGGATTCAAGTTTTGGTATCTAGCTCGAGACACTTCAAAAGGGTTTCACTTCCAGAAAAAAGTGCACAATGCTGAAAATAAGGCCCCTTTGAGGCATGTCAAGATGAGTACTGAAAAATGAAGGCACGCAAAATTACTTATTTCTGAAACTTAAGTATTATTGCAGAAGTAACAGCTTAGATTTGGTGCCATAGCTCAGCAATGGGAAGTAACGCGATGCATCTGGCCAGCATGAGTGTAAATTCTCAGCTTTTCAAAGCCAGCTCAACCAGGTAGTTGGAGCACTTACCTAGGATGTAGCAGACAGGTTCAAGTCCCTGATTGGAATTAGGTAGACAGGAAACTTGACCCTGAGTCTCATGTCTCAGGTGAGTGATCTATGCACCGGGCTATTGGCTGCTCCAGAATGAGAGCTCTCACTTTCCTTCTCTTGTTTTGGTGAGAAATTCCCTCCTGGATCTGAGATGTATTTCTTGTCAAAGCTTATGATCCCACAAAATGTTTCCATTTCGATGAATCTGCATTTACTGATGCATAGTTCACCTAAAGTTCTATGGAGCTGGGTCTCTAAATCCCGAGTCAGTTTCGAAAACCCCAAGCCAATTGTACAACAGCTTCCATTCACTACATCCCTAGGCTATGTATGAACTAATAATATTTTTGGCTCAATTAAGATACTCTCCAAAGTGTCCTTGAGGCTCTTTGTCTGAAAAATAAGTGGAGAATCATTTAAGTGCTAGTTTCCATTATAATCAGGTGAACACAACTCTGAATACTTCATTTTGGGGAGGACACACTAATTGGATAAATGTATCTATAGTCATATGTACAATATGGATGATGGCAAACAGTCCTAATTTTAAAACATCCATATTATGAACTATGCCATGGATTTGAGATAGGCACAGGCTAAGGAATCCTGGCTCCACTGAACTTAATAGAAAGAAGTTTTACCACTGATGTCAGTGGGGCCTGAATTTCACCCCAAGAAAGGGTATAGCTACACAAAAGTTGGGAGCAATCAGAGTAGACAGACTGATACTAGTTCTGTTCAAGCTAGTGTGATAAAAATAGCAGCATGGACAATCCAGCCAGGATAGCAGTTTGGCGTAGCCAAGCATAGGTAGCTAGCTAGAACTGCCAGCCAAACCACAACATTCACACTACTATTTTTAGTGAAATCCTGTGTTCTTCCTACCTGGGCTTGGAGGTATTTTTCTAGTGGCACGCACATATAGCCAAGTGTCCTAGCTCCACCCATTTGTTGCTTTTGGACAAATACAAATATGGCAGAAATGGATGGGAGGTAGACTATATGGCCAGACAGCCACACTCAGGGTACGTCTTGACTATAGGCTTTTGTCGACAGAGGCTCTGTCAACAGATGCAGTCGACAAAGCTTCTGTCAACAAAGAGCATCTAGACTACAGCCAGTTCTGTCAACAAAGCAAGCCGCTTTTTCGACAGAGAGGCTAGACGCTCTCTTTTGAAAAAGCCCAGTATAGATGCAATAGCGCCTTTTGTCAACAGAACTCTGTCGACAAAAGGCATTATTCCTCATAGAATGAGGTTTACTGCTGTCGACAAAACTGCCGAGTTCTGTCGACTTACTGTCGACAGAAGTCGGCGGTAGTGTAGACGCAGGTATAGTTTTGTCGACAAAAGGCCACTTTTGTCGACAAAATCCTGTAGTCTAGACACACCCACAGACCAACAACTGCCTAGACAACTAAGCACATTCTATTAAAATACAGATTGAAACTCTCTGGTCCGAAACATCCATGGTCTGGAATGATTTTAGTTAGCCAGATGTCCACTTTTCATAGGTGTGGCCTTGAAAAGTGGCCCCATAAAGTTTCTCGTAGTCCCAAAAAGTTTGTTTACAGCCACCAGTCCTGGCTCTCAAGAGATTTGCAGATTTCTGTTTGTACTAGTGGCGCACATCTGCACATGCCTTGGTGCATATAAATGTATTGCACACAGGGATGGGAAAAATACTAGAGGGAACACTGTTTCCAGATGTCACGCTACTGAGTTCCACAGAGTTACATCAAAGCTATATCTGGTCCAGTACCCAAATTGCTGAACTCAACAAATCACTAGGGCCTTCCTACACTTAAGTTAAACAGATGATTTGGGAACTGGAGTGCTTAAGAAATCGAACAGAATAGGAACCTATATAAAGACAGCGGAGTCAGGCTACCTTGAAAGCAATATAAGTTACAGTCTGAGATAGAACCAGTTTCTAATCTACTTGCATTAGGACTACAAAATTAAGATGGAGAAACGAGAAGTGTTGCAAGAAAATCAGATGTCTTGTGTGTTGTTAGTTTTAGCAAATTCCAACCTGGAACTGATAAAGAATTGTACAAGAAAGCAGGGTTTCACTGAAAAATGCTGATTTGTCAAGAAAGATGTTTGGTAAAAATGTCCTACATTTGATGCACTTCCTACAAAACACAGGTAGGATTCTATAACCCTGATTATTTTGCTGCGAACTCAGCTGATGTGATGCAAAAGGAGCTGGGATTTCTAGGATCTGTGACTTCAGAGAAGGCCCACTGTGTGAACTGTCCCAACTCAGGGACTATAGGACTTCCAGGGTACAGTGTACTAGGAACCATGATTAAACCAGTACATTTGTTTTGAAACTTTAACATAAACAAGATTTTGAATATTTCAAAACTTATCATATATATAGTAGCCCAATGTCTGTGACTCTGTAACACTGAAATGCTGGCTGTTGCCTCTGGGCGGCACTGTTGCCTCACTCAAGTCCTTCGCCTCCCACCATGGCGCTCGGCTGACTTCTGCGCCGCTCAGCCGGTCCGCCGCAGGGGAGCAAGCTGCGCAAGCGGCCGTTTGGGCGCCATGGTCCCCATGCAGCACCCCTGTGCTGCATGGGGAGCACAGGACCCAAATGGCCGCTTGCGCCGCTTGCTCCCCTGCGGCGGACCGGCTGAGCGGCGCAGAAGTCAGCCGAGCGCCATGGTGGGAGGCGAAGGGGGCCGGGGTGGTGACGTGCGGCATGACAGCGGCTCCAGGCCCCGCCCCCTGGTTGTGAACGTCACCGCCCTGCCTCCCTTCGCCTCCCGCTGTGGCGCTTGGTTGACTTCTGCGCCGCTCAGCCGGACCGCCTCGTGGGAGCAAGCGGCGGTTTGGGCTCCACGCTCCCCATGCAGCACGGAGGCAGGAGGGGGAGGAGAAGAGAAAGAGAGAGTGAGAGGGAGGAGGGGGAGGAGAAGAGAAAGAGAGAGACGGAGAGAGAGACAGGAGGCGGAGGAGAGGTGGGGGGGAGGGAGGAGGAGAGAGAGAGACATGGACATGGAGGAGAGACCCAAAAATCCCGTCTTATGACGGGCTATTGGCTAGTTATTAAAGATTTTCCCTTGTGCAGGAAATTTTTAAATTTTGACTTTTTATTTTGAAACAGAAGATATTTTCCCCCCAGAATTTGGTTATTTCCCATAAAAAAAGATTTCAGACTTTTGACCAGCTGTATTTCAGACCTCCTTAAATATAAGTTTAATTTTAAACTGGTTGCATAGTCACTTAGGCAAAAATGTGAAAGAGAAAAAGGAAAAATACAATGAAAAAAAAAAATCAGTCAACATGTAATAGTTACCAGTGGAAAACAGTATGAACAAAAGAGCAGAAGAGAAGAAACACAATATAATTAAAATCATATTGTACACTTTGAGTACTCTCCCACCTCAATGCCAATTTTTCCTCTTTCTCTATTCCAATATGCAGGAAAGCTAGATTTTAGCAAAATGAAGGAAGGAAAATACTGTGGGGTTAAAATTACTACAATTTTTCAAACTCAGTACTAGTTTTCTGATGTCCAAAATGTTTCAAATGGTTTTTGACCTTTTAGACCAACAAGCTTCTCTTAGGAGCAAAGCTTGCAAAGGAACAGAGGAGTAAATGACATGATAACCCGTATGTATGCTGAATTTATCAGAGCTGTGAAAGACAGTAAACTCAACGTGAAAGCCATGTAGGAGATTGACCTCAAAACGGAGAGAGCAGACAAAACTTGGGTGACACTGTGCAGTGAGACTAAAAATACCTGTTCATGCAATACACAATTTGTTATGCTTTTCTTACACAAATCCTACATGCCATCAGCACAGGCACACAAAATTCACCTGTGCAGACAAAAACAAAAACATATGTCTTCCATGCAGCACAAACAGTTTCCATTCCATAGTTAAGACGAACAGCAATTCTGATGCATAGCACAAAATGTCTGTGTCAGCCATGCCCAAAATATATGTACTTACTACCCTGGAGCAAGGGTGGGCAAAAGGGCCTCCATGGGCCGAATGCGGCCCACCAAGCGGATTGATCCGGCCCGCGGAGGCCCTGCCATTCCCCGGCCCCCAGGCCAATCAGGGCCTGGGGGACCGCGCGAAGCCTCCTCCTGCCCTACGAGAAGCGTGGAAATGCCACATGCTCCTGGCCGGGAGAGAAGGAGGGAGGGGCTAGGGTGGGAGGAGGCTTCACGTGCTCCCCCACCCCCAAGCCCTGACTGGCCTGAGGGTGCGGGAGCGTGCAAAGACTCTTCCTGCCCTGCCAGGGGCATGGGAGCCTAGTGGGAAGGGGGGGGCAAAGGGACTCCCTCACACCCAGACCAATCATGATCTGGGGATGGGGAAGGCCAGAAGCATCCTGGCCCTGCCCCTTCCGGTTTAGGCCCTGCCCCTTCTGGGGCAACCTGGGGCCACTTCAAAAAAATTTAAAGTGGCCCCTGGCCAAAAATTATTGCCCTCCCCTGCCCTGGAGGATAAAGGCATCGACAGGAAGGGGAATCATCTCATTAGCAGTAATTGGTTAAGAATAAAATGGCTGAGGAAAAGCATGGCACAATGAAAACACTACTGAAGGATCTATTCTAAGCGATTGTAATTGATAAAGCAGTATAAGAAACATTGCATAGAAACTGAGGTGTAAATCTTCTTTCAAATAATGGAGTTACACCAGCATAAAACCAGAGTGTTTTCAATAGATTTACTCCTTATTTACACCAGCATCAGTAAGAGGAAAATATACTTTGAACTTGGCTGTTACTTTGGCCATAGTTACTTCAATATTGAGACTGCTTAGCAGGGCGTATGGTACAGGATAGGATTACAAACTAGGGCAAAGAGACCCACTCTGGCTTCCATCATAGAGTGTAAGCAAGTTCTGGTGGAGGGTGCGGCCCTTTGTTCCAATAATATGATTTGGGAGAATTTCATAGGAAGAGAACTTAAAAAACAAGTAATAGTCCTGCAGCACCTTAGAGACTAACAAAACATGTAAATGGTATCATGAACTTTCATGAG
The DNA here is from genome assembly GCA_019425775.1 of Rafetus swinhoei. Taxonomy (NCBI): domain Eukaryota; kingdom Metazoa; phylum Chordata; order Testudines; family Trionychidae; genus Rafetus; species Rafetus swinhoei. The sequence continues at coordinate 60,718,668 of CM033447.1, forward strand.
CACAACCCACTTCTTCAGATGAAAGAAGAAAGGAGAGACAGTTAGGCCTGGTCTAAACTACACCAGGCAGGCTGGCTTAAGGTATGCCATACAGCTACGCATAGCTGGAACTGGCTTACCTTAAGCCACACCGTCTGCACTGTGGGAGGCCAACGGGAGTACACGCACCTGTCAGCTTCCCTTACACCTCACAGAATGAGGCATACCAGATGCCAGAGGGGGCTGCCCTCCGCATTCAATTTGGGGGTCTACACTAGACCTGCTAAATCAAATGCTAGAAGAGCCACCTCCAGAAGGTCGATCTTCTCCATAGTGTAGACATGCCCTCAGAGTGGGAGTTTTATACAGCCAATGGAAAGTGGGATTCCATCTCCCCTGAAGTTCTGTCACCAGCTTTGAACACACATTGTACTTGGACATTAGTTTCAGATATATCTAATCAATCATATTATTATAGGATGCTTAAATATTTAATACAATTATACTTAATGTTCATTTCAGTCAACAAAATATCTCAGTAAATGGTAGGAATACATTAAAATCTGTTCCTCTTTTCTGTCTCCAAATAAGCTATGTTAGTTTTTTCTCCCCCCAAAAAATCGAAAGCAATTTTTTCAATCGCTTTTTTCAATCATTTTTTAAAGCATTGAATAAGAAGATAGAAACACAGATATCAAGTAACAAGAAAGCAGATCTTTAACCTGTTCTGTATTATTACTATGGATGGAACTAATCCATTATCTGGGAATCCCATGTCTCCTTTGAAAGCTTTCGGCATTAAAATACATTAAAAGGCTTGAGGTGTGGTTTCTAAGAGCTGCCCGCCTCCCAAACCAAGGCAAATGTATTTCAGATGCATTGGGGCATTTCTCAAGGTTTACTCTAGCTACATCTTGACAAATTTAGGAACATCATGTGATGCTGAAAAATTACTATAAAACAACACATTGCAGTTAAAGGGTTTTTAGAGAAAGGAATATATTCAACTAAGATGAAAGACTCTCTTGGGTTTTTCATGTTTGCTAGATATTCATGCACCTTCCCTCTTATGCCTGAAGAGTTCCTATGTGGTTGCTTGAACATATTTACTTTATAGATATTAGATGCCCCAACTGTAGAAGACTAAAATAAATGTCAGAACATATGAATAAGGAACAAAGTTCAGCAATCCTATGAATGAACACAATTTAAAATACTCTCATGGAGTTCATACAAATATGTATTACATCACAATAACAACAATTTAAACAATTCTTTGCTCATTGACATGCAAAATAAACTATAGAAACCCTGAATGTTCGTTACACTTCATTCCCAACATACAACATAAACATGTTGCGGTTGTGCTTTTGCAGAGACTATTTGTTATAAGCTGCCAGTGCTTGCCTGAATACCTCACCACGGCTGACTTTGCTGGAAATGTTAATTAGGTTCAAGTGACTCCGAGTAGGTAGGTCTTAGCTCCTCCTAGATCAGGGCTACTCAAAACGCAGCCCGCGGCCCGCTTTATTTGTGGCCCGTGGTGCGGTTTGAGTTTACACAGAGCTCAATACATGGCCCATGGGTAGGAACCAAAACAAAAAAGTAGCCAATATAATGGTCTTCTGTTGATATGCATTTTAGTAGTTAAATTCCTGGACTGTTATTGTTCATCAAAAATGCTGTCATATGGGTGGAAATTGGGTAAATATTGCATTTTATTAATATCAGCAGAACTGACTTAAATGGGGTCTGCATGTTGTGTAGTCTTGCCTTAATCTTTGTATTCATGCCCGTCAGTGTGAAAGAAGCTATTTGCATATATTTGCATACATATTTGCATGTATATGCAACCATACTTAAGTTGTGGCCCTCAGCATGTACTGTGAGTATCACTGTGGCCCCTCGGCTTCCAAAGTTGAGTACCTCTGTCCTAGATAGCAGGGAGATTGGATTTCTAGACAGAAGTTCTAAGGTGCATGATGACCAGCCAATACCTCCTTCAGGATTGCTTTAACTCAAATCTAGCATCTAGAGACCTTAGGGGAAGCCAGGTTGTAGCATTCCTTGCTACAAGCCAGGCTGTAGCGCCCAATGGCTCTTCAGCTCCCCTCCTCTGTCTTTTTTCTTGTAGGGCACTTTTATAAGACCACAATCCAAAGGTAAAGACAAAATTCACCTGCTGGGGTTCTAATTTCTTATGTCCAAACAGACTTGAAATAAAGTCCCTCAGGCCTGTACTCTCTTTCATTGGCTTCCAGGGGTTGTACAGCCCTCCTTCTTTTGGCCCATGTTTCCAAGCTCTCCATAGCTTCCCCAGGTGCTTGCTTCTGGAATATTTCCAGTGTTCTTTAAACTTACCTCCCTGGGCTGAGAGAGATCCACAGGTAGCTGTGCTTACCCTGATGTGTCTTTTCCCTCAGAACAGTGGGGGACAAAATACATACAACCTTCTCCTCAGAGCTTGTCCCAACTGGATATAAGAGAAGGAAACTTTGTTCCACCCACTCTGGCCCTCAATGCTGGATATTTGATACTGTGCCAACATTTCACCCAAGCAGAGAAAATCTCCAGCAGAGAAAGAGAGGACTGTGCCCCAAAACACAAACATCACTGATCAATACTGATCATGTAACCCTCCCACACAGATCTGCCATTTTGGCCCTAGGAGCCAGGGTGAAGCCAGGAAGACAAGCTACATGTTTCAGAGCTCCTTAAAAACAAAATAGCATGCTATAGATGGAGTATGTTTGCTGTTATATTATACTTCTATACTAACTGTGGTGTTATTTTTGCGACCAAATCCTGCAGGCCTTACTCAGGCAATAATTCACACCAAAGGCAATAGGAAAAGTCCCATAAAGCTAATAGGATTTGACTCTTACATTGTGTTTGATGGGAACGGGAAGAACTTGGACCATCAGTTATTAATAGCCAAACTGTAAACATGTTGATTAGAGTGCATTTATTAGTATTATGAAAAAGATTAAATGCAATTAAATACATGATCAGGGAATCCCAGTTGGCACCTGCCATCTCTTAGGGTGAGGGAGGTTGCACAGTCTGTCTCATAGGCAGTTCTCTTTGTGGGCTATTGGACTATAAAGCCAAGTTGAATGGTGCCATCCCTGTCAAAGTGGATGTGATACCCTAGTACATAAAATGGCTGCACTGGATCAGCTCAACAGTGATCCAGACCAATACCTTCTTTCTGACAATGTCTGGTGGCAGAACCTTCAGAGGGAAAGAACACAAAACTGAATGATCCATTCTTAATAGGGATGTCAGCCGGTAATCGTTTACACAATTAACTGATAAGCCTGGGCTAATCAGTTGATTCTAACGGTTACACACACTACTCCCTCCCACCCCGCTTTACTGCCCCCATTAGAGGCAGCAATGTGGGGGGAGGTGGAAGCCAGTGGCCGTGGGGAGTCAGCTTTTAAGCTTGCCTGCCATGCGTGCCAGCTCCCATGAAGCTGCCTTCCGGCCACTCCTCCCCCCGCTGCCTCCCACAGAGACAGCAGTGTGGGGGGAGGGCAGGCAGGCAGGCACTGTTGCTGGGGGGCGGGGGGGAACCTGTCTTAAAAGTCAGGTCCCCATGAGCACTGGCTCCACAGAGCCTCCTATCCCCCCTGCACTGCTGCCTCTGATAGAGAGGCAGCAACACGCAGGCAGGTGGGAAGAGGCAGGAGCCAGTACATGCGAGGAACCAGCTTTTAAGCTGGCTCTCTGCACGTGCTGGTTCCCAAGGTGCTGCCACTCCCTCCTGCCCCCATGCTGTGGCCGCTCTATCAAAGAGAGCTGGTGGGAGCTTAAAAGCCAGCTCCCACCAGCACCAGCTCTTGCCTGCCCCCTTGCATGTAAACGTATAACCGCTAAAGGTTTCAGTGATTACATGTTTACACAAACAATGTTTTAATATCCCAGATCCTGACACCCTCTCCCAGCTTCTAAATAGCCAGACATTTAGGGGCACCCAGAAAGTGGAGCTGAATCCTGAACCAGCTTGGCTGACAGCTGTTGATGGACCTATCCTCCATTAACTTGCCTAGCTCTGTTTTGAACACAGAAATACTTTTGGCTAGTACAGCATCTCATGGCAATGAATTCCAAGGATGACTGTGCATTGTATGAAGGGATGCTTTCTTTATTTCAAACATGCTGCCTATTAACTGGGTAATTCCTGATTATTACGTGAAGGGGTAAATAACACTTCCTTATTTACTTTCTCAGCAACATGCATAATTTTATAGACCTCTATCATATCCACCTTTAGTTGTCTCTTTTTGAAAGTGCACTGTCTCAGTCTTTTAAATCTCTTCCATATAGAACTTGCAAAGCCCTAATAATTTTCATTGCTGTTCTCCACACCTTTTTCAATTCTGTTTTTAAGATGGACGTACAGAATTTCACTCTTTATTCAAAGTATGGATGTAACATGGATTTATATAGTGTAATTATGGTATTTTAGTCATTATCTAACCCTTTCCTGTGTTCCCTAATATTTGATAGTTTTTTTGACTGCCGCTGGGCACTAAGCAGATACTTTCAGAGAACTATGCATGACAACTCCAAGATCTTTTTATTGAATGGTAAGAGCTAATTTAGACCCCATCATTTTGTATGTAGAGTTGGGATTATGTTTTACGGTGTGCATTACTTTGCATTTATCAGCACTGAACGTCAACTGCAATTTTATCATCAAGTTTTGTGAGCTCTCCTTATAATTCTTCACAGGCAGCTTTGGACCAAACTAGTTTGCGTAATTTTAACCTTCCTCAAATTTTGCCATCTCACTGACGACTCTTTTTCCAATTCATGTATGGACATATTGAACAATGTATGTCCCATGGCAAATCCTTTGGGGACCTCATGGTTTATCACTTTCTACTCTGAAAATTGATAATTTACTCCTACCTTGGTTTCCCATCTATTAGTCATTACAGATCCATGAGGGGACCTTCCCTCTTATCCTATTATCCTTATCCTACTTATTTTGCTTAAGAGCCTTTGGTGAAAGACCTTGTCAAAGCTTTTTTGAAACTCCAAATATGCACTGCAGTACCCACTGGCAGGGGCAGCCCTAGACTAGCTGCCAGCAACTGGTGCCCTAGGCGAACCATGCAATTAGCGCCCCCACCTCCAAACCCCTCAATGATATTGAGCCACCATTTGGTGCCCCATTTAACTTGGCGCCCTAGGTGACCGCCTAGTTCATCTATATGGACGGGCCGCCCCTGCCCACTGGATCACACTGGTCCACACACTTGTTGACTTTCTGAAACAATTCTAACAGATTGATGAGTCACGATTTCCAGTTACAATAGTTATACTGACTCTTCCCAAATATATTGCATTTAAATATATTGCATTTATCTCAAGTCTGATCATAGATGTTACATTACCTACCCTTCAGTCGCCTGGGTACAGAGACTGATTTAAATAATAGCTTACCTACTCTGCAATTTCATGTTTGAATTCCTTAAGAGCTCTCTTGTTCCTGGAGATTTATTATTTATTACTGTTTAATTTATGTATTTATTCCAAAATCTTCTCTAACAATACATCAGTCTGGAGCAGATCTGTTATCTAAAAAAGAATGCTCAACTGCAGGGATCTCCGTCATATCCTCTGAAGTAAAGGTCAATGCAAAGATTTCATTTAGCTTCTCTGCAATGGACTTGTCTTGTTAGAGTATTCACTTAGCACCTTAATTGTGAGCCACTGTGGGTATTTATACACTACAGGACAAGTCGAATTAAGATATGCAACTTCAGCTATGTTAATTTTGTAGCTCAAGTCGAAGTACTTTAACTCGACTTTTGGCACTGTCTACAGAAGTCGAAGGAAGAACACGTTTCCTTTGACTTCCCTTACTGCTCATGGAAGCAGGGTGACTGGCATCAACTGGAGTGCCCCTCTCACTCTGAATTAGCTGTCTTAACTAGACTTCTAATTCGAACCCTGGAAGATCAACAGCAGTAGCTTCGATTTGTCTTCTGTAGATTAGACATACCCTACCTGTTAGGAAGCATTCTGACTTAGCTGTGTTGAAAAAATATTGCTGTTAGTTTTGTTTCTTTTGCTAGTTGCTCTTCAGCTGGTTTCTGGTCCTGTCTTGTTATATTTTACACTAGGTTCATCCTCCCATCTTCCTCAGTAGGATGAGGCTTTCTATTTTTGAAGGATGTCTTTTTGCCTCTAACTACCTCTTTCATGCTGCTGATTTAACTATGGTTTTTTTGATCCTCTATTATTGTTGTTTTTACTTGGAGTTTTATCTACAGTTTGAATCTCTATTATGGATTTTTTAATAACCTCCATTTGGCTTGTCGGTATTTTACCTTTGTGATTGTTCCTTCTAATTTCTGTGTAATCAGCTTCCTCATTTTTGTATAGTTTCATTGAACTTCAAAAAGGCAGCTGGGGGTTCTTTGCCATTCCCCCCTCCAAGAATATTAAATGTAACAAATTACGTCATGGTTGCTACTACGGAACTGTTGAGCTATATGCATCTCTTGGACCACCTGCTGAGTTCCACTGATGACTAAAGCAAGAATTGCCTACATAATGCATGTACAGGGCACCACACAGTTTGATTACAAAGCACTGAAAGGTACAATGAAAAATATATATTTTATTAAATGCAAACACTGCTTTCTTTCCCTCAGTACAGCCATCAAATAGAATAATATATAGTAGCTAGTTCTAGCATGTACTCTCTCTCCATCAGCAGATTGGATGAAGCACTTTATAATGCTATTCTTGCATTACTTTAGTCATCATTTTCCCCTGGATTTAAGGAAGCACTGAACAGAGATTTGTAAACACAATTCTACTGTTAAAATAAAATTCTCTCTTACTGATTCTCTTTTGTATATTGTCAATGTACTCGCGCACAACAGGTAAATAAGCGTGGCTGCCTGAGATGAATATATAATTATATTTGACTTGTGCAGAATGTTGCTTTAAGTCTAGTAGAATGGAGGTGAATTTGAAAGAAAAGAACAGTTTATCAAATACTGTAAGGAAAACAATTAGAAAACCATAAATTTCCTGATGTCCACTTTAGCCAGTGCAATGCAATTCTTTTTCAGAAAGGCGTTTCAGTTATAAGAGGTTGGATAAACAGCATTCATTAATTCAGGGTTTTTCCACTCTTCTAATTTGATGTTTGTTTACCTCTTTGCAAAACGCTGATCATTGTTCTCTACCATCACAAAAATCAGTGAAACACCTGCCAACTTACCTGCATTACTTGGAAGGAAAGTAGCCTGATTTTCTATAATCTAAAACATGGATAGTCTCAAATTAGGTTTGCCAACCCTCCAGGATTGACCTGGAGTCTTCAGGAATTAAAGATTAATCTTTACTTGAAAGTAATGTCATATGATGAAAGCTTCAGGAATAAATTTAACCATAATTGGCAACTCTATCTCACACTGGAACTTTGCATCTAATCATTCGCATGCCTAAAGTTTGGATCTTGAACTTTGTGACTCATAGTTAAAGAATGATGCACTGTAATGGTCTGTTATTTGAGATAGGAGACAAGTTTTTACAGAACTAGATAGAATATGTGCTTAGATTCATTTCTACTTTGCAATATAAATCTTAAGTCATAGGTTGGTTTGCATCTAACTACCACAAATTTATGAGATTTTTTTAGTCATTATAAGAATTCATCTTCCTAGTATGGGGTAGGTCTCAATGCTATATTAATTCTGGTTTGGAAATTATTTTTTTAGCCTTTTAATTTTCTTTTATCAACAGTGTTAGCCCCATAGGCTCAAGTTTGTTTTGCACCTGTAAACTTTTATCCTCCAGTTGCTCGTGACAGGGCTGATTAAAATGACTCTAAGAGCTTACTGAAAACAAATCTTGTTCACCCGAAAGGTATTTATCAGCCAGAACCAATAAAAGACCAAATACGCATGGGTCTTACCTTTGGTTCCAGCTCTCAGAAAGGAGGAGTGCCAGAAAGACACTGCTCCAAAAGCATGTCTATGGACACAAAGGTACGGCTAGACTACAAGTTTTTGTCGGAAAAAGGTACGCAAAATGTGCTCTGCATTTTGCGTATTTTTTTCTGATTCTTTTGTCAGAAGAGACTTTTCCAATATTTGGCCCATCTAGACTGGGCCAAATGTTAGAAAAAAACCCTCTTTCGAAAGCCCCCAGCTTCCTTGTAGAACGAGGAATACAGGGACTTCTGAAAGAGCGTGTTTGCTCTTCTGAAAAAAAAAAAAGAAAGAAAGAAAAAAAAAAAGGAAGAGCAAATGTGTTCCCTGGACATGATGGAGTTTTTTTGAGATACCAGAGGTATCCCGAAACCACCCCCTGTAGTCTAACCATATCCCAAAACTTGTGCAGTTAGTTGGGGCACTCCATTCAGCCTCTGCAGGCTTAATATACCCAATGAACAAAAGCTTTGATTCTCCTCATGGAGACTGGCTGGACGGGGTAGCCCGACCACATGTGTGTGACCTGCTTTGGAAGAAATACAGGACTTACATCGCAGCCATGGTTATGGTGGAAAGAAAGAAAATGAAGGAAAAGCCGGGGGAGAAAACTGGGAATCAACCAAATGCCAACTCTTGAATTCCTGAAGCTTCCACCTTTTCTATCCTGCCGCCCCAAGATGGTGTAATATAAGAAAGAGCTGAATGAAGTACCATAAAGTAATAGAAACCTTCACAAATCTAGCAGTGACACACAGATTATACTAATGGCTTTACCACTTAAATAACTTGAGCATAATTTTACTGATATTAAGATTGTCATAGCGAAGCATCAGCAATAATACCAAGCACTATCATAAAGCCTACACAAAGGATGACTCTTCAAAGACAACGAATTCAAGTAAAACAATTTTAGTCACTTTAAAATGGTTTAGGAAATTAAAGTAAATTTATTCAGGCTAACAGGGGTACATCTTGTATGCCATTTACCGTTCTTTCATCCAGAGAGATTTCTCTTTAGTAGAACCAAAGCAACAAGAATATAATCTGAAACTTGTAATTTAAATAACTATATACCAGGATCCTATCACCAAAAAAAAAAAAAGGGGGGAGGGGGAGAAATAAATGTGATTTGAAATACACAGGCCATTTTTTTAAAAAAATGCCTAAATTTAGGTTCCTAAATTAGTAGCCAAATTTCTAAAGAGTTCTGAGCACCCAAAAACTCCAAATAACTTTACTCTTCCCATTGACATTACTTATTGAGTAAGATGCTGCTCATCATAAGGGTAGCAAAACTGGGTTCGATGTTTTTTATCCTTGAGGTGGATTATTCAGAAATGATGCTATGCTAAAATTACAATAGCAACGTGTTTCTGGTAACAGTCCTTACATGCAGCTTCAGAGTAACCTGAAGGAAAACCCACAGTGCGAGTAGACTTTTTAATTATTGTTCCAACACATTTTGTACTTGAACAGTATGAGCTAAATATAGCTCTCAAATGCACACAAAACCAGAGACAGTGATTTCAGTGAGGGCTGTATTAATGTAACCGGATTTGACCAGTAATTTTAGGAAACTTTGTAATTGATTTCACTGGAGCTATGCCCTGTGTCCAGATTCTGAAGGGATGAATATACTCAGAAAGCGGACCGAGCTTTATGCAGCAATAATCATCATGGGACCAAAATGTGTCATTCAACCCCAGCACACTGTTGAACACATTGTACCTAAGGCAGACAATCCCCAGAGTTTCATGAAGGTGGCCACTGGGTTTTGCCTTGTGCCTTGCCCAGGCACACAGAGGCTGAGCATAATACGGCACTGTGAAATGTCACTTTATTCTCAGGCCACATGAGGGACTGGCAGCTAGACAAATGGATTTCTAAACAAACCAGGCACACCTTTATAATCCAGTGAACAGACCATTAGATGGACATCTTAAAGCCATCAAATGGGATGGATACAGGAAGGTGAATATTTTGTATCCATAGTAGCCAGTGGCGTCGTCAAAGAGGGATATGAGGGTGGGCCCTGACTTCAGTTGGATGGGCAATGACAGGGGGTAGGAGCAATGCGGCCGCCATTCTCTGCCCCAGCTGGCCTTGGGGGAGTGATAGATACTGTGGCCAGGAACCCCCATAAAAATACGCACTACCCAAAGAGATGCTCAGGGCTTGCCCTGCTCTGCCCCCAAGCACTCTGCCTGCTGGGTGCTCCCACAGGGGACCGGGTGCAAGGTTTTGCTCTGCCGTGCTTAGGGCTCCAGCTGGGGAGTGGGATTGGGTCTTATCCTGCTCTACCCACCCAGCATTCCCAGTGGTGAGTAGGGGCAGGGTGAAGGGCCTTACCCCACTCCTCCTGCCCCTCTGGTGCTCCCAGCATTGAGCATTCAGACACAGATCCTTGTCCCACTCTTCCTGCCCCCCAGCACTCTAGAGCAAGCCCTTGACTCCGCTCCCTGGCAGGAACGCCCAGTGAGCGGAGCAGGAGATGCCCTCATCCCTAGTCTCTGGATGCAGGTGGAGCACGAGTTAGAGAGGAGCAAGTTAGAGAGGGAGCAAAGCCAGGAATGGGGGCAGGTTGATCTAGATGCTAAGTGGGTGGGCCGTGCCCCTTCCTGAGGCCCGGTGCCTCGCTCACTACACTCCCTCTCTCTTAGAGAGTCACTCTCCTGCACTGTCCTGCAGTTTCCCTGGGCTATGATTAGGGCATGGGAAGAGGCAAGGACTTTAACTGGAAGTTCAGGCTCTGGGGTGGGGCCAGAGACGAGGCATTCATGGTACAAGAAGGGACTATGGGCTGGGGCAAGGAATTGGGGTGCAGGAGGGATGGAGGCGCAGGTGAGGGTTCTGGGTTGCAGAATGCTGCCGAGGGATTCAGAATATGAGATGAAGATGTAGGCTGAGGCAGGAGATTAGGATTTAGGAGGGGGTGAGACCCCCCCCAAAAAATATTTACTGTGGCAGTGGCAGTGGCTGGAGAGCCGGGCCCTTTAAATTGTTGCCAGAGCATTGCACCATGCGCTCCATGCAGCTCTGAGGCCTGGGGGACAGGGCGCTCCATGCAGTTCTGTGTGGCATGGGGGGCTGACTGCTGCTCCTTCCAGGAGCACCCCATCCACCTTAGGGGCCCACACAGGCTATTGGCTCCTCTGCTTCAAATAAATCTTGGATGCCTTCCGCTAAAGCAGGGGTGGGCAAAAGGGACTCCGCGGGCTGGATCCGGCCCACCAAGAGGGTTGATCCAACCAGTGGAGTCCCTGCCGCTCCCCAACCCCCAGACCAATTAGGACTGGGGGCAGGGGAGCGCGCAAAGCTTTCTCCCGCCCTGTGAGCAGCACGTGGCACTTTGAAGCACCATGTGCTGCTTGGAAGGCGGGAGGAGACATCACGCGCTCCCCGGCCCTCCCCCACATCCTGCGAGGAGCGCACTGCACTTCAAAGTGCCGTATGCTCACACAGAGCGGGAGCAGGGCGAGGGAAGCTTCGCACAGCTCCCCGGCCCCCAGGCCAATCAGGACTTGGGGTTGGGGGAGCGCATGATACCTCCTCCAGCCCTGCGAACAGCGTGTGGCATTTTGTAGTGCCACGTACCCCTCACATGGCGGGGGGAGCCAGGAGGAGGCTTTGTGCGCTTCCTTCCCCCCCGCCCTCGCCCCCAGGCCAATCAGGGTCTGGGGGTGAGGGAGCTGTGCAAAGCTTCCTTCACCCTGCCCCAGCCCTGCGAGGAGTACGCAGCACTTCAAAATGCCACACGCTCCTCACAGGGTGGGAGGAGGCTTCCCACACTTCCCCCAACCTCCAGACAATCAGGGCCTGGGGCCGGGGGAGTGTGAAGCCTCTTCCCACCCTTCCAGGGGCATGGGTGCCTAGTGGGAAGGGGGGAGAAAGAGGGCTCCCCAACCCCCAGAACAATTATAGTCTGAGGGCAGGGAAGCCCAGAAGCATTCTGGCCCTCCCCTTCTGAATTAGGCCCTGCCCCTTCTGGCCCCGCCCAAAAATTATTGCCCACCCCTGTGCTAAGGTCTGTAGATACAGGAGTAATACAGGAGTAACTAGGTGAAATGGAATGGCCTGTGAAACACAGGTCAGACTAAAGAATCTGTTATCCCTACCAGCCTTAAACTCTATGAAGATTAACATCTTACTAAATACAGACGAGACATCTCTTCCCATGAAACAGCCTTCACAAAGAGCATCAGAAGTGCACATTCCCCAGAGAAGAACAAGCTTTCTCCTTTTTTCATCTGTGAAATGCCCAGAAAGGTTCAAAACAATAGCAGTTATGTCAATTTTTTAAAAAATTGTGTGAAATATATCTTCTTCCAAGGCTGTACACGTCTCTTGTATTGTCTGGCACCAATTTGTATGGTCTTTACTATATGTTTGTTTTCTACATTATACTTGCTTTGTAATTAAATGATTAATATTACTATGTAAAGGAGCACTTACAGAAAACGTCTGCACTGTAATATCTTTCACTCCCCACAGACTAAGAAATTTCTGTGCTTTGAAACTAAGCAGAAACAAAAGAGATAAACTTGTCAAATATTCAGCTTTGTTCTTTAACTTAAGCCTGTGGTGAATATCAACAAGAACACCTCTTTCCCAAGGACTATCGCCTTCCCTTTGGTTGTAAAAATACTTTACTCCTAACTATACTGCACAAAGACACTTGGGAAGTCCTAAGAAAAATATGAATGTTACTACTGGACTCTGACCTTACCAAATCACTTCAAGTTCATCCAAAATGCGGCTGATAATTTGATCTTTTTCACTGATGATCTGAGCAGATCAGTTCCCTCTTTAAAGATCTTGCCTCAGTTTCTCTTGCCCACCCTATTCAATGCTAACAATTCCCACGCCTGCAGTCCAGACTTTTGTTTCCTATCACATCTGATCCCCCTCCTTTGTGACAATGTCAGCCTGGATTCTTCAATCTTTTTCTTACACAATCACCACAAGCTTGTGCCCCTTCCCCACACCATCCAGTGTACACTAAACACCCTCCAATCACTAACTGACCAAATGAACCCTTTATTAACATGCTTCCTGAAGTTTCACCACCTGTATGATACGTAACAGAAATTATATAACCCTATATGGGTATGTCTACACTAGCCACCCTAGTTCAAACTAGGGTGGCTAATGTAGTCATTAGAACTTGCAAATGAAGCCTGGGATTAAAATATCCCGGGCTTTATTTGCATGTTCCCGGGCGCCACCATTTTTAAATGCCCGGTAGTTCGGACTCCCTGCCCGCGGCTACACGTGGCACGGGCTAGGTAGTTCGAACTAAAGCCCCTAATTCGGACTACCATTACTCCTCATACTGTGGAACTCCTTGCCAGAGGATGTGGTGAAGACCAGGACTTTTAACGGGGTTCAAAAGAGAGATAAATAGATTAATGGAATTTAGGTCCATCAATGGCTATTCGCAAGGATGGGTAGGAATGGTGTCCCTTGCCTCTGATTGTCTGGAAATGGATGACAGGGGAGGGATCACATGAGGACTACCTGTTGTGTTCCTTCCCTCTGGGGAATCTGGTATTGGCCCCTGTCGGCATACAGATCCTGGGCTAGATGCACCCTTGGTCTGACCTAGTATGGCTGTTCTTATGTTCCTCTAAGTGTAGGGTGTCAACTGTTTAATCACACAAATCCAAACACCCTTGACTCATCTCTTCTCTGAGGCCCTTCCTTTTCCAAGGCCACACCTCTACTACTCCATCCTCCACCCTCTCTCAGTCGCTTTCTCTCCCCTACCCGCACCCATTTTCACTGGGCTGGGGCAAGGGGTTGGAGTGTAGGGGGGTGCAAGCTCTGGGCTGGGAGGAGGAGTCTGGAGTGTAGAAGGGGGCTCCACCTGAGCCTGGGACAGGCGGTTAAAGTGCCGGAGGTGTGTGCAGGCTCAAGGTTGGGGTGGGGTTCAGGATGCAGGAGGGAGTGTGGGCTGTGGATGGGGCTCAGTGTAGGGAGTTTGAATACAGGCTCTGCTGGGGTGGTGCTTACATTGGGCAGTTCTGAGTCTCCAGCAGTGCAGCAGGTTCCCAGCCTGTCCTGGCCCAACGTTGCTCCTGGAAGGGGCCAGGACATCCCTGTGGTCCTTAGACAGGGGAGCAGGTGTTTCCACATACTTCCCCTGCCTGTAGGCACAGCCCTGACCAGCTCCTATTGGCTTCAGTTCCAAGACAATGGAAGCTGCAGAGTCGTAATCCAAAGTGGGGGCAAAGACTCCATTCCCCCCACACTGTGGGGCTGCAGGGAGGGATATGCCAGCCACTTACAGGTGCGGCATAGGGCTTAGGCAGCCAGGCAACCTATTTTAGCCCCACTCCAACACCGGACTTTTAGTGGCTGATCTCCCAGTTTGGCTTCAGAAGCCTCTGAGGAATTGAGCCTGATTCTGGGAGAATCTGGCAAAATCAGGAGGATTGACAACCCCATCTCTAAGGGATCTGAGGAATGGGGTTTGGGGATCCTTCATCTGGTGCAGCAGCTTTTATAGGCCTTTTTCACCTCTACCAAAGGAAAGTCCCATGAATTGGATAGCTAGGGCCTGGCTGGGCTTATTTGAAAATGATTAAGACAAGCATGATGACTTTCCCTTTACAATTCATCACTGGGTACTCCAAGACATTTTAAATAAATGAAATTGCAACCTAATGAAACCACCATTGTCTGTTCTCTTTCTTCCAGTGTGACGCAGCAATAAGATTTGCAGGCGAAAGGCAGCCAAAACACTTCAGGCAATGCCATCTGAGGGCACAAGCGAAACACTGCAAGTAATGTTGACCACCCAGGATCATAAACACAGAAGTAGATGGGGATAGGACTGTGGTCCCATGCTCCCAAAGCTTCAGCAGCCAGTACTGACAGCAACATAAGATCCAGCTTTCTGAAGTGTGTAGTAACAGCTGCTAGACAGCATACATCTGCAAGGGATCCCAAGAGGCAGTATCTTTTTTGGTTTTCATTTCAGCCAAAATATCAGTAGCCTGGAAATATGACCCACATAGCAGCATTAAGGATGTGCTTGAAGACATGCATACATGTTTACAGGCAAAGTCCCAGGATTAGATTTTGCTAAGATGTAGCAATTGTCTTCTAATGCTGGGCTATTTTAAAAACAGGCAAAGTTACCTGTCTGCAGGTCCTTGCTCCATTTCAGAGTAATTTGAATCTTTTCACCTCCAGCTTTACAGCTTTGAGGACAAGTCTTTTAAACATTAAATAAGAGAGATGTTAAATTATAATAAGCCCAGGGAAAGTGCTTACATTGCATTAACGGCAGATTCACAGTGACAGCTAAGTATTTCGCGTGACTGTTGCCTACCCCTTTCTTTTTTTTCAAAATACAGCAAAGATAGCTTGTGGGTTGTATAACAGGAACTCAAAAATAAAGCATACATAAAATCAGTCACATTGCGTAAGCACACAGCACTCCAAATAAACAACAGCATAGGTATGCGGATCTAGCTAATTCAGCCTAGTTCATACAGGAGAATAAGGACAGAGTGAAAGGAGCCTCTATCCTCATTTCTTAGCACACTGAAGGGCCTAACAAAATGGCAGTTCCTGGGCCTAATTCTGATATTTTGCCCACTGTGCAGTCATTTCAATCAGGGCAAAGCAAGTGCAAAACTTGCATAAAATGCACCTGAATTGTTTAAATTAAACGTGGCAAAGTCAATGTGTCCTTTTTTAACCCCTCACTCCTCCACATACGCACCAACCACAATAAGCCTGTGGAAGAATTTATCACAAGAACTTCTGTACTCTGAAAAGGTGAGGACATTTTTACAGATGGCAATAACATCCAGATTCACAAGAGAAAATATTTGTAAATGCATTTTGGAAGGGATGTAGTTCTTCATGTTTCAGGATATATTCCAATTTCCTAATATTGAGTCAGCAGGAAAGCTTTTCAGGGGTAGTTGTGACCCAGAGATCTCTTGGTGCCAACTGGCAGAAGGCTCAGGGTATATAAGAGTTACAGGGATCCCCAAGATCTATTATCTACATACATGACACTGTTTAATTTAACTAGTCAGGTCTCTAATAAAAGTCTGTGTCACACTGGTCCTCATAACCATTGTGCAGTGTATGGTTAGAAAATATGTTTACAGTTATGTATCTACTATATATTTGAGAAAGTCTGTCTGCCATCCAGCCATTTGTTCAAATATCTCCTAAACAGTGAGAGCTAGGACCACCAAATTTGGTACAGAGCTTCCTCTTACAACTTAAAGCAAAGGAAGGGTTTGGTTATGCCAAGAAAATGGGATGTGCTTGGAATGGGATTGCTTCTCTTAAAGCCATACAGAAAAAGAGACACAATCACCAGGCAGGTGAAAGGGGCTGGCTGGGGTGCACCCGCCCCATCCAGGACTGCCTTAGCCCTGAGTCTCCCATTTCCCTAGGTACCGTATAAGAAGAGCAGGGGGAGCTTAACCTTCCCCCCCCCCAATTTGTATGGGAATGTTGTTACATTGCTCCCTTCATCAGGGAGTGAGGGGAATATGCACGGTTTGCTGCATTCCTCACTCTGGCTGAGTAATGCAGGGAGCAGAGGAAGCTGGACCTGCACCAGTCAGGAGGACAGGCACTGACTGTGCCCATGGGAGCTGCAGCAGCCATAGAAAGGCACTTCTCACCTGGCCCCAAGCTGCTGCAGTGAGAGAGGTCTGGGGTAGTCCAAATACAGAACCCTTCATCCCCAGCCCCACCCCGAGCAATGATTTAAATGAAGCATGTACATTTTCATTTTATTAAAAAAAAACAACAAAAATTAATTGAGTTTTTGGCCCAAGCAAAGCCAGGTAAATCTCTAGTATATACAAAACTTGAAAATTATGGTTCTTAAGGTCTGGGACATGGGATCATCACCAGAATGGAGAAGAAAGGGTTCTTTCAGGCAAGGTATGTTTATCAACCTGTCGGTTTACTTGTAAATTGAGCATTGTGTGGTTCACAATGTGTGCCCATTTACAATTTAAGCAAAATGCTAATCAAGTGATTTGCCCAGTCTGGAGAGGAGACTCTAGACAGGGAAACAAGCAACATGGTTACCTCGTTAACAACCGTAGACAGTAGATTTTGGACTGTAACTGAAAAGACAGAGAAAAAAAAACCTCTGGGTCTTTTCAGTGAGGAAGATGGTGTCACTTGTTTTACTAACAGAAGACCATAGCCAAACCTGGCTGTAATACACTGGAGGGTGTAACCGGTCGGACACGACTTCCCCCTCGCCACCCCCCCGCCACTTCACTGGTGTTTAGCTGACCAGACGTATTCCTCTGCTTTTCCCTTCTTTCCTGACCTTGGCTTCCTTAGTTATAATTTGTTAAGCTTTTTATCATGCCTTTGGTATGTTATCTGCAGTACAATGCAAGATATTGTAGTTCCTGTTACCCAAGGCCATGAGGCCTCATTTTGCTTAGAAACCATATTGCTTATGAATATGTATGCAACCTGTGGAATGTGTGTGCGGTGTGAATGAGAAATATCCAATCAAGAAGACAGTTTTAGGATCCATGACCTTTTAAGGCAGACAAAGACCCTGCAAGCAGATAAATTAACTGAGAAGCGGCCAGAAGCTCTCTCTCACTCTCTCTCCTCTACAAGATGTAACATCACAGCAGAAACCTGGGACCGGCGCAGAGGAAGTAAAGCCTCCCATAGATCTGAAGGGATCTCCCAAGGAACATCATGGTTGAGTCTCCGGGAAGCTGATGCCTGGCCAGCACTCCAGCCACCAGTGAAATCAGAAGTAATCTACATCACACTTGTAGCCCGCCTCCAAACTGTCAGCATGAATGTGATGTGTGTGTGTGTGAGTATCACTTTACTCTTAAGAACCTGTACCAATAAACAACCCCAAAAGCAATACTGCTCCAGCCCACCCTTTGTCGGGTTTGTTCCTCAGCAGCTCTGAGGAAGTGCAACAGAGGGATCTGAGGGGAGCTTCTGTTATTATGAAAGTATCTTGGTAGTTAACGTTAAGTAAACATGCTATGATTTTATATGTAACCCTTTATTTCCAATATTTCAGTTTGTTATCATTAGAATCTCTGTCCTATGTTAAATAAACATATATTTGCTTTCTCACTAAACCAGTTTGGGTACGTCTACACTAGCTCGTTAGTTCGACCTAGGTAGGGTAATTAGGGCAAGCGGAGTTGCAAATGAAGCCCGGGATTTAAATATCCTGGGCTTCATTTGCATGTTCCCGGCGCCGCCATTTTTAATCCCCTTAGTCCGAACTGCGCTGCGCGCGGCACGGAGTAGGTAGTTCGAATTAAAGATCCTAATTCGAACTACCGTTACTCCTCCATTTGCAACTCCACTTGCCTAATTACCCTACCTAGCTCAAACTAAAGAGCTAGTGTAGACGTACCCTTTGAGTGCTGTCCGTTGACTGAAGCTGTGTCTGTAACTGGTAGGTGGTGGTGTACAGTTCCTTTGGGAGCAAAGGATGTGGGCACTCTGAGTGTCTTCAGTGGGTCAGAGACTGGGCACTCTGGGGGATGCTCTGAGAATGTGGGGGTTGGAATACTGCTATCGATAACCCCTAGAAACAGGCAGGCCTGCGGAGGCCTGGAAGGCAGCGCCCATCTTGCTGGAGCATTTTCTTCCTCTAAAGCAGCTAACCATTGTTAGACAGGCTAGCTGGACCACTGATCTGACAGCAATTCCAGTGACTGCACAAAGCGCATCACAGTGATCAGTCAGGCCTTCTCTGCTTGTCTAACCACTGTTAGTGCTGCCTCATTACTACCCATGAGCCAGTCAGTGGGGCAAGCCGGGTGGCAGGGAGCAGGGAGTTGAACTTTCTGGGGTCCAAGAGACCTGGGAAACAGCCTTCCTCCTTGAGTCAGAAAACTTACTGGTGCACCAACAGGGATGGCCAAGTTTTTCCAATGTCCAAACTATAAGCCATGTGTACAGGGCACAGTGGAGAACTATTCTTTCACATTAATGCATAGGGCTTAATAAGAGTTAAGTTCAAAGGGAAGAATATCATTGGGTATGTCTACACTAGCCCCCTAGTTCGAACTAGGGTGGCTAATGTAGGCATTCGAACTTGCAAATGAAGCCCGGGATTTAAATTTCCCGGGCTTCATTTGCCATGTTCCCGGGCAGGCGCCATTTTTAAATCCCCTTAGTTCGAACTGACTGCCTGCGGCTTCACGTGGCAGTCAGAAGTTAATCCGAACTAAGTTCTTAGTTCAGATTAACTGTTACTCCTCCTGCAATGAGGTGTAACAGTTAATCCAAACTAAGGACTTAGTTTGGATTAACTTCTGACTGCCGCGTGTAGCCGTGGGCAGTCAGTTCGAACTAAGAGGATTTAAAAATGGCGCCGGCCTGGGAACATGCAAATGAAGCCCGGGATATTTAAATCCTGGGCTTCATTTGCAAGTTCGAATGCCTACATTAGCCACCCTAGTTCGAACTAGGGGGCTAGTGTAGACATACCCATTTAGATTAACACCAAAGCTGCATTTTAAAGGTTCCCCACACATAGATATTTTATTTCATTTAGTTCAATTCCAGTGGCCTCTCCAATAGCTTCACTTTTCATATTAAACAAATGGTGAGAAAACACTAATATTTTAGTATCAAGCCACAGAGAAAAGTGGTGTGGAGACAATTCTCACATATCAGCCAGGAAATGGAAAATACGGGAGGTGATTGGATCAAGATTATGTTGTGAACCTGGCAATAATGCAGTAATAATACTTAGTTCTTATCATACTTTATCTGTAGACCTCAAGAGACTATGCAAAATAAGGAAAGTAACATTATACTCATTTTCTTGATGCGGAAAGCAAGGCACAAAAATGAAGTGACTTGCCCATGGCCATGCATACAATCATAGAATCATAGAACCATAGATCTGGAAGAGACCTTGGAAGGTCATCAAGTCCAGCCCCCTGCTCTAGGCAGGACCAATCCCAACTAAATCAACCCAGCCAGGGCTTTGTCAAGCTGAGACTTAAACACCTCTGGGGATGGAGACTCCACTACTTCCCTAGGTAACCCATTCCAGTGCTTCACCACTCTCCTAGTGAAATAGTTTTTCCTAATATCCAACCTAGACCTCTCCCTCCACAACTTGAGACCATTGCTCCTTGTTCTGCCATCTGTCACTACTGAGAACAGCCTTTCTCCATCCTCTTTGGAACCTCCCTTCAGGAAGTTGAAGGCTGCTATCAAATCCCCCCTCACTCTTCGCTTCTGCAGACTAAACAGACCCAACTCCCTCAGCCTCTCCTCGTAGGTCATATGCTCCAGCCCCCTAATCATTTTGGTTGCCCTCCACTGGACCCTCTCCAATGTGTCCACATCCTTTTTGTAGTGGGGGGCCCAGAACTGGACACAATACTCCAGATGTGGCCTCACCAGAGCAGAATAAAGGGGAATAATGACATCTATGGATCTGCTGGCAATGCTCCTCTTAATGCAACCTAATATGCCATTAGCCTTCTTGGCTACAAGGGCACACTGTTCACTCATATCCATCTTCTCATCCACTGTAACCCCCAGGTCCTTTTCTGCAGAACTACTACTTAGCTGGTTGGTCCCCAGCCTGTAACAATGCTTGGGATTCTTCCGTCCCAAGTGCAGGACTCTGCACTTGTCCTTGTTGAACCTCATCAGATTTCTTGTGGCCCAATCCTCCAATTTGTCTAAGTCACTCTGGACCCTATCTCTGCCCTCAAGCGTATCTACCTCTCCCCCAGCTTAATGTCATCTGCAAACTTGCTGAGGTTGCAATCCATCCCCTCATCCAGGTCATTAATAAAGATATTGAACAAAACCAGTCCTAGAACCGAACCTTGGGGCACTCCGCTAGAAACCGACCGCCATCCTGACATCGAGCTGTTGATCACTACCTGCTGGGCCCGGCCTTCTAGCCATCTTTCTATCCATCTTACCGTCCATTTATCCAATCCACATTCCCTTAACTTGCGGGCAAGAATATTGTGGGAGACCGTATCAAAAGCCTTGCTAAAGTCAAGGTATATCACATCCACTGACTTTCCCACGTCCACAGAGCCAGTTACCTCATCATAGAAGTTAATCAGATTGGTCAGGCATGACTTGCCCTTTGTGAATCCATGCTGCCTATTCCTAATCACTTTCCTCTCTTCCAAGTGCCTCAAAATGGATTTCTTAAGGATCCCTTCCATGATTTTTCCAGGAACCAAGGTAAGACTGACCGGCCTATAGTTCCCTGGATTGTCCTTCTTCCCTTTTCTGAAGATGGGCACTACATTTGCCTTTTTCCAATCATCTGGGATTTCTCCCGATTGCCACGACTTTTCAAAGATAATGGCCAACGGCTCCTTAATGATATTTGCCAACTCCCTCAGTACCCTCGGATGCATTAAGTCCGGACCCATGGATTTGTGTACGTTTAGCTTTTCTAAATAGTTCCTAACCTGTTCTTTACCCACCAAGAGCTGTCCATCTTTATCCCATCTTGCGTCACTTAGCGCATTAGTCTGGGATCCCACCTTGTCCGTGAATAGAGAGGCAAAGAAAGCACTGAGTACTTCAGCTTTCTCCACATCATCTGTCACTAGGTTACCTCCTTCATCCAGTAGGGGCCGCACACCCTCTCTGATCACCTTCTTCTTGTTAATATGCCTGTAGAAACCTTTCTTGTTATCCTTCACATCCTTAGCCAGTCGCAATTCCATTTGCGCTTTCGCCTTCCTGATAATGCGCTTTCGCCTTCCTGATAAGGCGACAGTGACAGAGCCTGGAATAGAGCAGTAGACCAGTGACAGAGCCTGGAATAGAGCCCTAAGTCTCGAGTCCCATTCCTCTATTCTGTTCCCCTCTCAGCCACTGTGGGTGTCTACACCACAATTAAAACCAGTGGCTGGCCTGTGCCATCTGCCTTGAGCTTGCAAGGATTACAGTTGCAGCAGAGACTTCTGGGACTGGGTTGGAGACCAGGGCTCTTGGACCTTGCTATGAGATAGATCAGGATTTTAGTAAAGCTTTTGACACAGTCCCATTCTCAAAAGCAAACTAGGGAAATGTAGTGTAAAGTGGCTGCTCAGTTGATTGAAAGACCACACCCAAACAATAGTCCTTCCTGAGTCACTAGCCAGCTGTGGGAATGAATTTAGTAAGGTCCTGCGGGGGTCAGTCCTGGGCTCAAGAGTAATCAATATTTTCAAGAATGAACTGGATGAAGGAGCAGAGAATGTGCTAACAGAATTTGTCAATGACACAAAGCGGGAAGGGGTTGCCAGCACTTTGAAGGGCTGGATTAGAATTCAAGAGGGACCATAATAAATTGGAGAACTGGTCCAAATTCAGCAAGATGAAATTCAATAAAAACAAGCATAAAAGAAGTACACTTAGGAAGGGGGATCAAATGCACAACTACAAAATGGGCAATAACTAACTAGATGGTAAAAGCAACAAGTAGTCCTGTAGCACCTTAGAGACTAACAAAAAAATAGAGAGAGAGAGAGTATCATGAGATTTCATGGACAAAGCTTACTTCCTAAGTGGGTTTTGCCCATGAAATCTCATTTTTATCATTTATTTTCTCTCTCTCTCTCTCTGTCTATATATATATATATTTGTTAGTCTCTAAAGTGCTACATGACTACTCATTTTTAAAGTTACAGACGAACATGGTTACCCCTCTGTGACTAGATGGTAGTATTGCTGAAAAAGATATAGCGGTTAGAATGATCAGAAATTGAATGAGAGCCATCAATATTACGTTATTGCAAAAACAGCCAATACTCTGGAGTGTATTAACAGGTGTGTCATATGTCAGACTAGGGCAGTAACTGTCGCACTCTACTTCACAGTGGTGAGGCCTAAGTTGGAGTACTGTATCCACTTATAGGCATCACACTGTAGAAGAGAATTATATAAAATGGACAGAATCCAGAGGAGAGCCGCAAAAATTACAAAAAAAGTTTAGAAAACCTGCCCTATGAGGATAGTTTAAAAATAGGGTATGTTTAGTCATGAGAAAATTAAAATGTTTATGTGTGTGTGGGCGGGGGCGGAACTAGGTAAGTCTTCAAATATATTAAAAGCTTTAACAGAGAAGACAAGCAAATGATCAATAGGTCTTCATGTCCCTTGGAGGTTGGCTAAAAAGTAATCTGCTTAATCTGTAGCATGGGAGAGTTAAATTAGATACTAGGGAACATGTTCTAACTATAAACGATAGTTAAAGGAAGTTTCAGAATCTCAGTCATTGTAGTTTAAGAACAGATGAGATGCAGCTGTCAGGATGGGCCTAGGAATACTTGCTCTAGGTGGTACTTGATGATCTCCAGCCCTATACTTCTATGATTCATGTTGAGAATATACAAGATAAAAACCTTTAAAGAATGTTGTAGTTAACAAAAAACACCAGTAATGCTTACTCTGGCATGCGTAGATATATTAGCAAAGGAATCTATGATTGATGACATACTTATAGGATAGGTTTCTGCCATCCTTACTTACATTGACTAAGACCTTGCTCTGCATTAGACCCACTGATTTCATGGTGCGAAGCGAGGTTCCATAAGAGGAAAAAACCAGGCCATTAGTAGAGAAATGAGTGCTATTAGGTAAGTAGAATACTGATCAGGGTTTTATAAGAGCACATCATAGTCTGTGCACATAAAGAATGCTACAGCCAGTATCACCAGTCCATAGCTAAGATGAATTCTTGGCAGGATTTGTATTTTTGGATGAAGTAAGTTAGGGCACATCTACACAGCAGGGAAGAAGTCAAATGAAGCTGTGCAACTTCAGCTATGTCAATTGAGTAGCTGAAGTCAAAATAGCTTAATTCGACTTTTGGCGCTGTCCTTCAGCTTGCCATTATTTCAAAATAATGGCTTGCTGTGGAGATGTGTTCTTTGTTATTTCGCAATAACATCAGTTATTCCAAAATAATGCTGCCGTGTAGACCTATTACAGATGCATTAGTTTGCCAGAAGGGCTTTGTTTTCCCCTATACCATTACTCAGAAAGGGGGCACAATAACAATGTTCTGAGGACTTTTAGGCTAAGTCTATGTCTAAGTAACATAGACTGTGTCTACACACAAGCAGTTATTTTGACAAAATGTCAAAATAATGTTGAGCTGAAGGACTTCTTACTCTGCCTTCTGTAACCTTCATTGTACGAGAAGTAAGGAAAATCAGGAAAGGGTGCTCTCTCTCAAAATAACTGCTGTGCAGATAGTGCCAAAAGTTGAAATAAGCTATTTTGACTTAAACTATGCAATTAGCATAGTTCAAGTTGTGTAACTTTTTTTCGAGTTTAGCCCTGCTGTTTAGATGTGCCCTTATTGTGCTGTTAATTTTAATAAACCCTTCTAGACTTAATAAACTATTATATATTTTGTGTTGGAATCTCTATAGAATTTCATTTTATTTGTCCCCACTGTGTATTCATTAAGAGGCAGGGAACAAAATCCCTGTTACAGAGTTATTAAGCTATATTCTAAAACAGTGGTTCCCAACCTTTTTTATGCTAGGGACCAGCAAACCCATTCACAAACATTTGGCAGATCGGTAACATTTTATTTGTATATTCATTATGTAAATTATGAATATGTGAATATTCAGATACAAAATTACCTGACCATCTAGCCTCTTGGTGCCCTGTGCTTAACTCCCTTTGACCCCCATCCCTACCCCCATGCCCTTTGACCCTTTAACCTCTGACCCCTATAGCCCATGGCAATACCCTCTTGCACCATGACCCCACCACACCCTCACCCAGCACCCCTTTGCCCAGCCCACTCCAAACTCCCCAGAGCAAGGCTGCCTCCCCAGGGATCGTGGCTGTTACTGCCATGTGGAAAGGGGGAGTGGCTGTGGTGGCACACATTCTCCCTCCTCCTTCACGCCCCTTCTTTAGCTCCCCAAGTGTGTCTTGTACCCCCATGAGTACAGGGAAGAGGGGGATCATGGAACCCTGGCCGGGCTGCCATTATGGAGGGGGGGAGGAGGAAGGGAGGCGCCTACCGCTGCTGTCACCTCAGCACCGCCGCCAGCAAAATCAGCCATGCAGGTAGAGAACAGAGACCTGGCTGGTGCCTCCTCCTCCTGCCATGCCTCAGTCACCACAGTTGCCAGAGCTGAGCTGCCATGAACAGCTGGCTTGAGCTTCGGCTGCTGCCGTGGCCCAGCAGCCAACAAGTTATGGCCCGGCAGCAGTCCACGGCCCTGAGGTTGGGAACTGCTGTTCTAAAAGGTGACTTCTCCTCCATGCCTCCTGATGCAAACCTCCTGGGAGGGTGGAATCCTGCCTGATGTAGAAAGTAAATTTCAGTTTTAACTCTTGCAAAGGTTTCCCCTCTCCCAGATCAATCACAGAACCATTTGATTTGGAAGTGATCTCTGTTAGCAATTCAGTTGATCTCTGCATTGTGCCAACATTTTTTTAGTTAATCCTCAGATGTGGGCCTCTTTTTTTTTTTTCATTTTGTCCTAAGTGGCCGGGGGAAAAAACAAAAGACCCCCAAAACTTATTGCAAATGTGTATGTGTGAATGTATTTCTTTCACCGATAGCCAAAAAATTAAGGGTGGGTCAAAAATCTTTATGGTGTCACTGCGTGAGCAGTATTCAAACCTTTACTTTAACTAAAATATGAAAAAAATGGTCATGTAACCAGGTAGCTTCCTACTGGCACACTTTTAGTTATGATCATGAGCATAAATTATTCCTTTTTTTAGAGGAAATGTAAAATCATACTTGGTTAATTTCAGGATTCAGAATATAATACCGTGTTTCTTGGTCATTTTACATGAGACCCATGAACATAAAGATGGAGATCTGCGATTTCCAGAAGACAGTAGAATATTAGAATCTGAGTTTAGTAATACAGACAGTGACCCATTAAATCATACTATTACAAACCTATTCAAAATATCAGAGTTCTACAGTTGCAGATTTGAGAGGAAACTTTGCCTGTAAAAACATTAGTATTCCACCTGAATTACTCTCTACATGGAGGAGGCTGCACAAGTCAAAAATGCCTATAAAAAAGGATGAGAAAAGGCGAATTAAGATCAAATGCAGATATTTTTATCTAAACCTTTCTTTAAAAAAAAAATCAGGTGTGCTGAGCATCTTGAACAACTTGTTGTTACGTTGCTGATAACTCAAGCTCACATTAATCCTAACAGTATTACAGGTACAATTTTTACTTAAAGATTAATAATACCTCCAACCGTACATCAAATACTAAACACAGACTATTCCTCACATACCACAAAGCTCACTCTTTTCTGCAACATCTAGCCTACCTTGAACATGGTTATCGACAGGGCTTGACAAGCGGCGGCGAGCCCCACTCGCCAGCAGCGCGGTTTGGCACGCTGCGCATGCGCAGACCGCGCTGTGCGTGTGCTGATCGCGCTGCGGCACCATTCTGGCTTAAAATCTACTCGCCCCGGGTGAGTAGATTGACTAATTTGTCGAGCCCTGGTTATCTATATATATTTTAGAGAGTTTGTGCACCTATCTGTCTGTCTGTGAGTCCATTTGTTCAAGAACTCCTAAACGAAAAAGGGCAAGGGCCACCAAATTCGGTAGGCAGCTTCTTCTCTCTTTACTTAAACCAAGGTCAGGGTTTGATTGTGTCAGATATTCCTAGAATGGGATTGTTTTTTGTAACACGGAATGGAGGGGGCTGCTAGGAGGGACAGCTACACGGCAGAGTGACCACTGGAGGGTTACAAGTGCAGTGGACAGCTATACTGCAGTGACCACAGGAGGGTGGGGGAAGTGGCAGCTGCACCAGGAAGACCGTGACCAGCTGGGGTCAGAGCTCTCCATGTTGTCAGCCACTGGCCCAGGTAAGTGGCCTCTCTGCTCCCAACTCCTGCCCAATGGCCTTCAGCTGCAGTGCCAGATGAGGGGGTAGAGCATTGCCAGCCAGTCCTGCCACCCTAGAGGAGCACCACTGAGGGCTGGGGCTTGGCTGCACAGCCACCCTGTTCTCCCCGCAGAGGAGACCCACTGATGGCCAGGGCCAGGCCACACAGCCCTGGCCCCTACTTTCACCAGAGAAGCCCCACCAGCATCTAGGGCTAGGCTTGGCAGCCCCAGCCTCCGAGTTGTCCCACCAAAGGAGCTGAAAGCGTGGGTTGGGCACAGCAGCCCCAGCCTCCAGAACCCCTCTCTGGCTGCAGGAGCCAGTGCCCAGAACCAGGCACAACAGCCCCAGCCCTTTCCTTCTCACCCCACACCCCACAGAGGAGCTGGAGAAGGGACAGCAGCTGCTGCGCTGTCCTCTTCACTGCAGGCAGCCCTAGTAAACCCCCCCTAGACCTCCCAACCCCCCAGTCCTGAGCCTCCACTTCCTTCCCTGAGGCCCTCCACACATCCCAGCCCCATACCTTAAGCCCCTCTGCCCTGACTCCTGCACCCCCTACCCCCACCATGAACCCTCCACACACCCAGCCCCTGTCCTGAGCCACCCCACACCTCCCACCCTTCTGCACTGATCCCTACATCCCCCCACAACCTGTCCCGAGTCCCACAACCCCTGCCCAGACTACTGCACTCTCCTAACCACCAGCCCACTGCCCTCAGGTGCTCGAGCAATGTCAGGTAAGTCTTCTAGTTTTGAATAATTGTAATGTAAATTAGGAGATTAGGAATAAGAGCATGGAAATCCAAAATTCCAGCATTAAGATGATCAGGTTTCTCCTGAAGGATGTAAATAAATGCACTCCTAGTTGTCTTTTTTACATGTAACACATCTGAGTACTGTATATATAGCCTCAGACTTCAAGGGCAGAAGGGACAATCATGATCACCAAGTCTGACGTCCTACACATTGGGGGCCACAGGACCTCACCCACCCACCCTGACAGTACAGCCATAAGCTCTGAGTTACTGATGCCCTCAACTCATGTTATAAAGACTTCAAGGTACATACAATCCACTATTTATACTACAGGTTGAACCTCCATTACCAACTACTTACTGGGTTCATAGAACATAAATTAGGAGTAAATTAGAGCTAAATAGCAGCACAGAACACTGAGAGCCAGGACTGGTGGCTTTAAACAAGCTTTACGGGCCAAACTTGGCCATACCTATGATAAATGGACATCTGGCTAACTAAAATCATGGTGGACCACAGATGATGCTGGACCAGAGAGTGCCGGACTAGAGAGGTTCAACAGCTAGTTTGAACTTCCAAAGGATCTGTGCCCCAAGCTGTAAAGGAAAACAACGCCCTCGTCCAAAAAAACTAAACTAAACTAAAAATCCAAACCAAAAACCAAACCCCTTCCCAGTCACAAATATTTCAGTCACTTGAACCTTCAGCTTTTCAGAAAGACCCAGCAGCCAGACACCTGAGAAATAATTCTCTGTAGAAACTTAGAGCTCTCCCCTTGTAGTGTCCCATCACCCGCCACTAGGGATGTCTGCTACTAGCTGTCATCACAGATCAGATGTAACAGAAGACTGCTTAACTTTAATCTTCAACAAACCAGAGCATAATTTATAGGATAAGAGGACAATAAAGAGCAAAAACTATCTTAGAGAAACATCTCCTCGAAGACTTAAGGAGAACAGATAGATCACTGACAGGTCGCTTCTGCTGTCAAAATTCAAGATAACCTCAAATTTGTACTTATCAAGCTGAAAAATCATATCACAAGACTATCACATATAACTCAGTAGAATTTGGCAGGATTAACACACTATTAACAACTTGTGATTGAGATGCTATAGATTTAATTTCTAGAATAAAGTGTTTTACCATCCAACTGAATCCCATCTATCCTTTATTTTTCCCATTCCAATCTATTTCCTGTTAATATTTATGATGGAATAGCTATGTCTCCTTCAGACACAGTGAGCCAATTTTACCCTGATAAAATTCTACTGACTTCAGTAATATTATGGCCATGATGCTTTGGTCAAATATACTTTCAGTGCTCTAAAATTATCCAGATAAATTCCTTAGTGGTGCAATCCATAATTAAGCTAATTGATTAATTTTCACTTTCCTTGTTTAATAATTAATACATTTCTCAATATGTTGGGACAAACTGTATTAAACATATAATGAATAAATAAAAAAAATCAAAATCAATGCCATATAGAAAGGAGAAAGAATGTGAAAACAGGCATTCAAAAACTTTTCAATCTCTGACATGTTAATTACCAATAGGAAATAGGAAACACTGATTGATGGCTGATTGGTATAATCAGTGACAGGATTTGTTATTTATTTAGATTACAAAATACAGCTGGAAAAGAACTGAAGCTTCCCTGATGTTGCTACAAATTAAAAGCCCTCTCCTCCCCCCTTCTTCATTCCCCTATCACTTGCTAGAGAGAAAAAGTTTCAAATACCATACCTTAAATTCAAAAAGGAAAAGAGCTGTTTTTTTCCCTTGAGAACTGAAAACTGATAAACGAATGCAAATACAAAGTGTCGGAGTGAATCTAGACAATCCCAGCAGCAAATTCTACTGATAAGCTTCATGCAAAACATTTCACAAGCTGTATCTTAATTTTCCTTGCAGGGATGTATGTTGCATTACCACATTTCTGTAATGATATATAGGACAATAAGGTGACTCTTTTTGTACCTCTAACACAGTGGAGTGTTTGTCTGTGATTTGGTCTTCTATGAGCTACCATGATAAAAAGTAAAATAATTTCCATTGGGGAGTTTGGGAGTTCACCTTCAACCTTTGTACAAGGAACAGGAATCTTAGAGCTTTACATTTACATATCCTCCAAGACTGTTTTCTACCTGAATGTCTTTGAGGAAGACTCAGGAGTTAGATAACAGCAAAAGTGAGGTTTACTCCCCCCGCTCTTTCACAAACCTTGCATTCTACCTTTCCTTCAACTATTTTCCCTATTCCCTCTTAGCCTTCCTCAGCGCATCCTGGAAAATTGTAGTACATGGACTCAAACCTACATTAAACGTCTAGGAACAAATGTCAATCTCAAACTGGGGTAGGTATCTGCACATAAGATTTAACAACACTCTTCCTCTGTCTAATAACCTTTGTAAAACTTCAAATAGTCACTTTCAAGTTGTCACTTGAATCTGACAGTTTTCCAGTCTTTTAAACAGCCTCCTCTGACTCATCCTTCTAACACCTGGAGAGACATGAACAAGACTAGGCAATGGAACAATTCCTCTTCCCATAGATTGCCTATTGCTATTGGTGTTGTCAATGTACTCTCATCCATTGTGGAAATCAGCAATCTCTTCTTCATCTCCAGGTTGATAAACTGAGGAGGGAAACATGAAATGTCCCCTTTCCTTCCCTCGATAAAATCTCCTCATATTTTTGTTACCTGCAAAAAATATGAATATCCTGCACATCGTTTTTTGACTCTGTATGAGAGCTTGATGTGAACAAAACTCTCCAATTTAAAACTTGTGAGATTCAGCACCTTTCTTTCACTTTGCATAGTCTCTGCATGTTTTCTCTTTGTTCTTAATACATTCACTAATAGTTTCATCAGAAATTTTGATGGAAAGAGGAGAACATGAAAGCCCTGAACAGGTAGTAAGTGCCTTCTGTGCTCTTATTTACTCAAATAACTCCTGTTGCTAAGCATGGGGTGGTCCTGAAAATAAACAATATTTCACATAAGGCTTCTTTTCATGGCCTCACTGTTGCAAACGATCACTAGTCTATTCATTTTGTCGACTAGACCATTAGTTCTTAGATGGTCTAAAGAAGGATTTTTTGTTTGATATCATTGCGATTGCAGTAGTGTCGCATTTCAGCAGCACTCAGGGGTATTCCACTGTCAGTTATTCCCTTGGGAAATCCTTTTCCTGTGAACATTAATGGCATAAATGTAATCACTCTTTCGGTGAATATCACTTCTGCTCACTTGCAGCTGAGCTTTTCGCAACAATGCCACAGTATTTTTCTATCACAGGAGTTCTCAGAGGGTGGGTTGCGACCTGAAAGTGGGACCCAATTCCATTTTGATGGGGTTGCCCGGGCAGAAAGCCCCAACCGAAAGCTTCTTTGGTGGTGGAACTGAAACCTCAGTGGGAGCTCTGAGAGTGAAGGAGAAATGCAGCCCCAGCCAGCCATCCTACCCAACCCTCCAGAGGCTGCAGCAGCTGAAGTCCCAGCCAGCCTGTCTACTCCCTCGTCCCGAGGGAGGCTGTGCCCTCGTCAGGGTGTGTCTACACAGCAAAGTTATTTCAGAATCGTGGCCGTTATTCTGAAATAACTATGTGAGCGTCTACACAGCAATTCTGATGGCTTATTAGAGCCATCTAGAGGAGAATCCATTGATAGAGATTCTCTAAGCTGTAGTCAGAAAGAGAGGAGGGGAGAGGGCAAACCATGGGCCAGAGCAGACAAACAACCGCATACAAAGGAATCCAATGCATCAGGAAGGGCAGACAAATAAGCAGTGGCAAATTTTTAAAGTGCTTCTACACAAATGCTAGGAGTCTGACTAATAAGATGGGTGAACTAGAGTACCTAGTATTAAATGAGGAGATTGACATAATAGGCATCACTGAAACCTGGTGGAATGAGGAAAATCTGTGGGACACAATCATGCCGGGATATAAAATATATCGAAAGGATAGAGCAGGCCGGGTGGGTGGCGGAGTGGCACTGTATGTGAAAGATAATGTAGAATCAAATGAAATAAAAATATTAAGTGAATCAACATGTTCAATAGAATCGCTATGGCTAGTAATTCCATGCTCCAATAATAAGAAATTAGCAGTAGGGATATATTACCGACCACCTGACCAGGACAGTGATACTGACATTGAAATGCTGAGGAGATTAGAGAGGCTACCAAAATAAAGAACTCTATAATAATGGGGATTTTAATTACCCCCACATTGACTGGATACATGTCACCTCAGGAAGAGAAGCGGAGATAAAATTTCTCAATGGCTTAAATGACTGCTTCTTGGAGCAGCTGGTGCAGGAACCCACAAGGGGAGAGGCAATTCTCGATTTAGTCCTGAGTGGAGCGCAGGATCAGGTCCAGGAAATAACCGTTACAGGACCGCTTGGGAATAGTGACCATAATATAATAACATTCAACATTCTTGTGGTGGGAAGAACACCTCAGCAGTCCAGCACCCTGGCATTTAATTTCAAAAAGGGGAATTACAGAAAAATGAGGAGGTTATTTAAACAGAAATTAAAAGGCACAGTGACTAGAGCCAAATCCCTGCAAGCTGCATGGAAACTTTTTAAAGACACCATAACAGAGGCCCAACTTAAATGTATACCCCAAATTAAAAAACATAGCAAGAGACCTAAAAAAGAGTCACCGTGGCTTAACCACCATATAAAAGAAGCAGTGAGGACAAAAGGCATCTTTTAAGAAGTGGAAGTCCAATCCTAGTGAGATAAAGTAGAAAGGAACATAAACACTGTCAAATCAAGTGTAAAAATGTAATAAGAAAAGCAAAGAAGATTTTGAGGAACAGCTAGCCAAAAACTCAAAAGAAATAACAAAATGTTTTTTAAGTACATTAGAAGCAGGAAGCCTGCTAAAAAACCTGTGGGTCCCCTAGACGATCGAACTATAAAAGGCGCAATCAAGGACGATAAAGCCATTGCAGAGAAACTAAATGATTTCTTTGCTTCAGTCTTCACGGCTGAGGACGTTGGGGAGATTCCCAAATCTGCACCGTCCTTTGTGGGTGATGAATCTGAGGAACTGTCCCGGATTGAAGTGTCATTAGAGGAGGTTTTGGAACAAATAGAAAAACTTAATGTTAACAAATCTCCGGGACCGGATGGCATTCATCCAAGGGTTCTAAAAGAACTCAGATGGGAAATTGCTGAACTATTATCTGTGGTTTGTAACCTATCCCTTAAATCGGCTTCCGTACCTAATGACTGGAAGGTAGCCAACGTGACACCAATATTTAAAAAGGGCTCTAGAGGCGATCCGGGCAATTACAGACCGGTAAGTCTAACTTCAGTACCGGGCAAATTAGTCGAAACAATAGTAAAGAATAAAATTGTGAAGCATGTAGAAGAACATAATTTGTTGGACAAAAGTCAACATGGTTTCTGTAAAGGAAATCCTGTCTTACAAATCTATTAGAGTTCTTTGAAGGGGTTAACAAACATGCGGACAAGGGGGATCCAGTAGATATAGTATACTTAGATTTTCAGAAAGCCTTTGACAAGGTCCCTCACCAAAGGCTCTTGTGTAAATTACATGGCCATGGGATAAGAGGGAAGGTCCTTTCTTGGATTGAGAACTGGTTAAAAGACAGGAAACAAAGGGTAGGAATAAATGGTAAATTTTCAGAATGGAGAGGGGTAACTAGTGGTGTCCCCCAAGGGTCAGTCCTAGGACCAATCCTGTTCAACTTATTCATAAATGATCTGGAGAAAGGGGTAAGCAGTGAGGTGGTAAAGTTTGCAGATGATACCAAACTGTTTAGGATAGTCAAGACAGAAGCAGACTGTGAGGGACTCCAAGAAGATCTCACCAAACTGAGTGATTGGGCAACAAAATGGCAAATGAAATTTAATGTGGATAAGTGTAAAGTAATGCACATCGGGAAAAAATAACCCCAACTATACGCACAGTATGACGGGGCTAATTTGGCTACGACAAATCAGGAAAGAGATCTTGGAGTTATCGTGGACAGTTCTCTGAAAACTTCCACACAGTGTGCAGCGCGGTCAAAAAGGCAAATAGGATGCTAGGAATTATTAAGAAAGGGATAGAAAATAAGACCCAGAATATCTTACTGCCCCTGTATAAAACTATGGTACGCCCACATCTTGAATACTGTGTACAGATGTGGTCTCCTCACCTCAAAAAAGATATTTTGGCCTTGGAAAGGGTTCAGAAAAGGGCAACTAAAATGATTAGGGGTTTGGAACGGGTCCCATATGAGAAGAGGTTAAAGCGACTGGGACTTTTCAGTTTAGAAAAGAGGAGACTGAGGGGATATGATAGAGGTATATAAAATCATGAGTGGTGTGGAGAGGGCCGATAAAGAAAAGTTATTTATTAGTTCCCTAAATAGAAGAACTAGAGGACACCAAATGAAATTAATGGGTAGCAGGTTTAAAACTAATAAAAGATAGTTCTTCTTCACACAGTGTGTAGTCAGCCTGTGGAACTCCTTGCCAGAGGAGGCTGTGAAGGCTAGGACTATAATAGAGTTTAAAGAGAAGCTAGATAATTTCATGGAGGTTAGGTCCATAAAAGGCTATTAGCCAGGGGATAAAATGGTGTCCTTGGCCTCTGTTTGTCAGAGGCTGGAGAGGGATGGCAGGAGACAAATCGCTTGATCACTGTCTTCCGTCCACCCTCTCTGGGGCACCTGGTGCTGGCCACTGTCGGCGGACAGGATACTGGGCTAGATGGACCTTTGGTCTGACCCAGTACGGCCGTTCTTATGTTCTTATTCCGACTTCTGTAAACCTCATTCTATGAAGAATAACACCTATTCCGAAATAGGAGGAGTACAGGATCTTTCGAAATGGGGCATTTCTGTCGAAAATGCCTCATCTAAACTGCCAGGTTTTTTCAAAAGGCCCCGTTGTGAAAAAAAGCGGTGGCTGCCATTATGCAAATGAAGCACGGGATATTTAAATCCTGGCTTCATTTGCACTCTCGATGCGTCTAATTTACATCCCTCTGCCGACAGAGCATTGTAGTTTAGATGTAGCCTTGATGTAGCTCAATTTGTGTAGCTTATTTCGAGTTAAGCCCTGATGTGTAGATGCACACTTAGAGAGGAAGTGAGAACTTTTCTTGTAGCAAAGATTCCCTGCTGGCCAAAAAAGTTTGAGGATTCCTAATGGCTTGCTTTTCTGTTTTAACTGATGCCTAAATGCAGCACCATCCCTAGGAGGCTCAGAGTCTGGGGCAACATTCCTCTCCCCCCCACACTGCGAGCATCTCAGGCACGGGGCCCACGGCAACTGCCAGTCACATGCCTGCCCCTGCTCCATCATGCCCTGCCCTGCCCCCCTTGTTGCCTGGGCAACATGAGCCAGAGATTACTGGGGGGCTTGGAGTGGGTTGGCAGCAGGGGTTACTCCCCTACCCTTACCATGGAATCGGGAGCCAGAGCAACCCAGCAGCCTGCTCTGCTACACCCCAACACCCTCTGTTGGTCTGCTGCGGCACCGAGAAGCAGCGCGAATGCTCGTTTCTGCTTCTGTGGTGGAGTACAGACAGCTGGGAGAGAGTGCTGCCACCACTGCAGGGAGCCCCGCCCATAGGACCGTTGAGGCGGCCACCATGGCTCTGCTTAAGTGGGTTGCATCTTTCACTTCAAGTACAAGATACTTTTGGTTTTTTCGCTCTCTGAGAAAATCGAAAGTTGGATTAAGAAATTTTCCTTGTGATAGGCTAACGTGAACAGTGGCAGTCTGAAGAGGGTTTTGTTTTTGTTGGTTTGTTTTTAACTAGCTTACTTTTTTGGATGAAAATGCCTTGCCAAAACATGCCTTGCATCCCATTATCAGCAGCCACCTGATTAGCCTTCAAGTGCACTTTAGATAGTAGTTGTTCAAAAAGGATTGGAAAACAGAGGCATGGATTAGAATTCCCTTTAATGGTGAAGTGGTTGCAAGTGCTGTTATGTCACATACAGTGAAACATTAATGGATCTTCCCTCTGAGGAGGCATTCACAATGAGATTTTTCTGAGCAACCTCTTGCTAACTTCTGGATTTATGTTTGAAAAGAATATTCAGTTTTGAAAGCCCACGTGCCATTTTCATCCACCTACCTGTGTGAAGCCAACTTTTCAGCATTAACTCTACTGAAAAACAAATACAGGGCTCGTCTTACTTTTGAAGATAACCTCCATCTTTACCTCAGTCACAAAGAGCCCTGCTTCAAGGATTTGTGTTTAATCAATATAAGCTTACCCCTCCATTTGGTGCATCACCTTGATCAATCAGTCCTTCAGACCTCATATAGATTGCACTGACCACAACACATCCTCCATTCTTCTCTGTCCCCAATCTTCCTTCTCCATGGACAACCATGTATTTTTCATGATAAAAATCCTCCCAACTCTTTGGAGGTTGGCCAAGTGGTCATTTTAGTTTTCATGGGTACCACTCAGTGACAGCTGAGTCCATCAATTGACAGCGAGCCTTGCTACATACCTGGCTGATTGCATTTTACATACCAGTTCTCAACAAAGACACCCCACTCTGTTGTCTGATCACTTTGTTAGGGATTCTGCCACACACTGAAATTCCAAGGATTCTTCTTTTCATCACCCTCTCCGTGAGAAACAGTTGCTGCTCCTCCATCTCTCAGCACCCTTGTTTCGCTGCCATACAACATTGCTGGCAGTACTGTTGAGTTGAAGAGGCTGGCTCATGTTGCCTTGTTGATTTTTCCTTGAAGAACATCCTTGGAGGACAACCTGTTTTCTTTCAGCACAAGAGTTTACCTTCCTGCTGTGGAATATCTTAATTTCTTGGCTAAAACCAATGTATTACTCAACTGCTTCTACTTGTTCTCTTATGATTGTTATTGGGGCTTTTGGCAAGGTATCAGACCACAAATTTCATTTTGGAGATATTAATTTCCAGTCCAACTTGACTGCGTTCTTTGTTCAGTTACTGCTTCATTTTCTGCAGTTTGATAATATTTTTGGTGATCAACACAGTATCTTTCATGAATCAGAGATGATTTAATTTCTTTCCATTGATGTTGATTCCATCCTTCCAATTCATCCATCTCATTACCATTTTGAAGCAGGCTGTGAAGAGTTTCAATGAAACCAAATCTCCAACATAAAAATATGCACCAGATTCATTTTTTAATACTGGATATAAAGATTGTCTCGTGCTTGTATAGTGAACTAAAATATGTAGTGGCTACTTGTTGTATACAGAGCAGTGTTGCTCAAAGTGGGCTCAAAGCTGCTAATGGGCCACTCCAGTTTGTTTACTTAATGGCTCTGCAGCCACAGAACCTCCTGGCTCCCTTTGGCTCTGGTTCACCGTGTGCAGCCAAGAAGAGCCACGGGCAGCAGTGGCCCAAGCCACACCACTTCTCGCAGTTCCCCTTGGCTGAAAATAGCAAACCACAGCCATTGGGAGCTGCGAGGCTCTGTGGTGTGGAGTCGTTAAGTAAACAAACCGGAGTGGCCCGTTAGCAGCTCTCTCAAAGAAGGCCCGGGGCCCACTTTGAGAAACACTGACATAGAGCCTTGTAATCAATGTTCCCTCTAACATTTTCCATCCAGGTGCAGATTTTTTCCCCTCTATGTGCAGAATAAATATTCATGGGCACCAAGACATGTGTGAATGTGTACCAGCAGTAAAAACTAAAGAAACCTAGTTGTGGGCACTCTGCTAATCAGCTTGGCAGCATTTGAATCTCTCCTGAGTGGCTGCACAAGTGTACAGCTTACAGAAAACACTGCTTATAATGCATTTTTAATTTAAAATTCTAAGTTTGAGAGCCAATTACCCAGTTGAAATGAATCACAGACCTTGTTTTGGCTACAATTATTTTGCCCTTCTCTACCTTTAACACTCATTATACCTGAAGAGGTACTCATTCATACAGAGATGTAGGGTAGAATAGCACTTTCATGACTTCCCCTCCACCCACTAACCAGTAATTGCTCACTATGGCTGTATGAAAAGTGGCACCTTTCCTTTAATATTTGCAAAAACCCACTCACCTACTCTTCAAGCTACTTAACTGGATGATTTTTACTTTAACTAGTTTCAAGAAGTCTTTAATGAGGTACAAAATATTTTTGAAGTGAATCTCTTATCAGTAACATTGCTGAGAGAACTGTGATAATGTTTTCAACAAATGGCAAATGAAGTGTATTGTACCTACTGAGGACAACTGTATTCCAGTCTCAGAATAAACTCCAACCAGGGAAAGGGATACATACTCTAATAAGATAAAGTGGACTGTTCCAAATATTTTCAGGAAGCATGTATCTATTGATAATGAAAATGTGATTGCCCTTTCAATCCCTTTGTAGTTTAACAAAGTTGAGAAAAAACCCACAAGATCGATTTACCACAAGTATACGCTTTAATTAGGTGGAAATCTTTGATATGTCAGTGATAGCACAAGGTCAGAGGGTTAGCTAACAAATTAATCAGTTTATTATTTTTCACCTGTGACAGTCACATGTAAACTCAATTGTGGAGTGTGCCTATTAAAATGGTTTCTAATTATGCCCAGTGTCTGTAAGGAATCTACAAATCAGGATCCAATTATTTAAACAAAAAAATTTAAAATGTGCAGTTTAATATAATATTGTCAGAACTAATCTGCATCATTCGCCCAAAACTCAAACCAAACCCTCCAGCATTTTGAGGGCTGAGAAACATTTAACTCTTGTAAAATTAATTTTATGCTTCTTTGAACTTCTTGCTTTTAGCTACTACCAGACGCGTAAGTGCCAGGATACTGTGAAAAATGCTTTTCTAGTGTTCTTTTCTTGTGGGAAGCAAAATAATAATAATAAATAATAATAATATAGAAATAGCCTATTCATGGATATTGGTGGTCCAGTTTTTCAGACCAATGAGATAAGGTTATAGCAAAGATCTTAACTGCCCATTTTTCTGCTTTTGTTTGATAGAAAATGGTTGGAAGAAGATTTGTGTCTATCACTTGCACACAACACAGACAATGTAGTCCAATGAGCAGACCACTGAACAGACTCCATAGGCAATTCACTTAGGCTAATATTTTCAATTGTCACTGTACAAATAAGAGACCAAAATTTAGGAAATGCTGAGTAGTCAGAATTCTCAGTAGGGAGCTCAGAAAGTCTGGCTTCCTTAAAAATCCTGCTCTCCCATTACAGGCATAAATTCATACTCACACATTTGAAGATTTTGGCCTTAATTTTCTGTGTTTGTTTCCTCCAGAGGAAATGACCAACTACGAATAAAACCTACTACCTAGGTCAGAGCCTTTATCATCATCTTCATTACAACCACCAAAAAACCACCATTTTTCTCTGCCTTAAGGGGAAAAATATTTTACACTTAATATCAGTTGAATGGTTAGCATTTCTTAGTAAATCAAACATATTCATCAACAAATGGACAGTACCTTCAAGTTTGGATTTTAAAAAAGTAAAATTCAAATGACCGCTTACCAGTTATTCATAGAATCTAACCAAATATACACTTTTCTTATATTACTAATTTGCGAATAACTTCCTAAATATAGAAGCACTATTTCTTGATTATATAAGACCAGAAATAATGTCCTGGGAACATATGTGTTTTGGCCATTAATAAAAGAAAGAAACATTAAGCCATATAAACCAAGTAATAAAGTTTTTTGTTTGGGTGGGTTTTTTATTTGTACAAGGGCGGGAGAGATGAAGTGGTGGCTCCAAGAGTAAGAGCTTGATCCAAAGCCTATTGAAGTCATAGAAATATTCTTACTGATGTCAATTGGCATGGATCAGGTCCTTAGTACATTCACTTTTAGCCATGGGATTCCTATATTAAAATCAGCACTGTGGCCCTGTGATGAGTTATCACTTCTGGGGTGCAGTATGGGAGCCTCAGGACACACTGTGCCCCTCAACTCACCCAACTGCTTTGCTGCTGATTCACACTCTCCAGATTCTGTTATCACGCAAAACAGTAGCAGATGGAGTGACACACCCAAACTCAGCTACCTGAGTGCTATACCTTAGCCACTGAAGGATGAGCAGGAAACAACCCCCAGCACCTCGTCTTTGCACCCCGGCTTGACTGTAATCCCAGAATTATACCATCTTGCACTGCACAGGGATCTGTACAAGGTAGGCTCATTAATAAAGTTCACCTTTCCCTCTCTGTGGGAAGCCTGTGTTATTCAGGAAGCCTATGTTAACCACGGTGAGACTTTGCCCCAGACACTTCACTCAAAGACAAACTGGATTAGCTAAAGCAAAAAAAAGTGTATTAAATAAAAAAGTACATTTTAAATTATTATAACAGCTAACAGATAACTAAGGGATCAAAGCAGCTTACCTAGCAAATAAACAAGTGCAAACTAGGCCTAATATACTAAATAAATTGCTAATTCATATCCAGCTTTTCCCCCTGGCTGATGGTATAAGCAGCCTATCACGTTTCCATACACATGCTAGAAATCTATTTAGCCTGGGACCAGAACTTTCCACAGTTCAGTCTTTGTCAATCAGGTGTTTACAGAACTGTCCTTGTGTGGGGGGTGAGGCCGCTAGTTGATGTCACTCCCCACCTTCTATAGCTTTACCATTTACCTTTCTTCCACACTCAGTTCCCAGCCCAGTTTGTGGGAAAATACAGACATCAAAATGGAGTGTGGTCTGGTCACATGCCCTTACTAAGTCATAGCCGTCATTACTTACATGCTGGCTGAAACTTTTACAGGAAGGCTAAGGTCTTCCATGGGCCATCAGCACTATCTAGCTTCTTCTTGTACATGAAAAGCTAGTTGTGGGTGTTTTCCAGGGTAAGCACATTTGAAATACAGATGCATCATCAATAATCATAACTTTAGATACAGAAATAATAAATAATAATCATATTCACCAAATAGTAATTTTTCAAAGACACAAAATGAGACATATCTGGTAAAAAGGCATCATAATTATACCATAATCATATAACTATGAGCAATATGTGGTGCAGCATCACCCCATATTATGAAAAACATGTAAGCTTAAACTTACTCTTAAGCACATGCTTAAATACTTTCCTGAAGACAAACGTGTGGTCACGAGTCAGGCATGTTTGCTGTTCCTGACTAATTTCTAAAAGACTTCTCTGTATCCCAAAGCTATCACAGTACTCAGTACTAGCTGGAAATATCTACTGAGAAGAAGTTTGCTACTAATAATGGTGAAGGTACACTGGGAAAAATGTTTGGGAAACTCTGCACAAAATTATCTCCCTAAATTATGCCTTGCTTACAAATGACTGTGAAGTTATGCCCTTTGTAACATTATGTTCTCCTTCTTTCCTCCTCCCCTCTATCCCTCCCCTCCAATTTCATCATCTTTCACACTGCATTTTATTCCCTTGTTGCAAACTTTTCAACAACCCGGTGACAATAGCCATAAGACTTCACAAGCACTCAAGAGCCACGTTCTGCCATTAATCCACACACAGAATTCTTACTGACATTAATGGAAGTTCAGCTAGTGAACTGAGGAGACCATCTAGCTTGATGAGCGCACACCAGCCCAACTTTTAATTTGATAGAGCTCATTCTGCAACCTCTGTAGTCAATAGCAAAACACCACTAGATTTCAAAGGACGCAGGGCGTCTCCATCAAAACTTCCACAGAAGCCAAAAAGACAAGCAAGAGAAAATTATTCCTCAATAAAAATTCTGCACAGGAGTGAATGGGTTCTCATGAGGGCAACCAGCAATTCCACAAACTTGCAAGGACTTGCAGCAGAAAACTCGATACATAGAAGTAATCAGGCCCATATATATCTTTTCTAAATAAACATGAACTTCACAACGTTGAAGGACTGAATTTTCAAGAGTGACTAAAGGTTTGGGGTATTTGATTTATGACATCATAAAACGGCCTGGTTTTCAGCAGGAGGGTGCTCAGTACTTGCAAAAGTTAGTACTACATTTTATCTGGTTTCATATCAACCAGGTTGTCCCCTGCCTTGTACCTTATAGAATCGTAGGGCTGGAAAGAATCTTGAGAAGTCACCAAGTCCAGCCTCCTGTACTGGGCAGGACCAACTAAACCTACACGATTCCTGAAAGACATTTGGACAAACTGTTCTAATGTCAGGGATTCCACAACTTCCCATGGAAGCCCATACTAGAGCTTAGCCTCTAGACTCACCCCCTCAGTTGTCACCAGTGTCCCAGAGTGGATAATTATCTCCTGTGTCTTACTTAGGACACTCCTATTGCAGCCCAGAACTTTAGCCTTTTTCACAACTGGCTAACATCAAAATGCACTCAATTTGTAATCCATTGTAACTGCCAGATCTTTTTCAGCACTACCACCACATACACTATGATTTACTGTGTTGTAGTTATGTATTTGACTTTTTCTTCCTAAGATCAAGTATAGACCAATTCTCTAATATGCCAAGTAGGGATGTAAAAGAATAGTCAAATAGTCAACTACTCAACAAGCCTAGGGTAGTTGAGTCGACTACTCACATTTCCCCCTCCCCACCTTGCTGCCTCTATTTCAGAGGAAGCAAGGGGTGGGGGGAGCAGGAACTGGTGTTGGGGTAAGCCGGCTTAAAAGCAAGTTCCCTCCAAGCACAGGGAGAGCAGGGGAGGCAGAGACGCAGCAGCTTTGCCTTTTAAATGTAGTAAGAGCCATCCGGCTCTTTCAAAAGGTATGCAAATGACAGTGCCGCAGTGGGGTTATCTCCCAGGGCCAGCGCGAGCCAGGACTGCATAGTCTCAGCTCATGCCACCCCCAGGAGCTAACCCTGCTGCAGCTCTGCAATTTAAATGTAGTAGGAGCCGGGCTGCTGCGGGCCCAGCTCCTTCTACATTTAAACTGCAAAGCTACAGTGGGGGTAGCGAGTGCCCCCCCGTTGTCAACTAATTGCATCGACTACTCGAGTAGCTGATTCATTGCAATTTAACGTCCCTAATGCCAAGGTCCTTT
The DNA here is from genome assembly GCA_019425775.1 of Rafetus swinhoei. Taxonomy (NCBI): domain Eukaryota; kingdom Metazoa; phylum Chordata; order Testudines; family Trionychidae; genus Rafetus; species Rafetus swinhoei. The sequence continues at coordinate 60,761,226 of CM033447.1, forward strand.
TGCATTCTTATTCTGACCTCTCAAGTGCATGCAACCACTCCCCAGGTTGGCATCATCCACAATCTCCACTCCATTATTCTATCATTAATGAAAATATTGACAAGTAATAGGCCTTGGACTAACACTGTCAGGATATACTTTACCAGTCTGAAAGCAAACCATACTATTCTTTTTGTATGCTCTTTCAGTCAGTTATGTACCCACTCAATACTAATTTCATTCAGCCCACATTTCCCTGGTTTGCTTAAGGGAATGTCATGTGGGACTGTGTCAGAAGCCTTACTAAAATCAATAAATATCACATTTTATGCTTTCTTCTATCCAAAACTAGGCCAATAATCCTGTCCAAGAAGGAAATTAGCTTGGTTTGATGTGATGTGCTCTTCAAAATTTCATACTGGATATTCTTTATAACACCAGTATATATCAATACTTATAAACTAGTTGTTGAATAATTTGTTGCAGTATCTTTGAGAGAACCAAACTTAAGCTGACTGGTCTGAAACTCCATTGGCTGTTTTTTCCCCCTGTTGAAGACAAGTAACATTTTGCCTTTTTCAGTCCCCTGGATACTCACCCATCCTCCAGGAGTCCTCAAACTAATAGTTAATGGTTCCAAAATTGCTTGAGCTTACTTCCGTAGTATCCCAGGATGAATTTCATCTAACCATTCTGTAACCTGTTCTTTCCTTATTTTGCCTTTCATATATTATATGTCACTTATACCAGTAATAGCCATTTGCACTCATGCAAAATACGGTCAGTTGATAATTGGGCCCTGAATATTGTAAACCATCCAGCAAAGCCATAAAAATGATTCCAGCCTCACTGGAAACTCTGTTCAGGATCAACTTTTTTGATCCTTGACAGAGTATCAGGTTTGCAAAGAAACAAAGCGAGAAGAATGTCAGCTGGATTTGAGAGCCTTTGAAAGAGTTTTGTAGTACTCTTTTATTAACCAAAACTTGTTGCTAACCAGATATGTTAGATAATCTACATTAAATGTGTAATTTTTTAAATTCTCATTACCCACTCTGTCACACAAACAAAATCAGAATTTTAATCACTAGTATTCTGCAAAATACTTAATTTTTATATATATTTATATTGTGTTTTAAAAATTTTGTAAGCTGCCTTGAATATTTTAAATAGAGAGGTGGGCTAAAATATTTTAAATAAATAAATTAAATAAATAAATCAGAGTTATGAGCACTACATACATAACATTTTCAGTGTTTTTCAATTTGATTGGTTGGCAATTCCTATTCACCTCTGTTTGCAACCTGCAAAAAGAGAGGTGGAATAGCTAGCCAGTCCAAATACAAAATTACTTTAAAATTCAAGCTTGCATGTTCATTTGACCTTTTCAGTAATATATATGACTGTGCATCTTGAAAAAAATATATGCACATATCCATTTAATAGCAGATGTTCCATAAGTCGTCATATTATGAGTACACAGCTCAAGGAGAAGATTTAGCCATAAATTTAGTAAGGATTTTTAAAGCTTACATTGTTCTACAAAAGACACATATGATGTCACTTTCTTGTACAAGATTATGGTATTTTAAAACTGTACCACATTCTTAATCTATTCTTGTGGCAGTGATATTTTTACAGGAATGGGGGGAGAGGCAAAACACACACACACACACACACACACACACACACACACACACACACACACAGGGTTACCATCCTTGTTACAAACTTTAGATTTGTGTGTTCACTGCATGTCAAAGAATCTTGACATAAAATTAGAAAACACATCTCTGGAGAACAGAATCCTTTTCAAAGTAAGTACCTATCAGCACAGTGCCTCAAGAAGTCAGTTATCCATCATATCAGTTGAGAATCTGGAAACCTGTGTTTAGCTATCAAAAGATTTTGGCCCCAATTTAGGAAAGAATTTATGCATATGTGCTTCAGTCTCTATTCATGAAAGCACATACTTAACTCCCATTGAAGTTTAGGGTTCCTGACTTAGGGCCTTTACAGGGTTCTGTGAGGCCAGATATTGTAAAATTTATGGCTTAAAAAAACACTTCTATAAAGGGGTTAGTTCTTGTGCATGTACACACACATGCGTGCGCGCGCGTGCACACACACACACACACACACACACACACACACATATTCTCACTCACACTAAAACATTACAGGCAACCCCCGCACTTACGACCTAATTGGTTCCTGGAGAACCATCATAAGTCGGGTCGTCGTAACTCGAACCCTTATTGCCTATAGGGGCAATGTTATGAATGGGGGTTTCGTTCCTGGCCCGCTTTGCCTCCTAGGAGTTATAGTCTCCTGTAGCCTGGGGGCTCTGCTGAGCAGTAGGTGGTCCCATAGCACGGTGTGAACAGCTGGGGGCTGAGCCAAGCTGTAGGCGGCCCTGCAGCACTGTGCTAATGGTGCCATGAGCCGGCCGGCCAGGGGCTGGGCTGGTCAGTAGGTGGCCCCAGGGCGTGAACGATGCCCTGAGCCGGCCAGGGGCTGGGTCGGGCAGTAGGCAGCCCCACGGCTCTCGGAGCAGGGCGGCCATAAATGCGGGGTGTTGCAGGTTGGGCAGTTGAAAGTCAGGGGTCGCCTGTATAGCAAATATACATTGACAGAATTAGTTCATCTGTATTCCAGCTATATTTGGGCAGGTAATAATAGATTACATACTAATCCTCTATCTGAGGAATGCTGATTACCTTGAGCAGCTGGTATTTCTGTATTGACAGCAATGGAGAATGAATCCCCCTTATTTATCCATGGGACAGAGAGTATCATTGCTTGTTTCCCCTCAGCAGCTTGTTGACATTAATCTTGCACTGGAGTGACCAGCCCTATGGGTCAGTGGGTAGTGCAGTCCTTAGCAACTGGTATTCTTTATTTCTAATCTCTGTGCCACCAATGCCAAAATGTGACACAGGCTCCTCCCCAGTAGAACTCATATCGGTATAACCAACACATCCAAAGAGATAAAGTCGATACTAGCAGGCTGATCTAAATCCCACTAGAAAGACAAACATCGTCTTCAATGGGCTTTGTGCCCTCGAGATCAATCATCTCTTGATCTTTTGGATTCAAAAATCAATGACCTACATTTGTAGAGCATCATATTACTTTAATTATTTCAGACCGCTTCCAATTCTAATTTTAAAATACTGAAGTGTTTTATCAAAGAATGCCACTCAGTACTTTAAATATTTAGCAATAAATAGGATGCTTTCATCAGGGATAACTACTGTGATAATAATTAAGCTAATAAATATCACTGCCTCTCTCATTCTAACCATAACTGAAATTGCTGCTTTACGCGGTTTTTCATCCAAACCCTTCTTGAAACAACCAAGAGAAACGTGATATGGAATCAGATATGAAGACAGTCATTTGTAGATAGATGCCCATCAATAAATATCACACAAAAAGCCCACTTTAATCTTAAATTAATGACAGATCAGTGGTGATTTCTGAATGAATAATGCTTGGTGCACATATTTTATAGGTTTGTCAGAAGACTGGTATATGAACAGAATATAATAATCTCATCAGTTTATGAGCCTATTGAGCAATAAAAGCAAACAACTTCTAGATAAAACAAGAACACCAGGCAGTAGAAGATATCCATAAATATGTGGAGTGAGATGAAGTCTAAATTTCTTACTTCAGTATAATCTAATCTGTTTCACCAGCTCTTATCACAGTGCTCTCAACATTCACATAAGGAAAAAGGTTGGTAAACAAGGGTGCTGCATTGATACAAAGATCACTAAGATATGCACAAATTCTGCAATAATGCCGCCTTCATTGATAAGAGTTTCAGTCGTCACACTTTTCAGTGCCAAAATTTCTGCTTTGCAGACCAATTCTGCCCTATTTAGCCCATATCAATTGTTCTCACTATTGTCTCATTAATTGGGTCATTAAATAGTGTGGATTGCTATCACTCTCATCTTTAAGGAACTAGATAATTTTCAAGTGGATTACATCAAGAAATGAGCTCATTACTGTGGCCTTTAGTGACACAACGAAGAGGACTGGCAACAAACCCAAGAATCCAGCCCAAACCTGGGAAATCAGCTTCAGAAAACCCTCCAGGTTTTCAAGACCTGAACTCCCAAATGAACCCATCTTCCCCTCTATGACTCCCTAGCAGACTGTCTGCTTTCTGCCTAGTCAAGATAGATTATCCTGAAAGCTCAAACCAGGCCAGAAGTTGCATGAAAGCAGGTAGTGAGAACCATGGGGAAGGAGGCACTGGTTGCACTCAGGCACAGGGAAAAGGATCACAAGTTTCCTGTCGTGGGAGTGAATGTTACACCACTTGGCAAGAAGATTGGTCCCAGGAGTGAGTTGGTGGAATGGGGAAAAATAATTTGTTGGAACAATGTGCATGTGATGTGTATTGGGAGAAGTAGGCAAGAAAGAGGGGAAAAAATATCTGCTACTCAGAATACTAAGACAGAACATTCTCAAAGAAAGGTCAGTCTCAATCACAGACTATTGAGTTCCTGTTGTATAATGCTTGACTATTCCATTAGAGAATCTGATGGGTAAAAAAAAAGCTTCCCTCTGGAAATAAGCCAACATACTCTTGAAGTACACTTGATTTCTGAGTAGAGCTGATTGAAAATATTCTAAATATCAAATCTGAGAAAAACAGATGGGTTCTGGGTGAACATTTTAACCCAAATAGTCTTGGGTGTTTTTTTTAAACAGCTGTACTTGTGAGCCTATTGTGATCTTAAAGTCAATGCTAAAATAATACAAGAATATAAAACATTCAAAAATACGACTAACCATCTGCATAGAGTATAAAGTGAGTGATAAAGGTCTCTCTCAAAATCTTCCCTGCAGGAAAGAAAAAGCAGAGAAAGGTTTGCATTAATCATCACAATGTTATACATTTGAGAATATGACATATACAATTCACAATGCCAATGCATTATACCACTCACAATGCCAACTTATTAGGAATGATTCCCTTTCTTCTCAAAAACTCCACTGACTCAGCATTATCTCCACATTCATACTTTTTGATCTGCTATTCACTGAGGATAAAAAAGGTGCATTCAGTACTATGACATCAAATGTAAGCTAGGCTAATGGCTCTAAGCTCACAGGGGAAATGTTCAAGCTCGTAACTGGCAAAAAGTGCATTGCTGCCTTAATTGACATGACGAGGCACAGTATTTGAAGGGTATTTTGGTCTTTCACCAAATACCCTTAATCTCTCTTATCAGATTTTTTTTAGAACTGTTTTTCAGATACAAAATTAGAACTTCACTGTTGAACAATAATAACTAACATCAATGAAACCATCATATAATTTATTGCTAGACAATGACATCATGTTAAAATGGGATTTTCTTTACTCCCATCAGGGTGCCTCCCCCAGCGTGATCTTCAACAAAAGTGTACTATCTCTTTATGGAATATTAATTGTAAAGTCGTCAGCAAAAGTGTGGTAGATGACAGATTTTTCCTATAAAAGAGGAACAGCAAACCACTTGTAAATAACTCCACCAAAAGTGATTAGAATATTTCATGATGCTGAAAATGTTAGTGATGTCAACATTAAACCCCTCACTTTGAGGCTACTTAAAATGTCAATTTCTATAAAGTGTCTTTATTTGTGAGTGCACAAACACACATCACACAGATTGCAAGCTCGCTGGAGCAGGGACTATCTTTTTGCTCTCTTGGTATACCGCCTAACACACCCTCGTCCATGACTTGGGCTTCAAGGTGCCCCAACACAAATACAATACATATTTACCTGGAAATAAGGATACCTGGCTATTGATAATATTCTATGAGCCAGTGTAAGAGTAAATGTCCCAACATACTTCAATCATAACTGGGGCAGTTGCTACAGGGTGACTAATGAAACAGAGAGAGAAACAATCCAGAAGAGGATTTCAAAACAAAACTAAAATCAACCCTATTCACACCTGATGACACTGTTAAAACAAGTAGAATGCAAACTGTATGTGTCACGGTCAGATCAATGGACAACAAAGATGACACTGCTGGCAGGAGTGTGTTTGGATGGCAGTGAGTAATTCAATTGTTAGAGAAGCAGTGGGAAGTTCCAGTAATCAGGATGGGCCAGAACCGGAGCCTAAATGAGTCATCTCTTGAGAGACAGAGAGAAAAGGGCAATTTCGGGAAATGCTCTGGAGGAAGCAGCAGCAAGCTTTGGACATGGCCTGGATGTGAGAGGAAAAAGGGAGGAAGCAGTCAAAGACAACCCCTCAGTTACCCACTGAGCAAAAGGAAAGATAGTCATGTTGTCAGTGGTGATGGAGAAGGGTTCTGTGATTCTTTGATTCAGTTTGGCAGTGATACAATCAGAACTGGACTGAGTTTTTCAGCAATGACAAAAAGGAAGGAGAGGACAAGCTTTGGTTAAACACTACAGAACAGAGCAAGGGTAGAAAGAGACTGCATTCATCCCTGAATGACTGCATTCATCCCTGAAAGAATAGGAGATTTAATCAATAGAGTCTGAGATAGTAGGGCAAGAGAGAATCACTCCCCCTACAATTTGGGGGGAGTGGGCAGCTGTCTAGATTAAAGTTGTGTTTAAAACGTGAAGGGGAAGAGGCCACAATCCTTTTGTTTCTAAAAGGCCACATTTCTGCAGCGTGTGTTTAAATGATTGTTATTACAGATCATCGGGAGACACGAGATTGAGTAGCAACAGCTCAGCCCAAAAAGAAAAGAAAAATGGTGTGGCTAGACGGATCACGATAATTTTGATGGTTGGCTGGTGCTTTGAGAAAAGCATCACACATTGCAAGAATCTAGATAAAAATCATGAGTTTTCAACCTGGAGCCCAGTGACTTCATTCCTAACAGTTTCTGGCATGAGTTAAAAAACCACACACAGAGACACACATGACATTCAGAGGTACACATGCAAAACAGAAGGCTAAATTTCACACTAAATATACTTCAAGGATACTTTTTAGAGGGGGAAGATTTGCTTACAGAGCAATGCTCCTCTTTTTAATTTCTAATATTCTGTGACAATTCTTGTTTACTATGCTGCTCAGCAGACTTAAATATTATACCAGTAGCACATCTATACAAATCTATGCAATGTCACTTTTAATTGTGATCAGATTCATTGTTCTGATGACTGAAAAGTACAGAAATACATACCCCTGCTTCTTGTGCCATACACACAATTATAAATCTTACCCTGTTTTTAAAATGTGCATTTGTCCATCAACAACTATGCGAGAATGCAGAAAACACCATCAGTTAATTATGTTCTTAATATTATTCTTTTTAAAATCACTTTTTTATTTTCAAATATACCACACAGTCAGGAGTAATCTTCAAAATTTGTGGATTATTTAGACCTTAAAGAGATGCTGAAAATAATCACTGTGGGCTGATCAGCACTCTACCAGATAAGCAATTTCAATTTTGTTATTATGAAAGAATAGTACCTTATTGAGGGCTAGAGAATAATTGTCATATACCTGTGGGTCCAGTTTGAGAGAAGATAGAATGAATTTTGTAGCCTGACCCAACAGATGAGGACAGCTCCATGGAAGTCAATACACACATTACACATCTGAAAGCAGTACCCAAGCTGTCATGTTCTGTTGACACCTGCGGTTAAAAGCTTAGGATCGGATTTCTCATTATCTTTGGTCTTCCATAAAGACACCATGGCTATCAAACTATGCCCCTGGACAAATCTCCCTCTCCAACTGCTTTCTATAGATAAATGAAAAATAACTAAATGTATTTTGGATTTGACTCAAGAAGGGAAAAAAGAAATCATTTGGAAGTCTGATGTCTGAAAGACACACACTCTCCACTGTCAGCTTTAAGTAACGTAGACTTTCTATTTTTTAATGTTAAAGATATGTGTATAACCCATGAAAGGCAAAGGCTTCTGCTTAGCATGGTTCACTGGCATTTATCTGTGTATTTATTTTTTTTAATGCTAACATTTTTCTACAGAAATGAAATGAAATTAATTAGCAGGCTTAAGCATTTGAATGAATCTTATTTACAACATCACATTTACTAGTATATGCAAATTAATTGTTTGTTAAAGCTTATTTTAAAATGTGAGACTTTTCATAGCAGTTATAATAATGCTCAAAAGATGGAGAAAAGCTTTCTCTTCAAAGGCAAAAATAATAGTGCTTATAAAAGGTTTCAGGTCAACAAATCTGGCAACTGGCATCCTTGTTTACCCACTGAACAATGATTCTGTGGGAAACAACAGCCCAAACATCACAGCAATGTCCCGTCAACATGTCTAGATGAACCAACAGTATGGGGGAAAGGGCACTTTGAGTCTTCATGGTTATGCTATAGCTGGTGTATCCTTTGAGACTATAACTTTTATAACGGTAACACATAGGAACCCAAGTCAAGGATTAGCGGGCCCATTGCACCAGATATTGTACAAATACATAGTGAAGTTATTCTGTCTCAAACCGTTTGTAGCCTAGGTAAGAGAAGCTTTCCCACAGCTTCTCCAAGCATTTGAATGTCTGAGGTAGACCTTTGCAGAGTAAACTAAAGTAACCACCAAATTACCTTTTGGCCAGGATGACAGTAGACCAGTTACATTGTTATTTTAATTTATTTGTGTAAAATAATTATTAAAGCGAAGGGCATGATGCATTTTTTAATTTAATGTAGGTATTGTAATCCAGTACCTGTATCAACATGAATGAGTATCACAGTTGCTTAATTAAAACCTGAAATCAGCTAAACAAATTTTTAATTGCACTGCAACTAATTTACCTTCAGATTTTCCTACATAAGAATTACTGCAAGGTGGGGACAATTTTTGTTTACAGATTAACAGCCGGTCGTTTGTCTTCCAGAATAATATTGTTATAATAGAGCTTATCTACATTATTCAAATTATTTTTATCATTCTCAGTGTTTTCCTTAAAGTTCTCACCTACTTCTATCTGACATATGATGTAGAAGCCTAATCATAATTCAGTAGTACACTTCTTTCTGGCACTGAAGTTCAGCATTCTTGTATAATAAATTCAGAGGGGTAGCTGTGTTAGTCTGTAACTGAAAAAACTTAAACAATTATTTGTCCTGCAGCACCTTAGAGACTACCAAAAAATGTAGACGGTATCATGAGCCTTCATGGGCACAACCCACTTCTTCAAATGAATGGAGTTAATTGTGTACCTTAAGTTGAAATGGTTTATTTCAAAATTGGGCACATGAAATGGTTTATTTCAAAATTGGGCACATCTACACAGCACTTATTTCAAAATAGAGCACTTTTCCCCCGACTTCCCTTAGGGTATGTCTACACAGCAAAGTTATTTCGAAATAACAGCCGTTATTTCAAAATAACTTTACTAGCCTCTACACAAGCCAACCGCTATTTCAAAATTAATTCGAAATAGCGGAGGGCTTATTTCGAAATTGATAAACCTCATTCCACGAGAAATAATGCCAATTTCGAAATTGCTATGTCGAAATAAGTGCTGTGTAGACGCTTATTTCAAAATAGAGGGCCTCCAGCCCTCCCCAGGGTGCCCTGCTAGCCACTCTGGCCTCAACCAAGAAAACTCCTCTCCCTCCCCGGAGCCCTTAAAGGGGGTAGAGTCTGGCCACAGTGCCTGTGCCAGCTCCAAGCCTGCCAGCCCAACAAACAGTCTGTCCTGCCCCGACCCAGTGGCCCCAATATGAGCCAGCAAGTCACCAGCAGCCAGCCCTCCAACGCTCCCCAGGAGCAGTCTGCCAGCTCCCAGGAGCTTGCCAGGGGCTAGAAAAGGCAGGCACCTTCCTGGTCCAGTGCAGAGATTATGTATCTCATTCAGGTTTGGGGGGAATCCTCCAACGTCCATGACCTCCGCACTAGATGTAGGAATGCGGCTGTCTATGGCAGGATAGCTGCCAGCATGGCCAGCAAAGGCCACATCCGCACCCAGGAGCAGGTGTGGATGAAAATAGAAGAGCTTCGGCAGGCATATGCCAGGGCCACAGGGGGCAGCTCCCAACCAGGGGTACACACACCAAGCTGCCCCTATTTCAACGCCCTGGACCGCATCCCGGGGGGCGAGACGGTCCGTGCCACACAGGTGGTCGTCAACCCTGGGGCAGAGGGCCCTGACCAGGGCATCGAGGAGAAGGAGGAAGAGAGCCAGGAGCCTCAGCAGACCAGACGGAGCGTGCTGGGCAGCCAGGACCCCTGAGCCACTCCAGCTCTCAACAACAGATGAGTACCATCACTGTCCCCTTATGAGGGGAGTGGAGGACGGAAACCAGGGACTGTGTGCATGGGCCTTGCTGTCCACGGATCACACAGCAACCTGTGCATGTGTGAGCACGTGCCATCCACCCCTGGGCATGTGGTCCCAGCTGGCTGCCACACAGGGGCCTTACCCTGTTAGCCACATGCATGTGTGAAGAGACATGACATTCTCCTGACTCCAGGGTGGGACACAGCAGGACGCCCTCCCTCCACAAGGCCACTCTACACAGAGGCAGGGGACATCTCCCCTCTACCCCACCCGCACTATATACAGCACAGAGGCATGGGTGTGGTCTCGGGGCAGCTCCCACTCCCGGGAATAGCAGGACATTCCAAATATGGCCTCTGTGCAAGCACATCGGCTCTGATGGTGCAGGGAACGGTCATCCTCACCTCGCAGAGGGGGGCTGGGCTTCACCCACTGTGTCCCCAGGGAGAACTGACCACTGCTCTTCTTTCTCCACAGCCGCACCAGCTATGCGTGCAGGGCGCACCACACCCCCTGGGACATACTCCCGCACCTGAGGGCTCCAAAGGACTACCCATGCAGTGTAGGGGTACCAACAGCAGCACCTGGGGGCACTGTGAGCCCTGCACCGCACCCTCCAGCACTGGGTGCAAGAAGACCTGCAGCTCCGGTGGGAGCAGCTTGCCCAGGGCTGTGCCTTCTGCCAACACCTGCAGACCCTGGTGCAGAGCGTGCTGCCTCCTGCCGCTCCAGCGCCTGCTGCCTCCCCAGCTACCGCTCCTTCTCCCCCTCCCACTTCTCCCTCCACACCCTCCATCCCCTTCCCATCCCCCTGGGGACACTGAGGCCCCTGCACCCACGGTGCTGGGAGACAGTTGGCCCGGCGAGACCCCCAACCCTGAGCCCTGAGTTTCCCCTCCCCCTTCTTCCCCTTGCTTTCCCCTTCCAGCTCCCTCCTCCCAGGTTTCCCCTTCCCTCTCCCACCTTCTTTCCTCCCTTCTCCCGCCTCCTTTCCCCAGTCTCACCAGAGTTTCATTCCCCCCACCCAGTTTTGTTAAATAAAGAGAGTTTGTGTTCATGAAAATACACGTATTTTATTTGACAACAGGAAGGGGGGTTAGGGAGGGGTAAGTGGAAGGACGTGAGGGAGGAATGAGGCACAAGCCCCCAGTGGGGCAGACCTGGAAGACTGTTAGTGCTCCTCAGGGTGGAAGCTCTCTCACAGGGCCTCCTGGATACTGACAGCCCCCCAATGGACCTCCTGGATGGCAGCCTGCAGAAAGTGCAGCCAGGCTTGCAGCAACGTGTCCAAGAGAAGCACCAGAGTGCCCAGGGGCAGCTCTGGCTCCATGTTGCAGAGTGCTGTGGTGTCCTGAGTGAGGGCAATCAGAGCACGCAGAGACAAAATGCTTTGCTCTCCCTCATCGAGGTAGGAAAGCAAGCAGGGAAACCTGAGAACCGGCTGTCCGGGGGTGGGGAGTGGGGCCCCTTTAAGCACAGGCCTCAGATAGCCTCAGGCAGCAGCCACACAAAGTAACTCCTGACCTGATGCCCTGCCTGAACTGGTTCCAGCCAGCCTTAAATGCGATTCAGCGTCCACTTAGTGTGGACGCGCTATTTTGAAATAAGAAAATGCTATTTTGAAATGCATTTTGTGTGTAACTATTTGCATAACTATTTTGAAATTAGATATTTCGAAATAACACTGTAGTGTAGACGTACCCTTACTCTTTGAACAATGAGGTTTACAGAAGTCAGAGTAAGAAGCCCGTTATTTCAAATTTATTTCAAAATAGCGGACTTGCTGTGTAGACTTGCAATACGTTATTTCGAAATAACGTATAACACTAGAACTGGAAGGGACCTCGAGAGGTCATCAAGTCCAGCCCCTGCCCTCACAGAAAGACCAAGCACCGTCTAGGCCATCCCTGACAGGTATCTAACTTAAATATCTCTTTAATATCTGCTCTTAAATCTCCAGAGATGGAGATTCCACAACCTCTCTAGGCAATTTATTCCAGTGTTTAACCACTCTGACAGTTAGGAAGCTTTTCCTAATGTCCAACCTAAACCTCCCTTGCTGCAGTTTAAGCCCATTGCTTCTTGTCCTATCCTCAGAGACAAAGGAGAACAATTTTTCTCCTGCCTCTTTGTGACACCCTTTTAGATACTTGAAAACCGCTATCATGTCCCCTCTCAGTCTTCTCCTTTCCAAACTAAACAAGCCCAATTCTTTCAGTCTTCCCTCATAGGGCATGTTCTCTAGACCTTTAATCAATCTGTTGCTCTTCTCTGGATCTTCTCCAATTTCTCCACATCTTTCTTGAAATGTGGTGCCCAGAACTGGACACAATACTCCAACCGACCTCAGAAGGTGGAGGGAAAGGTGAGGGCTGGGCACAAGGACTAACATCTCTCCCAGCCCTGCCTTGAAGGAAAGATCTAGCCCTGCTGTTGCTGCACTGCTCTCGCTGCCTATCTCCTGAGTAAGAAGCCTGCCCTGTTAGGACTCAGATCTTTCAGCTGCAGGTGTTGCCTGCAGCCATTACCAGGGGCGGGCTTAAAGCCAGGAGTCAGCTGAGCTTCTCCAGACCTTCGTTATACAGAGCACATTATGACAGTGCTTCGGCAGCTGCACTGGCTTCTGGTATGTTTCCGGACACAATTTAAGGTTTTAGTTATGACCTATAAAGCCTTAAACGAGTTGGGTCCGGGGTATCTGAAGAACCGTCTTCTCCCATATGAACCTGCATGGAGATTGAGGTCAGCTGGGGAGGCTTTGCTTCATGTTCCCCTACTTGTGGAGAGAAGATTAACATCTACGCAGAACAGGGCCTTCTCAGCTTTTGCTCCCAGGCTGTGGAATTCTCTCTCTCGGGATATTCGCATGGCGCCAACACTAGCATTGTTTCGGCATCAGGCGAAAGCCACCCTTTTTACTCGTGCTTTTATTAATGTTTGAGTCTGTGTGTGTGTTTCTCTTCTCTATGTTTTCAGCAGGTTTTATGTCCCTCCAGGGTCTCGTATTTTAAATTTTTATATTTATTTGTATTGTGTTTAAACATTTTTTGTAAGCCGCCTTGTATATTTTAAATAGAGAGGCAGGGTAAAAATATTTAAATAAATAAATAAATAAATAAATAAACAAACCAAGTCCTAATCAGCAGAGTAAAGCGGAAGAATGACTTCTCATGTCTTGAATAACATCCGTTATTCTGAAATAATGCTGCTGTGTAGACGTACCCTCACAGACTTTAAGGCCAGAAGGGACCATTTAGTCTGATCTTCTGACTATTTAAGGCCACAGAACCTCACCCACACCCCGTAAAAGATCCTTAACCTCTGACAGAGTTACTGAAGCCTCCACACCCCTGCTGCACAGGCAGGAGAGATCGACCAGGTCAGATTGGCAGAGACATTGGGGATAAAATTCCTTCCTTACCCCACATATGACAGTCAGTTTGACACTGAGAAGTCAGCAAGAATCCCCAGACACACAACTTGGGGAAATTTCTCTATGGACTCAGAGCCCTCCTCAGCTAGTGCTCCACCCCTGGCCAGTGGGGATATTTATTCCTAACTAATCACGGATGAGCCACATGCTGTTGTGGGCAATGTCATCATACGACAGCCTCTATAACTTATCAAGCTCAGTCGTGAAGACAGTCAGGTTTTGTGCCCCCACTATTACTCTTGAAAGCTGCTCCAGAATGCCACTCCTCTGATGGTTAGCAACCTTGTCTAATTTCAAGCTTGAACATGTTGATGGTCAGTGCATATCCATTTGTTCTTGTAACAACATTGGCACTTCGCTTAAATATCCCCTCTCCCCTAGAATTTATCCCTCTGCTGTGTTTTAGAGAAAGCAATCCTATGTCCCCTCAGTCTTCATTTGGTTAGGCTTAAAAAGCCAAAATCCTTGCATCTCCTCTTGTAGGGTAGGTTTTCCATTCCTCTGCTAAAAATGGGAGACCAGGATTGCACACAGTATTCAATGTGAGGTCTCACCAGTGCCTTGTGTAACGGTAATAGCACTTCCTTATCTGTAATAGAAATACCTCACCTGTTGCCCCCTAGAATTATATTAGTCTCTTTTTCATGGCTGCATCACATCAGTGACTCAGCTATCCCATGACCAACCAATACATTAGGTTTTTCACCTTTTTCACTGCATTCAACTAATACTTCACCAACTTATAACAAACATTCTTGTAAGGGCTTAAGAGTATAACCTTTGCACTATTCAATTTCATCCCACTTTATTATTCCATTTCCCAAGGGTCTGCAGATGTTCTTGTATATTCTGGTCCTTGTATGCAATAGCAGCAGTCACAAATGCACATCTTCCACAAATTTAATTAGCATATGCCAATTTTTGTGCCAAGGTCATGAATTTTCTTTGCAAGGTCCAACTCTGCTTGACAGTTCTCTTTTTTCCTACACTTTCTGACCAAGTAGTGAAAAAGATCCATCCCATCTTCTATTCCTTGTAGGCCTGGGATTGGCAAAATATGTCCTGTTGGCCAGATCTGGTCCACCCTAGTACTCTGGGCCACCAACGTCCCGCAGCCCAGTGGGCCCTCAGGAAGGCTCCCTGTCTACTGCAGCCCCACATGCCACTCAAAGCAGCCAGCTGCTGGGGCCATCTGTGTGCTTCTCCATCGCCAGCACAATCCTAGCAGTTCCCATTGGAAACCGCCAACGGGAACTGCCTGAACCATGCTTGTGGTGCAGGCAATGCACAGAGAGCACATGGCCCCAGCAGCCAGCCATTTTGTGAGGCCACAGCAGACAGGCAACCTGTCTGAGAATCGTTCTAGGTTGCTGGCTGGGACCCACCGACTATGGTAAGCACCTCCTAGTCAGAGCCTATACCTACCACCCTACTCTGTCCCTCCCCCCCCAACTCCCTGCCCCAGATCACAACCCAAAATCCCTGCACTACCTCCTGCACCCTTTCCCAAGGTAAGAAAATCCTCTCCCTCACACCCATAGCTCCACCCAGACCTCACACCCACTTCCTGCAACCCTCCCCTCCCCCAAGTCAGACTCTTCTCCCTTATAAGCACCCTCTCCGCACCCAAATCCTCTGGGTTATGCTTATAAGAAGCACACAGGATTTTTTTAGGGGGGGGGGGGAAGGCAATACACTGAGTTTATTGAGAATACAATGGCAAAGCAGTCAGCATATGCTTATATAGACAGCTTCAGAGGGTACCCGAGTTAGTTTGTATGTGCCCATGAAAGCTCATGATACCATCTACATGTTTTATTAGTCTGATAGCACTTTAAAGACTATTTGTTGTTACTTGTATAGACAGACAGACAAGAACACAGACACATATACACATACATATAAACTGTTTTATTAATTGATGTTATATTTATTAGTTTATGGTTTGTGGATTGATTATGGATGGAGGAGCAGGGGTTTACTGGTTTGGGCTGATGTTTCTGTTATGGCAGGTTGTTCTCACTTTTAAGGCAAAACAGTTTTTTTAGTAATATTTTTTGCATTGTTATGCTGGTTTTTTTTATGGCATTCTCTACCAAAATATGTTATGCTTATGAGAAGCACATGGGATTTTTTTTGGGGGGGAAAAGACACTCTGAGAGAATATTGAGAATACAATGGCAAAGCAGTTAGCATATGCTTACATAGACATACACAATTCCACCAATTTATGTTATATTTACCAGTTTATGGTCTATGGATTGATTATAGGCAGAGGAGTGGGGGGGTCTATTGGTCCAGACCGATGTTCCAGTCATGGTAGGATATTCCCACTTTTAAGGCAAAACAGTTTTTATAATAGTTTTTTTATTAGGATTAGTGGGGTTTGCATTGCTATGCTGTTTTTTGTTTTGTTTTGTTTTGACGGTTTGTTATTTTTAATTGGGTTTGGGTTTTTTGCTATG
This sequence comes from Rafetus swinhoei, assembly GCA_019425775.1. Taxonomy (NCBI): domain Eukaryota; kingdom Metazoa; phylum Chordata; order Testudines; family Trionychidae; genus Rafetus; species Rafetus swinhoei. The sequence continues at coordinate 60,777,371 of CM033447.1, forward strand.
CTAAACTGGTTTTGATTACAAATATTTTGTTTTAATTGATAAATGCTTGCCTTTTTTTAGAGCCATCGATTTGCCCACTGCTTACATTTCAATGGGGATATAAATCAATTTTTGGCGTTTTTACATTTGTTTTGGGGCTTTTTTTTAGAACATTTGGTTTGATGGCCTTTGCTCTAATTTTCTACATTTTTTATATATAATAAGGTTGATTTTTTTCTTACAGAGAAGCAGTATGCACATTTGAACAAAGACATTAATTACAATTAAAAACACCCAATTATTATACCCTTTTACTAATACTAATTTTAAACCTTAAAACAAAATAATAAGACTTTATTTCTGCCTTGGAATTAGCTATATTTATAGTGGAATTCACACTATATTTTGGCTGGTGCACCTTTACCAAAGTAAGATAAAGGTCCTTTCTGCTTTCAGAAAGGGTGGTTGGCAAAATACACTAAATTACTTTTCATAAAGCTACATTTTAGCTGCATGGCTGCACCTGTTCTAGCTCACAACATTCTCCTTCACCTAAACCCTTTCCCAGACTCCATGCTTCCTCCTCTACCCCAGTCCCCTACCCCAAGGTCCCTTCTGCATTCAACCTCCATCACAGACCGCATACCTCCTCCATTAGTAACATAGAAGCATGTGGCCCTTAACCACTTACCAAGTTCTTGAAGTGGTTGCCCATCAAAATTATTGCTCACCCCTCTTTTAGTAACATATTTGAGATGCTTGGTCATTCCTTTTTGTCTGCATCTCTACAATTCATCCCCGTTCCGCCCCCCCCCCACACACACACACTTGGGATGCAGGCTTCACATAACTTCTGCAACTTCTAAGTCAAATTTTGTTTCCTCCACATTTATATTGCTGAATTCTTCACTCCAGACCACTTTTTTAACTGAGAGCTTTATTTCTTTTTTTTTTAAAGTTTGCCATTTTGTACTTAGTTGCGGACCTATTTTTGTTTATCTTTCAATTTAGTTTAAATTGAACAAGCCAATGATCATATGAAGCAATGCTCTTCTCTAAAACCAATTCTTCTCACCAATAGTAAATCTAAAATGGCATCATCACCTCTTGTTGGTTTGGTGACTATTTGGTGAAGAAATCCATTATCTGCCATGTCCACTGAAATATATCTTGATCATGTGAATGAAAAATATCCATTAAGATTCTTTCATAAATAAAGCAACAATTGCAGGGAATCAAAAAATGCATAGTAAAGTACCACTTTCTTTTTCACTAAAAGAAGTAGTCTGAAACTTTTTCTCCCCCATCCTCTGGGAGGTGGGCTCTTACACAATTTGCCTATGTAGTGTTCTTTCCTTGTGATCTTTTAATATGTTGGTAATTGGCCTAAACTATGTATTTTAATTACATTTGTTCAATTTGCATTTTCTCCCTATAATACCTCAACTGTATTGACTTAGAGCTAGTGGTGTATTACCAACATACTGGGAATACACACAGTGTGATTTACCAGGAGGAGCACTGCCAACCCCAACTATTTAAAAGTCAAGGGAATAAATTAATAAATAATAATAATAATAATAATAATAAATCAAAGGTCCTTTTTATTTGCCTTCTGGTTCCTGATCCCATAGGGTTCACTCACTTCAAATTCCTGAAGCTTACATTATTTTGTTATTTTTGTTATTTTGTAATTTTTGTTTGCACAAGAGGCTTTAGAGCAAAAATCCCCCCTCTTGCGCAAGAACTGTTCTTCCAGAAAAAAATGCAGAAGAATGGCTCTTGTGCAAGAGGGGGGTTTTGCACAAAAAGGAGCCATGTAGATGGCTCCTTTCTGCACAAAAGCCTCTTGCGCAAAAACGGGCACTCGTTAATTATGCAAATGAGGCGCAGCAATATTCCATGCTTAGTCTCATTTGCATATGTTTTTGCACAAAAAGGCTACATATAGACTAAATATTTGTTGAAATTCTCCAGCCTAAAATATTCAGCTGAAAAAATCTATTATAGGATGTTGATGGTACATGCTTCCACTCTAGCCTCATTGGTGACTGGAATAAAAAAGTGCATATGTGCATGGAAATTCAACATAATACAGGAGAAATTATCTAAGATTTAAGAAAAAGCTAATTATTTTGAGTTTGGGGGTGAAAATTTGACTCCATTTCCATTTTAATTCAGCCAGCTTCCTTCTCCTTAATGGTACTTTTGAAAGTCAACTAATTTTAAGGATTACTGTTCAGAAGGACAAAACATAAATTATATGGATATTTTGAAAGCTAGTTTAGTTAATTTATCCTCAGCTTGCTTCTGAAGTTGATTTAGGTTATTGCAACATACTGAACATGCAGAATACTCCATTAAAATTGTTGCAACAATTTATTCTCCACTTCTTTATAGAGGCGGCTGCTCAAAAGGGTAAGAGTAGGCAGCTGATCTTTAATCACTTGTCAACTCTGAGGTAGTATTTTTGACGCCCACTGGTCAGATATGAAGGCCTAAATCTTTCAAACACGGTACAATGCAACCTACAATCAAGAAGCCACTGAACTATCCAATTTTTTTGGAGGGGGGAGACAAAGTTTACAACAGATAAACATGAGAAATAATCTGACTGCAGGACCTGTAAACAGGAAATTACTGTTGCCATACATGAAGTTCGGTTAGAGTGTTTGGGTACTTGGCAAGACCTCCCAATGTTGTGAATACAATTTAAAGGAGATGACAGTGTCTGACATTCTGGGTTCCAAATTCACTTATGCAACTTATGAGCTAGGTGATCTTTGACAAGTCATTCAGCCATGACTCAGTTAACTTAGCTATGAAATGGCTATACTCACTGAACTCAATTTGGAATGCTGTAATTGTTAGTAAAAATGATAAAAAATTAAATATTGGAGACATAAGAGGAAGTTGGATGAGGACATATCAGTAGTGTTGATTTGAAGACAAGTACTGTATCTGATTTTTCTTCGCCTCCTAAGGAAGAGCAGAATATATGAAGGGAAATCTAAAAGACGAAGTGAACATATGATGCCTAATCATTTGCTTGGGTTTTCAAATAGGGATGTAGTAGTATAGTCGATTAACCAATAAGCAAAAGCTTATCGGTTAATGCTAGAGACTACACATATTTCCCCACACACACCCCACTTGCCAGTAAATTTTTTAGCAGGCTGGCCAGCAGCCCAGCTCAGTCCTGGCTTGCAGTGGGCCCTGGACCTCCCCGCTGAGATTCTGCATTTAAAGTGTATTAGGAGCCAGGTGGGCAGGCAGCTCCACTCAGTTCCAGCTCATGCCAGGTCTGGGAGCTCAGACCCCTCCCCCCGATCAGGGGCTGCCCGAGGACTATAGACTAGTTGACTAACCGATAAGAATTCATGAGGTTAATCGACTATTCAATCAACTGATATTTAACATCCCTACTTCAAATGCTTGTAAAAGTCACAAACCAGGAAGCCATTATATGCTTAGAACACAAAATCAGAAATAAACCACAATGGTTCCCCCACATTTTTACAGAGGCTGAGGCGTCCCTCAAATGTCCCAGTTTTTAACTTAAACCCATAACTCCAGTCCCTATAGACCTCATTAGTGCTGTTCTTTAATCAGCTGGAGGGATCCCTGAAAAATTACTTGATCTTTATCCCTCCTCTCCTTTCCACCCTCCCCACCCCCACCCCCACCCCCACCCTGACTTCTGCATAGCCTGGCTAGGCTGTGTTGGCTTCACAGAGATTCTAGCTCTTACTGACCATGGGGAATGCCAGATCAGGACAGGGAACAGAATAGGGATGTTAAATATCGGTTAATTGAATAGTCAATTAAATTAATTTTTATGAATGAATTCTTATCAGTTACTCAACTATTCTATAGTCCCCGAGGGTGGGGCCAGCAGCTAGTGTGCTCTGGCCCCACTCCCAAGGAGCCCCCTGCCACTCCGTGCTGCTGCATCTGTATCAGAGGCAGCAGCGTGGGGTGCCAAGCAGGAGCTGGTCTATGAGGGAAGTTTAAAAGTCAGCTTCCTTGCAAACCGGCTGCCTGTCGCCCCAGGTGGCAGCCCCTGTACAGGGTGGGGGTCTAAGCTCTCGGACCCAGCACGAGCTGGAACTGAGCCAGTCTGCCTGCCCGCCCAACTCTTAATACACTTTAAATGCAGAGCTGTAGCAGGGGTAGATCCCAGACCCGGCACAAGTGACGACTGAGCCAGGCTGCTGGCCAGCCTGCTAAAAAAATTACTGGCAGGGCGTGGGGGAATGCATATCACCTGTAGCATTAACCCATAAGCTTTTGCTTATGGGTTAATCAACTACACAATAACGTCCCTAGAACAGAAGCTAAATTGGGATAGTGCAAAGTGATGTTAGTGTTTATCATAGATTTGAAGGGGTGAGTTTGACCTATAGCATTTACTTTGACTTCCATTAATCTGAAACTCTTCCTAGGATGATGCCTCAATGAAAATATACACCTAATTAAATACAGTGTATCACATATTGTGATGGCAGAGCTACAAAAAACAACCAAAATAATTGCTCTCACACACACACACACACACACACACACACACACACACACACACACCCTTCTTATTTGTGGAATACCCCACACAAAGGGACTAAATTACATTTCTGAATTAAACTGACACACAGATCTAAAGGCAGATTCATCACCACATTATTCCAGTTTTACACCAGGGAAGCTAGAAATCGTTTGTTTTAGTAATCGTGTAGTCACAACAATTCTTAGAGATTACATGGTTACCAAAATGCTTCCCCCCCCGAGGGCAGGGCTAGCAGCCAGTGTGCTCCCGGCCCCACTCTTGGAGAGGCCCCTGCAACCGCACACTGCTGCCTCTGAGAGGAGCCAGTTTAAAAATCAGTTCCCTGAGCAGACTGGCTCCCGCCTGCTGCCCCGCACAGCTGCCTCTGATACAAAGGCAGCAGCACAGGGCAGCAGCAAACCAGCTCCCCACATGGGCCAGCTCCTGCCTATCGTCCCGCGCGCTGCTGCCTCTATATTAGAGGTAGCAGTGCAGGCTGGCAGGTGGCTCCCCTGCATGCTCTTCATTTAAAACTTGGACTGGCGGACTGGGACTGAGCCAGCCTGCCAGTCTCTGTGTTAAATGCAGAGCACACTGGGGAAGGGTGTTGTGGTTAATCAGGACCATTAACCGATAAGTAACTGCTTATCAGTTAAACAGTTAGCCACCTAGCCACTAACATCCCTATTTTACAGTAGTGTAACTTTCTGACATCAGAGAAGATACCTGGTGTAAAATTGATTCAATACAGTTGTGAATTGGGTCTACGGTTTTAAAATATGCTGGTGTTTGACATACTGGGCAATGTAATTTGAAATACAGATTGCTTTAAATGGACATAGGTCAATAAACTTCTCATAGAAAGTTCCCTGCAAGGTGTTATTTCAAAACTGTGAAATTAACAACCCAATAGTTATCTATAAAGCATTAATCACCCACAACAGCTATATTTAACTAGAGCAATTGTCTATGTTTTACCTTTCATTACATCAAGGAGCAGATGACAACTTTTTACAGCATCTCCTATTCGTTAAATACTTGAAAATCATATCTAGTAATCATGTTAGCATTCCTATGGAGTATCTTAGGTTTTAAGCTGCTATCTTATAAATGGGAACCATTTGCTTACAAACTGACATATCCTGCTTCTTTATTCAGACTGGAGAAACTTGACATTGTTAATAGAATTCAAGAAAGCCACTTGTCAGAAATACAGTTCTACTGCAGAGCTGGCAGGGACATACTCAAAGGCTGTCTCTAGACTACACCTCTCTGTTGACAGAGAGATGTAGATTAGGCATGTCAAAATTACTAATGAGGCAGGGATTTAAATATCCCGTGCTCCATTAGCATAAACATGGCCACTGCTTTTTTTCAAAACAGAGCTTTTTGGAAAAAAACCGGCAGTCTAAATGTGGATCTGTCGAAAATAAATCCTTTTCTGAAAGATCCTGTACACCTCATTTTTTGAGGAATAAAGGATCTTTCGAAAAAGAGTTTATTTTCGACAGATCTGCATCTAGACTGCCGGGTTTTTTTAGAAAAAGCTCAATTTCGAAAAAAGCGGCAGCCATGTTTATGCTAATGAAGCGCGGGATATTTAAATCCCTGCCTCATTAGTAATTTCGATGTGCCTAATCTACATCTCTCTGTCGACAGAGAGGTGTAGTCTAGACACAGCCAAAGCTAGCTAGTTAACCAAGCTGCATAATGTTTTTATAACGAAGAGTTTCAGGTATTCTTGTAGCCTGGTCTCTCCTGGAAGGTCCTACTACATCTATGATCAAATGGACCAACTGCATTATTTAAAAACATTACTGATTAACATAATTTGTTGTTGTACATATGCCATTTTCTATATTTCAAAAGGGAACAATTTGCAAGCTCTCAAAGTTCAGTCATATAGTCAAGGGGAAAAAAAAGGTTTGATTAAGCTGCAACTGGGAAACATCAGCATGGAAGAACATCTTATGTTTCCTTAAGGCAAATTAATCACTTAGTTACAAAAGCAATTTGTATGGGGCCTTGTTCAATAAAGTAGCAGTATCATCTTATCTTGTATTCCTATGGTAACAACTGAAAGGGCCTGACATATCTAACGTGCCCAGACCATGCTTCCAGCTGTCAACCACTCCCTTCTCTCATCCATGTATCTCTCTTAAAACAATCTACACAGGGGAAAAAGGCTTTTCTTAGTACAGTTTAATAAGGATAAGATGCTTACTCAGTTCCAGGGGAACATAAAGCAAAATAAAAAATATTTTACGTGTTAGAGATATTACTGAGCTTGTCTCAATTGTAAGGACTGAATTCAATCCATGTATGTCAGCTGCTTGACTAAACGAAAAATCCAAATTTAAAATCTGTGATATAAATGGTAATGGAGAATGTAGGTTATGCTGAAAAGAATAAGTAAGGGATACATACTGGCTTATTAGATAAGTTGCAAAATAAACAAACATGCCAGTCCTTCATAAGTGAATTTTTATCTTACCTGCATTACCACAGGATAGGATTTTGAAAGAAATCAATGTGATTTAGATGCATAAGTCCTATTGACTTGCAATGCAAATTACACTCCTTAAACTATTTTAAAAAATTAACCCAGAATCTTTGACATCGCTTAACTCTCCCACATGAATAAAAGAATGTCATTGAAAATTTCAGATTAATGGATTGTCATTAAGTTGCCCATCTTAATACTAATCATTATACAGTCTTAATTCATAATTCCATTACAAAATATTATTGTCTAGTAGGAAATTAGGGAGCTGCATGATAAAGTATTAGCTGAATTATATAAAAAGTGTCTCTTTACACATTACTCATCTCTTTCTGATGCATCACAGTGACAAGACAATTGGGTATAGTGAGCAAGATACATATAATTGTAACACATTTAGAACATCAATTATGAAGAAAAATTTGCAATATTCCCAAAATATGCCTATCTCCACTCAAGTGAAAGCTAACATTTGTGTGAATTCAAGCATGTATCACCATATTACCTCAGGCTATGATCGTATCATATTTTATTGGCTAAGCAGGTTGAGCTGCATCAGAACCAGAGATGTTGAAGACGTCAACTGCAAATGTGTGAGTACTCCTATCTGCAAGTCTTTGAGAAACATTTAAACTTACAAATATCATATTCATCCAAACATTTCCACTCCCACCTCCAGCATCTGGCAGATGTATATGTAGCATTGGACCTATGCCTTTCCTAGAATTTAGTTTGTTCCCAATATATTTAAACAATTCTTCCTTTTTGTCCATAACTCTGATACCTACACCTTCCCCTCTGTCAAATGTCTGCAATTCCTAACTACATATTTTTACTCATCATCATCTGCTTCTCCATTTGCTTTTTTATTTTTATTGCTGCTTTCACTTCCCCTCTGAACCAGGATGATGGTTTTCCCTCCTCCCACATATAATAAAGCACTCTTTAACTACTATTATTATAATTCACAGTATTGGGTTTACATTTTTTTCTCCCACTTAACTTTGCTCAAGATTGTTTTCGGCTTTGGAAATTGGCCTTTTAAAGCACCAAGTGTATATGTGTGTTATATACACACACACACACAACTGACTAGAATTATATTCTGTTTTCACATAACAACTGAGATTAGATCACGATCAGTTGTGCCTAGGCAGCCATCAATTTTTTGTTCACTGATAAAAATTCAACATTATCTACCAAAGCGACGTTGAATACAGAATTACCCAGAATTGACTATGGCACTTATTCAAGTTCTCTCTTTTTTATTTTTGTAAGGAACTCAATGGGGATATTGCTAGTGATGACATAAGACCCGCTCCCCCATAGAGATCCTTGCACCATTTCTGGGCTCATTCAAGGAGAGAGGAGGTAGATGCCTCCTAAAAACTCCAGGATGGAAAATCTCAAGGGAATTCTGCAGGCCATTGGAACACCCTCCCCAAAGCAGACAACAGCAGTTAAAAGGCACCCCCTTTTGAAAAAAATCAGGCTGCTTGCCTTCCCCGTCCTTCTGATGCTTGGAGATTCGAGATGTTCATCTTAAGTCATTTCAGCGCCATGCACACATTCAGAAACAGTCCACCAAACTCCATCTTTATTTTCACAAAACTGTTTCAGGATTATGTTTGTTAACAATTGACAATTATGAGAATTAAAAAGTAGAAATGTTTTAAAAACCAGACCACAAATTGTAGCAGATGTATTTGTAGTCTAAATTTTCATGAAGACCAAAGTAGAGACAGCCAAATGCCAACAGGGGTGATCACTAAAGCTCTGGAAATCTGCGGATATCCACTTTTTAACCACAGATGTGGATGCAGATATCAGCGGCTTATTTTTGCAGATACAAATTTTGTTGTCTAAAATCCTGCTAATTTGCAGATATCTGCTTCATATCTGTGAGTATCTGTATCTGGGGATGTGGATAAGGGTATCTGTGGATCATTTTGGCAGATGCAGATATCAATTTTGCATCTGCACAAGGCTCTAGTCATCACAATCTTCCTAAGTAAATTCTCCCTGCAATTTCTTCAAGCTTCTGGATCCCTAAACTATTATATGATGTTGTGTGCTACTCTACAGTTCCTGTGTTTCCCAACAGCAATAGCTGTCTTTCAGCAGCAGGTGAAGTGATTGTTGGATGCATTTTTTTTTTTTAGATTTTATTAACTGATTTAAAAATATTTTGTGGCTAACAAGATTGAGTCATTGAGGCGTTAACACACACTGAAAAATCCAGGAGATTTAGGCTTCTGTGTGTCTAAATCATTTTTGGAAGTGCTAACAATGAGTAGCCTAAGGGAAAAAAGAATCAAGCAACAAAAGTTAGGAACTAAGATCATTTGTCACTGGCTGCCATACAAATACCTGCCGGGACAGTGGTTTTAAGCACTCACTTTCACTACCACCAGTTTCCAAAACAACAAAAAATCACCAGTATTATCAAGCCTACAAACCTGCACCTAACCACCCATTTTTCTTCCTAGGTTTTCCTGATGGAGAGGATTGAGGGAGGTGTGATGATGAGATGTTAGGTGCTGTTGCAACTAATTGAATGACAGACTTGTATATATGCTAACAATTTGAAAGGAATGGGATCAGACTTTCCTTTATAGATACAGTTCCGTTTGTATATTTGTAGTACCGGTTAGACCTCTCTTGTCCAGAATCCTCAGGACCAGACCGGTCCCGAATGAGGGGATTTGCTGGACCAGAGGAAGTCCCTCCCCTGCTGCCCTTGGGCTTGGACTACAGCCTGGCCCTGCTGCTGCTCTAGCCCTCCCAGGGCTCTCTAACTGCTGCTGGCTCAGCTGTTGCTGGGTCCGGAGCTCTGCGGCCAGATCCAGAGCTCCCTGGCTCCGCAACCAGGGCTGGAGTTCCACAGCTGCCTGGCTCCGCAGCTGGGGTGGGGCCCAGAGCTCCCTGGCTGCCACTATGGCTGGAGCTCCCTAGCCACGGAGTTCCGGCCCCATTCTGGACCCATTCGTGGAGCCAAGTGGCTGTGGAACTCCAGCCCCAGTGGCAGCCAGGGAGTTCTGCAGCTGCCTAGCTCAGAGCCAGAGTCGGAGCTCCACAGCCAGGACCAGAGCCAGAACTCCCTGACTGTCGCTGGTGCTGGAGCTTCCTGGCCACTGGATTCAGAACTTCCCACAGCAACCCCGTCCCCTTCCCCCAACCTCCACATGAAACTCCCGTCTGTGTCACCAGCCCTCGCTACCATGCTCCTGCCCCACTGCCAGACCTCCCTGTTCCTGGGCTCTGTGGTGTACTACCACAGATGTTGCCATACCAGAGAGTCCTGGTTTAGGGAAGGTACAAGCTGTATTTTTAGAAGTGGTTAGAGTATACACACCAAGGCCCAAAAGCAGTACACAACATATTAACCCCACCCAGAATAAACAAAAATAATCATTCATAAAAAGACGCTCAAAGTATTATGATCAGTCCTATAGGACAAATCAATTTGAAACGATAGAGGCAGAAGTTGATTACTTCAGACGTAAACAGTCATCAGAACAAAAACCCAACAAACAAACAAAAACACTGTGTGTAGAATGTTGATAATTTGACACTAAATAGAGTGACCCCCTTGAATTGAAGAACAGCTGAGAATTATGGTCTAAAGCCAAAATAAATGCTTCTAAAAGAGATAACCATTCTAAAAAGTCACGTCACTGATAGATAATGAGTAACATTTATTATTACTTTGAAAATGGCATAATCAGAATCACCTGTTTCCTGTTACGAACTGGAATCCTTCCACACTACTGTTTTTTAATGTAACCTTTAAAAATAAATAGTACTTTAATGGACAACATGCACTCTCACATATTAATTTAAATATAACTATTAAACAATTATGTCTACTAGCAGCATAAGAATACAAGAAACAAACATTTATCAAAAAGGGGGTGGAGGCAAGGCTACAAGCCTTTCCTTTATTGATCCTGGCTGGCTATGTTGCAAAAAGCACAGGGATAGGGAAAATCCAATTTCTAATACTGGGAAATGGTTCACCAAATTATAGGCTACCATGGAAATGGGAGAAGATCACGTATCAAAGCAAGGGGGAAATTGCCACTTATCTGCATAGCAGTACATAACCCCTTTCATTAATATCAAAAATATCAGTGACCATCCAATTGGCTCTATTAAAGTACTATTCTAGATCTTTTCCATCTGTGTGGACATGTACACCTGCAAAGTGAGTGAACTCTTGCATTTTAACTTGATAGTGATTTACATACACTTTGTACTCCTGCTATGTCTACACTGCAGGCTTCTTGCGCAAAAACTTGCGGAGCATCCACATTCTTGCGGAGTGTCCACATTACAAGCCCGTTTTCTCGCGCAAGAACGTTTACAGTAGATCATCAGAAGAGAGGGCTTTTTGTGCAAGAGTTATTCCTCTCCCCACGAGGAATAAGCCTTTTTGCGCAAGTGCTCTTGCGCAAATGGGCTAGTGTGGACAGGAACAGGGGTTTCTTGTGCAAAGAGAGCATCCACACTGCCATGGATGCTCTTGTGCAAAAGCACATCTCTTGCGCAAAAGCACATGGCAGTGTGGATGCACTCTTGCACAAAAAGTTTTTGCACAAGAAGCCTGCAGTGTTGACACAGCCCTGGTGTAAAACAGTGTGCAATAGACAAAGCAGTAAAGAATAAACCCTAAGCTTCCCCGAATCTGTTTTCTTTCTTTTACATTCAGTGAAAATATATATGTGATCATTTGTATTGAAATTGCAGCTAGGAACCCCTGTCAAAGAGCAGGATGCCCCTCTGCTAGGCGCTGTACAACCAGAGAAAAAAATCCATGGCTGAAAAGAATTTACAATCCAAGACCAGAAAATAGATGGATACAAACAATTAGATGTGTACAAGGAAACAGTGAGACAATACTGGTAAGCATGATAGGCCATGGTCTCAGCACTCCAGCAACCTAACCACTGTCAAATGTATGTAGGTAACCTGGCAGGGGAGAGTTTTAAGCAGGGCTCTGAAGGAAGACAATACGGTAGCTTTGCAGATGTTTACAGGGAGCACATTCCAAGCTTCACCTTCAAGGACAGAATCAATATTACCTAATGTAAACACAAGCAGGCAATTAATTTACAGCTCTAGAAGGTGTGCCCTTAAGTGTAGAAATAACCTTGTGATATATTACTGATTATTTCAACTAATGCAATCTTACTGCTGCATAGATCTGTACCATGAATCATAATGCAGATGTAAAAAGATAAACAAGAAACACAAGTTACTAATACTCAGAATCAAACCAGACTATACTTCATACAGAATCGTAGAAAGGTAGGGCTACAAGAGTGGTCTACATTGCACTGTAGCTTGAAACGAGATATGCAATTTGAGCTAAGTAAATTGCGGACTGTATCTTATTTTGATCTTATTTCTAAATAAGTAATTTTGTAATGTGGCGCTGTCTACACCATGCCAAATTTTGAAATAACCTGCTACTCCAAAATGTCCCTTGCTTCTCGTGGAATGAGGTTTGCAGAGACGTCAGAATTGCAAGCCTGTTATATTTTGAAATAACAGGCTTGCTGTGAAGACACTGGATATCTATTTCAGGATACTAAAGTATCCTGAAATAGCACTGCAGCATATACATAGCCTAAGAAACCCTGAGAGAGATCATCTAGTCCAGGGGTGGGAAATAAAACAGCAGCAATTAGCCAGGGTTAACCCTAGTGGGTTGCCATCCCTATATTTACCTGCACCTCTGCAGGTACAGGCGATTGCAGCTCCTGTTGGCCGTGGATCACAGTTAAAATAATATATGGATATCTCCTAGAACCAGAAGGGACCTTAAGAGGTCATCAAGTCCAGTCCCCTGCCCTCACAGCAGGACTAAATACCATCCCTGACAGATTTGCCCCCGATCCCTAAATGGCCCCTTCAATGATTGAACTCATAACCCTAGATTTAGCAGGCCAACGCTCAAACCACTGAGCTATCCCTCCCTCCTAATGTTGCAGTAGGTGTTCCCAGCCAAAGGGAGCTTTGGGAACCTACGGGGACTAAGTCACAACTTTCCACAGCTCCCATTGGCCAGAAACAGCAATCCATGGCCAACGGGAGCTGCAATCACCCATACCTGCAAAGGTATAGATAAATATATCAGTAGCCACTGCCAAGAGCAGATTAAGCTAATTAGTAATTGTCCTACCATAAGTGGATATAAAGAACAATTGATCACAATCCTCTTTACAGCAGCCCTTCATATATTTGAAGATTTCTCAGGTCACCTTCCCTCATCCCTCACCTTTTCCACTGTAGGGATGTAATAGTGTAGTTGACTAAACAATTAACCAATAAGCAGGTGCGTGTAGTCAATAGCGTTAACCAATAAGCACCTGCTTATTGGTTAACGCTATTGACTACACGCAACACTCCCCGCCCCCACAAGTACATTTTTTAGCAAGAAGGCTGACAGACTGGCTCAATCCCAGATAGCCCCAGAACCCGGCATCAACCCCCATGCCAGCTCTTAGTGCTTGTAATGCAGAGCTGCAGTGGGGGTAGTTGCTGGGTCCCAGCACGAGCCGGGACGGAGCCAGCCTGACCGTGCAACCATTCTTAGTGCTTGTACTGCAGAGCTGCAGCAGGGGTTGATGCCGGGTCCTGGCACTAAAAGCTGGCACCAGGACCCGGCCTCAAACCCCACTGTGGCTCTGCAGTACAAGTGCTTCAAGTGCAGAGCCACAGTGGGGGTCGCAGCCAGACCTGGCTCTGTGGTAGCAGTGCTGCCCCTTATTGATTAATCGTATAGTTGACAATATTTATCGATTTATAAATGACACGCTTTTTAACATCCCTATTCCACTGATTGTCTTCTCTTAAGACTAAAATAATCTGTTTTTAAAGACTTTCCACATAGGTTTTCTAAACCCTTTATCTTTTTTGTTGCTCTCTTCTGGTCTCCCCCACAATTAGTGGAGTCCAAAATGGGACACGAAACTGCAGCTGAAGCCTCACCAGCACCACATAAAATGGAGCCTCTCATGTCTCTCACACCACAGAATTATTTTTTGGCAACTTCACCAGATTGTTGGCTCATATTCAGTATATGATCCACTATAACCCCCGTTTTCTATTCAGCAATATTGCTGCCTAGCCAGTTATTCCCCAGTTTGCATTTGGCGTTGGCGTAATTCCACTGATTTAGCATCTGTTTCTTAATCTATTATTTAATTGTTTAAATGAGTGCTAGCTGCTAATCAGTATTCTATAAATCAGGTATAAATGCTAAAGTCAGATGATGATCTTGAGCTCTTACATGCTTCGTGGTGAAATTCAACAGTTAACGGATGTGTTAGCTTCCAGTTTGAACCACTGCTAACAAAAACACTTTAAACCAGAGTTGAAGTAGTTGTGAGAGAAAAGTGGGGTTGCATTATGCCTCTAGACCGTATACACTTATTCTGAGATATAGACAAGTTGAAAGTCTTTGGGTGATGATAAAGCGGGTAGGGAAAACAAAGTGATATCATGGTAGGGTCTACAATAAACTACAAAATTAGAAGAAGGAGGTGGATGAGGCATTTTTAGAACAAATAAAAGAAATGTCCAAAGCACAAGATCTGGAGGATAAAAAACTTTAACTACCCAGCTATTGGAAAAGTAATAGAGCAAAACAAAAAATATGTAATATGTTTTTGGAATATAGTGGAAACTTCTTGTTTCAGAAGCTGGAGGAGACAAATGGAAAGGCAGTCATTTTAGACTTGATTCTGACTAACAGGAAGGAATTGGTTGTGCATATGATGGTAAAAGGCAATTTGGGCTGGCAGTGATTGTGAAATGATAGACTTCATGATTCCAACAAAAGGAAGGCGAGAGAGCAGCAAAATCAGATCAGTGGACTTACAAATGAACAGTTTTTAACAAACTCAGAGAACTGGTAGATAGGATCCCATGGAAAGAGAATATAAGGGAAAAGAGTACATGAGAGCTACCAGGTTCTCAGAGATTATATAAGCTATCCCAATGGAAAGGAAAAATGACTACAGTCCAGTAGGGGGGTATCAGAAAAATTTTAATGGACTCTTTAAGGACGCCTACAAAAGGGGAAATATGGACAAAGTTGCTAAGAAGTAGTGCAAAAGCATGAGGACAAAATGATCTGCATCTAAAAAAAGCTTCTATCAATGCATTGGGTGCACTAATAGAAGAGAAAGAGAAAGAAAGTATAGGCCCTCATTTTGCAGGGAAGGAAAGGTAATAATGGATTAAAGACAAGATGACTGAAGTGTTTAATGCTTATTTTGCTTTAATCCTCTCTTAAAAAAAAAGGTACATTGTTAGTGATGCTTAATAATTAATGGCAACAAGAGAGAAAAGGCAAGTAAGACCAGGTCAAGAACATACTAAAGAATAGTTTGATGTATTCAGATCAGTAAGGCGTGATGACATGCATCCTAGGGTACTTTAAAAAGTAGCTGAATCACTCTTTGAACCATTCGTGATTATTGAGAACTCCTGAAGGATGAGTGAGGTCTCAGCTTAAAGAAGAGCAGATGTAGAACCTACCCTTTGGAAAGAGAAAGAAAAGTGAATTGTTGAATTAGACCAGCACGCCTAACTTTCACACCTGACAAAATAACAGAAGAAATGGTTGAAAAATCCGTTTGTTAGCACCTAATGAATAACAGAATCATAGAATCATAGAATACTAGGACGGGAAGGGACTTCGAGAGGTCATCGAGTCTAGTCCCCTGCCCTCATGGCAGGACCAAATACTGTCTAGACCATCCCTGATAGACATTTATCTAACCTACTCTCAAATATCTCCAGAGATGGAGATTCCACAGCCTCCCTGGGCAATTTATTGCAGTGTTTGACTACCCTGACAGTTAGGAACTTTTTCCTAATGTCCAACCTAAACCTCCCTTGCTGCAGTTTAAGCCCATTGCTTCTTGTTCTATCCTCAGAGGCCAAGATGAACAAGTTTTCTCCCTCCTCCTTATGACACCCTTTTAGATACCCGAAAATTGCTATCATGTCTCCCCTGAATCTTCTCTTTTCTAAACTAAACAAACCCAATTCTTTCAGCCTTCCTTCATAGGTCATGTTCTCTAGACCTTTAATCATTCTTGTTGCTCTTCTCTGGACCCTCTCCAATTTCTCCACATCTTTCTTGAAATGCGGTGCCCAGAACTGGATGCTAAGCAATAGCCAACATAGGCTATAAATAGGATGCTAAGTAATAGCCAACATAGATTTGTCAAGAACAAATCATGCCAAATAATCTAATTTCCTTCTTTGACAGGGTTACTGGCTTAGTGGGTAGGAGGGAAGCTAAATATGCGATATCGTGATTTTTGACAGTCCCCTGTGACATTCTCATAAATCAACTTGAGAAATGTGTTTTAGACTAGAGGTACAAAGTGGGTGCACCAACTGGAAGAAAAAGCACACTCAAAGTAGCGAGTAATGGTTTGCTTTCAAATATAGAGGGCGTGTCTAGTGGGGTCCAGCAAGAGTCAGCCCGTGTTCCAGTTATTTTCATTAATAAATAACTGCTCGCCATTAGGGTTCCTCCCAATGGCTGTTCTGGGAGATCCATGATTCAGTGCTCTTTTCTGGTGCTTGCTCAGAAACCCTGCCACTTCTCTCACTTTCCCACATACGCACTCGCTCTCGCTGTGGCTCAGGTTACTCCCTTCTCTTCATAATTTGGCCTTCAAGTCAGGTCACTATAGGCATCCCCATTGAGGGTATCAAGGTCTATACCCAAAACCACAATCTTCCCTTTGTTGCCCAGACAGAGCCACTTCCCCAGGGGCTGGTAAGAGGACCTGAGCCCAAATCTGTATTCTGGATTCCAGTCCACAGAAGCTATGTTACCTACCAGCCCTGTGCTCTTGGAGAGCCAGGGAGTGACACCCATGGAAAACCATCCCCTTCCCTCAGGCCTCTGCTAGAATCAAAGACAAAGCAATGAAAAGGCAGGGGAAGACACACCTAAACTGCTTCAGACAAGGGTGATAGAATTAAGGAAACACCCCAGCCTCATCTGCATGGAAGATAGCACAGAGAGACATCACCATTAGCATACAGAATGGAGACCAGCTCTTCCAAAGCAGGAACCACACTGAACTATGGGATACTGAAAGCAGAGAAGCACTGCCTGATGGGAAAACTCTGCTCCAGATGCTAATGAACCCAGGCCTGCTCACACCCAAATTAGTCATTGTCAGACCAATTCTAGTAATGGATCCTATTGACATCCAAAATACTGAAACTGCCTAGTTGCTTTGTGAACTCCTTCAAGGAACATTACCCATTACCCTCGCCCAAGAAAAACTGTTCTGATACCTGGATTTAAACTTCATCACTTCTATTGAGACTTCTTCATCTCCTGTCTGATCATGCTGGGGGCACTGCTCTGCTCGTCTCCTGCCCTCTGGACCCCTGGCTCCCATCACGATCTGGGAACCCCGATCAGTGCAAGCTCCACGGAGTGGTGAGGTCTCTCTCTCTCTCTTCCTCCCCTCTCCCTCCCTCCCTCCCAACTACCTCTCTAAGTATAGCCTCCTGACTCTGCCCTATGTAAACTGTTATATGTTTAGCTAGCCCTAACATTTGTAATCAGTTTCAATTTAGATTTAATATTGTAACTGTTTTGTGTGTTTGGCTCCATATATATATATTCACTACCCAGAAATACATAAGTTTCATTGTTAAGATGGTTGCTTCTTCTCTTCCTTTCTCTTTCGCTCACTCTTCCTCAAGGGGTGTTTCTTTGGCTTCTCCATTCGCTCTGCAACAACGCTTCTTGTACCCAAGCTAAAGATCCCTGTAGTGCCCAAAATCCTGTGGGGTTTGCTCATCCTGTGGTTTACCAGTGAATGATTGTGGTGTGAAAGTGGGGATAGGGGGTGCTGAATCTGGGGGATTATGAGGATGGCATTTTAAAGTGCTGTTTAATCCAGTTCGCTGAATCCAAAGGCACATGAGGGTGCAGTGTGGCATTGCTGTTAAACCCAGACTGCTGAGTTCAGGGACATATGAGGGGTCAGCTTGGGAGTGCTGATTATGCAGTCCTCTCAGACGTGTTCTATTAGTGGCTGTGAGTGTTGCTAAGGTGGGAAGAACCCATCCTGAGGAACCTAGTTCCTGCAGGAGAGCTCCAGTGGGAGGGGGAATTAGCAGCAGGGAGAATTCAGCTCTATATGAGAGCACAAGTAAGCACAAGCAGCACACTGATAGAATTGTTAACCTCCCCCCAGTACCATAAGATTAACCCTAATAAAGAGCATACCCCCAGAGTATTGGGCAGATCTGGTAACAGCTATGAATGGCATTTGTGGTCTGCTTGCTCCCAGACTCTGTTGCTATTTCCTTGGACTTCCTACAGCTTGTGGCTCCCCCTTCTCTGGGTTTACCTGCCCAAACTCTCTTCTACCAGGGAATAATGATGAGCTACTTGATTCCATAGTCTAAACTCACCTCCCTTCTCGCAGGGAATGACTACAGCCTGCTTTCCCTGCAATCCCTTTCTGCTGCCAATTTCCATGCCAGCCCCGCCTGTTCCTTCTCAGATGAGCTGTCAAAAAACAAACAAAAAACAAACAAAAAACAAAACAAAAAAACAAACCCACCCACACACACCCTGGCTCTCTCCCACGTTCTGCCCATCAATTGTTAACCTTCTCTGCCTTGGGTGGGGTACACAGCCATTATGTAAACCCATGACACGCTCAGACCTTGAATCCTGCCTGCAGTTCTGTCCTCCCCATCTCAAGAAATAAGCATATTAGACTTTGAAAAAGGTCAGAGGGGAGCAACAAAAAAGATTAGGGCATGGACAGCTTATGTGTAAGAAGAAATTAAAACAAATATGGACTGATTCCTGAATGAGGGACTTTGAAGGATAGGGGAGGTCCCCTGCCACGACCCCCACAGCCCACTGCTGACTCTGCTTCCGGCCCCCCTGCCTCCAGATGGCTATGCTGCTGGCCCTGGCTGGAACCCCCCCACACACACTATGGGGCTCCCCGTACTGCTTCCCTGCTCCGCCACAGGGCTCCTAGCCATGCCATAGGCCTCCCCTGCACCGCCAAACAGACCCCTGCCATGGGTCGTCTGACTGCGCTACCAGATAGTCCTCTGCTGCAGGGTTTCCTATGCTTCCAGAGGCTCCTCTTCCCCCACCGGGTGGCTCCCCTGCCTCCCGGTTGTGTTGCAGGGCTCCCATGCCACTGCCTCCCCCCCCCGCACTGTGGAGCTCCCTGCCCTGCCACTGGGCCTCCTGCCCCAGGGCTCTCAAGTGCAGGAATATCTGTGGAGAGTCCCAATTTTAAGGAGGTACAACCTGTAATTCTTCACACAATGCAGTCAACCTGTGGAACTCCTTGCCAGGGGGAAGCTGTAAAAGCCAAAAATGTAACTGGGTTCAAAAAAAGAACTACCTAAGTTTCATGGAGAATTTGTCCATTAATGGCTATTAACCAAGAAGATCAGGGATGCAACCTCATGCTCTAGGTTTCCCCAACCCTCTGAATACCCAAAGGTGGGACTAGGGAATGGGGATGGATCACTTGATAAATTGCCTTATTTTTTCCCTCATTCCCTTCAAAGCATCTGGCATCAGCATTATTGGAAAACAGGATACTGGGCTAGATGGACCACTGCTCCAGCTGAACGTGCATTCTTATGTAACTCCCTGGTCGCAAAGAAGTATATGTTCACCTTATCTGCATTGATTCCTTTGAACTCTGTATCATATAAGGTTTTGGACTGTTTGTTTAAATATGCATTAGAAACATGTTCTGTAGTTAAAGGATTTGGAGTAAGGTTATAAAAATCAGTCTTGGACAACTTGCTGGCATACTTAAATTAAAAGGCCCAAATCTGATGAAACAGAAAACAGGTCTCATTTTAATGGAATTTTCTATGGGTGTGTGTACACAGCAAAGTTATTTCGGAATAATCGCCATTATTCCAAAATAACTATGCAAGCATCTACACAGCAATTCTGTTATTTCAAAATAATTTCAAAATAACGGACGGCTTATTCCAACTTCTATAAACCTCATTCTATAAACCTCTTCCAAAATAGCTATTTCAAAATAAGACGCGAGTAGACGCTCCACTTCTGCTATTTCAAAATAGCCCCTCACAGGGCCATTTTAAGTTATTCCTCCTGGGGCTCTAACTCGATATAGCACGTCTACATTAGGGAAGCCTGCCTCAGACTAATTTTGAGGCTTCCCTGCAGTGTAGATGTGCTATTTTGAAATAAGGTATTTGGGACTAACTAATCCGGAATATTTTATTCCGAAAGAACTGTGCAGTGTACATGTAGCCTATGTGTTGATATCGTTTCCCACTAGCATTAATAAATCATCTTGCTTATGAACTTTATTTGTGAGGTAACTATAGAATGGGGTTGTTTGTGCTCATAGGCAGGGAAGAGGATTGCTCAGCCCCGCCATCCGAAGACTCACTTCTGGATTATGTCTCATGCTTCAAATGTTCAGCTGCAGGGCTCAGGAATGGATTTATTTCTCCCTCCACCATATTATTTTTTTTAATCTGAAGAAAAATTCCAGACCCCAGATTAAATTCTTCTCCTGCCAGTGAAACTGTAGAGAGCCACTCTGCCTCCTAAGATGTCTCTACCAATGAAGCAGTCTATACTGGAGACCACACTATACTAGAGTTGCTTGCATCCCTGGTAGCAGTAGTTCACCAGCATCACTTCCAGAAAATGAATACAAAGTCTCTGATTGTCAACAAGTTCTTAAAGAGTGCCTGCCATCTGTAGAAATGTCTGTGAGGTAGCGATAGGGAAAGATTACCAAATCTCATGAAGAATTTGAGGTTGCTCTGAGAAATAAGTACAAGTTAAAGCTAAGTTGTCATTATAAGCAGTTTAAGATGACTAAAGATTTTATCTTACTTTTTGGACATCCAATAAAATGCTAAGCAAATATAAGTACCAGCATGTGAAAATCTAACCTAGCACTAGCAGGAAAAAATATTGCTTAGCAAGAAGGAAGACAACACATTCTAACAGAATAGTACATTTAACTTAATTTCACTCTACTATTCAGATTTTATGAATATTGGTACAAGTTTACCATCATGCATTCTGTACAGAAGTGGTATGTACTTGCAATATGAGCAAAAGAATCTTAAAAGTATAAAAGTGAAACTACTCAATAAAAATCTATCAAAATAATTGCAAGTAGCAACTCTATTCCCGCTCACCCCCACACTAAATGTAGAATGTATGGCATTACTACTGACAAAATGCTGTCATTCATTCTCATGCACGATAGGAAGAAAAATATTTCATGTGAGAAAAAGGCAGTCTGGAGGCTTTTGGTGGGTGAGAAAATAAGATTGTTCATCATTATTACTTAAAGTTAAGTCTAAAAAGTGTAAAATGGATTATTATGTAGTGTAAAATGGTTTATTTCATACATTTCTATAATATCTTTCATGCACATTAATTTGTCTAGTTTATAAAATTGGTGTCTATATCATCTTCTCCAGAATTCTCTGTCTGAAAATGCTATTTACCCTACATGCCAATTACTGTTTTCTGGGATGCTAGTTTTGATAACTGCTGTTCTAAAGGATTCTGTCTAGAAACGTCACCAGCCTCTCTTTCCAACTCCTCTCCTCCCTCAATTCCTTGTCTCCTTAATCTTGGCTGCTAGTCAGGGAAGGATTACAGTGGGTATAAGTGATTTCTGCCAGGGATCAGCAGGAGAAGGAGAAGAGAGTCTTGAAAAGCGAATCATTCTTACTGGGCTATCACCCAATTAACATTTGATGGCCATGATGGAAATCATTATATGTATGAAGTATGATGTCTAATGGTTAGAACAGACTATATGGAATCTGGAATCTCAGGATTTATTATAGAAACTGCCACAGTCATATCACAATCTGTGTCTCAATTTACCAATCTGTAAAAATTGGGACAATAATATTTACCAGACATGTATCTTGAGAGGTTTAATAGATGGATATCTGCAAAGCACTCTATGATCTGCAAGTTTGATTAAAGTGTAAAGTATCATTGTTATTATTCTACTCATTAGTAAAAGTAACTATTTCAAAGACAAATTGTTTGGGCTAGTTTGAACTAAGAGGGAGCGGCAGGTAAAGCTTTCTACAATTAAATTCTGTTTATCTGAAGATGTGGAAAGATGCATTCCATCTCCTCTGACATGCCAAGAGTCATTCACATTGTGTAGTCATGAGGAAATCTACTGGAAAAGAATTAAAGTACTAAGTGTGTTAATTGAGGTTACCTATATCATGATATCCAGGGACAACAAATTAATCAGGTTATTATAGTATCCGGTATCTGTTGAAGTCAAAATTAATGGATAAACAAAGTTAAATTCACTTTCTCATTGATTTTTTTATCCAGATACACTTAACTACAAAAGAGCTATCAATTTAGGCCATCCATTAGCTGTCAACTCAGAATGTCTTAAAAAGCAATCACTAATCCTCCAATGATATCGCAATTTAAATCCTAATCTCTGCAAATTGCTGTTGGAAGCAGCATTAAACTAGTCATCAAATGAGGTCTTTAATGCATCTCGAAGATATTCAAGGTATAATCCATTACAGATTGTACCAGGAACTAAAATTTTAAAATCCTATTCGTATAGGCAAGTCACCAAAATTTCACTTGCCGATCCACTGCTTGCATCTGCTTCATATGCTAGCAAAACAAATTAGCTATAACCTACATGAACATAAAAAGGCTGGTTAGTATTTCTGGGAAGGTGAAGCAATGTGTTTATCAAGCCATGTCAAATTTTTTACCTTTGCAGCCTTCCCCAGCCAAACACACATCTAACCGAAGGATATGAATAAAAAAATTTAGACAGATGAAAAAGAGAATAATCACTTCCGTATTTTCATTATCTAATATTATGAACCCTGGAATTTTTCCACTTTTGTGGTATGAAATGTACCATATTTGCATATATGTTGTCTGTGTTTCTACCAAGACCAGGGTGGGCAATAATTTTCGAAGAGGGGCCACTTCACGCATTTTTGAATTGGCCCCAGGTCATCCTGGAAGGGGCGGTGCCTCGGATGGAAGGGGCGGGACCAGGACATTTTCCATGCTCCCCCAACCACGGACCCTGATTGGTCTGGGGGTGGGGGAGCACGTGAAGTCTTTGCCCTCCCACCCCAAGAGAATCGGGCAGTTCCTACTAGGCACCTGTGCCTCTGGCGGCGGGAGCACGCAATGTCTCCTCCCTCTGCTCCCAGGTCAATCAGGTCCTGGGGTTGGGGGAGCACATGAAGTCTCTCGCTCCCCGCCCCTTCCCTGCAAGGGATGTGTGGCGCTTAGAGTGAGCTGCCAGCTCTTCAGCTGGCGGTTCACTCTAAGCACCGCACACTTCTGGCACGGGAAGCAGGGGCGGCCCGTGACTTTAGGCGGACTCAGCTGCCGCCTAGGGTGCCGTCTTCAACGGGGAACCCGGGGCGCCCGATGATGACGTCACGGGGCGCCTGGGGTGCCCGATGATGACGTCAGTCCATTGACGGCCCTGCAGGCCGGGGCGCCGATCACGCGTTCCACTTGGGGCGCCAGCTGCCGCAGACTTTGCATGCTCCCTCATCCTCAGGCCCTGATTGGCCTTGGCGCGGGGGATTGGCAGGGCATCCGCGGAAAGGATCAACCTTCTTGGTGGGCTGGATCCTACTCGCAGAGGCTTTCTTGCCCACTCCAACCAAGACCATTATTTATTTGAATGCTGGTAGGACAGAAACTAGAAAATAGTATCTATATATTCAGGGCCGGTCCTAACCAATTAGTGGCCCCGGGCCAAGCAAAAAAAAATTTTAAAAAACGCACTAGAGTCGGGGAGTTCAGGAGGTCGGGCCGAAGTGCAGTCGCAACTCGCCCACCCCTAAGACTGGCTCTGTATATATTGCTCAAATAGTTTAAATTCAAACTTAATCTTCTAATTTCATATTCCTTCCTCTTCTCCCTCCCCTGAACAAACAAAACAAACAAGCATGAGTATAACGTGAGGGAGAGACAAGTTATGGTGGGAAAAAGGGAGTGCTCCAGAGTAAAAAAATAGAAGCCCGAAAACCAGAGTTCCAGCTCATGCTCCAACACAGTCTCACTGTGCAATCTCTGCAAATGGGTTCAGAATGGAGTGAGAAGAGAAGGTGACTTGTTCAGAAAATGATTTGAACTCTTCAGATGAAAGGTATTACTTGGGGAGAGTATTTTCAATACCTTGCTATGATTTAAAGGCTTGATTATCTCATTTGCATTGGTGTAAATGAGATGTAACTTCACTAAAGTTATTGAGTTACACTGCTGTAAAGCTAATGCAAATTATTCAGAATCAGATGCTAAGCCTAAGGGTATGTCCACACTACAATCTGCTGATTGCCACACACACACACACACACATACCAAAGTTATATAAAAAAGATGATATACCTGAGAATAAAGCATTCTACAAATACTAGCCTTGTTGTCAAACACAGATAGTAACCGACCACATTTACTCAAGGAGATAAACAGATTACAGTATTAATAGCATGCATTTCCATAGCACTTTTTACCTGAGTGTCTGACACACTGTAAAAGCCAAACAGGTAAACCGTGGCCTGAGAGATTAATAGCTAGTAATGAATCTGCAACAAACCAGAAACTACAATCTGGGAGAAGCTTTGGAGAAACGTACACACTACTGTATTGAAAATCATGGCCTAACTAAATTACCCGGACCAAATTTTTAACATGGCAACCTAAAATTAGCATTTGTTTTGGAGTGCCCAACAGATCCCACTGATGTCTGTGGGAGTTACCAGGTGCTCAGAACTTCTGAAAAAGCAGACTATTTACTTAGATGACTAAATATGAATTTATACATTTATTGCTTTTAATCTTACATGGCCTTAACACATGTAGTAAAAATTCTAGTCTAATTTTCATGCAATTTATTTTGAAAGACTATTGTTGAATCTTTATGCTTGTCTGTAATACAGATTGAAACTCTATAGTCTGGAACCCTCAGGACCTGCCCAGTTCTGAACAAGATAATTTTCTGGAACACAGGAGGTCAATATGGTCAAGCAGCATTATCAACACGTCCACTGCTTACCGTGCTGTTATAGGACAATTGGGGTAAATCAGGGCTACATAACAGCACAGAACAGTGAGAGACAGGACTGGTGGCTGTAAACAAATTTTCTGAGATCATGGGAAACTTGGCCACACCCATGAAAAGTGGACATCTGGCTAACTAAAATCATTCTGGACGATGGATGTTTCTGGATTAGAGAGGTTCAACCTACAGTAACATTTAGTTGCATTAACTGGAAAAGTAAGTGCAGAACAATATAGATGTTTACATAGTTTAACTGTATTTTATAAGTTTTGCAGTGCAAGCCTTACTGCAAGTCTAAATCCAAAAGGATAAACGCAGTAAACCTGCCTTAGCGACCACTTCTGCAGAGAGGCTACCTGTTACAAGCAAATATTTGCAAAAGCCATGGAGCATTTTCCCCTATAATCTGACTGTGAAGAAACTATAAAGACGTGTCCTCTGTGACTACCAACTGTATTTTCTTACTCCCTTCACAATTAGGCACCTGCCCAGCACTTGCTGCTCTCTGGAAGCCCAGCTCTGAAGGCTGCAAACATTTGAAAAGAAACCACTCTTACAAATCACCACTTTTGCTAACTTCCATGAGCGGTCATTCTTAGTAGGTTTTACTGTACATACTGCACATATTTAACAATATAATTTTATACATTTTCATGCAAAAAAATAAAAAAAGGCATGTGTGTCACAGTAAGGGGAATACAAAATTCTTTATTATAAAAAACTATTTTAAATAAGTTAATATTTCTTTAGTGTCTCCTGAATTTTTCAGGTATTAAGATAGTACAGAAATAGTCTTTACTTTTAAAATTATGCTATTTTCTATTGTTAAAATAAATTGCCTGATTAGAAGGAAACTGCAGTCACTGCAAAATTATAGAGCAAAGTTCCTGATTAGTCCAAATGCTTACTAATAAGTGTCACACAATTATTATTTTAAAGCTCAGAATTAATACTTCATTGCAGCATTAGCTTAAATCCTGTTGTTGGAGCAAAGTAGTCGAGTAGTAACTCGACTAGTCACTTACATCCCAATGGTCCACCACAGTAAGGCTGAGCCAGGTAGGGGACATAAAAGTTAAGCAAACATAGACAAATTATAAATGTCTAAACAGCAACAGAAGTAGATAAAAATCAAGAACAGGTCACTTATGATGTCTGTCAAAGGAAAAGCACCATGCTATAATAAGTATTTCTGGAACACAAGGCAGTGACAAAAGAAAAACACAACAGGAGGGACAGATTAGCTGAATGGAGAGAGGGGCAAGAGGAAATACTGTTACTAAAAGCTTCCATAGAATCTACTGAGATAAGCATTCTGAATAAACACATATAGGTGTGACTGAAGGGCTTGATTTTTAGCTGTAAAAGTCCATTTCACCACACACACAAAATGACAAAAATATTTCCATCTCTAACAAGTTACAGGTAAGCAAAGTAAGAAAAATGCCGCTTAAAGTCTGATTTAAAGCTATTTATCATTTATATTTTGACATGTAATGCAGACAATGTGTTTTAGTGGTTTCATGCGTTTACTTTTTTAATCTTAATGTGTCATTAAATTATTGTCTGGTCCTCCCCATAATTTCCAGGGTTTTTTTGGAGGTGTGGGGGGTGAAGAGGGCTGAAAAGGCTGAGTGGATCTGCAAAGTTAGCCTAAGATCAGAATCTCCCCTCACACCTCTTCTCTGCCACTCAAAAGACTATAGCTATTGCGTGCTTTATAGCAGCGTTTCTCAACCTTTTTTGATACCTAGGCCTGGCTTGCTGCTTTCCTAATCTGTGTTGGAGAGATCTCAGGAATGGACTGTTGAGAAACTCTGCCCATGCTTCTTGCCTCTTCTGGGGTGCCCCCATTATGCATCAGACTGTTGGGAGAGTATTGCCAGCTGTGATACTGGAGCACACGTGGCAGGTTTACACTAAAGGTGAATGTTGAATCAAGATACACAATTCCAGCTATGTTAATTATATAGCTGGAGTTGACGTACCTTATAAAAACATAACATAAGAATGGCCATACTGGGTCAGACCAAAGGTCCATCTAGCCCAGTATCCTGTCTGCCAGCGGTGGCCAATACCAAATGCCCCAGAGGGAGGGAACACAATAGGTAATCATCATGTGATCCCTCACCTGTCACCCATTTTCAGACAAACAGAGGCTAGTGACACCATTCTTACCCATCCTGGCTAATAGCCATTGATGGACCTAACCTCCATCAATCTATCTAGCTCTTTTTTGAACCCTATTAAAGTCCTAGTTTTCGCCATATCCTCTGGCAAAGAGTTCCACAGGTTGACCGTGTGCTGAGTTTTGAGTTTCCCTGCCATCCCCATAGCAGGAGGCCGATGGGAGCAAACGCTCCCGTCAGCTTCCCTTACTTCTTGCAGAAGCAGAAGTAATGGCTGCAGACAGGGGTGTCCAGAGTTCAATTTAGCAAGTCTTAACTAGACCCACAAGTTAACTAGTTTTCGGAACTCTGGAAAATCAATGGTGGCAGCGTTGATCTTCCTTTTAGTGAAGACATGGCCTTAGTCACAGCCTCCACTCAGCATTATCAATCAGGCCCCACAAGGGAGAAAGTTAAGTCCCCACAACACAAGAATTTTCAGCAATTCCAGATTCAAACCTGCCTTCCTTGGGGCATCTTATTTCCTTTGGTCAGGACTCCCTAGTTCCCTTTGAGAGGAGAGGATTGCCAGTCCAACTCCAATCTCTGGCTCTTTCTGGAGAAACCTTCTTCCAGGTCCCTCCTTAGCCCCTTGGTCCCCGGAATCAACCTTTTACTTCTTTTGAACAGAGCCCTCCTTTTTGAGCTATATATGAATCTTGGCAACCTTCCCCAAGAATGTTGGCATCTTGATTCACCAAAGGAGAACTTTCATCCCGTAACTGTTGACTCTAAGGTCTTGGGGGAGGAATAGCTCAGTGGTTTTTGGCCTGCGAAACCCAGAGTTGTGAGCTCAATCCTTGAGGGGGCCATTTAGAGATCTGGGGCAAATCTGTCAGGGATGGTACTTAGTCCTGCCACGAGGGCAGGGGACTGGACTTGATGACTTCTCAAGGTCCTTTCCAGCTCTATGAGATAGGTATATCTCCATATATCATCCCTGTGTGATGCTGGGGCAGAGGGCCAGTGTACTCTTTGGATACATAAACATGCTAGCAAGGTGAGAGTGTTGGTGTGCACATTTTAAACTACACGAGGAAATTGGCCAGAATAGCTATTGTGGGATAATTTTTTTCAGCAGTAGCCACCCTATTTCCCTCACACTGTCGTGGACACTATTCTGAAATAAGCAATTTTATTCCAGAACAATTTCTCCTGCACTAAATATTACAGAACAACTTGACTTTTATCCAGGAATAGCTATTGCTGAACAGTTTATTCTGCAATATCTATTTTTGGTCAATTTCTCATGTTGACAAGTTCTAAGATCTCTCGCCTTCCTTTTTAATCCTCAGCAAGTGACCACATGACTCAGGTACTTGGCCCTATTCCCAGACTGGTCTGGTGATCATTCCCTCAACTACCTGTAGTTAAAGGGGCCATGCCTTCAAACAGGTTTGCCTGGAACTAGTCTTCAGCTGTTCTTAAAGGGAACAGACCCTTTTGCCAAAAAGAGGATTACCTGAGGGGTTTTTAGGATAATATTTCCCTCTCTGTAGTGTTTTCACAGACACAGAAGAGCCCAGAATTCTATGTACTTGTTTCTATTTATAACTGAGCAGTAACAATGAAAGCAGCAGCTTGGAGCACTGAAAACAATGTTCACTACTGAATGGCATGAATAGAATGCTCATTGTTATTTCAATCTGTCAGCTTTCCAAATAAATTACAATAAGAACGAAGGAAAACTTAAAAAACAACAAATAATCTGGTAGCACTTTAAAGACTAACAAAATATGTAGATGGTATCATGAGCTTTCGTGGGCATAGCCCACTTCTTCAGGCTCCGGTCATCTGAAGAAGAACCCACGAAAACTCATGATACCATCTACATATTTTGTTAGTCTTTAAAGTGTTACCAGACTATTTGTTGTTTTTTAAGTTTTTCCCATTACAGACTAACTCGGCTACCCCTCTGAAGCAATAAGAACAAAAAATGTCATTGCAGATGTAAACAGAATGCAAAAACGAAGATTTTGTTTGATGGTCGCATGCACACATATTCTAAGTAGTATGTCATTTTGGAATACACCCTAGATGCCCTTGTCATGAGTAAAATTAAATGGCTTCCATACTTACCTACGTGCATACTTACCTAGCAGATGCTATAGGTTCTGCCAATGACAGAATAGAGTAAGTAAATCTCTTTCATCTGATGTTTGCAAAGAAATTTAGTCTCTTTTGTCTGTATGACGATTAGTGAAATGAAAACATCAAACATTTCTAAGCCTCTGAAATCAAACAAGCACCATAAAGATCAGATAATAAGCTACTTACATCATTCAAATCCCTTGGGCTGGAACTTTAGTTGTCTGTTTTAAGACTGTCTTGGTCAGAAGCAACCAACCAGGCTCAGAAAAGTGAAAAATAATTGTCAAATACTTAATTGAACTATTAGAATTACAACAAGATTTGATTTTGCTCACATATTCCAACGGTACAATGTGCACACTGTGGGACTGCATGTTTGTCAGTTTTTTCTCATTTGCAGTGTTATAAATACTTCATTCGTGACTTGTGTTTTATGAGAATCACATCTGAGCATGTTGTTTGCATAGGTTTGGGAAGGGGAATATTTCTGCTTACAATTACATTTCTAGCATTTGCAATACCAGTCATGTTGCTGCTAGCATTTAAAAAACAATCACTTGTACAATCACTCCAAAAAACTATTTTCTTCATCATAAAGGCTCATAGAGTTCAGGGTTCAGGTGAGCATCCAAAAACATGGATGTTTACTTGGATCTAGAAGAGGAACCACAAAAGACCCTATAGCTTCCCTATCTCCCAACAGTTCCTTAATGGGATCCCCCTTACATGCATCTTTCTGGGGGTAATGTTCTACTCACCTGTCCTTCTGGCATTCCTTGTCCCCTCAAAGAGTGGGAAGTTGTGATGTGTAATCCTTCTTCCTCTCCACCAGTGCCTCACAGCAGCTCCCATGTTTCCCTCTCCTCCCTAAGTAGTGGAAAATTGGGACTGTCTGCTCCCTTTGTCTTCTAGCTCATTGAAACCTCATTCCCCAGTCAGCACCGAAGTGCAGTGAGGCAGTCAGAGGGCCTATAACTGCGGAAGGACAGAACTGCACCCTTTATAAACGGCTGCTGCCATAGTTTGTGGGGCTCTGGGTTGAATGGCATTGTAAAACCTGGGGTAGCTCCAGCCAAACAATGGACCTCGGGCTGTTTTGCAGTTATAAATAGAATGCAGTGTGCATGTATTCTCAGAATCACAGTTCAAAGGTTCAAAGCTGTAACTTAACTTTTTCCTTTTATTGGTATGCAAAATAAAGCCAAAATACTAATTTTTTTAACAAATGTATAGAATATCAGGCCTTAGTTGAAAGGGTTTCCCTACCTAATCATAGAGGACACCCATATGGAATACTACAG
Organism: Rafetus swinhoei; assembly: GCA_019425775.1. Taxonomy (NCBI): domain Eukaryota; kingdom Metazoa; phylum Chordata; order Testudines; family Trionychidae; genus Rafetus; species Rafetus swinhoei. The sequence goes on from CM033447.1 coordinate 60,808,096, forward strand.
AGACTCTACAGGTTTCCTACTTCAAAAACCGAGGATTCCTAGAGTCAGAGTTTCAGGCTACCCAATACCCTGCAGCACCTGCACACTAAACTCAACAGCTGAAATTAGGTCAAAGTATTACAGCCAAAAGAAGAATACTGTGCATCACCGGCAAACAATGGGAGAGACAGAGGCACTCCAGCGCCTCAGGCCTCCCACAATGGCAAGGAAATTATAAAGATATATACGTGTAATCCCAGCAAGTGACATGCACACACATGTCTTGAGCATGTTTGCAAACAAGGGAGTATTATCAAAATATATTAAGAAGAGATGAAGGACACCAGTAAATTTTCTACCAATTTTCTATCCAAATCTATGATAAACCTTAGCTTGTGATACAGTTTTCATATAGTGTTGCAAAGCAACAATAGGGTCGTTAAAGAAACCGGAGTTAATTTTTCTCTGTGAACCGTTTAATATGTGATACATGGGGTTCTTTTCTAGCATCACGTTTTATGCAAAACTCCCATTGACTCAGCAACAATGACCCTGACGTTTCTGTGAATCTTTCACTGTGACTAAATGATGCCACAAATCAGTTCTGCTTCGTGACACACAAATCCTTTCACATCAAGAAAGCACATCAAGGCTTTGAATGGTCCTAAGAGGCCTCTGGAACTGCTACGTTCAGAAAAATTCAAAGATTCACGACTCAGAGACCAAGACTGTATATAAACTGAGAGAGCTGTGCCTTTCGATATACAATAAAACTTGTGTTATCTGGCACGCTCAGGGATTAGGGCGTTCCGGTTATCTAAAATTTCTGGTTATCTGAGGGTTCCATCAACCTAGGAAAAACCAATGGACAATAATAGTAAAACTCAAGTTTTTAATATTGGTAGTTTTGTGGTGTGAAGCAGTTGGTCTCACATTTCTATTTTGAGTTAAAGATGATTAGCACTTCTTAAATAAATTAAGCCAGGCCTGTGCGCCTGAAGATGTGACAGTAATGTGGCTGGGTGCAATGTCGGTTGACAAAGTTTTCTGGTTAACAGAGTGCCAGATAATAAAGGTTTCACTTTATTAAAAAAAATAACCATAGCAGAATTACTGGTGCTACTGTAATAAAAATATTAAATAAGAGTAAATGGTTCTGTATCCTCATGTACTTTCTGGAAAATAAGGCTTGATTATTTCTTCCTAAGGCTTTAACTAATGGAACTAGTGTTTTGAAATTGAATCATCTACAGAAGACCTACCATATTTCAAGGGTAAATGCCAACTTTTAACTAATTACTTACACTCAAACTATAATAATAGGGAAAAGTTTGAGTAAGTTGCAGCAGTATTGTGGATATTAGCTTTCATTAACAAGTAGTAAAAACAACTAACCTAAGGCTACAACTTAAGCATTTTGAGTACAAAACAAAGCAAAGCAATCTGACTACTTTTTCTTATAACATCACTGAACTCATCAGAATATGGCCCACAAAGCAGTGTATTGGGTATTTAAGCACTAACCTAACTCATAATTTTGACTAACTTTCTAAAAGCTTGATTTCTCCTTCTTTGGATCCATGGGACTTCAAATTATATCAGAGCAGTGAATGCAAGAGGAAAAGAATTTATCCTAACTCTTACACCAGGTCATATAAATCAAATAGACACAGGATATAATATTCACTCATAGATATTCATATTATCTCTCTCTATATACAAAAAGGTTTTTTCCTGCTGGGTGACTAAATGACGTCATCACGCTCTCACGCTCTCTGGCCGCAAAAGTAGCCAGAGAAAGGGGGGTTGGTGAGTGTAGCGAGCACGGGGTGCAGCCTGCTAATATTCTCTAGTAATGAAATGCTAAAAATATCTATAGTAAAATTATTAAGAGTTTCATATAATCACAAGTTTACACTATGGAATTTACCTAAGCACTATCCGCAGACTTAAATTTGCAAATCTTATTGCCTGGAGCATCTGTCATGGCCTTCGCCTCCCGCCCTGGTGCTTGGCTGACTTCTGCGCCACTCAGCTGGGCCACTGCGCGGGAGCAAGCAGCCATTTGGGCTCCGCGAGTGAGAGGCAGGAGGGGGAGGATATTTGAAAAAAAGATTAGATAACACAAAAAAAAAGACAGGAAAAATGCTCCCATTTTTTTCTTACAATGTAAGCTGGCATATATATATATATATATATATATATATATATATATATATAAATAAAAAACAGCTCTTTACAAATAAATTTTCTAGAAAAAAATTAGCAGTAATTGAATTGCGCTCCCCACTGTCAACTTTTTCTGGCCAAGCAAACGTTTTCATAGGTAGGGGTTCCTCGGGATATGAAAAATTATTTTAGGGGTTCCTCCATGGGGAAAAAGGTTGGGAATCACTGGCCTATGCATTTCTCTGTCTTTTGTAGAGTGTTCGACATAATGATGCTTAAACAGTAATAAAAATAAAATGTTAATACTACAATTCCATTCATTTATTATTTCTTCTTGTTTGTAATTCATTTCATTATTGTATCTGTGACAAGAATAATTTTGGGTCTCCATTTCAGATAGTAGATTATGTCATTTAATGGTCAATAAATCCTGGTGTAGAGGTGTTAAAAAGAGGATTACTGAGATACATTGAATGGTTCCAGTTCCAAAAGGTATGCCTTAAAATTAATGAGTGAACCTCTAGCAGGGCTTGGGGTTCAGATCTCGGATGCTACCACAAGTTGATTTGCTAACAACTGAATCTTTTCCAAATTATTTAAACTCTGTGAATGCAAAAACTGGTTTGGCTATTTCATGAGAAGAATCTAGTGAAACTGCAATAATTCTCGTTTCTGGCTGGATTGGAAACTGTAGCACATAGCGCTAGTCTGCTTGCTTCATTATATACTCTCTTAAGGGCATGTTGTTTTACTGTAAGAGATTAATAGCTTTGGCTTAATGTGTGTTAGGATATACATATTCAGGCCTGCCTGTTACGGCCTGAATTTTGGTGTATTCTTACAGGAGTAAAAAAACAAAATCAAATTCACAGTTTGTCTGCATATATGATCTGAGGACTTGTTCCTGAGCTAAGGCTTTTTGGCTAAGCAACAAAAGAGTCCATAAGTTGGCAAAGATGCAGTCACGTCTTGGCATATTCCAAACCAGTCACACTGAAATAAGGCAATTTTGGGCTGTCAGAAAGATGATCCAACCTATCGCCTCCAGAAAAAGGAAATAGCCTAGAAGATTTAAATGAAACTCAGGTTGATAGCTTTCAGTCTGGCAAGGACCCACTTACCAATAGTTGGGGTAGTGAAATCCCCATTTGTTTACTGCTTTGTTATTATGCTCTCCATCTCTCTATTTTTACCTCCATGGTCTCTGACTGATTCTTTGATTGTTTCTGTCTCCTGTACAATATTTTTTGCTGGGTGTATACCAATTAAGGGATATAACAATTAGATGTTACAATAAGTTAGGCTTGGTTAGTCAAATTTCAGTAGAATGAATGGTTAAGGCATATCGGAAAATGTTACTATGTACACTGGGGACAAACAGGAAGAGGCTGCAAAAAACAAGGGAAAATGGAAAGGAGACTGGATTCATGCTTGCTGGAAGCTAACCCCAATAAACATCAAATTGTTTGCATCTCCAGACTTCGGGTATTGCTGCTCTCTGTTCATGTGAGAAGGACCAGGAACATGGGAGGGTGAAGGGTTAAGCACTCTACAGTGTACTTTGGCAGTAACACAAGGAACCTACAGGCCACATCCAGTAGGAGCTAAAGCAAATTAGCCCATGTCTGTGTGTGTCCTTTTGCATATATAAGTGGCCTACCAATTGCTCATTTAACAGGAAGACCACAAAGAACATGGAAATAACAACCACCAAACCAGCTCTCACTAGAAATACCAGATGTGAAAATGAGCTAATTGTCATTATTATGGATGCTTATGCCAGCCTAGAGAGTCCCAATTTCATTTGGGTGAAGAAAATAAGTGTGGACATGGAAGGGAAGCAAATAGTACTCAGCCCCTATAAAAGGGGAAAAATCACCAAGATTTAACTTGGTTTTAGATCAAGTTTTCTTGGGTCTTTCCATAACTTTCTAGTGAGCTGGTTTCTCCTAAGTTTTTCATCTTTCACTCAAGGATTGAAGAACCTGGACCATTATGCTCTTTTGGCATGCCATAGAAGTGGTTGGTCCTTTATCTCTTGCCACCAGGTTATCAAGGAATAGTGTGACTGTGTTAATCTAAGAAGTTTTATAGTAAAAGATACTACACATAGTCTAGAACAGAACAGTATTAGTTATGGTGACAGGGTGTGCATACCCTGCACTGGGATGGAACGGGTTAATACAGCATGGGTGGGCTGAAAGGGGTTATGACAGTGTAGGCGGAGGAAGTTCTGTCCCTCCAGCCCTGCTCCCAGCCATACCGGGCATTCTCCAAGTACTAGGCTAGCATTCCACTCAGTCTAGGTTGGGTACTGGAGATGGAAGGACCTCTGGCAGAAGCGGACCAGCCACAGATCCAGACAGCAGGAGTCAGAGACCCAGGAGACTGGAACGAGCCTCCAGAGCTGGTGGCGCCTTCGGGAATGACTTTTGCCACAGAGACAGAGGACTCTGCAGCCTCACAGATTGCCCCAGACTCAGTAAGAAGTGACTCAGGGAGGGCAAGTGAGTGGCATCTCCCACCCAAGTGAGCTCAGCGTGTTTCAGTGGGATTCCCCACTGGGCTAGGGTTGGATCATTCCACCACTGACAGGGCCCTAGCTCAGGGCCTGGTGGAATTGGGTGGGCCTGGGCCCCCCTACCAGGGCTGCTGCCCCAACCCCTCCATCTAATAACAGGCCATAAACTCTGGCCATGAGACCACACTACCCTGCAACTCAGGGATATTTTATAGACTGGCCATTAGACCACACTGCCCTATAATCAAAAGGCTGCTCTACAGACTCTGCCCTGCACTGATAGACTGACTTAGGTCTCTGACATACTGGCAGCGGTAATAGTAGTGTCCACACAGCCCTGTAAATCCCCCTCATGGGACGGGGTGTGCACACACCACCACAGTTACCTAAGGAGGGGGTGGAATTTCCTTCCTTAATGGTTTTTAAGGCCTGACTTGACAAAGCCCTGGCTGGGATGATTTAGTTGCGGTTGGTCCCACTTTGAGCAGAGGGATGCACAAGATGACATCCCCAGATTTCTCCCAACGCTCATCTTCTATGATTCTATTTCCTTTTTAATTCTGGTTGATTGCTTTTTCATTTGATTACTATTCCATTCCATCAGTTAAAGTCTTTAATGGTATATTTTGTTCTCAGTGCGAGTGTCCTAGGCCTACATCCTGAGGGTGATTGTAAGACTCTGTAGCCTGATTCTCAGAGAGAAACCATATTATCTTCTGTTAAATTATAGGCTTACCAGTTGATCTGATTATATAAACAGTCATATTAATCCCAAAAAATCAGGCAATAAAATACACAGTCTTCTCTTGCACATCTGACACTTACGATTTCAGATGCAATTAGGATGTGAAGACATGAAATACATAAACAAAAAGTGACAATAGTTATCAAACTTTTTTTAAAACTGTAAAGTTTAGCTAGGAGTCGCTTGATGTTCTGAGTAAATGAAAGGTTCCATACTTCTTTTTACTTCAGACCAGTTTGCCTACTCCTATGTACATTTTCCAGAAAGAAAAACATTCCCAACTCTGGAGGTTCACCCATTATTTATTAAAGGCCTACATTGACCCATTTATAGTAGCAGCTTCAAATGTTATTTTGGTAACTCTTTTTTTAATGCTTTTTGAACCAGGGAATCCTGGAGAACAGTATGGAGTGCAGGGGGGCGGGGGGGAGATCAGCTTTATCACCTATTTCATCTTCCTGTCATATGGGATTGCTTTCTAGTATTATTAAGATTCATAATGGGGGGGGTTTTTCATAAAGACCTGTAGTGGCATCTAATGCACATCTTTGACATTTTAAAAATAACAACTTTGTGGCAGATCCACCAATGACTTGTGTCTGGGTCATTGTTACTAGGCAGATTTACAAAGCTCTCCACACTCAGAAGTTTCTGGAACTGGGTGTGGTAGTTGTGAGTATGCTCAATAGGTTCCCTGTTGCTGGACTCAGACTCCATGCAGACAAGGAGTGAGGGCAGCAACTTTACAAAAGGCCATGTGCCCTGTGTGTGCTGAGAGAAGCTGAGCCCAGGAACAGAAAGCTGGCTGTGTTCCCTAACTCAGAAGTGTATTGCAGCATGTTTGGTTGGTTTTTTTTTTTTTCCCCAGAAAGTCAATATACTTAACCGAGTAGTTGGATCATCATCAGACTGGCTAACAGTGATTTCAGCAGAGGAAGAGTCTGCATGGACTCCAACTGAAGATGCCTACAAGCCAGTAGGGGGAAGATGTTGCTTTTGACTTAAACCAGGGGTGGGCAATAATTTTCTCACGGGGGCCACATGAATTTTAATACGTGGTCGTGGTCCAGCTCCACCCCCCGGAAGGGGCAGCGTCTGGGGGCAGAAGGTGCGGGGTTGAGAACTAGCCTCCCCCCAGAATTGCCTGGGGCTGCAGGCTTTGAATTAAAAACACAGCAAAGAGCTCACAGCTCCTGGCCCTGCTGCTATCGAGTTGCTTGGCAGCCACCTGGAGTTGCTGCAGCTATTTAAAGGGGGGCTCATAGCTCCAGCCCCTGCCAGGATAGCACAATGACTGTGAGCCACTTAAATAGGATCTTGCTGCCTGAGCCACCGCCTGGAATTCGGTAGCATGGGCAACAAGATATAAATAGAAAGTGACCAGATGCAGTCCACAGGCCAAATCAAAGAGTTAGATGGGCTGGATCTGACCCCCAGGCCGCATCTTGCCCGGTCCTGACTTAGACTGTTTAGTTTTGGCAATAAAAGATTCTGAGCCTCAGGTGAACTCAACCTTGAAGCCTTTGGAAATTCTGAGTTTCTGCTCACTGTTTATGAATAACTGTGAAGATAAAGTATGTGGATTATAAAGTTGCCAAGTTACATTGTAAAAGTTATGGGTTTTTATCATAAGATGTTGTTATAAAGTTGATACTTAAGAATTAAGGTAATTCCTTTTGCAAACAAGTCCAAAAATACAAGGAGGTTGACCCTGTGAAATTCTTGCTGAAAATCCTCAATTCTAGGTCACCAGGTATTTTTCTATGAGAATTGAGTTGTTTTAGGCACTAAAAAAGGGCATCTCTAACCCACCCACAGGTCACACAAGCAGGGTTAATCCCTTTATTAGTATGTACAGCTAAACTGTTTATAGTCATTGTAATGGCCACTATGAATATTAGTGAATTCACATGAATGCAAAACTCAAGGGAAAAGACTCCCATCGATCCCCATGGCTTTATGATCAGGCACATAATTTGTAGTATGGCTAGGCACTTTATTGCCTCCTTGAGCATGTCTACACTAGGAAAATCTTTCAAAACAATTTCTTTCGAAATAATAACTCTTGAAATAACTATTTCGAAATAGCGTGTCCACTATTTTGAAGACTCAAAATTATTCCGAGGCAGGCTCCCTTAATGTGGACATGCTACTTCGACTTAGAGCCCCAGGAAGGACTGGGGAGTAATTACTTTGAATGACTCTGGGGAGTAGTTATTTCAAAATAGCAGCAGTGGAGTGTCCACATTATTGCTATTTCAAAATAACAATTTCAAAATAAGTGTTATTACCTGTGGAAAGCAGGAGGTATTATTTCGAAATAACCATCCTCTTATTTTAAAAAAACAGGGTTGGTAGTATGGATGCGCCACTTGTTATTTCAAAATAACTCCCTAGTGTAGACCAGGGCCTTGACAAACAACCTTGGAAAGAGGACAACTCAAAGGGCTTTTCCCTCAGGAATTGTCTTCACTACAGAACTACATCAGTACTGCAATAGTGCATCTGGTGAAGACACCATACATCGATGAGCAAGCACTCCCCCCACGATATAATTTACTCTACTTCAATGAGAGGCAGAAGCCAGATCAGCAGAAGAGCACCTCCCACTGACACAGAGCTGTGTCTGCGTCACACTAAGTCAATGTAAGTTATATTGCTCAAAGGTATGGCTTTTTCACACTCTGAGCAATGTAACTTACATTGACTTAAGGGGTAGTGTATGACTGCATTAAAATTATAGTTCCAAAATATAAGAAGGTAATATTCATGATAATATTTACTACACCGTCCATTGCAATGGAATATACAATACATATAAGAGAGATTTCAATGGGATTTGCATGCATGAAATGGCTGGCATAATCAGACCTCTCACTTGTAGCCTGCTCTAACTGCAAGAGAAACAAAGGTATCACAGGAATTAGAGAGGAAAGAAGCTTACTGGGTTGTCTTGTTTCTATGCTGTGTTAAGACAGGATTGATCCTGGTTTTCAAGTGATTTTTCTAGCCTAATGTTAAATGACCCAATAATGGGGTTTCCATCACAACCATTCCACACTCTAATACTGCTGGCCATTAGGAAATTGTTCAAAATAAATTTATATCATTGACTGTACCTTAACTATACATTGCATTCCACATTTAACCTCACATTCTTTATGATTAAAAAAATCAGACCCATAAAATATATTTTCTTCATTGAAAAAACAGCAAAATAAATATAATGAAAAGAAATCAATTATTTTCCTTAAAAAAAGTTAAAAAACATATAGCAGTGGCTTACTGGTAGCCATTACAGACTCTTCTACAAAATGATTCATTTATTGAATGAAAAGTCTTTCACTGAATTTATTGAATTAACAGTCTTTCATGACAGTATTGCAGTCTCGGGGAAAATCTGTCGTCTGCTGGTGTACGTGGAAAAATCACAGTGAAGTCAGTGGCATTGCAACCGTTTATACCAGCAAAGGATTTGGGGCCAAGGGCCAAAATAAAATATTTAAAGTATTTTGAAGTTTGAGGATTATATTAACCCAATAGAATTCTATCAGTTCCATGCACAACCCATACATCTGCAATAGATTATAGAATGTTTATTTTTTGTTCATGTTACAGAAAACTGAATAAAAAGATAGTGAAGAAGAAGGAAACTGTGTTTTGTCATCACGTAACTCCTCCTTCTCAGCTCTTCCATCTACACACACTTATTTTCCATTCTTACAGGACCAGTTACGTCACCCATCCTGTCCTCATATTTGCTAGCCTGCTTCATCTCATCTCCTCTACACCTCTGATCATGTTTCTTTCTACTTACCCCAGTCCTTGTTCATGCTCATCACAATCTTACTCTATGTGGAGCGGAGTTGAATTTGTGGAGTTCTTGATCTTCCATTTACCAGATTAGACAACAGCACATTGTAGGAGGAACTGAATCATGTTGTGGACACTAAGGATTTCTGTAAACACTATAATCTACTGCAGGGCTACTCAACTTTGGAAGCCTTGGGGGCCACAATGATACTCACAGCACATGCCGAGGGCCGCAACTTAAGTGTGGCTACATATACATGCAAATAGCTTATTTCACACTGATGGACATAAATACAAAGTATTTCCCACAATGCCCCGGTGCTCCTGGCACCTCCTCCCTGGGGGCTAGAAATGCTGACAGCCTGTACGTGTCTGTTCCAGCCAGCCTGTCCGCTTGCATCTTTCAGTGCTCACCCTGCCTGGGAGACGCCTCGCTGTTGTGGAGCGTGTTCCCAGTGGAGGCCATGTTCAAAGGATCCCACCTGTGTGAGCCCCACATAAACCCAAACTGCACCGCAGGCCACAGACATACAGTCCGTGGGCTGCATGTTGAGTAGCCCTGATCTACTGCTTCCTTGTGGGATGTGTTAAAGGATTCCCTTAACTCCCATTGAAAGTAGGTGTTGCCACACACTTCACAGGAAGTCCTCCGCATCACACAAGATCACACACTCAGAGCCTCACATGTCCCATTTTGTACTACTCCCAACTCCTCCATGGCCACAATGCTACAGAGACTTACCCACATGTTTAGCTGCAGGAGTTTAACTTTACACACGCAATCTTACATCTTTCCAGGAATATGCTTCCACTCTTCCCTCCTTCCTGTCTGCTCTCAAAGCCAACTTCTGCCAATGATCCTGATCCTCACTCTCTTTGCCAATATATTCTCCTCGCTCATCCTTTGATATATTGCTCTCTTGTGTATCTGATCTCTTATAGAATGCGGATTCTTTAGGGCAGGAAATAATTCTCTATGTGTGTAAAGTGCTGGGTAAGTTGCTATATCAATAAATTTCTTAATATTATTCTACAGATCTCAGAATATAGTGTACCTAAAATAATATAAATGAGATTATTTTAAAAAACAGAGAAAAAAATGGCCAAGAGTTTATGCCATCATATAAAGAATAACAGAATTACAAATCAGAAAAAAATGAAGGGTTCACTAGAAAGTTAAGAGCTTGTTATTTAATAATTTCTCCTTAAATAGTTGAAATGTATGTATTTTAATTAATTACATATAATCTTTCAGTATCTTATGAGATTGTCATTTAAAAGAAAAACAAATAAACCCCCTAATAAATCCACAACTGCTTTTACACTGATGAAAACCTCACAGCATGAAAATTAAATACTTCATTGGAATAATTTATTCTTTTTGTAATCCAGTACACTTTATCGTCATGGTAAGGCTCTCTCTTATAATAATTTCCTTATTATAAGGGTGTTGGACCTTAACCCCTACCTACTGTCTTGATTGTGTACAAGTACATCATTTTAAAAGAAACAGCAACAACTCAGCAGCCAAGAACTGTTTAAATTACATTTCCCTGATTTTAGCAATCAGAAATGAACACATTTTTGTTCATCCTTCTAAGTTATACATTATGAGCAAGCCAGAAATGAATACCAGAGTCTTTACAATCTCTGGAACTGCATTACTTTCACATTTATAGATGCATTTCTCAGGAACTGAGGTGTAGTTGGCTACCAAACCCTAAATCTGTCAAGCTCACAAAATGTATCTAAACACTGAGTTTATCCTGCTTTGTGGTATAGCCAATGATTAAAATATCAATATGCATGGACAATATGTTAGCAATTGACCAATGCGTGTTTACATTCCAGGACAGGTAGTTTAACTAGCATGCAATCTATTAAAATGGGAATAACATAATGATTCTAATTTGAAAAACATTTGAGAAAGTAAATCATTATGCCAGCATAATATTTCTCTTTTCTTTTTCAAATATAAACTGATCTTAAATCTCATGCTTGTATATTTGGCCTAAACTTAGCTACGTAAGACTTAAGTCCTTCAGAATTCTGCAAGATGATACAAGTGCTTCATATTCACTCATTTTTTAAAAATGTGGTTCTTTCTACTCATTTATGGCTAAATAAACTGTCCCTTATCAGGTGATCTAGAGCTGAGGGTACCAGGAATCCTTCTTCTCCTTACTACTTACCCATAGAAGGGATCAAAACGGACACAGGGAGAGCCAATCAGAAGCCGTATCTCCACAACGTCATCCCTGAGCTGTGTGAGGGCATTCTGTCAATACTCACTTCAACATACAGTTTCCATATCTGCAGAAGGCCGGTAATACTTACCACCATGGTAAAGTGTGTTCACATCTACAGATATGAAGCTCCAAACTTTTATTATAATAGTAAGAGGGGTTTCTGCTCACCTTCATTACCCAGAAGGCATCTTTTCCATGGCATATTGATATGAGGCAAGACACCATCGATTCAAGCACTATGCCTCCAGCTTCATCAATAAAAAAAAGACTAGTGAGCCCTCCCATTGTAAACATATGGCATATCCTCTGCACTTTGCACAGTATGTGTGCCATATGTTGCAAGTAATGGCTCTCAACATGAGTCACTGAGAAGGTCTAAATGCAGGGGCTTTATCTCCATGGCTCAGAGCACTACTGTTTGAGCTACTAAGTGTGATCTTATTACCAGATCACAGTAGTGGGCTAATATCAGTATGTGGCTACTAGAGTGAGACAACATTATCCCAAAATCATGCCAGCACATCATTAGTGTTTGACAATAGAAACACACTGTATCAGTGCAGCGTCCTTCTGGATTGTTTTCTCCTATAAAAGAGTTATCAACTTAGGTATCTTTTAAAGGTTACAATATGGATTCAGAAGCATCATTTACTTTTAATAACTTATCAAGTCAAGGAATACTGCTAATTTACACATTTCTACTAGTTTTGAACATGCATTTTCCAGTCTTCTTTTTTTCCCCTTCATTGACTTATTTATATCAATAGGGTTCTGAATAAACACCTAGTCTTTGAAAATGTGCTAAACCCTTTATGAAATGCATACTGTAAAAGCAATAAGCTATTCACAACAGAAACCTGGGGAAACAGCCACTCAGTGGAATAATTATAAAACCACCTCCAGCCTAAGTCGGTAGCATTGAAATTTCATCAGGATAATCCACTCAGTTAAGTTTCCTGGCCCATTGAACCCTACCATTACAAAGCCTTTCTCTCTGATACTATTAAATGAAGAAAAAATTACCATAACATTTTGGTGCAGCTTATCTCCACAAGGTTCAAACAAAAATCCTGTTTCTCTATTGCAGAGTCATTCACAGATTTAGAGGGCATTAACTCTCCCACAGACACCCACACACCCCAGAAATCTGTAACAAGAACACAATGTTTGAGAAATTCCTTGGAAACTATTTATTTAGTGGCTATTACCTGAACAGATCAAAAGCCAACCAAATGAATAATTTACCGCTATTTTAGCTATAATTCTAAGCCTGCTTATATACTAACACATTTGAAGTTTTACTTTATTTATTTATGGTTAACATTTTGAGTGTTATCTAGTCACTCAGACATAATAGAGATCTTCATACGTTACAACAGTCAGCCATTTTCAGTACATTATAGGAAATAGCATTTCATCATTTCTCATATTACACATGGCTGTTTTTATTGTGTGCATATATGGGAAAGAGTTAAATTTTAGTGTTGCACAATGTAAGGTACACAGATACAAATTATATGACAATTTATATAATTAAGATCCTAATTATATTTAGAAACAGCAATTCCAGGCTTCCTTGCATGTTTCATAAATCAGTTGCAAACCAAATAAGAAATAACCTTTGTTGTTCCACTAAAATAGTCCAACGAAGAGACTCCCACAGAATAGCTCTATCTTATGTCAATGGCTTGCTTTACAAGTTCTGACATCAGTGAAAATGATCAGGTCTGAGAAAGAAGCTCTTTGCTATTAATACTAATTTAATGGTTTGCTCTTACACAGTGCTACAGCCCCTCTGTCTGGTAACAACCAGCAAGCAGGTCTCAACTCATTATGAACTAAAATCCTGAGGTTTAAAACAATAATGATGTTGGGAAATAACGTATGAATTTAGTTTAATTACGTTGTTGTAACAAATACTTAAATCTGAAAATACACCAAGGGAATAGGTCATTTTCTAAGTTTCAAAAAGCATTTCATGTGGGTACTGTGTTTGGAATAAGTCAGTGTTAACATATTTCTACCTACACACTCAACAAAGAAAACTACACATTTAAAAAAAAATCATGAAGTACCCTCTATTCTCCCAGCATTTTACCATTGTAACACAGAACCAAGCTTGAATTTGAGGGTATCATTTAAAATCAAAATGAAAAAAAATCCACAATTGAGATGACTCTTGCTGGTCAAGAACAGATGGCTCTTAATCAGGGAAGTGCATATCCTGGAGGTACATAGAGGTATTCCAGGGGGACCATCAACTCATCTAGAGTTGCTTTGCTTTACAACAGAGTACATAAGCAGACTACACCAGTACAAACTATAATAGCATACAATGATTTGTTTGTACTGCTCTGAAGTGTACTATCAAGTACGATATTTATATTTCAATTGATGTACGTTATGAATTGTATGGGAAAATGAGAAAAATAAGCCATTTTTTTCAGAAATAGTGTGCTAGGACACTTTTATGTTTTTAATGTCAATTTCGTAAGCAAGTAATTTTCAAGTAAGGTGAAACTTAGATATACAAGACAAATCAGACTCCCAAAAGAAGAACAGCAGTCTGGAAAAGTGGACAGCCACTGGTTTAGAACAAAGCAATTATATCACACAAAGATGAAAGTTTACTATAAACTTTTTTGGGGGGATGGGGAAGAGGAGGGTCTGTCATTTACAGTATCAAACAAAATAAAGACAACATCATTAGTGGAAACTGAATACTAACAACCACATGTAGGTATTTCTACCAAACTGTTTAAAAACAACGAAAAGTAACAAAATCCACATGGAAAGTCGAATATATTTACGTAAACATTTAAATACAGACATGCATAACTTTGGAACATATTGTACTGCTCACATACTTAAAGTTAAAAACAGGTATTTGCAGGATGGATTCTATTTCAATCTCAACATTAAAGACTGCATATTGAGGTCCTCCTTATGCATATTTTGCCAGATAAGCACATTTCCATAGATGATTTTTTCCAGATTGTGTGCAAAGTTACAAAATGTTTTTATGGGAGATCTGTTCAAAATAGCTTCCAAAATATTAATTCCTTTTTCTATAGGACTAAGAACATCTACATTTTCCACATTTATTATCAAGGTTCAAATGCCACTCAAGTGTTTTTTGGACCAACCATATAGTGCAAAATATAAACTGGAGGGGAGGAAGGGGGGACACATTACACAGCTCAGTTTACATTCAGTGGACTATGTAACTCCTGACATTCAGTAAGCCTGAAGCTGAGAGGTGAGACTTCACCTCCATCTATCTATCAATTCACCCATTTATTTATGCTGTCATTGCAGTGTCTGGGATCCCCAAATGCTCCCTATTCTCTGCTTTTAAGTTTCAATTTTACATTCATGCAAAATCAGAAGATTTTAGTTTCTTTCATGCAAAACCATAAAATCAACTCAGATAGTTTAAGCTTTGAAACTTGTGGTTTAGTTTCAATTTGCAGTGAAATCAGAAACCAGATATAATTGTGCTCAGTTTGGGTTTGGACAATGCTCAGGAACAACCTAATCTCTGAATTAGCAGTTCAAAAACTGCAAAGAGAATCAGGAGCAAAGAATCATTAAAAAGAAAAAAAAAATCAATTAGTCTTTGAATTATTGTATTTACACTATGGATGCCAAATATTTTATGGAAAGTATGCCTAACTGTAGGAGACCTTGAAAAAATAACTGAAGCTTTGGTCAAACATTTTCCTGTTGGTTAAACTTCACATAATTCTATCTGTATTTTTAAACACAATTTGACTGCATAGGTTGTGGAGGGCAGACATAAGTTAGCAACGGATAAAATCACAGGAAACAGATAGGCACAGGGTATAACCAAATCTGCCCATACCTTTGTTGAAAAGCTGAGAACATGTCTGTTCATGACAGGAATAAAAGCATTCCTCCCTGTCAGTCCCAGTGGAAGCTGGGAAAGCATGACACAACTAAACATTTGTCAGGCACCTTCTAGCGGGAAAGACTTCTCCTTTCTGTTGTCTCATCCCTTTTCTTTTTGGGCTACCCATCTCTTTTTCCTGAGAATTTACTTTCAAAAGGGGAAAGAACTTGTTGCTTAACAACCACTACAAAAGCAATTAGCCTGCCACTTGTGTTTTCACTACTGCATTTGTTACCCATAAACCAAATCAGAATGAAGATGCAAACAGAATTCAAGGTATGAACACACAGTCATTGCTTTGGTAGGCTTAGCTGGGAGCACCTGGAGAACACCTCTTTTCCTGAGGAAACACTCCAGACAATGGCAGGATATTAGCAATGAGTGGATTGGGGGGAAGGGTGGAGAAAGTGTGAGAGACTTGGCTGAATAGAATTCTGGGAAATGTAGTTCTAAACAAGGAGCCTCATCAGATTTTGTAAGGGAGAATTGTTAAGAATAGCCTCCTCATTAAGAGACGGGGTTTGACATCTGTTACCCTCACATGGCTATTCAAAGTATCTGTTACTAGCATAATAAGAATTAACTAGACTGGTTTGGTTTTGGGTTTCCCACCTACTCACTATATGCCATTTCCTTTACAATGAAATATTGATTTTTATACTTACCAACACATTTAAAATAATAGTGCCTGGGCAATTTTTTTACACATCCCTTACAAAGGGACAAAACATTCACTGTTAAACTGTATAGGCGGGGCTTGATGTAAAACTATTTTGGCTCCCAACTGCAGCTGCAGCAAGGCCTACTACAGATTAGCTTAGTAAGCAGGAAAGCACAGCTGATTTTTATCAGCTATATTGCAAGGACAAGCAGCGCAAGAAACAATTTCGTACAGTCAATGTTCTTGCAACATTTGTTTTCTTGCTTAACATAGACTGACTCTGAATCAGAACTCTGAAGACTTTTTGTTGATATATATATGTGTGTGTATGTAGTTGGAGTAGGCTGATGTGAAAGGGATCATGTTTTAAGAGACTAGGCAAAAGAAGAGTTAAGAAAAAATGTCAGGAGACTTTCAGAGAACAGATACTTGTCCCTATATACAGTCACTGTGCTCGCTCAACAGCCCCATATTCTGCAATCACTGAAGTCTTTTATGTGAATCATAAGAGTCTCCAAATTGTTAGCATCGTCGTGTAATTTCATAGACATGTTTTCACTTTATTTAGTTTATTTCCAAATAAATGGTAAGAGAAGCAAACAAAATGAACACAAAACTGTGTAGAAGTAACATTGAATACCTCCTGAAAGCCTCAAATACTTAAAGAATTCAGGAGTAAAATAAAACCAAATCATAAGAATACCTATATATTGTGGTATTTCAGCAGGTCTCTGAATGGTGGGTGACATGCTGTAAAGTCAAATATGTGCTCCAACAGCTAGACCCAATAATGTGGGCAGAGACAGATCTTTTCTGCTTTAATCTTGAACTTGTATGTTCTGTGAGGGGTTTGGACAGACTATTATCATTAATCATTCTAGGGGTAATATTTTATGGCATGATAACACTTTAATAACATTATGTTGTCATCAACATATATCAAATATTCTCCTTGTACAGTTGCTAATGACATTTATTCTAAAAAGTTCATTTCTACCAAAGATCACAGATTATATGTTCTCAGCCTTTCCCCCAAACAGTATGTCCTTCAATCTTAGAAGGCAGCATAAGAATTTGAAACATTAAGGTCCCTTTTATTTGATAATTAGGATTATTGGTTGAAATATACTGTACTAATTCTGAATGAAACAAATGAATCAATAGTTTGACTTATGAATCTAAACAATTTCTACAGGAAATAAGTCATCTGTTTTTCATTCTGTGTGTACTGCTCAGTTGTTACTGCATTCTTCCTCTATCTTGGGATTCCAACAACCTTTGGTAAAGACTTGAGTATAGTATAGTATAGTATAGTATATGAAATGTATCTAATTTGCAACCATTTAAAACCATTCCAGTTGGACACAATTACATGTTAATTTACTATCCATTACTATAATACATAGTTAAATAATAAGAAAGATACAAACTTATATTCTTACGGTATTCAAGGGCAACACCTAAATGCTTTATAATTGATCACTGTTTTATATGGATTGTCAACATCAAACACTCTATATAGCTTCTAAATTTAAGGGTATGTTTAAGTGTAAAGCTATAATTTAATTATCACATTTAAAATACTAATATGTTGCTACATGTATATTTTTATTTAAACCTTCAGCTGCAGGCTATTCAACCTCAGACACAGTGACAATGTGCTAGTCCATGACCACCAGAAATGAAAATTGCCTACAAATAGAAAATGAAATGAAGTCTAGTGCCACTGTCCAACCTGATTGAAATGCAAAAAGCAACAAGGCTTCATAAACTGGTGAAAATCAAATTAATTTTAATTACTCTCCTTTATTAGTTGGAGGCTTAGTAATTTTGAAATGCATGGTTTTTAGTTCCACACAATCTCTTTATTTACTTTAGTTATTGTAGATGGGGGAAAAACAAAAGTTTGGTGGGTGTATTTAAAAGGGGTAGAGGAAGCAGCTACCTTTCAGGCTCTTTATAGTTTACTTTTCTTCTTCTGTTTCATCAGCTCTCAATGCATTGCAACCTGGATAATAAAGTAAGAGCCTGATCCTGCAAACACTTGTGAGCCTGCTTAAATTTACTACCAAGGGTAGTCCCATTGATTACAGGGATAACCATGATAATAAAGTTAAGAGCATAGGTAAGTGTTTGAAGAATCAAGCCATGTGTTGATAGAAGATTTCTGAGCTGTGAAAAGAGCTGATTGCATTTCATAAAGGTTTGGCACCTCTTACACAGCAGTGAGAGAATGTTCCCATGGAATGTCCTTAGTAAAAGCCTCCTGTGCCATTTATCGAATACTATCCTTAATGTGGAAAAAATATTTGATCCATTGTGAAATAAAACCAGCAGTGATGGCAGTAGTTCAAGTGCTAAGCTTATATTTTGAAACCATGTTGTGCAAAATAAGCAGATAAAGGACATAGTTTGCATACCGAATTAAAGCAGAAACAGTTTTATGATCCTATACTAAAATCAATAGAAATCAAAATATTCTCTGGTTTCAGTCTGCACAGATTAAAAAAAAAAGAGCTCTCAATTGGATTTCACAAAAGCTATTGATTAGGAGTTCTGTAACATCTCTCCTCTTGGCTGTTATGCATTATATGTACCCAGGCAGCCTGACTGAGCTTCTTGGTGTAGAGGAAGAGGAAGCAACATCTCATTGCATAGCTGAATCCATACATGAATAATGTCAAGTACAACATCTCAATGTTTACATCATAGCATTTCTAAAGGACCCAGAATACCAAGAAAAATGCATAATGAAAAAAATCAGAGCATGATTTAGACGTGAAACCATTGTTTGAAAATGAAGCCTCGTGGAGGTTTCAGTTAGTAGGTAAATTCCCTTTATCCCCAAGCTAGGTGGTAATTCTAGATTAATGACTGGTTTTTCGTGAACTGATAAGCAACTAGCTTTTGCTTGGTCAGAACCTGGAGGATTTTCATCAAGAGCTTTCAAAACAGCAAATAGTAAGTTGTCTATAAGCAAAACTGAACCAAGAATGATTTTCATCCTACATATCTAAAAAACCAGGAAGGCATCCTGATATCTATGAAGATGAACACCTCCCCTCCCACAAAGATAATTTCCCCCCAACACTTACACAAAATGGATATAAATCTATCTTTCTGAACAAATAACTCCAGATTTGCCTTCCAATTTCCAGTTATCCCTTCTTGAAACAATGAAATAAAATGCAACATAGAACAATCTAGATAAAGCTCCTCTCCTAAACTGTGAAATGCTAAATGATCTATGACCTCTTCCTACACATGTGCCTTACCAAGGCAAAGGATCAAACAAGGGTCTGCACTTGTCTTGAAAGCCAGAGCATCAGCCTTGTCATATCACATTTGTATTCACACGATACAACAGGACCCATGACTTTCATTTTAATAGCAGCTGAGGCAATGGGCAGAGAAAGAAAAGACAGCTCAACCTGGAAACTGAAGCCGAATTAAAAAAAAAAGAGAGAAAAGAGACTTCCTTTTCTCACAAGACTTGTTAATCACAATCAAAGCAAGGGAAAGATGCAGATATTGGGTCATAGGGTCACACTATGTCAGTAGTTCATGAAAGAGATTACATTTCCTTCTCCCCAGTTTATACTGAAACCTCAGAGAACGATTATGGGAAGCTGAGGGCTTAAAAAATATCCACATGCCCTATAAATTCAAATCCTTTTTATTGTAATCTATTTAATCTTCCGTTAACAATAATCTCTGCTATCAATGTACTCCAACAGGGTCAATTTCTGCTGGATTTGCACTTCTTCCATTTCATCCAATAAGGGAGTGGCATTTAATGAGGGGAACCACCCTGATCTACCTGGTATTAGCAATCTATAGAGACCTATATCGTTCATAAATCTGCGTGACTGCTCCGACCAGCACGATTTTGTTTTGCCTTGGTTTGGACTGGTCCTTCCAGCTAATCATGATTTATTTATTAATAAGGATTGTGTTCGCTGTAGTGCTTAGTAGGGAGACAGTGTGGAGGAACGGAAACTGCAGTGGATTTCTCTGTAAAGACCCCCAAAAGATGGGACTGCGCGCTTGAAATGGGCTGTAAAATGGCACGGTAGCATTGAAAGACTAGCAGGATCCTTTCCAACAAGCCCGGAGCCAAGGTGCAGCATTTCAGCCCCCTAGAAGTCAATGCAGTTTGAAAAAAAGCCACACAGCCTTGTTGCGTTAGACAGGGTTGGAACACAGGCGCATGGGATGAAAATCAGGCACCCTTGGGAGAAACGGAAGAGCCCCAAAGATGCAGCTTCATACACAGACGTAAGAAGCAGAGCGGCACAAACTGTTTTCCTGACTGTACCCTGCCCACTGCCTCATGCCAGATGCACCTTGCAGGGAAGGTTCTCCCTCGTTTACCTTGGCCAAAGGCTGGAGAAGCGAGTTATTGCCTTGTTTGCCAGGCTGATTTAGTGACAGCTGTGCCTTCCCCCATTTCTGATTCCCCGTTCTTTTGCCTGGTTCGCCAATGCGCGGCATCAGTTTGCTGTGCATATGGACTCTTTATCCCGGGGCTTATCAGCAAATAGATGTAATGAAAAAAAAAGTTTAAATGACTAACTAACCAAATCCTCCAGCGGAACAACCGCAGATTAGCATGCAAAACGGGGAGCCACGGGCTATGAAAGCGATTCGGCTGATAACGTTCAATTGAATTGACGTGCCTGGCAGAAGCCCCTAATGGGGGGCACACGGCGCCTCGTTTCCTATCCTGTATCCAAGCAAACAGGCGAGACTCTAATACAGTAGAATTCATCGTTCTACTAAACGGCCCTGCCCAGAAGTTCCGCTGGCTTCAGTACGTCCTAGATAACCTTCACAGGAAGCAGGGAGGGGGCCCGATCCAAATTCATTTCCCAATGAAACCAGAATCCGGAGCTTTGCGATCAGAAGAGCCAGGCACCCAGCCCCATCCAGAGACAGGAACCAGAGCCCTTTCCCAGCGCCAGTCGGCGGTGGCAGTAATCTGCCGAGGTGGCGGATGGCACAGAACAAATAGACGGGACTGGATCGGCTCTGGGTGTTTCTGCATATTCATGGGGTGGGCTCCTGCCCCTCTCAGACAGCGCTGGCTAAGGGTATTTTCCACAGCCGGGCAGCAGGGAAAGGGAGCTCGGGTCGGATCACATTTTAGATTGGTTTTAAAGGGAAACACGATCGCCTGGCTGGCTAGAGGAAACTCACATTGTCAACCAGACCTTCTCCCCCCAGCCAGCAGCCTGCCAGGTCACTCCAGCCCACACAAGCAGCGCCTTTGCTCCAGAGCCACTACCAAATGTGGGCTCCTCACCTTTCCTCCTGACCACTGGGCTCTCAACAGCCCTCGTCCCTGTCACACATAGTGAGACGCCTCCACCTCAAACCGCTGTGAACATCCACCACACAAAGAGGGAACTGGCCTGGGAGGGGAGATAAATTGCGGGGAAGGCGGGAGGAGGGCAGAAACTTAATCCAAGAGCTTCCCAGCATTTCTGCAGCCTCCGAAATTGCACGCTACCCTATGGCTGCCTACGGTACTAGCCATCCGCATCCAAACTAGCAACAGCACCAGCGTGGCTCTGAAACGCAAGCCGAGGCTGACCCGAGCGGGGGGTGCGGTGGGAAGGGGGTGCCCAAAGGCAAGGCAGCTTGCGCCGTACTTACGGAATTTGGGGCTAGTGCTAGTTTCTGGCGTGGTGGTGGTGGACTCCTGGAAGGGAGATAAGGTCCAGGACGGAGCAGAGTCGTGGACATAGATCTTGTAGGAGGAGGTAGCGTATGCCGCAGTGGGCCAGATGGGCATTGGCTGGGTGCTGGGGGTCCCGGGCAGCGGACGGGAGGTCAGGATGGTGGTGCTGAAGGGGACGGTGGTGGAGAGGCTGGTCCCGGGGGCAGCTGTATGGCGCACAGTGGTGGATCGGGGGCTCGCCCGGATGGGGACCCGGGTGCCCGGGAAGCGGGTGGGGGCCCGCGTCATGGTGGTGAAGCGGGTGCTTATCCGGTTGGGCGTCCGGGACGTGGTGGCGGTGGTGGTCTCCAGGCTCTTGGGCGGGGTGGTGGGCTTGGAGAGGAAGAAGGGGTCCTGGCCCATCCCCTTGGAATCGATCACCTCGGTGGGGACGTACTCCTTGACGGAGCCCACCACGATCCACTTGAGCAGCATGAGGCTGAGCCCCAGGCCAATGAAGCCGATGAAGAGCGGCACCACGCACAGCCACGTCTGCTGCCGGTTCCAGACGATGCAGTCACTACAGCGCAGCTCCCGCGGGGGTCCGGGGGCCCCATCCCCGTCCGGGCCCCCCGCCGCCGCCGCCCCCTCCTCTGCCGCAGCAGCACCAGGTGGGGAGGCGCAGGCAGCCCCTTCGCTCATCCTAGGCGCCTTTCACCCCCCCGGGGGGGAAGACCAGGCATCAGGGAGACGCTGCTGCTGGGGCGCGCAGCATGCGGGCAGGCGGGCCGGGAAGAGGCAGAGCCGGGAAGGGGGGAGGGGAGGGGCGAAGCACTCCCAGCCCCAGTCAGTCAGGGGACATGTCTCCAGCCCCAGGAACCCCCCCGGCTCCTCAGGCAATCTCCGCGAGCAGCTGCGGAATCCGCTACATCCCCGGGCTCGCCCCAGCCCCGAGCCGCCGCGCTCTGAGCATCCTTCTCGCGCGGCGCCCGCTCCGAAGGAGTCGCCGGGATCCGCTCGCGGAGCGTGTCACGCCAGGCGCCCGGGGATGAGCCACATTCCTGCGCACGGGCGGCCCCGCTCGGCTCCGCCTGGGTCGGGCTCCCAGCCGGCCCCCCCCCCGCTCTGCTCCGCCTTAGCCCCGGCGCAGAGGCACCCGCGTTCCTCGGCTGCCGCTTGGCGAGGCGACGGAGCAGCAAAACGCACCTGTTATTCAGCAGCCCTGCAGCCAACCCTTGGACAGCACTTTAGGAGAGAGACCAATCCGAAGGCAGAGCGGAGGGGAAGGAGACACGGCGGCCTCGCTCCTTCTCCTCCACGCCGCGGCTCCGCGGCGCCCAGGTCCGAGCGGCAGTCCCACTCGGGCCAGGCTGGGGCAATCGGCGTTACGGGCAGATCCAATGCCAGCGAAGAGCCAGCAGCGAGCACACACCCCCCCGAGCGCTCCGGCTAGACCGATCCGGCCGGCTGCTCCACTTCGCCTGTGCGTGCGAACGAGGCAGGCTGGCGCTCCGAAAGTAAAGCGCCTCCCACCACAGTCTAATGGTGGTTTCTTAATGCGCACAAGATAAATAAATGATCCAGGCAACCCCCTCGGGAGGGGTCTGGCAAGCGAGGGGTTGGGGGGGG
The DNA here is from genome assembly GCA_019425775.1 of Rafetus swinhoei. Taxonomy (NCBI): domain Eukaryota; kingdom Metazoa; phylum Chordata; order Testudines; family Trionychidae; genus Rafetus; species Rafetus swinhoei. The sequence goes on from CM033447.1 coordinate 60,831,437, forward strand.
GGTTTCTGCTCCCCCCTCCCGCCCCAATCAGATCCTGCAATTATCTTGCGTGTGCATTAATCCAATAGGATCCTGGTGTGTTGCCGCATGTTGCAAGAGACGCGGGGATGGGAAATCAGAGGTCGCTGTGCTGTCTGCGGGAGGTGGGGACACCTTTCTGGAGGCTTGCTGGAGAAAGCCCGCAAACGGAGTTTGCAAAAGAGACTTCCCTGCCAGCTGACGCTGTGCATTGCAGAAAACGGGCAAGGAGGGGCCGTCGTTGTCTAAGAGGGCTTCCCGAAAGGAAAATGAAATGAATAGAGGATTGCAACAAATGGATGCTACTTTCAGAAGACAGGGCAGCCGCCGAGGAAACAGACGATTAAGTGCTGGGCTGGCTCTCAAGCTGCCGCCCATCAAGTTTCTTGCTGGAAACGACTGCAGCTCTTTGATCGGCTCCTTCAGAAAAGAGTTAAACCCAATGCTGAGACCATGTGTAGGTCCCCTGTCTGCACTCACTAGGCAAACATTAAAGTACTCATCGAGACAGCTGAAGAGTTAATAACAAAGGGGTAATTTTATTTCACTAGATCGCTAATTCCAGATTTTAAAGAAAATTCCCTTTTAAACATGGCATCTTTTGCTTTATTTTTGCCATTGCTGTCTGTCAGTATTGATGCATCACTGAAATTTCTTTAGCCATTTATTGGACTATGTGTATAAAATGTCTACAGGCAATTAATCTGGCAGACGTAATAGTAATAAATAAAGTATAAAACATTTGTTATTCATATGTATGCAGTAAATAAATCTAGGCAATAGGAAGAAATCTCACAACTGTGCAGTCGTGCTTGATCCCTTCCTCCCCCCAATGGTATATTTTAGTAGTATTTAAAATACAATGCCGAGATTAAATTTGACAGGTCTGCTGGTTTGTTGCACTCATGTAGGGCAACTAAGATTTTACACCTGCCTGGGGATAAGTGTCCCTGGGTTGATAACAGTTGAGAAAGCTGCAGCAGTGACATATCAAACAGATGTGCTTTTCAAAGATTTCCCAATAAGAAAGCATTGTGGAGTGGTGCTAACTGTGGCCTTGGAGAAATCTGACTGATCACAGTCTGAGCCAATTGTTAAATAGGCAACCATGATGGGAAGAAAGCATTTAGAAAGAAAACGGGGAGAAATCATTTGTCCATGAATAAGAGTGTAGACATTGCCCATTGCTCAAATGCCTAATCCAACTTCAATAAAAGTAATAGTAAAAGTGAAATGCTAGACCTCAATGAGGGTTTTGTCATATACTTCAATGGGACCAAGGTTTCACCTATAATTGTTATAAAGTATGCCTTTATAACCACCACCAGGTGGATTTGAACCTGGGACATCTGGAGCTTAATGTAGGAGCCTCTACAGTGGGGTGGGCAATAATTTTTGATGGGGGACCACACTAAGATTTTGGAAAGTGGCCGAGAGACGTACTCTTCCATGATATTAATGGAAGAAGTGCAGGGTCCGTGATGAAGGTTGGGTGCAGAAGGGAGGTTGAGGTAGGGGATTAGGGTGCAGGAGGGAAAGTAGGGTCTGGGAGAGAATTTGGGTGCAGGTGGTTGTGAACTGGGGCGCTGGACTGGCCAACTACTCCTTAGATGATTTCAAGTAACTTTAATTCAGAGAAGTGGCTGAATGGACACATAAGGGGCTGCAGGTTTCTGACCACTGCAATTTCTTGCATATATGGATTCAGGAGGGGAGGCAGAGGGTTTGGGTATGTGGAGTGGGGGGCAGGCATAGGGGGCAGAGGGTTGGGGAAGGATGGGGTAGGGTGCCAGAGGCAGGCTCTGGCCAGGAGACTTACCTGTGAGACTCCCGGCCAGCAGCCCAGCATGTTTCTCAGGCAGGCAAGGACCCTGCCCCACCCCCACACAGGCTGCAGGGCCATGTGTGTGTGTGTGTAAATAACTAGGAGCCAGAAGGGTGTGATGCTTCATGTGCTGCCTGTTATTCAAACAGGCAGCTCCCATTGGACAGTTTCTGACCAGAAACAGTCCAATGGGATTGTGCTGGGGGCAGGGGCAGCACCTCAAGCCGTCCTTCCTCCCCTCCTGGCTCACAGTTTTTAAAGAGCAATGGCCAGACAGCAGCTTTTCTGAGCAGTGTGCGAGTGGGGCAAAGCAAGCAGGGAGCTTGCCTGGGGCTCCCCGCAGCATCTGTGGGCCGGGTCTGGTGACTTGGCAGGCTGGAACTGGTCCACGGGCAGTATTTTGCCCAGGCCTGCTCTACAGCTTGAGCTATAATGCCAGCTTGCTCTAAGCTCAGGCTGTAGAGCTCACTCATTCTTATCTCTCGCTGTAACTGGTCTAAGTGCCACTACATGGGACAGTGAATCACGCTAGGTGTGTGGGTTACACTTTCAAGAAATAGGAGCTTGATCCTGCTCCCCTCACATCAGTGCAGGTTTTGTCATTGACTTTAAGTACAGGGAAGACTAGGTCTTGTCTACACTACGGAGAAGATTGACCCTCCAGAGGTGAATCTTCTAGTGTTAGATTTAGTGGGTCTAGCGTAGACCCTCCCCCCCCAATTAAATGCCGAGGGCAGCCCCTGCTGGTGTCCTGCATTACTCATTCTGCAAGAAGTAAGGAAAGCCACCAGGAGTGTGTGCTCCTGTCAGCCTCCCACAGTGTAGATGCTGTGATAGCTCGGCTTAAGGTAAGCCGAATCTAGCTACCCATTTTGCATAGCTGGGCGGCGTACCTTAACCTGACCTGTCTGATCTAGTGTAGACCAAGACTATGTGTAGAAAGCTAATGTTTTGTCTAAGGATGTGAAAAAAACAAAGATGTAAAAACCCACAAACTCTACATTCTTCTCAATTATCTTCCAACTGAAATAATTAATATTAGCATTAAAATCAGTTTATAAAAATCAGTCCACACTTGTTAAATTGGATCCCCAGTAAATTTATAGTTTATACTTTTCATAGTTTTTGTTTTTCCTACTTATTCTGTATTCTAGCCTCCCTATTCTCCCTTTTACTGGAGTTGGGCCATTGTGCTATGTACTGGATGATGGGTTTTTTTGCCCTTGTATTAATTCAAATCCAAATGCTACATATTTCATTCAGCCTATACCTCCACCTATGCACCTGAGCCCTATACAAATGCCTCCCATATTCGGGCCTGAATACATATGCTGTGGTGGACGTATGTAAAGGCGGGGTACACACATATATCTGTTTACACTGCCACTGTAGGTAGGTATGTGACATAACCAGCACCATACCAAGGTTCTGTACATCAGAGAGAGCCCACTTGGAACCATTTTCTTGCATTGTGGTACCACCCCCTCTCCTTTTAGACATTTGCCAACTCAAGTTCCTGATCACCTTCCCCCTCATGACTATTCCCTGAAAAACTGGGAGGAAGATGTGGAACAACAGGAGGGTGATCTGGTTCTGCTTCTAATGGCAAGACAAATGCCTGTGCACTGAAGTAGGTGAGTGCAGGATGCTGGGTGGAATTTGGGCGTAACTTTCTAACACATGGCTGACCTTGAGAATAGATGACATTTCATTCAGCTTACATGGCCGCGAGATGGAGTATGCTAACATGGCCATGCTATGCCCACGGATGGACTGCCACTCAGCTCAGTGCGCTCAGATCATATCATGTAGGAAACCTGAGAAGACCAACTGTGGCTTCAGAATTTCTGAATGAGAAAACAGGTCTTCATGGGGCTGTCTGATGAGCTTGCACCAACCCTCTGGTGCCAGAACACTTGATCCAGGGAAGCTATACTGATTTAGAAGCAGGTTGCTATTGCCCATGGCTACAGCAGGCAGCTGTTGGTCTATTGCAACCTACGCTCCGGCTGGAAAGCCTACTCTCAAGGTAATAGTTGTGCATGTTTGCAAGGCATGGGATTTCCAAGCAGTGTGTGTGCCCGTATTGGTCCCTATCCCCCTCACTTTGCCCACCCCAAGGGGAAAATGAGTAACAGAACTGAAAAGGTTGCTATTTGCTCATTGTGCAAGGCTTAGTGGATGACAGAAGCAGAATCATGAATACTAACACAGGAAAACATTGGAAAGGTTCCCGATTCCAGAGCAATGAGGAGATCAGGGTTGTACTTGAAAGGACTTAATTTCCAGAAATTACATGATTCTGTATGGTGTCTACACCCACTCTCATTTGCGGGAACTTTGCATGCCTGTTCCTGCCTTGACTCATGAAAATATACCCCAAAGTCAGTGATCCTGGAAAAAGGGAATTCAGTTACAACCTTTATTGGTGTTGCCTATATACCCATTTGGATGCTAGTGTGGCAAACATAGTTCAAGTAATCATTGGCTGTTGCACTTTCCAAACCATCCATCAGGGTAATGGAGTCTGTTTCCATACTGGTTAGGCTTAGGTCATGTCTGGTTTACACACTCTGTACGGACAGCCAGATTCCATCCACATTCACACTGCTCCTGGTTCCCAGCAGGTAAGGGAAATCAGAGATCCCCTATATGCACACAGACAGAGGATGACATCTACTTGAGCCCAGAGCCACCTTCGCACCTTGTAAAACTGCTGGAAATGCAAAAGGAAACATTAGTACACATTTGTGGGGCTGCCTACCTTTGTGAGGGTTTTCTTATCACCATAGATCATTAGCTGTTTGTGCGTGTAGCATTGCACACTTTAAAGACAATTATAACAAGGCATCTTTATTCTGTTATCACCCTGGGGTCAGGTATGTAGTGTGGAGGTTTGTTATAATCCTTAGTTTCCATGGGAGTTCATTCCCATGTCTCAGAACAACTGTTGAGAAAGCACTTTCTCCTGCTGATGAACTTAGTCCTTACGGTGAAAAATTCCATTCTGCCTGAGAGTGGATCTGTCAACCACAGTCTTCATGGTGGAGATGTAGGGACTCTTTTAAATAATCAGATAAAGGATGAGACCTTGAACTTGACTTCAGGTACTTGACTTGAATTTGTCTTTAGGTAGCTCTCAGCAGGATTTCCCCATGCCTCCCAACTATGTGGGCAGAAAAACTGCCCCATCCCACTACCTTCATGGTGTACAGCTTGAAAAAGGCCTTGAAGTCCCTTTGGGAAAGGAATAAAAAACATGAAATCATGAAGATCAGCTCATGTTCACAAGCTTTGACTTTATCTCTTAGAATTCTCTTTCTGAGAAAGTGGTGTCTGGTCTCTGAAATATGCCCCGGGGGAAGTAGGGGAGTGAGGGGGCCAAAAATTCTGGATAGGCAAGATTTTGTTTCAAAGTAAGAGAGAGAAGATATCATCTGTTAGGAGAGGAGATAAATAAAAAGGAGCAAGTTTGTGTTTATTTTACATAAGCTGATTGTTAAAGCAAGGAAACATTTCTCAGGCATTTTGGTTGTCAGTTGCTGTTTGCCTTCTCTTTTTTTATTATAAATGGGCTTTCGTGTTGGGTGCTACAACAATACACATAGTTATATAATAAAACTCACAATACTGAGACTTATCTGACCCCAAGTTGGAACATAGATTTCCAAATAATCCCCTTCAAGGAGCAAAGCCAACCCAGAAGCAAGCAGTGGTAATTTCATGTGCGAGGATTCAGATCCAGCCAAAACACCATTAGACAAGATTTGTATTTGTATTTCCATTTTTGGCCCAGCTAGTTAAATACAATTGAAATTATTTTTAGTTCACAAAATACTATCAATGGTACCAGATGATGTGAGCAGCAGGAGAGCCAGAGTTTTTCAGCTTTATGTTTATATCACTACACGAGCGCATGAAAGTCTCTTGTAAAAATGTACTATATGAATTGCTACAATACCTTTCTGTCACACTGGATTCTGACAGCGTGGACAATGTGCAACTGTAAACAAAAGCTAATTTCACAAACAAAAAGCACTGAAATTGTGACGGGGACTATCAATAAGATGAACATTAAATTTTATGGTCAGTTTCCCCGAGTCTAGTGGTTCCTATATTCTTGTTCCTTTGCTGCACTTAGCCATCACTTTCCTCTCCACCTCAGCTAATATACGCAGCTCCCTAATGGCCCATTCCTAGCTATAGTTAATGCATCCCTCATCACCTGAATCGATCATTCCGTTCTTAGATGCCACTTACCCCCATATTCAAATGTCTATGAATAATTCTATTCTTTTCTAATGTGACATTTAGTCTTAGTTCCCCACTGATTCCATTTCTCAGTGGTTCCAGCTGCTACTTCTTCCTCCACCCTGGCTGCTTAGAGTGGACATGGGCTATGACTGATAAACTAAGCATTGCCTACTTAGTTTGTTCTACGTGGATTGTACTGCATACCCCAACATACTGGAAATCCTAGCTTGGTCAGCACTATAACCTTGCATTGTATTGACAGGTTCCCCTGGCAGCAGGTGGGGAGCATGGCAAGTCGAATCAGAGGGAGAATTCCACTGCTAAGCTAACTAGTTTGGTGGCAATTTGGGATGTTAGCACACTGCCAGTTAGCATTATGTCAGTTTAGTACAGGTGTGAAATGAATGACAGTTCATTTCAGAGGCTGGAGAGATATCTGCTATCTCACACGATGAAATAAACACTGAATAACAATTCTAGGGCTAAATGGGGGGGGGGGGAGGGTAAAATATACCCATCCTTTTACAGCATGCAAATATGTCCCTAGCTAGCCAGCATGCCATCATTTATTTCAATTCATTCAAGCTATTTGTAAATGCCAGAACTGCCACTAAATATTTATAATTACAATTGAAGCCTTGCCAATGCACATATACTGTTCAAATGTCTATTTTGGAATACTTCATAATGGCTAATTGCAATACATCATAATGTTAGCAGTTTCCCCCCCCCCCCCCCAACAAGAACCATATTAACCATTACAAAAAAAGCTGCTCTAATTAAAAAAAGTAAAGCAAAATATATCACTTGGAGGGGCGTAGTAGTATATGGGCCAAATCTTTTCACCTTGCTCAGTTTTCATCCAAACAGAATTCTCAGTGATGGCTCTGAGCTAACTCATACACTTCTGCTCAATAACAATTCTCAGTTATATCAATGGGACTTGTGTGTCGATAAGTACCAAAGAACTTGTCCTGCAACATCAAAGTCAAAGAGATGTTTGATACTGATTTGGGTGGTGCATGATTAGCCAACATAGAAAAGCTCAATAAAGATTTCAGGATGGGGTATAGTGAATACTTTTAACTACTCCCTTGGGGCACGTCTACACTATGTGGAAGATCGATGCTCCAGAGATCAATGTTCTGGCATTGATTTAACAGATCCAGTCTGGATCTGTACATTGAACGCTTAGGGCAGCTCTGGTCAGCGTCCAGTACTCCTCCTTTTGTGAGGAGTAAGGGAAGCTGACGGGAGTGTTTGACTCCTGCTGTGTGGACAGTGTGGAAATGCGATTTAAGATACACCAACTCCAGCTATGTAATTAATGTAGTTGGAGTTGCGTAACTTATTTCAACCTTCCACTGTAGTGTAGACCAGGTCTTGGTGTGTATTACAGCCAGTGCAAGGGCCCTGCATACACTACCCAGGGCCGACTTATCCATTAGGCACAGTAGGCACAGTGCCTAGGGCCCACGATACTTTTAGGGGCCCATGAAAATGTTTTAATTTCTTTTAAAATCAGAAGAAAAAAATGAACTTTTAGGGTCGAAGAAAATGTTTTAATTTTTTTCTCACATCAGGCCCACGAAAATCTATTAAATTTTGCCTAAAACAGAAAAAAAAATGTTTAAGTATATAAAAATAATATAAAAAGTTATATAAAAAGTTATATAAAAATAATTTTTAATATTTTTTTTTATGGAGGAAGGGGCCCACGAAGGCAAAAGTGCCTATCGCCCACGAAACCCAAAGCTTTCGGAGTCCTGAGCTCTCTGTCGGAAGTGTGAATGCATTCCTTGGAGTGTGTGTGTGAGCAGGGAGTGGGAGGGATAAAACAAGTTTTGAAAATCTTACCCAAAAAGGGCTGATCCAAAGTATAGTGCAATCAATGGAAGTAAGTCTTTCTGTTGACTGCCATCTGTTTAGGTTTGGGATCTAAGCCAAAACTCAAATATTTCCAAGCCTTGAGCCTCTTTGAGGCTACTGCTGCGTGAGGAAGTCTATGTATTAACCACTCATCTGGAGCCAAGGCATTTTCAATTATTTAGCATTATAAATCACTTTATAGCTGGTTTTTCCAGGAAGCCTCTTTTCCAGAACAAGGCTTTCTTCCTAAAATCTCAAGATTCAGTGGAAATTGTGGCTGTCCCATTCCTTTAGTCCTTGGCATAATTTCTTTTTATTTCCTAATCTCTCCTCCCTGTGGTAACTTCTGTGTGGAGCTTTACATCCAGTACTGAGAATGAACAAGTGCCTGCTGTCCTTTGCCACTACACAAATGATCTGGAAAAGGATATTGTGCACTGACAAAGCCTGACTGTACAACAGATACACGTTGAGAATGCCGCCTTTGATCCATTCCAGGTCTGTGTCTAGATTTAATTATCTCCAGTTGTGATGACTGCATATTGTTGCATTATTTGAACGATTGCATAAATATTTTGTTTAAGAATAGTTGGATCAGTAAATTTGTAGTGTTACGTATATACTATCACTTGCATGTATTGTACCTCTGTAACATAGGTTTGAAAAGCGCTGGAGTCTTAAAGCTGAGGGTGATGTGCAGTCAGTGATCTGAGGAACTTCACTGAATATGAGGGAAAATATCACACAAATGTGCCAAAATGTTCAGCAGATGTGACTATGCAGTTGTAGACTAATTTAGAACTTTAAAGCATACAATCATCTAGAAGTAAACCATTTACACATTATGGGCAAAATCCTGGGCCCTGTTTGTAAGGGCCATGCTGCTGACAAAAAAGGTTAAGCCTGAGGCCCGAAGATTCTGGGGAGGACTGGATCTTGTGCAAAAAGTGGGTAGAGGGGGTCTGCACCTGCTACATGGGAACAAGTTGCATAGAGGTGAGAGAGCTTAAAAGGTAATTTCTGAAAAGTGCTAGAGATCTTGGTCTCCCTTGGGGAACTGAAGAAGTTCTTGATATTGCAGTCATTCACACATTGCAGTCATGGAGGAGAGAAATACAAAATAGGGTCCCTTACAATTAAAAAAAAAAAATCTCAAAGCATGCCATGCTGGAAGGTGGATCAGTGGGTTTTCAGTGGGTCTGTGATTGCCCCAAACTTCCATGGCACCAATTTTTGTTAAATACAAGTGGGTAGAGTAATTTGCTCTGCAATAACAGCTTCATTTCAGAGATGGCAGCCAGGAGATCCCTATTGTCAATAGGGCGGGGAATTCAGCATGCACTTTGAAGGAAACTTTCCATGCTCAATTTCTCCAGGAAATCACTCAAAAATATGGGTGTCAGACTTCCTAAGGAGAAACAGGGCTGGGCAGTCAGTAAGGCAGTAGGGGCCCCAGCTCAACTTCCACTCAAGTTAATGGAATACTCTGCATGAACTTCAGTTGGAATTGGATCTGGTTCTAAATGTGCCTACAACGAGGGAGTCTGCATGGCACACAGATGCTTAAAGAGTAGTGTTGAGCACAATATAAATATGGGGCTGTGATGGGGTGGACAAAGCCCAACATCCCTGCAGGAGGCCTTTCAGCACCCTGGCCAGCAACAGGAGCGGTAGAGAGGCCCTCCAAGAGGAACAGAGTGGCAGCCTTCGCTGCAGCCAATCAGGGTGCAGCAGGCGGATATAAAAGGAGCTGCTAGGCCAGAGCCTGTCAGTTCCTTCCTGGAGCTTGACCCAGGCAAACCTCAGGGCTAACTGGGGAACACCAGCACTCTCGACAGCTCTGAGTGGGAGCTGGGGTATCCTACCTGGTCAGAGCCAGGATCTGTACCTGAAGGCTAACCAAGAAGCCAAAGAAAGCCCTGCAGAACCCTGGACAAGGGGAACTCAACCACAAGGCCCTAGAGGGCTGGATGGGACAGCATCCCAGGGAAGTGGCCCAGGGATGTGACAGCAACTAAGTATTTTGAAACTTAGCAGGTAACTGCTACTTATAGGGTACCTGGGCTGGGACCCAGAGGAGTGGGTGGGCCTGGGTCCCCCCAACACTCTTGCAAACTGCACCTGGGGGGGGTGGTGGTAAAAGAAGAGGCCTGATTTCAGGCCACTTGTTGGATGCTGCCTTGCCTGCAGACAGGCGAGTAGAGACTATAAGACTCCCCTCAGCCACCAAGGGGTGCATGCCCTAAGGGGGGAATCCTTTACAGGGGCAAACAGTGCAGCTTCAGAAAGTTTGCACTACCCAATTTACAAGAGCTAGAATTTGACTTTAAATTAGGTGCATTTCCCCTAACTGGAACATATCCCACAATTGTTTGCTAAAACTGAAAACATTCTCTACAGTTTTCACCACTTTTTGCAGGGAGAGGGGGTAACTTCCATTGGCCTTGGTCATAACTTTCGGGATGAGTAGCACAGTGATCATAGAAATTGTGTTGAAAAGGGAGAGAGGCACAAAATAAGTGATTCAAGGCCTGTATTCTTTCTTACAAGACATCAGAGAAACCAGGTGCTGGAAGACGCCAATAGACAGTATGTTGAAAATACAAATCTAAGTTGTAGAGAGGATGAGAGTAGCAATGGTGCAATCTAAAATACTGCTTACGAATGAATTTCATGCTCTTGAAAAGTTCCAGGGTGACAACAGTAGAGGCAGAGTGCAAACATCCTCCCCAGCTCCAGTAATTAAACTTAATCCTTTTTCAGGAAGAAACTGGCTCCTCTGCTGAGAATGATAGCAGAAGTGTCAGTTCATAGCACACTATGCTGCTGATCTTTGTCATGTAGATAACAATCCAATGAGAGCAGGACTGATACCATCAGCTCATCTCACATAGGCCCCTGCAGAAATGTTAAATGGTAATTTCTTTTACTATTAATCCAATCATTTTATTTTACCAGCCTATTTCCATGAACTATTGACTAGCAGCCAAGGATTTCTGAGCAATCAGGCCAGCTCAGTCACTGATTTACTACGTGGCCCTGGCCTAGCTGTTTTCCCCCCCCCCCCCCCCCCCCCCTTAATTTCCCTAAATATAAAATGATATTTGACTATTCAGTGTTGTGAGGATTAATTAGTTAATGCTAGTAAAATGCAAAGCACTACATGAGTTATAAATCTCAGAAGGGTAGCCATGTTGGTGTGTATCTGCAAAAACCTTAAAGACTAACAGATTTATTTGTGTGTGTAGCCCACCAGGGCTCAATGAAGGGGATCCTTTGCCTCTGGGTTAGTGAGCAGACACTCTGCCTCACTGCACCCCTACTCAATCTCTCCTGAGGAATCTGGCGTGCCACTAGTTGGGGGATCCGGCCTCTGGTCAGTCCACATCCACAGTGAATAAGTGCAGAGGCTTGGGCCTACTGTCAGGCCAAGCCAACAGTTAATTATGCCATTCCCTCACTGTGGGCTGGCCACAATAGGCCAGGGACTTAAGCCTATGATCAGGCTGAATCAATGGTTGCTAGGCCCAGGCCCTGGCTCAGGGCAGGGCAGCAAATAAACAGAATTCTAGAGTTAACAGTCACTAGGCCCAGGCCCTGGTTCAGGGCAGGGCAACAAACAAACAGATGAGTTTCCCAGCACTGGTGGCTTACAATCACAGAGGGAGGGAGAGACTGCCAGGCATGTGTTGTGTGGCCAGGGGGGAAGAGAGAGGGGGAGAACAGGCCTGCCCACTTCACTGCATCCCAGACCACAGCCTTAACAGCAACCGCTCAGTCTGCCACTCAGTCAGTGGGGATCCTGACTCCACATGCTGACTTACAAGCTCTGGGCCAGCCAGACTAAGGTCAGCTGTCCCTGGGCTACTTCCACACTTTCCCTATAGGCATCCCTGGCTCCATTGCAGGGCCTCTGATCATTGTGGGAAAGGGGACTTGAACTTCTGGCAGGGTGGGCAGTTCCTCCATGTTGCAGTCTATCTGTAGGCCCAGCAGTCCTCAGCCTCTTTTAGGTATACCTCCACCTCCAAGCTTGGGAGCACAGGGCAGGCATCTGGCTACTCTGGCAGCTGGGGATTGACTAGTCTCCTGCAATGGCCTTTTGTTGCTCTAGCATGCCATCTCCTGACTTCTGGTCAGGTGATGTGCTGAGGTTGGGCTCTGCCCCCCAGGGCTCAGTGAGGGGCTCCTACCCCTCTTGTTCAGTGGGCAGCCACTCCACCTCACTACAGGGGCACCTGTTCTACGACCCCCACCAACCTCCTCCCCTTTGGGAACCAAGCCAGCTGCAGGACCTTCAGCCAATCTGTTTCCGAACTGCACCCAGAGACCAACTGTAAAGGCTCATGCTCTACACGCTCCATTTCCTCACCCTCATGTCCTGCCCAGATACCAGATGGCAGGACCATAAGACACCTGTGGAAAGTGAGGAACCCCACTGGTCCAGTCTTTATTCCACCCTGATCCCATGGCCCATTGGGGACATCAGTTGGCAGCTCCTTTGCCAAGCCATGAGCATGGGTGTGTATCTGACATGGTTCACCCCTATTCCCAATGACTGCCCCTTCTACAGTGTGAGGGGAGAACTTGGCGCACGCCTGCCTTGAGTGCGCCGGGTTGCAGCCCCTATTCCGGCTCAGCCAGACCCTCTTGCTGAGGGTCTGGCTGCACTTCTCCCCTCACCTTTTCATTTTTGCACACCTTATCTGTGACCCCACAAAGTTGCAAGACCCACTCATCAGCCTTCTCCTGGCCCTGGCTAAGGCCGCCATCTACAACACCACAAGGAGGATGCTGGATGAGGGGGTACTCCGTGACTGCCAGGCCTACTTTTGCTCCTCCCTAGTTTCCTCTGGGTGGCATCCACTGCCTCTCCAGACAGCTTTGAGGAGCAGTGGGTACTGTCTGAGGTTATCTGATCAGTGTCCCCTTTCAGTTCCCTTGTTTTGAACCTGTGACCTGCACCCCAACCCTGTTTATTGAAGGAATCAATTGAAACCCAGGTTCAGTGGTCCCTCACAGAAGGCTGGGGTGGGACCTTTAGAAGTGGGTGGGCTTGTACTTGCCCATCTCCCATTCCAAATAGTGCCTCACTCCAAGACATACGCTTTTGTGGGTAAAAACCGCATGACTCCTCATTGTTTCTTTAGTTATAAGCATTGTTATCGTATTCTCATTTCAAACCTGGGCTGGATTCAAACCTAAAACAGCACTTTATATTTTTGATTATGCAAGTATTAAAGAGCACTTTAAACAAAGTGGAGGGACCATTGATTAAAATTGAAATCCATGCATACACACTGAGTTTGGAGATGTCAATATTTTCAACCTAGAATTGCTCCAGAGGAGCAAACTTTGAAGACATTTATGAAAGTTGTTTTTTCTGATGTGAAGGGGCAACTTTCATTTCAGAAATATAGAGTTGATCCTGCACAGTTGAAGGCAAAACTTGTCCCACAAATGGGCTAGGTTTGCACTGCCTTTCTCATATCAAGTAGTACCTTACTCTTCGGCTGCATCTAGACTGGCAAGATTTTGCGCAAAAGCAACTGCTTTTGCGCAAAATCTTGCCGCCTGTCTACACTGGCCGCAAGTATTTGCGCAAGAACACTGACCTTGTACTGTACAAAATCAGTGCTTCTTGTGCAAATACTCTGATGCTCCCGCTCAGGGATAAGCCCTCTTGCGCAAATATCCTTGCGCAAGAGGGCCAGTGTAGACAGCAAGTTAATTTCTTGCGCAAGAAAGCCCGATGGCTAAAATGGCCATCAGAGCTTTCTTCTTAAGAAAGCATCTACACTGGCACGGATGCTTTTGCGCAAAAGATGTGCTTTGCGCAAAAGCATCCGTAAAGGGTAGATCTTTCTCTTCATAAATACTTTTAACGGAAAAACTTTTCCGTTAAAAGTATTTGCGCAAAACCATGCCAGTCTAGACGCAGCCTTCAAGTACAGGACATCCTGCTATAAGTCGCCCTGGTATACATCCATTCCACAATAAAGTCATTGACACTTTAGTAACTGAAGCATTGTAAGTCCTTCCATTCGCCACTCTTAAGTTGTGCAAACCCTCCGCCCCCTGCAATTTGTACAAATGGAAGTCAGCTGCGGGAAAAAAATGCCCCACTTTAAGTTGTTTCACTATAAGTCCAAGTCTTTTGGAACATATCTTGGATTTATTGTAAGGACTGCCTGTATCTCATTGATTTCAGAGGCAGTACTTTCAGAATAAGGTATCACCCAAAGTGAGTAAAGTGTCCAAATATAGTGATGTGAGGTTCTGCTGTTCTATATCCTTACAGCTAAGCTTTTAGAAGCGGTCCTAAAAGACAAGGGGAAGAGCAAAGATGCAATGATCTATGGCTGCATTTAGCCTTTCTTAGAACATGAAAGGAACATACCCTATCCAACTTCATAAAAATAGTTTTATGATATCTCTTCTGAAAGTTATGTTAGAATGACCCTTTGAAGTAGGAAGAGCCCATAGGATCTCATCATTCATACAGTCTAATTGGAGGGAAAAGCTCGACCTTTCATCTTTAAAGCTTAGAGACATCTTTAATATCGTTCAAATTCCACAAGCTGTTCACTTCTTGGTGCCTCTCAAGTGTAAAGAAAAACAGCACTTGTTAAACAAGGGAATCTGGGATGTTTGGGGAACACTCACATGCAGATGAAAATGGGGTTGGCTTTTATGGGTTTGGCCATTTGGAACACCCAGATGACTTGGCTGTGGAGGGTTAGCACAAAGGAACTGTGGAGAACAGGGGAGGGGTTGGTACTATTTTTAATGAATGTCGTGTTCCTCTGTTTAGCTGCTTGATACTGTTCTGTCTGTCTCCATTAGAAGAGGCTGTTAGGGACTGAAAACAGGAAATGAAACAACTACTAGAGAGAGAGCCTCTGGGGGGAACTCTTCAAAGGACACCTAGGGGAGCAGTAGTTGACCTATTAATCGGAAAGTGCCTGGTTTAGCCAGGGTAACAGGCACATTTCAGAGGGCTGGCCAAACATCAAAAGGATAGTGAACTGTTAAAAAAAAATCTCTGACAGAGGAGGAAGGGGAAGAGCGTGATCAGCAGCTGTTCAAGGGGCGATGCTGTCAGAGAATGTAGCAGAGATGTGGAGCAGAAGTAGAGGCTCCGCAGGATATATCTGAGGCAGCTGGGCTAGCGTAAGCTTTGAGAGAGGTGAAAGCTTTAGGTAAGAGGCAGGCAGGCTAAACTTTTGTGGCTTTAACCCTGTTCTCTGCTTGCTATGTACCTCTGTGTGAATGGTGAGTACATCTCTTTGGGAGCATATAACCAATGGCCTATTAAACTGACTCAGAACAGCCCCTTCCAGAGAGGAGCATGTCGCCGATCCCAGTTATGTTTAGGCCTGTTGAGTAAACACTATTATGAACAGAAGAACTGCTGCCCTGTGACTCAATCTAAAAGTGGCAGATTCCTGGGGTTTTACCCTGAGAGAGGTGGAGATAGAAGAACCTGGCATCTGGGAGGGTGCACCATGAGGCACTGCAAAGGGGTATAAAATAGTCCTCATCGTGTAACCATGGCAGGATGGCAGGAATAGGTAGTGTAGCCTGGCGAACCAATCTAAAATGGGGTTCTCTCTGGGATAAGTGCAGATAGAAGCCTACTGCATGAAAATAATGTCCATGGGAGAGACTGGGGTAGAGTGCATTGTCAGTTGCTTCAGAGCCATCATAAGAATATATTCCTAACATCTTTCTTTACTACAGAAATCACAGTAATTCACCAGTGAATGCTTGCTACACCTGATAGGCATTTTAGCTTCTCTCTATGGGGCATGAACAATGGTCTTTTCTCATATTTGTGGGCATATGAAGCAATAGAAGCTTGGTGGGGATAGCATGCAAGAGAGGGAAATCACTTATCAATTCATCTGTCTGTGTGAAAAATACATTTGAATAATAATAGTTCTGGAGTCCTACACATCCAGAGGGTTCTTAAACCTCCTACAGTTACACAGGATGTGAAATGGACAGAGAAAACCTCAATTTATAGACACCAAAAGAGGCCTCCTATAGTGATATGCAAAAGAACTCAAGAATGCTGAGGGGCAGTTAGGGGAAGGATTCTGGCATGATTTCAGCTAGAAATCGTGAGGGGTATGTAGCCAGCTAGAAAGTTTCTGGAACAAGTGCAACATGAAAATTATGGTATACCAGAGAAGGTATTTTCAGCCTCTGGACAAACTTTAACAACTTCCACCAACCCCCTAAAATACTAAAATACTCCCACACCAGCATTATCTTCCTGAACAGCATGATCATCTTCAATAATGGAACCCTAATATACAAAAAATTCCTGGATCAACCCACTTACCCCCAGATCCAATATCTGTTCCAATATCCAATATCTACTCCAGGCACACCAAGAAATCTGTTATTTACAGATCATAGATATTATATAATATGCCCTAAGGAGAAAGTTCAAGATAAACACCTTAAACAGATTTAAAAACATCTTCACCAAACAAGGATACTCCATCAGAGAATTAGATCACATCATGGAACAAGACATCCTAATTCCCACAAGAAAGTCTACTTCAGTAGAGAAAAAAACAACACTAACTGTGCACTCCTGGTTGTTACCTATCACTCCACACAGGAAAACATATTGGTGTCTTCAAACTTATACTAAATGGGGACTACATCCTGACAGAAATCTTTCCCAGCCACTCTCTTCTGGCTTTCACGTAACCCCAAACCATCAGAAGGCAGCATCAAATAGCTCATGATGCACCATCAGACACTGCCAGAACAGATGCAAAACCAGCCACATTTTCACAGCTACATACCCCTCAATGCACCTTTCAATGTCCCTGTGTCCTATAGATGCCTATCACATGTGGTACACCTCCTCTGTGGGTGAAACTGAATAATCACTATGCTCTCAAACTCATGCAGAGAAATGATAAAAGACAAAAACATCCCATCACCCCCGGGCAATTGCTTTTCAGACCCACTGTTGAGAACTGAACTCAAGTCTCATGGCTTCCAGTGCCTTTTTCATAATACCAGCCTTTGTTTGTTTCCCTTAATCATCCATCGCATCTACGCAAGCTTTTCAAATTTTTGCTTTGTCAATTCCGTAACTTATTTCAAAATAGGGAGCACTCAAAATACACAGCACTTATTTTGAAATAGAAGCACTCTTCCTTCAACTTCCCTTACTCCTCATAAAATGAGGGTTACAAGAGTCGGAGTAAGAAGTTCCTCCGGCTTGACAGTATTTCGACATGTCGAAATAACTACTGGTTGTGTAGACGCAGATTGTTATTTCAAAATATCGCTAGTTATTTCAAAATAATGTTGCTGTGTAGACATAGCCATATATATTTACACCAACTCTTTCAAGGAAAATATATAACGCTCAGCTTAGTTTCTAGCAAATAAAAGCAGGGCTTTTTAAAAAATACTTTATTTTAAAAATGTAACTTTCTAATTTCTTAAAGTCCATGCAATCTTTTATATTAATCTTAACCACAAAGACAGGAGGGAAGATAAAGTATATGGCTGAGAATGTGAGACAGCATGGATAAAAATGTAATTTCAATACTATATTTCAAATTGCACTGATAACAAAGATTCACATGCCCCTGGCTTCTAGCTTGGGTCATTTTTTCACTGTACAGTTTTCCACTATAAATAACCACTACAGACTCTCTCTATCTGTATAATATAGTTATAGAAAAATATTTAGCATTGATAAAAAAATCCCAATGCAAACTAAACAGCAGGCATTAACTGAGCCAAATTTTGTTCTCAGATATACAGTTAGTGACACTACTACATATTTATGGTAGTAGAACTGAGAAAAAGAATTGGCCCGGTAGGGGTATATCTACACAGCAGGGGTAAAGTCAAATTAAGTTATGCAATTTCAGCTACATCCATTGTGAAGCTTAAGTTGAAATAGTTTAACTCAGCTTTTGGCGCTGTCTACACTGCAGGAAGTCAAAGGAAGAACACTCTTCCTTCGACTTCCCTTAATCCTCATGAAATGAGCGTTACCATGAGTGAGAGTAAGAAGTCCTCCAGCTAGACATTATTTCGAAATAAAGGGTTGTAGTGTAGATGCACACTATGTTGTTTCGGAATAACATCAGTTACTCTGAAATAACGCTGCTGTGTAGACGTACCCTAGATGTCCTGGTCTGCAGTATAACCAGAAGACTGAATTTATGGTTCTGATGAAAACCAAACTAAATTGTATTCTGTTTCACTTGGACACATTTTTATTTGATATGCAATCTGTTATGCTAAATATATGTAGAAATACATTTTAAGTATAAAAACAAAACAAAATCCCTCAATTTTACCCCTCCAAGATAGCAACAATAATAACGAAAAAAAAAGACCACTAACTATAATTATGCTCTTAAGGATCTTTTTTAGATCAGTTGCCCATGGCTGAGGGCATGTCTTCACTATGGCTATGTCTAGACTGCAAGCCTCTTTCGAAAGAGGCTTTTTCGAAAGATACTTTTGAAAAAGCCTCTTTCGAAAAAGTGCGTCTAGACTACAACCAGTATTTTCGAAAAAGCAAGCCACTTTTTCAAAAGAGAGCACCCAGGCAGTCTGGATGCTCTCTTTTGAAAAAGCACAGTTTGCATTACATTGCGCCTTTTTTCGAAAGAGCACTTTCGAAAAAAGGCGTCCTTCCTCGTAAAATGAGGTTTTCCACGGTCGAAAAAACTGCCGTGTTCTTTTGATTTACTTTTGAAAGAACATGGCAGCAGTCTAGACCCACCCTATGGGCTGGATCAATGACAGAAATTGGTCCAGCAGGGGGTATTCTGGCAGCCAGAAATCAGACAGTTGTGAGGGGCCCTGGACATTCTATTGGCCAAATCAGCTCTGATGGAAGCAGGGGTGAAGGAGCCACGGTAGGTGTAGTGGTTCTGTGGCACTGATCGGTCCCTTGTGTTAGCAAAATCCCCAGAGAAGATAGCTTTGAAGGCATCACTGTGCTAGCAAAGTAAAAAAGTTACTGTACTGTGGGGCATAATCCAGATTTTTGCATCCCTTGGGGGAAAAAAATTGAGATTTCTTTTTAAAGCAGTGTTAATTCTTTCACATGCAGTCAGCCCTGAAATCCTGTGGAACTGGCCAACATTTGTGGAGGGGGTTCACCTACTATATCTCCCTCCATCTTCATCAGGGTACTGAATTTATTTTTAAAGGGGAACTTCTCCTATCAAGCTGTCTATAATCAGGGATGCTGGCTCAGCAAAGTATTGAAATCTGTATTCAGGTCCAAAGGAGCTGAAGTGCAGACTTCAAAGTTTGCTGAGCTGACTTCCCTGAGCATCCAAACCTCTGATCATTTGAAGACTCTGAGTGTCCCACAAGACCTTTGGATAATTGAGGTTCTTTTGTCATCTCTTCAGTTCCTATTTTTCTGGCACCTACATTATGTCACAGATTATATTAATAAAAGATTGGCTGAATTGTACATCCTATTTGCTGTTTGAACCTGAATTCTTCAAAATTTGTCGGCCTGAAGTGAGACACTTCAAAAAATCACCTGATTTCTCAGGTCCTGAATACCTTCAGCTCCCACTGGTAAATAGTGTGGATTGGGCATGAATCTAATTGTCTCACTTTACTCACCCTGAGGCAATGTCTACACAGCAGCGTTATTTTGGAATAACTGACGTTATGCCGAAATAACAAAATCCACATCTATACTATAAGCAGTTATTTTGACATTAAGTCTAAATAATGTCGAGATGGAGGATTCCTTACTCCAAGTCCTGTAACACTCATAGTACGAGGAGTAAGGGAAATCGGAGGAAGAGTGCTCTTTCTTAGACTTCCTGCTGTGTAGAAAGCGCCAAAAGCCAAAATAAGCTATTTTAACTTTAGCTACGCAATTGACATAGCTCAAGTTGCGTAGCTTATTTCTGCTTTAGCCCTGCTGTGAGTTTAACAATGTAAATATGTCTAACCTACATTATATTTTCTGTGTCATGATTACAGAGAGAACCGCACCTCATATGCTTTTGCAGTCCATTTTGAATGACAGTGAGAGATTTTGAACCATTTTCTCTAAGGGACGGAAACAGGTTGTTCATCCACTCTTAGATCAGACTTCTGGGATGCTGCTCCTGATTTTCCAATATTATTAACATGACAGGCCTCAAACCTGCTTCTTCAAACCAAACATTGTTTATTCAACCAAAGGTACATCTTCAAAGAAAAAAGGTTAGGGTCTCATCTATACCATATCATTTCCCTTACAGTTTGGGGAAGCTTGGCAAAGGATAAAATGTTAATGATGACTGGTGGGTTGAGATTCAGAGACTTGCTTATCGGTGTACACAGTCAGCAAGGTGTTCACTGCAATATGCAAACTGTCAGAGCAATACTGTCAGGCATGGTTTTGAAAAGGTACCCAGAAGCTGTACTCACAGCTGCTATTCCAGTGAGCAGATTGGTTTTTGAACACTAGCGTTGATGTTATGGATGTTAGAATAGAAAAGCATATACAGCATACTATTACAAAGTACCACAACATGCTAACACCCCCTTAACCTGTAACGCTACTGTGAAGTTGAAAATTGGTAGGTTTTCTGTGTACCATGCATTGCAGATGTTTTTTAGCTTCTTGCCTACATTATCCAATAACAAAAACACGTAGACAAAATTATAAACTTTGCTCCAAGTGATTAAAATGTGAAGATGTGAGAATCCACATACATTGAGATGAAGGAGGCAGCACACAACAAGGAGGAAGAGGGGCTCTTGTTCACAGGCAGCTACAAAAAAATCTTGCCTGTTTCTTGTCCTCCTGTGGTTGAGTGTTGGGGTTCAAAGCTGCCAGGTGCATTGGAGGGATCAGCTCAGCTCCCACATTCTCAATGCCTGTTCCAGGGCTAGCACGGGGCATGCCTTTGGGAACAAGTGTGGGGTTACAGTGGGGAACATCTGTTTAAGTTCTCAGTTCCCTGTTTTACTCAAGGTCTGCAGAATATGGTTGGATCATAGTTGAGGGTGCTGTATTGTCTGTCTCCTGGCCTAACAGCAGACAATACAGCTTCCAGGATTATTGCCACCAGGAGTTGCTTCTGCAGGTTCCTGTCTTTCTCCATAGTGTCTTTGGTCATTGCAATGCTATCCCAGAGCACTTCAATGGTATCTCTGAATATCTGCCTGACTGTCCCCTCCCTTCAGACTTCAAAACAACACTTCTCTACTTTTTGCCATTTTTTCTGTGAGTCTGTAAGCAGGGCTAAACACATCTCTTTTTTGGATCTCCATTTATCCTCCCCTCAGGTTAGCCAACCATTTTGCCATTTGTAAAGGCTTCCTCCTTCAGGGCCTCACCACTACAGATGCAGTGACTGGGAGATGGAGAGAAAAAGAACAAGCAGTTAACGTTCATGTTACCCCTATGTCCATAGTAGCAATGATAGTATTTTTAATCCTCTGTTTCTAAATTTTATCCCTTGAGAATCACTTCAGTCTTGGGAGACCTGAGAGATAGGAAATTGTGTGTGCATAGGGGGCCAGACTGGAAAGCTGAGATCTTGTGTGCTTAGTGTGGGGTTGCAGCTTATGCTGTGCCCTCTTGGGGTGTGTCTAGACTACATGGTTCCATCGACAGAGCCATGTAGATGAGGCAGGATGCATAAAGGATCTGCCGACAAAGGGTTCTGGGGTTGGCAGATCCCCGTCTAGACTGCCGCACTGTGCCGACAAATAGCTGATCGGCAGAGCGCGGGGGCCATTTTGATTTAAATGAAGCGGCGATTATTTAAATCGCTGCTTCATTTCCCTTTGTCGAGTAAACTAATCTACATGGCTCCGTCGACGGAGCCATGTAGTCTAAACGTACCTTTGGTGTTTGTATGGGTGGCATCTGTTCTTGGATGTAGTGTTCTGGTGGGCTGAATTGGGAATTAGGCGGTGACTGGAGGTGCGGGGGTGAGGAGTAATCCCCTTTGCTTCCCCTTTAGGCTGTCCCAATGCTTAACTAATGATACTGTGGTGGATGACTAAGGTGGAGAAGGGGCTTACTCAAAAGGGCAAAGGCCAGACCAACAACATATGCTCTGATGGTGTTTACCTCCCCTTCAGAGGTGCTGCAGGAGTAGAAAGTAGTCATGGACTATGCCAGAAGCCAAGATCATGCTGCCATGCCACTGAATATCCATACTAAAACTGAGCAATCCCTAAAGTCTAAGATTATGCTTTAACACCTCTGAAGAGATGCAGAAAATGAGGAGAAAAATATACCGGGTCTGTACAGATTGTTTGAAGCCTTAATGGCTCCCAGACTTTTTCTGTGAAAAATGTAAGCCCATGAAAAGTCATTATGCCTGTTTTGTCTCCTTGACTGCATTAACAATGAAATGGCTGTTGATATGCATAAACTGAGTAATTTAGAGTAGTGCGGCTATGCAACCCCTCACCTAATCTTCTTTTCCTGTATGAAACCTTGTTTGCAGCACGACGACAGGTTATATATACCTCAACTGGGAGCATTAGCCTTATTTTCTGCATGGGCATGCCAGGCCTGTGCCTACATATAACTCAGGTAAAACATGAAAACAAACCACAACTTTTCTTTTCCACTAACAGTTACCTCAGTAAACTTACTAACTTTGCATAATTAATAGTTTTGTGATTTGATTCAGAGGGCCGGAGAGTGAGGTTGAGGCTGTGCCATGCAGATGCCATTTTTAGCCTGAAAATGGGACAGGGTTGGACCGTGTTCAGTGGGCAGGAGAGATGCAGAGAGGAAAAGGAAGAAAGTAGTTGGGTATGTACCTCAGTGGCATGGGTTTGTAAGCAGTATGAGTCTTAGTTTGGGATTATTCAGCCTGGCTGCCATTTTGAACACAAGTCCAGGAAGTTGGAAGGAAGAAGGATAGCACTCAGTGAGCGAGAGAGGGAGGTGGGGTCTGAAGACTTGGAAAGGCTCACATCCTTCCATAACAGCCATAGCCATGAGGCACCTGAGACAGAATTTAACATAGCTGTCGAGCATAATCAAATTATAAAGATACATACATGCTGAGGATCCCTTGAGAAGATAATCTTAGCTGTCCCAGGATGGGTTTGAGGCTGAATTCAAGTTGGCTTCTTACATGACTACCTTCAGCATCTTGCATTCTGAGAAGACCTCTTTGCTGTTCTACTCCTTCCATGAATCCTTGGGGGCAACAGGGAAACCACAAGACTGGGTTCTGTAGTGGCATGCCGTGCCACCAATAATCCCATTCAGCTTCTCATAGAGTGGACAGGGCAAATGGGCATCCCACAACTTGTTTCTGCTTTCCCTAGTTTTCTTGTAAATTCTTGAGCTTATTACACAACTGATCGGTGTCCTGGTTGTGACCCTTCTAGGCCATCTGCTAAGCAATGTCCTTAAAAAGTTTCTTATTACAGTGGCTTGTCACAAGAGGTTGCTATACTGTTGCCTCTCATGTGGTAAGGAGATCAAGGAAGTTATACCATGCCTTCAAGTGACTGCTTGAACCATGGTATAACAACACTGTTGGAATAATATCACTGTAATGCAGATATATCAAATTCAGGAACACATGTATGGATCCAGGCCCTGTGCCTGGTTTTAAGAGGTGGAGGGGACATTTGGTCAGTATGACCCCAGAGCAGTGGCGGGCACACAGGTAAACAGTTTGGTCAGAAACACAAAGCAGCATGGGATAGCAGTTGGAGTACTGCCAAAGTAAGATGCAGAGGGATTGCATGTGCATGAACAATAGTCCACATTAACTCAATTCAAAGCGAATTTGCTCTACTTTGAAAGAAGAGTCCAGAATTTCCAGCAAATAGAGAGTCAGTGCATTTTAATGGTTTGTGGTATGTGCATAGACACATTTTTAATGTGCACCAACATGCATTAGTGCAAATGAAACCCCACCAAGTAGTCACACCCTCAGAGACACCTTCTGAGTCACAAAGCCTACCTTTGGTTCTTCCTTGCTCCTGAAGGAAAATGTTATACTGCTGGACTATACTATCAGTGAACTATGGCTCATCACAGAGTGAGCCAGGTACTCCAAACAGTTGTTATGGAGATATTAGGGATTCTTTCTCCATCCATCATTCACCCTTTTGATGCAAGGAGGGCATGAACTAGCGAGGAGCATTACTTACCATGACACAGTTTTAGCCAACATCAAGGTAAATGTTTTGAGGTAAAAGCGTTAGAAGGTTTCTCCCTCTTACTTTCACGAGGGTGCACACAGTCCAAATCTCAATCTAGCCCAATACACATTGCAGAAAGTGCCCCCTATCTACAGTGCATGTTTCTTTGAGTGGTAGCACATTTCCTTCTCCACAATATGCCATACCAATATTTATCAAATCAAAGTGGTTTTTAATTGGAAGTAATTTTCTTCATAAAAAAGTCATTAAAAGGAGGTGAATCATCATTAAATAAAACATATCCCTCTTGTGCTGTCACATTTACTCATTGTAATAAGATTTTTGGCCTGGAAGCCACCTATGAGATTGAGCTCTGCAACAGATGTTTGCCTTTGCCACTGGGTCTTCGGTGCGATTAAAAAAATAAAAATGAAACCAAGAAACCCTCCCTGAATATTCCATGTTTAGAATAAACAGAAACAATCCTTAGTCATTTTATGAGAAGCTGATGCTCAAACATAGGACACATAGAGGCTACGTCTAGACTGGCATGATTTTCCGGAAATGCTTTTAACGGAAAAGTTTTCCGTTAAAAGCATTTTCGGAAAAGAGCATCTAGATTGGCATGGGACGCTTTTCCGCAAAAGCACTTTTTGCGGAAAAGCGTCCGTAATCTAGACGTTGCTTTAAAAAGCCCGATCGCCATTTTCGCGATCGGGGTTTTTTTGCGCAAAACAAATCTGAGCTGTCTACACTGGCCCTTTTGCGCAAAAGTTTTGCGCAAAAGGGACTTTTGCCCGAACGGGAGCAGCATAGTATTTCCGCAAGAAGCACTGATTTCTTACAGTAGGAAGTCAGTGCTCTTGCGCAAATTCAAGCGGCCAGTGTAGACAGCTGGCAAGTTTTTCCGCAAAAGCGGCTGCTTTTGCGGAAAAGCTTGCCAGTCTAGACACAGCCAGAATGTATTTGTATTTAGAAGAATCCTATTGGCAACAAAGCATTTTTTAAACATTCTATGAAGCTGATAAGGGTTTTTTTTAAGCACATTCAAAAGGCTAAAAGCCATTTTTATTTTAAGGACTAGATTTTGATAGCTTTACTTGTCTTCAGAAGCACTCCAGATCTGAAGTGGCCCCATTGGCCTACATTTTTAGAAAATGACTAGTGATTTTGGGAGCATCAGTTTTTAAGTACAAAATTTCAGATGTCTTGAAGAGCCATGATTTTCAGAGAGTGCTAATCACTCACCCAGAATCTGTATTTATAAAGTAGCCCATTTGCTTTCTGCCAAGTTACCTGGAATGCTGGATCAGCGATTAAAAACCAGTCCGAATTATAAACTTGCCAAACACTTATTAAACATGATAGAATAAAATGAGCAGACAAATTAAAAGTGGGCAAAATATTGTGACGTGTGTTATGTAGAAAGTCAGACTAGATTATCAGAATGATCTCTTCTTGCCTTAAAGTCTATGCAGGAAACAATGAATTTCAATTTTCCAATGCATTTAAATGTGGAATATTAGGAAAAATATGGGAGTTGTTGGAAGAGAGTGAGAACAGAAAAATGGGTCATAGGAGGGCATTAGAGGAGCATAAAGTGTAAGCAATCTTTGGAGCTTACACTTCTATTTGGTTAGTTATTTGCTTGTTTTTCCCTTCAAACTCAAAACGAGCCAGAGTACACTAATGATATCAGAAATATTGCAATTACAGTGGTGATTATAGGGCACTGGGTTGGGAGGACACCCATAGAATACCATTCCTTGCTGCCTGTTATATCTAGTTGAGTGGACATGTACACCATACCATTACTCAAAGTATGCATATATAAAGCTAGTTGAGCTCTCTCATTAAACTGTTGAAAAATTTAGACTTTTAACCCCTCATATCATAATTCTTACTGCAGAAGGTTGCAGAGTCTAAAAACTACAAAGAAATTTGTTATAAAGCCATAACTGAGCAGAATAAAAAAATCCCAAAGCAAAATCCATTTCAATTAATTCCCAAAGAATATATTTGCAAAGGACCACAGTTAGTTCTGATCTATTAAAACCACACTTTTATGTAATTATTTTTACAGAATCTCTCAGAGAATGCTGAATGAGTGAACAAAGTACATATTGTTAAACATACCTGTGGATAAATTAATTGAATGCATATCGGCTGCATCTATCTCTCTCACTGAATTTAAAAACAGTTAAGTGTATCTATCAGTAGAACATGCTACGGTGATATGTTCAAACTGAAGTATCAACATGCACCTTCCTCTCATGTTAAAAAAAAAAGAAGAAATTGTCACATGATTTATGACACAAAAAGTTATCAGGATTATTGTCAGAAGGATGAAAAATTGCAGCTCTGTGTTAGAAAAAGTAATTTTTAGATTAATTATACCCTAGATACAGAAAAATTGATGAGAGAGATTTTTGAGGTTTCTTATTTTGAAGATACGTGGTTTCAAAGCAGAAGTTACATTAATTCTAAGATATTCCTTGGCTTCAACAGTCACTTTACCAAAAAATAAGTTACATTGTTCCATGCTTTTTCTAGAGGAGAAGAACATAAATCAAGCTATGGATATTTAAATCAATCGTCTTCCATTTTAATTCTCGTCTTTTTAACATGATGCTTCCTACATATAGAAACAAAGAATGGCCCCAGATTCTTGCCCCTTAGCTGATGACTTTGTCTAAATATTGTGACATTATTTCTTCTCTCTGACATTATAAAATATAATTTCCTTTCAGTCAAGGTACTTATACAACGAGGGCTATAAATGCTAACCAAGCAAATCTATAATAGATGCAGTCTTGAATGGTCAGTGCACTAAGTCAAATCCTCCATAGTGCCCCCAGTTGTATTACTGAACCATTTATTTCTATCCATGGGTCAAATAGAAATGGCAGTGACCTCAATGTAAACATGTGACTAGTTCCATTGACTTCAATGGCACTAGTCCTGGAGTCCTCTGTGAAAAGCGGAGTTCATGCTTGAATGTTTTTCTGAACAAGGATAGATTTATGCACCTAAAATTCTGCATATGCCTCATTGTTTGCTGAGCTAGAGCCCTTACACTTAAATATTAGCACACTGTGGACACAAATGCAATAGCAATTCAGCGCCCTGATATGCTACAATGTGTCGATGGTATAACAGATCTAAACCCTGCCATCCCTGGATAGGCTGCTATATAATTAAGTACGGTGGAATTTGCCTGTTCCACAGGATCCATGTGTTTGCTGGTTTGCATTTGAAGGACAGCAGAATACAGGCTTGCCAATTTTTCGACCAACTATATCCCTTTGCACTCAAACCACTTGTGGTCATCGAACACAATGAAGCACATTAGGCAAACATGTCTGCTAAAACCCTCTTGAGAGGTATGGCATGATTCCATCTGCATGCCGATAGCCCATTCATCCTGTTGTACTCTTGTACAAAAATCTATATCGGTGCACGCAACCTTTTTCTTCCAGTGGACCCGCAGCACAGGATTTAGCCCTGTAATTATAATCAAGCTGGGAAATAATATAGAGGCATGTCCTTGTAATAAGCCAGATATATAGCTGTATGGAACTCTTCAACAATTCTGTGTCTAGCTAGTACCTCTCTATAGATTTATGACAAACATGTATTTCATCAGCACATAGGCTCATGGTTCCTTTGTCCAACACTATAATTCTAACAAAACAAGCCAGAATAATGAGCTGAGAGCACAATGATGTTGCAATCAGTTAGGCCTATTCAGAATCCATCCAGCTGTCGCCATGCTTAACCATGCACTCACACATACCAGAATGCAGAGGAAACTTGTGATCTTTGGCACGGGGAAAGCTCCATCACACATTCAATGGTGATTAAAAGACTATTTCCTCATTTGGGTCTTCAGTGAGGTGTGCTTTTTCAAGTCAGGTCAACTACATTTCAGCTGCATTTGTTCAGGGTTTCTTTTTTCCTCCATACGGAGATGCATTTTTAAAATATTCTATCAAACTAATATGTAGTGCCTAGACACCCTTTTCTGCAGTTTTTATAGCACTCATATGGAATCTGAACTGTTACCCCTTACAGGTTGCCAACACAAGTTTGTGTTGTTCAGGTGTTAAAAGTGGAATTAACACTTACCTGGCAGGCTGAAGGTACTAATTTGTCACAGATTGTGGGCTAGTTCCTGGTGCACATTAATGCTGTGCTATTCCAAATGGGACTATATTAACACGTAATGGGAAATGTTTAGCGAGAGAGAGCAGGGTACACACATGCCAGTTAATTCACAATTAGTGTGGACTAAGGCCTGGGCTGGTGACCAGTATTTCCTCTAAGCTGCCTGGCAGTACAGCTTCACAGGTGATTAATCAGCCCCGCCCATTCAGTCAGCTCTGTGCAAGGAGCCCTGAGCCTCTGACTGGGTGGGGCTGATTAATCATCTGTGAAGCTGTGCTGCCGCACAGCTTAGAGGGAACACTGCTGATGACAGACTTCGCTGGACCCTGTGCAGTGTGGGTAGGGGGTAGCGGGGCTTGGCTCCATGCCCCTTAAAGGGACATGGGGCAGTTAGCCCTGAGCACCTCCTGGACTGCACCAAACCTCCCCCAGTCAGCCCTCAGCATTGCCTGGCCAGCTCTGTATGGGGCTCTGGTGGCGATGATAGGGCCCGTGGCTCCAGCTGCCTCTGCTACTGTGGTAATGGTGACAGCGGCCCAGAACCCCAAGCTCCTTTAGATCCCTGGGCCCTGTGGCAACTGCTCCTCTTTTTTCGTCTCCCCTGCCCTCATCAGTAGCCCTGCTAAGATCACCTCAGCTGAGATAAATCAGCTGACTTCAGTGGAGCTTAGCAGATTTAACCCAGGTGACAATTTAGCCCACCGAATGTGGTTGACTCCTTTGCCCATTTAACATTCTCCATCACTATTGGCTTTATAACCTTTGCCCTGACAGACGTCTGTGGCTATATCTGGAGATGTCCCATTCATCTCTTTAGCCCCTTCACACTACCTACGTTTTGGTTAGCTTTACAGTAAAAAAATCCAGGGAAGGGGTATAATGATATCCTTCGTTTGGCCAAATGATATTTTCTTTTCCAGAACCTTTGCACTTTGTGTGCATGGGACGTGTAACAATTTCATATCCCTTTCATGACCATGGAAGAACCATTTTCACATGGAAATGGAGACAAGTCACCAAATCACCACAGATGTATTTAGGAAGGATTTAGGGCTGGTTACTCGGCAGGTTTGAGTCAGCATAGTGTTTATGGCATAAGATGTTCTGCTTTACCTTTAGGAGGGTGCAGTAGGGTGACATTTGTGAAAAGTATTGGGCATTTGCCTACCTTTACTCCCACAAAGCACTGAAGTCAGTGACCACTTAGAAAAGGTAGGCCGATACTGAGTGCTTTAGAAAATTCCACTGATATTGTTCAGGCTAAATTAGGGCTTTGAAGAAAGTTGATTCCAATGAGATAAAGGAACCACCTAAATTTGTATTTGGACCTGAGGCTTTATTTACTTGGATCCAATTATATTGTTTTGATAGAGCGCCCTACAAGGCGCTTGAGGGACTAGCGGAGATTAAGCTCTGATTTTAAATTTCATTTTAGGGATGGTTCTTCAGTTTAAATCAGTTGACTCAGTTTCGTCTTTATATTCCTTTGATATCTCATCCTCATGAAATATTGTCTGGAAAAGAAAACTAAACCAAACAAAAACTAGGACATGAATGCAAGGCCAAGAATGAGGAATAGACAAGAATACCTGGAAATCCACAGAAGAGGGATTTGCAGCTCACTGACAAGCTTTCTCTTGCTCCCACATCCATAGGACGTTTGGATGGGCCTTGGTTGGGGAGCGAGGTCTGAGCGTGTGTGAAAATGCCAGGAAATAACTGCTTTACATGAATCTACTCCCTTCAAATACAACAAACAGTGGTAGATTTGCAGTGGATATCCAGGTACTTGAGTTAATGCTACTAGAAGCTGTATCAATCCCCCCCCTGCAGCTGCTGCCTGCTTGCAAATACAATGCAGCATGCCAGTCAATGGCTTTCAGAGGGAAAGCATAATCTAGAAATGGGCACTGGGGAATGGTATCCCTTTGTGCCAATTCCCCAGTGTCTTCAGAAATGGACTGAGTGCTCCTCTCACAATCAGGTGAACACTTCCTCCCCCACAAAGGAATCTTATAGACTCTTCCAGATTTTCCCAACCCCCCTCCATGGATTTTTCTGCAGGAGGAGTGTCCTTAGGCACAAAATAGGAGGAAGATGGCTTATTGTGGAGGCACTGGGCAAGGACTTAGAAAAATTGAGTTCCATTCTCAGCTCTGACACAACATTGCTATGTGAATTTGAGCACATCTCTTTCACCTTTGTGCCTCAGAGCCACTGCTGTAAGAAGAGGGAGTGATAATTCCCCCACTTTTTAAAAGAAATCTTATCTACTTGGATTATTAGGTCATCAGTGCGGGGACTGTATTATATATAATATATAGCAGGATGGGTCTCCCATCCTGATTGGGGCTTCCAGGCACATCTACAATATAAACAATTATGACAACATTATGTACTATATCAGTGTTGTCAGACAGGGAGTAAAGTTCACCTCTCAGTCATGCTGGTGTAAATCAAGTGTAATTCCACTGAAGTTAAAGGAAGATTGATGAGAGAGGAGAATCAGATCCAACAGTTTCTTCTGCCTAGTCTTTTGGAAAACTGAAGTTAAAGCCATAATTTTTACGCTTGCTATTTTCCCCCAGTATCATAATTTCATAAATCTTGACTAAGGAACTGGGAGCCTCATAAATACTGCACTTGCTTTCTCAGTGAGATCTGTGATAGTCTAAAACTATTCACAGTGTTATTTTTTCAGATGGGTACATCTACACTGTGGGGTTTTTCCGGAATATCTCCGGTATCCCAGAAAATTTTGCCGCGTCCAAGGAACATGTTTGCTCTTCCACTTTTTTTTGCAGAAGAGCAAAAGCGTTCTTTTGGGGAGCCCTGTGTAACTCTTCTGCCAGGTAGTGCCAGTAGCAGCCAGAGCTGGGTTCAATATCTAAGGGTCCCTTTTCATCCATCTCACACAGAACCGGCTCGAGCCCCCACCCAGTATCCTGGGAAATTCACACACCCCTGGGTGCTTCTGAGAGGCAATGCTTCCCCACTTGCAAGCACAGAGTCTGAGTGTAGAAAAGAAACTTTTAATGAAAGAGGGAGAGAGGTTACATGGCATTAGCTCGGGAAAATACCACAAACAGAGTTCATAACCCCGCACGAGTAACCGTCCCAGCTCAAATAGATTGAGCAATGTCCTTTGCCTCTCAGGCTTACTAGTCCAACAATGTAAGGGTCCCATTCACTTACCCAAACTTTCTCCATACCTCACTTCAAATGCCACACTTACAGCTCTGTCCAGTCAGTGCGGACCCTGACACATCACCCTGACGACTCCACTCATTGAGCCTGAGGCCATGCCACCTTTGTGCTGCTCCTGTGGTCCGCTAGCTCTGCCAGCTGCTTCTTCTGCTGGCCGCCTGCTGCTGCTCCTACAGGCCACCCACTGGTTGCTCCCACTGGTCGCTTTGCTGGCTGCAGTGGGTCTGGCTCCAGGCCAAACCAGTGACCTCAGCTCTTAGTGATTTCAACTCTTTAGCCACCACCTAGGCTGGCAAAAGATTCCAGCTCCCACTGGAATAACACAAAAAGACTCCTGATGGAGTCTGCTTTAGGGCTGTCCTTACAACGGGTGGGAGGGGTGGGGGAGAAAAAGGCAGGTTGAACCAGTATTACAGCTCACACCTGTCAGGCATGAAGCAGGCTGGCTCAAGCCCTTTCCCCCAAACTCAGTTCACTCAACTCTGGAACGGGGGAGGCTTGTTTATCTGAGACCCCTTACAATGATAGTGTCTCTCCTGCAAGCACTGGTGTCATGTTTTACAGTTCCCACATTTAGGGGCAGCATGGTTTGTGACTCCACAACAGCCCAAATTAGTTACAATACATCACATTCCATTCTAAAAAACGATCCTCCATCAGCCCTGCGTGAATTGGATTTACATAATGACACCCCAGATTCCTTCCCCATCCCAGCATGAGCTGTATTTACATATCAACAGTTAATTATCTTGCAGGGCTAAACAACTTCAGCTGGCTGCATTGCAAACAGTCCTTCAGACTCCTGGTTTACATCTGTATACTTCGTTCTACGAGGGATAAGGGCTCTGCCGAAAGAGGAGGCTTTTCTGCCATTTGGCCCCATCTAGATGGGGCCAAATGGCAGAAAAGCCTCTTCCAGAAAATTGACTAGAAAAAGCTACGCAAATTGTGGAGCTCAATTTGCATAGCTTTTTCCAACCCCAAACAAACCTATAGTGTAGATCTAGCCATAATGTAGTGAATGTAATTTTAAAATAATTTCAGTGGGACCAGGATTGGGCCCTAAAGATACTTTTAATCAATAGGTGGGTTTTTTTTTTTTGATGACATGATTACTGTTGAAAAGGACAGACACGGTAAGATTTTCTACTGTTTTCTGAAAAAAAAGAAAAGCCACTTGAGGTACATGAGAGTAGTGGTGGATAATTAGGTATTGGCAATCTGGGGGAGAGAAAACCTTGTTCAGCAACATAATACAATTATACAAAAGCTCTCAGAAAAAGAATCTGATCTACAGAGGAGAATGGGAAGTGCTTGTGATTCTTAGGGGAGGAGTCCATACAAAACAGAAAGAATAGAGACAACCCCCCATGTTTAAATCTATAGGAGGTATGGACTAGCCCATCCATTTGCACTTGCTGAGTAGCCAGATAAACTTCTTTCAAATGTCAATCCATTTTACAGAAAAAAAACTTTAAAGAAGCTGCTGTCACTCTTGATCTTGACAGGCACTTGCATGTAGGTGCATGTAGTTGGGATTGGTCCTGCCTTGGGCAGGGGGCTGGACTTGATGACCTCCTGATGTCTCTTCCAGCTCTAAGATTCAATATTCTATGTGATTGGCTTGGTCAGGAAGATTTGTGCACATCAGAGTAAATGAGACTCTTTAGAGAATATTTGTTTTCTGAATAAGAGAAAACATCCAGCTGAATAAGCTCTTGGCCAATTGTTGGTAGTCAGTTAATCAAGATTTAAAAAAAAAAAAAGAGTTCCAAATATTTTGGAGAAATGGTTTAATTTCAACCATGCTCAGACTGAACCCTGCCAGGTTTCCATCAGAAACATGCACAACTGCCTCCGAGACTGCATCAGAGTCAGGGAACCAGGACTTTAAGCTCTGATCTACATGAGGGCATTATTTCGAAATAACCCCCTTATGTCAAACATATAAGTGGAGCATCCACATGACCAAGCCTGTTATTTTGAAATACCGGGCTGCTCATTTTGAAATCTGTACTCCTGCTTTTCTCAGGGAATAATGCTAATTTTGAAATTGTTATTTTGAAATAGCATTAGTGTGGACGTTCTGGTGTTGCTCATTCGAAATAATTGGCCTCCGGAAGCCTCTTGCAGCTGCAGTTCATAGAATCATAGAGCTGGAAGAGATCTCAGGAGGTCATCAAGTCCAGCCCCCTGCCCAAGGCAGGACCAATCTTAACTAAATCAACCCAGCCAGGGCTTTGTCAAGCCAAGACTTAAAAACGTCTAGGGATGGAGATTCTACCACCTCCCTAATGCACCCTAATATACCATTAGCCTTCCTGGCTACAAGGGCACACTGTTGACTCATATCCAGCTTCTCATCCACTGTAATCCACGGGTCCTTTTCTGCTGAACTGTCACTTAGCCATTCAGCCCCCAGCCTGTAACAATGCTTGGGATTCTTCCGTCCCAAGTGCAGGACTCTACACTTGTCCTTGTTTAACCTCATCAGATTTCCTTTGGCCCAATCCTCTAATCTGTCCAGGTCACTCTGGACCCTATCCCTGCCCTCCAGCGTATCTACCTCTCCCCCTAGCTTAGTGTCATCTGCAAACTTGCTGAGGGTGCAATCCATCCCCTCATCCAGGTCATTAATAAAGATGTTGAACAAAACCGGTCCAAGAACCGATCCTTGGGGCACTCCGCTAGAAACCAACTGCCAACCTGACATCGAGCCGTTGATCACTACCCGTTGGGCCCGACAGTCTAGCCAGCTTTCTATTCATCTTACATTCCATTTATCCAATCCATACCTCCTTAACTTGTTGGCAAGAATATTGTGAGAGACCGTATCAAAAGCTTTGCTAAAGTCAAGGTATATCACATCCACTGACTTTCCCATATCCACAGAGCCAGTTACCTCATCATAGAAGCTAATCAGATTGGTCAGGCACGACTTGCCCTTCGTGAATCCATGTTGACTATTCCTGATCACTTTGCCCTCTTCCAAGTGCTTCAAAATGGATTCCTTGAGGATCCCCCCTCCATGATTTTTCCGGGGACTGAGGTAAGGATGACTGGTCTGTAGTTCCCTGGATTGTCCTTCTTCCCTTTTTTAAAGATGGGCACAACATTTGCCTTTTTCCAATTATCCGGGATCTCTCCCAATCTCCACAAGTTTTCAAATATAATGGCCAAAGACTCCGCAATGACATTTTCCAACTCCCCTCAGTACCTTCGGATGCATTAAATCCGGACCCATGGATTTGTGTATATTTAGCTTTTCTAAATAGTTCCTAACTTGTTCTTTCCCCACCAAGGGCTGTCCACCTCCTTCCCAAACTGTGTTGCCTAGTGCATTTGTCCATGAAGACAGAGGCAAAGAAAGCATTGAGTACAGTTCTGTCCACCTGGCAGCTCCACTGCACCCCTTGTCCTGCGGAGTTTAAAACTCCAGGCAGCAGAAGAAGGGCTTGTCCCACGTGGTGAGCTGTGAAAGCCCCATGTGACACAGCAGCAACCGAGGCAGCTATGAGTGACTCCAATGCTCCCACAAAGTCTCCCATGGCTGCCAGCACTGCAGCTGCTCCCTCGGCTGCCACTGGCCAGGGATGCAGGAAAGCTCCGCTGTGGACTGGTGTGGAGATCCCAGACTTCATGCAATAGTGCCTTTTTTCGAAAGATGACTTTCGAAAAAAGGCGCTATTCTTCATAGAATGAGGTTTACCGCCGTCAGCAAAACCGCCGTGTTCTTTCAATTTACTGTCGACAGAACGCGGCAGTAGTCTAGATGCAGGTAATGTTTTTTCGAAAAAAGGCCACTTGTGCCCTCCCCATAGTGTTTCTGAGGGCTCTAAATCCGACACAGGCTCCAATCTGTGTGGACATGGTATTTCGGACTACTTCTAACTATTTTCAATGCTTCCCCTTAAAGGGTTTGCGCTATTTCGATTTTGTTTAATTGGGAGTTATTAAATTGTTTTTTTTAGTAATTTTGAAATAATTTCCTAGTGTAGACATGTGCTCAGAATCCACAGCACTTGGGCAGGAGAACAGCACTGGAGACAGGACTCCATTCCCCTTTGCAGAGAATGTCAAAATGTTTAGATTTTCTTCCAAATCAGAATAAAATCCAGTTTTGAAATATTTGAATTCTTCATGAAATGGACTTGCCTTTCTCAGTCCAGCTCCACGTGTAAGCTCAGGTCCCAGTGTAAAATCTTAGCCCTACTGAATGTAGTCACAGGACTTTCAGTGAGGGCAAGATTTCACTCCTACACTTTTTTCCTACTTTGGTGAAGATCGTTTTCCAGATTGAAATATTTCAGCACAATACTTCATACAGGTAAAGATGGCTTTCTTGGCCCCATACCCCTTTTGATTTGTTCAGTATGTAAAGCCTACGTACCCAGGTTTTCGGCAGGTGAGGTTGAACCTGGAGTCTTAGGGGCCAAAAGCCAACTAGCTCTTAGTTAATGCTGTAGCGCAGACTTCACTTTCCCTGTGTCAGGGTGCGTCTAAACTGCACCGTATCTCGAAATAAGCTACGCCATTTGAGCTACGCAAATTGCGTAGCTTGTTTCAAGTCAATTTCGAAATAGCTTATTTTGAAATTTGGCACTGTCTACACAGCACTTATTTTGAAATAAATCGCTATTCTGAAACATCCCTTACTCCTCGTGGAATGAGGTTTTCAGGGACATTGGAATAGCAAGCCTGTTATATTTCAAAATAATGGGCATGCTCAAAAGATGTGGAATAGCTATTTCGGGATACCTCCAGTATTCTGAAATAGCGCTGCAGTGTAGACCTAGCCTCAGGGGTCTCAGTGCCTCTGAGCTACAAACACAAAGATGCAACCTGTCAGTGAAACATAGGGATTTCATTCCTGTAATTGAACTACATGTTTAACAGCAATGGAACTTTTGATGTAAAGCTGTGCTTTTAGCCAAGGCACGGATGAAACTATTAGAATAATTCGCTCTAGGTTCTGAAGTATTCAAAGACTTGTGCTGATAAATTATTAGTCACTTTAAATCAAGTCACAATAGGTCACAATTCATATAGTTGGAAAAATATTGTAGTCTAAAACTTTCTCCTTTCCCCCCCAACAATAACAACAACAAAAAACTATAGTGTGTTTCCATATGTGGCTTTGCTTTGGCTCATCAGCCCACTAGCACTCTGAAACTAATCTGCCAGTTTTCACTTTGAGAGTATTCATGTGTGAAAACTGATATTTTCATGGACATTTGTGTATTTGCTCCAGGGTGAAACATTTGCCATTTCTGTTAGAAAAAGCAGTTATTCACTGCAAGAGTTGTGAAATTCCACCTCCTGAGTACAGTCCAGAATTTCCATGCACTTACAATGTCACAGGGAGTTTTCAGTGTTTTCCTTTTCTGTCTGGGGAGGGAAAATCTTTTCACTTCATGACAAATCTGAGGGAACAACAAAACTGTACAACTTTATTATGAATCAGATTTTTCAATGGTGGAGGGGCTGTATTTTTTCAGTTGGCACATCTCTTCATGTGAAGCAAAATAAGCAAACAATATTACATGCAAAAAAATGTGAAAGCAATGTGATAATTCAGTTTTAAAGACTGCTGCAGTTTTCCCAACAGCAGACTCCCATTTATAGTATTCAGTGTATTCTCAGCTTGGTGGGCTGAAGTTCTGGCACAAATATTTCACATACCATAACACTAATGAGATACCTGGTGAAAACTTTGTCATTAAAATAAGAATATATCCTTCAGTAACATGAGTATGCTGTGTTGAATAAGATGTGGAATTACCACTTGTCAGTGTGGTTTGAAGCAATAATTGAGGGTTAGCATTACATCGTTGTGTCTCATTTTAAAGTGTAAAAACTCATTGGAAACAACAAAAGAAATGATGGACTAAAGAAAACTGATGTGACATCTGTTTAAGTAGGCTTATAGGGAAGAGCCAATGAAATATGTGAAGGAAACTTATGTTGCACTAAGGATCATAAGTGTGAATTAACAAGTATTTAAGGACTGACAAATAAGATTTTTTTTTGAACAAGTAATGAGTCATTGATACGTGAACGTAGTGGGCTTGATTTAATTGATCATTTGGAGAAGAATTTATACAGCACTTTTGTACAAAAAGGAAAGCAACAAGATCAGTATGAATAGCAACAATATCAATATTTTTCCACTGCCAGGGGGCCATCCAAAACCATGGGTGGCAGGGTTTGCCCTTGAAACAATGCTGATCAAGTTTCCATAGACTAGACACTCTAGCTATGACATTGCAATCCTTTCTCGGCTGCCGCTTACTGTGGTGTTCTCCCTTCTTGGCGTGTGGACCTGTCTCCCAAGGGGACCCAAATCTTTTTCTCATGGAAAGTGCCTCCTTCTGATGTATCTTTAGAGGAGATACTAGGGGCCTACTGGGATGTGCTGGGATGTGGTGTTGGAGTACATGGGCTCTGGTATTATTTCCACCACCAATCTGCTAGCAGGCCTTGGACAAGTTATTCTATCTCTCTGTATTTCCCATTTCTTGTCTGTATTGTCTAATTAGGTTGTCAGCTTTTTGAGGCAGGGGCTGTCTCTCTCTAATGAAAGGCGTGACTGAAATCTGTGCAACTGTGTACCCACATTCACTTACATCTAGCTAGTTCAAATAACAGCAGTGAAGTTGGGGCAGCAAGCACTAGCCTCTCAGGTACATACCCAAAGTCTCATGCAGAGGAGAAGAGGCAGTGATCTTTTGGCTTCCCTTATTCCCCGGGAAACGAGGTTTTTCAGGGATTCCAAAATAACGCGTCCGTTATTTTGAAAATTATTTTGAAATAGCAGACGCATTCCTTGGACGCGGAGTAGCTATTTTGGGATGCCTCTGGTATGCTGAAATAGCCTTACAGTCTAGACGTACCCTTATTTGAAATACCCAAGTTAGCTTTGATCTAGTTAAGTCTAGAGGTGCTGCAGTCACACCTTTCATTGCAGGTAGACACAACACAAATTTCATGGATTCAAAGACCAGACTGGATCACTGTGGTTACTTAGGCCAGGGGTGGGCTATCATTTTTTGGGGCGGGAGGGCACTCTACAAATTTTGGGAAGTCATCAGGGTCTGGCTCTGGGCCCCCAGAAAAAGGGACGTGACCTCGGGGAGAAAGGATGGAGCTAAGTGGGAGAGGGAAGGAGGGAGGGAGACGGATGCTGAAGAAATCTTAGAAAGTGCACTGCCTCTTTAAGAATAGTAATAGAAATGTAGCCGTGTTAGTCTGGTCTAGCTGAAACAAAAAACAGGACTATGTAGCACTTTAAAGACTAACAAGATGGTTTATTAGGTGATGAGCTTTCGTGGGCCAGATCCACTTCCTCAGATCAAATAGTGGAAGAAAATTGGCATGACCATATATACCAAAGGATACAATCAAAAAAATGAACACATATGAAAAGGACAAATCAAATTTCAGAACAGAGGGGGATGAGGGGGAGGTAAATGTCTGTGAGCTAATGATATTAGAGGTGATAATTGGGGAAGCTATCTTTGTAATGGGTAAGATAATTAGCGTCTTTGTTGAGACCTAGGTGTAAAGTGTCAAATTTAAGCATGAATGATAGTTCAGAGGATTCTCTTTCAAGTCTGGTGTTAAAATGTCTTTGAAGCAGGATGCAGGTAGTTAAGTCCTTGAGACAATGCCCTTTCTGGTTGAAATGGCAAGAAACTGTTTTTTCTTTGTGATCCTGTCTAATATCTGTTTTGTGTGCATTGATTCTTTGGCGAAGTGTCTGAGACATTTGTCCAATGTACATAGCAGACGGACTCTGTCGGCACATGATAGCATAAATTATATTTCTGGATGAGCAGGAATATGTGTTCTTGATCTTATAACTGAATTGGTTAGGTCCAATAATGGTATCAGCAAAGTCAATATGTGGACAAAGCTGGCAACGGGGTTTGTTGCAAGGGAAAGTTCCAGGGTTGATATTAGTGTGGTATGTCCTGTGGTTGTTGGTAAGAATCATTCCCCAATTATCACCTCTAATATCATTAGCTCACAGACATTTACCGCCCCCTCCATCCCCCCTCTGTTCTGAAATTTGATTTGTCCTTTTCATATGTGTTCATTTTTTTGATTGTATCCTTTGGTATATATGGTCATGCCAATTTTCTTCCACTATTTGATCTGAGGAAGTGGGTCTGGCCCACGAAAGCTCATCACCTAATAAACCATCCTGTTAGTCTTTAAAGTGCTACATAGTCCTGTTTTTTGCCTCCTTAAGAAGCACCCATCTCAGTCACCATTCATATATCAGACTGGAGCAGCTCTCCTGTGTGTCCCTCTCCCTGAACCCTCCTCTGCAGAGATGGGGTACAGAGGCAGGGGGACAACCTGACATCAGCAATCCCCTCTCGTCCCTCCCTCTGCACGGCTAGAAGGGGGATGCTGGGAGCAGCTGGACTGTAGGATGGAGCAAAATGGGGGAAGGGTAGCTAAATACATAGGCTGTAAGAATGCAGCTCTACTTATCAGCTAGGTGGGTGGATCCAGCCCTTGTGCCATATTTTGCCCACCTCTGATCTAGTCTGATTCCCTGTAGAACATCACCAAACACCTTCCCCAAAATTGCTAGTCTTTTAGAAAGACATTCAATCTTGTTTTAAAAATTGTCAACGATGTAGAATCCACCACAACCCTTTGTCAATTGCCCCACTGGTTAATTGCTACCCTATCTTCAGTCTGAATTTGTCTAGCTTCAACCTACAGCCATTGGATCATGTTAGACCTTTTTCTGCTAGATCAAAGAGCCTATTATTAAGTATTTGTTCTCCAAATATGTACTTACACAGACTGATCAAGTATCACCTTAAACTACATACATGTAGGTCTAATAGGTGTATCGAGGACTGCTTTAGAATTGCAAACCACTGCTGTAAGAGCGGTGGGTTCCCAGGTTCTTCCTGCAGAAAAGAGGGCTGTGCAACAAAGTTTGCAAGCAGACTCAAAATCTGTCTGCATGGCCAGCCAACTAGCCAGAGTCAGAAGGGGTGAGTTGCGCCTCTGTTTCAGAGAGCAGCTTTTGTTTCTTCCCTGATTTGGGGTTCATGTGTAATCTGAATTTTTAAGGAATGAAATAATGTTACATTGTAACTTTCTAGGAAAATTATTTACATTTTAAAATCTACTTCTTTTTGTCTGTCCTGGAACACCTAGAACAATCAGGCCTCAAGCATGGAACATGATACAAATATGAAACATTAACATGACATCTAAGAAATGACTCAATAAGGACTACAGGATTTGGTTCATACAAGCAGTAAGGCTATATCAAGACAGCAGAGCTATTTCAGGATACTTCCGGTATCCCAAAATAGCTATTCTGTGTCTTTTGAGCCACCCGTTATTTTGAAATATAATAGGCTCGCTATTCCGACGTTCCTCTAAGCCTCATTCCACAAGGAGTAAGGGATGTTATAGAACAGTACCCAATTTCAAAATAAGCTATTTTGAAATTGACTCAAAATAAGCTATGCAATTTGTGTAGCTCAAATTGTGTAGCTTATTTTGAGCTACCAGTGCAGTGTAGACACACCCTAAGGAAATAAAAAACCAGATAATTTTAAAGATAGTAAGATTATTTAGAGAAAAATACTGTGGACTAGAACTTCTAACAGAGCAGGGAAAGAACTCAGATTTACCTTTAACCCTAGAAGGCATATTAATGTCAACTTCTAATATAGGTAAAAATTGGGAATTAGATAACATGACTGGACTATCATTTTACTAATTATCTTAATAGCACAGGAGAGTCCATTGCGACAAAATAAGTATGTAACTAGTCCTTTCCAAAATTCCTAAAAGATTTCTTTATCCTTTTCTCTCATTTTCACAGGCCTCTGATCTGTCTGGTTATAGAAGAAAATGGAAGTGAAAGAACGAATCTACAGCAAGGAAGGCCACTATACTGTAAGTATTCCCAGTCCAAACAGAAACCGGAGGTGTTTCAAAAGCTTGTTGTGCAGTTTGCATGCCAGTTGTGCAAACCAAAGACATTTGCACAAATTTATAATAGTTAGATTCATGTGCAAAAATACTGCATGCTTAGCCAAAGTCTTGAAGCTTTTGATTCTCATGATCACTAATTATAGTTTTCCATTCTATTCTATAGCTAGTGCAAAGCAATAGATTTTAAGTGGAAGTCTGAGCACCCTTACATACATAGTTAACGGGGCTGTGATTGCCACTCTACGGTTTATTTAAGTCTTGTGCAGTTTCAGTTCACAGGAACACATTCAGTAAGAAAAAAGGTCACACTATGAAACAGAACCCCCTAGGGAACATACCCTGATTGGATAATTGAACCACTATACCAGGCACTGGGTACTATTGTTGCTCCACACCACAGAAAAATGGCCTAATCAGCCTTTCTTTGGCTGTTCAAATCTTGAAGAAAACAGGCACTAATTTCTTTTCTCTTGAAAGCTCTTGACTCAGTAGTCTCCAATACTAGCTTTATTGGTTTGGAAACTATAAATGAAAATAAACTTCAGAACCTTGTTCTAACTGCAATAAGAGTCCTGCTTTTCCCTTCTCTTTTTTTCCCCTTAGAGAGTGAACAAGGTGGAATGTAGGTAGGGAGACCGTTGTCTAGTCAGCTTGGAGAATTCCAAATAAAAGATGTAAATAATGAAGCAGATAACTGATTGTGTTATGTATCGTTACACTAGCTTTCCCACTGTAAAAAGGAAGTTTGAATCCATCCTCTCAGGAAAAAAGCAAAAGAGTAAGTTATTGGAGTGAATGGTAGAGCTCCATCTGCTGTTTATAAAGAGAGAAATCATGCAATATTCTCCCAGTTTATTGTTAGTATAGTTCAAGGTTGTGTACGTGGGTGGAGATACTCACTCCCTGTGTGGGTGGGTGGCTGTGTAGTGCCTGGGAGTCCCAGTTATTGAACAGGGCCCTACTATGCTAGATACTTTGTACACACAAACAGGTGTTATTGTGGATGCTTAACTGCTATTTGGGTCAGCACGGCAGGGATTTAACAGTAAGGTACAGCATATATCTGGATGAATGGGAGTGTGTACATCTCTCATTCTAACATCTCTCCAGGAAAC
Organism: Rafetus swinhoei; assembly: GCA_019425775.1. Taxonomy (NCBI): domain Eukaryota; kingdom Metazoa; phylum Chordata; order Testudines; family Trionychidae; genus Rafetus; species Rafetus swinhoei. The sequence continues at coordinate 60,874,019 of CM033447.1, forward strand.
AAAGAAGTTTAAGCAAAACCAACAAGGAGTCCGGTAGTTTAAAGACTCACAAAGTTATTAGGGCATTAGTCTTGAAAATTTTTGAGTTAGCATGTCTGTATATTGTGATTCAAAACTGTAGCTATCAATATTTTGGGGGTTTATTGGTTTCACTAGCATCATGGAGTTACTCAGCCATTCCCTCCCTTTCTGACTGATCTAAGAAGTAGCAAGGTTGACATTTGCCAGCCAGAGTCTGAGTAAAATAAAGCTGAGCATGCCTACAAAGCTACAATCTCTTGAAAGCAGAGCACCTCCTCTCTGAAGCTGTGCTGTTGATGCTACTTCTTCCTATTCCCAAACCTCTCCAGTCCCCTCCATCCCATGGGCAACTGCCAAATTCCCACACTCCAAGGCAGCTCTTCAACTTCTCCCAGGGCAGTTACAGCCTGCTAAAGAGGAAGTTGTGTTGCTTTTGCAAATCTTCTTCCTGCCTCCTTCCCGCTTGTACAGCTGGGACAGTAGTTACATCAGCTTCCCTTTCTGCTTATCTTCTCTCCTCCCCAGAACCACTTCATGTGCAAAAAACAATGTTTTCCCGGCTATTCATGCAGCCAGTCCTAGACTCTGTGTCTGTATATTGGGTCCTTCGAGTCCTCTTTAAATGCTGGTGAGGAGGATACTTCCTCGCCTGTTGGGGCATGCAAGTAGTATTCTATTTTCTCACCTGTTTCGGGGGTTTGCCTTTCTAGTTAGCAAGGTTCTGCTCCATTACTAACTGAGTTCCCATCTGCCTCTCACTTCTCCCCTTCCACATGGAGGACTTCACGTTGTGCCTACATTTACCACCCTGGAGCCTACATTCTTACATCTGCGCTTGTAAATATGATCCGAGAAAAGTTGAAGAAAAACATCTGGCAAAAACAACGGAACCCCTGGAAATAGTGCAGCCTATGGAATGAATTTTGATTGCCTTAACAGTTAGATAATTAAGGGTACAGCTACTCTGTGGGATAAGGTTGAATTAAGATACGCAATTTCAGCTACATCAATTGTGTAACTGAAGTCCAAGCAGGGCCGGACTAAGGGGTGGGCTAGCCGGGCAGCTGCCCAGGGCACCAACCTATGGGGGGTGCCCAGCTCCCGGCGGGCTGCAGTGGCCGCCCGGGGCAGGAGCTGTGTTAACCACCGCAGCACCGGCCAGCAGCGCCCTTCCCACCGCGGCCGCAGGGCCCTGCACGGCCAGGCGCAGCCCGCCCCGGGTGGCCCCGAGCTGCACGCCATTGGCGGTGGCCGGGCTGACTGGGCAGCGCATGCGCCGTGCATCCGCCCACGGCCCCGTGTGCCAAGAGGCGGGGCCGTGCACCCCAGGGCCCCAAAATGGCTTGGGCCAGCCCTGAGTCCAAGTAGCTTAACTCAACTTTTGGCACTGTCCACACTGCAGGAAGTCGAAGGGAGAACACTCTTCTTTCAACTTCCCTTATTCCTTGTGGAAGCAGAACTATCAGCATCGACCGGAGTGCCCCTCTAAGTTCAAATTAGCCTTCTTCACTAGATCCACTAATTCGAACCCTGGAAGATAGACAATGGCAGCTTCGCTCTTCTCTGTAGTGTAGATTACCCTAATAGACAGACCCTGAGCTCAGGGAAAGGAGATGGGCCTTGGGGTGGTAAGACTAACAGGGATTCAAATGCAGAGATTCAAGACAGTTGTTTCAAATGTGATTGCTTTTATTATTTTTTAAAAATAATAAATTTTGGGTGCTCTTTATTTGGATTTGAGTTTGAGCCCTTTGGGAGTTCTCAAGTCCTATTTTAAGCTTTTCTGCAACAACCATGAAGGCTAGAAATGCATTTTTTTTTAAATGAAAACTGATTTGCACAGAATCAGATTTCAGAGAGAGTGAGCAATGCTGAATGTGGGAACTTGGAAACTAGCAGGGAGATGAATAGTAAATTCCAAATGTAGATGCCACATGAAGATTAGCAAATTCAGCTTCTTTTCTACTGGCCTGTGAGTATAATATTAATATTTATATTACAAAGTAGTGCCTCAGCTAAGAACAACACTCCACTATGCTAAAGTGCTGTAGATACACCTTGAATGTGTCTACATTGGCACCCTTTTCCGGAAAAGGGATGCTAATGAGACAAGTCGGAATTGCAAATGCCACGGGGATTTAAATTTTCCCCGCGGCATTTGCATAATTTATAACTGCCACTTTTTCTGTCTCGGGGCTTTGCGGAAAAAGCGCCAGTCTAGACAGGATCTTGCGGAAAATAAAGCCTTTTCTGGAAGATCCTTATTCCTCTTAAAATCAGGAATGAGGGATCTTCGGGAAAGGCTTTATTTCGCAAGCAGCGTCTGAACTGGCGCTTTCGTCAAAGCGAGCCGCGGCAGCCATGTTCGTCAAATGCCACGGGGAAAATTTACTATCCCGTGGCATTACAATTCGACTTGTCTCGTGCATCCTTTCGAAAAAAATGCCAATGTACAGCCATAGAGACAAACCCTGCCCTAAAGAGTTTGTAATCTAAAAAAACAAGGCAGACTGTGGAAGATAGGTAGTATTTAATTTCTATCTTACAGAAGGGGAACAGAGACACGGAGAGATTTGCTGATTATTTCATGGACAAATGGGAAGTCTGTGGCAGATCTGGACACACAAATCCACTCTCCTGCGTCCCAGTTCAGTGCCTTAATGTCATGACCAGAGAATCCTCTTCTGGTTGGAATAAGACCCCTCAGCTGTGTGCATTAGGCTCTAACACTGGATGGGCCTGTGATTTTGATGCTGAAGAAACAGAGCTCTATCATTACCGAATGTGAAGTCTGAGAGGTCATAGGATGCAGCATAGCTATGGCTGTGAAAAATTGTACACCCAGGAATCTGTTGCAAGCTGTTGGCTCTGATTAATAAAGGGAGATAGACCTAATTAAATTACCTGCCCAGGCAGACTTTAGTTATATATATCAAAATATGTGCCTCACTCAGTGTGGCTGATGGTGCAAGAATGAAACAGGAAGCCTCTGCCTTCATAGATTTTTTTTCTGCTTTTGAATTTGGAAAAAGATTTTATTAACTAGAGTAACACATGAACAGTGAAGGAATAATTCTTTCTTAAGAGAGGTGTAACGGATTCCTATTACTGTGTTCAAAAGAACATTCATTACACTGGGTTTTGTAGTGTTGCCTGCCAGCATTATTATACCTCTTGTATATTCCCTTGCAATTTGCTTCCCTTTTATTTAATTTGAAGTGAGCTGGAATTTGTTGCAAAACTAATGCTCTTAGAACTTTTTTCTGAAAGCCTGTGCATCAAAAAACAGAAGGCATGTTTTGAAAAAAACCTAAACCGCCCATTTGTAATCCATCACCGTAATAAATCAGTATCACACACTGTACAGTTAACATCTTTTCTTTCAAGTGTGACTGGCAACTACAGTTCACAGTTTGGTGTGATTTTAAAATAGCATCAGACCAGTGTCAAAACTAAAATGGGGAAAAAAAAGACCCTGTGCAAGCAAAGTGAATTGAAACTGCTAATAAAAACTGACAGCTGGAGAAAGGGACCAATTCATGTACTGCACTGAGAATGGCAACAAGCTTCAAAAACCTGTTGTTAGCTGGCAGAAAATGTTCTGTTCTGTCATTTTAGCAGGTGATATGCCACCAAGATCGAAGGAAATTCTTGATATTAAAAATAAACTTGTTTCTGCTGTTTCCTGCAATGCTTTGCTGAAGTATAGGCTTCCAAAATATAATGAATGACATCTTCAAGTAGATAATTAAAATGAGTATATTAATTTTCATTCTATTAATACATTTTGCCATAAATAGAGATTGTGTGTGTGTGTATGTATACATACTAAAAATACAAACATTAAAGAAAGTTATTTCGGTTATAAGGTCAAGCACTGAAAAATGAATAAATGGTAGATTTATAATTGCTGCCTCATGTTAATTGCTACCTCATGTCCACTTGCACAGTAAAAAAAGCTTTGGGCTTGGAGGAAAATAATGTTATGTAATTAATGTCTGCATCAGAACACTGACATGCAGGATACCATACTTCTGAGAGATGCAAGCAAAACAGGGGAAGTTGTAGGTAATAATGGTTTATACCTCAGCTAAATCTGAGTGGCATTTTGTGTGATAAAGAAAAGTACACACACAAACACTCCCTCAACTTACATACGTATGCTCACAGAATTTTAATTAACTACAGATATTTATACAACATATTATGGAATGGACTTGATTTGATAGACAGGATTATTTTTTCATGTTGCAAAACAAGGCCCCCCCCCCCAACTCAATAAAAGAAGGGATGTTTGAGTGATATTAGCAAGGGGGTAGCATCCACTCTTCCCTTATAAAGCTAAATACTGCCTTGCTTCCTAGCACAAAACAGTTCTTTCCAGCACAGCTAAAGGAGACAATCTAGGGGTAGATAATAGAAAAGCACCAACAGAGATGGGAAGTTTATTTAGCAACTCGGCTGCACCTGGAAAAGAAATATGCACCAGCATATTTAAAAAAAAAATCTAAATATGTCTAGAAAGTTAACACAGAAGGTGTGTGGGAGCATTCATTTGAATTCGCCCTCCCATTTACACTCTTGGACATGGATAGCTACACACTCCTTGTCTCTTTAAAAGCTTCTGCTGCTCATGAAAACAAATATTTAGTTGCTGATTAGAGAAAATATGCAGTGATATATGCAACACGATATCCCAGATCAGAATGTGCAAAAAGTATGCATCGCTTCAGTAGAAGTGTTTTGAATTTAAAAGAGCATATCGTTTGTTAGATATAGGCCAGCTGAATACCTGAGGTTAAATAATGGTGGAATAGATATGTATTTAGTACTTCCTTGTTCATTCTTAAAAGCTGCAGTACAATATGTTTAGTATTTATGTAGCAATTATATGCTGCTTCATCAAATTCTAATAATCACACATTTGGACCATCGATTTGTAAACCACATTTAAGATGTGACAGGTTGCTCCCTAAGAAATTGGATGGGAAAAGCTCTAGCATGCTCATCATAACTTTGCAGCGTGCGGTGTTACGCACTGGTTGAAAAAAAATCAAAAGCTCCTATGCCCTTCTATTAAGCTATTCTTATGAATTAGCTGTTCCAAATCAATCCTGTTTGCTTACATAGCAGAGCCTTCATGCATGCACCATTATGTATTCTGTCCCCAAAAATGGCATTGTGTAATTGGCTTACAGAAAATCCAGAGCTATTGTACTGACAGATGCTTTGTTAAACACGAACATGGAAGTCCAGTGACAAGTGAGCCAGGTGCCTAAGACAGCACAGACAGTTTTGACAAATTAGAATCAACACATTTTACTGCATCCACAAACTAGTCAGGCCAGACTGTATAGTGAAGGGCTTTTCTTCACTTGCAGGTTAGTGAATTCATAATACATACCTGTCAAATTAAAGCAACTTATCTCAGAAAAAAGAAATGAGGATAAGTCAGCAGAAACATAATAGACTATTTAATACAGTCATTTATAAAAAAAAATAGTTGAAGATTTCACTGTTCTGCTTAATAACTGGCTATTAAAATCCTCTCTTGATTTCTATGCCTTTCATTGACAGATGAAAGAAATGGCTTGTGATGTGATTTACAATGCACCAAGTTTGATGATTTTAGATTAAGGACCAAGTTGTATGGTGTACATCCCAGAACCACTATAAAGTTGAACAGGCTTCACCTTTACTGGAACAGGACTACAAGTAAAAGGAAAAAGTGTTCTCTAAAGTCATAATTTCCAGAGTTTGATTGAAATGCAATGCTACAGGCAAATTCCTTCCCCTGGACAAATGTCAGACACAAACACACACACACACACACACACACACAGACATTTAGGGCATGTCTACACTAGGAAATTATTTCAAAATAACTTATTTTGAAATAATAGCTGCCAAAAGAACTATTTTGAAATAAGCTTATTCCCCAAGGAAAGCAGGAGTTATTATTTCAAAATAACCAGTGTCTTATTTCGAAATAACGGGCTTGGTAGTGTGCTCTGCTTGTTATTTAGAAATAAGGGGAGTTATTTCAAAATAACTTCCAAAGGCTCAGAGAAATGGACCCATGCATAAGATCAACTTTTCAGAAAGTTCACAGTTAAGACAAAATTAGTAGCAAATGCAAATGAATATAACTTTCTGTACAGCATTGCTGTGTTTTGCTTCTGTATTTTTAATCTCATTGTCCACAGAACAGTCATTATTACATGGGGCTAGGTACGAATAATTTTTGTATAGCATTAGTGTAGGACTGGTGAAATGGCTAGGATCACATGTGAAGAGCCATGCACTCAAGATGGAACTGTGAGTTTCAGACAAGATGTGCCAGTTTACACTACACCACCTAAGAAACTGCCCCAAATTACCTATTTATCTGTATTAGACACTTCAAATGCAACCATCATAAGACCTAGGTGCTGGAAATTAAAAATGATCTGAACTTTTGTCTAAAACCTGAAATGTAACTTTCAGGTTTGAAATGCTTGATTAATAGTGAGGTGTATTTTCCACATGTGACAGATACCCTCTGAGAAACAAATATGTTAACAACGTCTAAATGTTTATGACTTCAAGTTAATCTTGCAAATCTGAGACCTTAGTGAAACTCTAGAGGAAGTTACCTTTGCTATGGTATAGCACATGACCTTATAAAATAATCAAATGAATGTAAGAGTAAGGGCCTGGGTGAAAGCTGTAACTTCAAACATAAGGAAAATGATCTTACTGAGGGCATTCAGCAAGTCCTTCAACCCCTAATAATTTAGGATTGTGTATCCCACTGTTCCGTTAGAATTAGAAAACCCTGAGATATATTTCAAAATAGTATAGAATATAAATCATTATATAAATTCCTCCCCCCTTTGACATTTCTCCTCTTTCTTTGTGCATTAAATGGGCTGAGTTATTAGCATCAAATGGTAGTTTTGCTATCTTCAATGGGAGCAGGATTGGGCCCTAATAGAGATACAACGTAATGGCAGTTCAAATGCAGTTAGTTGCAAATAATTTATGAACGTGATAGACTAATGGCAGAGTCTAGTGTCACAGAATCTACAAGCAGATGTAGTTGCACTTCACTATGAGTCTCTAGCTTACGTGTACCAAATTAGGCTCAAATGTGAGAAGTTTCAGGAAGAATGCACCAGCCTAAATATTTTAAGAGATCCACTAATGAAGATTTCAGCCCTAGGAGTTCCCACTGTGTTGAATACTCTTTTATCCTGTCATACATTAGTACTTACGCCAGTGACCAAATATTAAGTAGGAATGATTAGAAAGATGACTTCTTTACTTGCAATTCCTATTTAGCCAAACTATAAAGTCTTAGGGCAGGGACTAATGTATTTTACTATAATACTGAGCACAGTGGAAGCACATGGCAAACAGTACATGCTTTTAATATTCGGCTTACGTAGGTGGGTATTTTCAAAGAGGCTTTTAGCAGAACACGTCCAAATCCTAATAATTTATAATGAAAGCCAGGCTCCTAATTCACCTTTGAAAATCACAGCCTTAAGTAATGTATTGAGAAAGATTCTATGTGGAAAGTATTGGAGATGAAAATCGGCCCTGGTGTGAGCAGGCACTACTCCCATTGAAGCCAACAGCGGTTTAACCCTTTCACAGCAGGGTCTGAAGAACTGGTGCTGAGTTCAACAAAGAGAGGAAATGAAAGAGTTCCTTGTGCTGACCCCTGATGTTTATTAGAAACCCCTTTTCTTTAAGTGTGCAGGGCCTAATTGCTCTCACTTACTGAGTTCTGTCACTTCAATGAAACTTCCTGCCTTTTGTCTGCATACAGTCAAGCTCACCCCTTATCTTCCCATTTAACTATGGAAGATGGATAGTCACTGAATTGGTGGCATATATTTGTCGATTATGTGTCATTTAATTTACCTAAAGGAATAGCAGGAGATCCCACAATCGGTTCACAATGTGTTTTCCTTCATTTATTTTATCTCATACCACTTATGAAAGAGCTCTTAGTCTAGTTTTATCAGTGCCACATGAAACCTGTTTTTTCCCCCCCGATATCTGTTTATCTATATGTTTCAGCTAAGGAAACAACAGAGTCACTTTCTAAAAAGTCTTTAACCTGTCTCATTTCTCATTAATGGCACAGACCTGAAGACCAAAATATTCCTGGAAAATAAATGACTGATTCCTTATCTGGGGGCAGTATTCAATACAGTCCGAGATTACTTCTATGGTGGTGAATTTGTCCTGATCTAAGCTACTGGAGGTCTCTGACACTCCTGCACTGAAATTAAACACTTATGTTTTTAAAAAATGGATCCCTCCCCCCAGATTCCATAACATGACTAGTAGGGTTGGAACATTTAACTCATATACACAGACCTCTGTCACTACGGCTAATGGAGTACTTGATAGCAATAGTTGCTTACTATCCTCTGTGTGGAACAGTACTAGGGGAGGATGAGACACATAGTTTGGTTTCACCTGATATTTATCAACATTAGAGGAATGGTGAGACTCAGAAATCTTGGGTTATGTTCCAGGAGGAAGAGTGATTTAGTTGGCACAGACTGTGGACATGCAAAAATGTGTAGTGGCTATACATTGAAATAACTTAAGTCAACTTAATTTTCTAGTGTAGAGAAGCCCCTGGACTCAACTCATCCAACTTTAAAAAAACCGTCAAGTTGGCGTAGCTGTTCTGTAAAGGACATACTGGTCTGAGACTGCCACTGAATTGAGGGGCTAGGGATAAAGTATATAATACTGGTTAACTGAATCTTAGTATGTTTGTATATTTACCAAAAAACCTTAGAAATACTGTGTGAATCAGGCAAACTATATTACATAAGTTCAGAAAGAAACTCCATATAACTGTGGATTGAAACAAATGCTCAAAGGATTTCTTAGTGCAAAGTGCATAATGTACTGGATTGGGCATGTTCATTTTAATTCATGCACTGTCCTCCATTAAATGGAATGCCACATCTGCTCACATGTGCAAGACTGATTGGCCCCCATTACACCTTGTTACATTGCTAATTGATCTTTTCCTTTGGCTCATCTAGACAGTGCCTTGCTATGGGACAGGTCATTTCTGCTTTCAAATGTTCAGTTGTTTTAGCCATGGACATATAATACTGGGCAAGAAAGGGGAAAATAAACAAAAACCTTGTTTCAAACAGGTAAAGGAATGGATCTTTGTGTGTGTGTGTGTGTGTGTGTGTGTGTGTGTGTGTGCATGTAGTACTTGTGGGAAGTAGCAAAGACTGGATATATTCCTGCTGGGACAGTTTTCCCACATTTCAGCTGATTAAGTGCCATAATCTGTTGTATTTCTATGACTAAGAGGTATTTGAACTTATGTCATATAATTCCCCAGAGAGGAAAAGTTCATTGCAGTCCTCCACATAACATAATCCTTATAAACGTCCCGTCAGCATCTGAGGTTCTTTTAAAAGCTCATTACGTTTAGCTTCTTTAATCAAAAGCAAGGTTTTGTCCAACTTCTAAACTTTTATCTGTTGAACCATCTGGATCAATATCAGGACGGAATGGGGACCAAGAATGAAAATGTCAACATCAAACTACTGTTCAGTACCCTCCAAATTCTGGTTGGATGGACACAGCAAAATTATACAGTAATCATGTAGGCTTAAATCCCAGATCAATCATTCAAAAGAATTGCAGAATATGCACCTGATTCAACTCATATGAAATTTCATAATGTTTAATGTTATTTAATGCATCTGATTGAATTTTATCAGGTTCAGGAATAATAAAAGCTAAACTAAATCACTTCTAATATTTTTTAAAAGCAACTTAAAATAAATCAGTAGATAAAGGTTTATTTTGAATGGCAATAACAAAAATTAAATTAGTTCTACACATGGAACTGCAGCAGAATTTAACTCCAGGTAAAACTTTCAGGAGAGTGTGGATCAAATTTTAGATCAGAATGAATTACTGTATTGTCCTTTAATACAACAAGCACAAAAAGGCCAAAATATTCTGTAATTTAGACATTTGACAAATAGTCTTCAGTTTCTGCCATCCACAACCTATGTGTAACTGAACGAGGAAGTTGGTCCCTTGAACTGACAGGGCCTTCTTGATGCATTCTTAGCATGCGCTAGGTAAAGGACCTATCCTGCAAGGTGCTGAGCACCCTCAAACTTACTGAAGTTGTTGGGACAGATCCCTGTCTGAAGTAAATTGGAATAACTCCTTTCAGTTCAATGGAGCTATGTCCGTGTGTGCCATTTGAGGGCCTGACTCAGTGAAAGAGTAAGGACTTCAGCATCTTAGGCTGTGTCTAGACTTCACAGTTCTTTTCAGAAAAAGATACGCAAATTGCGAACGGTTATATGCATAGCTTTTTCTGCTTCTTTTTTTGGAAGAGGCTTTTCCAACATTTGGCCTGTCTACAATGTCAGAAAAAAACCCTTTTTTGGAACATCCCTTCTTCCTCGTAAAACGAGGTTTACAGGGATGCCAAAAAAACATGTCTGCTCTTCTGAAAAAAAACTTCGGAAGAGCAGATGCATTCCTTGGATGCGGCAGAGTTTTTCCGGGATACCTCTGGTATCCCGGAAAAACTCTGCAGTCTAGATGTACCCTTAGAGGTTCAGACCTGTAAAGCAATTTATATCAATGATCTCATAGCTATTATTTCCACATTCATGTGTCTGACAAAGAACCATAAAGAGAAAATTGGCAGATATGAAGACACACACTTACTGGGTTAAAGAATTAACTGGACAGTAGATAGAAAGCATTTTGCATTAAAGCACATCATATTGTATAATATAAATACCAAAATATGCTTTAGACAATATAGTGTCTAGAGTTCAAACCAACAAAAGCAAAGACCAGCATATTTAAGGCTGATGCTGCATCTTCTGCCTTCAGCATAATTATTACAGAACACAAAGTCTGTGAAGTCACTCACACATTGGAATCCTGTTTTATTTATCTATTTACTGGTGATTGGATTTCTGCTCTTCAGTAGAATCTTCCTAGGCTATTGAGAGAACCTGTTGTTCACCACCTAAATATTTACTTTGTTTAAGGCTAGAATTAGCATATTAAAGATTGGCTATCGGTATAGTGAAGAATTTTAAAGGCATATACCCAATTAAGCACATGTTTAGGTATGTTGTATTTTCACAGTAGCCTGCAATGGTTCCGAAAGAGCTATTGGGTCAGTAATCCAAAAACTAAGAATGATTTCATTTGGAGACATTGCTTGTGCTGTTAATATACTTTTTCTGACCAAAATTTCAGATAAACTTTTAAAAGCACTTTAAAGAGTCCTTTAAAAAGACATGTAGAAATAGCTTCTTTAAAGTATTAGACCATGTTCTCTTGATCAACATTTCATGGCAGTGCTTTTATAGTGTAAGGAAGTTTTACTTGGTGTGACTTGAAAGTAACATTCCCCTTGAGGTATTTACATGCAAGCCTAGGACTTGTATACCCTGATATATTGCTCCTCTAATATATTGCAGGAAACCTGAGTCTTTTTGCAAAGAATTCAAAAGGAGTTTAAAACAAGATTATGAAAACAACTTTTGGGTAATGTTCCTGGACTAGTGTATTACAGTATCAAAAAGCACTGTATAGAATAAATTCTAACATTCATTTTAAAATGAATTGTAAAAGCTGAAATATAAATGTCCTTGCTGGGTATTCTAACAAAGGGAAAGATACTTCTGAATATAGGACATACAATTCCATGTGATTAAGGCAGATGCTGTACTTTGATGGGAATGTTTTAATTATATAGTGGAAACTGCATGTTTTTGATGTTCCTTCCTGAAGTGGTATCATGTGCATAAGATAGTAATTTCAGAGATGCAGTGACAAATAAGCAGTTGGCTGATTACTAATATGACAATTCTTAGCTTCTCTGATCATGATGAGTAATAGTCACCTGTCCTTACCCCCTGCCAAAAATCTGTGTTTGGCAGTACATTTCATTTTTATTTGGGTTTTTTTGGCTTTCTTGCACTGACTCTGAGGTTCTCATGCAGAGGTCAGGGCTACTGATGGAGAACCAGACTAAGGGTATGTCTACACTGCAGAGTTTTTCCAAAAAAACTTCACTTAGGTACATACTGCAATCATGTTCTTTCAACTAAAAGTAAAACAAAAAGAATAGAGGGGTAAACCTCTTTCTATGCAGAAGAACACCTTTTCCAAAAGAGCTGTTTCGGAAAAAGGCATGTGTGGAAGGGGAAGAGGGTTTTCTTCCCAAAGAAGAGGCCTCCAGGAAATGACACAGGTGCCCTGGTGGCCACTCCGGCCAGAGTAATCAGAACTCTAGAGTTCCTGTCTCCTGGCACCTCTTAAAGCTGCAGGCACCCTGGACAAGCCTTGTGGCAGGAAGCTGGTCCTGGGAGCAGCACCTGACCGCAAGGCTCTCCCTGACACAGCCATTCTGAGCAATGACCGAGCCACAAGGCCCACGAGATATCCCATGGCCCTCACAGGGAGCACAACCAGGGCTCCCAGATCCCACCAAGGGGTACCAAGAGGTGGGCACCCTCCTGGTCTGGAGCAGAGATCCTGTCCCTCCTCGACCTGTGGGAGGAGGAGGAGACCCTACAGGATCTCTGCTCCAAACACCACAACGCCGACATTTATGGGCACATGGCCGAGGCCCTGGTGGAGCGGGGACACCCATCCTGGAACTTAGAACAGGTCCAGAGTAAGGTGAAGGAGTTCCAGGGCTATGTGAGGGCCAGAGAACGTAGCTTACGCTCAGGGCAGGATCCCACTCTTGCCCCTATTTCAATGAGCTGCACAAGATCCTGGGGGGTGGGGAAGCCCTTTCCCCACCTGTGGTAGTCGACTCCAGCCTTGACACGCCCATTGTCACCCGGCTGGAGGTTGCGGAGGAGGAGGAAGAGGAGGGACAGCAGGGGCAGGAGGAGGAGGACAACACTGCTACAACAGTCATCCTGTCCCTGGAATCGGTACCTGTAAGCCTGGATGTGTTGCAGGCATTGTCTGATGCCGAGGAGGGATTTTCAGGTGGGTGCTCTCAGTTTTCCACACACACAGGGTGAGGGAGGCGGGTGCAGAGGGGATGGGGTGTAATCGTTGCTCGGCCTGCTTGGGCGGGACATCGTGCTGCAGTCTGTGCACGTGGAACCATATGCAGCATTATTGTGTACCATGCGGACTGAGCAGGCAGCCCCTGAGCATGCCCAGGGTCCTGCTCCCAGGCTCAGGGGAGGCCACACACACATCTGGCCACGGGGGGAGACACCCTTCCACCACCTGACACGGCTGGAAGCAGGCTAGTCCCAAGGGGGCAGGCACAACCCCAGACATACTGAGGAGTGCCCCACACAGCACACGGGCATGCCTGCATGCGTGAGGCACCATCCACTCCGGCAGACAGCGCTGCAAGGAGTAGGTGTGTGCACGGGCCCCAGAGAGGGCCAGGCTGCTCCTGGATCCTCTGCCGCCCATGGGATCCCATTGCCTCTCTTCTAACATGCTCCCTATGTATTCCTGCTCCATGGAATCACCTGTGGATGCCTTGAACAACATGTGAGGGAGGGGAGAGGGATGGGTGAAGGAGAAGGATAAAAGGGGCAGCTGCTCCGGGGCCCAGTGATTGTAAAGGGGTGTGAGGCTCCCGGCTGAGGCTGCTGATGCATCAGTGGTGGCTGGAACCCTGGGTCCTTTAAATCACCGCAGAATGCACATGCAGAGAAGCTGGAGAGGGGTGCCAGGCTCTGGGAGGTGCTACAGGTTAGTGGGGGAGTGGAGGGCTGGCTGCCCTGCCCTTCCCCTTCTGCCTGAAGCCCAACCCCTCCTGGGAGCACGGACTCAGCGTCCCCTCCCCACCATCTTGCCCAGGGGCCTGCAAAGGTTGTTGGAGCCCCTGGCTTCTTGTGAGATGAAGAAACAAGGAGGGAGAGAGGAACGTTTGAGTGAAACAAAATGGGAAGTAGTGTGGTGGGCATGGAACCCAGGGCCTGTGAAGAACAGAGATGGAAAAAGAGGGAAGAACCAGAGAGAACAAAGAGAAACATACAGAAATGTAGCAATTATCCATGTGTTGCAAAAGGAAAATGAGTGTGTATGTGAAAGAGGGACAGGTAGGGAGTCCTATCCATCATGAGGGTCGGAAATGCAGCTCTAATCTTTAGCAGCATGATGATCATTCAAAGGCCTTTCTGGTTTGTCACAAATTGCATAATGCTTCAGTTTATATTTTAAAGACAGTCATTCAAAACTCCACGTTCTCTTTCTCTACACTAGGGGTGGGCAATCATTTTAGAAGGGGGGGCCACTTCACGAATTGTTGAAGTCACCCTGAGCCACCCCAGAAGGGGTGAGGCTTCAGGCGGAAGGGGCGGGGCTAGGACACTTCTGGTCTCCCCTGCCCACAGACCCTGATTGGCCTGGGGGTGGGGAGAGTGCATGAAGTCTTGCCCCCCACCCCCATCCCCACCCTACAAGGGGCGCACAGTGCTTAGAGTGAACTGCCAGCTTGTGGTTCAAAACAGCTGGTGGTTCACTGTATGTGCCTCGCACCCTGGTGGGGGGCGATTTTGCGTGCTCCCCCATCCCCAGGTCTCGACTGTGGAGTGGCAGGGTGGCCACAGGCTGGATCAACCCACTCAGTGGGCCGCCTCCAGTCCTTGGAGGCTATCTTGTCAGGCCTGCTCTACACAAAGTCCTGTGGCAGCGTGCAAATAAAGTTACCAGGAGTTATTAGTGCCAATAGGTGATAGGGATTTTCTCAGTATGCCAATATTAGATTCCTGCAGAGACTAACCATGTTCAGTCAAAGTGGCAATATGTTTGCTCTTTGAAGGCATGATTTCTCTTTCTATTTTATTCTACCTGTGAAATCTGTCAAAAACAGAATTTTTTGATTCCCTTCCTCTTATACCATTTGATTTGTTGTGTCAAAGTAGATGGTCAATTTGTAGCTATTTTAAACCAATGTGTCACTGAATTAGACTATTTTTCTACAATCTTACTGCTTTCATTTGCTTGTGTAGGTCTAGCGTTTGCCAGTTGGACAGGGTCATGCACCACAGATCAGTGTTTTGTGTAATTTTCAGCTTGTTTAAATTTTACTTTTGATTTTAAATCCAAGATGTTTTTGCATAAACCTACACTTTATATTTTTTGGGTCCGAGTTTTGCAGTTATGAAAGGGCCCTGAAAAATGTTGCAGCACTTTTCATAAAAATCACTGATTTCATATTTCCCCTGGTATATCCAGAGCTATGCAAATCTCCAGGGGATAACGTTATTGCTTCTGTAAGCCAAATTTGACACTCTAGGTTTCTCCATCCATCACGTTCCTAACAAAACTAGAAACATCCATTCCACATTCTTTTGTTTACAATGATCTTTTAGGTTTCCATCGTTCCCAGTAGAGGATCTTTGACTGGAAAAGTGTAATGTTTCCTGAATGCAGATCAATTTATTTTAGTGTGGGCAATAGGTTTGTTCCTCTTTCACCCAAACTCCTTCTCAGACCCCACACCCTCTCCTGCAACTCAGTCCCCTACCTTGAGCTGCCTTCTACACCTAACCATGGTTTCAGACCCCACACCCTCTCCACAGAAAAAGTGTGTCTCTTGCCCACTTACCAACATCTTGAAGTGGCCTCCGTCAAAAATTATTGCCCATCCCTGACCTATTGAGATTGCCCAACATCCTTTTTTCAACTGTGTATAGCTTTTCAAAACTTTAATCATTTGGGCCGAAATTGTCTATGTTATATGCCTGCCTCGGGTTGATGTTTTTGGAAATGTTCAGCTATTTCCAAGAACATGAAGAAGAAGAAGAAGAAGTAAAAAACGTCCATGTTAAAAAATTGATAAATTGCTTTAGTATCCCTGAGCTTTGGAACAGGGATTCAAAATGTGGTGAGGGAAGGGATGGCTTGTGTGTCAGATACACCGCATCAACAGAAAAGGTTCCTTTTCGACAAATTCCATGCATCACCAGGGCTGTTTCACTGACATCAGTGTGGGTGGCCAGGAAGGGTACCTGACGTACGCGTTTTTAAGAATAGAAGCCTGTGCAGAAAATTGCAAGCAGGGACTTCCTTCCAGAGGATTACCACTGGGAATGTTGGAATGCCAATAGTGATGCTGATAAATCCAGCCTACCCCTGACTCCTGTGACTCATGAAGCCATACACGGGCCACCTTGACAGTCGCAAAGGGTGCTTCAACCACAGGCTCAGTAGAGGCAGAGTGACAGATTATTCCTCAGTGAAAAGAATATCCCCATGGTTATCTCTGCCTGTTGTGCCATTCATAACGGCTGTGAAGCTGAGGGGGAGATACTTTCATTGGGCGGAGGTGCATTTGCTGTTTGCTGATTTTCTGGAGTGAGATACAAGGGCTACAAGAGTGAGGGAGTTATATGGCTCAGGGAGGCTTCTAAAGTCCATTTTAATAATGAGCCACAGTAATGTGTGTTGCTGTGCCGTGCTGTGCCTGGCATTGCTTGTTTGTATCCTGGTTTGAACCTTATAAGGAGTGCTGCGGGGAGGTAATATAACACTGCAAATGCACCTATTGCTATTATCTGTGAATGATGTCAGCCCCAGCTACCATATGCTGAGAACTAATGAAGATGAATTACCAGTAAGTTTCCATTTATAGACTTTTATTCCAAACCCAGGCACACAGAAAACAGGACAAAGACTTTTCCAAGGGCAAAGAACAATCTTTTTGATTTCATAAACACAAACACCAACCAGGTCTCTCACAGGTCAGTGAATGTGCAGCTGTGATTGTCTTCACACTTCTTTAGGATGGAGTAATAGGGGTTGGGCAGCTGTCCCGGACACTCTGGGCACGTCTAGACTACGTTCTATTTTCGAAAGAGGATATGCAAATTCCACGGAAATTTGCATATTTTCTTCCCGATTGCTTTTTCGAAAGCGGGTCTTTCAAAAGCATAAATAGTCCGGACGCGGGTTTTTTTGGAAAAAAAAACCTTTTTTGAAAAAACCGCTCTTCTTAAAAAAAGGGTTTACATGGTTTTTCAAAAAAAGGGGTTTTTTTCCCCGAAAAAACTGTGTCCAGACTACCTTCACTTTTGAAAGCCCCGCTTTTGAAAAAGCAATTGGAAGAAGATGTGCAAATTCTGCCGAATTTGCATATCCTCTTTTGAAAACAGAACGTAGTCTAGATGTGCCCTTTGTGTAATGTGCACTGTCTATGCAGGGGAGGTCCTGGAATGCAGTTCTCTATGGGCTACAACGGGAGGCAACCATGGGTCTGTTGAACCTGAAGATCAATAAGAGTCTCCAGCATGTCTGTCTGCTGCTTGAGACGCGCTATCATTTCTGGTGCATGTCTCTCTCCTTTCCCTCACTTTTCTCCTCTTCACGCCAGGACTGATGACAGGGAGATGTGTGGAGGGGGGTGCAGTTGCCTTAGGGCCTGGCAATTCAAAGGGCCCGGGGCTCCCATCCACGGCCACTGCTACAGTGGCACTGGTGGTGGCCAGAGCCCCAGGCCCTTTAAACTGCTGCCAAAGCATCGTGTGGTCCATCAGCCTCTGAGGGCTGGGGAAGGGGAATGCACCATGCTCCATGTGGTGCAGAGGGCTGGCTGCCCCTGGCTCCCCTCTTTCCTCCCAAGGCCCCACCTCTTCCAGGAGCATAGAGATGCCCTTCCCCCCCCATCTTGTCCAGGTGCTCCCAGAGGCTGTCTGCTCCCCTCCTCCACACTATACCTGTCAATAAAGGTGACTGTCCAACTCATGTGCTAGTATGATTAGGGGGCTGGAGTACATGACCTATGAGGAAAGGCTGAGGGATTTGGGCTTATTTAGTCTGCAGAAGGGAAGAGTGAGGGGGGATTTGATAGCAGCCTTCAACTTCCTGAAGGGAGGTTCCAAAGAGGATGGAGAGAGGCTGTTCTCAGTGGTGACAGATGACAGAACAAGAAACAATGGTCTCAAGTTATAGTGGGGGGAGGTCTAAGTTGGATATTAGGAAAAACTATTTCCCTAGGAGGGTGGTGAAGCACTGGAGTGGGTTCCTTAAGGAGGTGGTGAAATCTCCAGCCCAGAGGTTTTTAAGTCCTGGCTTGACAAACCCCTGGCTGGGATGATGTAGTCGGGGTTGGTCCTGCCTTGGGCAGGGGGTCTCGACTTGATGACCTCTTGGGGTCTCTTCCAGCCCTATGATTCTATGATCCCCTACTGTTCTTTATCTGGCTTAGCTATAATGCTAATGGAGAGACCCACAAGGCCTTATTTCCAGTTGCAAATGCAGAGAGGTGGTAATGTGAGTGTATTCACTTCCCTTGAGCCACACAAGTTAAAAGCACTAAATTCTCACTTCTCCTGGGGATTCATAGACCACAGCAACAGTCCAAGCCACGGGGAGTATGACTTGGGGAGCAGGGAGTGGATAAGTTTGAACAATGAAGGGGGGACTTATGAGCATAAGTATATGCAGATTGGGTAACTGAGCTGAATACTGACACTCTTTCCCACAGGCAGTGGTGCTGTTAGCTGATATCTCGCTCCTAAGGGTAACGGAGGATGAAAGCAAACAGCTCCTCCACATGCCTGGTTGCAAACATTGTCTGTATGCTGCTAGTTTGTGTGCTGCAATGTTGATTGCTGATGTCATTACTGAATCACATGGGAAAGTGCCCACTTACGGCAGACGAAATAAAGTAGCCCTTCCTGGAAATCTTCGGCAGAGGTTTGCAGATGACCTGCAGGAAACCTTCCTCAAGATCTCTGTGCAGGATTCACAGAACATCTCAGTTCGGCAGGGCCTCCATTTCATAACTATATAGGGGAACAAGACACAGATTGCTACTCTACCTCTTGGCTATTTCACTATTACTTGGAAAAAGAGTAAACAAACACATCCTTGCAATATCAAAGCAAACTGCATATTTAGCAAAGGTCCCTTCCCCCCTGTACCAGGCTATCTCAGGCTAGACTGTAAGGATGGTTAGACTGCTCTGGCACCCAGAAGAGGTTCTGGCTCACTGCACTCACTGGATCCCCTAGTCCCCTGTTTCTCTTCCTGCTCCAAGATCTCATCTGCAGGGTTCATCCCAGGGCCTGTGACTTTAACAGAAAGCTGCATGATATCCTTGGCAGTGACCCCGCTCCCACAGGCCCCGTGGATACTTCACAGGAATCAGCCTCCCTTGACTTCTTCTGCTATGTCTGCCATGGCTCCTTGACTGTCACACAACACTATGTGGGTCCCCCTCAAGTAGCTCTGCTGCCCGATGCACTGAGTGACTGCTAGACTGCAGCTATGCCTTTCTGGCCTCTTTCACCCTCTGACCCAGGAGATCCACCATCTCCTATGTACTCCTGGCAAGGGCAATTGTGCTCTTTCCAAGTAACCAAGGAAGAATTGGATTCCTCCATGCTCCCCCGGCAGATATCATCCTTAAAATGAAAAGTAGCCAATGATGACTGCAGACAGGAGTATGTCTTCAGCATGAAGATGGTATGGTCAGCTGGGTAGTTGCTAAATAAGCTCTCCATGTTGAGTAAACATGGAAATGGAATTTCAAAAATGTGAGGGTCTTTAGAAGGGAAAGGATTTCTTCCTGCATACCTGGCCATCAGGCTGCGGAGTTCAAAATGGTGACCAGAGCGGTCATGATGGGATATTGTAGGACACCTCCTCCAGGCCATGAAAGTTAATATAAGTAATGCAGTGTCTCCAATGACACCAGGTCACCCTACGTGCTACACTTCTCGCAGAGGTGGTGTTATTAAGTCAAGAGACTTACAGAGTGAGATTGACATAAACGGCCTTGCATCAACCCAAGCTTGTAGCATAGACCAGACCTAGCAGCCAGGTTCTGATTTCACATCAGATCCAAAAATAATCAGGGGATAATTTAAAAGTTGCTACAAATCAAACAGGGGTATCAGAGATGGTAGAGAGTCAACAACAAGCTCAAGAAACATTGATGCATATTAATTTGAACATAAACCCTAGCTCTGCTTCTTGCTCAGAACTGTAGTCAACAGCTATTCGGTCACTAATTGCTACCATCCTTCACTCAAGCATATGTAATATATAAGTAATATGTATAAGAACAGACACTCCAAGTTTCAACAAAAAGCAGAATTTCCCAAGTATATCTGTTAAGTTGTTCCATTTCATTCCATCATCCCATCTACTGACCATATCATGTTGTTGCCATTTCTGCATGTTCTCATTCCATGTTGTCACTTCCATAGCTTTGTATGTATGTGATAGAACCCCCGTGGTTCTTCTATCCCCTCAGGCCGCTGTACAGCTGTAACCCACCCTAATTCCTCTTCAAAATGGGAGCACTGGTTTACAGTATCTGAGGAGCTAGCCCTTTACATTACTGACGGGGCTCCAACGCCCAGTGCACCCCCACCAAAATCAACACAAGCTAAGGATTTGGCCTGAAATACTCAACTCCTGGTATATTTAAAGTGTTTAGGCAAATATTGTAATTTTACATATAATATTCTATATTCACCTTTATTCCTATGGCACAGATTAATCCCAAAAACAATTTCCTCCATTTGTGTTTAAATTATATTTCAATTCTGGAATGATTACATTTAAATGGCTTATACATATTGCTCAATAGAAAGTCATTTTTATCTCAGGTGGCAATATTCTTTTCTTTATATGCCTCATAAGGAGGGAAGGGAAATAATAAAAAATTCAATTCTCACCAATCATAGAGGAAGGTTTAATAATCCATCATTAATTTTCCTTTCCATTTATCTGTTCTTTACTCTATCAATTATCAGAGTAGTGACACTTTGAAGGCGAAATCTAATGTACCTGTGATTTCATTTATAAGGATTACCAGTAAAGAACTGTAACCCCTTTAATAAAGTACAGTAAAACCATTTTTTTACAATGTACAAACTGTATCCCAAAATGCGTTTGACTAAATCATACAGCTGCAATATTAAAATAACTATTGGAGACAGAAAAAGAGAACACTGAGAGATACATGTTTTCAGGCAAGCTTTGAAAACAGGAGATTTGATGAGATAGAGCAATACAAGGAGGCTGGTCCAGGTCCCTGGAACTGCAGAGAAGGTGGCTCTTATGCCAACAACTGAAAGACTGTACAAGATAGAGGATGGGAAAGAGGCCAGTACTAGTTGAGCAAAGAAAGCTCAACTAGTGAAGAGTAGAAAAAGACAAAATCTGTGAGGTGCTATGAATGGAACAACATTATAAAGTGCTTTAAAAGCTAATCAAGATCCCCAAATCAATGTGGAACTGTTGATGATATAGATCAGGAACTCAGGTAACGTGTGACAAGCAGTAGAATTCTGCTGGAGTGTGGAACGCAGGGGCTGGCTACATAGAGGCAACTCACAACTGCAATTGTCAAAACACAAGGAGAAATGTCAGTGATATATACACAGGCAGGGCTGCAAATAGTGAGTCAAACTTATCAGAATAGAATATAGGCAACAAAAAATAAGCTCAAGGATACTATCAAAGTTGTAGCCAATAAATGCCTGAGTCCTAAAGGGGAATAAGAAAGGGAGTTTATATTTGAGCATGCTCCTCTTGCTCAAAGAGAACCACTTCTGCCTCTGACATTTAGTTGAAGCAATCTGAATTGAAATAACAAATTAGCAAGTCAAGACAAGCAGAGATTGTACAGAAAAGATTCAGGATATGAGATTGATCTGAATGCTCCAGATGAGATTGTCAGAGACACCAAGGTGATTTAGTGACATGACATATATAAATTTCAAATAGCTAACACCTTTAGTTGCCTCTGAAAATTTCAACCCTGAATGTTGTGTATTGTTTTCAATAGATGTGCATTGAGAGCATGCACAAATCTTATTCCTAGTGGTCTAAAAATAAGCCCTAAACTTGGCTCATATATGTGAGACAGTTTGTCTAAGGACCCAGAGATCAGCCAAGATTGGGAGTTCAATTTCTCAAGAATAGAACCTGAATGGGTAAAAGGATCATTAATCAGCGAGACAAGAACCTCTCATTTTGCATATGGATAAATTTTTTCTCCCTCCCAACTTAGATAGAAAGAATTCCAAAGAGTTACAATACAGCATAACACCTCGCTTTCCTCTGCAAAGCTGGCCATTGCTTGCATTAAGGGTTGGATGGGAAAGCTGTCAGTTAACCAAGCTAGAAATAACTTGCTGTGAGATTGAAGATCAAATAGGGGAAATTACCTGTTACCCACAAGATATCCAGGTCACATGTTTTCATCTTAACTTATAAACTACACTTTTGTCTGTCTTGCAAATCAAGACGCATCGATAGCCTGTTTTGTGTGTCAGTATCTCTTTCACCCCAAATTAGAAGATGCACATTTGCTTGCCTGGTGAGTTAGTTTTGTGGATCTTAGAAGTGCAAAGGAGGAAGCAAGATTGAACTAGAGTTTTGTCAAATAGTTTCTCCAACATATCATTTTCCACACAACTTTTTGTCAAGAAGGTTGTTCAGTCAGACTACTTAAGGTGCCAACCTGTGATGCAGGAAACCAAGGTTCAAGAGCATGGGCTTGAACCTGTCTCTAAAAGACACTCTTTTTCATCCGAATGCTCAAAAGGTTTTGTTTCTGTTCCAAACTGGATGAAAGCAAACTTTCTAACCTTGAAAGACTCAATGAAACATAATTGTCCTCTGGTCAGCTCTAGTTTAGCGTCTTTGTTTCCTTTTAGTGCTTCACTCAAAATTTCCCTACATCATAGTGTAAATGAATCTGAAAGCTGGAAGCTGTGCCTTGCAAATATCACAATGTGAACACAGTGTGAATTTGAATCAGAGTCAATTAGCAGCTACATAATTTTACAAGTTGAAACAACATGCTAGTACTCATTTCCTGCACAAAGGGAGTGCTCCAGCTTCCTCAGGGCTGGAGCGGGTGTCCGCTGTAGGTAGGGAGGATGAAGCGTCATCAGAGTAGGTAAATCATTTGTCCTCTTAAATATCATTTTCCAGACTAGTTTCTTTATTTAGATTCTTTTGTGAAGAGGTTCACACTGAACCAGTGCTATAAATTACAGAAATTTAGGGCTGGAAAGGGATCTCAGAGTTCTAAAGTCCAACATCCTCTGCTGAGATAGGATTAAGTAACCCTAGACCACCCTGACTGACGTTTGCACAATCTGTTTTAAACCAGATTTCACAACCTGTTGTGGAAGCTTACACCAGGGTTTAAATTCTCTGGAAGTTATAGAGTTTTCTAATATCTAACCTATCTTTTGCTGTACCTTCAGTGACTCTAGAGAACAATTGATCTCCATACTGTTTATAACAGTCTATAACACATGTGAAGCCTGTTATCAGGTCCCTCTTCAGGCTTCTTTTTCCAAGATTAAACATGCCCAATTCTTTTAACCTTTCCTTACAAGTGACTGTTTCTAAACACCATTTTTGTTGCTCTCCTGTGGACTTTCCAATTTCTCCATATTTCCTAACCCATGGCACCCAAATTGGACACAGTAGTCTGACTGAGTCCTCAGCAGTGCCTAGCAGAGTAGAACATTTACATCCTGTGTCTTACATATGACCTGTTAACACACCCCAGAATGATAGTCTTTTTTGCACTGCAACTGCATTGAGTTATTTCAGTAGTGTAGTCTAATATTAAAGATAAATTTAATCTATATGTATAGGGAATGCTCTGCAGTAATTTTTAAGTAATTGTCCTTGTTTAAATAAAGGACAATTTACAGAGCATAGTTTGCATGTCTAAAGGTTTGTTTACTCTTCCTGAAAGATGACTGAAAGCCAATAAAGTCAAACTACTGTAGAAAAGACCTCTTTAAGCTGTGAACCACAAAGGAATACACTTTAAGAAGTGTGGATTGTATTACTTCACTTTCATCTGTGAATCATAGTATCTTGTACAATATATCATTTTTCTTTTTTATCTGAACTTAGTGACAAATGTTTTCATGTTCATCAAACATTTATCAAAAAATGAGGTGGCATTAAAAGGTGAAAAAAAACCGTAGTCTGTGTTCTATACTGAGTTATATTATATACTTGCTGTTGTGAATTGCAAACAAGATAAAGAATGCGATCAAAGTGTCTACTGAACTAGAGATAATTCTAGGTTACAAGAATATGTACATGAAAAATAAGGACAGACTGCAATCTCCAGGACTTAGATTAAAGTGTTTGAGGATTTTATGAATACTGTTTCCTTCACTATATTCACTTGCCCCCTTGTACTTTTTTCTAAACAAGAGAAATTTTCCTATTCAATATTTCTATTCATTCTGATTATAATACTTAAATAATGTGCCCTAATATTAAAATAACTAAAAATATTATCTGACTACTACTAATAAAATGGTACAGAGCTAAAATGTATCAGCACTGTCCATAGGAAACTAGAATTAGGGATTAAGGATAGATTGGTAGTAGTCATTATTAATGATCTGAAAGAGAGGACGGATTGCATCCTCAGCAAGTTCACAGATGACACTAAGCTAGGGGGAGAGGTAGATACATTGGAGGGTAGGGTAGGCTGGCGTAGACAAACTGGAAGACTGGGCCAAAAGAAATCTGAAGATGTTCAACAAGGATAAGTGCAGAGTCCTGCACTTAGGATGGAAGAATCCCAAGCACTGTTACAGGCTGGGGACTGACTGGCAAGGCAGCAGAACCTAGAAATTACAGTGGATGAGAGGCTGGATATGAGTCAACAGTGTGCCCTTGTAGCCAAGAAGGCTAACAGCATATTAGGATGCATTAAGAGGAGCATTTCCAGCAGATATAGGGAAATTAGTATTCCCCTTTATTCAGCACTGGTAAGGCCACATTTGGAGTATTGCATCCAATTTTGCCCCTTCCCCTATTACAGAAAGGATATGGACACATTAGAGAGAGTCCAGTGGAGGGCAACAAAAATGATGATGAGGCTGGAGCACATGACCTACGAGGAGAGGCTGAGGGATTTGGGCTTGTTTAGTCTACAGAAGAGAAGCGTGAGGGGGGATTTGATAGCAGCTTTCAACTACCTGAAGGGAGGTTCCAAAGAGGATGGAGAGAGGCTATTCACAGGAGTGACGGATGGCAGAACAAGGAGCAATGGTCTCAAGTTGCAGTGAGGAGGTCTAGGTTGGATATTAGAAACAACTATTTCCCTAGGAGGGTGGTGAGAGGTAGCAGCACAGTGTACGGGAGGGAGGTGGCTTCACAGGAGTCATTTTGCCCCTGCATGGACACATGTAATCACTGAATTTTTCAGCGGTTACACTTTTACCGACATAAATGCATTTTAACACTTGTAGCCTTGACTGCTGTTGCCTAGGCCTCAGGCCTCACACCAGGCCTGTGATATATGGACTTATGGTTCAGGCCCTCATCTAATTACAATAGTCTGTGCTTAAGATCTTAAATAGATGAGACAGACAAAGGTTGGGGGAAAGGAAGCATTTCCTTCACGGTTCAGAGGAGAACCTGAGATGGAGAAGGAAGAGTGAGTAGTTTGCCCAACATCACAGGAAGTCTGTTGCAGATCCAGGAAATGAATCAGGTTTCTCCTGAGTCCCCATGTAGCATCTTAACCACAAGCTTATCCTTTTTATCTTGTCAACTAAACAGAGAGTGCCTGTCAGAAGTACAGGGATTCCTAGCAGTAAGCTGCAGCATTTGTTCAGTGGGAACTAACTACCAGAGTGGCACCCAGTTAATCCCTCTCCCTTCATTCCAGAGAACCTGGCTTTTCCCTGGGGAACTCCTGTCCTACTACTGGCTAAATCAAACCCTGCTTACCTTATAAGTAACAACAAAACCAGACAAGACAAAAGCCTTGCATGATATTCCTGCAAGCAATTCAGTTGTCTGCACAAGATTCTGATGCAAAAAAATATATATTAAGTTATGTTCCAATAATAGTACTATAGAAACAAAGCAGAACCACACCACTGCATGTAGAGCCAAGTGTAATATTTCACCTAAACTAAAGCCAGGAGAATAGGAATATGGACATGAGAAGGTGGTCTGAAGGAAATGGAAGAATATGAATAATTAGATAAAAGGCATTAATCAGTGCATGTTCCCTGAGTGCTTTATAACTTTGTCCACCTACCTTCACCCACAAAGGAAAAGTAACGAAGCTATACAAACAAATGAAAACAATAAAACATTACAAAAGTTATATTCTACCATAAGCATTTTTCATTCTTGTGCTCCTTGATTGGAAGCCCCAGAAGGCTAATAAATTGTTGCTAAATACAGTAATTTATAACTTAAAATGTTGGGTGTTGTTCAGTAAAAGTTGTGCATAGCAAAACCTAACAGGTTTATATATTTCCTGTCATATGAGTAACTGTAATAACAAATAACGAAACATTTTAAGACACCTTATTAATGTACTGAAGGGACACATAAGCTTCAAAAGGTTTACATTTATCAGTCAAAATTATGTAATTTCAAATGACTATGACTTGAGTTATTACTATCAAACAAACACCGTATTTTAAAATAAAAATACTCTGTGGGTATTTTATCCTACGTTACCTGCTTTTTTGGTTCCCCATAATGTCCCTACACTTAAGTGTTTAATAAAATAAAATGAAACTATATAACTCTCCAGACAATAGAAGAATTAATCCAAATGAGAATTCTTGTAGCTATGTATCAAAATACAAATAAAACAATGTGGATCAAAGTCTATAGAGTGATGGGATGTATATCAGGCTATACTTAAATTAAAAACAGATCTTGCTTCCTGTATCCTACTTGTTACAGAAAGGAATATCAAGAGTGGGACCTAGATCCAAAGTCCACAGAAGTTAATGGAAAAAGATCACTGACTTTACTGGGCAATGGTTAGACCTAATAAGAATGGTGCAAATCTTTGTGTTTTTTTGGAATTAAATGCAAAAAATTCACTTTGATCAGTTAATGTTGGCAAACTTCTGATTTCTGCTTTGCATTTGAATGAACTCAAAAAACTTCCAAACAAAACTCAAAAGAATAATCATGTCTTGCCCCATCTGTAGTCAAAATAATAAATTAGCCCTAAGTTTACTCAGGGCTTGGAGCAGGTTTCCAGAGAAATTTTGGAACCTTGAGTTCTGATCCAAAGTCAGCTGAAGCCACAGGGAATCTTTGACTTCAAAAGATTGTGAATCGGGTTGTAGGTCAACATTGTAACAAACCAGAACCAATGCTGTAGCTTGTAACAAAAATAAGTGTCACTTGGTTTTGAACTCTGTTTGCATGAGAGTTGCCAATATGGGTTCTATTGCTACCATTGAGAATTACTCTACATGTGACCTTGAAGAAAATCACTCATCCTTCTTTTATTCTTTTATTCTTTTCCCTTTGGGAAATGTGGATTAATAATATTTTCTTATTTTTCAGGAATACTCAGAGGCTTAATTAACGTTTGTTAAATATATTGGAATCCTTACATGAAGGATACTGCAAAGTGGTTTTGCATTTCTGCCAAAATAGTTACACAATTATTGACTGGGCTCATGGAAAAAACAAACAAAAGAAGATTTTTTTTCTCTCTAAATTCAGTACTTCTACACTAAGACCCAATAATTAAGAGAACAGAATAGAGGTGGCAAAAGTTACTGACCCTCTGAGCCACACGCAATAATCTTTAGAAATTCAAGAGGGGGGGTGACCTGCTGGGCTGTAAGCAGGTAGGCTCTGTGGGGATGAAGCCCTGACACCACTCTCCAGAGGTGCTGTATGGGAAAAAGCCAGTGGGGTCCACATGCCTTGACAGATTTTTACCAGGGTTTGCTGGCTCCACTCACTCACATGGTTCTGCATGGTCTGGCGAGCTGGGAGCTACAGCCCTGGGAATAGACAGCGCAGCAAACAGTTGGGAGCTACAGCTTTTGAGTCTGCCTCTGCCCCCACATAGAGCTAACAGTTGCAGGGAGGGGCCACTGAAGGTAAGAGTAGGAAATAGATTGAGAGAGAGACAGATAGTGTGTGTGCACGTGCTGTTTTGCAGGCTGACCCTTTAAATTGCGCCCCCGACACAATTGGAGGCACCAGTTGTCTCTCATGGAACACTCTAGCTCTGCCACCCTGCCATAGAGCAGAAGGATTGAGCTCCCCCTCCAAGTCTAGTAGGCAGAAAATGGGGAAGGCTGGGGGGCGGGGCGGGGCTTTATGTTTTAGTATTTGCTTTATGTAAGTGGGGGATGGTCCCGCTCTTGTGTGGGGAACTTTCCTGACTTCTGAATTATCCCGGTGAAATGGGCTGGTAAAAGGATCTGAGCCCCTGCTCCCACTTCCTTTACCCTGAGGCCTCCCCTTGCACTTCCCTGTGTGGCAGAGCCTGTGCAATCCCAATACGGCTGGGCCAGGATTCCTGGGAGCTTGACCCCTAACCTTGTTGTGGTCAGCTAGGGCAGGGGCTGGGGTGTCCCCACTCCAGGGTGTCCTCTTCGCATGGAATGCTTCCCTGACCCACTGATGGTCACATACAAGTCAAAGCAAATATAATTTATTAAAGAATTAAGTTAAAAGAAAGAATAAGGAAACATGGAAAACAGTCATGGAAAACATATCACTCTGCTCTGGCCTGGAGACCTCACACACAGTGTCTCTGGGATGAAAGGACAGTTCACAGTCTGTTGCTTGTAGGTCCCAGGCCTCCTTCTTAGCTGCAGACTGCAGTGATGCTCCTGGTCAGACACTTGCTCTGGATGGCAGGACCCTTCTCCACAGCCTGGCCTGCAAGGCCTCTTGGCTGGTGGAGTCCCATTGCACTGGGCCTTTACCCAGCGTCCCCCCCGTCCCCTCCCCCCTCCGGCTCTTCTCTGCTGCTCACTTCACCCAACTCCATTATGCTCCAGTCCCAGCTCCACTCTCTGCTGTGCTGCCTCCAGCTCCTGGGCTGCTTCTCTGGACCCTCTGGCTCTGTGGCTGTGGCCCCGACCCAGCATGGCTCTGCTGCAGGGCTCTGTCTCTGGCTGGCTTGGCTCCCCTCCTCTCCAGCTCAGCTCAGGCACATGTTGTCTCCTTAGCTCGGCCCCACTCAGTCTGGCCCAGGCAACACCCAAATCACCAAAGGAGCATGTAGGATGGGACTCTCCCCCAGACTCCTCACTTCCTCATTGGCCGGCCCACCCTGGCAAGCAGGCTGACCTGGAGTGCTGGTGCCTCCCAGTTCTGGGGAGTCTCAGGATCCTGAATTCTCAAAGACCCTTGCCCTTCATTCTCAAAGACAACAGGCCCCTTACATTTAGGTGGGAAGGCAGAGCAAAGTACTTAGAACCATTTCTTTAAGGCCAAGAAGGGGTCAGATTTTCAGGCGATTTTCATTGTAAACCACCATAAAATTACTAAAACTAAGTCTTACAAATGTCAGCTATCAGCAGCTATGTGTGTTTTCACTAAGCAACAGGTTAAACAGCTCAAGGGCCAAAGAAAATAGTGATGTACTGTAGTGCTCAACACAAATAAGTAAAAGCTTCAATAGCAAAGTTTATATAAGTAAGTGATCTCACATAACAGTGTAGGAGTCTATTTTGTTGGATGTTTTGGAACGCAATAAGGCTTTACACTTTGCCTTTTTAATCCCCCTTTTCTTTCTCATTTATGAAAATGCCCTTTTGCTTTATCGATACTACTGTTCTATCCTCCTATTGGATGCCATTTGATTTTTGCTTAAGCGTTCGATTGTTCAAAGTTTCTTTTAAGGGCAGGTCTACACTATGGGGGAAGGTCGGCTTAAGGAACACAGGCCATAGACCTTTCCCTCCAAAAACTCCTAGGGAATATTGGGAAAGTATCCCATCTTGATTGGGTAGTTACTTACGCTGTTAACTATCATGCTTATGCTTATTTCCAGCCTGACTTCTAGCTTCAATTTCCATCCTTTGGGTCATGTTATGCCTTTCTCTGCTATGCTTATACCACAGTATAAAATATTTGTTCCCCACGTAAGGAATTATACACTGTGATCAAATTACCCCTTAGCCTTCTCTTTGTTACGCTAAATAAACTCATAGAGCTCAATCTATAAAGCATGCTTTTAACCCTGTCATCTTTCTTGTGACTCTTCTCTGAACTCACTTCATTTTATTAACTTCCTCCTTGAACCACCAGACTGGGACACAGCATGTCAGCAGAAATAGCACAAGTGCCAAATGCAGAAGAGAAATAACCTCTCCATTCCTATTTAGTGCTCCCCTGTTTGTGTACTGTGTTGACTCCACAGTGTTGCAGTGAGAGCTGATATTCAGCTGATTATCCCACGGCAACCCCCAAATCTTTATCACAGTCCCTGTTTCCTTGTATAGAGGTCTCCATGCTACAAGTATGGAGTGGGGTTCACTCCCCACTGGAGTATCTCCTGTGCCTGGTCTGATACCCTTTCTCATCTCCTGCTTACATACCCAACTAGCCTCTCTCTTCATACAATTCGGGGAGCTCTCTCATCATGACTTAGTTGGTCTCCTTTTGGGGCTTGGTGCTCCAGACAGGTCACTGTGTGTCTTCCCTCTGTCAGGGCATCAAAGTCTCACTGGATTTACTGTTTCATGGAGTCTTCAACTTTACCAACCAGAATGGGCCACTTCCCCAGGGACTGGTACGGGAACTCAGACCCCCCATCTGCTCCAGGGATCCTAGATCAGGGACCCTTGCAATTAGACTAACAAGGCTGGGTCATCCTGCATAGTCTTTCTAAGGGTACATCTACACAGCCACATTATTTCGAAATAACATAGTCCACATCTACACCGCAGGCAGTTATTTCAAAATAATGTCAAAATACTGTCAGGCTGGAGGACTTCTTACTCCGATTCCTGTAGGAGTAATAAGGGCAGTCAGAGGAAGAGTGCTCTATTTTGAAATAAATGCTGTGTAGACACTCCCAATTCCAAAATAATCTATTTTGAAATAAGCTATGCAATTGACGTAGATCAATTTGCATAGTTTATTTGAGTTAAGCCCTGCTGTGTAGACACACCCTAAATATTGGCACATTAATTTCTTCCAGTCTTTGGGCATTTCCACCAGTGCTGGAGGAAATATTGAAAATCAGCCTTAAGAGTCCAGCGGTCCTCAGCCAGTTCTTTTAAAACTTTTGAATATAAGTTATCTGCACCTGCTGATTTAAAAACTGTCTAACTTTAGTAGAGGCTGCTCAACATCCTCCTGAGATTGGAATGGAAAGAGTCTTATCAATCATCATTTGATATATCTATATTGGGTTTTTTCCCCCAAATACTGATTAGAAGTATTTATGGAACATTTGTGCCTCTTCTGCATTATTAGTGAAAGCTCTACCATATCACATAATGGAAGTCTCATTATTTAGATGGCATATATGGGTACAAGGAGTCAAAGGTGTTAACATAATCCAGACATTGTCCAGCACTGAGCAGTTTAAACCAAAGTCCAGAGTTTCAGATACAGGGATCTCAGTCTGCTTAGTAATATGCACAAATACCAATAAACAACTAAAGTATTTGCAATATAATGCATTAAATAAGCCTTTAATTTTAACATGCCTCCTTTCCATTCCCTTTAGCTGTTAAATGTCTTTAAAAGGAAAATGTCTTGTAGATGGTATCAAATATGGGAAAAGGGGAGAGATGTTACATGAGAGGGACTAGAGATTTTGCTATGGCTTTTGTTGAAGTTTGGTTCCATTTCTTAAGGAAACCAAAGAACAAAAAGGGAGAGAGAAAAGAACAGCAGCAGTAGAAAATGCACCTTTTATTTTTTGTGTTGACTTTCACTTGCAACTTCGCTGCTCGGAAAAAACCAAAACAGGCACATCACTTGGTCGTACCAGCCACTCCACATCTGCAAACTGGTGCCAGTGTTAGCTTCTTTAGGGCTGCTTCTCTGCTGCATAAGCCTATGATCACAGGGCCGGCCCACAACATTTTGGCACCTGAGGTGGGGAGCTCAAATGATGCCCCCATTCTCCCTCGCTAGGGCCAAAACTTTGAAAGGTCTCAATTCTGCCTTTTTCCTGTTCTACTCCTCTCATGGTATTGTAGAGAGAATACATATGCACCAGCAGCAGACACAATTTTCTACACTCTGGGTCCTAGTGGTGCCTCCCCACAGTCTGGCACCTGAGGCGGCCGCCTCAGTTTGCCTCATGGTAAGGCCAGCCCTGTATGATCAGAACATTGCAAAATAAAGTCCAGGGTGACTAAGCTAGAAGGACAAGGCAGAGGAATATAACAGAAGAAAGAATGTGGGAAAGAAATGAGGGTGGGGAGAAGAAGGGGAAGTCTGGTGTTTAGGATTTAGCAGAGGCCAGTGGTGATGATCATGTCATATGGGTCCAGAATGGCTCAACAATGGTCAAGACATCTCTCAAGGTTATGATGAAGAAAATCCAGGGACCCAAGTGGCAGTGTTTATCGTGAAGCTTACCCCTTCTCCTTCAGTCAGCTAGCAATGCAGCAGTCCTTCACCCTTCCCAAGTGTTTGAGGACATGCATGGAACACACCATCCCCTTGTTATTTAGGCCTAATTTCCAACACACAAATTTTAGTTCAATGATCTGTGGTCTTATATAGATCTTGTTCACCAGGCATTATCTTAACCATTATCATTTACATTGTTCTGGTAAAATACTCCTCTCAACTGATTTGGCTCATAATTGTTTTCAAATTTGTGAAAGTGGCCCTTTAAAAGTATCAGATATTAGATTACTGGCCTGGGCTTTATTCTGTTGAACATTATAAATGTGAACAAATCACAGTCTCTTGTACTAACCTACCATTAATTTTTAGGTCTTATCAATTCGTTCATTTGTCAAGATGGGGTCTAATATAGAATTTCCATCTGTTGGATGCAACTTTTAGTTAGGAAATTGTTATCTGTAATATTTACACATTCAGAGATATTTTAGAACTGACAGCCTGAGTTTTCCAGCATGTGTTACTCAAACTGAAGCCTCCTGATCAAAAAGCTTTATTTACTACACATGATAGATGGCTGCATAAGGAACTGATCATCCTGTTCCTTAGTGTGATCTGGTGGTTTTAGCAGACACCAGTGTATTCCCCATTATGTGCTTTATCTGTTAGGACATTTATCCAAAAGCATTCAAGATCCTTCTCTTCCCAGTTAATATCTAAATGCCTTTTTTTTAACCTCCTCTCCCCTTCTGCCCACTTAATCCTTCCTAAATTAGTTATAACCAGTTATTTTAACATTCCAACCCATGTGAATCATCCCACCTGATTTCAATAATGCCAACTAGATCAAACTGATGTGTATAAGTGAGCAATTCCAAATCCTGGGCTGTGTCTACATTGGCACCCTTTTTCGAAAAAGGGATGCTAATGAGACCAGTCGCAATTGCAAATCCGCGGGGGATTTAAATATCCCCAGCGGTATTTGCATTTACATATGCGCTTTTCGGCTCAGGGCTTTGCCGGAAAAAGCGCCAGTCTAAACGAGGATCTTGCGGAAAATAAACCCTTTTCCGCAAGATCTCTTATGCCTACTTGCAAAATAGCGCGCGCGATCGCTTGCAAGTAGGCATAAAATCTTGCGGAAAAGGGTTTATTTCGCAAGATCCCGTCTAGACTGGCGCTTTCGGCAAAGCCCCGAGCCGAAAAAGCGCAGTTATGTAATGCAAATACCGCTGGGGATATTTAAATTGCGACTGGTCTCATTAGCATCCCTTTTTCGAAAAAGGGTGCCAATGTAGACACAGCCTTCCTGTTTGCACCCTGGGCTCCTAGCATGGGTGCATGTGCAGTTAGAGAACTGCTTCCCTTTACGTCCTTAATTAATTTGATCTCAGCCGGTCAGTAGTATGCTAAATGAGTGCTCATATTCGCTTAATACCCCTGTGACTACCAGCCTATTCCTGGTGAGATGGGCTCCCTTTCTACTAAGACGGTTGCCATTCAAAATCCTTTCCCTACATATAAGGTGCACCAATGTTTCACAAAACTATACTCCACCAGCCCATATTGCTTACCTACCCAGTGATTCCTGACCAGAGCCTTCTGCCTGCCGAAAGAATCTCAGAGAAGACCACTTGAGCATTCTTTGTCAGCTTGCTTCCTAGCTCCCTGAAGTCATCTGTTATCTGTGATATGTCCTGCAATCCAGTGTCCAGGGACATCGACAGACTTGCCAGTCTATTGGGCAAGATGCCGGGTGGGGCTATGCCACCTGGAGAGCACCACACCATCCCCGCTTTCCTTCAGGTAGCCCTCAGAGCTGCCCAGAGCATGCTACCCCATGTTCTAGATGCAGTTTAAAGGGTCCGGGGCTCTGGTTGCTATTGCTCCTGCAGTAGTGGTGGCCTGGAACCCTGGGCCCTTTTGAGTCGCTGGGCCCTGGGACAACTTTCCCCTTTCCCTTCTCCCTGCTGTCCTGGCCAGTGGACCTGGCAGTGTCATAGTGTCATCCATCACCTATGGATTCGTGCCACTCAGCTTCAGAAGCGTATCTTGTGTCTTTCAACTCTTCTGAGTAGTGACACCCCAACAAGGCTCCCTGTTCTTCCTTGGAGAACTGGCGATCTTTGTAGTCATAGATTTAAAAGTAGCCGTTCTTCTAAAAAGGAATGTCACTAACCAATTACAGAGAAAGACTGCAGAGCTGGAATTCATCTACAAATTTGACAGTTTACCCTGTGCTTGAATAAAGACATTAACTGGTTGGTGCTAGTTTCCCCTGCCTTTATCCACATTTTCACATCAAAGTGTATGAATGAGACACATTCAGCCCACATATGTACATATATATATATATATAGGTTTTTTTCCACTACAACTCATCTGATGAAGTTACCCAAGAAAGCTCATGATTCTATATATTTTTGTTTGTCTCCAAGGTGCCACAGGACTACTCATTGTTTTTAAAATTATAGACTAACACGGCTATTCTAAACATGGGTATTCTAAAGAAAACTATAATATTGAACCTGTGGTCAACTTCATCTCAGCAATACTAAAAGGCCGTATGTCCTAGGTTAAGGATGATTTTAAGAACCA
This sequence comes from Rafetus swinhoei, assembly GCA_019425775.1. NCBI lineage: Eukaryota > Metazoa > Chordata > Testudines > Trionychidae > Rafetus > Rafetus swinhoei. The sequence goes on from CM033447.1 coordinate 60,908,987, forward strand.
TGCTAAACCATTCACAAGGTTGTGAGCTTGAAAAACATTAATAAGTCCTTGAAAAAATATATTTAAAATTGATTAAGGACAATGCTAAGAATGAAAATAAAAGTTATACCATAGCAGCTCAGGGATACATGTGTACACCTTTAATTTATTATATTGCTTTCATGAGCTGGGATTCCTTGGACATTATTAGGAAAAAATAGGAAGTGGGCTACTAGCAGGGCTAGAACTGCTAAGTAAAAATGTACGTTCTGGAAATTAGAAACTTGTTTTGCTTATTGAGTTGGCAGAGAAGAATCTAATGCCCAGAGAAACCAGAAGGTATGATTTTGTAGGATGGCACACCAGGGAAATTATGTGCAAGCCAACAGCTTTCCAGAAGCAAAAATAAGGTGAGTGAACTGGCAGAGACCATATAAAGTAATGAAGCAGACAGGACATGTATATTATGTAATATTTATGCATAGTAAACAAGCAAAAATATTATGCAACCTTATTAGAAAGGTAGAGTGAATCCCCAGGAGGTCAGAAAGAGTATTTAATGCTATTACAATTATGCCAGGGGATAATATGGGGGAAAATAGATATAAGAATACCTGGGAATTCAGATCCAGAAGAAATGTACTGATGTGTAGCATGGGAATCTAGATCTGTTACAGTATTTCACATGTGCCTTTTCTAGAGCTCCAGGGCATATGAAACTAAATACTCACACAATGAAAACGGAGGGTCAAACCACACAAAAGTGTCCAAAAACAGCTGAAAAGTTGGATCCCTTTGGTGGAGAAGAAAGAAAACACTTCCTAGATTAAGGTGGTAGAATCTTCTCCACGTTGGCATGGCGATTCTGTGGTAGGTAAGTATATCACATTAAATTATCCTTAACTTCCTTTTATTAACTAGACTGGATTGCAAGGAAACTATGTTTTCCACATTTTTTCAATAAGTCTCCAGTACACTTTTTTGCATTTTTCCAGTCACACATTTTCTATTTAAAACATGCAATGTTCTGGTCATTCGGTTTTTGTGAGTGACCCACCCAAATAAGAAGAAAAATGGACTATGCATGCAGTACTGTCGAAGGCGCAACGTAAAAGAGAAGAATATTTTTCTCTATTTTCAGTTTATTTTAAGTGTCATTTGTAACATCAAAATTCCAGGAAGAAGTGTGATTTTGTAGCAATGTTCTTAATTGTCACAGGCAATTATTTAGAATGCTGAATAAACAGATTGGCTTCCTAAATGGGAGGATTTTCTTTCATTTGTTTGTTTGTTTTGCTTGAAATCATGGACTAAAGAAATCTCATTAAATGAAGGAAGTTATGCTTGGTATTTTAGAATTTGTGCAGAAGTACCCAGGAAATTCTACATTTTAATTTTTTCTTGTCTCCCCATCCTCTCCCTTGCTGTGAACCTGTGTTCTGAGCTACTGGCTCGAAGGCATGATTGGTTTGGGCATAGAAGTCTTCCAAAACTATAAATCTTGGAGGGTGCACAGCCAGGCAGGACATACTCATGTCCCTCCCTGACAAAAAATGTGGCTAAGTATTTGAAGAATTTTCAAAATCAGATTTGTCATCTCTTGCCCCATATCAAATGGTAATATCAAGCTGGGATACACACAGACAACCTTTTATGTGGATTGTGGAGAAACGATTATAATGAAAAGCAAGTCTCTTCCTGAGATGTAGTACTCAGACCTCTCCATGATAATAATTGATCAGAAACTTCATCATTATTAAAACCAAACCCAAGCTTTTCATCAGAGGTTGAAGAATGTCAATTAATTTTTAAAAAACTTAAAAAACAACAAATGGTCTGGTAGCACTTAAAAGACTAACAAAACATGTAGATGGTATCATGAGCTTTCGTGGGCACAGCCCACTTCTTCAGATGACTGGACTATTTGTTGTTTTTTAAGTTTTTCCTGTTACAGACTAACTAGGCTACCCCTCTGAAACTTTTGAATTACTTTTTGGTTTCATTTTCAGCCTAATCTGTCTTGGTTTAAGGGGGATGGACAAAGACATGAATACATACAGGCCTGCCGACGGTGGGGTAGGGAGAAGCAAAGAGGGCAACTGCCCTAGACCCAGTCATTCAAAAGGGCCTCTGACTCCTAGCCAGCACTACTGTGGAAGCAGTGATGGCTGGAGCCCTGGGCCCTTTAAATTGCTGCTGGAGTACCATGCGGCATGCTCCAGGTGGCTCTCAAGACTGGCTGTGGGGGAGGAGGGCCAGCATGGCACGCTCCAGGCAATGCTGAGGGCTGGCTGCTCCCAGCCCCGTCCCTTCCACCTGAGGCCCCATCCCATCCAGGAACACAGAGTCTCCCCAACCCCCTGCACACACACCTTACCCAGGTGCCTGGCAAGTCTGTCGGCCCCCCTGAACAAAGACAAGTGATGCCATTCCTATATTTGTATCCCGGTCCAAATAAGAACATCCTGGTAATCTGGTAAAACAACCTGGTTTTGTGAGATTTCATCCCTGTTTTCAGTAGCCACAAGGATCACATAAGTATCCTAGAAAAGATAAGGATAATGGTCATGTGCTTGGAGAAGAGGATCAAGAGTGACTAGATTATCTAGGTTATATTTCTTGCTATGCTAAAACTGCCTTAATAATGCTGGGCAGATTACATAATCTGTACTTTTGCACCCCCTTTCTGTAAAATAGAGACAATAATCAAGGAGTTGTAGACCTTATTCATTAAAGTTTGTGTAATATTTTGATATAGCTGAATAGAAGACTCAGTAGGAAAGCAATGTCTGATTATTTTCTCAACTGTTAAGGTTGAGCCTCCCAACATTTTGGGATTCACAACTTATGCTAGTGGTTATGTTGAGGGATGGCTTTACCTGGTTCAATGATTTCACAATTTAGGTCAAGGCATTACTTTGCTTGCTTACTAGACATGACCTATTTTTTACAGCAGATACTTTTTGCACTTCTTTGGTAAAGTATCTTACGGGAAAACCAAGTCTTGCCACGATGCAATGCTGCTGTCATTCAATTCTTTCTACAAGCACTGCATTCATAGCTCAAAAGTTCTACAAGTGTGCTTGAATGTATAAGCAGCTAAAATTTTGTTTACAAATTCATTTGACCTTTAAGAATATACTTTACATTTTCTATTCCTCTCAAAACTTCTAAATAAGAAGCCATAAAGGGCATGTCTCCACAGTAACATAGAAAATTGGAAGAATATCTGGTATTGTTCATGCTAATTTCGGGAGAATTGTATTTCTACAGTAAAACTGATTATTTTTCTTTGAGTGATTTACATTTATTGTATTGATTTCTTTTTATTAAAAATTCCTATCCAAAGCTGCAAGTGTTGGCACATAATTTAAATTCCAAGATATGTATGTAAAATTGTAATGGATCAATAGCTAGTGAACTCCCATATTACTAAAATAAAATTACCATCCAATTCAACTCTGAAACATGCCACTTCATCAGGAATAGCCTTAAGAACCCACAATAAACAACAACAACAACAAAACCCATAAAGCCACTACTCGGTGTGGCATCAGAGCAATGGCTAGTGGACTTCATTCAAAATTTGAAGACCCATCATTGATAAAGCTCTGTTGCTACTTAGCATCTTCCACCTAAACCAAGGTTTACTGTGTGGAACTGGATGCTAAACACATTCACCTTCATTGGATTGTAAGGTTTTGAGGGCAAGGAGTTTCAGTTACTGGATGTTTCTACATTGCCTAGTAAATGGGGCCCCCAACTAGTGTGACCCTAAAAGCTGACACAATACAGGCAGTCCCCGGGTTACGTACAAGATAGGGACTGTAGGTTTGTTCTTAAGTTGAATTTGTATGTAAGTCAGAACTGGTACATATTGTAGGGGAAACTCTAGCCAAACATTTCTCCAGAGCTCAGTTTTATTCTCCCACACCTCACTTCCCTCAGTCCTTTATTCTCAAGCTGAGGTGTCTGCTGAGAAAAGCCGCTCCGCGTCTCCCTGGTCTGCTGGGGGTGCCCAGCAGACCAGGGAGACGTGGAGCGGCTTTCGCCGCGGAGGACGTGGGCGGCGGGACCACGGCGCGTCTCGGCGGTCTGCTGGGGGGGGGGGAGCGCAGCTAGTGCGGGGTTGCCTCACACCGTTTGTAAGTAGGGATCCGATGTAAGTCGGATCCATGTAACCCGGGGACTGCCTGTATACGTGTCTCAAAGGGGTAGCCATGTTAGTCCGTATCTGCAAAACATTGAGGAGTCTTATGGCACTTAAAGCCTAAGCCCTGGTCTACACTAGGGAGTTAGATTGGAATAACTCCCCTTATTTTGAAATAACAAGCAGAGTGTCCACACTGCCATGCCCGTTATTTCAAAATAACAGTCTGACAGTATTTTGAAATAATACCTCCTGGATTCCATGGGGAATAATGCTCAGCTGCTGCTGTTTCAAAATAATTGGCCTCCAGAGGCTTCTCACAGCTGCACTTGTGGCCGCTCTGGCCACACCCCGGACAACTCCAATACTCCCCTTCTTCTCCAGAGTTTAAAGCTACAGGCAGAAGGAGAAGGACTTGTGGCACCGGGACAACCTTGCCAGCCCCGTGCCACACATCACCCATCGAAGCAGCCATAGCTGAGCCCTACGCGCCCTCCCGGAGCTACATGCACTCCTACAGCACCCTCTGATGCCCCTGGCAAGGGATAAAAGAGGGCACCAACCGGGACTGGTGCAGAGATCCTGGACCTCATTGAGGTCTGGGGGAGGAGACCAACCTCCAGGATCTCTGCATCAGAAGGAGGAATGCAGCAAGCTATGGAAGTATAAATCCTGACACACAACCCAAAATATCAACAAGTCAAAATTGTTTGTGTTAGGCTAAACACATTTTAAAAAGGAGAATTAGGCAAGATATGCTATATAATTTTTCAGCACAATGGCAGCAGTATAAAAATGTTACCCACAAACAAATTATAAATTTAGGAATTACCTCCATTCATATTTACATGTTAAAATATATATTTGGATTTGACTCTACCTACCACACTATTTAAACTGGTCACTTTTCATGACTTTTTAAAATGGCAAGAAAGTGATCAAAAGTATGTAGATTCTCATGCAAACTTAAGACAAAAATACTTAAAATACCATCTGAGTTAAACCAGGTTTCCCGGAGAAAAAAGGAAATGGTGAACTTTAAAATTTCACCTATGCTAGTGACCCTCAAAGTCCTGTTGGCAAAAGTTAAGGAGCAAATTTAGCCTTTAACCCAGGCATAGTCATTAAAATCATTTTGTGGAAGCCTCAAAATACATTTTTTTCATCACAATCTGTACCTTAATTATACAGTAGCCCTTGTAGTTGTTCTTTCATTTACCTCACCTCATAATGGTGATTAATTACATCTTAGTTCCTGCTTTTCCTTAACTGGTATTCCCACACATTTGCATTAGGTTGTATTTTCTGAAATAGGATAGTTTCTAAACTGCTGATCTGGAATCAATGCATTTAACAATGTGCCTATGACCTTCAAGAGGATACACATGAGTGCAGAGTTCACATGTACATTCATATTGCAGGGTCAGAGCCTATATTTTTATTTACATAGAACAGTGTTCTTATTACACAGTTACACTATTGAGTATCTAAGGGCACGTCTACACAGCAGGGCAAAAGACGAACTAAGATACACAAGTTCACCTACGTCAATTGCAGATCTGAAGTTGAAATAGTTATTTTGCCCTTTGGCTCTGTCTATTTAGCAGGAAGTCGAAGGAAGAACACGCTTCCTTCGAGTTCACTTACTCATCACGAAATGAGGGTTACAAGAGTCGGAGTAAGAAGTCCTCCATCTCGACATTATTTCGAAATAATGTCTTGCTGTGTAGATGCACATTTTGTTATTTTGAAATTATGTCAGCTATTCCGAAACAACTCTGCTGTGCCCTTAGGCTCTAGACTTGAGGTCACACACAAGATGATGGGAATCCATCTTACAAAAAGCACCTAGGTTCATTGTAGTCAGATGAAAAATTGAAAGTGAAGCACTTCTGGAAGAATCCAGATGACTGTAGTACATAATTATAACCTTGCTAGGCATTTTAAAACAACCTACTGGATTATATTGCAAGGATATAATTCTATATGGAAATTTAAAAGTTCTCTAGAAAGAATACTGTTTAATTCTATAGGTTATAAACCTATTTTCTATAGAACACAATTTCATTCCTTTATAACTCTATCGAAATTTCATTGAACTTTTCAACAAGATAAAATTATTAGCAATCAGTCACCAAATCAACAAGAAATACGCAAATAATTCACTTTTGTTTCATTACAAGCTGCTAAAAATTCATTCTTGGGAGAGGGATTTGGTATAACTTTTACATGTGAATAAGTGCTTATAAAGATCATAGAAACACTTCAACATGTTAAAATGCTTTTAAACCTTTTCTTGGTCAGTTAAATAGTTAATTTTAAGATTGTTTTCTTTAAGCTAAATGGATCACCTCAAGCAATTGCCTATTTAATTGATGGAATAAGTCTCCTCTACTAAGCAAAAACAAATGACTTCAGGTTCTGCATCTGCTTCTGCCATAAAGCTGGAGGATTTTAACATTGAAACATTATTTTGCTGCAAGTTTCTAAGTTGATCTCTCTTCTAGCACTGAACTCTGACAGAATGACAGCTTTTGTGTCTCAGTCTCTTTCCTGGGATTGCCAGAAATTGTGCAGACTCTTTAACCAGGGTGGTTGTGGAGATGTGGAAGTGAATGTCTCCAGTATTCTGACACCAGAATTTCTCTTAGGAATTATAGGTAGAATAGAGGTATTCATAAACAGCACTGTCAGACTCCAGAGAGGGTAAACATTTTGGATAGAATTTTCAAGTCCAAGAACATAAGAATGGTCCATCTAGCCCAGTATCCTGTCTGCCGACAGTGGCCAATGCCAGATGCCCCAGAGTGAGTGAACGCAACAGGTAATCCTCATGTGATCCCTGTCCTGTCATTTCCAGACAAACAGAGGCTAGGGACACCATTCCTACCCATCCTGGCTAGTAACCATTGATGGATCTAACCTCCACGAATTTATCTAGCTCTTTTTTGAACCCTGTTAAAGTCCAAGTAGCTTAGCAGTTTTCTCATGGGATCAAGACAAACAGAGCACCCTTCTCTGAAAACTATGGGCTATAACAAATCAGTACTTGTCATCCCCATGGAAATTCATGGATAGTCCGTAGCAAAAAAACTAAGAGGGATACATTATGGTGGAAGTATGCAGATGAACTGAGTATCTGGTTTTGGTAATAGTTTTATTGTATCTTTGACACAGATGATCTGATGTCCACCTTGGCTACACTGTGCAACTGCACTTAAATTGCACAAAATGTCGGCTAGAGATCCTTTTGGCCCATGGAATATACTTAAGCCCCTTAATAAAAATCACACTTAATCTAAATGCTGAACTCTGTAGGGGTAAACTGAGGCAGTCCATGGTATCTTGCTGAGAACTGAGAACTCAAATTCTAAATCATTAGACAAGCCTAGGAATACAGCACAGCAGTTAACTTGACCCTGGTCGTCCTGGCAACCACATTCCAAAAGGGCCTCACTTTGATAAGGCCGGTACCAAACAACCAAACAACCGCGCAGGATTATTTTTCATTGTCTGCTTTATTCCTAGAAAATAAGCTTGGATCCCAAAGATCGTGCCAAGGCAATACCAGCCCCGCAGTAGACACATGATATTTCCGGCCGACAAAATGACCATCAACATACCTTTGTTTATGTTGGCTTATTTAGCTTGTTAGGAATAATTATTTGTATTAGTGATAATATGTTTAATTGGCGATGGGTGGGGATCCTGTGTAACCTTCATAGTTCATTGGCTCATGTGCACATCTAATTTCCGCCACTAGACCTATCAAATCACTTCCCCTCCGCCCATCTTCTGCCTATATAATCTAATGTATGTTTTGGTTAAGTTCATGCTCACCAGGTTAACCCCTGATGGGTACTCCACCAGCTGTGTGAACCAATAAATCCTCTGCTTGTTTTCACCTGCACCCAGTGTGTCCGGAATTATTCCCTACAACTCCATGTAGAATAAAGGAAAAATATTACCGGCAGCATACTAATTACAGTCTGCATTGCCTCATTTTCTGGTATCTTTATTACAGGTATAAGGTATATGGGGTAGGGAAGGAAGTGAAAGGATTATTGGACAAAGAGTGGAACAGACATACTGCTGCATAAAAGCTTTAAAATGCCCAAAATCAAAAAATCAAAACAATTGCTTCCCATTTTGATAGCTAGTATCTTTGTTACCAGTAGGGCTAGGCACAACATTATTTTATAAACCATTTTTTTCCAATCTAAATATGCTGTTATATAGAGATATATTGATTTCAACAGGAAGGTTTCTGAGGTCCAGGGTAGACTCTGCTCACTGAGACAGAATGATTCAAATTGAAAACCTGCTTTCTGTCTAAAAATGGATGCTCCATCACACTTCTGTTTCACAAAAATGTTTGAAAGATTCTATTCTAATGCTGATTTTGAAGCCTTGAAAGTTGTTATGAAAAGGAATTGTTCTCTGGCAAGCTGTATTCACCATGCTTGATATCATGTTGGTGTAAGATTTTCTAGTTTCTGACATCACTTGTCACGAGCAAGTCAGGGCTTCTTTGAAAAAACTCTTACTGACTGAAGCAGCTTGGAATAATTTCATTTTATTCAAACTGGTCAGTGTGGTGAGTGCCTCAAAGAAGTGGTAAAGGCATACATCTGGTGAAATATTTCAGCTGTTTCTTTTTCTATTGCAAATGAAGATTTAACAAGAAACCTCATCTCTCAAAATTCTAAAAAATTGAAACTTCATTTGGTCCATTTAATATTTGAATTAAAATGAATTAAATTTTAATTAATTTTTAATTAAAATTTTAATATTTTATTAAAATGAATCTAAACTATTTAATAATTATCTAAATACAATGAAACATGACATAGTTTGTTCTCCCAAATTTGATATTTGATCAAAATAATTTTTTGACTTTTCAATTTGCCAAAAAACTCCCAAGTTTTCATTTTTGTTCCTGCCAAAAATGAATTAATTTTGACTTTCTGGAATGGACAACAACAACAACAACAACAAAACCCAAACCATTGTTTGCCCAGCTCTAGAAGGAAACTTGTTATTAAATTAAAACTATTCTTGGGTATTTAAAGATATAGCTTGAAATTTTCAAAGACCCAAATAGGAGATGGACACTGAAATGGTGGTATTCAGTGTAAACTGTCTATGAGTGGCTCATGGTATTCTTCAAAAGGATCTTTCTTGTGGATGCTCAAGTCTGTATTGCAGAACTGGAACTTCAGGAAAATTCTGGATCTTGTGTATGGTACTTGTTTGGCTCCATGGCCCCATCTGACTGCAATTGGTTCAAGTATTCTCTTCTAAATAAAGCTAAGTGAATGCTGCATTACAATTGCTGCTGAAGCACAGGGAACAATGTAATATAACGAGTAAATGTATCCAAGACAGGAATGATAGGACACAGCCTAAGTCTTCTAATCCACTGGGGAACCTTCCCTTAGCCCCCCTATAAATTCTGAACATCACGAGCAATGGAATAGGTGAACACTTGTGCTTGGTTGATCCCCCGTTAAGAAAACAAAAATGTGGAAGTCTTATCTGTTACTTGCTTCCTGGGCAGAATTGATACAGAAACATAACAAATGTGGGGGACTCCATCAACGTATAAATAAAAAATGAATCAGATTTTGAAGGTTAATGTGTCCTTTAAATAAGGTGCAGAATTTGAATGATCACTTCTGTTTTGGTTTGTATTGCTGGTGATATCTCCCAGTTATTATGATGGATAAGCATGCTAAAAGAGTAATCATGCATGTAAATTTGTTTGACATCCTCATGAAGGGAGAATAGGCAGGCAAAGCAAACTTCAGCTTCCAATAAAAATAAACAAGCTATTAGAGCAATACATTTGTCAGTAGTAAGGTACAGGCAGCATAAGCTGTAAAAACCTCAAAAAGACAAATTCAGCAGTGCTTCATTAAGAAAAAAAATCCCACTGAGGACAGTGGGAGTTTTGTTTGATGAACTACAGAATTCTTCCCGTAGGTATAGAAGACACAATGATCTTACCAAGCCCAAAACGGAAAATAAGCAGACATTGGCTCCAAGAAGTCACTCCAAAATACTCCAGAGAAGAGCAACAAGAATGATTAAAGGTCTAGAGAACATGACCTATGAAGGAAGGCTGAAAGAATTGGGTTTGTTTAGTTTAGAAAAGAGAAGATTGAGGGGGGACATGATAGCAGTTTTCAGGTATCTAAAAGGGTGTCATAAGGAGGAGGGAGAAAACTTGTTCATCTTGGCCTCTGAGGATAGAACAAGAAGCAATGGGTTTAAACTGCAGCAAGGGAGGTTTAGGTTGGACATTAGGAAAAAGTTCCTAACTGTCAGGGTTGTCAAACGCTGGAATAAATTGCCCAGGGAGGTTGTGGAATCTCCATCTCTGGAGATATTTAAGAGTAGGTTAGATAAATGTCTATCGGGGATGGTCTAGACAGTATTTGGTCCTGCCATGAGGGCAGGGGACTGGACTCGATGACCTCTCGAGGTCCCTTCCAGTCCTAGTATTCTATGATTCTATGATAAAGCACAAAGTTTAAGGCTACGTCTACACTACAAGTTTTTTCGGCAGAAAATATGCTAATGAGGGACTCATTAGCATGAGTCATGACATCATTAGCATATTTTCTGCCGTTTCTTTTTGCGCAAGGGGTTTTTGTGCAAAAAGAAGCAGCATGGACAGGGTTTTTTTGTGCAAACCCCCCGTTTTGCACAAGATCCTTATGCCTGTCCCAGACGGGGTTTTTGCTCAAAAAAAATCTTTAAACACTGCCTTCTGGACTCCCAAAGGATTCCTGTGCCTTTCATGGGGTTTACATCACTTTACTGCCAGCCAGTAGGGGTATTCACTTCTACAATCTGAAGTCCAGAGACTCTTTCTACAGCAGCCACATGCTGCTTACTGCAACCCTTTCCTACAATTTCCCTGAGCCTCATCCTACCAGCCTGGTGTCAGCACCCACATCCTCATGTTCTTCCCGCTAAGCCATGTAAGTTAAGCATGTGATAATCTCTAGCAGATTGTCATCTGCCCTTTGCCAGAGAGGAGCACCTGAAACTGACAGAATAATGCTCTGCCGCTTCTTTTATCTGAGCCTGCTGGGTTCTGATTGGCTGGTTCCAGGAGGCCTCTCTGGGCAGGCCTGGAGGACCCACTTTCACTGCTCCTTTCCTGTCACTTCTCTGTGAGACATACAGCAGAGACATGGGGCCTCCAGCAGGGGATCATGAAGTCTGAGTACTTCCCCCACACAAATATTTATAGTCTTTGCAAACTTCTAAGATGACATGGGAGGTCTGACAATCTCAGGAGACAGTTATTAAACAAAGGTTAAGAGGTGGGATGCAACTGCAAGCAATTGACTGAACAGCAATGTTGAAAATGCGGAACTGTCAGTTCCCAGCTAGTGCTCTTTAAATAATATTTACGATTCAGTAAACTCTCATTTGAGAAACCTCAGGGCCCACAGACTCCCTGTTGTAGAGATGGAAGCTGAGCTGTAGTTAGACCTGGGACTTCCAGAGCTTTCGTGTTTCTTATCCCATGGAAGAAACAAACATACAAGCCTTTCACAGGGGGCTGCCCTGGAGTCAAGGACCTTGGAAGCTCTGGGTCCCCAGCCATGGGTCTGTGCTGAAGCCATGTGCCTCAGAAGACTGGGCTCCCCAACAGCCAACCCGGAAACCAGGGAGGTTTACAATGGAACCCTACCTGTGACCTACCAAAAGTTAGTTAAATCTGATTGGGTTCCACAATGTATTTTGGTTTTGATGAATCAGCATTTTCTGGTGAAACTATTTCTCTCCTTAATAGTTGCAGACTTTGCTGCCTTTTGAGCGGGCTACTTGAAAGCACCCAGGGTACGTCTACACTGGGTGGCTATTCGGGATACCTCTGGTATCCCAAAACAGCTGCCCCATGTCTACACAAGCCACCCATTATTTTGAAACATTTTGTGAAATAATGGGCGTGCTATTTCGCCATCTCAGTAAACCTCATTGCACGAGAGATACAGGATGACTCGAAATAGCACAATATTTTGAAATTTGGCGCTGTGTAGCTGTGCCGAATTTCAAAATAAACTATTTTGAAATAGATTCGGAATAAGATATACAATTTTTTAGTTTAGGGTGCTGTGTAGACGCACCCCTGCAGAATAGCAGTTTCCTAATAAACAAGATTTCCTGAAAATAGTCAGACAATGGAGTGAAAATCAAAATAAATAGCTTGGTTGGCACCTCCAGATTTAATTATTTATAAACTGAAGTAGATAAAACAATAGCAGGTTAATTATAGAAAGGAAATAAAACCGTCTTATGTGATCAAAGAACAATTCTCTACCCTCCCCAGATTCAACTCCACACTGTGAAATACGTCTTGACAAATCACAGATTGTCTGTCACCCTCAGGCCACATTGAGTATCCGGGATATTGTACGGTATAAATTAGAGAAGGTCAGAACATGTTCAGCAAAATGAAATTAATCAAACCTGAAACTGTTTGCAGAGACATTTGGGTTTCACTGAAGACTTCATCCAAAAAAAAAATCTTTTTTGAGGAAGAGAGAGGAAGCAAAGAGACTGTCACACTGCTGACCTTGTAGAATAGTCCTATTGTTGGGCAATGTCACCATGTGATACACACAAATCTTTGCAGGCAGTGTATATGGGGAGCTATCACGGCTTACTGCTTTTGCTAGCTGTATAAGTATCTCATCTAACAATGATACTGGATAGCTGAGTTAATTTTTAAAACATTCATTAGTATTGGATTTGCAGAGGAAATAAAAAATTAGGAAATTTTCTGCAGTTTTATTTGTGCTTTTTTTTTAACCCTTAATCATTTCCCTCGCCCCATGATCCACTAAATAAGAAACAATAACTACCAGTGCCCACTGCACCACCCCGGAGGTGGGGTTCCAATAAGCGTCCACGTAGTGCTGCTTGCCCCATTGTGCTCTGTTGACCTGTTGTGAGGCAGTTGACTCTTTATTGGAATGTGCTGCCTTGCTGACTTTAGCCTTCTTGCTTTCCCATAGCTGCAAGGCATTTAGACCCATGTTTTCCATTAGGTTCTAGTTTTCAACCTGCAGTATATTTTAATGAAGGCAGAAGCTAAGGCTTACAGATTTCTCTCTCTCTTTCTCACTCACACATACACACACACACCAATGGGGGGCAAAGAGGGAAGTTGCCCCAGGGCCATGGCTCCTGGCTGCTGCTCGTGTGCCAGCGGCGGCAACCAGAGCCTGGGGCCCTTTAACTCGCTGCTGGAGTGCTGGCCAGTTCTAGAAGGCTGGCGAGGAAGCCTAGCTCCCCCCCCCCTTTTTGCCCAAGGCCCTGTCCTTCTGGGAGTGCAAAGTCACCTCCCCCCCCCACACACACACCTTGTCCAGGGGCCCAGCAATTCTGTTGACTCTCCCCCTTCTCCCGCACACACTTGAAGAAATTGCTTATCCAAGGCAAGTGAGAATCTTTCATAAGCGAGTGCCATTCGTTTCTGCTTTCCTAGATTTTCATAGCATTTGAGGCCAGGAGAGATGATTACGTTACCATGTCTGACCTAAAATTACAGGCCATTAAATGTTACCCAAATACTCCAGTGGTCTAAAGCATTCGAATCCTTTTGTGTCACAGGCAGAGAACAGGAGAGACCAAGGTGCCACCGATCCCCAAAGCCTCTGCAATGGCAGGGACTTGACTAGGTGAGATATGTGCAGGGAATCCATGCTCCAGGCTACAGAGAAAGCTGTGCACATGCACCCAGTGCCACCACACACTCACACATCCACCACCCAAAATCCTAAGGTCCAAGCCAGTCTGGCCCAGGGGAAACTTCCTTTCTTCTTGGTGATAATTTTAACCTGGGTGTATGAGAAAGACACGAGCAGGGATGGCCCTAGACCAAATGGCACTCAGTAGGTGTCCTTGGTGCCCCCTCCCAGGGCTGGATTAACATTTTGTGAGCCCGGTGCTAAATATATTTGTGGGCCCATTGTAGTCATTATTGGCCCCTTCTGAGCATGAGCCTGGTATGGCAGTGCTCTAGTATACCTGGTACTGAGTCTCAGAGACTTTTCATTTTGATCATACACCTCTGCCATACACAGCTTCCTCTGCCCCCAGTTTTTCCCATTGAGCAGTGCACCTATCTGGGTTTAATGGTGTCATCAGTGAGCAGAAACTTCATAGTGATCGGGGGGAACTCTCCAGATGTGTCTCCTTCCTCATCCAGATGTTCGATAGCCACGTCTCCAGGATCACCCTATTTCACCAGTCACTGTACGTCATCCTGGCCTCAGTCCCCATAAAATTCCACAGCCAGCAGCAACCTGATCAGTTCTGACAAATCCCTCCTCAACGCACCCATCCTGCCACTGAGCAAGCCGCTTGCAAACACCATTTCCCCGAAGTGAGTGCTTTGCCGCTGGGAACCTGCAGTAACCAGTCTATCCCCCGCTAAGTCCATTTACATGCTAGTCCACTACCAGGTCACCACCACGCCTCCCCATGCTTGTTTCCCTCCTACCTTCCTCTTTCCCTGCTTCCCTTGACATTCCTTTCGTACTGATGATGCTCTTCCTTGGGGCTAACTCCAGTGTCTTTATCTGCTCCTAGTTGAACAGCCCCAGTAATCAGAGAGCCACCTGCAGCTTCTCTGGCTGCAGCCATGGGGCCAATTGCCAGAAGTCAGTCTTAGACAGCTGCAGCGACCAGCCATGGGAGGGATGGCAATTCCATGGCTGAGCCTGCTTGAACCTTGCAACGGCAGCACTAGGGACTCTGAATTCTCCATGTTGGCCCTAGACAGCTGCAGACTCTGCAGTTCAGTGCTTCCCTGTAGGCCTTGGCTTTAAGTATCTGAAATGCCCATCACCTGCCTGCAGGGCCCCCCCATTCCCATGCACCACCCAGCTAGCACACAGTTGTGCAGAAAGTGCAGCCTAGCTGGGGGTGCCAGGAGGTTCTCATTCCCGAGCAGCAGCTCTGCAACAATTTCACGCTGCCCCTCCACTTTGGGACCGGGACGCTGTGGAGACCATGGAGTTACCCCATGTAAAACCAGTTCTGCCCAAAGCCTGGTGAAATTATTGCCTTTTCATTGGCTTTCATGGGCTGTGCATATAGAAGCAAAGGATCCCATTCTAGGCTCTAGGAGCAAAGTGCATTCTATGCTGCGCTGACTAATGACTGTAACAGGGGGGTCTCACATTACCCAGGGAATAATCAACCTGCTGCAACACTTAACTTTTTCTGAGAGGCCTCCCACCCAATTACTAATGCTGGGAAAAGTAGGCACTTCCCTGCTCTAGGGCCAGCTCTTTAGGGTCCCACTGGCTCTCACCTCCCATGCTGGATGCTTGCTGTTCTGCTGCAAGAGGGGAGGAAGCAAGAGATTCAAGTCCCTTCTGAGCATGGGCCCAGCACCATGGAGCCACTGACACTATGGTAAATCCACTACTGGCCCCTCCATTTGCAAAACTTTTGAATACCTTATTTTATTACATTTGCAACCCATTTCATGACATTAATGCACAATTTGCATGCATGATTTGTCCCTGTCTTAAGAGACAATACATTTCCATGCTAGGCTCTGTAAATCTGTATTTATTCATGCCACATATACGCAAATAAAAATAATTTCCTCTAAGTGAACAAAAACTTTTTTAATTTTAAGAATAACTGAAATGTAACAACATCAAGAAATTGAACTCTGCAATCACATTGGGTGAACCAGTATTAAACAGTGTTATAGTAGTTGATGGCTGTAGAATGTAAACCAAGTCCTTTCATTCAAAAGGTCACTTTTCTTGCCTTTGCCCCCATGAGCCAAAATACAGAGTCAAAGAGATCCAAAGACTGGCCAATGGCATTTTCAAGTTATAAAATAGTAAATGGTGCCCATCTCTTCTTGGTCATCATCGATCGAAGATGTTTTAATGAGCCTGAATTTTAGAAAGCTGCACTTGGCACTCACAGCAGTGTGGATGGAATCTTTAAACCTACCCACCCATTAGGGAAAAGTGTCCTTCAGCTCTGCATCATGAATGAATTGAAGAACTTGGAGTGGAGACTGCTTCCCATGTGGCAAAATGTGATAAACATTGTCCAATTCAACATAGAGGTCTTCATCATTGATGTCCAAACATTCCTCACTGGTCACCATCTGGAGAACATCCATACCATTGTGCAAGAGTGTTTTCCTATACTCTAGCATCTTATAAAGTCATATAACAACCTCCAGGTCTTTTCATGAGGCTTCATTTGTCTGAACTTCTCTTTGTGGGACACTTGAGCAGCATCAATGAGCAAGTAGAAGAACTCTGTCTTGAATGTGTATTCTGAGCTTCCCATCACATCATTTCTGCCCTCATTACCAAACTGTTTCTTCTTTTGATGAACTAGAGCAGTGTTTCTCAAAGTGGTCTGTGGATCACTGGCCGCTGTGGTTTGTTTATTACCGGCTCCGCAGCCACGGAGCCTTGTGGCTCCCACTGTCTCTGGTTCACTGTTTGCAGCCAAGGGCAGTAGCGGGAAGAGACGTGGGCTGAGCCACCACTTCTTACGGCTCCCCTTGGCTGCAAACGACGAACCGGAGCTAATGGGAGTCATGAGCTCCATGGCAGCTGTCATGGCTGATTCCCCACTCTGGCACGATGAATGTAGAAGTGGGGGCCCACAAAAGCAACCCCCAAACCTTATCTTTCCCGGCTTTGGTATAAATCTTCCCCCCAAAATCCTAAAAACCTAGATTTTTGGGATAAAAATCCGCTGCCACCATCAAGTGCTTTTGAACCCACAAACAGGTGTGGACACTTGAAACCAACCCCACGGCATCCCAAGCTCTTTTCCCCAAGGAGCTTGAAAAAGAAAAGAGAAAATACCAATTTCAGTCTATGGTAGTTGCCCCCTAGTCAAATGCAAGCAGATATCCACAGAGAGATTTTCCAGGACACAGAACTGAACCAATACCCGGTTAATAAAAAAGAAAGAACTTTTATTACCAAAACAATATGCTTACCGTTGCAAGCATAATTAAGGTGACTGGATGGTAAGAGTCACAAATTAATAAACTCATGGGGGATTTCCATGGGCTCAGGACTTAGTTACAGAAGGGGAAATAAACATTTCTAACAGCACAGATCTCAGATCCAAATTCCCAAAGCAGAAAACAATAAAATCTAACGGATTTATCTAGACTTTGCCCTACTTACAGATGGTGAAGAGTCTTTTCTTGGAGAGAGACATGTCCTCTGTCCCCCTCAGTACCTAGAGAGCAAAACTGTCTCAGAGACAAAGGAGGGAAAACCCCCAAATTCCTTTGTCTCAGTTTGAAATCCCTATCTGCATTTCTATTGGCTGACTGCTGCCTGGCTCGGTACAGTTAACCCCGTAGTCTCCAGGCTGCTGCCCATCTCTCATGGTTATGACAGCAGCAGAGTTAGTAAATAAATAAACTGTAGCAGCCGGTTGGCAGTGTTAACAGGATTCACGGACCACTTTGAGAAACAATGAATTAGAGTTTCCTTGAAGACAGGCTCAACTCCTGAGTTTTTTGCCATTTCTTTGGCTGCAGTGATGGCATCTTCAAACCCATTGTCTTTCTGGGCTATAACAAAAAGTGCCTTCTCATTAAAATAATGGTGGTCACAATGTTCATTAACTGAGTTTGTAATGTTTTGCTTACAACCGTTTACATGGAACAGGATATTGAGCCAGACTGCACTTGAGACAGAAATTTGAAGTTGGTGATCTGGTTTGCTAGGTTTTGTGTGTTGTCTTGGATTCCAGCCTTGGTTTTCCTTGACTGGGTGAGTTCCATCAGGGTGTAGTAAACCTCAATCACTTGGTACTAACACTGTCAATGAGGCTCTCCAATAGGGATGTTAAAATTAAATTAATCAACTAATCGAATAGTGGATGGAATTTTCATCGACTATTCGATTAGTCGATAAAGGCGCTTCCGCTTTGAAATGAAGCAAGAGCTGGCCAGGCTGTTGCTACATTTCAAAGGCAGAAGTGCCATGCTGTGTTCTGCTTTTGAAATGTACAAGAGCCCTAGCAGGGGCTCCTGTGCATTTCAAAGATTGAAACGTCGCATGGAGCCCAGGGTCAGCAGGGGCTCTTTTTTATTTCAAAGGTAGAATGCCACCGCTGCCCCCTTGCCCCCTCCCATGGAGCTAGAGGTAGCAAGGGGGGAGCGACTAGTTGACTAGTGTGTTGACTATCTGATAAGCTTTTGCTTATAGTCGAATAGTCGATTAGTTGCTTACATCCCTACTCTCCAGTGAGTGTCACTTAACGGTTTCATAATCAGATTTGTAGTATTGTTTGTGAGGATCCTCCACATGATAGTTGATGCTGAAAACAGTGCTCTTATCTTTTGCAGTACTACAAAGAGAGACACACTGTTGGTAAAAAATGTGTCAGTCGGAGGTGTGAAAAAACACCCCCTGACTGATAAAAGTTTTACTGCTGAAAAGCACCAGTGTGGACAATGCTTTGCTGGCAAGAGACAACCACTGGGGTAGTTTTATTTTGTGGAAGGGAGGGATATCTCCCGCCGACAAAGAGCAGCTACACTGTGTACTTTATTGTGGCACTGCTGTAGCAGCACAACTGTGCCATTGTCAGGTGTACAGTGTAGATATAGACTTATTTTAAAGGCGACAATAACGCATCTGATACAATGATGTTGAGGGAAATGGTATCTACAAGGCATGGAAAAAGTCTCTTGGATCCAGTGCAAGGATCCTTGCCTCAATACAACTGTTTCTTTCTTTCATGTTCATGGCATTGGCCATAGCCTTGGATACAACAGTACTAAAGCTTTATTTCATTCTCATTCAAAATATTCATATATTATTCCATCAGGCCTTTTCCAGTAGATTCATCTATAGACAAGAAACAAAGTATTCCTTTATTTGTTGACCACCAGGATGGCGCTATCCAACTCTTACTGTAAATAACATCATTTCACTGACTAGTGTTAGGAGTACAGTCCATTACTTTGCTTTGCCAAAATGCATTAATGTGTTATCAAGCACCTTTGGTTTGAATTGTTTTGCTGCAGTAATGGTCCATACCTTCTTTATGAACTACTCAACATAGGGGCTCATACATGACATCATCTGATTTCCCAAAAAGCTCTAGCAAACTGAGGAAATTATTATGTTCCATGAATAAATTATCCAACAAGCTCTGTAAATACAAATTATTCTTTGCAAGGAAGAGGGTAATTGAGATCAGATGCTCGAGCATGTTGCCCCAGTGCTGGGTTTCTGCATTAATAATGTGTTATTTTTCTGAATCTACAAATTTAGTCACATTGAGCCTGGAATCTACCTCTGTCCATTTGAAGTAGAATGTAAAATAGATGGATGATTTTTCATATTGCTTCTGAGCATCAGCTAAATTATGCCAGTAATTGTACGCAAAAATCAGAAGCAACAATTTGGGAATCTTATCAAATATTTTGCAACAAAAACAGAATACTTTGTTAGTTTATTTCAAGTAAATTAGCCAACACCAAGTCAATTTCTCACCATTCTCAAGCACTCTTTCCCAGCATGACTCTAAGAAATGTCACTCCTACTCATTTACTGGAAATGTCATATCCTCAATTTTTGCCTGGCTTATTCAAAATTATACAGTCAATATAGGCAGAGTTTATAGTCATCAGATATACAGCAGGATCTTATGCATCAGTTTGTGCAATGTTTCTCACTTTTGCTATCATTCAAGGCTTGTTCTTCTTTATCATTTCTCCTTTTCATGTGAACCAGATTTTTCTTTGTCATTACTTTTCTTTTCATGTGACCCACATTCTTCTTTATCATCACTCTCCTTTACGCTGCCAGGAAAACTTTCCTAACATTTGCAATGCTTATCTTCAGGTAAATCCGCTAATTCCTTAGTAACACACTTCCATCATTTATGCTTTGCTCCACAATTTTTTCTGCACTGGGATGATCACTGCTCCTGAACTCGAGTCTATCTTGTTCTGTATCTGATATTTTCTCCATCATATTTGCTCCTTGCTGCAAACAAGACTGCAGCTGAGGTTTTTGCTTCTTACACTGACCTCCCGAAGGCTTCTTTTGCTGCATCTTTTATTTTCTATGGGGAAAATGGATGGGAGAGATCAACAGTGTATGTTATGCAATTTTAAAGTCGTCAAGTGGGTTACACATGGCAAAAGAAGTAACAATGTTTCTTTCATATTGTTGCAGATACAGGGGTTTGTTGTGTAGTTAGGAGTTTGATAGTTCTTTTTAGTCACCATTTACAATATTCAAGTCTTAAAATACAGGTACACTCAGGGCTGGCCTTACCATGGCCTCTGGTGCCAGACTGTGGGGGGGTGCCACTAGGAACCAGAGTGCAGAAAATCGTGTCTGCTGCTGATGCACATGTATTCTCTCTGCTCTAGTTGCACAGAGATGGTGGAGTGCTGTGCTGGAGGAAGGAGGGCACAAGAGACGTAACAGGCAGGCAGGAGAAAAGGTGAGAGGGAATAACAGAAAGCAGCAGGAGCTGCAGGGAGAGAGAGGAGGAGGAGCCTCTTATGTACCTATCTAGTACCCCCAGGAGCCTGGACTGATTAACACCAGCTTCTCAGGGAGCTTCCTGTTTCCTGCTGCTTCCCTGAACCCACTTGAGGAGAACAGGAAGTCAACGGCAGTAGTAGGAGCCAGTTAGGCCCTTAAGATGCTGATATCTTCCCTCACTCAGGCCCTGCTACCAGCCTGCTTATTTGTCCCCTTCAATTGAGTGTTAAGAGCCACTATAGCTGGCACAGAACAGCAGTCATGAGTGAAAGAAGAAAACGCCCCTCTGCGGCAACATTCAGAAAAAGAAAGAAAGCAAAGGAAGCTTATCTAAGCAGGAAGGAGGTCTCCTAAGATACATAGACACTAATGTTCACGGTGAGCCTTCCAGCCCCAGTGAGGATATGACTGGTGAGGAGATGCCCGATCTTCCAGTTAGTCAGGGTGCAGGTGACGTGGCAGCTACTGCAGCATCCATATCTCCATCTCAAATGGATGTAACCATGCACATTCTTGAAGAAAAGTGTAGATCAGAGAAGAGTGTGGTGGAGGTGCAAGAAACAGCTGCTGCTGAGTTTAGTTCCTTAAGTCTAGATGATCCAGGACTGTGGACCCACTTGAGAGTAGCCTGAGGGACTTCCTTGCACTGCATGGGCCACAGCAAGTGAAAAACTTCATGTTCCCCAAAGACAATGAAAATAGAAGTTTCCATCCAACACATTACTGGTGTGAAATCCCCAATGGTGACAAAGTGGCTTATGTACTCAAAACCACAGAATGCTGCATACTGTTTTTGTTGCAGACTCTTCCAGTCTAATGTTCCAGCCACATTGGGTTCTACAGGAACAAAGGACTTGAAAAATCTGGCTAGAAATCTGGCATGCCATGAGAAGGCAGGAAATCACCAGAGAACATTCCATAGGTGGAAAGAGCTTGAGATAAGACTATGGTTAAAGGCCACCATAGATGATCAGCATCAAGAAAAGATTGCATAAGAGTCCTTTCCTGGCAAAATGTTCTGAAAAGGCTCATTGCCGTTGTGAGAATGTTTGCTACCCAAAACCTATCACTGCATGGCACTTCAGATCAGCTGTATGTGCCAAACAATGGAAACTTCCTTAACATTGTGGAGCTGATGGCTGAGTTTGATGCTGTACTCCAGGAGCATCTAAGAAGAGTCACCACCCAAGAAATGTACACACACCACTACCTTGGAAAAAGAATTCAAAATGAGATCATACAGTTACTGGCAGCAAAAGTCAAACAGAAGATTGTGGCAGATCTGAAGTCAGCAAGGTTATTCTCTGTTATTCTGGACTGCACACCTGACATCAGCCATACAGAACAAATGACTTTAATGGTGTGTTTTGTAAAAACAACAGAACCTAGTGAAAATGTGCCTGCAATGGTGACTGTCAGAGACATTTTCTAGAATTTATTGACATTGATGATACTACAGGAGCTGGTATGACAAATGTGCTTCTTAAAAAACTGGAAGATACGGAAATCACGATAGCTGACATGAGAGGTCAGGGCTACGATAATAGTGCCAAAATGAGAGGAAAGAACAGGCGAGTGCAGACACGGATCCGAGCGTTAAACCCTCAAGCTTTTTTTGTCCCATGCAATTCTCATTCATTAAACTTGGTGGTCAGTGATGCAGCATCTAGTAAGACTCCTGAATTTTTTAATGTAATTCAAAGCATCTATGTATTTTTCTCTGCATCAACTCATCGATGGCAAATTTTGAAGCAACATCTGGGAACATCCTCTCTGACACTGAAACCACTGAGTGCCGCATGATGGGAAAGTCGAGTGGAGGTGATAAAGCCTATCAAACACCAAATTGGGAAGATAGATGATGCCATAGTTGCCATTATGGAGGATAATGCTATGACAGGAACTGTTCATGGGAGAACAGTGGCAGAGGGAAATGGAATCACCACAAACATACATAACTTCAAATTTCTGTGTGGCTTAGTGTTGTGGCATGACATACTGTTTGAAATAAATGTTGTAAGCAAGAGACTCCAAGGTGTTGACCTTGATATATCTGGAGCAATAGAACAACTGGACAAAGCAAAGTCATACCTACAGTCTTACTGGTCAGATGAGGGATTTCAAAATGTTCTGAAGAGTGCACAGAAGTTGGCAGAGGAACTTTACACTGAGCTATTTTCCCACCCATTCAAGAATACAAGAGTCACTGAAGAAGAAGATATTTTGATTACGAGGCACGGGATAATCCCATAAGAGACCCCAAGCAGCAATTCAAAGTTGAATTCTTTAACTAGGTGCTAGATTGGGCAATACAGTCAGTTGAAGAACGTTTCATATGGCTCAAGGAACACAGCAGTATATTTGGGATGTTGTATGATATTCCAAAATTCCTCAGTATACCTGAAGAAGACCTACACCAGCAGTAGAGACAGTGATTACACAGGATGACATGCACGATATTGATGCGAGTGATTTAGATGATGAACTGAAAGCCCTTTCAAGATACATTTCAGCAGGATCAACTCCAAAGGCTGTTCTGGAATATATATGCACAAATAAGATGACCACCCTCTTTCCAAATGCTTTTGTTGCTCTTCGCATACTTCTAACACTTCCTGTAACAGTTGCCAGTGGAGAACACAGCTTCTCCAAGCTGAAGTTAATAAAAACACATCTACGCTCCACAATGACACAGGAGAGGCTGGTTGGCCTTGCAACCATCTCAAAAGAGCATGAGCTGGTCCAGACTCTGGACCTTCAGGAAGCAGTTCAAATCTTTGCAACCAAGAAGGCATGGAAAGCATCACTTTGATTATTCAAACAGATAAAAATGCCAGTGTTTATTATGCAGACAAGAAAAGTTACATTTGCTGTTCAGGGGTTTGAAAGTTAAGTGTTACTTAAAAAATTTTAATAGGCATTTTAAGTTGTTAGTTCTCCTTTATTGGGGTAGGTAGCAGAGCAGTACCATGAGAGAAGTAGAACAGGAAGAAAGCAGAATTGAGACCTTTCAAAGTTTTGGCCCAAGTGACGGGGCGTGGGCGCGTCATTTGAGCTCCCCGCCTCAGGTGCCAAAATGTTGTGGGCCGGCCCTGGGTACA
Organism: Rafetus swinhoei; assembly: GCA_019425775.1. Classification (NCBI taxonomy): domain Eukaryota; kingdom Metazoa; phylum Chordata; order Testudines; family Trionychidae; genus Rafetus; species Rafetus swinhoei. The sequence goes on from CM033447.1 coordinate 60,932,767, forward strand.
CTTTCACAATTACAAAATAAAAAAGGATCACAATATCACAGCTGAGATCTCACTTTATTTCATAGAATCATAGAATCATAGAACCATAGAGCTGGAAGAGACCTCAGAAGGTCATCAAGTCCAACCCCCTGCTCTAGGCAGGACCGACCAATCCCAACTAAATCAACCCAGCCAGGGCTTGGTCAAGCCGAGACTTAAACACCTCCAGGGATGGAGACTCCACTACTTCCCTAGGTAACCCATTCCAGTGCTTCACTACCCTCCTAGTGAAATAGTTTTTCCTAATATCCAACCTGGACCTCTCCCACCACAACTTGAGACCATTGCTCCTTGTTCTGCCATCTGTCACTATTGAGAACAGCCTCTCTCCATCCTCTTTGGAACCTCCCTTCAGGAAGTTGAAGGCTGCTATCAAATCCCCCCTCATAGAGTCATAGATTCCTAGAAGTGGAAGGGACCTCAAGAGGTCATCAAGTCCAGTTCCCTGACCTCACGGCAGGACCCAGTACCATCTAGACCATCCCTGATAGACATCTATCTAACCTGCTCTTAAATATCTCCAGAGATAGAGATTCTATAAACTCCCTAGCCAACTTATTCCAGTGTTTAACCACCCTGACAGTTAGGAAGTTTTTCCTAATGTCCAACATAAACCTCCCTTGCTGCAGTTTAAGCCCATTGCTTCTTGTCCTATCCTCAGAGGCCAAGGAGAACAATTTGTCTCCTCCTCCTTATGACATCCTTTTAGATACCTGAAAACCGCTATCATGTCCCCTCTCAGTCTTCTCCTTTCCAAACTAAATAAGCCCAATTCCTTCAGTCTTCCTTCATCGGTCATGTTCTCTAGACCTTTAATTATTCTTGTTGGTCTTCTCTGGACCTTCTCCAATTTCTCCACATCTTTCATGAAATGGGGTGCCCAGAACTGGACACAACACTCCAATTGAAGCCTAATCAGCGCAGAGTAGAGTGGAAGAATGACTTCTCGTGCTTTGTTCACAAGACTCCTGTTAATGCATCCCAGAATCACATTTGCTTTTTTTGCAACAATGTCACACTGTTGACTCATATTTAGCTTGTTTGTTTAGCATATTTCAGTTTGTTCGTATAGCTCCATGATTAACTGGAGAGGCCCAGCCACTCATGTGCCTGTGAGGGCATGACTAACAACATTCTTGGAGGATTGAGGAAAATATAGTTCTCAGGAAATCTGGAAGGTTCCATGAGAGTCGTCAGAGATCCAGAAAACATCTGGAAGGTTAGTAAAAATGAATTCACATATGGAATACCTGAAACATTTTACTTCTAACATTCTATTTTCCTTTTTTTTGGCACTATCCACAGAAATAGCACTCCAAACCTGGCACCCCTCAAGCTTGGCACCCCAGGCAATCATTCCAAGGTGGTTACCTGCTCCTAAATTGGTCCCTGGACATGAGTCAGGCACCAATACTACATATATAATCATGAAATGTATAACCTTTATGGTTGCAAAGATAATCTCTGACAAATAAAGTGTGTAAAATGAATCAGTGCTGTCACCCTAGTCTGCAGAAAGTCTGTTGGCCTCTCGGGCTTTTGCCAAGCTGCAGCATTGTACAAACTTATGAGAGCTTCCTCAGTTTTCACTGATGCTACAGATGACCCAAGGACAACAGTGAAAGTGGTAACAGTTTCATTCTGGTGATGCTTAGGAAAGTGTAGTGCTGTAGCAGAAGCACTCACTGCAGTGGAGGACTCAGAAGATCATACAATCCTGGGGTTGGAAGAGACCTCAGGAGGTCATCGAGTCCAACCCCCTGCTTAAAGCAGGGCCAATCCCAAGTAAACCATCCTAGCCAGGGCTTTGTCAAGGCAGGACTTAAAGACCTCTAGGGAAGGAGATGCACAGGATGGACCTCTTGGGAATGATCTATAGACCCCAGCAAAATCACAGCATCATTCTATTTCCCACTGGTGGAAGAAGGAGGGTTAGCATGTTACTACTACCACCACCATCTAGTTTTGGAATTGCCCGGGCATAACAGGGTCCCCATTCTTTCCTATTAGTCTATGTCTAGCAGGTTTAGTTCTATGGATATGAAAGGACTAGTAAACTTCCATATCCCATTTTCAATGCATAGATGGGGATTAGTCAAAGGGAGAGCTTAATGACAACAAATAATCCTGTGGCACTTTAGAGACTAACAAAAATATCTATGAGTTTTCATGGGCAAAACCCACTTCCTGGTGATGTCTCCTATGCATAATTTTGTTATCATCAGCCTTTGCTAGTGCTGGACTTTGAACTCATAAGTAGTCTATTAAGAAGACATTTTACATATTCCCTTTCTACTCGACTGTGGTAGATACAATGGGTCATGGTCCCTGAAAGAGCTACTGGGTTTTTCACACGAGGAAATCCCTTTCTTTCACTATGTCTACGTCTACACTGCAAGGTTTTTGCGCAAAAACAGACATTTTTGAGCAAAAACCCACAGAGTGTCCACACCTCAAATGCACTTTTGTGCAAGTAAATCAGCAGTAAAATAGCAGAACAGAGGGCTTTTTCTGGTGTAGGTAAACCACCTTTTACGAGGCATAACTCCTTTTTGAGCAAGAGTTCTTGTGCAAAAAAGCAAGTGTGGATGCTCCGCAGGGGTTTCTTGCACAAGAAACCCCTATGGGAGAAAGCACAGATGCTCTGATTGCCATTCTGTGAATGGCCATCAGAACTGTCTTGTGCAAGAGTGTCCATGCAGTGTGGATACTGTCTTGCGCAAAAAAGTATCACTTTTGCGATGCGCTTTGAGGTGTGGACGTGCTCTTGAGCAAAAAAGCTCTGATGGCCATCACAGACTTTCAACTAAATATAGCAAAAAAAAAAAAAAAAAAAAAGCACAGAGACATTTCTTGAAGATTGACTGCCTTAACATCCTTGGTAGCACAGCTGTCATTGAAAAAGGGAATGAGCAAAGAACCATGGGTCAAAAATTTTGTGCTTTATTGCATACTCTGCAACCTCAACAAAAATGAATAGGATTAGCACTGGTGTAAATTAGCACAGATTGTAAGAGACATAAAAAGATGACAGAGAGAATTAGATTCAGTTAATTTGTGTGAAGGGGTTCAAGTGCTGGAAGCAGCAGAAGTGTAGAGAGATAATATCCCACAGTCCTAAACCAAGTTGCCTGAAGTATGAATTTAGGAACCACATTTTCATTAATGATGAACAGAACTGTTCACAGTACAATATTTTTAAATGTTTCTAGTGAACCTAACATTCCCATAATGTTTCCATTACACTATTTATTTTTTAAATGAAATTATATAAAAAAAAGCTTAAATGTTGTATTTGAACCTTAAGTCAAATGCATTTTTTAATTATAAGAACTGGTCAAAAAAAAGTGTCCTTTCCTGAGAAAATGTCAAGTTTTTAATATTCCAAGAAAAAATGACAAAGAACTCCCAAAACACTGAACGCCAAAAATGTTTGACAAAAAATTGAAAGCTTTTGGAGGAAAGTACACACTTTTCAGAAAAAAATGGCTATGCTGAAATTGAGTTTTACGTTAAAAGGAAAAAAAAGTGTTGATGGAAAGTTTTGGACAACCCTGCTAGCGGAGAGATATTGTGGCCTAGGGAATAGAGCACTAGTTTGGGATTCAGGAGACCTGGACTTTATTCCCAGCTCTGCCATTGAATTTTTAAAGCATATTACTTTGCCAGCCCATACTGCAGTTTCCAATCAGCAAAATGGGAATAACAATGCTTGCTTCCTTTGTAACGTGCTGGTTAAATACACCGATGAATGGTGATACAAAGACCAGAGCAAGCTATTATTAAGTATGGGTGGTGTCTGAGATTCAGGAAATGAAATGAAATCAGTCCTTTTTCATTGTCGTTGCTAGGGGGGCAAAGAGGACAATTGTCCCATGGCCCAGTGATTCTAAAGGAACCAGGGCTCCCGGCCACTGGTGCTGCTACTGCAAAAGTGGTGGTGGCTGGAGCCTTCGGCCTTTTAAATCACTGCAGGAGTGCTGCATGGCACCCTTGGAGTGTCTCTAAGAGCTGCCTTCGCAGGGACGAGGGGCTGACACAGTTTGCTCTGGGCAGCACTGAGGGCTCACTGACCCAGCCCTGCCCCTTCTTCCTCAGGCCCTACCTTTTCCAGGAGTGCGGATCTGCTCCCCTCCCCACCTTGGCCTGGAGCCTAGCAAGTCTGTCAGCATCTCTGGTCATTGCTGAAAAAAGTGTATAACAAACCACTTAGAATAAATAATGAGAAATGAAGTAGACTTGTAGGATTGTTTTAACAGTCTAGAGGTATTTCTAGATTTTAAAGCAATAATACCTTATCTGCGTAACTAATTGAATCTATTCAGTTCCCTTTAATAAATCAGGAAGAGATGAGATAACATGCTCTGAAGGTTGAATGAAATTTCTGTTTCTCCAATTTCTATTCCTGCGTTTCTCTCCCTAGTCAGCAGCAGTTTTATCTTTGTTTGAAAATTGTCTCTAGGCTTGCTGAATTCCATTGCTCTACACTAGAAACAAAGAAATCAAATGTTCTTTAAAAGAAAACAAAGAAATACCACTTTGGCTTTGTTTGAAAGTTCCATCTGGGTACATTGGCCTCAGCTGCACTTCACCGTTATTTTTAAAGCTATTGTTAGACAGACAACCACAGTCTGCACAGTAGTACCTCAAAAGCAGTCAATGGTTTTGAGCTTGATCCCACTCTCCTGAAAATTATTAGTTCTCTTGCTCATTTCAACAGGCACTGGATAGCATACTGGGCTTGAACCTAGAGAGACACATGTCTAACTTTTAGTCTCTTAGGGCATGTTGGTGCTAGGAAATTATTCTGAAATAACTAAATTTGAATTAACTCCAGAAATACCAAAATAGAAATAGCATGTCCCCACTGTGGGGAGCCTCAAAATTAGTCCAAGGCAGGCTCTGTTATTGTGGACACACTACCTCAACTTGGAGCCCCAGGAAGCACTGGGAAGTAGTTACTTTGAATGACTCTGGGGAGTAGTTATTTCAAAATAGCAGCAGTGGAGCATCCACACTACCGCTATTTCAAAATAACTATTTTGAAATAAGCATTATTCCCCGAGGAAAGCAGGAGTACAGATTTCAAAATAACCAGCCCCTTTTTTGAAATAACAGGCTTAGTAGGATATGGCTACACTATGGGGTATTTTTTCAAAGAAGGTATGCAAATTGTGCTCGTATGTTGCATACCTTTGTCCATTTTTTTTCCGGAAGAGGCTTTTCCGACATTTGGCCCGTCTAGACTGGGAAAAAAACCCTCTTTTGGAACCCTCTGTACACCTCATTTTACAAGGAATAAGGGGGCTTCCGAAAGAGGGGCCAAATATTGGAAAATCTTTTTCCGGAAAAAAAAATGGAAGAAGATATGCAAATACGAGCACAATTTGCATACCTTCTTCAAAAAAAAAAAAACCTCACACAGTGTAGCCGTACACATACTGTGGATGCTCTGCTTATTATTTCAAAATAAGGGTGGTTATTTTGAAATAACTCTCTAGTGTAGACCAGGGCCTAGAGAAATTACTGGGCCACCGCCATGATCCCCAAAGCTCCAGTAAGGCACTTTGGCTCCCTATACAATGAATGGGAATTGACAGACACCTAAGAATGCACATCTAAGAATGTGGCCCACAAAAGACCTCAAGCTAGATGGGCCACCATGAACGCTGGCCACAGACTCTGCTATCAGGATCACAGAATCTGCTATTCTCTTGCTCTCCCTGACCCCTTCTGCTTTTGTCTCCTCCAGTCAGTCCTTACCCTTCCCAGTCCTGTGTGCTCCCTTTCCCCTCTTCCCAATTCCTTTTCCCCTTCTTTCCCTCCACCCCCTCCAAGTTCTTCATCCAATCTGCCTTCCCTCACCTACTCCCTGCCTCATTTATCCCCACACACATTTTCTCCTAATCTACACCCCTCACCTAACCTTCCTAAATCTGACTCTGCTCACCTAGGCCTTTGAGTCAAGCTGTTTCCTCCTCTGAGCTGTCTGGGCACCATACGAAGGGGACATTCAGAAAATAGGATACTTTCTCATTGCCTGCGCCTGATGCAATTGCGGGGAAAGAGCTATTCAGCCCTTACAGCCCTGGGACTGAGTAAGCTAAGTACAGACAGATTCTCCAAAAATGTAGCTGCCAAACAAACAAATCTTTACTACAAAGTTAACCAAATATGGATTTTTTAATAGACCACTAAAAGATACATTTCTGCCAAATTTACAAGACAGTGCGCCAAAGTATGGGGAACGCCTTCCCAACAAAATGTACAGAAGAAAACAATATTTTTTCTAACCCAACTCCTGCACCCAGATGAACACCTTTTGATGAAACGTGTGAAAAACATCAGCCAGAGGCAGACTCCCATCAGCTTACATGGCTCAAGTTCGGCATAATGATAAGCAAAATGAAAACAGGCTCTGGTAACGGAGCATGCCAGGCAACCATGACCACAAGCTGTGCTCCTAGTCTTACCTGTAATACAGATGTACATGGTTGGAGCCTCTTCCAAGCCTGCTCTACTCAGTATAGAACTGGGGTGCTGAGTGGCCCTTCTGCAACTTAAAAGTGCAGTGAGGAAGCTCTAAGTCCTGCCACTAGTTTAAGGACTTGATGGACCCTATCTTAATGGAAATGTCATGGCACTGGCAGAGCTCTGCTTCAAAGTGGGAGACAGAAGCATAGGGCTAATGAGAAGCACCAATAAGTTAAATTTCAATGGTTAATTAAACTACCATAGTACAAATTCCTATGCAGATGAATACCTATCTGTTTAAAATGGGTTACAGTGGGTTAGCTTTCCCCTGAAAATTGACAAGGGGCAAGATAAACAGATATAAATCTGATTTAAATCAACCACGGAGAGTCCTGTCCACACAAAGTTGCACCATTTAACTAAACTGGTTTGAAGCACAACTCTCATTAAACTGGTGCAAATGTGTGTGTAAACAAGACCATCATGATAATGTGTGACACTGAAATATTGGGCCCCTAACATATGCCTCAAATGCACTCTGAAAATTAGTTTCCTTTAACTACGGTAAGACACCAATACACTCTGCCACGGTTTACCCATATTATAAAAGCTTTGTGCCATACTGCAGCCAGAGGTGTGATGGCAGCATTATGTGTAGCACATTTTTCAAAAGAAAAATGAATTCAAAGTGAAAGAAAGAAGAAAATAGCAAATAAGTGGTTCAGTATCTTTTTTCTATGGCTCATGTTTCTGAATTTCACAAATATTTCAGTTTTAACCTATACTTTGCAGAGGGGCTCTAATCCCTCTTCCCCAAAACTACATCTTAACCCTGCCTCCCATTTCGTGTGGCCCATAGACATACTCATGAGGCCATTCCTGCACTTCTCTCATTTGGCAGTGTCACACACACATTATGCTACTAAACCAGGTAAGTCATTGCTTTCAGAAGGCTTGAATTTTTAACTCAGTTATTTACCTGAGTATCTTTCACACCAAGTTGCTTTAAAAATTTGCTTTCATCTCTATTCCATTCTTGATTAGGTACTTTAGCTTTAGTCTGCAATTTCTGATTGATTTTTCCCCCCTCTCCAAGCATGGTGGATTTGGGGCATGATGTGAAGGCCATTGACATAAGTGGGCTTTGGATAGTTACCTTCATTAAAAAACTGGATGCTAATGGATCCCTACAAAAACTTCAGAGTTATTCTGACCCATTAGTCTGTTCAGAGAGTACACAGAAAATATAGTTAAGGAAATTCATTTGCTGAGTGTAAATCAGTAAGTGGAACAAAAAAATCTCAAGGAGGAAGTAAAAATCTAATTAGAAATAAAAAGGAAAAATACTGAGAACCCTTTTACAAAGCATAAAGGTTCCTATTAGCATTGTCTGGTAGTGTCAGCGGTAAAAGACAAATAATCATAGAAGTAGTTATTTAAGGTGAAAATTTTCCACCCACTACCCTGCTATAGTGCAGAGGGCCAGCACAAAGCTATATGTCACTTAGGACCAATTTAAGCCCCATTTTGCAGTCTAATTTCCACTTCTGTGAACCCGAATGCAAGGTTCATTTCATGAATTCCACTCTAAACCAAACCCCTGCATGGTTATAGAGCTCCTCATTACATTACTGTGCTGACCCATTTTGTTATGATGTATTTTCTTTCTAATCTTCACTAATCACAATGAAGAACTGGGTTAAAGGTACTGTCACCATCTGCCTCTCAGGTATCAGCCTGAATTTGTGTTAGGAAATAGGTGAATTTCACCACCTGTGCCTTATGAAGGAAGAGTTCAGCCTAGAAGAAGAGACAAGTACAAACTAGTTATGGGTTTACATAAAAAGCTTCAATTTTCAATGTAGTTGAGTCTGTCTGGTCTGAAAACAGGAGCTTTTGTGTTTGTTCTACTAATGCTTTAGACTGGGCAGGAAATACAGTGCTTGCATGCACAGGGACCTGTTATGAGACAAGCTAAGGTGTGAATCTACAGCACACCAGCCAAAAATATTTGCACTAAAGCAGAATTGTAATAATTAGCCAGGCAAAAGTACTCTAATTATGAGCTCAACTGTGAGAAGTAAAAGTCCATAAAATGCCACAAAAGCCTATAACAATACACTTTGATGGGAAAAGATGAAAAGGGAAGACAAAAGAGGCTGAATTAGTTCAAATAACTAGGACTACAACTATAACTCAAGGACTGCGATAGATTAATGCCTGATAAATAAGAGAAGAGTGAGACTGGAAATCAATGAACCAAAATTGGTGTGTTGAAAGTCAGCCTAGCTCCTGAACAAAATAAAGATGGGCTGCACTGTGCCAGCCATCACTCCCTTTAGGAGTCATTAAAAGAAAGGCTTTCGGAGGAGAATCAAGTTGGCAGAGAACAACTACTGGTCAGGAGACATTCAATCCAGAAGGAGATTTCACTTGCACAAAAGAATTTTCAGCAAAACATTAATATATTACAAAAATTATATTAACTAGAATTTTGCTTATATAAACATACATCTTCATTTTTCTATGACATTTTTATTCCACGAGTAAGTGGCACATTCTATTCTATTGTTCACAAAAAAAAAGATTGCCCCATAAAACATACCATCATCTGGGTATGATTTGCTTAATTACTTACCTACTCTTTAGTTTACCAGTATTTTCCAGAATTCTGGATGGGCACTTTCAACTTCCTTTGCGGTTTTGTTCATTTCCAGTCTACAAAAGCCTAAAAAATAATCATGCCCAGCTGTCCATATATGATTTGCTGGTAAACATTTATTCACAATATTATTTTCTAAAGATGGTCCTAAAAAACAAACTTTGATCCTGTAGGTCCTATAATGCACACAAACATTTGTATAAAAAGGCCGTGTTTCTGATAGACAATTCCCCTTCTAAAAAAATAGAAAAACACCTATACTGAACTAGATTCTATTTACTTGCTGCCCATCAAATAGCAAAAAAGAAAAAGAAAAAGTTACATTACACCAGCATTGTATTGTAAGATCACCCAAACTGCATCACAGGTTCAGTGAAATTGCAGCTCTTTCAAATCCAGAGGTAAGGTAGGTAATAACAGGTTTTATTTTAATTACTGCCACTGTATTATTAAGGGTCTTTTTACTGACTTCAGTGAGCACTGGATCAGGACATACAAAGATTAATTTGTGTTCATTGAGCAATTACAGACTGTGGTGCTCACAGAATCACGATATTGCTGATGCTAAGAAGCTACTGGGATTGAAAGAAGAATTGGACATTTATTTGGAGAACAATAATAACTAGAGTTATAATAATGTAAATTAATGCCCAAAGAAAATATACTTTTGGATATGTCAACATGAGTTTTCATCCCAGAGTGGAACCTTTTTGCCTCATGGGACTTTTACTTCAAGTTGCTTGATAAACCCACTCTCCCCTATTGCAAGGTATGTCTGACCAGACCTATATTTCTGATGGTTCACCCGCATTCATAGGTCTCCCATGATGAATCTTGTCATGGGGTCACAGAGAAGACTGTACTGCATAATAAGAAATATGGCCTAGTCCATGGAAGAGAATGAAAGCCTGAATTACGGTTCTCATAAGGCACAATATGCATATACAATTTAACATTGAATCAAATTGAAAGAAAATAATTTGTTTCAGTTTTCCCAAGACAAAAAATAAAAATGTTGGGCAAAATTGAAATTTGCTTATAGAAAAAAAATTGATCTTGCAGAAGCTGCATATTGAGATGAGAAATTGCTCTGATGGGAAATTCTGGAACTGGTCTAGTAAAAATAACTTTTATATAAGCAGCATAAAATATTGATGTATTGTTTCAGAATTTAGGAAGCTCACCAAATATTGGGATTTAGGAAGAAACTTCCCTGTCTATTTACTCCATGATTCTTTTGTACCTTCTCCTGAAGCACCTGATACCGGTCATGGGGCGAGACAAGGGGCGAGACAAGAAATTGGATTAGATGGCTTGATACACTTATTAAGAGGATTACGTAAGCAGAGGACTGAGCTCAATGAACCAGGAGGTCCCTTTTAGTCCTATGTTCCGATGGGAGCCAATCCAGAATAGTAATTCCTATATTTCCCTTTTAGCACTAGAATTTTCCTGACATCGTAAGGCAATAAGCAGACCCAGAGTAACATGCCTTTGAGAATTGGCCAGATTTGCAGAATTTAATAGCTTATCCTGGTTCCACATATTTTTGTGGGGTCAAGGTTGGACATTACAAAAACACTTGCTTCTTTCAGTTCCTGCACCCAAAACCACAGCATCATCTTCATTTGTCTTCATGAGTGCAGTGAGCTGCCTGGTGAGCAAGTTCTTTCGGCATGGAAGGAAAAGAGCTTCAAGTTGGAAAGCCTAGAGAATATTCATGATTAATATCGGTGCATTGTCTCCTTAGGCTTTTCTTCATGCAACCTCAAAAATTACTGGAATATCCGCCATGTACCATTTATACTGTCATATGAGCAGACTCACCCAAGAGGCCCCAAACAAACAATATTCACAAACACAAGTAAAAACTGAGAAGATTAATACCAGGGCCCCTCCTTGCCCTTGTCTCCCATTTTCTGGAGACGTCACTATCAGCACTTGTGTCTTCTCCTTTGCCTTCCCACAATAAATACATTGCCTCACCAAGAGCTACTCTGCTGTAACTGCTGTTACTACTCCCTTGAGCATACGCAGGTAGTCCCTTCCCAACTGGCCTGAAAAAAAGTTGAAGGATCCAGACAACCTGTGCCACTCAGTTTTGAATCACAGGCCACCTGAAGTCCCCTCTTCCCACTTCCCTGCATCCCACATCAGCCCAAAGGCTTCACCTTCCAACCCTCTCCAGATTCTCGCTGCTTCCTATTCCTCCAGTCCAGGCTTCTACTCACCGTCTTCTTGCCAGTAGGCACCTCGCTCCCTCTAGTCAACCCCAGCTGGGCCCCTAGTGCTGCTCCTGAGGGTCTCTGTACAAAGGCAACTCATTCTTTGGAGGGAGTTATTTTAGCCTCAAAAGAGAACTGAAAACATTCACCGGGAAGAAAGCTCTGATCTAAGTGCTGCTCCATACATTCAGTGGAGATCAGAATGCTCTCCATACCTCCATCATACCCCAAGGGAGAAAGATGGGCTTCAAAGCCCAAGCTGAAACATCAAAGCACTGTCCTACACAGCTAGAGGACTAGCATGAGCTGTTAGCCAAGTGTGTTGAATCAGGCAAGGAGGTGCACTTGCATGGGTCGTATGGAGATATCCTGAGGAGCTGGAAGCCAGCAGCCTCTGCCCACATTGCCCTCTAACTGGGTGCATGCGCAAAGGGGGCAAGCCATGGGCACAGAACTCCTCTAGTTCTGGGGCTGTGGTGACAGGCAGAGAGAGCTCTTCCTAGCCCTGGAGCTGTGGGGAGGAGAGTGAACTCCTGCCAGATTGGAGAGGGAAAAGAGAGCCCATGCCAAAGCCGGGACTGGGGGAGGGATGGAGGGAGGGAGGGAGGGAGGAAAAGCTAGTGAATAGGGCTCAGAGTTAAATTTCTGTGGGCACCCCTGATTGTGCTACTGTACTGAAGTTGCTAGATGCAGCCAGGGTCTCCTTTCCTTGACTGAACTGGATGCAACTTTGCTGAACAGGCAAGAATTTGCCAGCTACTCCTGCTCTTCTCCCATTTGCCCCCTCAACTGTGCTATTGTAGAGCAGCGAAAGAGGGGGAAAAGCAGCTGCTAAAAAGGATATTTATTTTTGGAAAAAAGATTAAAAAAGAAAACAAGAGTTTTTGCCCCTAATTAGCAACTGCCATAGATATCACCTTTACCCTCTGGTGTTGGAAATTCAGCTGTTTATACTTGTTCAGATTATACTTGTCTGAAAGAACTGAACAACACAGCCTATGTAACAGTTGCTCTTCGTGAAAGAACACAAAATATTAGCTCACAATTATTGCAAATCTCACAATAGTTGTCGTTTCAAGTCTCATCTCCTAAAAAATAATATAATTACTTGAGATTCATTAATTTCATACAAAAATCATCATAAATTCTGACTTTTGATTTTTGAACTCTTGGGGTTGGCAATTCAGTTTTTGTCAACATGACATTGAAATTTTCTAATTCGGATTAAGGTCATGATTCCACATGGTGCTTACGCATAGAGACAACTTTAAATATGTGAGTTGTTCCACAGCCTATGTGTGTAAACACCTTGTTGTACCAGGGCCTAAAATAATCTCAGGAATCTTCTGATTCCTGTCAACTTTGTAGAACCTTGTTTCTTATTTCTGCATCTGTGATTGACAGGGAAAAGACCATGAAGCTAACCTTGAGACACAAGATAGGCTTCAAGATTTTGATTTGTAAGGTTCACTTTTTTTGGTCTTAAAATATACTCTGAGAAGGAACATCTAACTTTTACAAGCAGAATTTTTATCAGTTCATATTTTATTCTTTTTTATCATTTTCAGATCTGTGTTCTGGCCTTGCTTCTATTTCTTTAGAATTCACATCAGAGTTTGGTATGAAGCAACCTTTGTTTTTCAACAATCGTCATTCAGGATTCAGACAACACGAATCACTTTCCAGGATCTGGATAATGTTGGGATGAAAATTGGTCTTGTGTTTAGATACTGGGCTGTGACTCAGGATAACTTGTTTCAGTTCCTACCTCTAAACACAGAGTCTTTATGACCTTGGACAAATCACTTATTTTCACTGTTTTTTATCTGAACAATGAGCATAATCACACTTTATTATCTATCAAATCTATAAATATGTTAAGGCACAGACTGTTTTTATCAACTATACATATGTTGCCTAGCAGCAACTGACCCTGCTCTTTGTTGCTGTCTCAAAATGCTACCATTAATACAAATCATGACACACTGAACCTGCGGCAGATACTCCAGCCATGAAACAGATCCCAGAGCAAAGGTTAAGCATCCCGAATCTTTGTTTTCACTAGTACGTCTCCTGCTGATGGGCTGCTCCTTTCGCCCATTAGTCTGTGGTGTGTGTGGCTGCATGTCAATAAGCCAATAAATTCCTTTCCTAAGGTCAGGGAGATCAGCAGCAGATAGGACCATTATGGGTAGTTCCAGAATAGTTTTGAACAATTCTCACTCCTTGTACTATTGCCAGTCATAAGCCAAAAAAACAGTATCGTTACTGTCATTGGGATAAGCAATGAGCAGACCCACAGTTTTAAAATGAAGGAGGTGATGTTCTTGCTATGGAAGTGGAAAGAGGGAAAATATCTTGTAAGTTCTCTGTTGGTTTTATTAGTTCTCTCAAAAACACATCAGCCCAGTTGCCAAATCAAACCTTGTGCCAATATATGTTATGGCACATAATAGGCTTCTTTAGGCTTCACTGATTTTCCAGAGGTTGAGGAGTTGTTCAGCTAGTTTATTAATATTAGAAATATTTGTAGGGCTCTGCTACAGCTAGGTCTCTCATCATTAAGAGGAATTAAAATTGAAGTTAATTTTCCTGTACAACTTGAGGTGTTCCATTTTTTCTTCTCTGATGTGCCCCAGAAAGTGATTTGTGGCAATTGCTTGTCTTCCTCCCAGTGTGTTGTATTTTGGACTGATAGGTGAACAGTGAGTTAATTTGGTTGAGTGGAGGTTACTTGCCTGTAATTGGAAGTTTTGAGATGTGTGGTCCTTATTGTGTCCCACAGGCAGGTGTTCATGCATACCGTGTACTGGAGTTCAGAGTTTTCTAGCCAGCAGTATTTTTCGGTCTGCACATGCACAGTTCTTCTCATGCTCTGAATGGAGAGTAAAAGGGTGTGTGTGTGGACAAAGTCTTCTCCAGTTCCTCATGCTTTGTATAAGATAAGCTCTGAAGCAGAGGGGAAGTAGTGCAGATAGTGGAATACAAACAAGGACCATACATCTTGAGGCACCTATAGTTGCAGGTAAGTAACCTCCATTTCTTCTTTGACTGCTGGATCCCTATGCGTATTCCATGCCAATGATTAACAAGCAGTATTTAGACAGGAGGAGAGTGCAAAGGTACAGTTGGTAGAGATGCTTTCAGCAGTGTAGTCCCAAAAGCTGCATCCACGTAGGAGACTTGACCTAATGGTTAATGCTTTGTGAACATAGGGATGGAGTTCCAGGTAGCTGCTATATAGATGTCCAGTACAGGTATTACTTCAAGATGTGGTGTTGGGGTTGCTTATTCCCCAGTAGAAGAGGCTCTCACTCCCACTCAGGGGAGGAATTATGTGCTAATTGGTAACACAAGATGATGCAGCCAGAGATCTACTTAGAGAATTTCTGAGCAAATACTACTTGTTCTCACAAATGTTCTATATAGTGATAAATAGTCTTGATGATTTTCTGTAGGTTGAACCTCTCTAATGCAGAACTCTCTCATCCAGAAACATCCATTGTCCAGAATGATTTTAGTTAGCTGGATGTCCACTTTTCATGGGTATGGCCAAATTTCCCGTGGTCCCATGATGTTTGTTTACAGCCACCAGTCTTAGCTCTCAGTGTTCTGTGCTGTTATTTAGCTGTAATTTAGCCCTAAATGTCCTCTAACAGCACAGTAAGCAGTGGAAGTGTTCGTAATCCTGCTAGACAATATTGACCTCCCATTGTCCAGAAAATTCTCTCATTCGGAACCAGTCAGATCCCAAGGGTTCTGGTCTAGAGAGGTTCAACCTGTACTTGTTTTTGTCTTTTCTGTGCGGAGTATCAGATGCTCATCTGATGTCCAGAGAGCAAAGTCTCCTTTCCTCATTGGAAGCATGAGGTTTTAAGGAGAAAAACAGTGAGTAGATTGGTCGATTAATGTGAAACTCCAAAATTATTTTGGGGACCAATTTTGGGTGAAGGAAAACTTTTCTTTATGAAACGTAGCACAAGGCAGGCCAGCCCTGAGCATTGCTACTTCATTCACCCTTCTAGCTGATGGCAACTAAAATGGATAGGTGGATCCATCGTGGATAGGTGAGGTATAGAACATGTGGCCAAGGTTCAGACACGGTCTGGTAAGTAGAAATTAATTATTAAGTAATTAAGTATTAATGTGTTATATATAGTATTACATTATTCTAGTAGTATTATTGTAGTAGTAATACAACATGAGTTGGCAGATACTGATACAGATACACTCCCTCTCAGGGGTGTCCTCTTTTTTGAAATTTCAAATATGGTAACCCTATTCTGAAGAGGAGACCAGTTTCTGTTTAGCCATTAAAGCTGCTGGTACTAATGGTTGAAAGCCTCAATTCCTGGGAGGAAACCATAGGCTAATAAACCAGAAAGCATCAGGACTGGCTTGATGAGAATGATGTTGAAATCGAGCAACTCAGTGAGGAGAGAATGGCATTTCGTGCTTGGCAGAACAATATAAATTGCAATACAAAGAGAGAAGCCCATGCTAAGGCGAGGGCGGAAATCCAATGTAAAACCAGAGAACTCAAGAACAGAGGGTAGACTGAGAAATTGCAAGAACTACAACATTTCATGGACACCCATAATACACGTGGCTTCATTAGTGCCATAAAGGCTGTTTATGGGACAGCTCATCAAGGCATGATCCTCTTTCGCTCTAAGGATGGAACCACATTTTTGAAGGACAACAAAGCCATTAATTTTCACTGGAAAGAACATTTTGAAGATCGTCTTAATTTTAATTCCATGGTTGCAGATGAAGTTCTTGAGCAAATACCCCAAAGACCTTCTAGGAATGTGCTCAGAGCTCCTCCCAATTTGCATGAGGTATTTAGTGCCATCAAGCAGATGAGGAACAGCAAGGCAGGAGGTCCAGATGCAATCCCAACTGAAAACTTTAAAGGTGGTGGACCAGAGTTAATTTGACAACTTAGCCTGCTTATCCTTAAAATCTGGATAAAGGAAGAGATACCCAGTGAAATGAGGATGCTTTGATTGTTACACTCTTTAAGAAAGGGGATAAAGCCCATTGTGGAAACTATTGTGGTATCTCTGTTCTTGCTGCTGCAGGAAAAATTCTGGCATTGTTCCTCACATCCCATCTTCTGCCCCTGTCAGAAGAAATTTTACTGGAGTCCACAGTAGATTCTGACCATGTCACAGAATTGTGGATATGACCTTCATTGCACAGCAGCTGCAAGAAAAGTGTCGGGAGCAAAACTGACCACTGTACATGGGTTTTATTGATCTAACTAAAGCCTTTGACTCAGTTAATTGCCATGGCCTTTGGACTGACTTTCAAAGATTGGATGTCCTGATAAATACATCAATGTCCTAAAGTTGTTTCATGACAACATGAAAGTGACTGTTCTGAGCAGCACTGGCTCCCAGAGTGAACCTTTCAAAGTACAAACAGGAGTCAAACAGGGCTGTATCAGTGTCCCAACCATGTTTGTGGTCTTTATCCGTAATTTTTTACCCAATTCCTGGGAAGCTCCCAGCTGGTGTTGAAATCATTTACAGAATTGATGGAAAGATGTTTAAGCTTAGCAGGCTGAAAGCTAAAGTAAGATTTCTACCACATCTATTCTGGAACTTCAGTATGCTGATGACAGTGCAGTTTTTGGTCACTCTGACAAAAATCTTCAAACTATCTTGAATGTGTTTGCTGATGTTTATGAATGTCTTGGTCTCACCTTCAATATCAAGAAGAACAAAGTGCTTCCATCAACCCTCTCCAAATGAGGGACCACACCCCCCATCTATTAAAATCAACTGAAACACATTGTAGAATGTCAATCATTTTCCCTGACTTGGAAAAACCTAAAAAACAACAAATAATTTAGCAGCACCTTAAAAACTAACAAAACATGAAGATAGTATCATGAGTTTTCATGGGCACAACCCATTTCTTTCATCCATGGCAGATATTGATGTAGAAATCCAATATTGTCTGAGCTGTGCCAGTGCAGCCTTTGCTCGTTTACGGCACAGGGTTTTTGAAGATCATGACATTTGAACAGACACCAAACTTCTTGTCTATCAAGCTGTCATTCTCCCAACACCATTGTATGGGTCTGAAGCCTGGACAACCTACAGATATCACTTGAAAGTCCTTGCTGCCTATGCAAGACCTTGAAGATCAAATGGGAAGACAGGCACAGTCACATTAGTGTTCTGAAAGAGCAAAGACCACCAATATCAAGGCAATGATAATCCATCAGCAACTTCACTGTACTGGTCATGTTGTTCGGATGACAGTCCATCAAATCCCAAAACAGGTCTTGTTTTCTCAGCTGAAAGAAGGATACCATAATAAGGGAGGACAATGGAAACATTATAAGGACTTGCTAAAGGATAACTTAAAGAAGTGCAACTTTGATGTTGACACTTGGGAAACACTCACCCAGGATCACTCAAAATGGAGAGAAGTCCTAAACAATGGCTCCCTGCATTTTGAATTTGCCTGCTGATAACCTGAGGAGGAGTAGAAGTGCAGGAGGAAGTGGAGACTGGCTTCTAGTCATGGTCAACAGCCTCCTGCTGTACCTGGACACATCTGTCCTCATTGTAATAGAACTTGTGGTTCAACGAACGGCCTTATCAGCCACCTGAGGGACCACAACTCCCATGGAAGATCATCATACTCGGCAATGAGTGATCACCCATCATCATCATCATCAGGAATGAAGGATCATCTGCTCCTCCACTTCTTCTGAGGAGGAGACCAGTTTCTGTTTAACCATCAGAGCAGGTTTCAGATTTTTCACTTCTACATATGCTGTTCCCAGAACCCTGTTAGCTCAGTTCAAATTGCTACTAAGCCAGCTGGATCCAGAGTCCCAATATTTCAAATGGCGTTTAGGTTTAAAGCAGTCTTAAAACTCAGAGGGTTTAATTTTAACCTGCTGAATTTTAAGTCACCACATCTCTTAAAAACCCAGTAATGATTTTCTTCCAAACTTCTTAACTTCACTTTTATGACTCAATTATATTCACAAAACATCTGAATAAATTAGTCCTCTGGTTTTCAAGTTATGAACTATTAGCAGGTGAAACAAACTCCCATTAATATTTGTGTTTAAACTGAACGTCAGCAGAACCTAGTGTGTGTTATCAATGATGATTTGTGGGGCCTCTAGGTCTGACCTGCTGGCTCCATAGGAAATGGGTCCAAATGGTCAGAAGGGGACAACTGGTTACTGATAAGGGGCAGATATTTTTTGTGACTGATGATACTGACTTATCAGGAATTACTTGTTGCTACATATGTTTTCATAATCTTTAGAGGCACAGCTGTGTTAGTCTGTAACTGAAAAAAAATCCGAAGAAGCGGGTTGCACCCATGAAAACTCATGATACCATCGACATTTTTGTTAGTCTATAAGGTGCTGCAGGACTATTCGTTGTTTTTTAGGTTTTTTTCTGTCATAATGACTTTCTTTTGCCCATCATTTATGTAAAATGGGTTATCATGAAAGAGTTCCATGGATCAATGCCTCATTTACTTTTACTGTTTTCTGTAACCTTGCACAGAACACAAAATAGGTAGTTGGGAATGAGCTAACTGCACGACCACTTGCCCAGATCAGTTAAAAAAGGTACACACCTGCTTTTCTGTATCTTGCTATTTTAATCTTTGACTAATAATTTTTGATTAAACAAAGTAGATTGAGCCTTATTATCTGACCTCTTGTTAATGAAACTTGTTGACCTCTTGTTGAAAATTCTCTAATTAATTACTATTGGATCTAGAAAGGTTCTGGGTTTCCAACTGTATAGATTTAATTGCAGGATAGGAGATTTATGTACCAATTCTTCAATTAGTCAAGTGAATAAATTCAGGTCCTATATTTAATTTATCTTGTACTCTCCAGCTCCAGAGGACAAGACATTACAGTATGGGCTAAAAGAGCAATTTCCTTAGCTATTGGTAGGATTTTATCTTCCACATTAGCCAGCCACACAACAAGAGAAATTGTAGATGATATGTAAACAAAAGATACACGCAGTAATCGTTATTGTATGGTTATCAAGACAGAGGAGATAGACAATAACCCCATAAATGTTGTTACAGAGATAGAAATCACATTATTTTTCTCCATAATCATATAAGATTCACATGATGAAGCAAATGAAACAAAATACTTAAATAGAAAATTTATTTTATGAAAGAGAGATCCTGAAGTGTCTTGAGACTCTGCTAGGAAAAGAGACAATTAATGAGAAGAAACCACCATACGCCTGCCAAGTAATTACAGTACTTTCAGCCATTGTCCTGTATTTCATCAAATGCAGATTTGGCTGTGTGTTGCTTTTTTTGTATGCATATCATAAAAGCTGGAATAACTTTATTCTCACAATGTGTACACTTGTCCCAGTAAAATGTTCACCCTGCTATAGGCTTTATCCATGGGGGCCTATACAAATAATGCAGAACAGAAGGATTATAGCCACTGAACCCAATTCCAATCTCATTGGGGCTACATCAGTGCAAAACCGGTTACTTTAGTGACTTTATTCCACATCAACAAGGGTGTAACTGAGCAGAATCAGGCCCCATCCTTCTAATGGCATTAAAGATTTTTGCCACAATTTTAAGAGCTGAACCTGCATTCCTATGCAGGAAAAACTCTCTTAATGTTGATATGAGCTTTGCTATTGATAGAATTGCGGAATTCAGCCCAGATCTTTGAAAAATTTGTTCTCTCCAAATTGTCTATTCCTTAAGGACTGCTAAAAAAAGGATTCAAATAAGTTATGTTTAAAGTTTAAAAATGTAAGTAGAGCAGTTAAAACTTTATGAATATTTTGGATGATACCCTATCTTAACTTTTATACTCGGAAGTCTAAAGGAGCAAATAACATCTAGCAAATAGGGTGATAAGTAATAGTCAGTGTAACCCATACCTACTGGGTGTGGTTCACTATCCTAGGCAGTGGTACTTAGACTACTTACTGAGAGAATGAATGAGAGTGTTTTACAGCTTTAGTTGACAGTCAGCTGGTGTTTAGCTCAAGCTGTAGAGCAGGCTGGGGAACTTAAAGCCCAGGGCCAGATACAGCCCCTGGGTTGCTTGGATCTGACCCCCCAAGCATTGGGGAGCTCATGCTGGCACTCCAGCACCTGCCTACAGTGCCCAATTGATTTTTTCTGTGGGTCAGCAGCCCCTGACCCAAAAAAGGTTCCCCACTGCTGCTGTAGAGGCTCAATCATTAAGCTCCAAAAGTCCCAGGTTTGGTTCCACCTGTTCGACGTTACATCAGAATGAATGTGTCACGAACAAATCATGTCAAATAAACCTGATAGCTTTCTTTGACATGGTAATAAGCCTTGTGGATGTGTTGGGGAGTGGAGCAGTAAAGGTAGCATATACAGTAAAACTCCAATTGTCCGGCATCCAGTGGTCCAGCACTCCTGATAGTCCGGCACCAACTGGAACCCAGAAGTGCTCTGGCCAGCCGGACAATTGGAGCTGCTGTGAGCCCCATGGGCGTTCGCAGCTGGTAAAGGGAAGGGGAGAAGAGGGGAAGGGGATTATACTCCTGTGATGGGTCTGCCGGGACCCGCACTGCATCCGGCTGGGGGGCGGGCGGGGAACGGCGCAGCGAGGGGTGAATCCTCCGCCGTTTTGCAGGAAGGCGGAGGAAGCCCCGCGCAGCTGCCGAGAGTTTCCAGGAAGGGAGCAGGCTCCCCACTCCCCAGACTGCAGTAGTTATCGCCGAACAGGGGAGTGAGGAGCGGCGCTGCTGGACCAACCCGGCAGCACCCCAGCTGCTCTGCTCCACCGCTTGTCCGCCACTCATCAGTTTCAGCAGCGGCAGCGGAGGACTTGGGGAAGCGGCAGAGCAGAGCAGCTGGGGTGCTGCCGGGCGCCAAGCAGGGGGATGAGGGGCAGTTCTGCGGGACCAACCCAGCAGCACCCCAGCTGCTCTCTTCCGCCGCTTCCCCAAGTCCACTGCTGCCGCTGCTGAAACTGACGAGCAGCGAACAAGCGGTGGAGCAGAACAAGCGGTTGGTCCCGCAGCGCCGCCCCTCACCCCCCTGCTCAGCGATAACTACTGCAGTCTGGGAGGTGGGGAGCCTGCTCCCTTCCCGGAAACTCTCGGCAGCGGCGCGGGGCTTCCCCCGCCTTTCTGCCAAATGACGGAGGGTTCATCCCTCGCCGCGCCATTCCCCGCCCACCCCCCAGATGCAGTGCGGGTCCCGGAAGACCCGTCACAGCCCCCCGCCGGAGTACCTCCCGATACTCCGGCATATCCGATAATCCAGCACCACCTAGGTCCCAAAGGTGCCGGATTATCGGAAGTCTACTGTATTGACTTTAGTGCGCTTTTTGATGCAGTCTCACATGACCTTCTCATTAACAAACTAGGGAAATACAACCTAGATGGGGCTATTGTAAGGTGGGTGCATAACTGATTGGATTCCCAGAGAGTAGTTATCAATAGTTCACAGTCATGTTGGAAGGGCACAATGAATGGGGTTTCTCAGGGGTCAGTGCTGGGTCTGGTTTTGTTCAATATCTTCATCACTAGTTTAGATAATGACATAGAGAGTACACTTAAGTTTGTGGATGATACCAAGCTGGGAGGGGCTGGAAGTGCTTTGGAAGATAGGATTATAATTCAAAATGATCTGGGCAAACTGGAGAAATGACCTGAGGTAAATGGGATGAAATTCAATAAGGACAAATGCAAAATACTCCACACAGGAGGGAACAATCAATTGCACTCATACAACGTGGGAAATAACTGCTGAGGAAGGAGTACTGCGGGAAGGAATCTAGGGGTCATAATGGATGACAAAATAAATATGAATCAACAATGTGACACTGTTACAAAAAAAGCAAACATCATTCTGGGATGTATTAGCAGAAATGTTGTAAGAAAGATGGGAGAAGTAATTCTTCCTGTCTACTATGTGCTGATCAAGTCTCAACTGGAGTATTGTGTCCAGCTCTGAATGCCACATTTAGGAAAGATCATCCAAAAGGATTAAAGGTCTAGAAAACATGAACTGTGAGGGAAGATTGAAAGAACTGTGTTTAGTCTGGAAAAGAGAAGATTGAGAGGAGACATGGTAACAGTTTACAAATATGTAAAAGGTTGCTTCAAGGAAGGAGAAAATTATTCTCCTTAACCTTTGATAATAGAAGCAGCTATTTTTGCTGCAGTGGAGGTTTAGGTTGGACATTAGAAAAAAGTTCCTGTCAGGGTGGTTAGCCACTGGAATAACTAGACTAGGGAGATTGTGGAATGTCCAGTACAATAAATTGTTAAGAGCAGTTTAGAAAAACACCTGTCTGGGATGGTCTATATGTTACTGGGTCCTGTCATGAGCGCAGGGGACTGGACCTCATGACCTCTTGAGGTTCCTTCCAGTCCTATGATAGCAATTTCTAAGATGGTTCAGACACATAGAACAAGATTGATGTTTTTTGCCAATCAAAGGGCACTCATAGGGTGCCAATGAAACCATATGAGATATGTGATGTAACCTTTATACTGTGTGAAGGGAACTATTTGGTTTATGAAGAAATAAAACTGAAAAATGTAGATTAATAGATGGCACCAATTTAAAAAGTTTTATATTTGCTTGAGATGAAATCAGTGAATTGCTGCTATACAAGGTAGATAGAACAAGTGTAAAAATAGGCCCAAACGAGTTTTGGATTTTTCCCCGTTATGTTCCATTGATTTGTAATGAAACTGATTAGGTTTATGGAGTTATAAAGGCTTAGCAGATGTGTAATGGCCCAGTCAAGTAATTAATTGTTACTTCTGGTTTCACAATGTTTTATCAGCCAGTCATGCTGGCAGGTTTTGAGAAAACAGTTGATTATTTAATTGCACTTACACACAGAGTTAACCCTTTACTTATATACTGCTTACATCTGTTCAAAAGAGTATAGTATGTCAAAAGATGACTTTTTCAAAGCAGCAAAAGGATTAAAAGCAACTAGGTGGTAGCTATCATTTGAGACAATTTTATAGACATCTTTCCCTTTTGGTTATATACGGCCCACTACTGACTGTAATGTCTTGGTCATGAGCATAACTACAGGTAGAAATTTATAGGATTAAAAGCAACCCTCAAATTGCCATACAGATTTTAAGAAAAGGGACAGCTAGTCAATAGGAATATATGGATCGGGTTAAAAATTCCAGCAGCCTATTTAAAAGTGTTTTGTCCTCTCCACTCTCCCATTCTTTCTGGAGATGCTGAATTGATAAAGTGTCTCATCAATGCTTACTAAGTTGGGGCTATTTTCTAAGGCTATGTCTACACTATAGCCTCTTGTGCAAAAAATATGCAAATGAGGCAAAGTGTGGAATATCGCCACACCTCATTTGCATACTTAATGAGGCTCCATTTTTGCACAAGAGTCGTTCTTCTGCATTTTTTCAAGAAGAATGGCTCTTGCACAAGAGTGGGTTTTTGTGCAAAAATGGAGCCTAATTAATTATGCAAATGAGGCATGGTGATATTCTATGCTTCACCTCATTTGCATATTTTTTGTGCAAAACGGGGGCAGTATAGACATAGCCTAAGGGTTTGTCTCTAAGGGTGTGTCTAGACTACAGGGTTTTTTCGAAAAAAGTGGCCTTTTTTAAAAAAAACTTCACCTGCAGCCGTGTTCTTTCAAAAGTAAATCGAAAGAATGTGGCAGTTTTTTCAATCGTGGTAAACCTCATTTTACGAGGAATAAAGCCTTTTTTCAAAAATATTCTCAAAAAAAGGTGCTATTGAATGCAAACTGTGCTTTTTCGAAAGAGAGCGTCTAAACTCTCTTTTGAAAAAGTGGCTCGCTTTTTCGAAAAATCTGCTTGTAGTCTAGACGCTCTTTTTCGAAAGAGGCTTCCCACATTTGAGAAGACGTACCTATGATATGTTGCTATATGGCAAACCAAGGTGTGAATTTACAGTGCATAGTAAGCCAAGACACACTTTGGGACTTGTGCTGCACAGTACAGTGTCCACATGGGACATTACTGCACAGCAAGCTGATGTACTCCAGATCCACAATCTGGTTTCCTGCACAGTGACTTGTGGTGTAGACAAACCCAAAGGCCAATTTGAGAGAAAACACAGAAGTTAAAAATCAAACACCATCTAAGGCTGCATCTATGCAGTAGGGCTTAACTCAAAATAAGCTACGCCAACTGAGCTATGTCAATTGCGTAGCTTATTTCAAAATGGCTTATTTCGAAATTGCGAGCATCTACACAGCACTTACTTTGAAACAGAGCACTCTTCCTGTGACTTGCATTACTCCTCGTACAATGAGGATTACAGGAGTCGGAGTAAGAAGTCCTCCAGTTTGACAGTATTTCGACATTATTTCGAAATCACCGACTGCTATGTAGATGCGGACTAAATTATTGCTTTACCTAACTTAGTGCTCCTTTAGGAAAGCTATCAATATTTAGCTTTTAAACTTTCCTCATAAAATAGTCCCTTAAAACTCCTGATAATTTTTGTTGCTCTTCAGGGAACTCCCTCCAATTTATCAGACTATTTCCAGTAATGTGGAATGGAATGCACTGTGGTCACACTAGAATCATTTGCTGTTGCCCCATAACTGCTAGGTCTCTTTCAGCATTACCACGCCCAACATTTCTTCTTCACGCCAGAATACGTGTGTCTTGGTATAAAAATGCATTTTGTTATTTTCCTTCCATGCTTCTAATCTGCCTAGGTCTCTTTCTATTATTTCTCTCTTTTTGCCTCTGTTCACAACTCAATATAATATTCAGTCGCCTGCTTTTCTTTCCATTTTCTAGGTCACTCATGAATCACTGCTCCCTTGAATCTTTCCCTTATGAAATCTAGCCAACTAACAAAGACAGAAAGCAGCTCTTGCATTTCAGGTTCTTGCAATGTCATTTATGCAAACTTTCCAGAAGTTAATTCCATTCCCTTTCCTACCCAGAAATAAATGACAGAACACATTTTTACAAGTTTTTTAGATGGCATTATCAATATTTATTTCAGGCTCCTGCACAATCCAGTTAGCATAAATCACCTTGCAGGAGAATTAAGTCAAACATTTGCAGTTTTTAACTTTACTGTCAGTCAATGAAGATTTAAATATTGATGATGCACCCAAAAGGGTCAAGATGAAAAAAAAATAAGAAGCAGAGCAGAAAGTTATCCAAAAGATGGAGAGGAATCTACCTTGGCAGAAGGCTATTAATTTAAAAAATAATATTATTGTAATATGGATTTCCCTGGCTGAATCTAATGGCTCTGTGACCCCAACAGCCCCTCTATGCCAAATGGCATATATTCTGTAACAGTAACTTCTGACAGGCTAGACAAACTCACTGCACCAATGTACCGCTTTCATAGTTTTTATCCAAAGAGTGTCAAGTGAGGTATGAAATACAAGCTTATATCAAACCGATCCTCTTAATTATTTCAAAATTTATATACAGATATTTAATTAGTAAGTTTTAATGATGGAATCAAAGTAGGACTGAGGAGCAGGTTTTGATCAGGATACATATAAAGCTACACAGAGTTGACTATGTAATATAAGCATTGTGAGCTAACGCAATCCTTGTGCATTCAACATCAATATGAAAATTGAAAGCAATTTGGCACTGCCACACCAAGGAATAAAGCATAGGGGTCTTCCTGACTCTAGGAATGGAACAGTGATTTTAGGGGATGTAAAGTGAAGGCAAAACCAACAACAACAAAAAAAGACACCTCATTGTTCCTCACTGAGGAAGCAAAAAGGACAATGGTTTATGCATTCATGAAAGGGGCATCCTAGAGACATTGGTAGGCTATGCTGGGAGAGTGTTATAGTTAAAAAAACTATGGCAAACAAAGGTTTCTGCCTATTAAAATAAGGTTTAGACTTCAGGAAGTGGGTTATACCTCAATTCTATGTGTAACCATTCCTGTTTCCATCACAATCTGTATTTACTGTCTCTTCAATATTAACCTTTGATTGTTTTCGCTACAAATATATCTGAGTGCTGGGCTGTTACAGAGGAGCTGATCGACAGATGAACCGAATTAGCTGATGTGCACACTGTTCCTTTGAGGACAGCTTATCTTGTAATTTTCTGTTAGGGGGGTGTCTACACAGCAGTGTTATTTTGGAATAATGGCCGTTATTCCGAAATAACAATGTGAGCATCTACACAGCAATTCCGTTATTTCAAAATAAATTTGAAATAGTGGATGGCTTATTCCAACTTCTGTAAACCTCATTCCATGAGGAATAACACCTATTCCAAAATAGCTATTTCGGAGCAGTAGTGTGGACACTCCACTGCAGCTATTTCAAAATAGCTCCTCCCTAGGGCCGTTCAAAGTAATTATTCCTCACAGTGCCTCCTGGGGCTCTCAATCAAGGTAGCATATCCACATTTGGGAAGCCTGATTTGAACTAATTTTGAGGCTTCCCTGTAGTGTATTTCTTCTGGAATAGCTTATTTTGAAATAAGTGTGCAGTGTGGACGTACCCTTAGTGTTCACTGGTTAAGGGCTGGACACTGTCAGGGAACACTTCTAGAGGGTTTAAGGATAAGAATGTACTTATTCTTAATTTTCAAGGCAAAATAAATGCTAGTGTAGTCCAAAGGAGATTAGGTGGCTAACAGAGTAGTGGTGTCAGGCAGCTGACCGCCTGTTAAGCACCAGCATGTCTCTCTCTCACTGGAGGGAGGAAAGAAGGTGAATCACTATGCTGGGCACTACTAGAAAGCATCACACTACCATCAATGATTGAGCAAGGGGTTATTCATTCGCAATTATTACCATTGGCTGAAAACATCTGGATGGCAATCAACAGACAAAAGATTCAGAGGAATTAAGCACTGAACAATAGGAGCGCTCATCCATATTTTGTATTCAAGAACCACAAAATACTATCTTGAATTCCCCCAAGTCTGTGCTAAGCTTTTATAAAATAAGCAAAAAATGTTTAAACAAAACAAGGGGTTACATTTATTCTTGATAAAGGGTGAACTTGAGCCAAGGACCTGAGCTCTTAAGTCAGCAATCAAACTAGTTCTGTTACTGCTAAGCCCAACTGGATGCAAAGTTCAGGAGGGATTAATTTTGACTTCAAAATCAAATGTCTAGCTCTGCATGAAGATGGGTGGGAGGTGGGAGGAGAGGGGGTTAGAATGCAGAGTTCCTCCTTCTAGAGTTCTAAATGTTTTGCTTTGGCCATGCACAATCTCAACTCTTGTGTCTTCAGTGTAAGTCAGACTCTAGCACCAACACTGCCAATAAAACACGAGGAGTGATACTGTAGCCTTATCCTTTATCCATTGTAGAGAGTGCTATAGAGAAAAGCACACTAAAACCTGATGAAGAATGTTACAGTCTGCTGCTATATGCACTCCCACACCAATTATACCGTTCTGAAGACCATTATCTCTGGGAGCTGCCATCATGGCCCCTAAAGCAATTAGCAGTGGCTGAAAGCCACATTTAGATCATTGCGATTTGCATTTAGGAAGTCATCAATTGCTCCTTCTTGGACACAATTGTTATCCTTAACCACACAACTCATTTCCTGTTGCTATTTGAAAGCAAGCATATTTTTGCCAAATGTATCTGGAAGCACCATTAGTAAATCTGGGTTTGTAGATTCCTACACTACTCACTTTCTGAATTTAGTCTTTACTACAGAACAGAAATTAGACAATACATATAAAAACATACTTCACCCAATTATTGCCAAGTGACTTATGTATACTAGAAAAGCCACAAAATATATGACATACAAGCTTTCTTCTAGAGAAGTAAACTAATGAATAGAGAAGTGATGTGTCCAGGTCATTCAGCAAGACAATGGCAGAGAAGACCCCAAGAATAATTACACCTAGTCCCTTGCTCCAATCATTAGAAAATCTTCCTACTGTAACCAGTGGCATAAGTACATTGTAATGGGTTCACGCTCTTCTCGTGAGCACTCCCTTTTTGAACGAGAGCATGTGCCTGCATGTTCATGCCACTTCTTCAGGCTCCAGGATGGGGTCGTGTCCCAGAGCTACCTCCTCTGGATTGCCTTAAGGACCAGGCTTCTTTCTACTCCTCCATCGCCACCAGTAGCTGCTAGTGAAGTGGGGGGGAGGGCAGGCCCGCACATTGCTTTGGGTCCTAGCCCAGGGACCCTGTAAATGGCAGCTGTCTGCTGTGTCCTGTTCATTAAAGTTCTACTGCTGTTCTCATTCCTGGGTCTCTTCCCCATGGCCCCATAGCATCCTTACCTCAGTGCTTTGTCTCAGAAAGACCCAGTGATGCCCAGTCCAGGGTTCTGCAATTCTTCCCATCAGACAAGCCCTAGTTTTCAGCAGCAGATCCAGGGCCTCTAGTCCTGTTTTCAGAAGGCTCTCCACAGTGAGCTGTCCATGGTATTGCCGCTCTCTCAACCAACCAGTCACCAGGTCTTCACTCCACTAGCTCCGAAGAGGAACTATGCAGCTCCTGCCCAGCAGCTTTCTTTATACTGGCTTGCTTGGCCTTGATTGGCTGCCTCTCACACTACTCCAGGGAACTTGGAAAACATCTCTTCCCCTTTTTTCCTGGGGTGGGGTGTGGCAAGGCCACAAGCCTCCAGCAGCAGGGTAATAGTCTGGCAAAAAGATCTGGCCACTAGCACCAAATACTTATCTCTTGATACTGATCCTAATTATATAAAATTGAGATTTTTATTAGTATGTACATACATAACTCTAGATATTGTCAATTTGAAATTAGTTTCCTATAGTAATTACTTACGTGCTGGCCCCTTTTGCATTGTGAGACCATCTCTAGAGGATTTGCTGAGTTCTTGTTAGAAAAAAAATAATCCCAACATTTTTTACTTGTGGTTGATCCTTCCCTCTTAACCCTTCCATACCTGTTTAGCCTGATCCTTTAGTTGCTGATTCATCATTTTGGTTGTTTGGTTATATTCTCTCAGATTCAATCTTTTGTTTCTGAATCTCAATAAGTTACACACATACTGAACCTTTCAATTGCAAAACTTTCTTTTAGAGTTCCCATTAGAAGTAGCCCCTCTTTCACTTTCATATCGTCTCTTAAAAGTAATGATCTTCTAGGGGACTCTATGTTTCTAAGGGACTCAATGTTTACTAAACTACCACAAAACTGAGATTTTTTTGTTGTTTTCAAATGTTCTAAAGTGAGACAGTGTCAGACCAATAGCTACCTTCCAATCTGTCTCAGTAACATTTCAGGTTTCCCCATTTCTTGTTAGCACAGAGACTTGTAGTGCTTAGGGTCACCAATTATATATTGACAGCGTTAAAAACTGTGATTTTTTAAAATGTGGAATATGCATCTGCTTTTAATGTTATGAACAACTATAGTATCTTTATTGAGCCCTTAAAACATTTTAAAGGAAATGTCAGGCTCAAGAACAATCTCAAACTGTGAATTTAACTCCACTATTTATTTCCAGAAGGCAGCAGCAGTGCAAATTTTCCTCTCACTGCCTTTCCAATCCTGATCTGGTGGGACAACCTCAGAGAGGGTCAGAAGAATCCATTCTCATTTCCTACTTAACCTCTCTGCTGAGATTATCTATATGGATGCCAATTAACATCTATAGTAACAGTATAAATCTTCAAAAGTGGCGAATCTTGTTCCCAGCAACTTGCATGAGATCAGCAAATTCTTTCTACACAGACAACTATAATAGTGGCTATTCACCAATATCAATCTGAATCCTGTTTGAAACAGTAGTCCAAACATGGAGACTCCCAAATAGAGCTATATTTTTATCTCAATTGTACTGGTTTTAAATAAATCAATAGAATGACTCAATTTATAATATGTGACATTAGACTCTAAATCAATTTTAATGAAACATAATCTCACAATGGCTCCAAACTCTATTCTACCATCCTTGAGCTTCTACTTTTTTGCTCACCATCTTCAACTATTAACATTTTTGTTATTATTTGATACATACTTTATAGAAGCATTTAAAGACCAGAGATTCTGAACAGTTACAGAATCTCAGGTACTACTGAGGTTATGTATCTTGCTATGTCAGTTACAGCCCCCAGAATAACCATCATTTTGCTGATGTTCTGGAGGAAACAATCTAAACTGCTGAACTGATGAAAATTGTGTTTCTGTTTATTATTATTGCTGCAATTAATTTTATATCTCAATGCAATCAATAGTTTTCAAAAAAAGCTGTTGATTTATCTTCAGATTCTAATATTACCTTTTACTTTTACATTATTTTGCAATACTTCAAATGTATTATGAAAATTTAATTACCTCCATGGGCAACAAGTATTCCTGTGATGAAGTGGGTGGTATCCACAAAAACTCATGATTCTATATATTTTTGTTAGTCTCTAAGATGCCACAGGACTTCTTGTTGATAATGAATTATAGGTAGAGTCACAACGTTTAAGGCCAGAAAGCACAAATAAATCATCTATCCTGACTATATAGCACAGGCCATCAACAGCACCCAACATCCATACACTAAACCCAGCAACTAAAATTAGATTAAAGATCATTAGATCATTAGTACAGAGGAAGCTAAACTATTATGCTGCACAGGTTGAGAACAGCTGGGTCCGAGGTATTGTGTTTCCTAAAGCCTCCACAGTGGCAGTGAAATGACTGTGAAAGATACTCAGTTAATCCTCACATGTGACCCACATGCTGCAGAGGAAAGTGTAAATCCCCCCAGGTCACTACCAGTCTGACCTGGGGGGAAAAAAACCTCCTTATTATTCCACATATTAGTTAGTCCCTGAGCATGTGAATGGGAACCAATCAGCCAGGAACTTAGAGACTGCTTGGTGCCACTTCAGATCTCTGGCCCATCCCATCCTTTCCTACATCCCTTCTCCAGCCATTGCCAATCCTGATGTTTCAGAGGAAGGAGGTGGGGGAAAACCTCCCAGAATAAATTGGGGAAGGGGTAGATGTAGAGGTTTCCTTCTTAACCTCTGCTGGTGGCTGGCTGAAATTTTGAGTTAGAAAGCCTATAATTTGCAGACTGAATTTGTTAATGATTTATATAGCTGTGGTTTGGTGCCAACATTCTCCATTGACTTAAATAGCTTGTCATCCTGCTTAATCTCATCTCCTCTCAGCATTCCTTTTAGCAGGCTAGACAAGCCAAGTTCTTTTATAAACCAATTCTCATCAGATAGGCCCTCCATTCCTCAGTTGTCCTAGTAGCTTTTCTCTGCCCCTGTTCCAGTTTAAATCATCTTTCTTTCTTGCACATGGGTGACAGAGTTGTACACTGTGGCTACGTCTACCCTACGAGTTTTCTCAGAAAAATATGCTAATGCAGGATTCACTTGCAGGAGTTGCAATCTCATTTGCATATTTTCTGCCGATCCGTTTTTTTGCTGGGGTTTTTTGAGCAAAAACAAGCAGTGTGGATGTTTTCTTTTTGTGCAAAAAACCTTTTTTCCACAAGATCGGTAAACCTCATGTTTTGGGGAATAAGGATCTTGCAGAAAAAGGGGGTTTTGCACAAAAAGAAAACATCCACACTGCTTGTTTTTGCACAAAAACCTCAGTGCAAAAACGGATCGGCAGAAAATATGCAAATGAGATCGCAACTCATGCAAATGAGTCCCCTCATTAGCATATTTTTTGCCGAGAAAACTTGTAGTATAGACGTAGCCTGTATTCGAAATGAAGTCTTACCCCTGTTTTGTACAATGGCATTGATATGTCTCTGTCTCTGCTGGAAATACCTCCCTAATAGATCCTAGGATCATATTACCTGTTTTAAAGTTGCATCACATTGGTGGTTCATAGTCATCTTGTGATTAGTCCAAACACTCCGTCTCTCCTATTCTGTTACTTGCAACTGATGAGCCCTGAGCTTGCACCAGAAATGCTCATTATTAGACCCCATTACTTTGCACTATTGAATTTCATCCCATTTTTGTAACTCCCTCTTCATGACCATCCAGGTCTACCTGTATAATAATCCAGTCTTCCTCCATGTTGACAGTGCCTCCCAATGTGGTATCATCAGCAAATTTCATGACCACAGTCCTACTTTTTGTGCCAAGCTGATTAATAAAAATATTGAATACGATGGGTCCCAAGACTGATCCTTGAGGAGTTCCACTAGTAAACTTCCTCCAGTAAGATGACTGACCTTTCATCCCGATGCTCCCTAATTTCACTAATGCTTTCACAATGTGGTATTGTGTCAAATGCTTTACTGACGTTCAAGTGTATGAGTTTCACTGCACTTCCTTTATCTAAGAAGTCAGTTATTTTTTTGAAGGACATCCAGGCTAATCTTGTATGATCTACGTCAGGTAAATCCATGTTGCATTACATCCCCATTACCATTTATCTCTCTAAAAGTAATTACTTTTCCTTCATAATTTGTTCTAAAGTTCTGAATAATACTAAGGTCAGACTAATAGGTTTGTAATTGCCCAGAACACTTTTCTTCCATTTTGTAAATATATGTATGGCATTAGTTATTCTCCACTCATATGGTACTACCCCTGAAAAAGCAGATTTATTAAAAATTCTTGCTTCTGAATTCCCAATCTCATGTATCAGTTCTTTCAATATTCTGGGATTGCCTGTTTGCTCCAATTTGAGTGCACTAAGTTCTCTGGGTATGTCTACACAGCAGTGATATTTTGGAATAACTGATGTCATTAGGGTTAGGGTTGATCCTACTTTGGTCAGGGGGTAAGACTCAATGACCTCCTGAGGTCTCTTCCAGCCCTAGGATTCTGTGATTCTATGTTATTCCAAAATAATAAAGAGCATATCTACACTACAAGCCAATATTTTAAAATAATGTCGAGCTGGAGGACTTCTTACTCCAACTCATGGTAACCCGCGTTTCATGAAGTGTAAGGGTAGTTGGAGGAAGAGTGTTCTTCGACTTCCTGCTGTCTGGACAGCACCTAAAGCCAAGTTAAGCTATTTCGACTTAATCTACGCTTAATTCGACTTTAGCCCTGCTGTGTAGACGTGCCCTCTAAGTTTTTCTTCAGTCTTGGATGTGGTAATTTCCATTTCTGATACTCCTTTCTAATAGTCATACTGCCTTCATGCATGTGTTCCATATTATCATACTTATTAAAAAGCCAAGGCACAAATATTCATTTACTTTTTTGCCCATAAGATATTATTTGTATTCTCTTTCCCATCCACATTACATAGCGGCCCAACCTGATCTGTCCTTACTCTCTTTTTTATTTATATAACTAAAAACCTGTTATTATAATTGGCCTTAGCAAGAGCTAATTCAGATTTACTTTTAGCAATCCTCCTTTTATTCCTTCATTTTGTAATCTCCTTGTTGTATTTTTCTCTGCATAACTTTCCTCCCATTCCCTATAGGCTCTCTGCTTGCTCTTAATAACCGTTGTGAGGTGATTATTTATCGAGCTAGACTGGAACCTTTCCCTAACAAGGTATTTTTCCCCATTTGCTTAGAAAACAAATTTCAAGTAGTTTGTATACAGTTGATATAAAGAAATTCCAAGCCTCTCTGCATTTAAGTCCTTTAGACCTTCAGTGTAGCTGACTTCTTTAATGAATTCCCCTAATTTCCCAAAGTCTGGCTTTTTTAAAGAAAAAAAACCCACATAGGTGACAACCTTATTGTTTCAATTTAATTTAAACTGAATCAACTCATGATTACTCAATCCGAGGTTATTTCCTACAGCCAGCTCTTCTGTGATATTCCCTCTGCTTACCAAAACCAAGTCTAGAATTGTATCACCTCCTGGTTATATAACAGTTTGATTCATTAAACTATCACTATCACATCCAAGAATAAGTAGGCCTTGCTAGTATTACTAGCATTTATTTTCCAATCAATGTCTAGGAAGCTGAAATCCCCTATCATGACCATAATTCTACCAGGACTAGAATTTCAAAATAGCATTTCTGAAGGAAGTACTATTAATGCCAAAAAAGGGCATTGCTTTAGATCTGAAAAAATAGTTTACCAAGTACCAAAGTATAAGGGTGAATGGGCTCCCAGGGTGCAACCTAGCCTCTGGGACCAATGAACACTCCAAATCCACCCTCCTGGATTTTCTCTCATCATGATACTGATGTCAGACTATAAAGTGTCTGATAGGCACTGCCCTTACACAGCCATCCTTTGTGGAGAGATGCACCTAATTGGCTTGTATGAATGATCTCCCAGCCATTCATGAACCATCAATAGAGAGGGCAGCCTGTTTCCCCTAGCATCTGCACTGTCTTAACTTTCACTGCTCAGAAGCCTAACCGGTGTAAACTCATTTTTTTAGCTCACCACTCTGACAAATTGGGTAGTGGACACTGTTCATCTGAGCTGAGATTCCACAAGCACTTCAACCAAAAACATTTAAAAAAATATAAAACATATGTATTAACTACAGAAAGATACAGTTTAAGTGATTATAATTAGCAGGCACAGAGATCAAAGTTACCTAACAAATTTGAGTCTGTATTTTCACTTAAACTGAGCAAGATTTGAATCACTCTGACCTTAAACAATGGTAAAGATAGCATACTGTTCCTCAATACACCCATGGCACCTCCTTCCAGCTTGTGACCAATCTCCGTGGAAGTCTTTGTATTCCAGATGGTGCTCCACGTATTGAAATGGGAGTGGGAGTGGGGGGAGAAAGGCCAAATTATGTCAGTCTTTCCTTTAAGCTGAAAGAATGATCCTTGCTGTGACACAGGGGTCAGGCAGCCCCCATTGGTCAAGGGGGTGAATGTGTGGTCTCAAGGGTGGTACTTTAATATACAAAGGGAAATAGATGGGTTTGGGTGGGATCGCTTGTTCTGTTCATTTGATCTGGAGGGCATCTAGTATTGGACACTGTCGGCAGACACAATAGTAGGTGAGGTAGACCTTTAGTCTGACCCATCGTGGCCATTCTTATGTTCTTATGAGTAGTCCTGTGGCACGTGAGAGACTAACAAAAATATATAGAAACAGAGTTCTCATACATTTTCACGATAAATGTGGAAACGATGTATTTTATATAGAACATACTAAACAGTAGCAATATATTTGAAATTATTTAAACAAATGTATTATGCAGGCAAATGTCCTCAGGTTGTGATCTTATGAACAGGTTCAAAACAAATAATAGGATGGCATCAAAGAAAATGCCTAAATGTATCTTTAAGTGATATGGATGACTTCGTAGGTCATCCCCTTGAATCAGTTCAAAACTTGTGCCGGAGTAAAGTGCTATTAAGGAAATGTGCTTAGGAAGAGCTCTTTCAAAAGATACCATATGTGGACATCAAAGATACCAACGCTTCATTTCATTTTGCCTACTACACCTAGAAATATCTCCTCTAGTTTCAATTAGGGTGCATCTACACTGCATCCTGACCTTGAAATAAACTATGCAATTTGCTGTTGTATGTTTTTTTTACTTCTATCATTCTTACCTGATTTATTTAAGGAGAATACATGATAGCCTCAGCTTTTTAATAGAAGTTATATAAAGATTTGGGTGGTTTTTTTTTAACGGAAGAATTCTTCCATACTTATAACTTATCAGGCAATATGTGGAAGATAATAAGGAAACAAACTGATTATTAAATCTTTTTATTTTTCCATGGTAGGATTAAATAGGCAAATATTGTACCTCTAAGGCATCTGAATAGATACAAATGCTATCTAATATCACACTTACCTGGTTTAAATTCAGTAGTTCCATCTAGCAGCATATTCCTTCTGGCAGCTACAAAGAGATGAGAAAATCCAGCTATTCACAGATACTATTCATCATATTTCACTAACATGACCCAATATACTATGTGATTTTTCTTTCATTTTTAATGCAATGACACTGTACACCTTATGTAATTCCTTTGCATTTTTAGACATTTAATATTTTTGAGGGACTTGACTGAAAAGCTTGTGCACAAATGTGTATTGGGGAAGACATTGTCAAACATATGCTGATGAAAGAAAAATAAAGTGTTAATAAATAGACACGAGCTATCTACAGTGCACACAATTATTGGAAATGCACATGGAAAGAACATTAAAATACAGCCGGTCCCTGAGTTGCGAACGGTCGACTTATGACCGTTCACAGTTAAGACCAAAGCTGTCGTAAATGGCAGACCCCGAGTTACGAACGTGATCTGTGATTACGAACAGCGCGGTCACATGTAACTCTACGGGGTCTGACTTATGAATGAACCGAGTTACGACCAATTGCTTGGTCCGTAACCAGTTCGTAAGTCAGGAAGAGGCTGTATACAGAAGATTAAAAAACTTTGGGTAACATCTTAGACCAAGTTGAAGTGTTAGTATCAGCTGGTTGCTAAGGGAAAATTTCTGGGAATAGTTGCTTGGAGTTTTAAACATTATGTTTGTCAGTCACATTCCACAGTGAAATGTGGGAACTTATTGAAGTGTATGAGCATGTAGACTGACAAGCATCTTCTAACTATTCTTTCTGCTTCGATCAGTAAAAATTAACACCCATCATGTTGGGTTTTGGTTTTGTCAGATTCTACATAGGTTGGACATGGGTTTATCTTCAGATAGAACTTTGGTTTTGCAAAAGGGAAGGACTGCTTCACAGAAAAGCACTCCGAAAGACACCATGGTCAAAATAATTCCTGGATCTTCTTTCCTGACTTAACTATAATATGCTTTAGTTGTGACCAGCATGTTTTGTACGTACTGCAATTTTCACTAAAATAAACAGGCAGTGCTTTAAACAATGCGGTGTAAAGAGCCAAGAACAAGTATGTACATGCCACGAGCTCATTAATGCTAACAGGAAATGGGCCGTGGCACATTACCTGTTTCAACACTTCATCCAAAGTGGGCTCAGTCTGTCTTTCCAATCTGTGCTTGTAATTTTGCACACTACATGGCTTTGCTGGCCCATTTCTTTGTAGGAATGCAAAAGCACAGATTTGTATGCAAACAGAAAACATCAGTATAGGAAACATGCCCATCAGTATAAGAAACGTCTAGACTGCAGAGTTTTTCCAAGATACTGGAGGTAGCCCAGAAAAGCTCTGCTGTGTCCAAGGATCATGTCTGCTTTTCTGAAAAAAAAATCAGAAAAGCAGATGCGTTTTTTCGGCATCCCTGTAAACCTCATTCTATGAGGAAGAAGGGATGTTCTGAAAGAGGCTTTTTCCCCCCAACATTTGGCCCCCGTGTAGATAGGCCAATTGTCAGACAAGCCTCTTTCAGAAGAAAAACAGAAAAAGATACGCAAATTGCATTATGCAATTTGCGTATCTTTTTGCGATAGAACTTTGTAGTCTAGACACAGCCTTAGTGTATATGTTTAGGCATTTGCAAAACTTTGCTACTTTGGATATTGCCGATTTGGCTAGCTTCTGTGCTTCCAAGAGGAACAACACAGATGGTATATTTCACAAGGAGGTTGGGACAGGGCACAAAGGTGGCTTTATGCCATTCTTTTACACCTCGTGTAGAGAATTGCTCCCATTAAAAATCAACTGCAAAACTCC
Organism: Rafetus swinhoei; assembly: GCA_019425775.1. Taxonomy (NCBI): domain Eukaryota; kingdom Metazoa; phylum Chordata; order Testudines; family Trionychidae; genus Rafetus; species Rafetus swinhoei. The sequence continues at coordinate 60,970,657 of CM033447.1, forward strand.
TGTGGATTTCAGAGGAGCTGGGATTTTCAGCTCTTGGCTCTGGTGACTGGTGGGGCACAAAGTGCAATTGCATTTTACAGCACACTGGCTATGGTTGATAATAAGACCAAAAATTGTACTCATGCAAAGCACAATAGTCATTCCCCCAGCCCTTCCATTTGGGCTGAGATGGAGAGGCAATGCACAGCCATATACGTCAGCTCTATTAGTCATAGCTTTTTTATGACGTTGGAGGAGGAAGAGCAGTAGAGTACAGTCCAGAACCTGTTCCTAAACCTTTTTCTTCATTTTTATTTTTTTTAAGTGAGAGGAAACTTTGTGGGGGCTCAGTTCTTACCCCTGACATCTGTAACACCTTGCTATAAGAAAAGATTCCAGTTTGATGAAGAGTAGTCTAGCTGAAACATCAACTTGTTTGTTTGTCACTTCCTGGATAATAAATATCCACTGAAGATGGATTGAAATCATGAAGTTGTTCTCTGGAGTTTAATATGGCATTTAACAGGAAGTGAATAAGTGAGAAAAGAGAAATAACATATCACTATGTGCTTTAATCAAAGGCCCCTTCTTCCCCTAATGTGGTTGTATAATGCAAGATACTTAATTGGAATGCAATGTTTATATCAAATATTTAATCAGGATTCAATGATTAAAAAGGCAAATTTAATTTTTCTGTCATGATTTTTCCTCCGGTAATCAATGCAAGCATAATTTAATGACACAGGCTAACTGAGTACTTTCGTTTTGTTAAAGTAAAAGTGAATGGAGAAAATTCACCTTTTAAATTAACAGCAAAGATGGAGGGAAAGGATGGTTCTTGGGAATTAATGACCAGCTGAGAGAGTTGATGGTCTAAAGATTTGCCTTGGGCCATTAACCCCGGGTGGTCATTAATTCTTTAAGTAATGCCCAAGCCTTGATCGTTATTTCAATTGAATATCAAAAAGTCAGTGACAAACTGTTAAAATATGCATTTTGAGATATTTTGATATCTGGGGCACACAACAAACAGTGAATCAAACCTTGCATATAGCATCGCATCAACCTTCCCCTTCCCCATCCCCAAGTTTTGGACTATTTCTCATTTAGGTGAAAATGTGTGTTTTTCTTCTGTTTTTATAGAACTTTTTTAGTTTTATCTTATTAGGCTCATTAACATTAATACAAAAGGCAGTGTAATAATAGAATACATTATTTTCAAATTAATGTGAAACACTAAGGCTTCTATTGCAGTTTTGATTAAAGCTGATTATAATAGCTAAATGTTGACAATATAATACATTCTCCAATTATTCCACTGAATGGTAAATCTTACATTGCAATTCTCTGCTTGTCATAGTGGCGTTTTGTATTTTTAAAGAGTCTTATTAAAATATGTATTCCTGATTCAGATCATCTGTATGCATCACACAGAGGAAGAAATTGAATCTCCAGTTTGCCAGTCCATCAGAATGTCATCAAGTCCATTTATATATGACATAAACATGAATGGGAGCAATGCTGAAGAGATATTGTTGATGAGCATAAGAATGGCTGTCCTGCGTCAAATCAATTGTCTGTCTCACCCACTTCCTGTCTTCCATGAGTAGCCAAAGCCAAATAATAGTGAGTGAACAGAACAGGGCAATCATTGAGTGATCCATCCCCTGTTGTATGCTCACAGCTTCTGGCAGTCAGAGGTTTAGAATACCCAGAGTATGGCATTATATCTCTGACCATTTGGCTAATAGCCATTGATGGACTTATCCTACATGAACTTACCAAATTCTTTTGTGAACCCAGTTACAGTTTTGACCTTCACAACATCCCCGATAGTGAGTTCCAAAGATTGTGTGTTGTGTGAAGTAGTGTCCCTTTGTTTATTGTAAATCTGCTTCCTATTAGTTTCATTGGATAACCTCAGTTCTTGTGTTATCTAAAGGGGAAAATTATACTTCCTGCACACCATTCATAAATGTAGACATCTATTATAACAGATACACCTTTAGTAAAAGCAACGAATGGTCGTGCAGCACTTTAGATGGTATCACAAGCTTTCGTGGGCACAGCCCACTTCTTCAGATGAATGGAGTAAGAGGTCTTGGATACAAATAAATAGCAGAAAAAGAGGGGATGGGGAGGGAAAGAGAAGGAAAAAAAATCTTGTTAATTCGAGTGTCCATGCTAAATTAGGTTAATAGAGTGGGCTGTAAGTGCTCAATACTTAGCTTTTGATGTCATTAGGGTGTTGAATGCAGCAGCCCATCCAGTTCAGGTCTTTGTTTAAACTTTGATTAAAGGTGTCAAATTTGCAAATGAAGGCAAGTTCCACAGCTTCTTTCTCCAGTTGGTTTTTGAAATTGCTTTGTAATAGTGTAGTCACTTTTAGATCCATTAGTGAGTGCCTGGGCAAGATAAAATGTTCCCCCAACAAGTTTCTCTGTGTTACCTTTTCGAATATCTGATTTGTATCTTTGTCGTAGATACTGTCCAGTTTGACCAATATACATGGCAGAGGGGCATTGCTGGCACTTGATGGCAAAGATCACATTGGTGGATATGCAGTTGTATGAGCCTCTGATGTGGTAATTTATGTGGTTAAATCCTGTGATGATGTCGCTTGTATAGATGTGTGGAGAGAATTGACACTGGAGTTTATTGCACGGGTGGGTTCCTGGGTCAGTATGATGAAGGTGTGCTGTGTGGTTGCTTGAAAGAATTTGTTTTGGATTATGGGGTTATGTGTAAATGAGGTTTGGCCTGACCCCCAAGACCTGTGAGAGTGAGGGATCATTTTCCAATGGTTCCTAATATTATCCCTTTTGACTGCTTCTGCACATTGAGTAGTTGTTTTCAGAGAACTATCTACAATAACTCCAAGCTCTTTCTCAAATAGTAACAGCTAATTTAGACCCCTTTATTTTGTATGTAGAGTTGGGATTATGTTTTCCAATGTGCATTACTTTTCTTATATCAACACTGAATTTCATCTGCCATTTTGTTGCCCAGTTACCTAATTTTATGAGATCCCTTTGTAACTCTTCACAGTCTGCTTCAGACTTAGCTATCTTGAGTAGTTTTGTATCTTCTGAAAAATGTTCTACCTGTTGCCCTTTTTTTTCCCAGATGATTTATGGATATGTTGAACAGTACTTGTCTCACTACAGATCCCTGGGGGACACTGCTTCCTGAAAACTGACCATTTATTCCTACCCTTTGTTTCCTATTTTTAACCAGTTACTGACTCATGAGAGGATCCCACGACTGATTCCTGGCTTAAAAACCTTTGGTGAGGGATCTTCAAAGCCTTTCTGAAAGTCCATGTACATTCTATTCTGTAGATCACTCTTGTTCACCTGTTTGTTAATCCCACTCAAAGAATTCTAATTGCTGTGGTGTAATTTCATTGTATAAAAGTCAAATTGACTCTTTCTCAACAAATCATATTCATCTATGTCTGATAATTCTGTTCTTTATGATTGTTTCAACCAGTATGCCTGGTACTGAAGTTAGGCTCACTGGTGTATAATTGCCAGAATCTCTTCTGACACCTTTTTAAAAAAGACTGGCATCACACTAGTTATCATTCAGTCATCTAATGCAGATGCTGATTTAATCAACAGGTTCCATATCCTCGAGAATTATTAATATTTAATTTATCACTGGGTTTCAGAACCTCTTCTATCAATCATAGAATCATAGGGTTGGAAGAAACCTCAGGAGGTCATCGAGTCCAACCTCCTGCCCAAAGCAAGACCAACCTCCTCAAGTAAACATCCTTGCCAAGGCTTTGTCAAGCTGAGACTTAACAACCTCTAGGGATGGAGATTCCACCACCTTCCTAGATAAACCATTCCAGTGTTTCACCACTCTCCTAGAAAAATATTTTTTTCCTAATGTCCAACCTAGACCTCCACCACTGCAACTTGGAACCATTGCTCCTTTTTCTGTCATCCGTCACCACTGAGAACACCCTCTCTTCATCCTCTGTACAACCCCCCTTCAGGTAGTTGAAGGCTGCTATGAAATCCCCCTTCACTCTTCTCTTCAATAGACTAAAAAAAGCCCAAATCCCTCAGCCTCTCCTCATAATTCATGTGCTCCAGCCCCCTAATAATTTTTGTTGCCCTCTCCTCGACTATCTCCAAATGTGTCCACATCATTTTTGTAATAGGGAGCCCAGAATTAGAAGCAATATTCCAATCAACACCTCAACCCGAGATAAAACTTAAAAAAACAACAATTAGTCTGGTAGCACCTTAAAGACTAACAAAACCTGTAGATGGTATGATGGCCTTTCGTGGGCACAACCCACCTCTTCCGATGACAGGAGTATCTGAAGTCCAGATCCAAGAATAAATAAGGGAAGGGGAGAGTGGTAGGAGAAGGAAAAAAGAGAAAAAAGAGAAAAAAAGGAGGGGAGGAAAAAAGAGAGACAGTGAGTAGATTGTTCAAATAGTTACAAAGAGGCCGATAAGAACAATTAGCACCTGCATTGTTAGGTTGGTTGGTTAAGTCATTAGGATGTGGAAGATATCCCAGTTCATGCCATTTGGATAAGAATTAAACTTGTAAATGAAGTTAAGTTCCAACCCTTCTCTGTGTATTTGGCTTGTGCAATTGCCTGAAACAAAATGGTGACTTGAAAGATCCATTAATGAGTGTCCAGGCAGATTAAAGTGTTCTCCAACAGCTTTTTGTGTATTGCCTTTTTGGATATCTGATTTGTGTCCATTAATTCTTTCCCATAGAGACTGTCCATTTTGGTGGACATTCATGGCAGTGGGGCATTGCTGGCATTTGATGGCATAGATCACATTAGTGGATGTGCAGTTAAATGAGCCTCTGATTTGGTGGCTGATGTGGTTGGCTCCAGTGATGAAATCGCTGGTGTAGATGTGTGGGCAGAGTTGGTACTGGGGCTGATTGCAGGGGTGGATTTCTAGATGATTATGATGGAGGTGTGTTTTGTGGTTTTTGGAAAGAATTTGTTTGAGGTTAGGGGGTTGTCTGTAAGTGAGAATTGGCCTTTCCCTCAAGGCCTCGGAGAGTGAAGGGTCATTTTCCAAGATAGGTTGTAGATTGTTGATAATGAATTGGAGGGGTTTAAGTTGTGGACTGTAGGTGAAGACAAGTGCAATTCTGTTGCTTTCTCTTTTTGGCCTGTCTTGAAGTAGTTCATGTCTGGGTACTTTTTTGGCTCTATCGATCTGTTTTTTTCAGTTTTAAGAATGCTCTATGTATAGATTCTGTAGGTGTTTGTCTCTGTTTGTGAGATTGGAGCAAATCCGGTTGAATCTTAGGGCTTGGCTGTATACAATAGATTGAGAAATGTATCTGGGATAGAAGCTAGAGGCATGAAGGTAAGTGTAGTGATCTGTAGGTCTCTGGTATATGGTGGTGGAAATTTGTCCATCATTTAATTGTACTGTAGTGTCAAGGAAGTACATCTCTCGTGTGGACTGATCCAGGTTGATGAGGTTGATGGCGGGGTGGAAGTTGTTGAAATCCCTGTGAAATTCTTCAAGGGTCTCTTTCCCATGGGTCCATATGATGAAGATGTCATCAATGTAGTCAAGTAGAGTAAGGATGTTAGGGGGTGAGAGCTGAGGAAACGTTGTTCAAGATCAGCCATAAAGATGTTGGCATATTGTGGTGCCATGTGGGTGCCCACGGCTGTGCTGCTGACTTGAAGATACAGATTGTCTCCAAATTGGAAGTAGTTGTGGATGAGGACAAGGTTGCAGAGCTCTGTAACCAGGTGTGCAGTATTGTCATCGGGGATGGTGTTCCTTAATTCCTCAAATTTGTCACCAGAAAAGAATGGTTCAGGTGTGAGAATCTCCCAACCATGCTCCGTAGTGAAGATCCATGCAACAAATGTATTTAGCTTCTCCGTGATTGCCTTATGTTCGCTGTTGAGGTGCTCGTTTAACACCTTGATTGTCCTTTGGGCCCACAGATTGCTTGACAAACTTCCTGCTCCTGGGAATACTTACAGTTTGCTGTTAGTTTTTGTGTCTTTTGCTAGTTGCTCTTCAAAATCTTTTTTGGCCTGCCTAATTATACTTGATTTGCCAGAGTTTATGCTCTTTTCTATTTTCCTCCCTAGGATTTGATTTCCAGTTTTTAAAAGATGCCTTTTTCCTTCTAGCCACTTGTTTTACTCTGTGTCATTCTAGTGGCTCTTTTTTTGGTCTTTTTTTGTTTATATGCCATTTTGTTGCCCAGTTACCCAGTTTTATTAGATCCAAAATCTCTAGTCGCTATTTAAAATACTGGCCCATGACATTTTAAACGCTCTAAAATAAAGGGAATTCTTCCACTTTCTCCATGTCCTTCACACACAGTGTGACTTATTTTCTTTGTCCATTCTCATCCAATGCCATTTGGTGAATGTGACTAGCTGGGATGTACCTGTCTATAATTCCCCAGATAATTCCTGAGACAAGTTTCACATAAGTGGGTCTGTATTCTAGCCAGATATTTAGCCATGTAGAGAGGTTGTAGACTCTCCATCTCTGGAGATATTTAAGACTATCAGGGATGGTCTAGACAGTATTGGGTCCTGCCATGAGGGCAGGGGATTGGACTCAGTGACCTCTCAAGGTCCCTTCCAGTCCTAGTGTTCTATGATTCTATGATTTACATGCCCTCTTTTTCATTGTTCTTCAATTAAGTCTTCCAGTGAGTTTCAGGAGATATTAGTTACAGCTCATAGTTATGTGCTGGCACCTCCAGTGCTACTTATCTTCATAAAGGAGATTACTGTTAGACTACATAAGCCTGGCAGGAGGTCTGTATCTGTTGCATGTCATAGATACCTCTCAGCTTCAGAAGAGTTTGCAGAGGGGAGATTATATGCCTATGGAGTATTTTTTGCACAGACGTTAAAACTCTGTAACAACAAAGAAGAATGTTTAGTTATTTTTTCCTTGCAGATCCATTTAAATATATGCCTTAAGGCTACTTTCTTTGAAATCAATTCATGTGCTTTAAAGTCTTTCAGAAATCTGTTACCTGCTGAATTTATTGGAGGACTGATTTTAGTGAAATTGGCTGACATTGATGATTGGAGCCATTTGTTTAGCTGAAGGTAACTTAGAGTGACTTCTTGGAAACATGACAACAATATGAGGCACAAACTGGAGGTTAAAACTGGGTAAAAAAACGGAAGGAACATAATAAATGGAAAGTAATTAGTTATGATTTAGTAAATTCCCTCTGGCTTGGCTGAGACAGTTTAGGAGATAAGAAGACAAGATTCTTGCTTCAAATAGTCTTGCAGAGACTGAAACAAAGCATAAGGAAATAGTTCAAACATGGGAGGATATGAACACAGTGTGCAAAAATAGAGCAGTTTAGGAGGATTTGACTAGGACAGAGGGTTCAAGTAGGCATTTAAAGGAGGGTGGATAACAGGTTGGAGATTTCGAGCAGAGGAGGCAGCATAAAAGAAGGCCAAAAAAGAGGTGTGGGGATGGGTAAGGAGCAGTAAAGAGGGATTAAGAAGAAGAGATGTGAGTGTAGGCAAAATTAGGTAGGGTTTTGGAACTAAGTATAGGAAGGCTAGATTTCACATAATAACACTCAGGCCATGTCTACAAGAGGAAAAATTTTTGAAATTAGTAAATTTGACTTAATAACTCCCGATTTAACTAGCGTGTCCACACTACGGGGTAGCCTAGAAATTAGTCTGAGGCAGGATCCATTAATGTGGGTGTTCTACCTTGAACTTAGAGGCCCAAGAAACACTGGGGAGTAATTCGTTCAAATTACTCCTGGGAGTAATTATTTCAAAATAATGGAACCGGAGCATCCACGCTACCGTTATTTCGAAATAACTATTTCAGAATTAGTGTTAGTCCTGATGAAAAGCAAGAGTATAGATTTCAAATTCCGTAGCCTGTGATTTTGAAATAACGTGCTTGCTAGTGTGAATGGTCCACTTATAAATTCAACTTATGAGGGGGGCTTTATTTTGAAATAAAGTCCTAGTGTAGACCAAGGCATAGCAACCAGGGAAGAGATGGATCAGGGATATACAGTGAAATGGTTAGAGCAGCAGATTAATAAACAGTTTATGCTGCGACTGTATTGAAAAGCAGCACATGAATTATGACGTACAAATAAAATAAATAAAATAAAATAATGCTTAAAATGAGCTTGCTAATCTACTTGGGAAATCACTAATGAAAACATGTTATTCTTCTTAGAGGACTTGTCCATGTCCATTCCGCATTAGATGTGCATGCACTGTGTGCACCATCTCCAGAAATAGTTCCCTCAGTGGTGTCTGTCAGCTTGGATCTTGCACTTTTTGTTGATATGTGCTCATGCATCAGTATAAGGGACATACCCAGCCCCACACCTTCTCAGTTCCTTTTTGCCACCTGTGACAGTTTTTGCTACCGCAAGTCTCTTTCTCAGTGGTGGCTCTCCAGTTGTAATTTAGTCTTAGTTTTAGACATAGTGTACTTAGGTAGACACCTCTCTTAGCATAGAGGGGCTTCCTTTGCCCATGGGAATGGGCATGTTCCAGTCACCAGGCTTCAAACCCTGTGCCTCCTGCAGCAAGCCTATCCCGGTGAGTGACCCCCCCTCCAGTTGTCTGAAGTGTCTGAGAGAGTCTCATGTAACAGAAAGTTACCAGATCTGTCAAGACTTCATACAAAGAAGGAAAAGGGAGAGTAAATTAAGGGCTGCCCTAATGGAAGTCACACTTAGACCGATGTCTCGTCCAGGCCATGGGGACTCCACACACAATACCTAGATTTTGGTGCACAGTACTCCTTCAGCATGGCACGTTTTTAGTACTGTTCTCCATCCAGTACTAAGAAATGTAAGAAACGAGAGGACACTTCCCCTTACAAAAGAAGGGCAAACAAGGGGAGTGTAACCTACACTAAATCCAGAACAGGGCCAGCAATGTCAGGGAGTCATCTTGGCACTATTAGAATTGCAGTGTGAGGTCTTTGCAGCTGCTAGAGCTTACTGATACACCCCATAATGCCAGCCTCAGTGAGTGCACCAGCCTTCCACGAGTGCATCAAGCAGAGGGGAACATGAGGCTTCAGCTCAAATTCAGCACTGGGGGCCGTCAGTAACAACCAGAGGCAAACCAGCCCCCTTGTCTTGGTGGCAGACCCCATCTTCTGCCCCCCTTCAAAGACTGCAGAGAGGAAGTGCTATATGCCTGCACGCTGATGGTGAAACAAAAAGAATAAAAGCCTATCACTGCGCAGTCTTCACATACTCAGCTCTCCAAACTGACATAGCTGGTCACCTAATTTCATATGAGAAACTATATGGAAAATGTCATGCCAGCACAGCTGAACAATCAGTGATATCTGCATGCCAGCATATCCCAGCGCCTGTCAATTTTGTGGCCTGAATGTCCGTTGGGAGAGAAGTGCTAAGTCAACTGGAGATGAATAAAATCCTGGCCCATTGACTTCAGTGAAAACAGGATTTCAGCCCATGAATCTAAACTCACCATCGGTGACAGACAAGTGGGTCTTATCAGCCCTACCTGGTTTGTAAATAAGCACTGACATGTATCAAATGAAGGTGAAAAGAATTCTAATCCAACAAAAATCTTATCCGTGCTTTATAATGTAGCCTTGTAAAATTCTTCTAAGCCTCTTACCCCAGGAGAGTAATTGTATACTTTTAATGGGGAAAAATCTTTAATATATTCATTTTCATCAACCACTGTGGTAAATGATTGGCAAATAGACTTTAGATCTCAGCTGCTACATTTTAATGGCATTTTTTTTACAGCTGCTTCATTGTGTGGAGGAAACCTAGAGCAATGAAACTCTCAATATGCTGTCTATAAAGGAAGCAAATTCCTATTTATTTTTATTGTAGACCATGACAGACAAAGAGAGCGGGCTGTTCCCACCTGTACTCACTGTCCGTTAGGAGAGAGGGGCTTAAAAAGGAGTCTGTGTAGTACAAGGACTTCTCCTCATTGCAGCAGCTGTCTAGAGTTCCCAGTGGGCCAGCTGAGAAAGCTAGTACACAATAGCATCCAAACCCATTTCCTAAGCTCTGTCTCTAAGTCAACTGGAGCTGCTCAGATGCAGGGATGCACACAGATCTCAGCTGGGATGACACAGATGCTTTCCACCCCTGTTGTATCACCAGAAGTGGGTGCAAAGCAACTGGGTGGCAGCAGAGAATGTGGCCCGCTGTGTATTGTTAAACATTCTGCTGTCACTCATGGCCAGCAAGTGAAAACCCAGCTGGGGAAGGCACGCCCCAGTCCCGCCCCTTCCACCCGAGGCCCCGCCCCTGGAGCCAAGCTCCGCCCACCCCAATCCGATTCTTCCTGGCCATGTGGAGAGCTGAGGCTGCTGTGTTGCCCCAACCCCTATCCCTCTCCAGCCAGGGGAAGCGGGTTGCCGGGCTGTTGCCTCAGCCTTCCCTGTAGGCTGGGGGAAGCTGGGCTGCAGAGCCGGGCTGCCACACTGCAGCCCGAGCCTTCCCTGGTGGTGGCCCCAGCCTTAGGCACTTGGGCATGTAGGCAGTTTTGGGACGGCTTTGCCTTCCCTTCCCTATATTGCTGAGCACCCATGTCGTCACTGATCTCTGAACAGGATGGTTTGGTAACCCACATTTGGATACTTGAGAAAATGCAGCAAAATTCCACATCAGAGAACTGCAGGAGTGTTTCCCATTTGCAAACCAAAATCTCCAGTGCAGTGACTCCAGTGCACACAAATAGCTTCCCATTGTGTAGTGTGTGTCATTGTCAGCCATCATTTTTAGCAGCAGAGGTGTTGGGGACAATGATGCTATAGGAATGGTTCCCACACATTTAAGATCACAGGGTAGGTCTACACTAGCCCCCTAGTTCGAACTAGGGAGGCTAATGAGGGTGACCAAAATTGCAAATGAAGCACAGGATTTAAATATCCCGCGCTTCATTAGCATGTTCCCAGGCGGTCGTCATTTTGGAAATTGACTAGCCCAGAATAACTGCCCGCGTCTACATGCAGCAGTGAAACGGGAGTTCGAAGTAAAGCCGTTAACTTGAATTAGCTGGTAAACCTCATTCCAGGAGGAATAACAGCTAATTCGAGTTAAGGCCTGTACTTCGAACTCTCGTTTCACTGCCGCGTGTAGACGCAGACAGTTATTCCGGGCTAGTCAATTTCCAAAATGGCGACCGCCCGGGAACATGCTAATGAAGTGCAGGATATTTAAATCCCGTGCTTCATTTGCAATTTCAGTCGCCCTCATTAGCCTCCCTAGTTTGAACTAGGGGCCTAGTGTAGACATATCCACAGTGATCTCCCCCATTAAAACAAAAATCTCTCCTGTAATGTTACCACCCTTCCAACTGGACTGCAAGCTAAAAATGATTTGATTTTTAAAGCAATTTCTCACCATTGGGGCAGCTATTTGTATTTGTATTACAAAAATACACCTACACTAAAAGTGTTTTCAGAATCCAGCCTTTGCTACAACATGTAGGGTACAAACTTGCCTAGGTTTTGTTTTGTTTTATGATTTTTTATTTTGGTTTTTTAAAGAGTTTCTACACTTGGTATTTTGTTCTGTTTTTATTACTGGCTTTAAAAAAGAAATGCAAAGAGCCTTTAATTTGATAAGTGTTAAAATGTGCCTCTTCTATTTAAAGTAAATATATTCCCATTGACTTTAATGAGCTTGGATCAGGCCCAGGGAGAGCTGATTTCACCACAGAAATGCAGCTGCTGCTGTGGGAAGTATATGCCAGAATTTACATGCGGACGGTATTATAAGGCTAATGCTTAAATTTCTAGTGCTGCAAAGCAGAGGATACACAAAAAATACAGTGTAGCATCTAACCATTAAATGTAAAATAATTTTAAAGACTACATTTAAAAAACCCCTTAGCAATAGAGAATTGTAACCATTCAAGAAAGTATTAGGTACAAAAAAAAAAAAGACTCAGCTTCTTAAAATTCCTCAGCTATTCCTGTAAGGTTGTATATAACACTTGCTAGAATCAGTTTCATTGTCCAAGTCTACATTCATTTGATGATTTCCAATTTCTTAAACTGATTCTCTTGACCGCTGCCTCTGCTGCTAATAAAAAATGTTTCTGGTGGTGATTTAAGACCTTTTCTTGCTGCACAGAAGTCAAGGACTTGAATAATGACTTTCATATCTTTCAGAATACAAATCCTGTAGTCCCAGGAATATCATTGTTTAAAGTCATGTTAACCCCACTTCTAATATTTCACATTATTTATTTTGTATTTATACTGTGGATTTCTGTAGGCCACAGTCATGACTCTAATTGTGCTAGGCATTTTTACACAGATAATAGAAAGAAAATATCTGCTTTTTAAAAAAAATGTATGGAAAATATATGGTACAGAGTCCCTTTTTTCTTCCCACACGTTCATCCATTGTATCCTCTCTAGCTTCATTCAGTTTGGCGTCCATTAAATTGTAAGTGTGATTATTAACCAAAGCTTATTGTTTGGCATTGGTTTATCGACCCTACCTCAAATATTTTAGAGAGTAGTTTTCAGAAGCAGAACTTATCTAATTTAAACAGAGTGGACAGACTGTAATTACTAATTCACTTGACTGTAATTTAAGGTGAAATGTAGACGCATTTAATATTCTGTGCAAATTGATGGCTTTGCAGAGTTGGGGTCTTAAGCAGCATATAAGCAATAATGCACCACTCGAGAACATAACAGGAGATTTAATTATGAGGTTTTGAGACTTTTCTATAAGAATAAAAGAACACAAGAAAAATAATATTTTATAGGAATAAAGGTTAATATGAAAATAATATTAAGGAGAGATGTGTACTACATGAAAATGATTCCAGAGAAGTAAACAAAAAGCCTATAATGCCAATTCATCTGATGAAGTGGGTTTTAGGCATAGAAATTCATGATTCTATATATTTTTGTTAGTTTCTAAGGGTACATCTACACTGAACACTTATTTCAGAATAAGCTAGTCTAGAAGAAATACTCTGAAATAGCTTATTTAGAAATAGTGCATCTACACTAAAGAGAAACCTTGAAATTAGTCTGAGGCAGGCTCCCCTAATGTGGATGCGCTACATCAATTTAGAACCCCAGGAAGCAATAGGGAATAATTACTTTGAATGGGCCTGGGGAGGAGATATTTCGAAAATAGCAGCAGTGGAGCTTCCACAGTACAGCTATTTCGAAATAGCAGTTTTGGAAGAGGCGTTATTCCTTGTGGAATGAGGTTTACAGAAGTCAGAATAAGATGCCCATTATTTCAAATTTATTTCGAAATAACAGAATTGCTGTGCAGACGTTTGCATTGTCATTTCAGAATAACGGCCATTATTCCAAAATAACGCTGCTGTGTAGATGCACCTGAAGGGGCCACAGAACTACTTGTTGTTTTTAAGGTTACAGACTAACACGGCTACCTCTCTGAGACTTTTTATAATTCATAAAGTAATTCTAACTCCTACTTACACATTACTGACATATGAAATGATTAGTCCACGTTTAGTGTCTTCTCTATGACAATTAGCGTAAAATCGCGAGTATAATACACACTTTTTTCCGTTTTTTTTTAGTGTCAAAGTCGGGGTGAGCATTATCCATAGGAGTTTTTTTTTTTAAGTTTTCATTTGGCAGTTCCTCGGCAGTTAATTAATCGCTGGACACCAGAGGTTAAGTTGATTTTTATTAGCATCGACAAGCAACTATATACACAGTTTCAAAAAGGTAAGTTAAACAAATGAAATCAACACTGCAGCACAAACAAGCAAATATGTTAATTGATCTTCTACTCATCTTCGAAGCCCTCGAATTAGCTTTTGTTAGAATCTTCCCCGAACAGTCGAGCAATATCTTCCAGGGTATAGCCCTCGACATTTTCATCCAGGTAATACAAATCATTGTCATCTTCGCATACTGGTAATTCGCCCTTGGCCAATTCATCGTCGCTCGGATCCATCCACAGGGCATCATCCTCGCTGCGATCCAAAGCATTAGAGATGCTACATTTCAGAAACCCCTTCCTTATCATAGCGGGATCAAGTTCAAGCCAGATATCCACTATCCACTGGGTAACATCTTGCAGAGTTGGTGTTCGCATACATCCACCTGCAGTAAATGTATATTCACCTTCCAACAAAGGTGTTCCATTTCCTGCATAGTGCATCTTTCATTGGCTTGTTAACTGTCATGTCAAGTGGCTGCAACATTTTGGTCATTCCACCAGGAATAATTGCCAAGTCTGTTTGTCCTGCTGAAGCCTTTTCTTGACGGATGGCATACGATGACACCGAAATGCATCCAAAACTATTAGAGACCGCTTTCTCATAAGTCCACCCGGCCGCTTCGCCCAAACCGTCTGTAGCCAATCAAGCATTAAAGCATCGTCGATCCAGCCTTTAGGGTGAACACGCACGTGAATAGTGTTCGGGAATATAACATTCTTTGGCATTGTCTTGTGTTTGAACACAATATAAGGAGGCAGCTTCGTTCCGTCGGCCATGCAAGCATGCATTACAGTAAACCTAGACTTTTCATGGGCTGTGGTAGCAATGGAGACGGTCTTGGCACCTTTCACTTCAAGCGTTCTGTTGTAGGGATTATCAAAATTTAATGGTGTCTGATCTGCGTTACCAATTAATGAAAGGTCGTAGCAGTGCTGCTTGCGTAGTTTTATGATAAACTTTTGGAACTGTAGTAACTTGGTGTCTGAGTCCATGGGTAGCTTCTGTGCGATTGTTGTTCGGCGTCGGACCGATAGGCCATGGCGATTCATGAACCGATCGCCCCAGCCATGCGAAGCTTTAAACCCGGCTGTGTTAGCGCACGTTTTGGCAATGGTCAAAGCCTTCATTCTAACCTCCGCAATGCTAACACCACTACCTTGCTGTCTACGCTTAGCAATCCATTCAACCAGCTTGGCCTCCAACTCAGGATATGCAGTGCTTTTGCCTCACTCAGCCATCTTTATCCGAGGCAGCGCTTGCAGGCGCTCTTTCTGCCATCTCCAAAGCCGAATGTTAGACTCTGCTATGTCATCAAATTCACGGCTGGCAGCTCTGTTGCCATGAGCCTCAGCATAGCTAACAACTTTACGTTTTTCAGTGGTTGTGTAAGATCGCTGACAACTCATGGCATCCCAAAGAGAG
Organism: Rafetus swinhoei; assembly: GCA_019425775.1. Classification (NCBI taxonomy): domain Eukaryota; kingdom Metazoa; phylum Chordata; order Testudines; family Trionychidae; genus Rafetus; species Rafetus swinhoei. The sequence continues at coordinate 60,985,784 of CM033447.1, forward strand.
CATGGAAACACCGCGCACTATATCGTGCGCTCATGCGTGATTACCCAGCAATACAAAAAGGCAAGACAAAATATGGCAAAGTTGGGGTGCGCATTATAGATAAGGGTTCAGTTTATTCCGGGATTCTGATGTTTAAAAGGTAGGTGCACATTATGCATAGGTGCGCATTATACTCGCGATTTTACAGTAGCTTTGCAGGCCTCTGCATGGGCATAGCTTTATTACAACACCCAAGGTCAAGTGAGATTCTGCCATTTAGACTTATTCATCCTTTTGAGTTTTTTACTTTATCAAAACTCTGTCATTCCCTAAATAGCTCAGCACTTGTACAACTTTAAAGTGAAATCTAGACATTAAACAATTGAAGATCTTTCATTTCTTTAAGAAATTAATTCAATGGTAATGAAGGGTGAACGATTGACTGAATCATTCATTAATTTAACCTTTTTCATCTTGATAAGATTATCTGAGCTGCCTTCTCTTTGCATGAACATATACGGGGTGCAAGCCATTTTACAATAACTGTGAAATATATAATCATTATAATATTTACAAGATATATTAATCAGTAATTTATTTTACTACCCCAAAAAAGATTAGAAGAATTAATTAAAGAAGCTTACTAATAGCTATGGGTGTTGACTAACCTCCTTTTAAAGATGAACTGATTAACCTTTCTGAATATATGTTATCAAAGTCAAGTACAAAGCCAACTACTACATAGAGTCTGATTTTTGAAGGCTATCAGTTTACAATTTTACTGCAGATTAGAGATTTTGAGCTATGTGCTCAGCTCTGTAACACCTACCTCATCGAAAGGGAGGAGGAAGTGGGGGAGGAAGACTGTCTCCTAAGAGATGTGGTCTCCCTTATTTGCCACTTAAAGTGGATTTTCCAAGACTGCATTTTCATATTACCCTGTGCTTCAGTGAATTTTATTTCTGCTGACAACAGAAGCAAATGCTTTATGAAGAGTAAAAGTTTAACTGCATTTCCCTGATCTGGTTTACACTTTATGCTGCCTTCCTTCAGATCTAAAGCATAAAATGGTATAATCGTATGTAGGACTGGATCCTCTTGTTCTGCTGAACTCTGCTGGATTCATGGTAACATAGGACAATTCCTCATTTCCTGGGACTGGTGAGGCCCAACACAAGTCAGAAGAAGGGCTGCTCTAACTTGTGCCCAGATCCATCTTTGAGCTACTGTGCCACAAGAGAAAACCCGACAAACACAATAGAATATACTCTCTGATTAAACCGGAGACAGGCCTGAACCAAAGGGAACTGAACAACAGGGAAGTACAAACTCCCTGCAGATCTGTATCCTTTTGCAGGTGATCCTTTACTCTTCTAAAGTGTTGAACTAAATCCAAGGTGTGAACATGCCTGAACTTTGAAGTGCTCAAGATCTAGATAAAAAAAATATGAGACTAGAACCCAATTCTATGCAAAAGCATCCCCCTGGTACCACTCCCTCAAAACATGCAGTCAGACACACAAAGTGGCAGGGAAAAGATCATGACTTAAATAAGTCCAAGTATTTTTACTGATCTAAGGTTTGGGCTACACTAAAGAAATTAAACTGGCTTAGAGACATCTCTCAGGCATGTGAGGAAATTACCCTTCCCCCAAGTGGAGTAGTTAAAGTGACCTAATCGCCAGTGTAGACAGCACTGGGTTGATGGAAGACTCTAGCTACCACCTCTCAGGGAATGGATTAGCTACACAAATGAAAGAACCCCTCCTGTTGGCATAGGTACTGTTTACACTGAAGTTCTACAGCAGTGCATATGTAGTGATGCAATTGGGCCACTGTAGCAATTCAAATGTAGACAATCACTGAATGCTGACGCCCTTATATTGCAATAATAAGAACAGAATGAACACTAAGGCTACGTCTTCACTGCGAGTTCTTCTGGCAGAAAATATGCTGGGATTGGTCCTGCCTAGAGCAGGGGGCTGGACTTGATGACCTTCTGAGGTCTTTTCCAGCTCTATGGTTTTATGATTCAATGATGTTATGCTAATGAGGGACTCATTAGCATAAGTCGCGACATCATTAGCATATTTTCTGCCATTTCTTTTTGTGCAAGGGGTATTTTGCACAAAAAGAAGCAGTGTGGACTTTTTTTTGGCACAAAAACCCCATTTTGTGCAAGATCCTTATGCCTCTCTGGGACAGGGGTAAGGCTCTTGTGCAAAATGGGGTTTTTGAGCAAAAAACCCCCCGTCCACACTGCTTCTTTTTGTGCAAAAACCCCTTGCGCAAAAAGAAATGGCAGAAAGTATGCTAATGATGTCACAATTTATAATGAGGGAATCATTAGCATATTTTCTGCCGAAAGAACTCTCATTGAAGACAAAGCCTAACAGAATTTAGTCCAAGAACAGTTTAATTAAATCAGAGTTTTAGTTATTACACTATCCCTAACGCCTAAGAAACATAGTTGAGAACTTCTAATTAAAGATGTAATTCTCTGTACCGCCATCTATCACACATAGCTACCTAAGGGTGTGTCTAGACTACACCACTCTGTTGACAGAGAGATGTAGATTAGGCACATCGAAATTGCTAATGAAGCAGGGATTTAAATATCTTGCACCTCATTAGCATAAACATGGCTGCTGCATTTTTTCTACACGGAGCTTTTTCGAAAAAAAACCCCCAGCAGTCTAGATATGGATCTGTCAAAAATAAAGCCTTTTTTGATAGATCCTGTATTCCTCAAAAAATGAGGTTTACAGGATCTGTCGAAAAAAGGTTTATTTTCGAGAGATCCACGTCTAGACTGCCGGGGTTTTTTTTTTCAAAAAAGCTCCGTGTTGAAAAAATGCAGCAGCCATGTTTATGCTAATGAGGTGTGGGATATTTAAAACCCTGCTCCATTAGCAATTTCGATGTGCTTGATTTGCATCCCTCTGTCAACAGAGGGATGCAGTCTAGATGTAGCCTACATGTGAGAATGGGGATCAGATACTCATGTATCTATCAGTCTACAAAATTTCTACATCCACTTGGGGGTTTATACATACTAGAGCTGTTGATTGAATCATAGTTAACTCCCATGACTAACTCAAACAAGTCAATGAGGATTAAAAATTATTTGTGACTTAGCAACTTTAATTGCACTGTTAAACAATACAATTGAAATGCCAATTGAGTGTTTTTCTACATTTTAAAATGTATGGATTAGAATTACAGCATAGAATACAAAGTGTACAGTGCTCACGTTCATCATTTTTTGAGTATAAATATTTTTATTCAAAATAACGTAAAGTATTTTTTCAGTTCACTTCATACAAGTATTGTGGTATGATCTCTATCCTGAAAGTGCAACATACAAAATTAGATATTTTCTTATATAACTGTACTCAAAACAAACCAACGTTCCCAAGTCCAGTCAGTCCTACTTCTTGTTCAGCCAATTGCTAACATAAATGAGTTAGTTTGCAAATTTACAGGAGACAATGCTGCCTGCTTCTTATTTACAATGTCACCTGAAAGTAAGAACATGTATTTTCATGCCTTTTTTGTAGCTGGCGTTGCAAGGTATTTACACAGCAGATAGGCTAAACATTTGTATGCCCCTTTATGCTTTGGCCACCATTCCACAGAAGATGCTTCAGTGCCGATGACATGCATTTTTAAAAAGTCTTAATTAAATTTGTGACTGAACTCCTTGGAGGAGAATTGTAGGTCTCCCGCTCTGTGTTACCTACATTCTGCCATAGTTTTCATGTTATAGAAGTCTCAGATGATGACCCAACTCATGTCTGTTTTAAGAACACTATCGCTACAGTTTAAGCAAAACACAAAGAAGATATTAATGTGAGGTTTCTAAAGATAGCTGCAGCACTCTACCAATGGTTTAAGTATTTGAAGTGTCTTTCAAAATCACAGATTTAAGACTTTTGAAAGAATGCTCCAAACCTCATCAAAGAGCAACATTCTGATTTGGAAACTACAGAACCCAAATCACGAAAAAAAGAAAACCTCCCTTCTCCTGGTGGTATATCACCAGATGATGAAAATGAACAAGGACTAGTCTACACTGCTTTGGATTGTTATTGAGCAGAACCCATTAAAAGCATGGATGCATCGCCTCTTGTAGTTGAAAAATTAAGGGACATGTAAATTATTAGTGAATCTGGCATGTAAGTTTCTCACAATATTGGATATAACAGTGCCATGGGAAGGTTTGTTCTCACTTTCAGGTGATATTGTCAACAAGAAGCCAGCAGTGCTATCTTCTGCAAATGTTCTTTGTGTAGGTGATTGGCTGAACAAGAAGTAGGACTGAGTGAACTTGCAAACGCTAAAGTTTTACATAGTTTTATTTTTGAATGCAGATTTTTTTACATAATTTTACATTTGAAAGTTCTCTGTTGCATTATGTGTTCACACATTTTGTATTCTGTGTTCACACACTTTGTATTCTGTGTTGTATTTGAAATCAATGTATTCGAAAATGTAGAAAACATCAAAAATATTTAACACATTTCAAGTGGTATTCCATTAACAGTGTGATTAATCATGATTATTTTTAAACCACTTGACAACCCTTATACATACACATACACGCAAACCCTACCCCAAATACTACCCCAAATAATTTTACATATAGTTGTTTATAGAACAAAGCTACAGTTACTTGTGTATGTTCTTATGTATAACCGTACTGCTTTCTGATCTTGAACATATTACACCTAAACTTGCATTTCTAATGTCATATTTTATCTTTGTGATAATTTCTTGAAAATTTCCCAATAAAATAATTAAAATATCTGAATTTTATGATTTCTAAAGGGACACGCTTTCTTCCTTACTCAAAAATACATTTCACTGTTGCTTTGATTTTTGCTTTGATTTTTTAAAAAATGTGCTTGATGTGAAAAAAAACACACCCACTTAAGATAGCAAATACACTTACAAACATCTCCACAGAAAATTCCTCTGGAAACAGTTTCTCTGAGTTCCCTCCGGCATATATAATACTCTTTCTCAGGAACACAGGAAATAAAGACTTCCCATGTATCCCTAAATATCAATATCCAGCTCTTACCTATTACTAAAATTGCATTGTGTCTGTGTGGCCCAGAAAGCTATAGATGTGTTCAATGCCACATAGGAATGAATTTAAATTACTAACAATAAGTGTGGGAACAATCACTTTGCTAATATTAATCCAGAAATTGCAAATAATGGTGTCAAAGTGAGGTTGTTTTATGACACAGACAAAAGTTTATTGGAAGCTTTTTCAGAACACTAACTGCACTCTGAGATATATAGAATGGTAATAGAGATAGCTGTGGAGATTGTTCTAAGTGAGAAATGCTTTTGTAGTATAAAGGTAAGATTAAACAGCCACTCAATTGAACTGCCAGATACAAATATGATCTATTACAGCCATTTTGGTCAAAATGTTCTTCTTAACCTATTCACTGAAGAAATGAAAAAGAAATATAAATGGAATATTCAAAGAAAAAGTGATTTTCCAAAAACACCTAGTTATAAAGACAAGATTGGTCCTTGTTTTGCAATAAAGTTGGAATAGTCGAACCGTTAAAAAAAAATCCTGAAATTATTGTAGCATAGCCACAGACTAAAAAAGCATTAGCTATCCACAGGCCCAGTTCTGCAACCCATGGCCAGGCAAACTCCCATTGATTTGTGTTTTGGCTCAGTAAGAGCTGCAGGATCAGGCCCTAAACTGGAACTACTATCAAGGATGGAGGTAATCTATTAATTTGCTTTGGAAAAATGCCAAGAAAACCCCTGGGCTGTATTTCTGGTCCTTCTAATGTCAAAATGAGAAGAAAATGTAGGTTGTTAAGTATCAGGACTAATACAGTGGTATTCATAATATCTTTACTAATTGTGCATCCTATACTTTTAGTCAATTATTACTTATTGCCTAAACATTAATCTGAATCCTTACATAGGTTCTTGGTGTCAATTTCTTCTTTAGCAATTTAACAAGTATTAGTAGATAAGAAAAATGAACTGTATTAATCTACATAGTTGTAGCTCAGCAATTTGTGCCAATGATCCACTGAAAGGCTACGTCTACACTGCCGGGTGTCTACACTGCACATGCGTTCTTGCGCAAGTAAATTTACAGTATAGTGTCATAAAACAGGGCTTCTTCCGGAAGAGTTATTCCTCTCCCCATGAGGAATAAGCCCTTTTGCGCAAGAGCTCTTCCACAAGAAGGCAGTGTAGACAGGAAACATAAATTTCTTGCGCAAGAAGCCCCTATGGTTAAAATGGCTATCAGAGCTTTCTTGCGCAAGAGAGCGTCCACACTGCCATGGATGCTCTTGCACAAAAGCACATCTCTTGCGCAAAAGCACATGGCAGTGTGGTATGTGTGGATGCGCTCTTCTGGAAGAGCTTTTGCACAAGAAATCTTCCGCAAAACAGCTCTTGCGCAAGAAGCCTGCAGTGTAGATGTAGCCTTACAGTTCAGCTAATAAAAGAATCTCAGTTCACTTCCTGATGATATGTGCGTAAATATCATTTTTCACAATAAAGATTGGCAATCACACACACACTTAGCTGGCTATACCAGCCCATCTTCTGTTTTAGGAATGAGTGAAAACTGACAATGTCTGATTTTCTTGAAATGTGGTTAACTTTTTTTGCAGTTTATTTAAATCAGTTTGCTTAATTAATATATTTGCATTTATTTTATTTTCTCTGGTATGGGTTTGTGATGGGGTTTATGACTATGATTAGAGGCCAGTGCACCAATTCAGCACCTCTGGAAAAAGTTTCATGCAAGAGGGCAAAAATGTGAAAACAAGTATATTGACTAATTTAACTAATTTTGGTTTGATTGAATTTTGCCCGCTGCACACAGATGTAGCTTTCCTAATTTTGCAAGAGTGCTATGCCAAAAACCTACTGTCTTCACGGAACTCACTGGATATTGTTAGCACTTTTCAAAAATCAGTCCACTTAGTTGGACACCTACACAGGGATTTAGGAGACTAACCTTAAGTGGCCATTGAAGGACACAAACATATGAATGTCCATAATGCTATATCTGTAACACTATATTTTGACTGTGGACTATCATCATTATTGTTATTACCACCACCACTGTCACAACCTGTTGTTAATGTAACAGCTTTAGAAAGGAATGCTAACACAAAAGTGGGTTAGTTGAGTGCTGTGTGAGAGCTTGCTGTAATACCAGCCTGTCCATTTGTTAAGTAATTTTAGAGCACCTATGATTATTTTCTAGTTGAGTGTGTAACTGTTCTAGGGTGCTTTAGCTATACTCAGAATGTTTATAACTTTAAACTACGTACATAGATGACTTCCATGTAATGACAAGAAATGCAATAGTGTTCGGTTCTGTCCAGCTAACCTCAGGCTGAGCAGAGCTTCAATGCATAAGAGCAATTCCATTTTTACCAGTAAGGACTGCAGAGCAGGGCTCACTGTAACTAGCCAGAAGCCAACAGACTTCTATTCTATTCCTAGGTCTGCAGTTGATGTACCCTGACCCCAAGCAAGTTATTTTACCTCTTTGTGCCTCTATTTCCCTATCTTGTTTAACTAGTGCTAGATTCACAAAGGGCTTTAAGCACAGCGATTTGAGGGTCACCATGGCTAACCTTCAGGTCACTAGAGAAATCACGGAGATTTCACAAAGCCTGAGTTAGGCAATGAATGGAGGAAGGCAGGAACCCAGCAACGGATTCACAAAAGCCACCATAGTCCTCCCCTAAGCTAGACAATAAGAGATGCCATGATGAGGGTTGTCCCAAGCCCTGCTCAAGTTTGGGAGTTAAATCTAGCTGAAAAGTGGTGCCTCCCTCTGCTTGGGATGGTTAGCTGCAGCCCTCTCTTAAGGTTTTCATCCGTGCCATTTTTGCAAGAAGCCAAGCAGGACAATGACCATGACCTTACAACATCTACCTAAATGGGTAGGGTATTAACTGGGACTGGGAGAGACCTTCCATCAAGTCCCCCATGCACTGAGGGAGAGAAGGGTTTTAAACTGGGATCCAACACCCACTTTCAGGTAAGAGGATATTCTGAGGTGGGATGCAAGTTTAGGAACCTACAATATTTGGAGGCAGCTGACGAATTTTTGTAGTACCCCAGTGGAGCCCGATTCTGGGACTAAGGCACCTACAGAGGCATTAGGCAGAAAAGTCCTTTTGTGAACCTCACCCTTCATTTGTAAGCTCCTTAGGACAGGGATTGTATCTAACTACATATTTGTATAGTGCCCAGCACCATGACGTCCCGTTCTCAGCCGGAGCCTCCAGACAACACTGTAATACGAATAAATCTCACTCCTGCTGGGCCACAAGCTGGGCCCCCCAGCCTGGTGCAGGATTCTATTGACTTCACTGATCTTAGCTTTACAATTGCTGAGCTTTATTTCGACTCTACAACCGTAACACACCATTAATCCTTAATTACGTTTTTGTGGCCTTAATAATATAGTCGCAAGAGTAAAACTACAACCCTTATCAGAAAACTAGAGCAAATTTTAAGATACTCATGATTAAAAAACCATGGATGCTCTTCTACGGCAGCAACAATACAATTAATTGAGGGAGGCAATGGCACAATTAATATCACCTTAAGGAGCAGTTTGTAAAATACACAATCTGTTTCACCCCAAGGGAGTTCTAGGCAAAGTGTCTATTCTAATTACCCTCAGCGCAAGTCCCGTAGTGTAGGCCATTCTGTTCCTTTTGCCAGCCTGGTGTGCAGGGGAGGTAGAGCCATGCTTCTGCGTTCTCTTCATCTAGCCCCACAGGTCAGTACAAGGAAATGGTTCCTGGACGACCTAGAACACAGAGCTCCTGTATCTGGCCCTGGCCTGAGAGGTGAGAGAGAAGAAAAGCTTGGTTTCCCCCTGCCCCCCGAAGTACACCTGTATTCGGCCCCAACATTGAGCGTGGTGGAACTATGTCCATTTTCTTCTCTTGTGACATAAGCTCAGAGTTTTGAAGTGTACTATAGTCTCTAGTTCTAAGGGTGAACAACAATAAAGTCTGTCGGGCCAGTATTATGAAGTGCTTAGTGATCTGCACAACACTTTAAATATGTAAATATTGCATTGAAAATAAGAAGAATATCCAGGATAGCATCTATCACCCAAATATTCTTTTGGGGGGTGGCTTACATTGTTTGATTTTCCTGCTTTTTACTGCCCTAACTTGAGCCCTAGTTGGAAAGACCCCTAATGGGCTATATGGAAGCGAGTGTATAATCCAGTGATAGCAACACCTCAACTTTGCCTCCTCTTGTCCTCAGTACAATCTCCTGGACAATGCTGCTTCCTTGGTGATGAGGCTCCAAGCCAGTATTAGCTGCTTTTGCAGCTCTAATAAAACCCTTCTAGAGATCTCAGATTCTGAGGTCTCAACCTAGCTAAAATCTGGACATTGTATTAGTCAATCCAGTGATTACTTACCCCAAATCTTTTTGTAATGCAGAGACACAGTAGAATGCTGTAATGCATCACAGTAATGCAGAGACAATGGTAGAATGCTGCAGTACTCTACAAAACTGTACCTGGGTACAAACTGAACCACTGAGAACTAGTTACAGACCACCCCAAACAGCCTTCACAATACCCCATGATCCAAAGCATTAGTACAAGGTGCTGACAAATCACATATGATCAAGATGGAGCCATGCCCACAACTGTTAACCCTCAAGTGAGCATTGATCACTCAGTAACATCTTTGTGCTATGGAACAGCCGGAAGAGAGTTTGGAACCGATCCAAGATGCTGCCAGCCTTGAAAAGAAAAAGTTTCCAGCTTCTCAATAACATTTCCTAAAAAGATGAGGATAAAATATTATTATAATGGTAGCATTCGGTGAGAGTTTATGATGGGAGAAAAAAAATGAATACTTGCTAATATGAAACAACTCTAAATCCTCCCACTGAACAAAATAATCACAATCCTCACGAGATAGCCAGCACCCTAGTGGCTTAAAAATTATATGGAAGGTTCCACCTTAGAGTTTCATGTTTCTCAAATGGGTGATGACTATCGAAGGAAAGCACAGAAAAGCTTTCCAGAGCAACAACTGCCACCAATAACTTGGATGCAAACATTGCATCAACAGGAAGTGCCAGGACAAGAAAGAGTAACAGTGCTCATTGTATGTTATTGATGAGACAATCTCAAACTAGTCATCCTTCAGTCTTAGCAGATTTCTCAGTCTCTCTTTCCCAGCTACAGCTTTATTTATTCTTTAGATCAATCAAAAGAAATATTTAATAAAAGGAGTAATACCAGTTTACACTAGCTGAAAATATGTCCCCAAATCTTTCCTGGTACTTCAAGTCAATAGCCAACCCCATATCTGTCACATAGCACTCAAGACTCGTCTTCTATCTTCATTTTCTATATTTCTGAAAATATCAAACAAAAGTAAAAGGAGCCAAGTAATTCTTCTCACTTGTAGGTTGAGTATAGAATCCATACGTGAGATGTACTTCTAAGGGTGCAGCTACACTGCACCGTTATTTCGAGATAACTAGCGTTATTTTGAAATAACAATGCGAGTGTCTACACAGCCATTCCGTTATTTCAAAACAATTTTGAAATAATTATTCTGAAATCTGTAAACCTCATTCTAGAAGGAATAACACCCATTCCAAAATAGCTATTTCGAAATAAGGCATGTGTAGACACTCCACTGCTGCTATTTCGAAATAGCCAATCACCAGGGCTGTTCTAAGTTATTCCCCTGTGCCTCCTGGGGCACTAAATTGAGATACCACATCTACATTAGGGAAGCCTGCCTTGGACTAATTTTGAGGCTTCCCTGCAGTGTGGATGCTCTATTTCAAAATAAGTTATTTTGGAATAACTATTCTGGTATAGTTTATTTTGAAATAAGCGTGCAGTGTAGATGTACGCTATGGGACTGTATCTACACTAAGGGAAATAGAAGAGGACTACTCTTAGCAATAATGGGAACATTTCAATCTATCAGAGATAGCAAAATTGGGAATCCTAGAGAAGAAGAGCTTATTTTGTCTGATAAGCAGATTTAATTCACATGATGTTAAAAATAACAGAGACCCACCAATTGGAGGTCTCCCAACATGGCTCAAAAAAAGAATGGGAATCTTAGAAAAGTTCCTTAGTAGAGAGAGGACTACAGATGTTATTTAAGTGCTTGCAGAGAGAATGATAACGCTGAAGAGAGATCACCTAGTGTCCACCAGCAATAACTACTCATCTGACAGAGAAGCCCTGCCTTAGGGGATAAGAACTATTAAGAGACCAGACTGACCCCAGCAAGACAAGAACCAGCAGTGAATGAATACCAATAAAGGTCGGGGGGGGGGGGGGGAAGGAGGGAAGAGGAGGGGTTGGTAAAATACAACCATTGTTGAAGAGTTTAATTGTCCTCCCCAACACCACACAAACGCGCACACATGTGCAAACCTTTTAACTATGCCTGATGGAAACTGAGTAGATCAAGTCAACACTGTTTGGAACAATAAGATTTTAACCCTTTTCTTTACCCTACTGCCAGGTCCTACTCCTTAGTGCAGCATCCGGGTAAGAAATCAGAAGGATGAAGATGAGGTTGGAAAGAGCAGATTCCAGAGGATGACAGACACCTATCGGGGCCCCGTTTAGAAGGTGTTTTTGCTTTCAGTTGTCCCATAGTTACATGGGAATCTTTCAATTGGCTTCAGTGAGCTTTGGATCAGTCTCTTGGCTAACAGACATCCAGTTCATAAAATATGCCTGTAGCAAGGCTCTTACTAGATACAAACTAAAAATACGGGCCCTTTGCTTCAAAAATTGCATGTTTATATTGATGGTGGACACGGGAAGTATTGGAATAATAGTATTGTTCAGTAATTGTGTTAGCATTGGGCGTAGGATGTCAGACTTGCACCAGGACCTTAGAATCATAGAACCACAGATCTTGAAAAGACCTCAGAAGGTCATCAAGTCCAGCCCCCTGCTCTAGGCAGGACCAATCCCAACTAAATTAACCCAGCCAGGGCTTTGTCAAGCCGAGACTTAAACACCGCTAGGGATGGAGACTCCACTACTTCCCTAGGTAACCCATTCCAGTGCTTCACCACTCTCCTAGTGAAATAGTTTTTCTTAATATCCAACCTGGACCTTTCCCACCACAGCTTGAGACCATTGCTCCTTGTTCTGCCATCTGTCACTACTGAGAACAGCCTTTCTCCATCCTCTTTGGAACCTCCCTTCAGGAAGTTGAAGGCTGCTATCAAATCCCCCCTCACTCTTCGCTTCTGCAGACTAAACAGACCCAACTCCCTCAGCCTCTCCTCATAGGTCATGTGCTCCAGCCCCCTAATCATTTTGGTTGCCCTCCGCTGGACCCTCTCCGCTGGACCCTGCGTCCACATCCTTTTTGTAGTGGGGGGCCCAGAACTCCAGATGTGGCCACACCAGAGCTGAATAAAGGGGTATAATGACATCTCTGGATCTGCTGGCAATGCTACTCTTAATGCAACCTAATATGCCATTAGCCTTCTTGGCTTCAAGGGCACACTGCTGACTCATATCCAGCTTCTCATCCACTGTAACCCCCAGGTCCTTTTCTGCAGAACTACTACTTAGTTGGTTGGTCCCCAGCCTGTAACAATGCTTGGGATTCTTCTGTCCCAAGTGCAGGATTCTGCACTTGTCCTTGTTGAACCTCATCAGATTTCTTGTGGCCCAATCCTCCAATTTGTCTAAATCACTCTGGACCCTATCTCTGCCCTCAAGCGTATCTACCTCTCCCCCTAGCTTAGTGTCATCCGCAAACTTGCTGAGGGTACAATCCATCCCCTCATCCAGGTCATTAATAAAGATATTGAACCTTACTGTCCAAGGCATGGTTCAAACACAGAACAAAAGACGGTCCTTGTTGCAAAGAGCTTCCAGTTCAGTTATCACCAACACCATTGTATCTGGGTACTTCACAGCCATTTATATATTTATCCTCATGTCAGAGTTAGGGAAGAGCTATGATCCTCATTTTTACAGAGAGGGAACTGAAGCACTGAATGACTAAGAGTCAGAGTTGCAAAAGTGTTTAGGCAGCTAAATGATGCCAATAGGCCTCTAGTGAAATTTGCAAAATCACGTAGGTACCTAACTCCCACTGAAATCACGGGAATTTCACATCTAGGTGGGTTGACTGGAAAATTGCACTAAGTGCCTAAACTCCATCTCATATCTGGCCTCACCTTGTCTAAGATCACTCAGTCTGTGGCAGACCAGGCACTTGAACGTGGGCCTCTCAAGTCTTAGACCAGGGTGGGTAAAATATGGTCCACAGGCTGGATTCAGCTTGCCAGACATTTTCCTCCAGCCCATTACAATCTTCAGGGTGTGGCCAGGAGAAAATGTCCTGCAGCCCAGCAGGGCAGTCAGGCAGTCTCCCTGCCTGCCACTGCCCCAGCCATGATGCTCCCAGAAGCACCATGGCTGGAGGCTGCAGGCAAGCGTGTCTCTGAATGCTCCTTGGAGGGTGAGGGCAGTATGCCTCTGTGTGCTGTCCCCATCAACAGCACCATCTTCAAAGCTCCCACTGGCTGGAAACTGGCCCTTGGGAACTGCAGGGGCATTGTTTGTGGGTGCAGGCAGCACGCATAGGGCCACTGCCCTCCTCCCCACAAGAGGAGCACAGAGACACATTTGCCTGTGGCAGCTGGCAGCTTCGAGCAGCCTGGGGCCTCCACAGCATGAGTGCCCTGCTGGGCTGCTGCTCAGGAGCTGCCTATGATAAGCACCTCCCAGCCAGGGACAGAGCCTGCAATTCACACTTCCTCTGACACCCCATCCTACTCCTTCTCATACACCCTTGCACCCTCCTACAGCCCTGACCCAGGTCAGAACCCCCTCCGGCACCCTATCTCTGTTGCAGATCCCACACACCCACTGTTACCATAATAGAGAAGTGTAGCTCGTGACATCTTACCAAAATTCTTGGAGTGGCCCCCTTGCAAATATTATTATCCCACCTTCATCCACATGGTATTTGCTGTGGATTTTTGACAAATTTATGTTGGACCTGGCACTAAAAATATTGATCAAACTTTAACATCTGTGAGCATGGAAAATCATACATGATTAATTTATTTTTTTAAATTTCTGTATCCTCCTGGAAAACTGCACAGCTTGCCTGCTTCAGAATAGCAATGCACTACAGAGGCAAAATGCCAAGAGAGCACAAGATTGTTAAGGAATTTTTTCAATATGCCCTATACAGTTTTCTGGTCAACTAGGGTGCATCTAAACAGCAGCATTATTTCGGAATAATGTCCATTATTCTGAAATAACAATGCAAGCATCTACACAACAATTCCATTATTTTGATATACATTTGAAATAATGGACGGCTTATTCCAATTTCTGTAAACCTCATTCAGAAGAATAATGCCTATTCTGAAATAGCTGTCCTGTGGACGTTCCACTGCTATTTCAAAATAGCTCCTCCCCAGGGATATTCAAACGAATTACTCCCCAGTGCCTCCTGGGGTTCTAAATCAAGGTAGTGCTTCCACATTAGGGGATCCTGCCATGGACTAATTTTGAGGCTTCCCTGAAGTGTAGATGTGGCTATTTCAGAGTATTTCTTCTGGAATAGCTTATTTTGAAATAAGTGTGCCTTGTAGATGTACCCCTAGTGAGATATGTTCATATTTTTACAGTTCCCTGCATTGAACATGACATTAGGTCTAATGTATTAGATTTTACATCACCTGACATCCTTTAGAATTTGGGCATACAAGAGCGGACTGCAATGTACAGGCTGGCCTTTTAAACCCAAGCAGTCCTTGTCCAGATGACTAGTCCCACTGAAGCCAATAGGATAACTTGCTTTTGTAAGAGTTTGCAAGACTAGAACCAATATTCTATCCCCTTAAAATAATACAAAGTAATGGTGTAAAGAAAAAAGTGGATCATTTTGCCACTAAATGTTTTGGGAATCATGTTTTTAAATTACATGCTTTCTGGATGAGCAGGTTTTATAATAAATCTTATATCTACATATTATATACAGGTGTGACGGGGCCCTGCAACCCCGCACTGGACCCCTTGGGGCGAGCGCCCTGCTGGCGCTGCGGGGGAGCCCTTACCGGCCGTGCTCTGGATGCTCCGGGGCCGCGGCATGGCTGCGGAATGCAGGCCCCGCCATAGAGAGGGGGAGGGGATGGCCCCACGTCACGTCAGCATGGGGACGGGACTACGCCAATGATGTCAGGACGACGTCCTGCCTGGCGCCGGGGGCACCGGGAGTTTTAAAAGCCACCCGGGCCGGAGGAGGGGGGGAAGGAGTGCGGGGGATGCCAACGCCGGGGGGGGGGGGGGAAGGCGCCCGGCGAAATCCCCCTGGGGAGCGGCAGGAGAAGTGTTGGGTTGGCTCCTGGCAGGGAGGTGACGAACCCTGACAAGGGACGCTGGAAGGGGAGAGGAAGTAGCCCAGGGCAGGGCAGTGAGTTTAGCCTGTGGGCTGACGGGTTTAGGCGGGCAGCCCCATCAGCCGGATTTGGACCGCAGCGTGGTCCAAGTCCTTAGGGCCCTGGGCTGGGACCTGCGAGTGAGGGCGGGCCCGGGCCCCCCTCTTTCCTCTATCCCGTACAGAGGAGCAACCTAAGAGGACTCTAGCTAAAGACAACTGGCCCCGCCAACTGCCAAGGAACTGGCTGGCGGGGCATAGGAGGGCGCAACGCCTAGACCTGGGGGACAAGGGACCCGGGACAACGGACCGACCCCCACGTGCACAGTCACAACAGGTCCCAGGAGAAAGGACTTGTGATAATGGGCCAAATTCATCCCTTGACTGAGCAGAGTGCGGCCCAGTATTTGCTAACCTAGGCAACGTTTGATCATAACTACAGAGGGAGACACGAGGGCAGAGAAGTGCATAATTTGTCACTTTCAAAGGCAATATCTTGCCTGATCTTCCTGTATGGAGATATGATATACTCAAGCAGGAACACCAGAGGAGACAAATAAGTTGTTATGACTCCAATGGAAGATTCAAAATGAATCCAGAAATCTGAGTGTTACATAAACCAGATAATGGAATTAGAGTCACATAAGGGTAAAAGAAATATAATAGTAGGAGTGCACCAGTCAATGTTTCTCCCCCACCCCATGCTGTTATCATCCCTTCTGATGCATTTTTAACTCCCTGATTGTCCCTGGGAGCTGGTAAAGATTGCAGTCCAACAGAGACAGGATCTGTGCTAGCCTAGCTGCAATTTGTCCTTTCTGCCATATGCTGCGGAAGTGAAATTGCAACATTACATGACTTCATGTTACTTACAGTGAGAGAAAGGGCTTTTGCTATGTCTACTAGTGCCACCTACAGCGGGCTGACTGAAGCTGTTGGGTTTCTGATGCTCATTTGTTTTAGTGCAACAGCACTGAACTGAACATAACTAGTTCAAACAAGCAACATAACATTCATCTAAAGCCCATGAAAATATACTTAAAATAGCAAAAGGAGCTGTTTCCATACAGGCAAGCTGGCACAGATGATAGCAATGCTATCCAGTAAACACAGTCAGCCAGACAGATGAAAATAGAGGGAAAGAGACTACTAAACTGTCAAGTACAGATTGACCTGGTAACCGGAATGCAACCCAAACCAGCTGATGTTTACTGACAGACATGGAACCAGGCAACTGATAAATTATAGATAGGGTGACCATATTTCCCTATGCTGAATACTAGACACCTGGTAAAATTACTTGTATTCAAGTCAGTTCAATGGCAATCAACCAGAACTCTGCAGCACAAATGTTCAATTTAACCTCAAGTTGACTGAGCCCTGGTTAAAAAGAAATCTTGCCTAGCTGGAGTCTTGGTACTTACCTTCTTATCTTTAAGGTGTGCACAGAGAGAAGGGACACACACACACATTCCCACTGACAGCTGTCTCACACGAGGATGCGGGTGACTGATAGCCCTGACCCAACCATCCTTGCCCAGTGCTCGCCACCCTCCATACCTGGCTGGGGCCCCAGGATGGGCCTGCCTCTCCTAGTACCTGGTGCTGCATCTTCTCAAGGCAACAGGTGGGGGACATGCAGGGTCACAGGCCCTGCTCCCCAGATTTATGTCAGGGTTCACAGCAGAATGCAGCAATCAGCAGCCTTTTAGCACTGTGGAATGGAAGGGATGGGAGCTGCTTCCAAAGGAATGGGTGCAGGTGGAGGGCAGGGGTAGGGATGACCTGGCCCATGTTTTTCCATCACTTTCCTCCCACCCCACTCCTGTCACTCAGCCTGGTTGATCCCACAACTCCTTTTATTCCATTGGAGCTGCTATATGGGTGGCAGCCCCCGAGGCTCCTAGATCTCCACACGATATGGGAGGCGCTAGGCCCAGGAACAACCAACATGATTCATTGCATGTTCTGTTGAGGGAAAACTTGGAGATCCTGCAGGCTTTGTTGGGGGAGAACATGTTATGATCTCAGAACCAGGAAAAGGCTGACAACAATGGGCCTGCATGTGAAAATTTAAGCCCAGGGAGAGGGTTTGTTCTTGCAGCCAACCTTGAAGTGAAAACTGCCGGCCAAGTGGCAAGAATCATTCAAGGTTATAAATAGGACAAGGGCAGATGACCAATCTGCTATCCAGGGAAGAGAGACAAAGGCTATGGATCTACTGAAGACTTTAAAAGTTCAAGAGGGCCTTCTCATCATGCCTTCTTCACCATAATCAAAGCTCGGACTGCCAGAGCCCCAAATTCATGATGCTGGAAAGAAACAGCAAATATATTTAGTCGAAGACCTCCCCTTGGTGTTTGCAGCATCCCCAGAACATTCCAATGGAGACTACCATCCAGTGTAGACCACTGTGGGGAAAAAGGTCCCTGAGAATTTGACTAGGGCCCTACCAATTTCACTGCTGTGAAAAATATGTCATGGACTATGAAATCTGCCCTGCACTGTGAAATCTGAACTCCCTATGCTGGTAGTAGCCTGGGGCACCCAGCTGCTAGTATGGCCAGACTGGGGAGGAACAGGAGTTGTTCTTCCCTTACATGGTCACTCTTGACAGGGAGATAAGAGCCACCTTGAGTGGCAGGGCAGAGATGAGGGTGCAACCTCTGCTAGCCCTGCCCTGAAGGCTGCACAGAAGTGAAGGTGGCATTCTCAAGACCCCCTCCCCACAACAACTTTACAAAATCCCTCCCTTCCCAGCATGATCCTATTTTGGGCCAGAACCTGCATGGTTAGAACACCATGAAATTTCAGATGTAAATGTCTGAAATCGTGAAATTGACCAATTTGGAAAATCTCCAGCCATGAAATTGATGATAAAGCATGGTGAATGCGGTAGAGCCCTATCTATGACTTATTCAGAGGAAGTTTTGGGAAATTGTATGCCAGAAACTTTTGGCTATGGTGGACATCATGGGCATTGGGGTATCCCCAAGGGCAGCCTTTCTCTAACTGGGGCTCCCAACCCAAAAGGTGGGAGGGTCATGAGTAGGGTCACCAGCTGGCCAGGTTTTTCCATGAGCTCTTTTTTGGTCCTCTAATCTTTCCCCAGACAGATTGTGGAAGCCTTAACAGTGTCTGAGTTTTCCTTGCCTTCCAAGTGGTGTGGCTGGAGAGCAGTGGCTGGGCACCCAGTTTGGACGGCAGTGCTACTGCCAGCCACACAGAAGGAAGGGTGGCAAGTTATGGTATTGCCACCCTTCAATACTCCAGTCATCTGAAGAAGTGGGTTGTGCCACGAAAGCTCATGATACCATCTACATGTTTTGTTAATCTTTAAGGTGCTACTAGACTAAACTAGAACAGTTTGGCTAAAATCAAAACAACATTCCAAGCAAGAGAACTGAACCAGAAGAAGTTATTTTCCTTCCCAGTTTCCCCTTGCTATAACTTACATTGCCCATGTTCTCCGTCAGAGAGTTACCAACATCACTACCTGCTGCAAAGTGCACCAGAGTGAGGGACAACAGCCTGCTTTCTGCTCCTGGCTCAGCTTCTCCCAGCTCACACTGGGCGCAAACAGAACCTATTGGAGCAGACCCCCAAACTACCACACCCAATTCCAGAAGCTTCTTGGTGTGAAGTGCTAAATCAGCCCAGTGACAATGACCCAGACACAACTCACGCCTCTCTCTTTCCATGGGTCTCTTAAAGAGATATCTCCCTATTCAATACGCAGGTTACATAGATGCCATTTGTATTGCCAGAATTTATACAACCTTCTACTAACTTTGTAGTCTCCTGACGCCTGTAACCATCTCAGTTTCCTGGAATAGCAAAAATGAAACTTAGCCTTCGATGCTATGTCAATGAAAATTTCTTCACCCTGGGAGCACAGCCAACCCAAGGCAGACCAACATCAGGAACCAAATAACAAAATAACAAGACTGGCTTAAAATAATGAAATTATTTCTCTTTAAACAAATAATTCATTTTGCTTCTTTTTACATGTCTTTGCTTTCTGAGCCCTGAGGACAAACTCAGGTAATCTTTCCAGCCTTTTCTCTGCAAATCTGAGGAGCTGAAACACTTTATATATGAAAGCCAAGGGTGCTTCTACACTATAGAGCTTATGTTGACATTAATAGATACAGCCAACATTCATGGAAGGAGTTTTTCCATTGGCATAACAATACCACCTCCCCTTAAACAAAGCCTTATTAGGCCTTGTCTTCACTCTACAGAAGATCGATGCTGCCGTGAGCCACCTTCTGGAGTTTGATTTAGCAAGTCTAGTTAAGACTCACTAAATTGAACTCAGAGAGCATCTCTGCTGGCAGCCGGTACTCCTGATCTTGCAAGGATTAATGGAAGCTGACACGAACATTTGCTCCCGTTGGCCTCCCACTGTGGGGACGACACCAAGATCGATTTGAGGTAAGCCAACTCCAGCTATGTATTCTATATGGTTGAAATTTAGTACCATAAGCCAGGCTTCTGAATCTAGTGCAGACGTGGCCTTAGACTCATAGTTTGAGCAATCATGCCTAGCAGTCAGAGCAGTAGCAGTGGGAATCCTGATCCCAGCTCTGACCCATGTCTCAGAATCCTGGGCTACATCTACACTGGCGCGTTCTCTCGCAAAAACTCTTTTGCGGAAGAGTTCTTCTGCAAAAACTCTTCCAGAAGAGAGCGTCTACACTGACATGTGCTTTTGCGCAAGAGATGTGCTTTTTGCGCAAGAGCATCCATGCCAGTGTAGACGCTCTCTTGCGCAAGAAAGCTCTGATGGCCATTTTAACCATAGGGCTTTCTTGCGCAAGAAATTCATGTTGCCTGTCTACACTGGCCTCTTCTGGAAGAGCTCTTGTGCAAAAGGGCTTCTTCCTGAGCAGGAGCATCAGAGTTCTCGCGCAAGAAGCCCTGATTTTATACATTAGAACGTCAGTTTACTTGCGCAAGAACATGCAGCCAGTGTAGACAGGCAGCAAGTTTTTGCGCAAGAGCGGCCGCTTTTGCGCAAGATCATGCCAGTGTAGACACAGCCCTGGTGTCTAAGAGCAAGCCAAAAAGCAGCTTTCATTGATTCAGACTTTAAAAGTAGAAGGGGAAAACATGATCATCTGGTCTGACTTCTGCACATTTCAGGCCACAAAACCATCCATCCACTCTTGTAATAGATCCACAATCTCTGACTAAGTTACTGACATCTTCAAATCAGGATTTAAAGATATCAAGCTATGAAAATCCTCCATTTCCACTAGTTGAATCCAGCAAGTCACCCATGCTGCAATGGAAAGCAACCTTGCCCGACCAACCTCCAAGGTCTCTGCAAATCTGACCCATTTAAAATTCCTTCCCAATCCCAAACATGGAGTCAGTCAGACAATGAGTATTTTGGCAAAACCCACAAGCCAAACACCTAGGCGAGAATTCTCTGTAGTAATTCATAATGTAGAGGTAGAAGACTGAGAAATAGATAATTTCAATTACATTTTTGTGACTTTGAAATGAATAATTTTATCTTGTTAGATTATCGTTATTCAATTTTCCATATATTATGGCCATGATTCCTGTTATTTTGTGCTAACTTTATCTGCATACGTTTGGGGGAAAGTGTTAAAAGAAGGAAGAGAATTTCAAAAGAGAAAATGGAGAAAAACATGTGTGCTTGCTGGGAAAGAGGACTCTTGTCGTTAAGACCCTAGCTGGGACTCTGATCAGAATTCACTTTTCATCTCTGTCAGACCAGTTGTATGATCTTAGTCAAGTCACTTCACCTCTTTTGGCTTCAGTTCCCATTGGTAAAACAGGGCTCTAGTTCCTTCCTCCCGCTATTTGGTCTGATTTGTCTATTTAAACTCTTAGCTTTTGAGGGAAAGAGCTCTCTAGCACATTGGGGTCTTAGGTTAGTGCCTAGTGCATTGGGATCTCAATGAGGACCATGAGTGCTCCCAGAATACAGATCAAATACTTGTTAAAACATTGAAAATATTTAATATTTTGAACATTTAAAGATCACAGACATCACAGTAATCCCATAATGGAAATGCAATGCACTTCTTTTTGTGACACCACAAAAGGTCATACAGGAAGTCTGGGGAGTGAGAAATTAAACATAGATCTACTGGATTCTAGTCCAGTGTTTTCACGAGAAGATGATCCATCCTCAGCCTTTAGTCCTACCTACAACCCCAGTGCAATATTTCCAGGTACACAGGAGAACACACTACTGCATTCCATAAATTTAACAATGAAGCCTGCCACTATGAAAGAGCAAATTCCCCATCCCAAGGAGCTACGGTTATCACCTGTATCATACCCCTGTTCATCGTCATCTTGTCAATTTACAAACCGTAAGCTGAGCTTTAAGCTTAAATTCAGGCCCCTAGAACAAAACCTGTTGCATAGGTATGATAATGTTGCTGAATGTTACCTTTAGCATCACTAGAGTCTAGTTTCCTAAATAATAAGTAACCACTACTGAGTCAGAATATTTTTGACCCAAAGATTGTAGGACAACAATATTAAGGTATTAGAATTATGTTAAACTAACAATCAGAATAAGGATAAACTTAAAAAACAACAAATGGTCTGGTAGCACTTTATAGACTAACAAAACATGTAGATGGTATCATGAGCTTTTGTCTACATATTTTGTTAGTCTATAAAGTGCTGCCAGACCATTTGTTGTTTTTTTAAGTTTATCCTGAACAGACTAACTCAGCTACCCCCTGAAGATTCAGAATAAACTATGCCCAAAGAAAACTAAAATTAAAACTCTGACTACCCACAATTCTCATTTGAAGTAGTTTTTGAAACATTCATGATAGTTATGTCAGACCATTTACCAGTAGTGGGTCGCTGGCATTAGAGGATGAATAAAATACTGGGAGTTTTATTTTCCCCTCACAAAAACAAACAAACAAAAAAAACCATTTTGAGTGACAGATAAGCCAGGAACTGCAATCATGAAAATATTAATGCTGAATTCATTACCTACTTGCATTACAGTTACACCCTGAGGCAACAACTGAGAGATACCTCATTGCATTAGGAGATGTACAGAAGAAAAGAAGGCAGTCAAAACTCCATGGAGATTCCAATTAAAGCAGGAAATAAAGACAAAACAATGGAACATGAAATAGTAAGACCCATTATACTGGATCAGATCAATAGCCATGTAGCTCAGTATTTTGTCTCTTCCAGTGTTCAGAACCAGAACTTCCAGAGAGTGTGTGAAGGAGGGTAATTTTTGAGACATCTATCTTATTTTTCCCTCCAAACTTCCTACAGTCAAAGGTTTAGGGTTGCCCTGAACATGGGGCTGTATCGATGACCATTCTGGCTAATAGCCATTGATGGACCTATCTTTTATGAGCGCATCTATTTTTTTAACTCAGTTATACTTTTGTCCATTGTACTATCCCATGACAAGGTTAACTGTGCATTGTGTGAAAAAGTACTTCCTCCTGTTTGTATTAAAAGTACCATCTATTAATTTCACCAGGTGACCCCAGTTCTTGTATTATTGGAAAAGGTAAAACAACACTTTTTCCATGTCATTCGTAATTGTATAGATCTCTGTCAAGACCACCCTTAACTGTCTCTTTTCTAAGCCACATAGCCCTATTTTTTTCAGTCTCTCCTCTTGTGGAAGCTGTTCCAAACTCTTGGTCCATATTGTTCCAAACTCTTTCCCTTCTCTGACCTTTTCCGAGTTCCACTGTAACCTTTCTAAGATGGGGAGACCAGAACTGTACAAAGTATGCAAGTTGTGGTTGTACCATGGATTTATACAGTGGCATATTTTTTATCTCTGCTTTAATGCTGTGAATTTCTTTCCTTTCTTTTAGCTAGCTAATAAATATTTAGTGTGTTACAAAACTGGCTACAAGTGTGTTTGAGATGGGAAGTACAGGTTGAACCTCTAAAATCTGGGATTCTCTGGTCTTGCAATATCTGTGGTCCGGCAGTGTTATGCTTAAAAGAAGCACACAGGACCTTTTTCAGAGGGATAAGGCAACACACCACATTTATTGATAATATACCAAAGTAGCATATGGATTCACACTCACACACACACACACACACACACACACGTGCGCGTGTGCATCCTGCTGATGGAATAGTTACCACTCTTTTGCTTGACCCAACTTATTGGCCAGATAAGTTGAGTACGAGGGAGAAACTGGGTTCTTGTCAGTCCAGACTGATGCTCCATGGTCTTAGCAGGACAGAACCTGAAGAACCATACAAGACACCCCATCCTTTATAGGATTTTCCTTCCGTGCAAGTCTATGCATTTTGCCTTGTCAGGCTTTAATCAGTCATTCAGCATCACAATCAGTTTTTCTGTGACATATGTTTATCTGGAGGTTGTTCCAGCAGTCATCTGATATCAATATGCTGACAACCCCTTCCGGGTGTTGTCTTCTGGTGAAATTTGTTATTGGTTCCCTATCAAAGAGTGCTTGCCACTAACTTCAGGGCTCGTCAATCTGCCTCGGTCCACTTTGAATTTTCAGTGTGCTTTAGCTTAGTTGATAATTATTTGGTGCTTCTGAATCTCTGGCCCCTCCTCTGACCATTTAGGCTGGCAGTGGCCTTCACACTTATTCCTAAAACATGCTCTCTCTCATTCACACAAACGATACATTTACACAATTGCAGCACAGAACAAAGGGGTACAGCTAGTCACTTTAACAAAGTTACAAAGTCTTTCAACATTATCTACTACAAGGCTTTGTCTAATGCTGACATCACTATGCATTACAATATTCCATCCCTTCCGGACATGCTATCATCAAACAGAGCTGGAGCTAAGTTAACAAAGCCGCTTGGTCTGAGGCCTGCATCTTGTGTTTAAGTTTAATCCAAACCTTTTGCTATAACATACATTCATTATAACTAACTGACGTATTACTTATACAATTACAAGGATACAGCAGGCCAGGTTCAGAGGTTCAGTGAGGCTGGCTGGAGTTGTCAGCTGTGGGTCCAGTGGAAGTGAGGCCGGTAGCAACAGGAAGCGCAACCCCAGCAGCACTGGAGGCAGCAGAGCTGATGGCCAGGAGGGAAGCCCCAGCCGGGCTGGGAGCAGTCTTTAGTAGCGGGGGCTGGCGGTCAGGAGGGGAGCCCTGACCTCCCCAGTCCAGCAAACTACACGGTTTGGGACCGCACAGCTTCTGAGGGTGCTGGACCAGGGAGGTCCCGCCTGTACAACTGATCTGTTCCCAGCTGCCTTCCAACAAATACAGCTGCTTAGACCGGAGGAATCTAGTCCCTGATTCTTTTACACCAAGCAGACTTCATCCCAAACAATGATAATGTAAGACGCCACCAACTATAAATGATGTTTATTATGGTAAGTAGTCTGGTAGCACTTTAAAGACTAACAAAACATGTAGATGGTATCATAAGCTTTTGTGGGTACAGCCCACTTCTTCAGATGACCGGAGTGTTGGAAGCCCAGAACCAAGAATAAATAAAGGAACGGGGGGGAGGGGAGGGAGAAATGGGAGAGAGGAAATTCTCTCCCTCCCATTTGCCCCGCCTCCCTCCTTCCCTTATTTATTCTTGGTTCTGGACTTCCAACACTTCCAGCCCATCTGAAGAAGTGGGCTGTACCCACAAAAGCTTATGATGCCATCTACATGTTTTGTTAGTCTTTAAAGTACTACCAGACTATTTGTTGTTTTTTAAGTTTTTCCTGTTACAGACTAACTTTGCTACCCCTCTGAAACTTTTATTATGGTAGTAACTAAAGAGCAATGAATAATGAGACCAAATTATGCTATGTACTGTACAAAAACTGAGGTACTTCGCAATATTGCCCATATTTTATATATATTCAGTTGTGATACAAATGCCTCCTAGTTCAAGAATAAGGTCTTTAAAAATACCATGAAAAACTAGTTTCCCTTGCCAAATGATAAGATAGTCTCAGTCTGAAAAATGAAGAAACCACCATGGCTAGAACCGGGAAAGTGGGAGGAAACATGTTCAATAATTAGAAAAAAAATTGTGAAATTTCTCAAATAAATTTTGCATTCCAAATACTGTTTCCTTAACTCTAATAGTGGATAAATGTTAGTGCATTTCTGATATGGCTAATACATTATTTAGGAAGATTAACATGACAGGGAGCTTAAGTCTGTCCTAATTGAATGTTATAGTTTTCTGCATTAAATTAAATGACAACAGGTCTTCTATTTGTTGGGCACTGGAGAAGAATAAAATCATACCTTAGGATCTGCCATTTGTTTTCAGAATCCCTAAACTCAAGAATTTGCAAAAGTGACTGGTGATTTTTCAATGCCCAGCTTGAAATCTTAATGTGTCTTTGATTTTCAGAAAGTGCATCAATCCTCGCCTTCTGAAAATTTTCAACAACTTTAATGCTTTTCAGTGTCAGCATTCAAAACCCCTAGATGAGTGGTGAGCAACCTGTAGCCAGAGGGCCACATATGGCCCATTGAGATTGTGTGTGGCCCACAAGATATTTTGTGTGTTATTGCCCATAAACAGCATTGCCACATTCTGCTGGTTGCTGTCCATGTTGTTTTTCTCATACCAGTATTACAGAAGTGACATGCATGTAAAGCAAGGGCATATGAAGTGAGGTGCGCACTATGTTGACTTAAGAGCCATGTGCTCTTTCTGCATCCAATATCAGTGCTGCTACAGTTCATTCAGCACACCCCACAAATTCTAGATATGCAAGTGCGGTTAGCAATACTACCCTGTCCTAGGAGACCATCTTGGTTACGACTGTCTTGTGGCCCACTGAGCTGGAGGGCCACTCATGTGACCCTTCACTAGCCTACATTGCCCATGGCTGCCCTATATAACTAAAATCTTGGTCTCTGGTTTTAAGCACTGCTTACCTTTCCCCACAAAAAGGCTAATGAGTCTGACCCATAGGGTATGTTTGCACTGCATCCGGAGGAGTGATTCCCAGGGAGGACAGATTGCACTGTAGCTTGGAGTTGTGTTTCTGATCAACTAGTACTTCAAAAATGGCAGCATGGACATTGCAGCATGGGCGGTCGCTCAGGCTACCTACCTGAGTGCAGACTACAGGGAATGGGGCAGGCTATCTGAATGCCTCAAAGTCCACAGTGCTTTAGCACATTACCTTGAGCTGTACTAGAACAAGTTTGTTTACCCGTGCTTGACATAACATCTCACAGCTGGAGCGTAGACATACCCACATCTTCCACTTCTGTAAAAGTAAAGATTTAGCATCT
This sequence comes from Rafetus swinhoei, assembly GCA_019425775.1. Lineage (NCBI taxonomy): Eukaryota > Metazoa > Chordata > Testudines > Trionychidae > Rafetus > Rafetus swinhoei. The sequence goes on from CM033447.1 coordinate 61,012,476, forward strand.
CACTTTCTTTCTCCTGAGTCAAAAATAATCTGTTCTCATAAATGGCCCAACGCGTCTATGATCATCGCAAACTGTCTTTTCTAGGCTGCGGACCAGATTCTCATTTACCCAAAATCCCTCTTAATGCACCACTCTGGCAGTTTAAAGGGCTTTAGATTGGGAATATATTACAGTCATTTCAAGGCTGGTTTTATACTGCCAGTGTGGTATAAAGGAACCTTATTGTAATCACAAATTAGGCTCTGTGTTTTGAATGCAATCTGTATTATTAAAATTAATAATGCATAAAAGCTGCAGGTCTCAAACATTTCATGTGTTTACTCTCACTCATATTGTGTGCTGACTTTTTCTAAAATACTGAATATTCCAACCTTGACAACAGCACAATTATACACAGGTCAGAAAGAGCTTACATTATTCTTCTATCCTTGGAAAGGCAATGGCTGGAGATAACATTCATACTTGAAGGAATTAATAATCATCTAGTGTATTATGTACGGAAGATTATGCAGAGACAAGGTAGTAATTTACCTGTGAATACCATAAAACTACAGTGAACTAAATGTGAAAGAATCTGTATTGGGGTCATTCATCCAAGACATGTTGTTTCCACTAGGTGCTAGTATGTATGTGAAGAGCATGGAGTACCCCAATGTTCTTGATGCACCTTTTAAAGGCAAATTACAATAATCTATACTAACTGATATCATTTAGATAGTCTAGAACGGCCAGGCTGCCATAAATAATATCTATCTTGACTTGTGTAATGTAATATAAACAAAGAAGTGAGTTTTGCAAGCCTTTGCATTGGATGGATGCGTATTCTATAAGTGTTACATATAGTAAAGAATAAACTTGTCAATATAATCTAGTCTTTTTTTATATGAAGCCTTTACAATATATATAAAAATTACAATTCTTAAAGGAAATGTTCAAATTTACCAAGGCACGTTCTCTCTTTCTAAGCAACTTTCAGAATAGGAACTGGGACTTGAACATAGCTAGCAAACAAGCTCCAGTTGATATTTACTTTACACAGGTTGTCCACCAAATGTCGGGCAGAACTTTTCCACCCCTGCAACTTCCCAGGACTCTTCCCCTCCTCTTAGATACCGAGACACCATCCCATATTCAAAATATCCTAAAACTGAATTCATCTTTCTTCCCTATCTCTTGGCATAATCATTGCCATCTTTCCCCCTCTCCTCATTAGAGCCAGTCCTTTTGATTCTTGCTCTTTGCTATCCAGAAATGTGCCCTTTTTCGTTATTATCCAGTGTTAAAAATGTTATCCAAATTCTGGCTTCCTGACAGTGCCAAGAGGTGAGAGGCAATGCACTCAGGCCTGCCGATGGGCATCAGGGGGTGGGGGGATTCAATACGCCCTGGTGTTCCCAGTTACCGCCACTGCTACTGTGGCAGCCAGAACCCCTGGCCCTTTAAATTGCAGCCGGAGCACCATGCATCTCTGAGCAGCTGCCTGCGGTGGGTGGGGGCATGGCATGGTGCTCCAAGCAGTTCTGAGGGCAGGTTGCCTCTAGCTCTGTCCCTTCTGCCCCAGACCCCACCCCTTCTGGGAGCACAGAGCCAACTGTCTCCCCCCCCCTTGTCCAGGGCCCAGCAAGTCTGACGGCCTCTCTGCATGTGCCATTACTAAAGTCAGCTTCCTCTTTGGTCCTTCTATGTCCCCTTTATTCTGGAATCTCTCTTTTAGGATTCCTCCAGTCACTCCCTCACTTATCCCACCAAATTAAAAACGCCTTTCCATCGCAGGACTTCCATAATATGACTCCACGTACTCACTTTTGCTCTCATGAATCCCAGCAGCCTGTTTGCTCCTTACATTCTCAATACTCATTTGCCCCTCTGTCCCATTTTGTCTTCTTTTACCTATTTTTTCTTTTTAAATTCTGGCAGGCTGCCTTTACACCTGAAGCGCCTTTTTTTTCTACCTTCAAATCTTGCATTAACATACCTCTTCTCTCACTTTATCTCCTTTCCGTTATCTCCACACATTCTCCCCCCTTCCCAAACAATTGTCCTCTGTTTCATTTTATTTGCCTTCCTTATCCAGACTGCAAGGCTTCTGGGACAGACACAATATATTTCCTGTGTTGTGATGAAGGCAGACAGGACAGCCTGCAGAGTGGTGCAATTGGGCTCCACAGTGCAGCTGACCTGGGCACTCCTCTTCCTTTCCTCACATTTCTTCTCAAAATGTTCTTGTTTCAAATGTACTCCTCTTCAAGAGTCAATGGAGTGCCGGTCTTGCCTCCAAGGGGAAAGGCATAGTGGGCTTCATACCAGTGTCAGCATGACGTGCAGTCAATGACAACAATGTAGTTCTTCACTAGGGGCTTTGTCCACTTCAGCTCCTTGCTGGAAGCATTGTAGACCATGTCAGTGATTCTGGTCTTTGTAGCATGTGTAGCCCCAAGAGAAGTTGCCAACATTCAACCACAGTTACCTTGTTTGCGGGAGATTGCCCCCACTGATTCTTTACACTTCTGAGGTAGAGCTTCCTTTGACCCCCAGTATTGTGATGTTTGTGTCAGATGGAAGGCAGAATACAAGACCTAGAACAGTTATGACCCTATTTTCCATCAGCTGAAGAGGTTACTTAAGCTCAACTAGAGACATCTGAGTCTAATCAAGGGCTGGCTGTGACCTTTACAAAGCATTCTTCTGGTGAGCGGAAGGGAGGAGAGAAGAGTATCTAACAGCAGCAGGGCTTGTAGCAAAAAGACAGACTTCTTGGTGAAAGGCTGGTCTCTTCTTGGTATGGGAGGCAGCCAAACTAATACCCTGTCTGGGGAAGGGCTGTTAATCAGATACCAGCATAACAAAGCAGCACTGTAAAGAGAAGGCAGGGAAAGATTCTCTTTTTGTGTTAGGATGTATTAGGATTTTTGGTTTGTCTTGAGAGCACTCCCTGGGCTAATCCTGAGCCCACCATGTAAATACTGAAAAGTAAAGCCCTACCGAGGAATAAAAACTTGCCAGTGTGGGACCCCCTTTGCCACAGGGGGAAATGCTGAATCCGGTGAGGTGAAGGAGGTGCCTTGCCACAATTTGTAAGGAGCCACATAAATGTATCTCACTATATAAAGGTCTGATAACAACAGCAGCCATAAAGTACATCTCCTAAAATTTTGTAAGATTTGACATCCATTAAGAACTAAGATTTGTTGTCAATACACAATGGAGACTAAATAATGAGAATTTTTGGATGTTTAGAAGTACGTGATTGAGAAAAGTAGACTTATACAGACCACAAATAATGGAAGGATAGGACAAGAGTGAGAAAGCAGGTTTGGAGGATTCATGGTTGGAATAGAGTAATCGAGATAACAAATCCATTGGCGGTGGTGGGAGGGAAGGTTGGTAAACATTTGTCTGAATATCCTTGGAGTTGGTTTGGAATAAAATGCTGAACAGAGTAAAGAATTGGTTCTTTCTTATGGAGATTAAAAAATCAGTTACATAGTAGGAAGAAGGAATAGTGGGATGAGAAAAATACCTTCCTACCTTTTCGAAGTTGTAGCCATGGTGTTAGTTAAAACTAAGTCAAAAAGTATTATTTTTCGGAAATTTTCCCCTGTATTGTATATAAGAAATAAGGCTTCTGGGAAGTATTTAATTCAAAGGAACAAACTCCTTTAAGGTGTATAACCCATAGAGTCAACACTCTTTATGAGCCAAAAACACTATCTAGGACCAGTCTTTGTCTGACATGTTGAAATAATTAAAACAACACTGACTGAATATAGCTGAGGATATGCCTATAAGTTAATGGGTCAAAGGTAGTATTCTTCAGATCATAAATAAGGGGATCAAATGGGCCTGATTTACCTCTAGTAAAGCTATTGAAATGAGTGGAATTAGAGACAAATTTTCCACTTTGAAAGACTGAGGTGAGTGCTCCCAATTCTCGGAGGTATCAAATAATTGTCAACCCACTCACCAGCCTTTTGCTATTGGAAATTTGAGTAGCTGCATGGGCATATCAGGACAAGTGACCAATGCAGACCTTAAAACACTTTAAAGTTGGTTGCCAGGGACACCTATGAAATATAGGTGGGACCTCTCTGGTCCAGCACCCTCAGGACCTAAGTGGCCCCGAGCCACGGAGTTTGCCGGACTGGGAAGGTCAATGCTCCCCTCCAACCCTGCTCCCCTCCACCAGCCCTGTTCCCCCCACCCCTGCCGGGGCCATACTCCTCACCACTGGGGGCATCAGTCCAGCTACTATCCCAGCCTCCAGCTGGGCTGGGACTCCACTTCCCACTCTGCTGGCCTGGGCAGGGCTGCACTCCTGGGTGCCAAACCCCACTGCCTCTGGCCCAGGCGGGCTGTGCTCCCTGATCCTGTTGGCCAGGGCTGCACTACCGCACACTGCCCAACTGCTTTCAGGCCAGGCAGGGCTGTGCCTGCCTGGCTGGGGCTGTACTCCCGGCCCCCACTGGCCGGTGTGTTCCCATGCACCATCCCTACTGCCTTTGTCCCAGGCAAAGGTGCGCTTTGTGCTGTGCTCCCCACCATGCTGGCCTTGCTGCTGCTAGGGCTGCGCTCCCCACTACAAGACCAGCCCCGGAACCTGGCCAGCTGGGGTTCTCTGATCCACCAATATCCATGGTCCAACAGGACCACAGATGGTGCTGGACCAGAAAGTCCTGTATTTTAGAGTTTTAACCTGTATTACCTTGAAAATTGGGTGTTTCCTCCAAGGCAGACAAAAATCCATCCCACATGATAAAAATTGACTAAAAAGTAAGAGCCTGGAGGGATGGCACCCTACAATAATGCCCTCCACAGAAAGCGTTTTGTGGGGGGCTAGTCATGCAGCACAAATAACAAATTGCAGAACAATTAAGGATGAGGAAGGGGTGAGTCTCCTAAACAAATGGTTGCTGGATATATGTGACTTGTTTGGTCACAAAGATGCCCTGGAGACTGTCACTTGATGTGGTGAAATACCACTGAGCCTACCTTCCTGCCCGTTGGGGCACCCCACCACCCTGTCCTGCTGGGACAGACCCTCTGGTCTCCTCCCGTGTTGACACAGAGTTGGGGTCATAGTCTACAGCTGGGCAATACAGGCTTGAAGATTAGCTCTGCCCTGGGACAGCTCAGTCAAAGGGACTTGCCACAGTACCCAGGAGCAGAGCCCTAATAGGACCAGAAACACCAAGTAAATCCCTAGTTTATACAGAATAAGCTCACAAAATGTTTGCCCACTTTATCAATGAAAGAGATATGCATAGCTGTCTGCCATCCCCCGGGGTGTACTGTTAAATAAAAGTGATTTTCATAAGTATAAACAGTAGGATTTAAGTGGTCATAAGAGAGAGAAAGAACAATACAGATTACAAAACAAAACAAAAGACATACGTTAAGCTTAATACACTAAGAGAATTTGTTTCAAATCATAATTTCTCACCCTAGTTCTTATTTCAGGTAAAGTCCTTCTGAAGCCAGAGATATCCTTTCTGACCTGGGTCCAGCAGTTCTCCTCCACCCCTGTTGTTACTGTCCTTTTGTTTCCAGGTATTTTCATGGATCCTCTTGGGGCGTAGTAGCAGTCTGTAAAGCCAACTAGAGGCACTTATTGTTTGCTTTCCTTGCCTTATACAGAACTTCCTCAGAGCAGGAAGTCTTTGTTCGAGTCCCCCACACCTCTGTGGAAAAATTCAAAATTCAAGATGGATTCCATCATCAGGTGACAGTTATATGTCTTTACGGGGACTCTGAGTCCCTCCTACTGTCTGGAGAAATAAGCCCACTTACAGATCATTGTCCTTACCAATGAGCCTTCCCATTTCTGAAGTATCCTTCATAGCCCTCACTTAGCATGTCTAGGTTAGTAGAATAGGTTTATACTTCATATTTCTGACTTCATATACAGGAATGATACATGCACACACATAGAATATACACATCCAGCAGGTTATAACCTTTCAAATGATACCTCACAAGTAGTATTATTCATAAAGCATTTATTTTCCATTTAAGCATATTCATAAGCATATTTGCATAAAGCATAATCAAGGCCAAATGCCAAGATCCACCTTCTCCAGGTCAAGTGGAGCCAGGTCTGCTGACAGGGGGGTAGATAAGGGAAATTCTCCCTGGGCCTGGTGATTTAAAGGGGTTTGGGACTCTGTCCACCACTGCCATAGCAGTGGGGGCACTTGGAGCCCCCAAATCTTTACATTGCCACATGATCATCACTATGGCCCTCCAGACAGTGCCGGGGGAGGGGGGGGGAGAGGGGTGCTGCAGTCTGGGCAGCATTAAGGGCCAGGTGCCCTCTGCCTTGCCTCTTCCACCTTGGGCCCCGCCCGTTCTGGGAGCATGGAGCCGAGTTCACCCATCCCCCAGGCTGTTGGCTTCCCCTGGGAGTAGCTATTGTATGAAACAATTCACCCTTTGATAAATGTATTTCTAGTCATATCAGCATCCAATGCCAACTATTCCCATGTCCACATATTTTTCTCCAGCACTGCTAACATATTACTTGGATTCTATGTTCATATAAGATGGAATTTCCTTGTCTCTCAAGGCATGTGCTGGTTCAACAGACGTTTTTGCAATTAAGTAGATGTTAAATCTCCATTCCTCTGACATTGTATATTTCCATGGTGTTCTGTTAACATATTATTATATCTCTTCATCCAGCTTTCAAAATGAGGGGCTTACGACAGCTGCTTAACTTTTCTCAATAAGAAGCTGAACAAAAAATGGAAGGCTCTGTTTTTTTGACCAAAAATGAAATTGTCTATTTTTGGTGGAGAAAATGCCAATTTACTTCACAAATGTGTTTCAAACTGGAAGGAGTGGACTAAAATGAGAGTTTTTCCCCCATCTAAAAAAAATGTGGGGTTTTTCTTGGTCAAAACTGAGACATTTTAAACAAAACATGGCTTTTATTTCTTAGGACATTTCAAATAAGATACTTAATTTGACCAGCTTTTGGGGTAAAGGTGATGGGCCTGAGACTGTGGACATAAAAAGTTAACATGTCCACCATAGCAACGTGTGAACGGTGGAGGCCAATCTGAGATAACAGTATCAGAAAGCAATACATTGCATCTGTACTTTCCTCTTGTAATAAAGGCACCAAATGTTAATGGAACAAGAAAGCTTGCAGCAGGTTTTTCTGTGTATAGAAATGGCCATTTCTTCGCTCCCCAAAGCAGTCCTCCCTCTCACCCAGCTGCAAAGACCGGAAGGTGGTGCAATAGGCATGGAGTGGTGTGTTTTTCAATGGGCAGAGTGGCAAGAGGCATTTGGGAGTGAGATTAGTGGTTTGAACAAAGCATTAATAGAGCTGTAGTTGTAAAACAACTGTGGAGATGCTCCCCAAAATCTGGTTGCTCCTCAAAAGCTGCCAAACAAACCTAAAGAGTGTGCCCATCTATATACATGTGTACATGTGCCAGTGTGATCCATCTGCATTCTTTCATGTGCCAGTTGCTTTTGTGAGGGTGGATTAAAAAAATAAATCCCTCTTCTTTTTCCATGGTTCTAATTTTTATGCTATCAGCTTTTATCAGTGATTCTTTGAAACAATATGTCCGCTAGGCCAGTGGTCACCAACCTGTAGATCGGGATCTACCAGTAGATCTTGGACAGGTGATCCTGACTGGTTTGGCCAGGAAGCTATCAAGCGCGGGCACTTCAGTTGCCCCTCCCCACCGTCATGCTGCTCCTGCCCTTTGCCTTGGAGCTGCCTCTCTGGGAGCCTCCTGCTTGCTGTGTAGGGTGTGGGAGGGAAAAAGGGAGGGGGGGCGTCTCTCCACCCCCACTTCCACACAGAGAGAAGGGGCTGGAAGGAGCTTGGCAGTGCAAATCTGTCACTCTCACACACTGTGTGTGTCTCTGTCATTCGCACACACACAAACTGTCCTTCACTCTCATCTCCAAACCCAACACGTACGTGGGGGTTGTTGTTATTTCTTTTACTGCTTGCAAAGTGGGTTATTTTTTGGCTTTTGACTGGTCTGTGCATTTCATCATTTTCATTTCTCTCTTACATTTAAATTTAATTCTTTGAATAGTGAGTTCTAAAATGCTGAACCTGTCATGGCTGGAATCATTATCCCTGTGGGAATTGCTGGTCCTGGATGTGGCTGGCATGGCCCTGCAGCCCCTGAGAAAGGCAGAACAGGGGGTCTTCACATGCTGTCCTCGCCTGCAGACACCACTCCTGCAGCTCCCATTGATCGATAATGGGGAACCAGTAGAAGCTGTGGGCTCAGTGCCTGTAGATGAGGGGCAGCACATGGCATCATGGAGCCATTGCTGTACATGCCAGCTGGTTTCAGGAGTGGTGCAGGACCAGGGCAGGAGTAATCCTGCCTTAACTCAACTGCTCCACCACCCGGAAGCCATCTCAGTTAAATGGTGCCCAGCTAGAGCCTTTTTCCTGAACCTCTGTCCAAGCCCTGAACCCCCTCCTGCACCCAACCACCTGTCCCAGATGTGAGTCCCCCTGCACTCAAACTACTTCCCAGAGCTTGCACCCTGAAATCCCTGCTGGACCCCAATCGCCCAACCTGGGCTAAGTCCAGAGCTCCTCCCATTCTCTGAACCCCTTGGCCCAAGACCAGAGCCTGCACCCCAACCTGTTTGTTAACGCAGCCTTGTGAAAGTGAATGAGGGTGCAGGAGGAAGGGGTGAGGCCTTGGAGAAGGGGTGGAGCAGAGGCGGGGCCTCAGAAAAGAGGCAAGTAGGAAGCAGCGCAAAGGTATTTGGGTTTGCACTTAAATTGAAAAAGTGATCTTGTGGTTAAAAAGGCTGGAGACCACTAGGCCAAGCCAGTAATTCTGAGGCAATTAATTCGTTTTCTAAAACATTTAACCTCAGTGTATATGAGGGGAACCTCCAGCCACATTTACCTTTATGTACATCTTGGTTTTGAACACTCTCTAATGAATGCCATTGGAATTACTTCATGAATGCCTAGTAATTCAGCCACGTATCAGCTTATCCTGCTGTGTGTGTTTTGCTTCTCAGAGAGTTAGAATAGCTATGATTACTCAGATTGTGGTTGCTAAGTTAGCGGCACACGTACTGCTTTTCTAGTGGAGTTCCACCGATCCCTGACAGCATCCGCTATAATAGCTTCTTGAGAGGGCTGAGTACAGAAAACTGATTAACAGAGGAGAAAGTAGCACAACATGAATGTAACATTAACAATTTTAAGCCCAGTTCTACAACCTTGACTCATGTGAGTAAGGACTACTGGATTTAGTTCCCTTTTACCATATAAAGTATAAGGTGCTGATCCAGCAAAACATTGAAGCAAGTGCTTACCTTTCAGATTGCAAGTAACCCCACTGCTGTTAACGGAAATGCTCATGTGTTAAACTAAGCTTGTGCTGAAATGCCTGTCTGGAACAGGACCTTATTGATCAGAATACCCTAGGGAGCCACTGTGCAGATTTTGATCACTTGCATTTCCTCTTATTTCTTTTTGGGCTCATTCTATTTCCCACCTTCATTTAACACCATCACTAGCTAGTGAAATCAGCAGCAAATGGGTAACAAATCAGCATAACAGAGCGCTGAGCGCAGGCAGTTTAACACAATTTCACAATAAATGGATACTGCCGTTCATACCGGTCACTCATGAAATATTATGAGAGGAGAAATATGGCACTTAATCCATTCTTAGTAATAAAAAAAATGCTGAAGTGATTAATGATATGTATAGCACACATAATTTTGGTCTCCTGCAGTCCTCAAGCTACAAATGCCACAACTCTGTGTCTGATATTCCATACCAGAGGCAAAATGGATTATTATTATTTTTTTGGTCTGGTTATTGCTGTGTAGTCTGCCTATTTATGCAACACATTTGTCACAATAGTTAAACCCCCAGTGGGTGTCTCTCTTAGGTAGATTCACCTTGAAGGAATAATGTTTTTTGTTTTAATGGCCTGGCAGCCAATGTTGCTCTGCTTAATGAAAAACTCGTTCCTCTGCGTAGGTGCAATCAACATTATAGTTGCTGATTGAGTTAGACAATTAAGAGGTTAACTTGCAGGCCACTGAACTCAGGGATCTTTTTTTCTGTGTGATTTTAACTATGGGCCACAAATATCAAGTCTCTTCTTGTTTATTCCCATTGATTTTCACTTTGTTTATAGCACCAATACTGTTGTATACAAATATTTCCTTGCCATTATCTTTTAGAGGCTTCCCACTCTTCAGTGCAGATTTTCTGCAAGGCAGTTGTTTATAATCAGCTTTTCCTACTCATTCTCCATTTCTAAAATCCAACGTTTTACTGACTCAGAAATACTGGTAAGATGATCCTCCGAAATGAATGGCAGTTTTCTATTCAGGTTCTTGTACTAGCTTGTTCCAATGTGAGTGTTAGCTTTCACGTATTTACTGTATTTCTATTATATCAGAGTAGGCTGTGATGCTTTCATCTTAAGTCCTTTACAAATACTAAGACTCAGAACACTCCTGGAAGGTACGTAGGTAATTAGTTGAGATGTTTGAAAGAAATAGGAAAAAATACCTTCAGAAACCTTTCAAAACCATTAGAATAACTAGATTCATTTTTCACAGGGAGGAAAACCCAGGCACAAAAAGACTAAGCTCTTCAATTTCCAGTGGATTCCCATTTTGGGTACCTGTTTTTTCAGACACTGAGCCAAAGTTTTGAAAATACTAAGACACACTCATCTCCAGCTGACATCAACAGGACGTTTATCACCTTGAATTAACAAGGGTGTTGTGAGCAAGACATGAGAAGTCATTCTTCCACTCTACTCTGCACTGATTAGGCCTCAATTGAAGTATTGTATTCAGTTCTGGGCACCACATTTCAAGAAAGATGTGGAGAAATTGGAGGAAGTCCAGAGAAGAGCAACGAAAATGATTAAAGGTCTAGAAAGCATGACCTATGAGTGAAGACTGAAAGAACTGGACTTGTTTAGTTTAAAACAAGAAAAGACTGAAGGGGACATGATAGCGGTTTTCAAGTATCTAAAAAGTGTTATAAGGAGGAGAGAGAAAATTTGTTCTCCTTTGCCACTGAGGTTAGGACAAGAAGCAATGGGCTTAAATTGTAGCAAGGGAGGTTTAGACTGGACATCAGGAAAAAACTTCCTGCCTGTCAGGGTGGTTAAACTCTGGAATAAGTTGCCTATGGGGGTTGTGGAATCTCCATCTCTGGAGATATTAAAGAGCAGGTTAGCAAAGTTTTCCAGTTCACAGAGTTCCGAATAACAAAGCTTTACTATATCTGCAGGTTCAGAAAATAACTTAGCAGTCCTAAATCTCAATCCCCTGTCTCCTACTATGCAAAAACTTCTGCACTACTAAAGTGGTTGCCACCAAAAGTTTTCAGTTATTCCCTGTTCTAAATATAGAAACCAGTATAAGATATTTTGTATACAATTTATTTTTCTTCATTAGAAATTACCTTTCCCCTCCACAGCAATCACCTTGGCTGCGTCTAGACTGGCAAGTTTTTCCGCAAAAGCAGCCGCTTTTGCAGAAAAACTTGCCAGCTGTCTACATTGGCCGCTTGAATTTGCGCAAGAGCACTGACTTTGTAATGTACAAAATCAGTGCTTCTTGCGCAAATACAATGACGCTCCCGTTCGGGCAAAAGCCCTCTTGCGCAAATGTATTTGCAAGGGCCAGTGTAGACAGCTAAAAAGTTTTTGTGCAAAAAAGCCCCGATGGTGAAAACGGCGATCAGGACTTTCTTGCGCAAAACGACGCCTAGATTGGCACGGACGCTTTTCCGCAAAAAGTGCTTTTGCGCAAAAGCGTCTGTGCCAATCTAGACTCTCTTTTCCGCAAATGCTTTTAACGGAAAAACTTTTCCATTAAAAGCATTTGCGGAAAATCATGCCAGTCTAGACGTAGCCCTTTACTTTATACATTAAACATGTTCATTAAATTTCAGTCTTAAAACTACATTTTAATATTAATTGAAAGAAGAAACTAATCAAGAGATATTTGGCCAAATCCTCAGGAATGTACATTAACCATTTGTATATCCAGACACGACAAAATTGTAAACAAAGGTCTGGCAGATTTGGCAGCAGCTGAGAATGAATTCATATTCATTTGCTCCAATAATGATCAATGTGTAGTTGTTACAAATATGCAAAAAGATTATGATTGGTGCATATTAGATATTGCAAAAATAGTTATAGTAATTGTGGCAAACAATTTACAGCCTTTTCAGAATTTCATTTCTTTCTCACTGCATTCCTTCAATGACTTTTTGCCCAAATAGAATCTAAGTTCTTTATTTTCAAGCCTCCCTCCCAGGTGGCGGACTAGTGCCTATAACTCTTAGTTTGAGAAGAAACTTTATTTGATATTTCTAAAATTTTCACAGCAGTGTTCTGGAAAAAAAATGTTTTACAACAGGGATTTAGAGAATTTTAAATTCTAAGTACTGGTTCTTTATACCAGTGATGGATAAGTGAGATCGGAATCAGATCCCACAGTATACTGTGGGCCTAATCCTGTGTTGATTTAAAAAGATACAGCTGTTTATTTTGGTGGAGTTTCAATAAAATGAGGCCCTGGCCCAGTGCCTCCTAATGGTTTCATCTTAACATTAATATAATTTACCATTGATATCCAACCTTAAATAGACATTTGCCTTTTAAGATATTCATTTGCAGGGTTGTAAAGCAAGAGGGAAAAAGCGTAGGGAGGGGGACAGAAAGAACCCATAAGGGAGAAAAAGAAGATTTTTTAGTTCATTGAGATTCATAGAGATTGATTAGGAGAAATCTGCTTTGGAAAAACCTGTGTTGGAAGTTCCCAATACTTATTAAAGTGAATTGTTTCCAAATATTATGGAATTGCTCAAGACCCTATTAAAGACAATAATAAAAATGCTATTCATTTCATGCTTGCATTAATCACAGATAGTACCTTTGGTTTCTAGTATCTCCTATCCAATATTATGTTAATGCCTACTGTATATCTATCTATCTATCTATCTATCTACAATTTTTCTTTCAGATAATATAGTAATCTTAAATTAGTGTTGTGGCAGTCATGGGGCTGGCTTTCTTGAAGCAGTTCTAATTTCTTTTAGGGGAGTCTCACAAATCAAGGTCCAATTGGAAGAAAAGATTTCCCACCAACACACACACACACACACACACACACACACACACACACACACACACACACACATACTTTCTTGCCAGATTTTGCTGAATCTTAAGTAAAAACTAATTAGCCTATAAATAATCCTGTTTTTCTATATTCAGAAATCAAACATGAGTCATTATGAAACAGAAATTAGTATGTTGAAAACATGTGCTCCCCCAAAACAGGCACATGTTCCAGATTTTATGGAAGAATATGCCAACTAGGGACATGAATCATTCCCTCTACCTGCTTTACTTTCAGGGATGGCCCTAGACTAGCTGCCAGCAACGGGCGCCCTAGGCAAACCATGCAATCGGTGCCTTCACCTCCAAACCCGTCAATGATATTGTGCCCCATTTAACTTGGCGCCCTAGGCAACTGCCTAGTTCGCCTAATTGGACGGGCTGCCCCTGTTTACATTGCCTGGGAAAGCTGTGCTAGAGCATGATGCAAAAGCAGCCTTCGCTTTTTAAGGGGAAAGTGCAAAATATTATTTACTCAAAATGTAAACAATTCCTGTTCAGCATTATCATCTGCAATAAATAGGACTACCCTGGAGATTTGTGGTGAAGGGGAAAATAAAGCAAGGTGATTCTTTGGCATTCACTCCTACCAGAGTTGATTTATTTTATTTAAAAAGAGTGAGTATCAAGAGAGACAGACTGTTAAATCTCCCACAGCTTCCTGCTGCAGAAATAGAGCTTGAGCCCAACAAGCTGTAGTGTTTTGTTGGCATTGGATCACATTTTCAAGACTGCCTCCATAAAGGGCTAGAAACTTATAAATGAAAGTCAGTAGTTGGCTCTCCTGACAACGGGCTGGCATTCCTCCCCTCCAGCTCATCTGGGCTATGTTTACACAGCAGTGTTATTCCAAAATAACAGTCCGCTTCTACATACAAGCAATTATTTCGACATGATGATGAAATAATGTCAAGCTGAAGGACTGCTTACTCTGATTCCTGTAACCCTCATTGTACGAGGAGTAAGGGAAGTCGGAGGAAGAGTGCTCTTTCTCGAAATAACTGCTGTGTAGCCAGTGCCAAATTAGCGTAGCTCAAGTTGCATAGCTTATTTTGAGTTTAGCCCTGCTGTATAGGCATGCCCTTGTAGTTTAAATCTATCTTCCTCACTCTCAGCAAACTCCCTTTCCAACATCATTCCACCACCTGCTCCGTTCTTCTCTCCCTTTTGGGATGGGCAAATATCAGGTGAGGTAGTCTCGCTGCTAATTTGCTGGCTGTCTCTTTCCTTGCTTTAACTTGACCCCAGACCACACATCGTATCACAGAGTTCCAAACCAGGATCATTTATATTATTTGGCACACTGTAGTGAGGTGGGTTGGCTACCCTCTGACCCAGAAGGGAAATGCCACTTCCACATACCCCAGTGAGTGGGACCAGATCAGTTTTACCCTCCCCCAGAAGTAGAGGGGCAGATATGGAAATATAAAGGCTGTATAAGAACATAAGGACAGCCATACTGGGTTAGACCAAAGGTCCACCCAGCCCAGTATCTTCTCTCCTGACAGTGGCCATTGCCAGATGCCCCAGAAGGAGTGAACACAACAGGTAATCCTCATGTGATCCCTCTCCTGTCACCCATTTCCAGACAAACAGAGGCTAGGGACACCATTCCTATCCATCCTGGCCAATAGCTATTGATAGACCTAACCTCTATGAATTTACCTAGCTCTTTTTTGAACCTTGTTAAAGTCATAGTCTTTACAACATCCTCTAGCAAGGAGTTCCACAGGTTGACTGTGCTGCGTGACGAAAAACTTCCTTTTGTTTGTTTTAAACTTGCTACCTATTCATTTCATTTGGTGATCTAAATTCTTATGTTATGGAAACTAGTAAATAACTTTTCCTTATTCACTTTTTCCATATCTGTCATGATTTTACAGACCTCTATCATATCCCCCCCTTAGACTCCTCTTTTCTAAGCTCATTTGAGCCCCAGCCACTAGAGGAGGTAGATGTTCCTCCTGGTTCCTTAGATTGAGAGACTGAAGTGATCCCAGAGATAGAGGATTGGTCTGGACTACAAGCCCCCTGCCTGACACCGACCTAGGGGAAGTCAGTGACTGGCTAGGGTTACCAGAACTCCTGACAGACATGGACCTCGAGAAGCTGCCTGTGGAGAGAGACTCCTGAGACTGCAGGTACACCTGAAGGAGGAGTATACCGTGGCCAGGGATACTGGAATGAGTCAGTGCATTGCAGTGCAGACTCCCCCACAACCTTGGCAGAAGACAAGGCTGCTGTCATTAGGCCCCTGGGCCAGACTGCTATGGAATGGATGGGCCTACACCCCCGCTGCCACGTGTCTTTTGTGGGTGGCAGCCTCCCCCTCCACCTAGCAATAGCTGAGCTATTCACTAGTTGGTTGAGGCTTTGCCTGCTCCCTGGCTGAGTCATTGACTCTGGGATTGACCCATTCCAAACCAGAGCTTGGGCTAGTGACTGCTTGGAGTGAGGCGGCTTGGTGCCCTCTGACGCAGAGCGGAAGGGAGACCCTGCACCAATCGACTATAGATACAAATAAAATAGAAGTCTGATTAATGTCAAGTTAGCAGCGAATGACTCTCTATGATCCAAGACCTGGCTCCCAGATGTTCTTGGCCTCTCAATTCAAAAGGGACACACATTACTGGATTTGCAACAACGGAAGAGGAAATGGAGACAGAGGAGTCACAAGATAGGAGGAAGTTGTATGAGAACAGGAATAAAACTCAGGGATTTCTGGCTCACCGGGCCTATCTTCAATTAGTATAAATCTGTGTAGCTCCATTCACTTCAATCGGCAGCATGGACTACCACAATTTATCTTGATGGAGGGTCCATTCCATAGTCCAGCACCGAGACCGCACACTTCACCTCTGAAATACCACTTCCTGACTAGTATTTGGAGGGCGAGAGAGATGAAAACATAACTTCCTGTAAATATAAATTAAAATGGATATTTTTAAAAACAACAACTGCAGGCATAATGCTGCATTTCCGCTGATGCTTTCTGCTGTGGTGAATAAACTAGGGCCCAGGGAAAATCAGGTTGCACTAAAAATCATGAAAGTCATCGAGATAGATAACTCTTATGGTGCAAGTGTATGAGTCAAATGTCTACGTGCCTTTAAAATAAACCTAGAATAGTAGCATTATGGAAGCCTGCTTGAACTTTTGACTGCACATCCAGTTTTATGTCAGTTTTCTCATGAGCGGCATCTCTTTATCTTTTGATTGTCAATGGTTGCCTGTTAGAGGCTCTTTATCATTGTGCTAGCAGTAAAACAAGGTTTGCTGAGTACTGTATACACAAGACACATAAATACAGAATATCCTCAGCTTCATAAATCAGAAAATATTTGGTTAGAGGCAGCTTCATTTGATTTCTTCTAAGCAATACAATTTGCTGAAGTAAAGCTATTATCCTGGCACTTTAAAATAGCCTGAACTGTTTACCATCAGATTTAATGTATAGTTAATTAGAAAATAATTGTCTCCTAGCACAAATGTCAGCTCAAAACACGAGCTAAATTATTTCCAGGCAAATAAGATATGTTAGAATACTATACAGAGCTAAGAAAACAAACTCAGCCAAGCATATGGATGTTGACAGGGGTGCAGGGAGAGAGCATATGGTTATATCAGTAAAGGAGATGTGTCAAATCTAGTCAATTTTGATTATAAACGAAAATGTTGCTCCAATCTGGAAACATGTTGTGTATTTGGTGGCATATATTCATGTTGGCCCCTCTCTGTGGGCATTAATAACGATAGGTAAGAAGTCTCAGAGGGCTATCCCTGTTAGTCAGTATCTGCAAAGCCAATGAGAAGTCCTGTGGCCCCTTAAAAACGAATAGATTTATTTGGGCATAAGCTTTTGTGGGTTAAAAACCACTTTGTCAGATGTAAGGAGACAGGTAATGATAGTCTTTGAGCATACAGATGAGCTTTTGTCTTCTCCTTAGAAAACATAGGAGCCAGATGTCTGATGCTGTACATGGGCACAGCTCAATTAAATCCATATACACATTGCAGGAAACTGACTATTCAAATCCAGTTTCCACTGAGTTGTGTAGCTGCCCCCTGGTCAGCACTGGTTGAGTCTGTGACTCACTCCTTGCCTAGTTCAACAGCCCTAGCTTACTGTGAGCACAAGTGCAGACATTTGAAAACCTCAATATATGTGAGGGATATTCACAGATGCTGTTAATTTTGAATGAGATTTGCCACTTGTTCCTAACTCCTATGTACCATTTTAGTATTTACCCTTTTCTATATAAACAAGCTAGCGGACTTACCTAGTGTTGCCTGGGTCCTTCAAGATAGGGGGCTGGTGGTGTGAGGAGTGCAGAAGCCAGGGCAGGGCCTTGGGGATATTTGTGGGGGAGCGCAGGAGGCCGGGGGGCAGAGTGGTGTGAGAGTGAAGGGTTGGAGGGAGAAGGGACTCAAGGTATGGGGTCCCATCTGGCACAGGCCTTTTCACCACTCCTAACCCTTCTCCTTGGCCACCAAGGGCCCATGTTTGCCCCCATTCCCCTCTCCCTCAGCCACTACGAGCCCCTTTTCTCCCTCTTACCCCCAGTGCTGCAACCAAGGGCCTGGAAGGGGGACAGGCTTTGGAGCAGGGGGTGCTACCTACCAGTCTTCTGGCAGGCAAGATGCTGGAGCCCCAACCATGCTGGTCACTCCCTTGGTAGTACAGCTGCCCCCAGTGGACATTGTGTAGGCTAACTCTCCCCTGTGGGCTCATTGCCCCCAGTGGCCACTCTCACATTGTGTCCCTCCAAACAGCAGCTCCCTTACCTTGAATGTTATGGAAAACAGTCCTTTTCCCAGCACTTATTTTCTTGGCACATCCAAACCCTGGCCTATCTTAGAGTTAGGAAAAGAGAAAGCTGCACACCAAATTAGGTGGCCCTAGCTCTTACCATTTAGGAGGAGATCTTGAACAAGCGGACTCACAGACAGACACTCTAAAATCTTTTGTGAAAATCCCACATCATTTGGGGGCCTGTGTTTTCTAAGGTATTATTGGAAAACGTATTCCAAATTAACTTCATTAGTGAGTAAAACAGAGTTGCTAATATATTAAACATTAGTTGGGGAGCGTCTACACTGCACCATTATTTCAAGATAACTAGCAGTATATCGAAATAACAATGTGAGCATCTACACAGCCATTCTGTTATTTTGAAATAATTTCAGAATAACTGACGGCTTTTTCCGAAATCTGTAAACCTCATTCTACAAGGAATAACGCCTATTCCAAAATAGCTATTTCAAAATAAGGCATATGTAGTCTCTCCACTGCTGCTATTTCAAAATAGCCCCTCACCAGGGCCATTGTAAGTTATTCCTCCCCACTAGTATCATTTTAAGTTATTTTTCCCCTGGGCAGAGTAGGTCTTAGGGGTGGGTGAGCTGGGCGGTTGCCCGGGGCCGCCATTTTCAAGGGGCCACCAACAGAGTCTATCTTAGGGGCAGCAGGCCTCGAGCGCATTTCAGCCCGACCTCCCAAATCCTCCCCCCCCTCCAGGTTTTCCTGGTTACTTTCCTGGACTCATTTTTTTTTTTTTTTTGCTTGATAAATTTTTGTCTGGTATTTTTTTTAAAACCATCTGGCAACCCTACGGGCAATCCAGGCAGTCTCCCAGGGCAGCCAATTGGTTAGGACCGACCCTGCTCCTGGGGCTCTAAATTGAGATTAGGGGAGCCTGCCTTGGAGTAATTTTGAGGCTTCCCTGCAGTGTCAATGTGCTATTTTGAAATAAGCTATTTCAGAATAACTATTCCGGAATAGCTTATTTCAAAATAGCCATGCAGTGTAGACGTACCCTTTGATGTCTAAAATTAAATTGCCTAAAATAAACAAACTTCTCTTTTCTGCTCATTCCCATCGTATGAGACAATTACTTACCTTTTAGTAACAAAGCTCTTAAAAATGTTTGATCCCTCTTTGTATTCCACCAGGGGTTCATATGCGTTCCATGTGCTCAGGGTCACAAGTTTTGAAAGCAGTGTCCATTGGCCTGTGCATATGCACCTGACCAAGGACAAGGGATGGAATGGATGGGCCGCCTCCTTATGTCCTTCTCTACTGCCAATCTAATCATGATCTGAAGCAGAGGAAAAGAAGGATGGGTAGTGGAATACAGATAAAGACAATACATCTCAAGGAACCTCCAGTTGCTATAAGGTAAGCAACTCTGTTTTCTTCAAGTGCTCGTCCTTATGTGTGTTCTACCGTGGGTGACTGACATGAAGTAATGAAGTAGGAAAAGGGTGTGAGGATGCAGATGGTGGGGCTATTTGAAGGACCAATGCCCCACGGGAACCATCAGCAGAAGTGTCCTATAGTAAGGAGTTATGTCACAAATATGTGGCTGGAACTCCATATAGCTTCTTCATAAATGACAAGGTAAGGTACTTCTTGAAGCATTGTCATTGGCATTCCTTGTGCTCTTGTAGAATGAACCTTAACTCCATGAGGGGGAGGAAGATGTGACAGCAGACAGAGCAAGATAAAGTTACGGATGCATTTAGAGAACCTCAGCAGGTATATCTTGACCTCAGACTCTTTCTGTAATTCACTGATTTACTTTGTCCTTTGCAGGTAAAAGGAAAAGGCTTTCTGTATATCAAGGGAATGATGTCTCCTCTTTTCTATGGATAACTGAAAAACAAAACCGACAACAACAGTAAGAGGATTGGCTGGTTTAGGTGAAATTTTAAAACTTTACGGGTGAATTGAGGATGTCGGCACACAGACGTCATCTTTATGGAGTATGGCATAAAGTGAATCCATTGTCAGTTCTTCAACCTCATCTAACCTACCAGCAGTGATAACTACAAAGAATGCAACTTTCATAGACAGAGACATGGAATATGTAGCCAATGGTTGAGAGGTTGTGTGAGATTAATCTGTGAGATCACTGATGGCTTGCAATCTGCCCTTGTGGGAGATTTCTCCACCACTGTACAATGCAGAATTTGCACAAAAATTAAAGTTCTGTGCAGAATTTCCATTTTCCCTCCACAAAATGGGCTGACTGGCACTAGGGGCTGCTGGACCCAGCCACGCCCAGCTCGGGAAACAGACACCATTGGGGCGAAGAAAGTGGCATTGTCAGGTTCCAGGCAACTACAGTTCCCACCGTGAAAAAGGAGACAGCATGCAGGAAAATCTACACAAGCCCAAGACACAGGAAGAGGTTTTTTCTCCTTCTAGATCCCTGGGTGCTGGGAAATTGGGGGGGCGGGGGGGGGGGGGCAGGGTGCCCATGACAGAGAGCACTGAAATTGTCTTTTGCTCATTGAAACTGAAGTCTAGTCATCTTCAAAGGGGAGACCAGCTGAGTCTCTGCGACTGTACCCCTTCCAGGATTAGGTATTAACTATTGTATGCCATGTTCTCTGGCTAAATATAGAAATCCAGTCATTACTGTTTAGCTATATTTAGATAAATTCAGTAATTACACACATTCCTGAACTATTCTTTATCTATTGCCTATCATATTGGAATGAAGAATAGCAGCACTTGCTAAAATTAAACCAAGCTGTGATAAAATATTCAACTAAAATAACAAACGTTAATGCTATCCTCAATCTTGCCAGATCTCTGTATATATGTAAAGTGAGCTATCTTTCTGTTGTGGAAGGCAGTGCCAAATAATTTGCATGTTAACCTACTGCTCTACCTAGAACATTCTTCCTGTTCACTCTTAAGAAACAAACTATCAAGCTTTCTCTATGAGCATTTGAATCCACACCCCTGGGGTGTAATTGTACAATTGGGATCAAGTTTCATACCTTGCCCTAATTTTATTAATTTACAATTTTTTTATGAATTAAATAGTCTAATCTGCTTAGCTGCAGATTTTCTTA
The DNA here is from genome assembly GCA_019425775.1 of Rafetus swinhoei. Lineage (NCBI taxonomy): Eukaryota > Metazoa > Chordata > Testudines > Trionychidae > Rafetus > Rafetus swinhoei. Next base: position 61,033,514 of record CM033447.1, read on the forward strand.
GCTTGTCCAAGATGCGCTTTAATAGTATGACCTTCATCCTTTTTGATATCACCTGGTTTTAGTATAATCTACAAATTTCATTACCTTAATCACTTTACCTTATAGTCTCTCTCCTAAATCATTATGTAAAACAAACAATCCATGTTAATACTGCTGCTTGTGGGATTCCAGTAATTTCCTTTCTCTATCCTAAAATGCTTCCACTCAAAAGTGACTTCTTTTTTACCACACAAGCTTATTTGTTTGTTATCCTTGTAGCTCATGTAGCACAACTCTGAACCATTCTTTGGTGGCAACTTTGTGGTCTTGTCCTCTGCTGGGGTGAACTGGCACACGCCCATCAGTCATGTTTTCCTGACGGCTTGCTAGCGCCAGATTTTGAGATCAAACCCCCGCTTCTCTTTCTGCAGTGTCATTCTGTTCAGTAATGTGGTGGAAGTAGAGGACTAAAAAACCTGGTAAGATTTGTGGATAAGCTCTCATTCCAAGACACTCAGAAATGGTGATTAGGACCATATGAGTAGACAAACCGTTAGTGGTGTGGGAGAACGTACTGCATAGTCAATGCTGCAAAGTAATAGCACACAGATCAAAATAAAACAGAAGCACCAGCTTAATACTCAAAGAAACTTGATACATTTAATTTCTTACCCTAACAGATGTTCTAATAATATTTTCTTACAAGCTGGGAAGCTTCCCAACTTGGGTCTGACTCTTCTCCCCATTCAGTCTTTGATGTTTCCAGCAGTCATCTTGGCTGTTAAGTAGAGATCTCCTGGCATCTGGCAGCCACCCTGTTGCCAAAGGCAGAAATCCTTTGTGTTCAGTTTAAGGTTTTTTTTAATACTTCCAGTGTGAAAGTATAGCATCCAAAATAGGTTCCAGCATCAGGTGACCTGGCCACATGTCTTGGCTGGGCCAATCATAGTTCAGACTTACAGGAAGAACAAGACAACCCACAAAAAAAAAATAAAGATGGTATCATGAGCTTTCATGGGCACAAACCCACTTCTTCAGATGAAGAGTGGCGCTCACTTAAAAAAAACTTAAAAAACAACAAGTGGTCCTATAGCACCTTAGGGCACATCTACAGAGCAGGACAAAATCGAGTTAAGCTACACAACTTCAGCTATGTCTATTGCGTAGCTGAAGTCGAAATAGCTTAATTCAGCTAATGGCACTGACTACACAGCAGGAAGCGAAGGAGGAACACTCTTCCTTCAACTTCTCTTAGTTCTCTTGAAATGAGGGGTTGCAGAAGTTGGAGTAAGAAGCCCGTTATTTTGAAATTATTTGGAAATATCAGGCTTGCTGTGTATATGTGCACTCTGTTATTTCAAAATAAAGTGAGTTATTTCAAAATAATGCTGCTGTGTAAATATGCCCTTACAGACTACAGGGCCGGATTAAGGGGGGGGGGGCTAGCTGGGCAGCTGCCCGGGGAGCCAACCTATGAGGGGTGCCTGATTGCAGCTGTAAGGTGCACAGCGCACCAGGGGGGTGGGGCCGTGCATGCACCGTGCGCCCGGGGGTAGAGCCACGCATGCGTCACGCACCCGCTGCCCAGGGCGCAGGAATGGCTGGAGCCAGCCCTGACAGACTAACATGGCTACCCCTCTGAGACCTTTAAGAATATTCACAGATCATTTTCCTGAGTACTGGGCCATTTAGTTACTTTAAGTGCTACTAATGGCCATTACTGAGCATGTCTTAATTAGTATTTCTGACTTCAAATACAGAAATGATACATGCTCACAAATAAAATACACATTTAGCAGATACTAACTTTTCTAATGATATGTTAGAAGATGTATTTTGCATAAAACAATTTCCAGTTACACAATCAAATTCATAAGTCTGCTTCCATAAATAATATGGGTTGCAACATCACAATATAGCCTGGGACTTTACTATATTTTAAGTGAAACTCTCTTGCCTTTATGGGAGTCTACAGAGGCATGATACCAGGAAAAGACGGGGAAGGGGGGAGGTGTTAAACACTGAGCACACACACACAAACACAAAACCAACTTGATCCATAATGCTCGAGAGCTGGTCTTGTGGGAGGCAAAATTCTTCCATTCCCATTGAAATAACTGAGGATGAAGCATAAGGGGAGATTCAGACTTTTCTTCTGATTTGCCTTCTTCAATAGGACATGATATGGCCCATAGTAACACCTGTTCAGACTGTTGCATATTAGATAAAAAATAATTCCCTTATATCCTACTTTTTAAATTATAGCACAGCCATGCAATTGTGTGCAATGATTCTTTAATTATGATACGTAGTATTTACCCTTCCATTTGCCATATAAAAAAGAGCCCATATATAACACTTGTGCCCTGAAACTCAAGGTGTTGAGAAATATTCATCAACATTTCTCATTTGGGGAATCCAGACTCATTCTCCTTAATTGAATCATGCCTCTCTCGCAGTCCCCCATTCTCTGTCTGATTCCTGTTTCTGCGGTATGTTACACTGCAGAAATCAAAATTTACTGGTCTATAGATACTAAAGTTTTCCTTTATACCATTAAATGTGTTATATCAGCTTTCTCCCAGTTTATCTTTGTATTACATTTTGTCCATCAAAAAATAATAGTAGACGATATGGCCTGACACAATAGCTTGTGGCTCCACTGTATGAAATATGATCTCTTGATGGGCAATTAATCCACTTCATGCTGTCTGTCAACATGTTAAAGGATTCCTTATCTCTGACCACTTCCTTCATAATTTTAACTGGCAATCTGCCTGCCTTCTAATATTCTAGTTCTTTAATTATTTGTTCTTCCATAAGCCTGATTTGCTTCTTCCCCTCTTGGGAGACTTGTGTTTCTTTCTGGCATTGGCTGCCCATCCTTATTTGGGAATACTTGGGAAATAATTTAGTTTTTAAATTACCTTAACTTCCTCTTCAGACATGCAATATTTTCAGTTTCTACTAATTCCCGTTGTTCCCTTCTACTCTCTCTGCTTTACATTCTGTTTTTTGCACACAAAACTTCATTTCATAACCTTTAGGGTATGTCTACACTGCACACTTATTTAAAAATAAGCAATTCCAGAAGAAATACTTCAAAATAGCTTATTTCGAAACAGCACATCTACACTACAGTGAAGCCTCAAAGTTAGTCCAAAGCAGGCTTCCCTAATGTGGATGTGCTAACTTGAATTAGAGTCCCAGGAGGCACTGGGGAGTAATTACTTTGAATGGCCCTGAGGGGGAGCTATTTTGAAATAGCAGCAGCGAAACGTGCACGCTATTACTATTCCAAAATAGCTATTTCGGAACAGGTGTTATTCCTCGTGGAATGTGATTTACAGAAATCAGAATAAGCCATCCATTATTTCAAATGTATTTCAAAATAATGGAATTGCTGTGTAGATGCTTGCATTGCTATTTTGGAATAACGGCCGTTATTCCGAAATAATGCACCCTTATCGTTTTCCCGCTGTACCATATCGCTTACCCACATTACCCCCTTCTGTTGTGCTGTACTGATCAATAGATGTCTTGACTAACCTTTCCATTTCAAACAAAAAGTTCTTGCATCTGTCTCAGGTTTCAGCAGCATAAATTTATTACCAATCTCCCTCACTTGGCGCTCTGCCTCCAACTTTCGCTGTTTGCTATTAGCCTTAATTTGCTAAATTAACTGGATTACTGTTCCTGTTACTTAGGATACCTGGGGACATTTAATGAAGGCTGATTCTGCTCAGCTTTTCAAGACCAAGTTAAAGATCCCATGACATTTTTAAAAGATAATGAGATAACCCCAGTGGCCAGACATTCTCCTCTTTCAGTAAAAGAGGTTTTGTGGGCGGTGCTCACAGGTATTTAATGGGTCTCTGTTCAAATCTGAAATATATTTGTCCTCTATTTTCTATCTGCAGTTCTAAAACTCAAAGTATTGTTTGAAAGCAACTCCTTGAGAATATTGTTTCCATTGTACCACTCATGCTATTGTGTGTTTTAGCTTTTTATTTTAATCTTATTTGTAGCTTTTTATTATAATGAGATGCATAACCAATCTAACGATGTGAACAAGATTACTAGACTATAAATCCTCTCTGAATTATTTTTAATCCTTGATTTGAATCATAAGACTTTCAGAACTTTTAATTGGTAAAAAACCCTTTCTGAATTAAGGAATTCAAGAGGCCAGAATACCTGCACAATTCCATTGATTTTACTGGAGTTTCACCACTTATATTAACCAAGAATTTAGTAGTCAGTGTGCGTGAAATCTTGGCCCCATGTGGATCATTGGGAGCTTTGCTATGACTCAAATGCAGCCAGTGACTCTGGATGTTTAATACTAGTCCTAATTATAAAGTTCTGTTTGTGGACAGACATTGGAGAGGGTCCAGCAGAGGGCAACCAAAATGATTAGGGGGCTGGAGCACATGACCTATGAGGAGAGGCTGAGGGAGTTGGGTCTGTTTAGTCTGCAGAAGCGAAGAGTGAGGAGGGATTTGATAGCAGCCTTCAACTTCCTGAAGGGAGGTTCCAAAGAGGATGGAGAAAGGTTGTTCTCAGTAGTGACGGATGGCAGAACAAGGAACTATGGTCTCAAGTTGTGGTGGGAGAGGTCCAGGTTGGATATTAGGAAAAACTATTTCACTAGGAGAGTGGTGAAGCACTGGAATGGGTTACCTAGGGAAGTAATGGAGTCTCTATCCCTAGCGGTGTTTAAGTCTCGGCTTGACAAAGCCCTGGCTGGGTTGATTGAGTTGGGATTGGTCCTGCCTAGAGCAGGGGGTTGGACTTGATGACCTTCTGAGGTCGCTTCCAGCTCTATGGTTCTATGATTCTATGATAGGTATATTCTAGCTAGAGGCCCTGATTATCTTCTTTCAGGGCTATAAACACAGTGATAAGATCTTATTCCTAAAAGTCCTCTCCATGCAGATCCCAAGGTGATCTCAGTTGCTCGGGCTGTGCTCTGACATGACACCTTAGGTCTCAATGGCATTTTGTTTGCTTTCAATTTTATTTAGATTTTAGCAGCTTTTAATATCCTGAATAGCTTAAGTAGTTGCTACTCCTCACTCAAAAGATTAATTTAAAAATAAATAAGTCAGAGTTTACTCCAAGGGACTATTATTTCAATGAAACTACATCAACAGAGCATCTTGCCCTAAGACTTAAACATGATATTGGCCTTGATGTTGGAACATTTGATTAAACACTAGCAACAAGATGTAAATTAAGGATATTTAGGACTATATCCTTAGTTAATAGAAATTAGTACAGTTCCATTGCAGTCAATTGCACTATATCAATTTACCCATTTTATGACATGGCCCTTTAACTAGAATTGTTCATTTTACAAATTATCATTGTTCAAATCATTGTTCAAATGACAGATAAGGACAACCTGCCACTTGATTATCCAGACGAACTGTATTTTTATAATCCCTCTTGCATTTTAAATGCCTCTCAAGTGCTCAGTGGCATAGCTTCATTTTATGCTGCTTACAATGCAGACTTGCACCAGCTAAGACTTCAGTGGTAACTTTGACTAGCGGTACATTGCATGATATCTGCATTCTATCATTTCAATTTTGCAAATAGGATGCATTTTGGAGGACACACTGGGAAAACTTCTATGGAAGGCAGCTGCCTTTGAAAAATCAATGCATTATTTTAGATATTTCCCATAAAATATATAGGGGAGTTGAGGTAACCTTAACATCTATTTAAGAAAAAAATGGCAAGTGTTTAAGAATGACCAGTTCACATGTAACTTATATTCAAAGGATAGTAAAAATACAGTATCTCTTAGCAATTATTTATTTTAAACTCAACGTAACGGATCTGCCAAACTAAAAAAACCTCAACATTTACAATGATTGTGTATCAGAGAAATACTCTAGAATGACCTCTACATTTTGCACTATACCAGCGATCTTATCTCTCTTCAGTATCAACATGAATATTTTTTATTATGTTAAAGTTAGTGATGCTTTGCTTCTGGCTACCATTAAAACCTCATTTCAGATGTTAAGAAAACAATCTATGATAACTGACGTTTTTCTGAGATTAAAATTACCTTTATCCTTAGCTATTTTCTGACTGCCTCCATTTTTCTGGATTCCATGAGGCTAGACTTGTTCAGAATTTGTGAAGGTTGAGAGTCATTTTGAGAAGAGACCATAGGTGGAATCCTGGCTCTCATCGAAGCTGATGGAAAACTTCCATTGACTTCACTAAAGCCAGAATTTTCTTCTGTATTTCTTGTACTGCTCCAAACATAATACTCTAGAAAGCCAATATAAGAGAGATGAAATGGATAGCAATGCAACATTCTCTTGAATTAACTTTTAGGCGTCTACAATTGTTATAATGGAGACAACAAAACTTCTTCCTACTTTATTTTTATGTTAAGATGAACACTCATATGATGAAATGGGTTTTACCCATGAAAGCTCATGAACCTAAATATTTGTTAGTCTTCAAGGTGCCATAGGACTACTCATTTTTAAACATACGCCAAGTGTTCGTTGTCTCCAAATAACCAAGGTAAAGATTCCCTGAAGGTAAAATGCAATCATGAAATTAGGTAAAAATTCCAAGAAAGAAAGCCCTTCTTGACTTCAATCTCCAAGGACAAAACAAAGCAGAGCAGTAAACTGCCAACAAAACATAACAGAATACAGTAGACTTCCGATAATCCGGAACCTTTGGGACCTAGGTGGTGCTGGATTATCAAATATGCCGGACTATCAGGAGGTACTATAAACTGGTTCTATATATATATATACTGTATCCAGTGTATACTGTATATAAAGTGTTTTAACCCTTTTTATTGTACATACTGGATACAGTATACTGTAATGTTTTATTTTTTTAACCCTTTTTTACCCTTTTTGCTCGGTTCAGCAGCTGCTGCTGCTGCGTTGTGACTCCTTTTTGCCGAAGCTCACTCACTAGGCTCTTGCCATTTTGATGCCAGACTATCGGGAGTGCCGTACAATTGGATGCCGGACTATTGGAGTTTTACTGTACCTACTAAAAATGAATAATTACCAACTATTGGATATATTCTATCGCAGATAGCCAGTAGTTACTGTACAAAGAATTGAATGAATGGAAAGGTATAGAAGAACCTAACATTGAGTGCTATAGAAGGTGGAGCAAAGCAACAATTCAGACTCTCCAGATGCAGAGACATGGGCTATTTCTAGACTACGCTGATCTATTGGATGCCTTTCTTTTTCCGATAGTTTTTTTGGAAGAGGCTTTTCCAAAATTTGGCCCATCTACACTGGGCCAAATTTCAGAAAAGTCTCCTCTTTCGGAAGAGCCCTTCTTCCTCATGGAAGGAGGAAGATGGGCCTTCCCAAAGAGCGTGTCTGCTCTTCCGCAAAAAAAAGGGGAAGAGCAAACGCATTCCCTGGATATGGCTGTTTTCCTGGAAAAACCCCATAATGTAGACATAGCCTCAAAGATATTGTCATCTAATCAATACATTTTGCCTTTGCACAATCTGGTGAGGGTTTGCTAACTATAAAGTTCTTCTTATTCAAGACTCACACTTTATTTGGATTTTTTCCATAATGTTTTAACTCACATCCCCCTTAATGGGAATGTCAGGGTGTCAGAGAGGGCTGTGAACACCAGTAAATGCTTAACATTTTAAACCCAGTAAGTTACAGTGGATGCCGACCTCTGTGAGAATGTTGTTTGTATTTCCAAGCAGAAACCCAGTGGATGACAACTCTGATTTACAATTCAGATCAATGAATTAGAATGTGAATGCATTGCCTTGGCCTGCCCTCAGGGATCTCAGGGGTGAAGGCCAACCCTAAGACAAACAGCACTGCAGGTGTAACAGAGAACCGGAAGCTTTAGCTTGTAAACTTGGCTTTTTTGCTTCCGAATTTGAACCTGAAACTCAAACCAAAATCCACATGAATATGCTGCAGTTTGTGTACAATTTCCTGTTCAATAAATATGCATGGGGGCAGTCATTTACAATTTTCTAATTAAAAAAGAAACTCAGTATGTACATATTTAAATGTAAAACTTCATCTGGTATCCCTACCCTCTCGCTATGTCTAGACTGTAGAGTTTTTCCGGTATCCCGGAAAAACTGCTGCATCCACGGAACGCGTCAGCTTTTTTTGGAACAGCTTCCGAAAAGGCAGGCACGTTCTTTTGGCATCCCTGTATTCCTCTCAGTGAAAGGAATAAAGGATGTCCTGAAAAAGGAGGTTTTTTCAAAATATGGCCCCATGTAGACGGGCCAAATTTCAGAAAAACCTCTTCCGAAAAAAAAGCGGAAAAAGGTACGCAAATTACAGTTCGCAATTTGCGTATCTTTTTCCAAAAAAACCTCTGCATTCTAGATGTAGCCTCAGAGACACACTTATTAGAATGAATGCATATCATTGTGCCTGATAACTCAATTTAATAAGGACTGGTCAGTGTTATAGTATAAGGGGACCGAACTGGTAAAAATGACACACTGAACTCAAATATTAGGGTAATTTGAATCATGAAGGTATGAGTTCTAGCTCCAGGAAGTCCCAATTGCCAGTTAATACACCAGTTGATTGTCATAAAGATTTACAGTAGGTAGACACAGATTAACGATTCTGTGCAAATGATGCATGAAGAAACTACAAACATTGTGTTGAGCACTATACCTTTAGATTGTGATGCTCTTAGAAGTAACGTGCTCGCACACACAAATCAGCACTTATTAATAGTATCCAAATTATTATTTACTATTTTATTATATAATCCCAGACAAATGATTCTTACCACAGTGATTCTCTGACCACGATACAGAAAAAGAAAATAAAGAATCAACTGGAAAATTTAACCAATCCCTTTATATTTTACCAAAAAGACACTAGCCACAGGCAGAAAGAAATCCAGATGCATGAGGCACGTTCACACTACACTAGAGCAAGACAAAGATTCAACAGGATAAATTAATTTACTACATTATATTGCTTCATTATTCAGTAAGAAATACAATTTAAAAAGCTATAAAGCAGAATAATTGATGCTGTGTAGAAGAACATAGAGAGACTTATTGTTTTAAGGTTTTTGTCACTTTATATTAAAGTGCACTAAAAAGTAGGGAAGACATTATTAATAAATCCAATTCATGATGTAGAAATGTAACACTTGAACTTGGGGGAAAAAAACCCTGTCAACAATGTCACAATAACTATCATCAGGACATGTTCATCATGAAATCTGAAAATAAATTAATGCCAAATCCTTTCCATTATATCCTCATATCCATCAAGAGCTACTTACTATTTGCTTTCTTGTTTTCACTGACAGATGCAAAACTTAGTCTTTGAATGCATCTTTTTGTTGGTAATTTTAAAAATTCTTATTTATAAATTTGGCAAATGAATCCCATGACGATGATCCTTGTGAGCTTCAAGTAGAGAGAAGAAAAGTTCCTATGCAGAACCATCTCCATACATAGTTATCTAGTGATAGACTTTGAAAGCATCCAATGGATGGCAGACTTGATACTTGATACTTGGTCTGGTGCTTACTTTTCCTTTTAAGACAAGATGCCGATCAACACATCAAGGAAAATTTTCCCAAATGCCCAAGTTGTTTAGGAACGTAAGTACTAGTAGATGTCAATTGCTATAGAAAATTTAGTTGCATAGTTCTACAGAAAAAGAAAAGGATTTAGTTTAGCAATAAGATGGAACCTGTGTGATTGACAGTTAGACTATCCCCAGTGAAGGTGAGTTACTTGAATGCCTGTTACAGAAATAAAAAAGTGTACTGTAAATACAATACATACTCAATGATACTGTTCTGATACGAGGAGAACAAATAAGCCTCCTTATTTTTAATTGTGCAGTTTGACTGTATTGCTTTCTTTAATCGCAACCTGGCTACAATTTTCAGTTGCATTCATAGTTAAACAGCCATAGACTATGCACATTCTGTATTCTTAGTGATGGTCCCAGAGCTATGACATACCAGAAAGTAAAATAAAAGGCTCTTAGAAGCCTATGAGCTTTTTAGCAATAACTTACTCATATCACACCTTCAGTTTGAAAGGACCTTCAGCAAATCTACAGTTGGGGCCATGCTCCTGTAGGTAGCCAAGGCCATCAAGTACAGAGGATCATCACTCTGGGCAACATGCACAGCATCATGAACAGCTTTGCTGCCATGGGTTTCCCCAAATGCAAGGAGGGGGTGGCATAGACATCACGCACGTCCGCATCCTGGCCCCCAACTACTGGGCCTTGGACTTTATCAACAGAAAGGGCCTGTGGTGCTGCAGGCCCTCATGGATCACAAGGGACACTTTACCAACATCAGTGTCAGGTGGCTGGGAAAGGCACATGACGCCTGCATCTTCCGGAACTCCTACCTGTTCCAAAAGGTGCATGAGGGCACTGTTTTCCCAGACCTCATCATCAGAGTCAGAGAGGTGGACATTACCATCATTATCCTGGGTGACACAGCCTACCCCTTTTCCCCCTGGCTCATGAATCCCTACACGGGCAGCATTGACCCCTCCAAGGAACACTTCAACACCAGACAGAGCATGTGCTGCATGGCCATTGAATGTGTGTTCACCTCTTTAAAGGGGAGGTTCAGCAGTCTCCTCATCCATCTGGACCTCAGCAAGTGCAACATGTCCTTCATGGTGGCTGCCTGTTGTGTGCTGCACAACGTTTGCAAAAGCAAGGGGGAGACTTTTCTTACAGGGTGGCAGCCAAGGCTGAGTGTCTGGCCAGGGAATTTGAGCAACTGGACACCAGTGCCATTCGGAGAGCACATCAAGGGGCTGTACTCCTCAGAGAGTCCTTCAGGGGAGAGTTTTGTGCAAAGCCAGTTCTGAGACTCTCCCCATGCCTCTTCACAAGGAGCCCCTGCATTCCTCTGTTTGCCTTTCCTCCCCAGTCCCTCCTTCCCCCGCCCTCCCTTCTCAGCTTCCCCCTCCCCCACAGACCAAATAATAACCCCATCTTTGTTGAAAAAACCAGGACTATTTATTGGGGGGAGGGACATAGAACACGGGAGGGACTGGGGAAAGAACCTGGAATTGGGGAGGAGGGAAGGGGGCTCAGGAATGGGGTTGAGAATGGCACCTGCCTCCAGGTGGTCAAGAGACTTCAGCTGCCCAAGAGATCCCACCACCCTATGTTCTGGGGCCCTAGGAACTCTCAGGGTATGTCTACACTAGCTCGTTAATTCGAGCTAGGTAGGCAAATCAGGCAACCAGAGTTGCAAATGAAGCCCGGGATTTAAATATCCCGGGCTTTATTTGCATGTTCCCATTGGGCCACCATTTTTAAATCCCCTTAGTTCGAACGAACTGCCCGCGGCTACACGCGGCAGTTTAAAGTTAATCTGAACTAAGTTCTTAGTTCGGATTAACTGTTACTCCTCGTGGAATGAGGTGTAACAGTTAATCCGAACTAAGGACTTAGTTCGGATTAATTTTAAACTGCCGCGTGTAGCCGCAGGGAGTTCATTCGAACTAAGGGGGATTTAAAAATGGCGGCTGGATGGGAACATGCAAATAAAGCCCGGGATATTTAAATCCCGGGCTTCATTTGCAACTCCGGTTGCCTGATTTGCCTACCTAGCTCGAATTAACGAGCTAGTGTAGACATACCCCTAGAGAGGCTCAGAGAGGAAGCCATGGGTGGGGCCAGGAAGTGGCTGGTGGCCCGCTCCATGCATGATGCCATTCGCTCCATCACCAAGGTGAGGGAGGAGAACATGGCGTCGTGTTGGCATGCTAGCTGGTCCCTGGCAGCCTTCCTCTGCTCCTGCTCAGCCTGGCACTTCTCCCTGTTGGCAGCCTGCTCCTGGTGATCGTCCTTGACCCCTGGATGAGGGACTGCAGGCAGGCCATTTGCTCCCACATGAGTGGGTGCTTTACCTCGTGGGTGCTTTTCCACGTGTCAATTCCACAGAGTCGGATAGATGGTGTGGGAGGAGGTGGATGCACTATGCTCGCAGCTCTCTCAGCTGTGAAGGAAAGTTAAAAGGGCAGTCATCACAGGAGACAGTGTGAATGAAGCCTAGACCTAATCTCTGAGCCAACACTGAAGGTCTCGGTTCAGATAATGGTGACGTGCTTCGAGCAAGGCCATCTGTTACCTAGATAGTGGGCACTTTCCTGCAGGGGCACGGACATCCCAGGGGAACATCACTACCCCACAGCCTGGGAACAAGCAGGCATGGGAAGGTTCCAGCCAGGCTAGGAGCCGGCAGGTGGGAGGGCAGTATGGGGGCCTCAGCTTCCTACTGCATCCTGCACACATCAGGTCCAGCACTGGTGGTGTCCTGCAGAGAGAGAACTTCTATCCCTGACTGCTGAAGGGGGAGGTTGTTGGGGTATGTGTGTGTAAACGGCAGAGGCTGCTTGCTGGAGAGAGTGCTTCTGGGTGTCTCAGCCCTTCCTCCACACAGCAGGTTCCCATGCACAGGATCAGTCTCCTCCACATCACTTGACCAGGAGTGAATACTCACAGAGTGCAAACATGACCCTGTGCCATGTGCAGCATTGCTGTGTGGTTCCATGACCCCTGACTCCTTGGCGGTGGCTTGTCATGGGAAAGTGTCCCACCATGGAGTCCAGAGTAAGGCAGGCCTGTCCAGTAACCTTGTGAGAAGGACTGAGAGGATCCTGTGTGAGAGAGTCATGAAGGTGAGTGCTCTAGACTGGTACTCCATGTGCACCCACATGAACAGGCTGTCGCGCACCCCCTTGGTTGAGTAGGACAAGAGAGGAGCGTGCAGCCCCTCGCAGCCCATCACCTACTCCCATGTTTAGATAGGGAAATTTATAGAATTCACCTGAAGTTTCCTCCCCGAGTTCCTCTGAAGCCTGGGAGACATCCTGGGGAGGGAGGGAACTGACTCCAGGGTAAGGAGCAGGTCCTGGTTGGAGGGCATGGTCACCTGGTTGTCCACCTCCTTCTCCTCCTCCTCCTTCTCTGCCACCCCACCCTCCTGGAGGCTGACACCAAATGTGTCCTGGCCGGACTTGACGACAATAATGGGGGACATGACCAGCTGCCCTCCCAGGATGACTTCCAGTGCTTGTAGTACCATCTGCTGTGTGGTGACACCCCAGAACATCCGCTCTGCTCCCTAGCCTTGTGGTAGGTTGGCTGGAGCTCTTTGATCTTCATCCGGCACTGATTGAGGGTCCATGTGTGCCCTTGCTCAGCCAGGCTGGCAGTGATCCGGCAGTAGATTTCTTCATTGCTGTTCCTGGTGCAGCGATCCTGGAGGTTGGTCTTCCCCCCAGACCTCGATGAGGTCCAGGATCTCCACATCAGTCCAGGACAGAGCTCTCCTGAGTCCCTGGCCAGTGGCAATTGAGGGAGCAGCAGGAGTGCTTGAAGCTGTGGGAGGGTTCGGGGGAGCATTAGGCTCCGTCATGCCTGCCTTGGGTGCTGCTATCTCACATTGGGTTTTCACAGCTCGCCACGTGGGACAAGCCCTTCTCTTGCTGTTGCGGCTGTTAAGCTCTGCAGGAGAAGAGGAGCAGTGGAGATTCCAGGTGTGGCCAGAGTGGTCACAGCTGCAGATGTGAGAGGCCTCCAGATGTCAACTATTTTGAAATAGCAGCACCAGAGCATGCACACTAACGCTATTTCAAAATAATATTTCGAAATTAGCATTTTTCCCCAAGGAAAGCAGGAGTACAGATTTTGAAATCAGCGGCCTATTAGTTCAAAGTAACGGGCTCTGTAGTGTGGATGCTCTGCTTATAAATTTGACCTAACGGGGGTTATTTTGAAATAACGCTCTACTGTAGACCAGGGCTTATTGTCTACCCCTGTGATATACTGAATCACTTCACTCACCACTGAAATTCAGCCTCCCCAGGGAAAGGAATATAAATCTGTTTTGCATGGTTCACAGTTATGTGCACATTAGTTTTGGACAAGAAAGGAAGAACAGTATCTTATTGGCTTGAAATGACAAATGAATTTAGTCAGGAATAGCTTTTTAGCCTTAGCTTAATTCAATCTGTATTTCTGTGTTGATTTTGACTGGCATATGTTTGTAGAGGATGACAGGGAATTAGATTCTGGAGACTGATGGCTACCAAACAAAATAAGGGAAAGAAATTAGATTAATCAAAACTGTCTTATTACAATTCCACCGTATTATGGCTTCAGGGCCATTCTATTTTGGATATCAGTGGAAAACATCTGAGTTGCATTTATATTCTTCCTATGATGCAAGTACCAAGTAACATTTAACACAATAGTCCAATCCTGCAGATACTAGGTTACAGGGTGGATTTTGTTGCATTTTTAGATGCTAATTAACACTACACATTATACTCTGGCAAATTCTCTGATAGAGGAAAAAAGTGGGAGGTTTGATCAGCAAAAGCTGCTGCTGCGCTACATTTGGACTCCCCTGCTGCTGCAGATCAAATTGAAGTCATTGGTCCTCTGAACTTTCTAGCTGTGAGGGCAGAACAGTAAATGAATCTAAATTTTACACCACCCCAAGGATTGCCAGCACTTCAAATATAACAGGAGAGAGAGAGAGAGAGAGAGAAATACAACACCTGCAGATTAGCTTTAGTTGAAACAGCACTGATTAGAATGCATCCCCTCAGTCCACAGTGGGACTGTGGGCTCAGTGGCATGTACTGAAGAGTGGCTCCCATAATACAAAGCATGACAAAGTCCCCTATGACTCATCTATGGGGAGACCCCCTTTTAGCTCAGCTGGGCTAAAGGGGTCTCCCCATAAATGAGTCATGGGGAGAACCCTTCCCCCCCCCCCACAAGGTCTTCTGCCTGAAGAACACTTGTCATTATCTCAATGATTGACAATTGAGGTGGTTTACATGGACTCCACCTATGCAGTACAAAACCCTGTGAAGTGGTTTCATCCCTTACCAGTTGTGCTCTGCTGCCAGTTGATAGCTGCCTTTTCAAGTGATGGGCCAGATTTTAAAATGATCTATATCAGCATAGTTCCTCTGAAGCAGCACACTATACCAGCTTATACCAGCTGACCATCTAGTCAGTAAGCAACATTACCCAGGAAGTGACCTAGAGTTCCCGCCTTGTTTTCTTTACTAAAAGGCCCAGGACAGAGTTTTGCTGCTGGAATCCAGCTAAGTCGAGTCAACATCTCATGTTGTGTCTTCACACAGATGCAAGACTTAAAATTGTGCCTAACACCTATATAGCCCCCTTTCCCCGGGCCATGAAAAGAAAGGCCTTACAGACATATGGGGTAAGTTCACAAAAGCTCTGCCGACCTGAACTCACTAGTAAGGACAAAGATGAGAATGAGGCAATATCTTAAATAAAACTGACAGCCGCAAGGGAAAGGAAGTTGAATCCAGTCAGCAGAAACCTGCTGGTCTGCTAATCTTTGCTGTTGTTTCAAGGAGGCAAACTTGTGAACACAATTTAAAGCGTCCTGCTTATTTTTGCAGGCTGTTACAAGCACCCGCGAAATTAAATAAAGTTGCTTAACAGACTCTGAAATATCTTTTAAAAATTCTTCTTTAACCTTTACCACCTCATGACTATGCATTATCTCATTGTTCAGGGTTTGGATGCATACATTTGACAAGATAGCCCTTTCTTATGAGAGAGTGATCCAGGCATGTATAGCTCTGCTCTCCAAAGAAATGAAATGAGATAGCACCTGCCTTCATCTTAGCTGCAACAGTCATAACTTAGTTACAGCTCAGATGAATAGCAGTTGATACCCCAACATCTTGAAACCAAATGCTCCTGCCGTTCAGACTGAGCATTGTGCACTTCGACAATGAAAAAAATAGTTTAACATATGCAGAAAAAAGTTGGTGAGCAGCAGCTCTGCTCTAGCAGAGAAGAATCCCTGCCATTCACAAAAGCACCATTCCACTCTGACTTCCTTTATAACACAGGCCATAGAATTTCACTCATTGCTTCCTACAATGGATAAACTTTTATTCACTACTATGTAAGGGAGCTCTTATGAAGTCCAGTAACTTCTGTTTGATCCAAAGCATGTCTTTTCGAATAAAATTCAACGGTAAAGACTTCAAGCGATGAAGAATTGACCACTTTGTTGATAATTGGCTCCAGTGGTTAATTGCCTCTCACTTGAAGAGTTGCATCTTATTGCAAACTGGAAATTTTCAAATTCAGCTTGTAGCCACTGGGTCTTGTTGTGCCTTTGTCTTTTGGATGGAAGAGCCCAGTAACAATACAATTACAGGCTCTGGGTTTAGGTTTTTATAGAACCTGATCAACTTGCCTCAACCTTCTGGTTGATCAAATAAATAGGTTTAACTGAGACAAATGCTACGTCTACACTGCGGGTTTTCTCGGCAAAAAATACACTAATGAGGGACTCATTTGCATGAGTCGCAATCTCATTTGCATATTTTCTGCTGATCCGTTTTTGCACTGGGGTTTTTGCGCAAAAACAGGCAGTGTGGACGCTCCCTTTTTGCACAAAAAAACCCTTTTCCTGCAAGGATCTTTTGCGCAAGGGGTTTTTGCACAAAAAGAAAATGTCTGCACTACTTGTTTTTGTGCAAAAGCCCCAGTGCAAAAACGGATCGGCAGAAAATATGCAAATGAGATTGTGACTCATGCAAATGAGTCCCGCATATTTTTTGCCGAGAAAACTCGTAGTGTAGACATAGCCTAACAGTTCAAACTGTGTTTTCACATCATGCTTGCTACACTTTTCTGAACCCTCTCCCATTTTTCAAGCATCTTTTTTAAAGTGTGACTATCAGAACTGGACATAGTATTTCTGTAGCAGTCTCACAATTACCATATACAGAACCAATAGCATCTCTCTATTCAGATTTGATAGTCTCTTATTTGGACACACAAAGACCATGTTAGTGCTTTCTCCTATAGGACTGCACTTGCACATCATGTTGATTAGTTATCTACGATACCCGCTAAAGTCTTTTTTTTAAGAGTCATGGTTTCCCGGGATACAAATTCCCATCTTCGGAGTACAACTTACATTTTTGTTCCTTGATACATGACTTTTGGGTGTTTCAAAGCACAGTTAATTCTTAATTAAATAACTACTTCCCAAATAATTCACGTTATGTCAGGGCAATAAATACAACTCAAGATCCACAGAAGCAATTCTGTCCTGCCAAATTTACAGAACTAAATGAAAGAAGTCATTCTAGGGGTGTAACTGGAGCACAGAGGGCCTCATCCAGCTTCTACAGATTTGGAATTGGCTCAAACTCAGGACACATAACAGGAACAAGAGTACAGTTTTAGTTCTGTGGATGCCACTGAGGCAAAAAATGAAAGGGAAAGTACTACTAATGACAGTGTAGAAGTACAATTATTGTTTCCGCTACCAGCACATTACAATGCAAAACAATGGCATTACAAACTCAGAAAGATGGAAGCTACTGTAGAGAGAAGTTAAGGTTTAATTTTATGCTGCGGGGTGTTACCAAATGCATGTTAAAATCCTAAACATAGAAAGTGTTAGCCAGACCTCTTTTTTTTCCAAGTAAATTGATCAGAAAAAACGAAGTAAATCAGTATTTTTCAAAATAACTAATTTGCTTTTTAATTTGTCATCAGCTCCTGGGTGGATAAATATATTTACTTCAAAATATAGCATTTTGTCGGAAGCAAGCCAAATCACCTAGTTTACTTATATGAATGTTAATATAAAATGATTTCCTGCAGCTAGAGTAGACTTTTTTAGGTCTATCACACACTGAGCCCAATTTGTGTCATTATTTGTGAATATTTAGAGTTGTAAGTAAGGTGCACAGAGCAAGGATGTCAGAGTCTGTATAAACAGAAAAAAGAAGCTAGTGCTAGTTTTGAAATTACCGTAACCATGGTGTGCTGAGTCTCTTATCTCCACATAATTCAGCATGGTTACTACAATCTAACTCAATGCAGTTGTACTGGTGTAAAAATGAAGTAACACATTGGTTAATTATAGGTCCACTAATTCTAATAGGAGTTCCTGTCAGAGTGCTTTGTTCATTTCTGCAGCCCAATACAAATTTTATATCTTTGCTCCCATCTTTTGTACACTTTTATGTACCTAAGAAAACACACACACACACACCTGGCTGTTTGCCAGTGTATTCAGCAGAAATTGAAGCAGTAATACAGGGGTCCGCCAACCAAATGGCATGAAAAATCTTGTTTTATAACAAATGTTACAACAAACAGTAAAATATAAACAGCTATAACATTACTACATACTCTAAAAACATGTTACTCTGAATGTAATGTTTGGGTTTTAAAAATGTCAAAAAATGATAGTCTCAGTCTAGTCCCATCTAGAAACTTGTATAAGTCATAAGTTCTCACCATGATTAGCGCTGCATAGCAACCTTAATCACACTATCAGTTAATTATTCCAGAAGCTGGGGTTACATGGTTTAAACAGTATTAAAGCAATAGTTCCAATATTTCACTGATACAAGAAACATTTATATAAGTAGGTCCAAATAAAATAGAAAAGCACACAATTTCCACTCAATTCCTAGACTGTATTGAGACAATTTTTTGTTTCAGGAAGTTACCTGGGAGACAGATAGTTTAGGGGGAAAAAACCGAGTGGCCCTGTAGCACCATAGAGATCAACAAATATGTAGCACCATAGAGCCTAACAAATATATACATAGTATGATGTACTTTGGTTGGGCACAACCCACTTCTTCAGATGAGGGGAGCAAAAGCTTTTGTTGTCTCTGAGGTGCTACAAGACCACTCTTTTTTTTTAAAGTAACAGACTAACACAGTTACCCCTTGATGAGTTAGAATCAACTCTAAACTATCTCAGAAAGGTAGAAGCCTGTAACAAAAAATTCCACGAGGAGTAACAGTTAATCCAGAGCCAGGACTTAGTCCGGATTACTTTAAACCGCCGCAGTAGCTAATGGTAAAATTGCTCCTAACTAAGGGATTTAAAATGGCGGCCGGACGGGAACATGCAAATAAAGCCCGGGATATTTAAATCCCAGGCTTCATTTGCAACTCCGGTTGCCTGATTTGCCTACCTAGCTCGAATTAACGAGCTAGTGTAGACATACCCTTAGAGACTAACAGAAGCTTTTGCTCTATTCATCTGAAGAAGTGGGTTGCACCCAGGAAAGCTCATGATACTATATACAGCAGCAGGGTTTGCTTGCAGCTTCCTGAAAGGAAGCCCGGCACTGTCCTCTAGCTTCCTGAGCTGGGAGAGGGGGAGCAGACTGAATGGGGTAGGTGGGAAAAGAAGAGGTGGGTGCAGGCATCTGTGCAGTGAGGTGAGGACAGGGGGCAGTTTGTTTGGTGTGTTTTAACTTGCTTCCGTCTGGACTGCAGGCAGCAAGAGTGTGGCTCGGCACAGCATCACTAGTTGAGCTGCAGACATAGGACTCTCTACTAGGTTAGGGCAGTCTGTATGAGGTGGTACCAAAATTTCAGGTGGGTTAAAAGCTTTTAGGCTGCTTTTGAATACTGGAACAAAAGGCCTAGCTCATGACATTTGCATGATTACATTTCAAACAAAATGTACATAGGTTAATGGCTTAAAAGAATCATTATCTTTTGTACTTTAACATAGTTTTGTTGATGTTGTAGATATCCACAAACTCTGATCTTAATGATTTTCTTAAATCCTGTGTTACTAGTTAATACATGGTAAGTATTAAAACTGGAAGAACATTACCATGGATCCTATTTAATTTGTTTGACCTTTCATAGAATCATAGAATAGTAGAACTGGAAGGGACCTTGAGAGATCATCAAGTCCAATCCCTTGCCCTCATGGTAGGACCAAGCACCAAATAGATCATCCCTGATAGATGTCTATCTAACCTGATAAATATCTCCAGTGATGGAGATTCCACAACCTCTCTAGGCAATTTATTCTAGTGACAGGAAGTTTGTCCTAATGTCCAACCTAAACCTCCCTTGCTGCAATTTAAGCCCATTGCTTCTTGTCTTATCATCAGAGGCCAAGGAGAACAATTTTCTCCCTCCTCCTTATAATCCTTTTAGGTACTTGAAAACTTCTCTAAACTAAACAAGCCCAATTCTTTATTAACACTGGGTTGATAATAAACAAGGGCATGTCTACACTAGGAAAATGTAGACTATACTAGGAAATTATTTTGAAATAACTTATTTTGAAATAATAACTCTGGAAATAATAATTTTGAAATAGCATGTCCACTCTATGGGGAAAACCTCAAAAATAGTCTGAGATAGGCTCCCTTAATGTGGATATGCTACCTCAATGTAGAGGCCCAGAACCACTGGGGAGTAGTGTGAATGATTCTGGGGAGTAGTTATTTCTAAAGTGGCACCGGAGCATCCATACCACGGCTATTTCAAAAGAACTATTTCAAAATTAGCATTATTCCTCATGAAAAGCATGAATTATTATCTTGAAATAACCAGCCCATTATTTCAAAATAACAGGTTTAGTAGTGTGGATGTTCTGCTTGTTGTTTTGAAATAAGGGGAGTTATTTTGAAATACCTCTATAGTGTGGATCAGGGCTGAGAGAGAGTGTTAACAAATTATATTTGTCCTTATTCCAAGTAAAATCCATCAAGTCAGAGCTTATATTTTCTCTGGCCTGGCTCTAACAACTTCTTGTGTATTTAGTTTTATTTTCAGGTTTCTTCATGTGTATTCTCTTAGGATGGGGAAGGCAGTTTCAAAAGCCAGCTAAAGATGATCATTGATTGCTTCCCATTCCTTGAGTGGGATTTCCCCAGGGCAGGAATCCTTTGTTTCAGTCTCTGTATCTCAATGGAAAAATACCGTATTCAAAATGGATTCCAGGTAGCATGGTCACATGTCTTTGTAGGCCCAACCACAGTTTGGGATTACAGGAAAAACAAAAGCATTTGCAAATCATTGTCTTGAGCAGCAAGACTTTAAGTCCATTAAGTACCACTAATAACTCTCACTAGAAATTCTAGATTAATAAGCAGGTTTACACAGCACATTTCTAACTTCACATACAAGAATCATTAATGGACACAAATAGAATATACACATTTAGGGGATCACAGGCTCTTGAATGATCAATTACTTGAATATGCTTTATGCAAAATCAAGTCAGGTTATGCATATTCATATTAAAAACATATTTCCATGAAAATATGGGGCAAAGTGTCTCAAGTCACACTTAGGATGAGATGTACAAGGCAATGGGAAATTCTTTAAAATACATTAAGATCAAGAGAAAAATCATGAGGGAAAGTGTAAATCTTCTTACATACTGTGAAAGGAGAGTGAACAATTGATATCAAGACGACTCAGGCGTTTAATGTCTGTTTTTTCTTCAACCTTCAAAAAAAGGGTTACTCGACACAATTAATATTAACAAAAAAATTAATATTAATAAAAAATAACCCAAAATATGGAAAGAATGGGTCAAAGAGTATTTAGATAAATTAGATGTATTCAAGTCATTAGGGCCTGATTAAAGTAAGGTGAGGGTACTTAAGGAACTAGCTGAATCAAACTCTGAATAGTTAGCAATTATCTTCAAGAATCCATGGAGGATGGGAGAGGGCCCAGAGGACTGGAGTAGACCAAGTACAGTAACTGTCTTTAAAAACAGAAAAAAACCCTGGAATATTATAGATCACTCAGCCTAAGTTTGATACCTGGAAAAAATGTAGAACAAATTATTAATCAATTTTAGCACCTACAGAATAATAGGGTTATAAGGAATACACAGCAAAGGTTTGTCAAGAACAAAATATGACAAGCTGCTGATATTTTTTCCTTTACATGATTACCTAGCCCAGTGGATGTGATGGAATCTGTAAATAGGTCATTTTTAGTCATATGTTTGACAAGTCCATATGATGTCATAAAGGAAATATGATCTAGACGAATTTACTATCAGGTGGGGCACAACTGTTTAAAAGACAATACACAGTGGGGTTTGTCTACACAGCAGGGCTATGGTCGAATTAAGCTACATAACTTCCGCTACATAAATTAGGTAGCTGAAGTCAAAATAGTATAATTCGGCTTTTGGTACTGTCTACACAGCAGGAAGTCGAAGGAAGAACACTCTTCCTTCGACTTCTTTTACTCCTCATGAAATGAGGGTTATTATGAGTTGAAGTAAGAAGTCCTCCAGCTCGACGTTATTTCAAAATTAAGGCTCGTAGTATATACGTGCACTATGTTATTTTGGAATAACATCAGTTATTCCGAAATAATGTTGCTGTGTATACATAGCCAAAGAGTAGATGGTTCTTTTTGTCAAACTGGCAGGATCTGATGAGATCCTCAAAGGCTCAGTCTTGGGTCTGGTACTACTCAATATTTCCATTAGTGGACTTAGATTAGAGTGTGGAGAGCATGCTTACAGAATCTGCAGGTGAAACCAAGTGAGGAGGGATTGCAAGAAGTCTGAAGGACACAATTAGAATTCAAAATTGCCTTGATAAATTGGAGAATTGTTCTGAAATCAGCAAGATCAAATTCAATACAGACATGTGGAAAATAGTACATTTAAGGAGAAATCAAAAGAACAGTTACAAAATTTTGAACAACTGGCTAGGCAATATGAATCAACAAAGTCATGCAGCTGTAAAAAAGATTAATATTATACTAGAGTGTATTAATAGGAGGAAAATATAGAAGCATGGGAGGTAATTGCCCTGTTGGCATTGGTAAGGCCTCAGCTAGAGTACTGCATCCAGTTCTGAGAGCCTCACTTTACTAGAGATGTGGACAAATTGGAGAAATTCCAGAGGAGAAATACTTAAAGGGAAAAGTTTAGAAAACCTAACCTATGAGGACTGGTTAAAAAAACAATCGGGCTTGTTTAGCCTTAGGAAAAGACTTACCCAGCCCCTTCATAGTCTTCAGTTATGCTAAATGTTGTTAAAAGGCCAACTGGGATCCATTGTTCTCCACTGAAAGTAGGACAAGTGGTAATGGGCTTAATCTGCAACAAGGGAGAGGTAGGTTAGATATTAAGAAAAAATAAGCATATTTAAGCTCTGGAATAGACTTCCAAAGGGGATTGTAGAATCCTCATAATTGGAAGTTTTAAGGCCAGGTTAATCAAATGGCTGTGAGAAATGATCAAGTTTTATTGGTCCTGTCACAGTGCTAGATGTCTTGATTTCTCAAGGTCTCTTAAAGCTCTACATTTCTGTGATACTCTTGGTGGACCTCTGACTCCTTGTAAATATTATTTCTTTATATTGGGATAAATGCCTCGCTATTTGTTACACTCTTCACCAACCTCCATATGCCAACTGGGGGGCAAAGACAGTTTTTGCACACATCCCAGAACAGAAAAGGCACAAACTGCATTCAGATACCACTGAAGGCATAGTAAATGTACACATCATATGCAGGAGATACATCTATGGTATCCGATCTGATCTTTATATAAAAGAAATACAAATACATAAAGAAATACACACATTGAAATACACACAGACAGGCTGCCCTTCCGCTATGGGTAACATTATTAATCCCACAACACTGAATCACTAGACTGAAACAAACAAAAAACATCAACGGGGGATTCAATGCACAGGAAAACAGTTACACAAATTTGCACTATACCCCTCCAATCCAGTGAGCCAAAGAACAGTTTTCAAGATCCACAAGACTTCCTGGTGTTCATATTTCCTATTAATAAACAAGCACTTGGAGTGGTTCACCCCTGTTCTTGACACTTGTCCTTTCTGTGGTGTGAGGGAAACCCTATCACACGTCTATCTCAAGTGTGCCAAGTTTCAGCCCTTCTTTCGGCTCCTCCAAAACCTCTTGGTGGGTTCTGGGTACACTTCTCCCCTCACTTATTGATTTTTGCACACACCCCTCCATGGCCCCATGAAGTTGTGGGACTTCCTTATCAGCCTCCTTCTGAGTATGGCCAAGGTGACTATTTATAAGACCAGGGAGCAGAGGTTGGTTGAGGGAGGGTATCACACATCTGGGCAGAGTTCCACTGGTCAGTGTCCACTGGCTCTCTCAATGCCTTCAAGGGCAGTGGGCGCTGTCCGGGGCACTCTGCTCAGTGCCCTAGTCCACTTCCATTGTTTTAACACTTTGACCTTCACACCTGTCTATGTTTTTTTCTTTGGGTGTGTCTAGACTACATCCCTCTGTGCCAGAGGGATGTAAATTAGACATACCGACATTGCAAATGAAGCGGGGATTTAAATCTCCCATGCTTCATTTGAATAAAAATGGCCGCCGCGTTTTGCCGAGTCAGCAGTTTGTCGGCAAAAGCGGTTGTCAAGACGGGGACAAAGAAAGCCTTTGTCTTCCGATCCTGTAAACCTCATTTTACGAGGCATAAGGGATCGGCCGACAAAGGCTTTCTTTGTCACCCGATCCCCGTCTTGACAGCTGCTTTTTGCCGACAAACTGCTGACTCCGCAAAATGTGGTGGCCATTTTTATTCAAATGAAGCATGGGAGATTTAAATCCCCGCTTCATTTGCAATGTCGGTATGTCTAATTTACATCCCTCTGGCAACAGAGGGATGTAGTCTGGACATACCTTTTGATTTGCCCCCCAGAATTAGTTGGAGTCTTGGGTTCTGTGGATCCTCCCCGTAGGCTGGGGGGGAGTGTGCTTTAGATGTGGGTGGATTTATTCCTACCCACCTCCCGGACCTCAATATGAATAAATAAACAAGGCCATGAGAAGGAAACACCACACTTAACTGTTTGACATTGTAAAGCCACTCTTCCCTTGCTTACACATGAGGAACAAGATTCCAATCTCAGCCACATTGACATATAGCCACACACTGCCAGATGCCTGGTTTGGGGTTTTTTAACCAGGAAGGGGGACCTGTAGGGTATCTAGTCAGTAGTGACCAGACACAGAAAATCCAGTTATGGCCTCCCGGAGTGTCTGAATAGGAAGGAGGTGCTACCTGAAAACACCACCAGCAGACTGTCTCTCACTCCCTGTCAGCCTGGCGCAAGGCATGGGGATGAGGAGAGGGCGAGGCAGTGGACAAATCATCAACCCAGGCCATCCCCCCTCAGCAGGGGCCATCTGCTACCTGCAATTTGCAGGGTGGTTCTGCATCAGCTCCCAGCCTGACTCCCAGGTGGCAGCTGTATCCTACGGGAGGATGTAAGAGGGGAGTGAGTGAGCGACCAGGGGGATTATGGGAGTAAGCCACAGAGGGTGGGAATGGGGCTTATGATGTCTGGTTTTAAGATACTTGAAAATTGGCAACGCTACCAATAACTCCAATTAAATCTGTGGCATTATCCCGAATTTGCGTCAATATGCCCAAGATCTGAATTCAGACTAGTGTGCTCTTTGCCTGCTGAAGTAGCATGTGGTTTTCAGCAGATGTCAACCAGTTAAACATGCAGAGAAGCTAGAGGGGAAAAGGTCATCCTCTGAATAATTCATTCAAATAAACATATGATCTGTGACCATTTGGGGAGAATGTATTTCTATGGACATCCATGCAGTCATAGAAATGATTAAACTGAAATACATTGTTACAAGTTACTAAATTCTGTTCTCCTTTAGACCAGGGCAAATCCAGAGAGATTTAATTGATTTCAGAGGTACACTAGATTTTCTCTGGCATATCCAGTGCTAAATTCGGCCCACTATCTTCGGCTTTATTTTGCTCTATTTAATTTTGAAAGAGAACACACAGGATTTCACACTACCTTTAGAAAATATAGAAAATGCAGAGATCAAATAAAATCATATTGTGCTCAGAATTATAAAACTGCCAGTTTAGAAAACCTTTTACAGAGTTCACTGCAGGGATCAACATTTATTACCACCTTTCCTCTGAACTAAAAGGAAACATTTCCCCCTAGCCATGCGAGTAGAATAGGGATGCTGTATATAGGCAAACCAGCCCAGTTAAAAGAAACAATCACTGTCCCCAAAATCTTCAGCAATCCGCCAAAGTGAACAAAACTGTACTTAGAGGGTTTTTTTTTTTAATTTCCCATCTCCCTCTCAACAAGGCCTTCAATATATCCCTATGAGTGGAGTAATCGCTGGATTTCTGATGTATTGACAATCCCAAATCACTACTACATGATACTTCTAACACCTGTAGGTTCAATAAAAATGGCTCCAGTATTGCTAACACCAGATACTCAAAAAATCATAAGTCAGGCACAAAGAAGCCATCAGACTTTAACAATGGACTTTCTGTTCACCTTCTGGTTTTTGACCCTTTGGATTTCATGTTTCCCTTCACAGACATCCAAACTAGAAACTTTTTTTTTAAAGCACAGAGAGTCCCATGTTATGCAAGTACAAGCACTGAGGCTTAAATGGGAAACTATTGCAGAACTTGTGATAAAGGTTGCAAGTTGACAATAGAAAGATGTAGATGCCTACACTACTTTCTAATTGCAATGGGAAAAAATGCTCAGGTTTAAAATCCATATTGATGTAATGTTGGTATGCTCAGGAAGGCCTGGTCGACACTAAAGGGGAAAGTCGACATAAGATACACAACTCCAGCTACTTTAATCATGTAGCTGGAGACAACGTCTCTTAACTCGTGTTTTTGGGTCATTCACACAGCGGGAGGTTGACAGGAGCAAACGCTCCCATCAACTGCGCTTACTCCTCCTGAAGAGCAGGACTATCAATGCCAACTGTGTGAATTCGAATGAGTGTATCTTCACTAGACCTGTTCATTCAAACCCTGGAAGATAGCTGCTGTAGTGTTGATCTTCCGCGTAGTTTAGCCATGGCCAAAGGGAGATGCTTTGTGATCCACTACCCTCCCCTAATATTGAGATAATCACAAAGCAATCAGTGATGCCTAATTACCCCACTATCTTTAGCAGTGGCTTGATGGAGCCACTACTTTCTGTCCTCAGTGTGTACTATCTCCTTTGGTTGCCTGCTAGATCATCCTCTTTCCTGTATGAAATAAATCAGATTTGCTCTGTTGTAGCTAACTTGAGTTGCACCAGCTGATGGCCTGGCATTGAGTCTCTATGTGTTTATCCAGACTGAATTGGACCTTTTGAGCCTTGCCTCTCACTAACATAAACCATTTAATTAGGACATTTTTGCCTTTTGCTGAGATCACACATACAGCATTAGCCCCAATTACCAACAATGCATCAATATGGATTTTTGAATAAAATTGCTCCAAATTTTCCGATCCTAACCAAGCAGACATACAGACAATATTAAAAGACATTATAAATGAGTATATAAAATTATTTGTCTCTAAATTTCTGAGTGGTTTATTACATGGACATTAACTCATAAATATAAATTTCAATACTGTGACAGCTTTATTTCTTCAGATAATAGTTGATTTGAATCAACTACTTCAAACAATTTATTCCTCTCCCTCACATAGCTGACACTTCTAATTCAAATACACTTTCCATAACTGTGTCTCATGTTAGTGTTGTGCGCCCTTGACTGTCATCAGCATTAAACACTTTATAAATGTCCTTGTTTATAAGGCCTTTTTAATAACACCCCAAAGCACTGGGCTTCCAACCATACCATGATAATAGGGGTGGAATCTAATAGAGGCTTTTTGACTATGAACTATAACTTGATCATTACCAAGGTTAGCACGCTAATGATTCACATAAATGCTCTGGATAGCAACTGAAGTGTTTATGATAAGATTCCAGTGGAAATAAAAATAGTATTTTGATCAGTAGGTTTGTAATGAACACGATTAATGCATATTAGAGGTTGGATGCTGTTAAGGAAATTCAAAATGCTTTAAAAATTCATAAGCAGCTCTTCTGGTGTCAGGGAAAGCTGTCTGGAATCTTTGCAGGGTTGTGATTTTTTCCCCCATCAGGAACTGTGTGGACTGCTCCTCCCCCCTCTTACACCTTTGCATTTTTACTGATGGTATCCCTGTTTTGACATTGGGGTGCTGATTTGGTGCCAGACAAAAATGGTGTTCTTCAGTGTATCGGAGTGAGAGCCAAGTATTCCTCCACTACAGTTATGACTCCAGCCTCAGTTCCCCCTTCAGCTGTAGCATGTCAACTGCTCTACCTGTTATCCCATCTGCAACACAGGTACAATGTTATCCACCTCACAAGACTATTCAAAGAAGTGTAGCTCTTGTGTTGTATTTAATGCCCTCCCCCACCCCCATATTATGCCAATGGAGTCAGAAATGGATTTGGTCAATTGTAGCAGAGTGCTTTGAAGATAAAAACTGCAAGATATTAATAGAAAATATCTCAAATGGTATCCCTAAATTGACTCTAATCCTTACTACTGTAATTAAGAATGATTGTGCATAGACGATGAAGAAAGTATTTGGGAAATAAAAATACATACAGAAAAATACAGAAACCCTCATTGTTAAGCCTGTTCTTAGCGGTAGAGGTGAAGTGGTTAAAAGACATTACTATTCACTCATAACAAAATATATTTTCTCCATCAGTGAGGATGAAAATTGGATCCAATAGTAAAGCAATTTAAAGTAAATTTCCCACTCTACAAGTTTTATATGCCATGCAAAAGATTAACTCCTGTCTGCAGGTACAACAATTAAATCCAAAGAATAAAATGAAACTGTTCAGGGGACACTGATAAGTTCTGTTGCCCTTTCTGCAAAAATATATTTAAAATGAAGGATTCTGTCCTGTGTGGTGAGAACAATGGGTATATTTGCATTGATTCTTTTTACCTTGATGACAACTTGCATTGGTAGGTATGTGGATTTATGGGGACTGTTATACTGAATGAGGGCAATGTCTCATCTAATCCTGCACATGGGTTCTGAGAGTGGCCATTAAAAAAAAAACCCACCCTGTAGTAAATAATATAAAATAAGTTGCCCATCAGGGAAATTTTTGTGTAACTACAGGAAGTTAACTATGCTTAGAAGCTGACTTATGCTTGGAAGCATTGGGATCTATATTCTTTCTCTGAAAAGTTATCCCATCCAACAGGGCTGAGATGCTGTCTTATCATCCATATCAATCTCGTCTTTTTTTTTTTAATCGTACTAACCTTGAATGATATTTTCCGGCAATGAGGTCCAAAGGCTACATGAGTATTTCTATTTGTGTTATCTTGCAATTCCACAAGTCTCCACCTTGTTCCTCTATTACAAGAGAAAAGGTTCCACGTTTACTTTTTCTATACTATTTATAATTTTATATTTGTCCATGTCCTCTCCTAGTTCATCCTTAAACAAGATATACTGCTCTTGCCAGATGGATACTGGTGTAAGCATCTTTATTGTTCATCTTTGAGTTCACTTTTTTTCTGCTCCCTTCCCAAAATAGAGTGATAAGAAATGAACAGAGAATTCTAATTTATCCCATTACTAAAATTGCTAAATTCAAAAGCTTGTTGTTTTGCCATAAAAATCAGTTCAATTTTATATTTCATACAACAAGAGGATTCATTTAATTTAAATGTAAACCTAGAAAGCAGCAGAATGAGAGTCAGGCTATGTCTAGACTGCAGAGTTTCTGGGATACCAGAGGTATCCCGAAAAAACTCTGCGGCATCCAGGGAATGCGTTCGCTTTTTCTTACGCTTAAATTTAATTCTTTGATTAATGAGTTCTAAATTGCTGAACCTGTCGTGGCTGGAGCAAGCTCCACACACTGTCCTGGCCTGCAGACACCACTCCTGCAGCTCCCATTGATCAATAATGGGGAACTGTGGCCAGTGGAAGCCGTTGTCTCAGTACATGTAGGTGAGGGACAACACATGGCACCATGGAGCCATTGCTGTAGATGCCAGCTGCTTTCAGGAGTGGTAAAGGGCCAGGGCAGCCTTAACCCTACTGCTCCACTACACTGAAGCTGTCTTAGTTGCCCAGTGCCCAGCCAGAGCCTGCTTCCTGAATCTCTGTCCCAGCCTTGAACCTCCTCCTACACCCAACTGCCTGCCCTTGACGTGAGTCCCCCTGCACCCAAATTCCTTCCCAGAGCTAGTACCCTGAAACCCCTCCTGGAACCCAATCCCCACCCTAGGCTAAGCTTGGGGCCCCTCCCTCACTCCAAAGTCTTTGGCCCAAGACCAGAGTCTGCACTCCAACCCCCTACCCCAGCCTGGTGAAAGTGAGTGAGGAAGAGGGATGGAATGAGCAGGGTGAGCCCTCAGAGAAGGGGTGGAGCAGAGGTGGGGCCTCAAAGAAGGGGGGGAAAGAAGTGGGGCAGAGGTATTTGGGTTTGAGGTAGATCTTACATCTCACTTAAATAGAAAAGGTGATCTTGTAGTTAAAAGGTTGGAGACCCCTGAGTTAGAGAAATGCTTCCTCCAGTCTTGTGCCTAAACCAGGTGCAAAATCTAAGTACAAAAGCAGTGTTCTAGGGACGTTATGGGGAAGCATCATGGGAGTGAAGACGTGAAGTTCTTCCCATGCTCTGGCTGCTATAGTAATCCCATAAATACCTGTTGCCTCGCCTATGAGCAGCAGAGCCTGGGCTACAACCTTAAAATCTCCCAAATGCTTTGATACCTGGAGAACACCTTCTGTCCTGCAGTGCTTCAGAGCTTTTGCAGACACCCTCCTCAGCCCCGACACCACTAAGGTCAAGGGTCTGCACAGCTATGGAAAAGAGCGGCAGTGTTCCTACACATATGGACATTTGTCAGATGCTTTAAAGTATCGGCTGCTGCAGGATAAGATTTGTACACCTTTTAAAGCACAACCAGGCTGTTGTTGTCTGCTTAAACAAAGCACACGAGATCTTTTATAGGGGAAAAGGCTGTACGCCACGTTTATTGAGACTATAACAGTTGCATATGCTTTTCAATCACTCATACACACAAACAACATACACACAAAGTCTCGCCAGACAATGTCATAGTTACCAGTCCAGAGTCTGTATCAATCTAGTGGCCAGTTAGATTGAACACAGGGGGGAGCAGGGCCTTTGTTGGTCGATCGATCCGATGCTCCTCTGGATTTGTTGGCAAGACGAACCCAAAGTTCCATAGCAAAGCACCCTGCTTTTATAATCCTTTTCTCTGTTGAAATCAATGTATTCTGTTCTGTCAGCTTGTGACCGGAACGTTATCTTTTTGATGTCAGTGTTCCCTAAACATTTTCCAAAGCCCATCCTGTAATCAATTGTCTTTTGGGAGTGCCCGCTTTCTTCAAGGCTCGTCAATCTGCCAATATCCAATCATCTTATGAGTAGGGTTACGCATCGATGGTTATAAATGGCTTCTTTGCCGCCAGATCATCTCGTCTTCACCCACGCTTGCTCCCCCTCCTTCTTTGGCCATCTGGTTCTGAGAAATAACTTTGCACCTTATCTCGACACATTCATTCCCCTTTCACACACACATAAGCAATGTTACAAGGGCTTTCAAGGCTATGCGGCACATCAACATCTGTATTGGTAAGACAAAGAGGCATCGTAAATCAAGCAATTAAGGCCTCAGCCTTTAACATTCTTATAATATTCATTAACACAGACACAATATGAGATCCGGTCTCTTTACTTACTAAAACTTTAGAACAAGGAAATATAGGAGATATATACTTTACTAAAGGATTTGACTTACTACAATCTTAAATATGATTATATATTACCTTACATTACTAAACCTAAGATAAGAAATATAAAAAGAATAAAACTTTCAGTTCAAACACTGTGGCAAACCTGAAACCCATTGGCCTTTCCACAAAATGAACGCCAAAGATTCTTGCTCGATTCAAAAAAAGGAAAACTTCTTTAGGGCAGAGACAGGTATTTTACTTTAATAGCAAGTACAGAAATAAAAATCTCACAAAACAAAGCAAAAGTAGTATACAAAAGGGAATTTTTGAACTCTATAGAGAGTGGGAAACAGGGTTTTTCTTCCACAGCTAAGTAGCAGCCTTTCAATCAGACCAGATAAATCTGCTTTGTGGACATCCAGTAAAATTATCTGCCCTCCTCTTGAGCACCTGAGAGGATTCTTTTGGGTCCAAAAATCACTGCAACTTTTTAGGCTGATGTCGTCAAAGGAAAATGTAGTATTTTGTGAATTAAGACCATGATAGGATTTGCCCTGAAAACTCTGTACCCTCTGCAACATTACAATATAGCTAATAAATGTTCTATACCTTAAAGCTCTTTGACAGAGAAGCACTTATTGGGGCAATCAATAATATTAGTAAGAAAGATGAGTTTAATACTTGCTCAAGAGAGAAAGAAAGAATAATAGGGCAACAAACTATCACATGATTCAACAAGAAGAATTTTGTAAATAACACTAGTCACATTTTTTTCTAATTTCAAAGCTGACAATATCTTGACATTGAAAAAGAGTTATATTAACAAAATTTCCTTCCTATTTTAACAATGTTGCTGATAAAAATGTCAGGACAATTCCTTGCTCAAAGGAAGGCTGTCACAGCTTGCAAAGTAGGGATGGGTTGAGTTGTCAGAAACATGGATGTTCACTAGTTGCCATTAAAACTGACTCAGTAAGTCACAGTTACCACATAACATCTCTATCAAAAAGATTTCACCTCCCATAGATTAGCTTTACTATGCCAGTTATTTTCATGTGGCAAACATGGGTAAAGGCTACATGTTAATGGCTACAAGGCAGATTCTCAGTCACCACTCTGGTCATTTCCCTCTGCCTCAGTAGGATAAGATACAGTGTTCCTGGTAAGTTGAGCGCTTGGGCAGCCACCCAGGAGAGATTCAAATTCAACCCTGTTGAATAGCAGAGTGCCCACAGCATGTTTTTTACTGGTCCCTCAAAGGTGTATCCTGGGACCCATCCTATTCAACTTATTTATAAATGATCTAGAGAAAATGGCAAAATGTGCAGATGATACTAAACTGCTCAAGATAACTAAGACCAAAGCAGACTGTGAAGAGCTTCAAAAGGATCTCACCAAACTAAGTGATTGGGCAACAAAATGGCAAATGAAATTTAATGTTGAGAAATGTAAAGTAATGCATATTGGAAAAAAGAATCCCCATTTTATATACAATATGATGGGGACTAATTTGGCTACAACTACTCAAGAGAGAGATCTTGGAGTATTTGTGGATAGTTTTCTGAAAACATCCACTCAGTGTGCAGTGGCAGTCAAAAAAGCAAACAGAATGTTAGGAGTCATTAAAAAAGGGATAGAGAATAAGACAGAACATATTTTATTGCCTCTATATAAAACCATGCTATGTCCACATCTTGAATACTGTGTACAGATGTGGTCACCTCATCTGAAAAAAAGATATATTGGCATTGGAAAAGGTTCAGAAAAGGGCAACAAAAATGATTGGGGGTTTGGAACGGGTCCCATATGAAGAGAGATTAAAAAGACTTGGACTTTTCAGTTTGGAAAGGAGAATACTAAGGGGGAATATGATAGACGTCTGTAAAATCCTGACTGGTGTGGAAAAATTGAATAAGGAAAAGTTATTTACTTATTCCCACAATGTAAGAACTAGGGGTCACCAAATGAAATTAATAGGCAGC
This sequence comes from Rafetus swinhoei, assembly GCA_019425775.1. Taxonomy (NCBI): domain Eukaryota; kingdom Metazoa; phylum Chordata; order Testudines; family Trionychidae; genus Rafetus; species Rafetus swinhoei. The sequence continues at coordinate 61,066,909 of CM033447.1, forward strand.
AGGTTTAAAACAAACAACAGGAAGTTTTTCTTTACTCAGCGCACAGTCAACCTGTGGAAATTCTTGCCAGAGGATGCAATGAAGGCTAGAACTTTGACAGGGTTTGAAAAAGATCTAGATAGATTCATGAAGGTTAGTTCCATCAATGGCTATTAGCCAGGATGGGTAGGAATGGTATCCCTAGCCTCTGTTTCTCTGGAGGTGGGTGATAGGAGAGGGATCATATGAGGATTACCTGTTGTGATCCCTCCCTCTGGAGCATCTGGTATTGGTCACTGTCAGCAGACAGGATACTGAGCTAGATGGATGTCTGTCCCAGTATGGCCGTCCTTATGTTCTTATATTCTGAACTTGCCTGTGTGTATATAACAAAATGTATTCCCCACATGGGTGGGAACAGTTAAAGGGAACATGAGAATTCCCCCTGAAAATGTAACATCTCAGGTGGCATAACAGCCTTCTTCCCATCTCCACATAAGAGACATTTTGGGAGCAGATCACAAGGCAAGCAACCAGCTCCTCAGTATGGCTGCTACAGCTGGAGTGACAGAGCAGCTCAATTTAATTGGGGCTCTAAGTTACTTCAGGAGCAATTTCAGCCTTTGTCCAGCTTCAAGGGGTGGGAGGGAGTGGAAAAGCTCTCTTTCCCACTCTTCTCTCAACTGTTCTGGGTGTGAACACTGTGCAGATGAGGGCCTGACCCTATCATTGAATGTGGAGGGAGACAGTAAACCATCAAATCTTGCACTTGTCTGTCAACCATTAGGTTCACAAATAAACACAGCTTACACCAAAGAGGGAAGGAATGGTAGGCTACAGTAGTATGAGACTAAGGACGCATCTTCACTCTTCATGCTAGAGATCAGTGTTCTGGCATTGTTCTGGCATCTAGATGTAGTTGGTCTAGTATAGACCCATAAATCAAATGCTGAGGGCAGCTGTGGCTGGCGCCTGTACTCCATGCAACCGCGAGGAGTAAGGGAAGCCATCGGGAGTGTTTGTTCCTGTCAGCCCCCTGCTGTGGGGACACCACCAAGCTCGGCTTAAGGTAAGCTGACTCCAGTTACGTATCCTACCTTAAGCCAACCTTTCAGGTCTAGTCTAGACCTGGCCTAAGACTATTTTACAAGTTGGGCCCCTTTTAAAAACCAGCTTACACCATGAGTAATTTACATTGCTAGTTAAAGGGTTGCTGAATTTGGCCAAGAAACCTCTCCCCCAAGTAGGACAATGCCTGAATTTCACCCAGAGTCTTTGTTCATTCCTCTTCGAACAGGAGTAAGATAAGTCTTGCTAGATTTGTTCAGAGTTAAGGATGAAAGGACATAGGAGAGAAATTGATGAAGAAACCTTTACAGTTGGCTTTCACATATTGTTTCAACCTGCAAAATTGGTTCAGCAAATGGCAAAGCCACAATTTGGACAAGTGCTGAATATGGAGAATTTCACAGAATATTATATTCCGTCATGATTTCAGGTTTGATTCAGAAAGCAATATATCTGTTAAGTTTGCGTATATGTGTGTGTAAGTGTAATATATATTTGTCTGTGGTACATGGTCTTGAAAGAGGACAAAAACAAGCCAGCGTATGCAAAAACAAGACACACTTTCTCTAGCTGACAAAGCAAAAGACACCTGTGAATGATTGCATATGTGAATTCCATGCATCTAATTTCAAAGCTGCTCTTACTAGAAAAGATCAAGTTTCACAAGATACTCACACAAAACCCAAACAACCTCCCCTCCCACAGTATTTAGAGGGATTTCCCTCCCCCAATCATATTTTCAAGTCTCTTCCGATTTTTTTTGTCTGATGAAATAAAATGATGTTTTTGCATTTGTTTGAAGTTGAACTTCACATTTTCTAATATTCAATGTTTTAAAAGCTGAGTAAATATTTTACAGGCTTGGCAGCGTCAATGACACTAGTGTATAATTAAAGATATTTTTGGCAGTTTCTCTAACTTTCATTATGCCCAAGTCACAGCAGAGAAAAATGCAGCAGGCATTATTTAATGAGTCCTGTTCAGCTGAAGCTATGCACATGAATGTAGCAGAGAGTGTATTTATTGGAATTTCTTAATCCCTCTCGTATAAACTAATCTGTTTTTGTTGTGAATAATGATTTTTTTTACCAGTAAGTAGAAAATAAAAAGTAACAAGACTCTTGCAAAACTGGGAAGAAAAAAAAGCAATTTAATCAGACAGAGCGAGGAAAAAATAGAATAGACATGATAATTTGATTAGTGTGCTATCTATTTCATGACTGAAAGGTCAGACAGCTGCTATTTTATAAAGTACATGATTTTCTTAAAGGCATATTTGCTGTGATAAATTGTACTACTGGACTTACTGATAATTATATAACAGTGCACTTCATCAATATCAAGTAAACCTCACTACCCGCTAGTGATGTATCACCTGCATTTTTACAGATGGGCAAACTGAACCACAGAAGGCCACAAAAGTTTACTGCCTGATCCTGAATCCACTGAAGTTTGTAGCAAACTTATATTAGCTTCAGTGGGGCAGGATCAAGCCTTCAGTGGGAAAGAGGGAAGCAGAACCTGATGTTGATCCCATTGCCTTCAGTGAGTCTAGGTAAGGCTCCCACAAACTTCAGTGGAGCCAGGATTAGATTTTAAGTTTCTGACTCCCAGCTGCTTCAATTAACAGCCCTCATTCTCCTCTTAGATTATGGGCCTTATTTCATAGACCATTTGTATGCAATTATGCATCCAAAGTATGGCTACATCTAGACTGCATTGCTTTACCGGAATACCAGAGGTATGCTGGAAAAGCAACGCTGTGTCCAAGGAATGTGTCCGCTTTTCCGAAAAAAAAAAAAAAAATCGAAAAAGCTGACGTGCTTTTTCACCATCCTTGTAAACGTCATTTTATGAGGCATAAGAGATTTATTAAAAGAGCACTTTTTTTCCAAAATTTGGCACCATGTAGACGCACCAAATTTCGGAAAAGCTTCTTTCAAAAGTAAATTGGAAAAAGATACGCAATTTGCATACTGCAGATTGTGTATCTTTTTCCAATTTAACACTGCAGTCTAGACGTAGCCTGTGTAATTCTGCATGGAGATGTCAACTTAAACATTTAATTTTTATGTCCAATACTCCCTTTGCATTCACAATGTGATAATTATGTGCACCCACCCAACTTACAAAACTGGACTCTAAACTGGTATACAAAATGTGCATAACAAAACGAAAAAATGCTGAAAAGTTTGTTTGCTCTTGTCAACAATGTGAACACAATCCTAATTTGAAAAACACTGCCAACATTTGCTCATTTTATCTCATAAAAATGAAAACTTTAAATTAAATGGATTCTTTTCTAGCAGTAAAGGGTCCATTTCCATAAATGGACCGAAGTGTGAATATAAATTGGCCTATTTCAAAGAAAAATAATTGGTAAAACTCCACATCTAAGGTAAGAAATTAATCTTTTCACAAGTTTGGTAAAAAAAATCATTTTGTTGGTTTTTTTTTTGGACTAAACAATATTGCAATTTAAAAAAAAAAAATCACTCCAACTGCCAGGAATGTGGCTTGCATTCTCAGGGTAGCGTTTTCCATCTTGGAAGCCTTCTGTGGATTTCTCTCTCATTGGAGTATTTCCATTGACTTCAACAGAACTACTCATGTAAGTGAGGACTATTGCCGTTATTGAAGATTAGCAGAATTGACAGGTTAGTTTTATCCGGGGTTAATCGGAGAGTTAGCCATTAGGAGGGCTTGAGTTCTAACTCCTGGCTTTGCTACTGCCTCAGTGTGGCCGTTGCTGAGTAACTTCATTGACTCAGTCCCCCCATCTTTAAAATGTGGGATAACGTAACTTATCACGGGGTGCAGGATGTTGCCACTCACTGTCATGGTGCCTCCTGCTGATCAGTCTAAGAATTAGTTCTTCAGCCTTGCAGCACCCTCTTCTGGCTGGTGTCTTTCCTGCCCATTACCTTCCTCTATGTCTTCACCTCCTGTATCAGTGACCTACTGCCATTCATCATCTAGCCCCTTCCTGCAGAGGCAAACTATCTGAATTAGCCACTCATCATTGGCAAAGGGTGTTGGATCTGCTGCCTATTCCTGTCCTGGTTGCTCTTCTGCAGAGCTAGTACCAGCCTTTTTCAGATGGCTACAACTCCACATTTAGTGTAATATTGAAAGAATTGCACAAGTCCTCCTTCAGTGTATGTAACTTGTGCTGAAATATCAAGACCATGCCTTACATTTGCCACAATGTGCTGAATTTGAGGAGCGGAAAAAGTGCAGGAAGCAACTTACCATGAATACACCTGCACAGAAGTTTAGGCAGGATTCCATTCTAGCATGTTCTTGGATGCTAGGCTGGGGAAGTGGCTAACATCTGCCAATGCATCATTAAAAAATGTAACTGTCACACATTCCGAGCAGCATGAGTTGCAGCTTTCCTCATATATACTTAACACTCAATTTCAGCAGAAAGCCACAATTTCTTAGACAGCTTATCTGACATAGTGAGATCCTTCTAATATCTTACCCTGCAATTAAAGTCATGAACCTGGGTCTGATTTCTCCTATGAATTTTGCTTGCTCTTTGCATGTCTAATGTTTATACAAAATAGCTGATCTGGGCTTCTTAAATTCACTATCCTGTTATTACTATCAGACCGAATTCAAACTCACATGTTGCACTTGATGACAAGGGTGATATCTGGAGAACTAGTGTTGGCTAAGATACTTCTATAAGTTATACACAGTAAGTCTAAGATTTGGAACTACTGAAGGCAAAACATGAACAGAATACTTATTTTAAGTATAATTACTGAAAACAGTAACACAAAATAGCAGGCATACCAGGTCTCATGCAAATTTTGTGTTAATTACAGTAGGAATTGTAACATTTGTAGACATGTTTCTGATTCCATATGCATACCTGTGTAAATTAGGAGTATCTTCTCTTTGAACAATATTCATATGTTCTCCAATATATAAGTTTTGGGGAAATGGTTTTAAGCTTGATTAAACTAAGTGAAAATCTTTTAAGAACTTTAGCCAATCCTATGAGCATCTGGGAACAGAAACTTTAGGAGCATGCTTTGAAAATACACCCAGAGGCATAGCGAGGGTGTTATACTCCTGGGGACAAAAGCAAAATTTGACCCCCCATCCCTCCCCCACCACCATGTGACAGGGTCCTGAACCTGGTGCACAGCTGAGCCCGACGGGGGCGGGGGAGCTTGTACGGCATCTTCCCCCACCCCCTCCAGTTTGGGACGGGCACTATTCCACTGTTGAAGAGGGAGGAAGGTCGGGCTGGGGGTGCAGCGACAGGGGAGGAGGCTTCAGCAGGCGGCAGTGGAGAAGCAGGCAAGCAGAGGTATGATACGGGGAGCAGAAGGGCAATTACCCCCCCACACCTCCTTTGCTACGTCAGTGAATGTAAGTGATTAACTTACCTTTTAGAATAACACTCAGAAAAAACTTTTAAATAAAACTAACACACAACACGAGAATCGCCCTCGCTTTCTTGAAGCAATAAGTAGCCTAAGGCTGAGGATACCCTGCAAGCGAGGCTTTCAGTCTGCCACGAGGACTTTTTCCTTCAGGCTGCTGTGAGATTCTATCCTTAAGTAAAGGAGAGAGGTCTCTCTGAGCTGCTCTTCCAAATTTCACACAAGCCATTCAACTGAAGCCAAAGATATCAAGATTCAAGGCCAGCCTTGCCTTTGGCAGACTGCCTCGCCAGGTATTCACAATCACAACGTCTGAACATGTATAAGACTTTTAGTTGAGAGAGCCATGTTTAATCCCAAGTCTCTGCTATGACTGGGAGAGGTGGGTGACCTATAGAAAACACTACCATTTTCTTTGGAAAATCCACAACAAAACGTGGGAGGATTGATCACCTCAGTAATGCCAACTCCTTTAGAATTGAGGCTCTGATTATCCAGCACCAGCTGAGGTACAGCGGGCACTGTGTGCACGTCTGATATATTTTTACCAAAACTGCTACCTGCCCAACTTGTCAAAGGAGAAAGGAAACAGGGATGCCAAAAGGAATGGTTTGGAGCAGTGTTTCTCAACCTTTTTTTTTATAAAGTATCCCTTTTAAAAAATGTATAAGTAGCCCCAGTACCTACAGTTTTCAGACACACAATTTTTTTTCTACAATTGCAACATATTTGTTTAAACAACTTCATCGTATCCCCATCACTCCTTACAAGGTACATTGACCATGGAGGTCAATGGGGCTGGGCTATTTTATATGTAAAGGTACTGAGAAATGTATATGTCAATACCAAGATGGCAATGTGTATATTATGTAAATAATACTGAATAATAATTGCCAAATAAGACCACTTCCCAACCTGCTTACAAAGGGCCTAATACAATTTAAATTTTAATTTAGGATTGAGCCCAAAACAATCTGTTGATATGACCCAAAAAGATCCAGATAACATTTAGTCACCCTTCAAACATATAAGGGGCCAATCAGTAAAAGCCCCATTGCCTGGTAGAGATGATCTTTGAAGAAAATTGGAGAGACTTTGAATTTACTTTTTCTGACAGCAGCGCTTTCTCTCACTGAATGTGGGGTCTTCAGGTTTCACATTATGTGTCAGAATAATACAGAAATGCGTTGTCATGGTTAACTCCATTCAGGTCAAAGCAACGTGCACCCCAAAGACAGAAGAACAAATCCCTTGAAGCTGGAAGTCAAAATATCTTACCTCTTCACAGAGCTCACAAAGGGTCTTGTTCACCCAGAGACACATGTCATGACAACTCTCTCTGGAGAGAGACAAAACATCCTGCCTCTTGGTGGACGTACCAAATGTTTTCATGTGGTATCTTACCATACTGTTTCAATCGACTTCTTGGATGAGGAAGACTCACAAAGAGTCTGTGCATCATCCACACTGGAGCAACATGGTGATTTACCACCGTGGTAACAGACCTGATCTCTCTGGGGGCTCTTGTGGAGCAGCAGGGAGCCTGCAGCGGTCTCTTGGGGGGAGAGTCCAGGCGTGCCTCTATTCCAGTGGTTCTCAAGCTTTTTGGCCCGTGGACCACATGACTCAATGTAAACCTTTCTGCAGACGGCCAGTAGCTAATGGAAACCCACCTTTAATTACACAATTATGCCCAAGCCATTTTGCTAGTGCTGTAGCTGGGGAGAATGGTTTAACTTCAATTATTAAACAGATTAAATGTTAACTTTCTCATGTTAGTTTATCAAACTTCATTTTAAATAAAGTAAAATATTAATTTATGTCCATTACAAAAGGTTTCAATGTTTTCTTTACTTATGGCAGGGGGAGGCAACTTTTTTTGGATCAGGGGCCACTGACCCACAGAAAAATTAGATGGGAACCACACAAGTGAGAAACAAAAACACTCCTCCCAAAACCCCAACCCTCACTTTGATGACCCCCACTGAGACACCTCACTCCTCTGGCATTCCAGCCCCAAGGGGCGAGGGGAAGGGACAGGGAGGACTGAGGGCTTCCCATAGGCTAGATTTGCTTTTCTGATGAATTTTATGGACCCCTTAGGTTCTAAAGTGGGGACAAAAATAAGGGGTGCAGTGTGTGTGAGAGAGCTGCCAATGAGCGGGATAGGGATTGGGTGCAGGATCTGGGAGGGAGGTGGGGGGCAGAAGGGAGCAAGGTCTGGGTGGTAGGTAGGGTGCAGAAGCAGGCTGGATGTAGGGTGTCTGGCCAGGGGGATGGATCAGGAGCAGATTGGGGGTAGGGTATCTGGCTAGGAGGGAGGGTGCAAGGAGGGGACTTGGGTAGGAGTTGGACATCCCTGGTCTGGCACCCTCTGGACCTGACTGGTCCCAGATGAGGGATTTTTTTGAACCAGGGGAGGTCATTTCAGGGCTCCTGGTTCCCCCCCTCCCCACTAGGCTTCTTTGCACCTCCCTCCCCTGCAACCCAACTGAGCTGCCCACCCCCGCTGGTTCCCTGCACCTCTCCCAAAACCATCCCCCACAATCCAAGGGAGCGCAGCATCTGCTCCCTATGCCTTCCCCCATCCACCTCAGCCCAGTTGAGCCCCACAGTGGTGCCCTGCATGCCTCCCCCACAGCACAGCTGAGCCCCGTTTCCCTGCACCTCCCCCCAAGCCCCGCAAAACTGCTGAGCCCAGCTCTGATTTCCTGCCCCTCCCTCCCCTTGAGTCTAACCCCGGTTCCCGGCACCTCCCTCCTCCTGCAGTCAAACTGAACTCTGAGCTCCTCACCTCCCTCCCCCCCACAGCCCAGCCCAGCTCAGCCCAGCACCCTGCATCTCCCCACTCTGCAACCCAGCTGAGCTTCATTTCCCTGCACCTCCCCCCAAACCACGCAGACATGCTGAGCCCAGTGCTGATTCCCTGCCCCTCCCTCCCTCCCCTCGAGTCCAGTGCCGGGTTCCCAGCACCTCCCTCCTCCTGCAGCCCAGGTGAGCCCAGCGCCCTGCATCTCCCCAACCCCCCACAGCCCAGCCCAGCACCCTCCTAGTGTGGTGCCCAGGGGTAACTGCGCCCCCTGCTTCCCCCTCGCTACACCTCTGAATAGACCCTCATCTGGTTTTAGGTTTGAGAGATATAAGCATGAATTATAATACAATATACTTTAGTAAAAATTACTTTTTTTCTGGCTTGCCAGTTCTATGCTTCTGAGCTTAATGGATGTTGAGGCTTCCACTCCTTTCTGATGCCACAATTCTCCTCAGAACCATTTAATAGGACACCAGCATTGGTCTTCCTCTCCAGAATCCCCTAATGGAGTCGTATACTGGAATTCATTTGCGAGAGACTTACTGAAGGATTTCAGCAACTAAGTGGTGGCTATTGCAGAAGGTTGGAGCCAAATGGTGATCAATATCCAAGCCAGTGGCTGGGGGCAAGGCAGAGGAGCCTCTGAGGCAGGCTAAAAGCCTCCTACTCTCTTAAAGCATTCATGTAGTCAATAGCAGTATGAGCAGCATTCAGGGACCAAGTCAGTAGAAGTTGAGGGCGCTCATCATCTGACAGGGTGAAGACTTCAAGGGTCCTTTATGGCTCCTGTCATCTGTCATAAAAGCTATGGTCGCCATTCAACATTGGTCTTTTTTCCTTTTGGTTCTCTACTATCAGTCACGACATTTGACCTGATGTTATCTCACTCTTTCCGCTACCCATCTTGTGTTCTCTTCCATTTGCTCACCTCCATCCATCTCATTCCTCTTTAGAGATCTCCCCCACCCATCTTCCCTGCCTTCCTCAGTTACAGCTATTTCCTTATCACCTCTTCCATACCATCCTCTTCCCTTTTAACTCCTTACCCCATTCAGCTGCTACACACCCACAAAAAAGCCTTGCTCTAGAAACTGAACTAAAGCACTTAATGCAGAAATGAGCACAATTACCAGAACAAAGTCTGAATGATCTGCTCTGGACCATTAATCATCCTTTCCCAATCCCTCCCACTGTATTGTCTGTCAGTATCTCTTCTCAAATTGTTCCTGACCCAAAGCTGCATAGTTCCCCTCACATTTATGTTGCTAAACAATAAATACATGAAATAAGACTACAAATAGAGCTTCCAGATCTCTTACAAACCCTGTATTGAATTCCCCTGAGATTCTGGGCACAGAAAGTTACTTTCTTCATAGGGACATAAAAATGCAGACTGTAAAAATGCCATTTGAAGTTTTCAAAGTAGCCTGGTGCATTTATCCACCTCTACCATGGAACCGGTGACTTCCTCAGAGCCATGTGGATATGTACCAAATGACCATCTGTCTTACAGCACTTTTTAAATTGATACCTTTGAACTGTCTGCTTTAATTTTACAATTACATCAATTGTCAGTGGAACTTGTGTTCCTACATCACTTAAAAGTTTTGAAAATCCCACCCTCATTCTCCATCTTTTTATCAGAATACTTTTTGTCTCGTGCCTTTTCCTTAGGCTTAGTCTACATTGGTGGCATTGCCTAGAGTGAGAGCAGTTACCCATGCCAGGGGAAGGCTCTGGCAGTGTGGTGGAAGCAGGACACTACACTGCTAAAAACATGATAGATAGGGGAGAGTGGATGGGTCGTGGGGTGCGATTACCCCATACTCGGCGGAGCAGGGGGGTTCGGCGGACCCCCCGTCCAACTTGCCATATTTTAGTTCGGGTCATCTGGCCTGGGGACGGGGTACTCGGGTGCAATCACCCCCCTGCTGGCGGGCAGGGGAGGATTCAGCGGACCTGCCGTCTAGTTTATAGTTTAGTGAGTAGGGTCCTATGCCCCGTGTTCGGCCCCTCCCTGGGGTGACGCCCATTGGCCCTGCCTGTCAGGCCACAGATGCCGGCATGTGCTGGCGTGCCTGTGTATGCCGGGTCAGGAGGGGGAAAAAGAGGGAAGGGGGACCCAGGCCCACCCTCTCCACTGGGTCCCAGCCCGGGGCCCTAAGTGCAGGGGACCACACTGTCCCTGCACGACAGACGGGATTTACTCCCGAAACGTGTCTGTCCACGGGCGCCACAGGGACCCCGCCCTGGGCTGCTTCCTTCCCCCCGCGGACCTCTGGGGTCCGTTCGGCGTTTCCCCTGTGCCTACCATGGTTCCTGTGTCCCGTTTCGGGGTGGGTCCTCAACCACTTCCTCCGGGGATCCACTCTTCCGGGCTGCTTCTCAGCCATACCTCGCCCTCCACTGGCTGCGGGGGCTCCCTTGGGCCGTACCGTACCCAGGACTCGCAGTCCGCCACCTGCGGGGGCTGACATGGGCTGCTCTGCGGTGGGGGCTGGCCTTCTGCTGGCCGCGGGGTTTGCTCCGGGCGGCCCCTCGGCCGGGACTCGCCGTCCCGTGGCTGTGGAGGCTCCCCCCTTCCCCGCAACCGGCGGGCCCTTTTGAAACGGCCTGCCAGTCGTGACGTAGCCCGTGGGCTCCGCTTTCCCTGTGACGTGGGGGCCTCCCCCGCCACATCCGGGCCATCACTCACCGCCCCCAACCCTCCCGGTGGTACGCCGGAGGTGGGGACAGTGCTTCCCCTGCCACGCAGGCACGGAGGCAGGTTCTGGCCCCGCCGCCGTTCAGCGGCGGCGGCTTGCTGCTTGGGCTCTCCTCCCGTGGCCCCGCTCTCTTCCCGCCTCCCCCTGTCACCCGGTGTACGGGCCGCTGGCGGCCTGTTACAGGGAGGTACTGCTTGGATATGTAGAAAACAGCAGGGTTTTCTAAGAGCATGGAACTCTAAGGTTCTGTGGTGCCCCTCTACTAATGTAAGCAAAGCCTCTCTGTCTATGCCACTATTTATACCTGTGCTGGGTACATAAAGCATAGGTGTATGTACTCTACATGCAGATGTTAGTGTAGACATAACCTAAGATTGTGATCTCTCTCTCTACAGAGATCATCTTTATGCTCTGTGTTTGTACAGCAGCCACAAAAAGGGGTCCCTGATCTGTAAGGTTAGTTCTACACTACAACACAAAGTCAACTTAAGCTACACAACTCCAGTTACGTGAATAAAATGGCTGGAGTTTATGTACATTAGTTGAGTTAGCGCAGGCTCTACCCCATGGGGGCATGTCGATGAAACACACTCTCCCTTCAACTTCCCTGACTCTTCTCATCCTGGGCGGAGTAATGGAGTCAATAGAATGATCTGTGGTTGATTTGGCAGGTCTTCAATACACTCACTAAATCTACCACTGATGGCTTGATCTCAGAGCGTGGATCCGCGCTACAGTGCAGATGTAGCCTCTGAGCCTTTTATGCTCTACCATAATATAAATAATAACATTTTCATTCAACAATGATATCCAGTTTTAAATACATTTCAAGTGCTATTTATTTATTTTTCCCTAAGTTTTCTCCCCCTCTCTGCAGCTGCTTGGCTTAGCAAGTGTCTGCAATTATTTAATCGTCTCGAGAGTGAAAATTAGTTTGGCAAGCTATTCAGCTGAGCAAAAACCTATTCTTTACTTTTTAATATTGTTTGTTCTTACTTTTATGGCATCAAATATTTTCAGTTATATCAAACAAGGGACAAAAATGAATTGAAAATTTATTCAGTCTTATTAATTAGTGAACATATGAAAACTCAACATTTCTGCAGGTGCAACATAATCAATTTCCTGTTTGGCAAAATATAGTCAGTGAATGTTAATGTTTATGTTACTGCCCAGTTTGAAACTAAGTGTATCCTCATTTCAGCAAAATATGTTATGTTGAATGCCAAGTAAATTCACTCACCAATTACAACAAGTATAGTCTGCAGAATCACAAATAATATAGTCAGAATTAATAATCATTGTTCCTTGTTATATACTTTCAGGAATTTGGCCACACTTATCACATAAAAGTATTTTCCATTCGTTAAAGGATACCGAGTCTTAAGGAAGAGAACTTTAATACCTAATTTATCCTACTAAGAAAAGAAAATAAGACTATACTGAGAGAGTTACATATGTTATCTTGTATCATTTGCTCTTCACATAACAGGAATGAAGAAACCATGAGATCATAGCTGGGTATACCATGTTTACTAACTATACACAAACATGCCAGGCCTAGCTATGGATGTGCTACTGCTTTGGCTCATTATAGTCGCTTGTAAAAAACACAACATAGTGAATGTTGTTGGAAGGCTCACAACTAATTAAAGAGATATTACCAAATTCCTATACAGTTTCCTACCCCTTGCAGAGAAATTTCATTGGAGACAATAGCTTATATGAAAGCCAGATCTATTCCTGCTTCCCCAGTGAACACTGTCCCATACAGGAATAGAAGTTAATTATTGCCAAAAGCCCAAACCTCCAAAGAATTACAAAATGTCTAAATGACTTATTTTAACACCTTTTTTATAAAATTTTGGCAATTGGTCAAAAGTGACAAGTTGTTTCAGTCAATCCATATCTCCATTTTTCAACAAACAGCCAACTAGAGCTGAGTATTTTTTTTAACAAGCCGAATGGCTCTTCCCTTAGAATGAAAATACATCTTCCCCCTCACTTCAAGTAGCAACACTCGACCTTTCAAACACACAGTCCTTCTCTACCAAGTATTGGTGCAGATCTCTTACCACCAGCAGATGGAAATTAGTGCAATTAAAATTCTTCGCAAGAAAAGAATGTGCTAGGAAAATGATTTCTAAAACCATAATTAATTAGACTGACAAGAAGTCTCAGTTAATATATACAGATACTGCATGTTATCTTAACTTACAGTGAATGTCATACAATATAAAAAACCCTTGGAACAACAATTGAGAGGGTGGCAGGTGTTCAGAACTAAGATCCACATCTTAAGTTTCATAACGGGTCCCTATTACTTAAACTTTGGAGCTTCAACTCCAGGTTATATCAACTTTGACGTTGGCGGGGAGACTCTTCAAAGGAGCTGAAAGAGGTTATGGCCCATTTCAGGGCACCTAACTCCCTTAAGAGCCTTTGAACCTCCCATCTTAAAAGTGTTTTGAAATCCATGTCAGAATCCCTCCTAATATGAGATTCATAATATATTTCAGTATAACAAGTTGTAGATGCTTCCTCTAGCTTAGTAATCACTATAACTTGGGCTAATAAATCTCAACCTTCAGCCTCATAATTTACTTGGCCAAAGATATAGCTACTGAATCAAAGAAAAAAGCAATGTATATTGGCCAAACTGGACAATCTCGACAGGAAAGAATTAATGGACACAAATCAGATATCCGAAAAGGCAATACACAAAAACCTGTCGGAGAACACTTTAATCTTCCTGGACACTCATTAATGGATCTCCAAGTGCCGTTTCATTTCAGACCAATTTCACAAGCCAAATACATAAAGAAGGATTGGAACTTAACTTCATTCACAAGTTTAATTCTTATGCTACTGGTCTGAACCGGGATATAGGATGGCTTGCACACTATCTTCCACCTTTTAATGACTTAAACAACCAATCAAACAATGGAGGTGCTAATGTTTCTTAACAGCCTCTTGTAACTATTTGAACTATCTACTCACTGTCTCCCTTTTTCCTCCCCGGCCCCCTTATTTATTCTTGGATCTGGATTTATTATACTCCAGTCATCACAAGAAGTGGGTTTTGCCCACATAAGCTCATGATGCCATCTACATGTTTTGTTAGTCTTTAAGGTGTTACTAGACTATTTGTTGTTTTTTAAGTTTTACCAATATTGTTATTTTGAGAGCATGACGATCAGGGGTGGTGACTAGAATATATTCCAAAAATATTTCTATTTGTAGTACACTGCCATTTTTAAATCTCTGCTAGTGGGTTTTGAAATGTAATGTGTCATTTGAATACATTAGCATGTCAGTACCACAGGTCATTACAGAATGCAGGAGATGAAAGCAATTTTACATGTTATTATTTCCATAGGAAAACCAGGAGGAAGATTCAGAGAATTGTGTTAAAAAGGAGAAACTTGAAAACTATAAAACAGGCATATTTTATACATCTCAGTTTGGCATAGATAGCTTATGTAGACATCTGTGGATCTGTGTCCCTGTCATTCACATTTAAAATATCCAATTTAACATCTAATATGTAAATACCCCACCAGTTCTCTTGTGAAAAGAGAAGAAATAACTAAATCTCTGTGCCATATAAAATTTATTCCAGTTGCTAAGCAACACTGCATTTATAACCACTACTTTTCCAGTCAATACCAGTAGTAAGGCTAATATTTTCAGTACTGCCACTTAATTGTTTCATTCTTTCGATAAAATATGTTTAAAAATCTCAAATTTACTCAAAAAAACAACCCTAGCCTAATTAGACACTATTACACCGCAGAGATAACAGTGAACTGTTGTGCTTACAAATCTTAGTTGAAATGTCATTCTGAATAAATGTCTAAATGCTGACAATCTACTGTAGACTTCTGAAGGAGTTGCTCATGAAAATACTAACACCATCTATAAATGTGTATGAGTTGTATATAAATGCACACATGTCTACTTCATGACCATATAATAAATCTAATAGCTACTCTTTCAATATAATGCCAAAAATTAAAGAACATTCTATTCTGGATCCAAATTTCTAATTGTTTTGGCCTGGTTTATTAGAGAGCTGTAAAATTCTGGCTGAGTTTTAGTTCTGAAATATTTCTTCCCAAATTACTCATTTCTATTCTGATAATTTTTTGTAAGAATGGGGCTGAACTAGTACTGTGTACTCAGAAGTTATAAGTTTGAACAGCAGCGGCTTGGAACATTTTGCCTCAAATTACACTTGTAATACTTTGAGGTTATCTGATTTCTTTAATCATATTTGAAAGGGACTTTATTCCATGTTTTTTTATCATGACAGTAGTCAAAGTTCACCAGTCAAAAAATGTCTCACCATGACTACATAGTGAAATAGACGTGAAGATTGTGGGGGGAGGGGTTTATTTGGTTTTGTTTTATTTTTAATTACAACATATTTCTCGGGATACTTATGGCATTGAACTTTTGAACAGTCATACTCAGGCTGAACAAAACTGCTGGCATTTTCCTTATAGGGCACTGATGTTCACAATTAAAGTGAAGGAGAAACTGGTGAACATAGCAAATTCATTCTGAGTAGGTATATTGAGGATACAAGGTGCTCACTTCCCCCTTTTAGTTTTTAGTTTGTAGGGTGGGGGGAGTGACAAATTAGCAGCATGGATTGTTAAAGGAAAATATGAAACACTTTTGATGTGTGTAACATAACTAGCAGAGAACATTTAGTCAGGTCAATTTGAGAAGGCAAGTCAGCTTTAGTTATTCATGAGGGGCACATCTACACAACAGGGCTAAAGCTGAATTAAGCTATGCAACTTCAGCTACATCAATTGTGTAGCTTAAGTCGAAATAGCTTAATTTGGCTTCTGGCGCTGTGTACAAAGCAGGAAATCAAAGTAAGGACACTCTTCCTTCGACTTCCCTTACTCCTCATGAAATGAGGGTTACCATGAGTTGGAGTAAGAAATCCTCTAGCTCTCCTTGTACCAAATGGGCCTTAGAAGGAATTTGTAGTTTTATCATCCCACGCGTAGAGATGAATAAATGTCAACATTGTTTTTACACAACACAAATACTCCTGTGTCCTCCATACAGACACCCGACAGACTGTAACATTCTCAGAGAAAGTAACTCCTCTAGAAATGCTAGATACTGCGCAAAACCCCAAGCGAGGCAGCAATGTTTATGATAGCTAATTTGTGTGGCTTCTGAAGACATCTTGAGAGCTAACAACCTCATTCTCCATCTTTAGCCACCAGGGAAGAGGAGATAGCACATTGTTCATTGGGTATATTCTTCCTTCTGCAAACACAACAAAATACCTCTCTGATACCTCCCCAGCCACCATTTCAGGTTCTGAATTATCCCAATTATTTCTTCTTCACTTCATGAATTGTGACTGCTAGCAGCTCTAAATAGTTGTTCTTATTTATACTGAAATTACTTCCTCTTCTGAGGAAAAGGAATGAAATTCTAATTTATTTCTGAAAACTAACAACCATCAAGCGTTTGAGATACAAAGAACAATGAATTAACTGAAACTGTAAGATCATGAAGTAACACTTTGGCTGCTTGATTTGAAAGAATTCAAGATTACTTCTTTGCCCCAGGTGGGATTTCTGATTGTCATATGGTTCGTTAATCTCTTATATGTTGTCAGAAAAGGACTTCTGCTGTTGCTATTGCTCTTCCCCCTCTAAGAAGCATTCAGGCATAATTAGGGAAAACACATGACATTTTTGCTTTTTATCAATTGGTTCATAAACAGGTTGATAAACGGTTTCATTACAAACCCCCTTAAATTAAAAAAGAGTCAGTCTCGTGCTTATATGGGTGACATTCCAGATAATCCTGTACCTTTTCAAGAAAAGGTAAAGGAGACTATTTCTTGGGTTCAGCTCTGAGTAATTCAATTGCTCACATAAATGAAATTTGATGGATGTTGCCTAAAATAGTGTTAATGTAAATAGTTATAATTTTAAATTCATAGAAATGGCTACATGGTTTTAGCATGTGTTTATATATATTATCATGGTCATGGAAGTTAGAAGCTTGTAACATTCTATTAGAACACCCATTTAATTCCCCTGGCAATTTTTTCCCCTATTGAACATTTTCTAGTCTTGCTAAATGTGGAACATATAATAAGTGGCCACCTGTGAAGTGTTTCATTTTAGTGATTGCCTAGCCTCACTCATGAACTCAATGACAGAGGCTGGGATAAAATCCTTTAATCCAGGGTGGTATTCAACTACTAGGGCCATCCTTTTTCTTCATGCAAATCCCCTGGCTTGTGCAACTTCTGTAAGTAATTAAGCAGGGGTCATACAAATAGTATTCCTCTCACTACAACCCTGCTTCTACACCTGGTTAAAAAATAAACTATAGGAAGAAATAGTCAGTTTTCTCAATGGAGAGAGGTAAAGAGCAGGGCCTTATTGGGCCCTGTTCTGGTCAACACATTCATGACTGATCTGGAAAAAAAGATCATGGAAGAGTAAAGTGGCAGACTTTGAAGTGAACTATCTTGAATTATTTTGTATTAAATCCAAAGCTGACTGTGAAATACTACAGGAAGATTTCACAAACCTGGCTGACCAAATGGAAGATGGAATTCAACATTGTAAATGCAAAGCAAAGCACACTGGAATAAATAATCCCAACTACAACATATTCAGTGAGTTGTAAATGAGCTATTACCACCCTAGAATGATCTTGGAGTCATTGTGGGTAATTCTGTGCAACTTCAGCTCAATGCACAGCAGTGACCAGAAAGGCTAACAGAATTATAGAAACTACTAGGAAAGGAAGAGAAAATAAGACAAATTATCATAATATCACTATATGCGCCCATGAGGTGTCCACACCTGAAACACTGGTGTGCAGTTCTGGTCGCCCCATCTCACAAAGAATAAGATGGGAAAGGTTCTGAGAATGGCAACAAAGTTAATCAGAGGTATGCATATCAGGAGAGGGTAACATTATTAGGGTTGTTCATCTAAGAAAAGATTACTATAGGAGGACTGGATAGAGACCTAGAATATTATGAATGGGGTGGGAAAAGTGAAGATAGTAGTATGATTTAACCTTTCCTACAAAACCAGGAGATCACCCAATGAAATTAACAAGAGGAAGTATTTTCCCTTACTAATGCACCATTAACCTTCAAAGCTCATTGCCATTGGATGCTGTGAGGGCCAAAAGTATAACTAGGTTTAAAAAGTAACTAACATTCATGCAGGATATAGGTCCATCAATGGCTATTAGTCAAGATGGGCTGGGATCCAACCCATGCTTAGAGCAACCCTAAACCACTGACTGCCAGCAGCTGGGAAGGAAAGATGGCCACTGTCAGAGACAGGGTACTGGGCTACATGGATCATTGGTTAGAGACAATATGGTAGTTCTGATGATCCTTCCACAGAGCAGCTTCCCCCTGAACAGGGTAAGGGGCTGTGAAAAAAAACACTAATTACGGATCTGTCGACTGTATCATAAGGCATAGCAAAACTCAGAGCCTAGGCATAAAAGGTACTAGAAAGAATATATGAAAAAGCCTGGACTCTTGAGTAATCTATGTTGACTTGTACCAGCCATCTTCTATAGGATCATTCCCAGCCTTTAATCTTGCTATTGCATCAATGTGTAGCCAGATGTTTAATATTGGGGAAGTAACTGTAAGCATACAAGGGCTTTATTCATCACAGCCTTTTCCCTGTGTCCATTTGTGGTACCAAGAGCATCAAGTCTCAAAGGAAAATGACGATAAAGGGCGTTCCCACTATAAGCCGCCACAGTATACATCGGTTCCGCACTAACGTCGTTGATGCTTGTAGGGACTGATGCGTTATAAGTCCTCCCATTCCCTACTCTTACATCATGCAAAAAATAAAAATAAAAAAAATAATAATTTGCGCAAATGGAAGTCAGCCACAGGAAAAAAATTCCCCGTTTTACATTATCTTGCTATACATCCACGTTTGTTGGAACGTATCTTGGATGTATAGCGGGGAACGCCTTGTAGGTCTCTGCTGAACTGTTAGGGTATATCTACACTAGCCCCCTAGTTCGAACTAGGGAGGCTAATGAGGGCGACCGAAATTGCAAATGAAGCGCGGGATTTAAATATCCTGCGCTTCATTAGCATGTTTCCGGCCGGTCGCCATTTTGGAAATTGACTAGCCCGGAAGAACTGCCCGCATCTACACGCGGCAGAGAAGGGCGATTCCAAAATAAACCCCTTACTTCGAAGTAAATAAACCCCCTTACATGGAATGAGGTTTAACTGGTAATTCAAAGTAAGGGGTTTATTTCGGAATCGCCCTTCTCTGCCGCGTGTAGATGCGGGCAGTTCTTCCGGGCTAGTCAATTTCCAAAATGGCGACCGGCCGGAAACATGCTAATGAAGCGCGGGATATTTAAATCCCGCGCTTCATTTGCAATTTCGGTCACCCTCGTTACCCTCCGTAGTTCGAACTAGGGGGCTAATGTAGACATACCCTTAGGGACAAGGACTTTATGAGCCTCTGCTCTCTTACGTTTGCTTACTTTATCCTTATGGACCAATCTCACTTCTGTTTTCTTTCTGCAGAATCTCTATAGTGGTTCCCCATGGAATGTATTCTGTTGCTGATGTTTTTGACACATGCTGTAGCTTTCTTTTTGTAAGAATTCACTGCAGCAGACACTTCAAAGAATCCACCTTCTTTGGCAATATCTCCCTTAGCCCTGGAGAAATACTTGGCTTCTTGATAAATATATTTATTCTGGTTTATAGTGTAATCTTCACTATTTCTTTCTCACTTTCCCACTCACTGTACATAAAAGCCAAGAGGCAGGAGTGGTTTTATTTGCAAATAAGGGTTGTCTTAATGAGTATTACAAGAGGAACTATTGTTTTTCCTCCAGATTCCCCCACTATGTTAATTTAGACTAGGGTCCAACTACTACCCTTCTTCTTTTCTGTCTTATTTTAATAAGACTGTCAATTTACCTCAAACCAGCTTGCATGTGTGTTGTACTTGCACAGCAAACCAGCTCCATCCTTCTCTGGTGTGTATTGGCAGATTAATCAACAAAGACTTGGGAGCATTCTCTCGCCTGCACTCATAGGTGCAGAGTGACCCAAGTGCAGGAGAAGCTGTGAAATCCTGCTAAGAGGATAAGAGACAACTCACATTGAAATAAGTGAACTTTTTTTGTTGACTGCAATGGGAAATGGGTTTGAGACTGAACTGTGGTGAATTTAGTGGGCTGGAGGTGCTGGGATGCAGGACTTAGTAGGTTGAATAGCAGAGGCTACCCACCCTGTGGAGGGGGGCCTGGTGTGAGATTATACAGTGGTGGAAGTTTGTGAGAACTGTATACATGGTGGATGTTGATACACTAGCAATCCCCATCCAATGGAGAATAATCCTTCCCTTCTGCCCCTGTGAAGCAACCCAAACAAGTACCCTCATCATTCAAACCCTGCATTTATATCATGTAGCCCATAGTAGAAGCTCCTATATAGTCATCATCAAATTGGCTAGAATGTCAACAACTGACGATTAAGACAATAACATAATTCATATATATTAAGTACTTTTTGCCAGTCTTGCAGCTCTGAAACTACAGTAATGGGTTCTTTACTAGTACCAGGATTCAGACAGTACCATTGAAAATCAATATAAAATGTTCCAGCATTTCTATCATTAAAAACAATAATGATCAGCTGTATCCTCTACCAGGTTGTTAATGTGATATTACCTATACTTGCTAAATCTCTCCCAATTCAATCATACATTTTATCTATAAAAATATTCACATGAAAATTCAATGGGAAAAAAGGGCTCTTTTTGAATTAGGTATTCTGATAGAGTACAATAAGTAATTTCCAATTTCACTGGACCCTAAAGGGATTGAAATATTTGGAGATTTATGTAGTGGCAGAGTTAGATGAAGTATTTTGTAGTGAATGATTCAATTATCTTGAGAAAGGTGCTTACAATTGAATGGTTTGAGTAATTACCTTTTTAAAAGAAATGTATGGCTATTATTAAAATACTGTAAAAATGAATCAAGATAAGACAAAGCCTCATCAAGATGTAGATGGCTTTTAATGTAAATGTTTTGTAATAAATATGTGTAGTGCTGAGTTAAATTAGCAATACGCAGCTTCCTCTTTATAGAGAATTCTAGTATGTGAGGATTTAGCATATTTACACATTTAATGTAATCTCCTCTCTGCTCCACTTCAATAAATTCAAATAGCGCAATTATTATTAACCACCTCCATAGTTTATGTTAAGAAAGGAGAAAGAAACTTTGGGAGCTGATGAACATCTATATACTCACTGTAGCTAAATAAGGCTACGTCTACACTGCAACGCTATTTCGGGATACTGGAGTATCCGAAATAGCTAGCTCGTGTCTTCCCAGCAAGCCCGTTATTTCGGGCTTGCTATTCTGACATCCCTGTAAACCACATTCTATGGGGAGTAAGGGACGTTTTGGAATACTGCTTTATTTCAAAATTTGGCACTGTGCAGACAGCGCCAAATGACAAAATAAGCTATTTTGAGATAACATTGAAATAAGATACGCAATTTGTGTAACTCAAATTGTGTATCTTATTTCAAGTTACAGTGGAGTGTAGACACACCCTAAGAGTGCTCCACACATTAAGCTTATTTTTGTTCTTCTGTACAGTACTTAGACATAAAGAAGCCCAGTATCACAAAATAAGAATATGGGAGAAAAGAAACAAGTTGAGAGATCCAAAATAAATAAACATTTACAGGAAAGCACAGAACTGAAAATCAGACTTCTTTACAAGAAGTCTAAAATTAGGTGCTTATGGAAACAGAATGGAGATGACTAAGTGCCAAAACATCCAAACAAGTGGCTATAAAGAAGGACTGAATTTTACTGAGGACTTGTCGTGAAGGACACTTAGCTTTTCATATGCAAGTCCCTGCTTAAAATCTGATGCTAGCGTTGGCAGTGACCAGTGTGCTGACCTTCTAATGACTCTTCTTTGACTTGCCACACAGGAGTTGGTGGTTTCTGTTCAGTTCAGGGCTACTACTGGGAGGTGAGCAAAGGAGGCAGATGCTTCCGGGCCCCACAGTTTAAAAGGGCCCAGAGAAGGCAGGTCACGCCCTGAGCTCTGGGCCCTTTCAACCGTCACCAGAGCCCTGTGCGGCACTGTTCAGACAGTGCTAAGGGCTGGCTGGGGGAGGTACAATGCCGTCCAAGCGGCACTGAGGGGCCCTACCTTTTCTGGGGGTCTGGAGCCAAGTCTCCTTCCCACATTACTCAGGACACTGAGAAGTCTGTTGCTAGCTCTAGTTCAGTTACCCTTTGGCTTGTGTCCCATCACAAGCATACTAACACAACCAGCATCTTTGTTGAGTCCCTTGAAAGTAAAAAATTTACCATATGGAGATGGAAGTAGGTTTTGCAAATATATTCAGATAAGCTGTTTCTAGACACAAGGGTCAGCACAGCAGCTGATATAAAATCACATCACATGGTTGAACCTGATTGGTAGGTGGGTGATGAGCCGAGCTGGGGATAACATTTTAGCAGGAATCATGGTGTTGGGTTGACAAAATAGTTATAGTGAAAAGGGAAAGAACAACGTGAATAAAAACCAAAATGTCTGCATTTTAGCATCTTCCCAGTTTGGATTTTTAGCTAAATATTAAAAACAAAAAACCATAGAAGAGGACAATGCAATGTGGTGTACAATGCGGCTGCGTCTAGACTGGCATGATTTTGCAGAAATACTTTTAACGGAAAAGTTTTTCCATTAAAAGTATTTCTGCAAAAGAGCATCTAGATTGGCAAGTGCCTTTGCGCAAAAGATTTGCTTTTGCGCAAAAGTATCTGTGCCCAGTATAGACGCAGTTTTGCGCAAGAAAGCTCCAGCGGCCATTTTCGCCATCGGGGCTTTCTTACGCAAAAAATTCCTGTCCCTGTCTACACTGGCCCTCTTGCGCAAGAACACTTGCGCAAGAGGGCTTTTTCCCGAGCGGGAGCGTCAGAGTTCTTGCGCAAGAACACTGACAATCTTACATTAGATCGTCAGTGTTCTTGCGCAAATTCTCTAAGCCAGTGTAGACAGCTGGCAAGATTTTGCGCAAAAGCAGCCGCTTTTGCGCAAAATCTTGCTGTCTAGACACACCCTGCATGTTTAATTGGTGAGTAAATAAAATCTTCTATTTTAAGAAGAATGGAAGTCAAAATAACGCTCCAATAATGGAGCTAGTCGAAAGTTAGGACAATTTGCAAACACTTTTGGTCAAAGTTTTCAATGAAATATTTGATGAGAATTTGAATTTTGAAATTTTTTGACCAACTACTGAATGAATAAGAGATCTCCCTTCCTCCCTCCGCCCCCCTCTCCCTGCATCGGATCTTGAATCTTGGCTTCAGAGTATGATTCCTACCCTGGGTTTCATTCTTGCACATGATTAAGTTTTTCTTAAATAGGCAACTTTACCTAACAGATTCTCTTTTTATGAAATTGGGTCAGGTATTTGCCCAGCATGATTTCTTTTTGCCCAGCAGCATGGTCATTAAGGTCCTAATTGTGCAAACGATTATGCATATACCTAACTTTATAACCATTAGGGGCACACAGTCATAAATTAGTATTCACAGGATTGAGGCCTAGAAATTTCAATACAGTGACAGGACATAGGAAATACTATTTTAGACTCAATTCTATGTTTTGCATTTGCACTATTATTATACTATCTATCTCTGTAATTTCAGTGATGCTTATTCAGTCTTTCTAACTTGTCATTTGGACAGTCAGTGGTCCAAGGTCATCACTAGTATAATTACATTTTTGGTGCAGTATTTTTAGTTTATTTTCATCCCATTTGTCTCTATTTTCCCATGGCTTCTTGGCCTTTGATTTCTGCCGTCCCTGATCTAGCACCAGAGAACAAATTTAACTGCTGCCAAACTTCAGGAGTTCAGAACAATTAGAAGACAGCCATCCAGGACCACTCAGCTTTCTATGACCCAGTAGCTCCTGTTTTTTTTAATATGGATTAAAGGCAAATTATTGACATTCATCTCAGATCAAACCCTTATGTTTGCCAGGATTTTATTCCTGGAAGTAGCAGTTGATTGAGCAGAGAACATTACCATGTTTATCTTCAACAGTTTCTACCACAGATAAGAATATGTGATATAAGACACACATTTCTCTACATTTTCTTTCCAGAAGGTGACGGAAAGGAGGCAACATTGGTAATATGCAAAATAGGAGAACATTCCAATTCTGAATAATAGCTAGGCAAATTCCACTATTCAACTGAATATAACAAGTCAACACCAGAAAGGAGCTGGCCCCTAGAACACAGACTAAGTCTGTGGTATCGCTTGTGTTAGGCAGAAACATAGAACTCTATTGTAATTTTCTGTCTTATATTAAAGTACTCCACATGGGCTATGCCTTACATGTTTTATTATTTCTTAATTCAAATTCTCATCATCATCGATCCCTCTGTTTCTTGCAGGCCCCGACTGCCAACTGAAATAAATCTGAGTCCTTCCGCAGACTTCAGTGAATAGGGATCAGGCCCATAACCATCGTTCAGACTATTTGGTTTCTCAAATGTAATATTCCAAGTTATAAGAAATAAATCTTCAGTTCTTCTGAGAATAAAATCAATGTAAAGGTTCACCAATAAACATTCCATTCTTCCTGCACAGTGCCAACACCTGCAATATTGTTAAATGTCTTGAGTGTAAGTCTTTGCTTTAGCTGGAGTATGCATGGAGCTGGACACCCTTCTATTCACACCTTGCCACAATTGTAGTCCTCTTTGTACGAACTATGTCTTGTGATTTATCATTTGAAAACTATTAATTCATTGGTCAATAATATGATGGTGAAATGTATGTAGCAACATTATACATAAAATTATGAACAACCCCAATATGATGATGTGGCGGCTTTATGGGTGCGAGCACCGCTCCCCCACCCCATCTCCCCGGCGGGGGAGGGGCTCCGCGAACCCTCCGCCTGTCTTTGCCCGCTATGCGGGTTGGGTGCGATCACCCCGCTGCCCCACAGGACAGCGGGGGTTCAGCGGACCCGTCCGTGCATCGCCCCAACGGGGCTAGGAGTTCGGCCTCACTGTAGGCCTTGGGGTCCCGTCCCCGCCTTTGCCTTATCACGCACTTGCGCGTCCGTAGGGCACGGTCGTGACCCTAGTCCTTGCTGCCCTCGCCACGGAGGGAGCCTTGGTTCCTGGGAGTGCTTGGAGGGGGAGGGGGTGTATACGGCGTGTGGATGTAGGGAGTGGGGAGTGGGGGACCCGGGCCCACCCTCTCCTCCGGGTCCCGGCCCGGGGCTCTATGTGGAGTTCGGCGCCTACCGGCCGCTCTCCACGGCAGACGGGGCTACGGCCCGCAACACGTCTGCCCACGGGCGCCAGAAAGGCCCTGCCCCGGGCGCCTTCCACTCCCCGCCCGCCGGCGCCCTCAGTGTGGCGTGCGGCGGGTCACTCACCCCGTCGGAGGCGTCTGGTCCGTCCCCACGTGGTCCGCCAGGTGCTACCGCTGTCGCTCCTCGTCGCCCGGGGGGCCGGAGGTCAGTTGCTGCGGGAAGCCAGGATGGCTGCCTCCTTGCTTCTCCCCTTGTCGGCGTCCGGCTCCCGGCTTTCACGTCCCTGGGGGATGACGTCGGGGGGGGGAAGTCCCGCCTCCCCGGCGCCTCCCCTGCCGCGTTCCTCCCGGCGTGCACTCGGGGATTCCCGCCCTAGCGCGGGCTGCGGCTTCGCGGCAGGACGCTGCCCCGGGGCTCGCCCCTGGCCGCGTTTCCCCCGGCGCGCGCTTGGTGGCGTCCAGCCGGCCCCACTGCTGCCGGCCGCGGCCACCGCTTCCTGCGCCGGCGGGGGCGAGCCTGCCCCGTCCTCAGTGCGGACCCCCGCCGGGTCCGTCACAGATGATCTTAGCACGTGTTCAAAACCACAGTCGTGTCCAAACAGAAGTATCCCGAATGAAGAGTTATGTTTTAGAGCGAGTCTGTCTGTGAGTCCATTAGTTCAATACGGTAAGAGCTAGGGCCAACAAATTTGGTGTGCAGCTTCCTCTTCTTCTAACTTAAAGTAAGGTCAGGGTTTGGTTGTGCCAGGAGAAATGGCAGATCTTGGAAAAGGACAATTTTCCATAACATGCAAAGGGAGGAGTTTCTTTTGGAGAAATGCAATATGGGAGTGGCCAATGTGGGCAGCGAGCCCACGGGGGAGAACTATCCTGCAGAGTGTCGGCTGGGGGCTGCCATACCACCAAGGTAGTTCCAGCAAGGCTGGAGTTCTGTCATCTTGCCTGCAAGCACACAAGTAAGTAGCACCCTCTACCGCAAACCTTCCCCCACTCTGCCCTTGGCTGCAGCACCGGAAGAGGGAGAAAATGAGCCCAGGGCTCCCAGCCTCCTGTACTCCCCTCCAATCCCAAAAGCCCTGCCCTGAAGCACCCAGGCAATGCCAGATAAGTTTGCTAGTTTACATACAAGTAGGAACAGTTTCCTTGAGACTGCAGGGAGAAGAGATGGCAGAAGACAAAGTAAATTTGCTGAGGAGGAGAAGCCTCATACCCCCAAGGCTGGGAAGTCTGCTGCCACCACTGCGAGGAGGAAACGAAGGGTAGTGGTGGTCAGAGACTCTCTTCTGAGGCGGACAGAGGCGCCCATCTGTCACCCTGTCATATCATCTCAGGAGGTATGCTGCCTGCCGGGGTCCCATATCCAACACGTTATGGAGGCATTGTCAAGGATTATCCGGCCCTCTGACTACTATTCCAAGCTACTCATCCATGTGGGTGCTAATGATACTGTAAGGTGTGACACTGAGTGAATCAAGAGTGATTACAGGTCTCTGAGAGTATGGGTGAAGGAGTTTGGAGTGCAGGTGATATTCTCTTCAGTCCTTCTTATCAAAGGTAGGGGCCCAGGCAGAGACAGGTGCATCCTTGAGGTGAATGCCTGGCTGAGAAGATGGTGTCACCAGGACAAATTACAAAGGATGAATATAAGCAAACAATACAGGTATGCAGGGGCAAGATTAGAAAGGCAAAGGCACAAAATGAGCTCAAACTAGCTACAGGAATAAAGGGAAACAAGAAAACTTTTTATAAATACATTACAAGCAAGAGGAAGACCAAGGACAGGGTAGGCCTATTGCTCAGTGAGGAGGGAGAAACGGTAACAGGAAACTTGGAAATGGCAGAGTTGCTTAATGACTTCTTTGTTTCAGTCTTCACCAAGAAGTCTGATGATGAAGGAATGCCTAACATAGTGAATGCTAGTGGTAAAGGGGTAGTTTTAGAAGATAAAATAAAAAAAGAACATGTTAAAAATTACTTAGAAAAGTTAGATGTCTGCAAGTCACCAGGGCCTGATGAAATGCGTCTTAGAATACTCAAGGAGCTGATAGAGGAGGTATCTGAGCCTTTAGCTATCATCTTTGAAAAATCATGGAAGACGGAAGAGATTCCAGAAGGCTGGAAAAGGGCAAATATAGTGCCCATCTATAAAAAGAGGAATAAGAACAGCCCAGGAAATTACAGGCCAGTCAGTTTAACTTCTGTGCCAGCAAAGATAATGGAGCAAGTAATTAAGGAATTAATCTGCAAATATGTGGACTAAAATAAGGTGATAGGTAACAGCCAGCATGGATTTGTAGAGAACAAATCATGTCAAGCCAATCTGATAGCTTTCTTTGATAGGATAATGAGTCTTGTGGATAAGGAAGAAGCAATGGACGTGGTATACCAAGACTTAAGTAAGGCATTTGATACGGTCTTGATGATATTCTTATAAATAAAGTAGGGAAATACAACTTAGATGGGAGGCTACTGTAAGGTGGGTGCATAACTGGCTGGATAACCATTCTCAGAAAGTAGTTATTAATGGTTCAGAATCCTGCTGGAAGGTCATAAGAAGTGGGGTTCTTCAGGGGTCTGTTGTGGGACCGGTTCTGCTCAATATCTTCGTCAATGATTTAGATATTGGCATAGAGAGTATGCTTATTAAGTTTGCAGATGATACCAAGCTGGGAGGGGTTGCAACTGCTTTGAAGGATAGGATCATAATTTAAAATAATCTTGACAAACTGGAGAAATGGTCTGAGGTAAATAGGATGAAATTTAATAAGGACAAATGCAAAGTACTCCACTTAGGAAGTAACGATCCGTTTCACACATATAGAATGGAAAGCGACTGTCTAGGAAGGACTACTGCAGAAAGGGATCTAGGGGTCAGAGTGGACCACAAGCTAAATACGTGTCAACAGTGTGACTCTGTTGCAAAAAAAGCAAACATGATTCTGGGATCCATTAACAGGTGTGTTGTGAGCAAGACATGAGAAGTCATTCTTCCGCTTTACTCTGCACTGATTAGGCTTCACTTGGAGTATTGTGTCCAGTTCTGGGCACCACATTTCAAGAAAGATGTGGAGAAATTGGAGAAGGTCCAGAGAAGAGCAACAAGACATTAGGAAAAATGTGCAACAACTCTGCAGTCTAGACATAGCCACAGTGAAGAATATGTTTCTGGGAAGCCTGGGAGTACATTGGAAGTGGAAGTGGAAGTCCAAGTGTTATTGATGTGTTTGACAGGCTGCTGGAGTCAGAGCTTCTAGACCAAGGTTGTATCTATAGAGACACGCAGGGCATTA
This sequence comes from Rafetus swinhoei, assembly GCA_019425775.1. Classification (NCBI taxonomy): domain Eukaryota; kingdom Metazoa; phylum Chordata; order Testudines; family Trionychidae; genus Rafetus; species Rafetus swinhoei. The sequence goes on from CM033447.1 coordinate 61,095,551, forward strand.
TCTGAATGCTGTTTGGCTATGAGAGTGGCCCAGGCTGGGAGCTACAACAGTGAAGCACCATGAGACATGCAAGATATCCATATAGGCAGCGACAACTCATGACTGGTCAGGAATGTGACAATGCTGCATCGTGATTCTCTCTATTTGTAAAATCCCTATTACTCCCCACCAGTCGATCTGAATACTGTTCTAAGTTCTTAAATGTTCTGCAAAGGATGCAAATGAATTACAAGTACATCATTTAGAAAATTATACACCAGAGTGGAGTATTGCAAATCTGAACACAAAATAGCCAACAAATCTCAAATATTAAATTAAACTCACTCCAGTAGAACAAGATTAAGTGTGATATATTTATTCTCTTCCTGTTAACGTGCAAGAAATATATTTACAAAATCTTGAATTTAAAATGCCTCCTTCCCCTCCCCTCCCTCCCTCCCCCCCCACCGCAGAGACAAGGGTTAGAAAAGGCAACAGAAAAATGTCTCATGTTAGAAATGTGACCTACAGTATAAGGGACACTGAAAAAAACAGTGAAAGTGATACAGAAAATTAATATATAACTTTCATTAAAAAAAAGCATATCTTTACTGGCAACCAAAGTTTGCATCCATTGTATTGGATATCAGCCATAAATAGGTTTGATTTTGTATTTTGAAATAAGTTGGAAAGAAAATCCTTTTGTAATGTAACAATGGTAGCTATTTTTTACAGATTCTGAACATTGAAGAGGCCAGTGCTATTATACAGCGCTCTGGCAATTGACAGGGAGAAACAGATGTTCACCTTTAATAGCACTGAATTAGAGAGGCCATCACTGAACTGTGCTGTTTTCCTCTCTGGAGTATTGTGATACGCCTTCTGCAGGCAGTATTGTTGTAATGCTAATTACTTCAGTGGTCTGCCGAATCTCAGTTCAAGACCGTGCTTCTCACCAGTGACCAGGGTGTAAGACCTGTGGTGGAAGTGATAAATCGGACACTTCAGGACTCCTGCGCTGACCAATCATGCTGGCCTATGGAGCCCGGGCTCAGTTGCCCCGATCTTCTGTATCCAGGATGGCTCTGCCAGCAGCTTCACATTTTTTATATAAATGCAATAATTAGCTGTAGCAATAATAAGTACCACTGCTAATTGTTACTGGATTTAGCTATCATCAGTTTAAATAAGAATCCCTAAAGAAGTTTATACTTGCAAAACTCACCTAAATGGCCCCTTCCATAGTATCATCAACGGTCTTGCTAATAAAGATGAGTTAGTTTAGGCTCCAGCTTGATCATAATGAAAAGACTCTGGCTGACTTCCCTAAAACAAACCCCATATGTCTGACCTAGTGATAGCAGAGGACCTAACCACATCAGCCATATAATTAGGGCACCCATTCACCTGCCCATCCACTGAACATGCCATTATGTGCCAGCAATGTCCCTCTGCCTTTTACATTGGTCAAGCCAGACTGTCTGATTTGTGTCAATTTATTCTTTTGCACAGACATCAAGAACGGTAACATTGGGAAACCAGTAGGAGAGTACTTAAACCTCCCTAGACCTCAGTAACGGACCTGAAAGTTATCATACTTAAGCAAAACCATTTCAAAAATAGACTGCCGTGTGAAACTGCAGAGCTGGAATTCATTTGTAAATGTGACACTATTGGACTTGGTTTGAACAGAGACTGGGAGTGGCTAGCTCCCTACAACAGGTAATTCTCCCCCTTTTGATAGTCTTACCTTCTCAGCAGCTGTTGGGAGTGGGCCACATCCAACCTGATTAAATTGCCCTTGTTGGCACTGGTGCGCCGCATAGAAATGCAACTCTTCCATCTTTGCATGTGTATATATCCCTGCCAAGCTGAAGATTCCACTTCATGCATCCGATGAAGTGGGCTCCAGACCAGGAAAGCTTATGCCCAGATAAATTTGTTAGTGTATAAGGTGCCACAGGACTGGTTGTTTTTGGCTTCAGTGAGCATCGGATTAGGCCTTGGTGAAGCCAATTTAGATGCTGAAGAAGAATAACCTATAAAGGCTAGCTCAAAGTAACACCATCTGTTGATCTATAGGACTAATTTAATCTCCATAGTTAATCTTCAATGCCTTGCTATGACTAAAGTTTTCTGGTTCTTGTTGTCACATCTGCTATATATTTGAGAGAATTCGTCTGTCTGTTGGTTCAAGAGCTCCTCCTAAACAGTAAGAGCGAGGACCAAATTTGGATGCAGCTTCCTCTTGTCATAAACTTAAAGCAAGATAAGGATTTGGTTGTGCCAGGAAAATGGGATGGGCCTGGAATGGGATTGCTTCTTATAAAACCATACAGAGAGAGACAGGCAGGTGCAAGAGGCTGGCTGGGTACGTGTCGCCTTCCCCCACCATCCAGGATTGCCCAAGCCCTGAACCGCCAAACCCTCAGATGCCCTTTCGGGAGGGGGGGGGGGGGGAGCGTTGTGGTGAAACTCCCTCTCCCCAATTTTCACAGGAGCTGGGTGTTCCCCTTCATCAAGAAGAGAGGGGGAAAGTGCAGAGTTTCTTCACTCTGGCTGGGGAGCACCGGGGGCAGGCAAACCCCTTCCCCAGCTGTGCGCAGGGGAGCTGCACCCCCCCCATTCAGAGGCGCTTCTCATCTGGCCCCAAGCTGTTGTGAGAGAGGGCTGGGGTAGTCCTCTTTCTCCAGGGAAGCCTGCATACTGAACCCCTCATCCCCAGCCATGCCCCCGGACAATGATTTAAATGAAAAACAAAATATAATTGAGTTAAGGACCTAAGCAATGCTGGGTATAGCTTCTAGTCATAATTAAATGAAAGCCTGGATAGTAGTTTTCATGTTGGCACCCATACCACTTGTGAAGCAATACAAGTGGCACATTTCAACTAGACAACTTTTGCCAGAGTTAATTTCATAGCAGCAACAGCAATCAAAAGCATTCCTAATGTAATGTACGTCACACATATACACAGCCAAACAATCCTTCTAGCCCTAGAACACTGCATAAATGAAACTCAGTAAATTTTGGTTCAAGTAAGTGTCTCAGAGTTTGGGTGCTTGTTCAGCCTCCCTGAGCCTTTAGGCTCTAACACATCATAAAGAAAAAAAATAGAGGAAAATTAATCAGCCTTAATTTTGTCCATTTTTAACTGTAGGAAAGAGATCTCTTTATTACATATTGAGGGGCTAGGATTACATGCATATGCCGTACAGTTTGAGAGAGAACAAAAGATAGGACTATGTAGCACTTTAAAGACTAACAAGATGGTTTATTAGTTGATGAGCTTTTGTGGGCCAGACCCTCCCTTTGCCCTCTGGGCGATCCATTTGCCCATTTACTAATTACTTGCTAACTTTCTCCCTTTTTCTGGAGAAGCACATCCAGTTTAGAGGGCTTACCCTGACAGATATCAGTCCTCTAAGCACAGAGCTACCCCAGTGTTCTTTATGCTTTTCTTTACAAGAACTGAGTATGTTAAGAGTTTAAAATGAACAGGAAGGGTACGTAAGCATTGTTTAGCCAGAAGTGTTAGCTTCTTCTTCCCTGTCCACCCATGCAAAAGTTCATTTCTGAACTGCACACAAGAGAAGCTCATTGAAATTAATTATTTTCTCCCACAAGAAACATTAAATTAACAAGTTCTCCCCTCCAATACAAAAGTATGTTTTCAAAAGCAATTTTGGGTGAACAATTTTGTATTTGATTTTTCATTAAAACCCTAAAAGTTTTTCAGCCAACATGCAACATAAAAACTCATTTTGCTCTAAAGCTGTTTTAACAAAAGAAAAATACATTCATTCAAATGACACGTCTTCAGGGAAACGCAGAAACAAAGAATTCTGCTTACCTGAATTGAGGGTCTGAGCCACTGCCATATAACTGTAGTTAAAATGCCAAACGATAAAATCCTATGTAGCTGTATGATACAAAGATTCTAGATTCATCCCTGCTTTAGTTCCTGAAGTATACAAGACTTTTCCTCTCCTCCCCTACTTCTGTCTTCCATCTCCCTTGCTGCATGTTTTATGTCCACCCATCTGGGACTCGCTGACTAGTAGCTAATGAAGTTAATCAACATTACTGACCCTGGTCTACACTAGGAAGTTATTTTGAAATAAGCCCCCTTCTTTCAAAATAATAAGGGTAGTGTCCACACTACCAAGCCCATTATTTTGAAATACCGGGCTGGTTATTTCGAAATCTGTACTCCTGCTTTCCTTGGGGAATAACACTTCAAAATCGTAATTTCTAAATAGCGTTAGTGTGGATGATCCGCTGTTGCTAATTCAAAATAATTGGCCTCCAGAGGCCTCTGATAGCTGCCCTTATTGCCACTCTAGACACACCTACCATCTCCACTGCTCCCCTTCTCCCATGGAGCATAAAACGCCAGGCAGCAGGAGAAGGGCTTGTGCCATGTGGCCAGCTTTGCCAGCCCCATGAAAGAATGCAGAATCTTAGGGAGCCATGACTGACCCCAATGCTCACTCAGAGCCTCCCATAGCTGCCAGCACTCCTGCTGCTCCCTCGGTGGCCACTGGCCAGGGTCACAGGAAAGCTCTGGCCTGGACTGGTGTGGAGATTCTAGACCTCATTAAGGTCTGGGGAGAGAAGACTAAACTCCAGGATCTCCGCATCAGAAAAAGGAAGGCCAACGTCTATGCCTGGATCACCGCCTGGAGAGGCCTGCCTTACTCCAGCCTCCGTGATGGGACACCTTCCCATGACAAGCCACCACTAACGATTATGGGGTCATGGAACCACACAGCCATGCTGAACATGGCACAGGCTTATGCCTGCACTCAGGCAGCATCCACTCCCGGTCAAGCGTGGTGATATGGAAGAGACTAATCCCATGCATGGGAACCTGCCAGGGAGAGGTAAGGAGGGAAACCCAGTAGCATTCTGTCTGGCAAGTGACCTCTTCCGCTGACTCACACACATCCTCCTAACACTTTCCACTTCAGCAGGCAGGGATAGAAGTTCTCTCTCTGCAGGATGCTGCCAGTGCAGGACCTGGTGTGTATGAGACACAGAAGGAAGCCAAGCCACCCCACCCCATCCCTCCCTTCTGCCCGCAGACTCCTGGCCTGGCCAGCACCTTCCCATGCCTGCTTGTCCCTGGGCTGTGTGTGTAGCAATGCTCCTCTGGGACATCTGTGCCCCTGCAGGAAAGTGCTTGCTGTTTAGGCAACCATACCCTTGCTCTTAGCACATGGCTATTATATGAAACAAGACCGTCAGTGTCGGCTCAGAGATTAAGGCTAGGCTTTATATGCAGTGTCTCCTGCGATGACTCCACTTGTAACTTTTCTTCACAGCTGGGCTAGCATCCTCCATCTCCCATGCCATCTACCTGACTCCGTGGGATCCACGGGAGGAAGAGAACCTGGGAGGACCTACTCAGGGAGCAGATGGCCTTCCTCCAGTCCCTCGTCCGGGGGCTTGAAGAGGAGCACCAGGAGCAGGCCACTGACAGGGAGCAGCAAAAGGCTACCTCGAACCAGCTGGCACACCAGCATGAGGCCATGTGCTCCTCCCTCACCTCAGTAATGGAGCGCATGGCCTTGTGCATGGAGTGAGCCACCTGTCACCTCCACCCTCCATGGCTGACCTCCTAGCCCCTCGCCCCCAGGAGGTGCTGAGGCCCCAGAAAATGGGGTGGTGGGACTTCTCAAGCAGCCAAAGCCTCCTGAACAACCCATGGCAGGCGCCAATCCCAGCCACATCCCTGAAACCTGTTCTCCCCCATTCCAGGTTCTTTCCTCAGTTCCTCCTTTGTTGCATATCTCCAATAAACAGTCTTGTTTTTTTCACAAATGAAGGCTTTTTTATTTCTCTGAAAGGGTTGGGGGAAGGTGGGATGGGAGGGCAGGGGAAAGGAGGGTTGGGGGAGCAAATGCACACAGAGGAAATGCAGGGCCCCCTCGTGGAGAGGCAGAGGGGAGAGTCTCAGAGCTTTCCTTGCACAAAACTCTTCCTCAAGGCCTCTCTGATGAGCACAGCCCCTTGATGTGCTCTCCGAATGGCGCTGGTGTCTGGCAGCTCATATGACTTGGCCAGGTGTTCTGCCTCAGCCCTCCATCTTGGCAGGAAAGTCTCCCCTTGCTCTCACAGAATTTGTGGAGCACACAGCAGGCCGCCATCATAAAGAGGATGTTGCGCTCACTGAGGTCCAGGCAAGGGAGGAGACACCTGAACTTCCCCTTTAAGGGGCCAAGTGCACACTTCACAACCATGTGGCAACTGCTCAGACCAGTGCTGAAATTCGCCTTGGTGGGGTCCAGACTGACCATGTAGGGCAGCGGAGTGCCCCAAGGATCAGTTCTAGGACCAGTTTTGTTCAACATCTTCATTAATGACCTGGATGAAGGGATGGATTGCACCCTCAGCAAGTTTTCAGATGACACTAAGCTAGGGGGAGAAGTAGATACGCTGGAGGGTAGAGATAGGGTCCAAAGTGACCTAGACAGATTAGAGGATTGGACCAAAAGAAATATGATGAGGTTCAACAAGGACAAGTGCAGAGTCCTGCACTTGGGATGGAAGAATCCCAAGCACTGTTACAGGCTGGGGACCAACTGGCTAAGTAGCAGTTCTGTAGAAAAGGACCTGGGGATTACAGTGGATGAGAAGCTAGATATGAGTCACAGTGTGCCCTTGTAGCCAAAAAGGCTAATGGCATATTAGGTTGCATTAGGAGGAGCATTTCCAGTAGATCTAGAGAAGTGATTATTCCCCTTTATTTGGCTCTGGTGAGGCTACATCTGCAGTATTGTGTCCAGTTCTGGGCCCCCACTATAGAAACGATGTGGACGCAATGGAGAGGGTCCAGCAGAGGGCAACCAAAATGATTAGGGGGCTGGATCACATGACCTATTAGGAGAGGCTGAGAGATTTGGGTTTGTTTAGTCTGCAGAAGAGAAGAGTGAGGGGGGATTTGATAGCAGCCTTCAATTTCCTGAAGGGAGGTTCCAAAGAGGCTGGAGAAAGGCTGTTCACAATAGTGACGGATGGCAGAACAAGGAGCAATGTTCTCAAGTTACAGAGGGAGAGGTCTAGGTTGGATATTAGGAAAAACTATTTCCCTAGGAGGGTGGTGAAGCACTGGAATGGGTTACCTAGGAAGGTGGTGGAATCTCCATACCTAGAGGTTTTTAAGTCTCGGCTTGGCAAAGCCCTGGCTGGGTTGATTTAGTTGGGATTGGTCCTGCCTTGGGCAGGGGGCTGGACTTGATGACCTCCTGAGGTCTCTTCCAGCTCTTTGTTTCTATCATGAGCCAAGGGAGCAAGGCATAGGTTGTGTCACCCAGGATGGTGATGGGCATGTCCACCTCCCTGACTATGATGGTGCAGTTGGGGAAAAAAGTGCCAGCATGTATCTTTTGGAACAGGCAAGAGTTCCGGAAGATGTGGGTGTAGTGCGTCTTCCCTGACCATCCCATGTTGATGTTGGTGAAGTGTCCCTTGTGATCCACGAGGGCTTACAGCACCATGAAGAAGAACCCCTTCCTTTTGTTGTAGTCCAAGGCACAGTGGGCAGGGGCCAGGATGGGGATGTGTGTGCCACATATGGCCTCCTCATAGTTGGGGAAACCTATGGTGGCAAAGTCATCCATGATGGTGTCCACATTGCCCAGAGTGACAACCCTCCATAGCAGCCCATGTTTGATGGCTTTGGCTACTTGCAGGAGCACGGCTCCTACTGTGGATTTACACATATTGAACTGGTTCCCGATGGAGGGGTAGCTATCTGGTGTGGCAAGCTTCCACAGGGTGATGGCCACAAGCTTGTGCACGGGGATGGCAGATCTCAGTCGGGTGTCCTGTCGCCTGAGGACAAGGGCGAGCCAGTCTCAGAGCTCGAGGAAGGTGGCCTTCTGCATGAGGAAGTTCTGGAGCCACTGCTGGTTGTTCCATCACTACTGGATGACGCAGTCCCACCAGTCTGAACTGGTCACTCACCACCAGAAGTGGCGTTCCATGGTGTTCAGGGGATTAAGGGGCATGTGCAGCATCAGGAGTACCAGGACCTGGGTGATGAAGGCCTGCGGCCTGGGCTGGTTCTAATCCTGCTGGAGCACCATGCCAGTAGTTTGGAAGTACTGTGCCATGAGGCACAGAACGAGGCCCGCAAGCCTCACACTGCTTTGCAGCAGCTCTGGCTCCATGATGTGAATGCTGTGACATCCACAAAGGCAACCAGAGCACACTGTGTCCCTTTTGTGTCCCGTGAGGGGGGAGGCAGGGGAGGAGTGGCATGTGAGACGCGGCCGTAGAGAGGAGCCCCTGAATGCACGCATCACGGCTTGCCTGACCAAGCAGCCACAGGAAGTGTCCACCCTCCTAGTGCCCTCCCCAGAGTGCTTCCGGGGGCTCTAAGTCCAAGGCAGGCTCCAATCAGTGTGGATGTGCTATTTAGAAATAATTCTGATTAATTTCAATGCTTTCCCATAGTGGGGATGTGCTATTTTATTTTGTTATTTTGGGAGTTATTATTTCAATTTTACTTATTTCAAAATAATTTCATAGTGTAGACATGCCCACTCATGGGCTACGTCTAGACTGCATCGCTCTGTCGACAGAAGGATGCAAATGAAGCACATTGAAATTGTTAATGAAGCCAGGATTTAAATATCCCATGCTTCATTAGCATAAACATGGCCGCCACTTTTTTCGACACGGAGTTTTGTTGACAAAAAATGGCAGTCTAGATGCAGATCTGTCAACAATAAAGCCTTTTTCAACAGATCCTGTAAACCTCATTTTTTGAGGAATACAGGATCTGTCGAAAAAGGCTTTATTTTCGACAGATCCGCGTCTAGACTGCCGTTTTTGTTGACAAAACTCCGTGTCGAAAAAAGCGGCGTCCATGTTTATGCTAATGAAGCGTGGGATATTTAAATCCCGGCTTCATTAGCAATTTCGATGTGCTTCATTTGCATCCTTCTGTCGACAGAGGGATGCAGTCTAGACATAGCCATGGATATTTGGTTATTAAAGGAGAGGTTTTAACCCCCTCTTTGCATGATTGGTCCCTTCTCTCTAGTATAGCTATGTTTAAATACAATGTTCACACCTGAGCCCCTTCTAATGATGGCTTTGGACCCCGTCTGAGAAGAAATTATTTTACCACTTCCTTAGTGTTTCCTTGGGGAGGATGCTGGCTATATTGTTGGTTGCCACATTATTTGCTTTGCTAACACATTGGTGTCCTTGCAAATAATTCCCACATATCCCCAGAAAAGTTGTGAGTCTGGCTGTGTTTTACTTTGCTAAATTTGATGAAGTCTGCTTATTTGTAACAGCGGCATATGACCATAAATAGTAGTATGCCTATGTCTAAGTCAGTCCAAACACTTAGAAAGTATGTTTCCCCACCTTCCCCTCCCCCTCCCCCCCCCGACCTCGCCCATTTCACAGATGTGGAAATAGAGGAACAGAGAAGTTTCCCCATAGTGAGTTTATAGGGGAGAGAGGTTTTCAGTCATAGTCCCAAACTTCATTTTTAGAGACAAATTATTATAGTTATAGCTAGCCACTTAAGAAAACAAATTGCAGAATCTCTCAATGCAAACAGAATCATGCAAATCGGAGAGTATGCATGTTCCAGCAATTAACACCAAATGTTTTCAGAAGTGCTACTGATTTTTAGTGCCTGTTTTTTTGGCAAGCTAACTTGAAACATGTGGGATGAATTTTGAAAAGCACCTGTGACTGAAGAGCGTAGAATCCACTGAGAGAAGCATGCGCCTCAAACACTTGGGTGCTTTTCATAAATTCCCCCCCCATGTGCCAGCTTTGTTAGAGATGCAGAGGACCCACAGTTCCAAATGACGGTAGCTAGCCTTTTGAGTGTCTCTGAAAATCAGGCACGAAAAGTGGGATTCAAAAGGGGTACTGATGCTCAGGAGGCTGGGCAGTGTGGCTCCCAGCCCTGATACTCCTAACCCCTACAACCTCCTGCCCCTCCACAACCTTGCCCTGAACCTCCCAGACCCTGCCCTGAACTCCTGCATCCCCACATCTCCAACCCCTGAGTTCCCTCCTACACACACCTCAACTCCTTGTCATGAATCCCCTGCAAGCCATTTCATACTTTAATTTCTTACAGAGGCTGCACTGTAACAACCCCCTGCCCTGACCCATGTATGTTACTTTCACCCCTGCCTCCAGGAGCCCTCTCATATCCTTCCCCCATTTCACTGGTACCTACAGATACCAAGGTCACTGGCTTCTACCAGCACTGTGCATAAATGTCTAGATGTCTCAAGAGATCCACAATCATCATGTGGTTTTCCCGGTCATTGCAAGCCTAGCCATGTTTCTAGTGATTAATCACCCATAACTATTACCTGTCTCCTGTTAATAAGTGGAGTTCCCTCCCCCAGAGAGGTATACACAGAACAAGAGAATAGCATAACATCTGGAAAGAGGGTTCCAACTATGGGATTGTTTCCCTCTGTTCCTTTTTGATCTTTCTGACGCTTCCATCATCCTCCACACTACAAAGGCTGTTATACCAGGGATGGGACCATACTACTATGACCAGAAAGTCTCATCTATGTACCTCTGTCTCCCTTAACTCCTGCAGTTCAGCCACTCTGGTCTGCAAGGGCCAGGAGTGCCTGCCACTGAATGCACACACGTGCCATCCCAAAAAGGCAGGTAATGCATGCTGCATTCAATGCAATAAGTTGGATTGCTCCTGCACTGTTGCAAGATTTCTGCCTACAGTCTCTTTTCACTCTTTTATTGGTTTGTTAATTGGGTTTAAAATGTAAGCAGTATTGGGAATTAAGGGTTTGATATGACACCGTTCAATTCAATGGAAGTTTTTCCGTGGATTTGAAGGAGAGCAGATTCAAACCCACTCCTGAATAAAGTCTACTGGTACGTTGTTCCGCTGTAGGCCTCTTCATGCTGGTGTTACAGCACTTGTTTGAACAATCTGTGCATACTTTTTCCCCCTTCACATTCGTTTCCTCCCCACACTTGCAGAGCTCACAGGCAATAGTCTGTAACAAAGTTTCCAGAAAGTTGGCAGTCTAATCATGCCATACCTAGATGTTTTGATCAATACATGACCCATTGTGGAAACAATTCATTAACATCAATTGTAACAGGTGGAGGAAGTGATTTTATACATTCAAATGAGCCCGTTTTTATCATGCTAAAGTGCATCCTGTTACATTTGCACTTTAACTGAGATGGGGTTCTGGTGGATTTGCAATTGGAAAATACAATTCTTCGAATGAAAGTTTAAAATTCTTTGCAGTTCAAGAGAACCCGTGAGAACTACTGTTTTTCAGAATAATAACTTGGTAACATATCTGAAGGAAACTGTCTTGTTTTGTTTCAAGAAGAGAAAACAAGCAAAAAAAATAGCTTTGAAGTATAACAATTCTAAGAACAATTGTATTTGAAAATATACATTCCCTGGGCTATTCCCTACAGCTTTTAAAGTGAAATGTTTGGGTGAAGTAGGTGGTATTCTCTCTCCCCTCTTTCCCTTCTCCCCCTCCCCCCACACACACCCCAGCTGACTGCACTGCTGGTTAAAGAGTAGTTCTTTTTGCACGGGGAAGTGCTCTTAGCAGGTAGTGTGTTCCCCAATCTCAGCTGCCTGATGCATCACAGGAGACAGGAGAGAAGTAACTGTAGTTGTTACATTGCCAACTCTGTTGTGGGTGTCCCAGAGGCAGTAAATAAGACAGGGTGTTTTCATGTTGAGCAGCATTCACCAGATTTTTTGGGTGGGTGAGGGAACAGTGATTACAGCGTTTCAACATTAAAAATACTGTCAGCATTTCACTCAAATGCAAAAGATCCCTTGGGTTTTATTACATATGTATATTGTAGAAAAGTAGCAAGAAGCTGCTACAGGCAGGGGACTTAGTGTACAAACCTCAAAGAGCTTACATTCTAAAAAACAAGGCCTATCTATTATGCATTTCGAAAAGCTTGTCTGTTTGTGGTATAGGGTTGCCAGATGGTTTCAACAAAAATACCGGACACACTTGACAATACATCACAATCTACATTACATCTTATTTTGAAAATACCAGACATTTATATTTTCTCAATTTGTTTCCCAAACAGAAAGCTCGAATACTGGACTGTCCAGTTCAAAACCGGACACCTGGCAACCCTATTTGTGGATTTGTTTGTGCAAAATAAAGTCATCCTTCATGATTACCTACAGATACAAAATTTTGCATAAACAATCCTTCCACTTAAATTAGCTGAACGCACTACTTTTTACCCCGGAATATGCTGGGTAAAGGGTTTAAATAATTATTTTTGTTTTTCATTAGAAAAAGTCATGACTATTACGATTAGAGTTCATAAAAAATATTTGCTAACAAAATTAAAATCGAATGTGGTCTATTCAGCAGTCACTTTAGTGCAAAGAAAATGTTTACTGTTACAAATCACAAAATAATTCAGATTACTTACGGAAAGAGCAATGGCAGCTCTACAAGCTTCTGTTTCAAATTTACTATGTATGGTAATTATCCAATAAAATGAATAATATTTGAAGTTGAAATCCTACAAGCTTAAAACTGTTCTTTTACTTCCCTTTTGCAAGCACATTAATAAAAAATTCTATTACCTATATTTAATTTCTTGAACTTTCCTATAAGTGCCATCTACACAAAGTGACTTTGCCCAGTCAATGGCGAGCCTCGTCTGCTCTCATGGCTCAGGGAAGCAAAAATAATTCAATATTTTGGCCATACTAGGTGTGTGGACTGTACTGTTTTTAGTGGTGGGTTAATAGATTTGGATCAGGAGGTTTTTCCAACATGGTTAAGGAGCAGGATAGCACAAAATGTGAAAGTGCTTGCAAGAGAAGCAGACAAGTAGACGACTGAGGCTGGCATTGTTGGCAAAGCAATGGGGTGGGGGAGAATGTCAGCCTTGCAAGGCAAGATGATACAGTAAGGCAAAGCTAAAATCTGCAGCTCTCTCTCATAGGATCTGCCCCTCTTAAGCTACTACACATGTAAGTGAAGGCTACATGCCCTAGTCCTGTGCCCTCCCCCAATATTTACCCAAAATTCAAAACACAGCAGAAATACCCAAGTCTGCACCAGAGGAAGCAGTTACCCAAAAGCCAGTACTCACAGCAGGGAGGTAGAATGTGACCAGGTCACCAGCAAGAGAAGCACAAAAGTTTTATCAGAATTCCATCGACGCTGCTCCTTCCCATTCCCAGCAGTGCTAAGAGCACATGGTAAACCAAGGGGACTTAACATTTCAAATTCAAAGTTTTCAAAAATTGAAATTTGACACATTTGAAGTTTCACATTGTCAACAGGATTAAAACCAGCCAGGTTCGTTTGTCAGTTTTTCACCATTCTTCACTAAAATGACAAAATTTACTAGAGTAACTGCTATAGTGTCAGAGAACAGAAAGGAATGAATGCAATTAGAACACCAGACACTGCACACAAAAATTCCTGGAGACAGGCAGTACCATAGATTGCAAAAAGTCATGCTGCCAACAGTGCCCATAAGCAGTAAATGGCTTTAATATGCATGTTCCAAGGTAGCTGGAAAAAACCCAGTAAGGGCTGGTAATAAGATTATTAGTATGTGAGTTGGTCGGAACAAGGATTAAGCTGAGGTTCATGGTTATTTTCCCTCTTTTAAAAGAGGAAAAAGACAGCAATAAAACTGAGTTTTCCCCTAAATTTCAGAATTAAATACAAGCAAGATATTCTCTCTTTACACTACTGGATCTGGCTCATATGGTCTTACCAATACATTTGTAAGTAGATGGCTTGCAGAAATAGTCATGTTAGATTTTTTTGAAAGAAACTTCCCTCAGGAATAAAGTTAGTTTTTCCTTTGGTACAACATCGAGGCTACGTCTAGACTGGCATGATTTTCCGCAAATGCTTTTAACAGAAAAGTTTTCCATTAAAAGCATTTGCGGAAAAGAGCGTCTAGATTGGCACGGACGCTTTTCTGCAAAAGCACTTTTTGCGGAAATGAGTCTGTGCCAATCTAGATGTGTTTTATAAGAAAGCCCGGATCGCCATTTTCGCGATCGGGCTTTTTGCGCAAAACAATACCGCGTTATCTACACTGGCCCTCTTGCGCAAAAGCATTTGCGCAAGAGGGCTTTTGCCCGAATGGGAGCAGCATAGTATTTCATAAGAACACTGACAATCTTACATGAGATCGCCAGTGTTCTTGCAGAAATTGCGGCCAGTGTAGGCAGCTGGCAAGTTTTTCCGGAAAAGCGGCTGATTTTCCGGAAAAACTTGCCAGTCTAGACACAGCCCGAGAAACTTAATATTTAGCCTTTAGATACTGTTTTAAATCAAGTTTTTCAAGGATTTACAGAATAAGTGATTTTATTTGTGGAGGGGAGGGGGCAGGAATTCTGTTTGCTTACCATGTTCGGTTCCAATCCTACAGCTGTGCCTGCCTGGGAAGATTTTGATTTGAATGGGGTTCTGCATGGAGAAAGGGGGTTGCTTTAACAAACCTCCTCCTACACAAGAGAAGTTGAAGCAGTTCAAGATAAAAATATTAAAAAGCCCTGAAAACTATTCAAGTGTTACTTCCGTTTATATTAGATTCTTGCTGCTTTCTAATCAGCCTGGTCACTAAAATCAGACTAGTCAAATTCACTTTTGTTTAACCAGTCCCCTTCTCAGGTTCTCAAACTACCAAACTGAAACAGGAGTTGATGGAAGGAAAATTGGACCACTTATTTGGTCCCAGGCAGAGTGAAAGGTGGTCAACGTGCAGTTTCCTAGACTTTCAGAAGGAGCCCAGATGCTCAGAATCTACTCTGCTCTTTCCACACTTTCCACTGGATGGTGTCACCAGAGACAGAC